>OX459095.1:10392677-11892497 GCA_949775045.1 Metridium senile
GAAAGATGACGAGTCGAAAAGAGTGTCTACGAGCGACGAAGATAAAATGAATCGACAGAATGGTGGAGTTGTGGCAGCGATGGACGATGTCGCTTCGGGCTCACACGCGGCTGCTGCAGTCAACGCGAATGGCAAAAGCCGAAGTAAACCTTCCCGTAAACGTCTCAGTACAAGCTCTCCCGAGGAAGATATCATAGATGGTTTTGCCATTTCATCTTTTACGTCTTTGGAGGCTTTAGAGGTAGGAGAAACACAATTCTTTATGGCTTTCTTTATCGAACTGTTAGGGGTAACAGCTCTTTCAATACATGGCACTCTACGTTGTAAACATTGGCAAATACACCAAGTTGTCCGTTAGTTTTGGTCATCTGACCTTTGCAAGATAGTTCTTGAGGAATACAGTGGTTTATTATGCCATTACAACAATTTATTTTCATTTTCTTTTAGCCTTTTTGTGTGCTCAAGGCGAGGATGAACTAGACCTTTTACAATGTTTACTTTTCTTGAACAATTTCTATAAAACTTAGTCATGGAGAATGCTCATCACAGCTCTAGCTAGTATATACCACATTAGCGTTGTGATATGATTCGAGCAAACACACTGTTTAAATCGGTAGGAATTAGAAATGGAAGCTTCCTTGAGTGTCTGTTCGCGTTCATTCAATGAACTCCACTATCAGATGGTCACGATTTCGAGTAGACAATTCTCTCAATATCAACTGCTAACGTATGTTTTTATTCCTCGGGTCCTATAAACGATTGATAGGCTTATTTTATGGCTACATACTGGCGGGCTAAACCACAAAATAGTACGATGGTCTGAGTTGATTTTAATGTGTTTATGTGCTTTGTATCATACCAAAGTTCTCTTTGACATTTCGAACGCTGCCGTTCTCTCGCTTCCTTCCGCGCCATCGAGACCTTTATTCGTCTAGATTACCTTCATATCGTTAGGCTTTTGGTATAAACTAGTATTCTTTCATTTATTTGGCGACTTCGTGGGGGAATTATATTGCTAAACAAGCTCTTGTGTTTGTCGATTCATGGGTTATTTACGCCCTGGCGACTCGAATTCATTTTTCTCACTCCAGATTTTGACGGCAAACACTTCTGGCTCTCATCAAAGTTTAAAGTGATTTCAAAGGACCTAGTAGTGGTGGTGGTTTGCTCAAACTATGCTTGCTTTTCACAGCAATCTTTCATGCATTTTATTTACTTGTATGTGTACGTGAATAATATGTAGAGTTTATGTATAATCAAATCCTTGGGTGATTGGATTAAGCGATCGGACTTAACGATTTATCCCTTGCGATCATCATCATACACCAGGTCACAAAACACAAGCTCAACAATAGTTGATCGCCGCAGCTCTATGATTTATGCCAGTCGATTTCTTGATATTCGTGAAATATTTCTCCCCAGGGCTTTGCCTTAGAAACATCCTATCCTGACCCATCTTTAAAATCGTTTCGGAATCGACGTTCTAAATCACATTTACACTTAGGTCTTTTGTGGTATTATTTAATTCTTTTTTTCTAATATTCAATAACAAGACCTTGGGGAATACGGATTATATTGGTGCTGTTTTTGAAAGAGGAATATCATTTGATGTCAAATTGTTTCTTATTAATAGTACAACGAAAAACGTTCAGTTTTATGGAGACACATTTATTAATTCTTGATCAGTGCTGAACAAATACTCTATCCATCCAACTATTATATTTGTACAAAAAATACTTTTTTTTTCTCAATTTTCTCCGATAAAAATTTCCATTTCAATTATAATTTCAATAAGTCATCACCACACCACTGTCAATTTCCAGTTTCTGTGGCAATCTACTTGTCTACCAAGCATCCAGAATGAAGTAAATATAGTATTCAGAATAATATCCATCTTGCTTCAATTGTTCTTTCCAATACTCTATTGAAAAGCTTACAAAGGATAGTTCAATCCTAGATTGTTATCTTTGTCATTTTTCCTAAACTCTTCATCATAAATATACTGACGGGAAAGGTATACCTATAATATATATCCTATACATGGAAAAACAGTTATGAACTGTGACACCAGATAACTGTAATTAATTGAACTTGTATGTACTTAGAAGAAGAGTGCATAATTTATTTATCAACTCACATGATGATCTGTGGCATGTTTGTTAACAAAACTTACTATGAAAAGTGATATTACTATCTTTGTATAAGCAGGTTTAGCCTTAATTTGAATATTATATATTCATGATCACCTGCTTTTACCCAATGCCTCAATATTGTGACACTCAGGCCCTGCAAACCATCAAATAATTGATGTCTGAGTTTCCTACCTAAATGAATATCAACTAATTTTGTCATATTTTCATATCTTTTCACCATATAAGTCATGATCACAAACCAATTATATATTTTAAATATAAAGATGTGAAATCCATTGTGAGAATAAACCAATCTAATCACTAGACGAATTTCAGCTGCCTTGTTATTTAGCTATAATGAAAAAAAATAAATAGAAAATACAGAACATATAGTTAAGATTTCTATTGTCATTCTAGGCCAAAGGACAAGCCAAAGCTGGAATAATTAGTGATGGCAGACCTAGTAGCAGCAAGATTGGGAAATTCAGTCTAGAGAATGGAGTAAGCAATAAGAAGCGCAGGGCAGAGAAGCGACGTGCTAGGGTAAGAAGACACATACTTTGAATTTTAATATTAATTTCAAGTTAACATACATATGTTGAACCAGTCATTTAAACGCCTCCCCATCAATAGTTCCAAACATAAATTGATTCTTGTAGAGTTCATGCTGTGAGCCCTGCAGCGTTTTACCAGCTGTAGGCAATTAACACTATGACAAGTCTCATAAACCAATACCTTAGCAAAATAGGATAAACTCATACATAGAATTATTGCATAGGCTCTTAATGTTGTCAAGGTAATATGGCAGTCTGTCTACTTGAGCCATGGCATTTGTCCTACTCAACTCAAACACGCTCAAAAAGTTTTGTAATTTTTGTTTGTTTGAGTAAATGCACAATCCTAGAGTCTCCTAAACCCTGATTGACACTTAAGAGGGTAAAAAGACATTGCTTGAGTCATCCCTATTAGAGTGTTTGCCTTTGCGAGTAAGTTTAATTTTAAAGGTGTCAGTAATAAGTTATTTCATTTGTATAGAGTTGACAGTTTTAGAAGTTGTTTGGTTTACACACTGTCAATATCTTTTTACATTTCAAATAAGAAATCTTATCAAAGTACAGGTGTGTTTCTTTATGCTCGCCATCCTACTTCATTCGACTTGCTCCACTTGTAAGACTCTCACTAAAGCAAAAATTCTCTTTCTTTAACCATTGTTAGTCAAGGTATATTTGTTGTTTATTTTTTAAATTCTCTATTGACTTTATGTCTGTTATGTTATCTCAACTCTAATCCTTAGGATTCTTGAAATTTCCTATCTCCATATGTGAGTGCTATTATAGTTTAGTGATCAAGGTGATTGAGATTTCCAGCTGCTTTGTCCTAAGGCAGTATTGATGTTAACACATAATATCATGTGTATATATATATTGTGGTAATGTTAGATACCTAATGTTTGACGACATAGACTGATACAAACTATTATTACTTTTAATTTATTAAAATATTCACTTGATAATATACATGTAAACATGCTCTTTTAGCTGTTTACAAAGTTTAGGTACATATTTTTGGTGTTTTGCAGTACTTCAGTGTACGTATATACATGTACACTAATACATATTAAAAGTACATTTTTATATATTGCTAATTATCATGGATGATATTCAATAAGTAAACCTTTTACAAAGTTTTGAAAATTTTAAAATTGAGTGTGACAAAATCTTATAATAAAAAATATTTACTGAATAAATAAACCGGAAGCTAATTGAAACAAATTATTTGAAATACATTGAGGTACATAGAAATGTTTCAAACTATCGGTTATGAGTTGATTATGAAAGAGAACTGTCAGTCACATTTTTGGTAAACATTTACATGTATGATTATAAAATGGAAACTAGCGAATAAACTAGTATAGGCTGCGTCGGTGGTTGATGTAAACGATAGGTAATATAATGAAATTTGTAACACTGTAAAAAATGATGACTAATTAACTTTACTGATATTTCGAGCTTTAGCCCTTTGTCAGAGTAAAAAAAAATGTCATTATATTACCTATCATTTCTGATTATTACCTTTTTGTAATTTATAGTCTTGAGTAATAATGTTGCTCCTTTAACTTTAGAATTGAGTCATATTCATGTACAAACATGTAATTCTATGGAAGTTGTCATATCACATTTATAGCATGTATTGGACTGTGATGACAGCATACTTGATTTGGTAGTACTTTTTATTAAATTTCAATATTTTTTTGCCCTGTTTTTTATTTTTTCTGCACTCTACCATAATCTCTGATTTGTTACAGATTTTATCTGTTTTCAGAAATTCTAGTAGAGTGCTGAAAAAAATGAAAATAGGTAAAAAAAAATGCTGAACTTTTTCCAAGAAGTGTGCGAAAGTTTGGAATTTTAATTAGAATAAATTAGCATTATATTATACACCGAATCAAAATATGGTGACCAATTTGAATAACTATTGTTATTGACTCACTAGCCTCTCATTCATGTAAAAACTCCATTGTATTCCATCATGAACATGAGGCTAGTCAGTCAAGAACAATAGCAGGCCACCATATTTCGATTCAATCTTTATATTACAAAATATTTGAAATACTATGTTCACTCTAATTGGCTGCTGTGTATATATCACAGGACAGAGACACCCTCAGGAAAAAGCAATATGAAATGCCCGTTTGTGTCTATTACTGTGATATAATCATTCTGGGAGCTGTAGAGCCCTTGAGAAGTCAAAGAAATAGAGGCTATATGCCTCATGAATGTTTCTTAACACTTCTATCTTGCTCACAGCTCCCAGTGTGTTTATATCATAGTTTTTAGACATGCACACCATTTTATACTTCTTTAATGTTTTATTAATATATAATAAGGCTGATAAGTCCTTTTCATTTCTCACAATTAGTTGTAAATAAGGGCCAGATTGAAAAATATACTGTCTTTATCTGACTACTCTAATAATTAGATACAGGAAAGGTTTGTATCATAGTTTTTAGACATGCACACCATTTTATACTTCTTTAATGTTTTATTAATATATAATAAGGCTGATAAGTCCTTTTCATTTCTCACAATTAGTTGTAAATAAGGGCAAGATTGAAAAATATACTGTCTTTATCTGACTACTCTAATAAGCTACAGGAAAGGAAGGGTTTACAGCACATTCCTTTGAATTTCTCAAGTACCTGGTACATGTCAATATGGGTACAAGAGTTGGCTCAAAGGTTTTCCATTGTTTTTGAATCATGTTATTGGAGCTGTTTTTGTACAAAGTTGTTTTTCACATGGCTTTTCAGCTGTACTTAATTAATAACTTTCTCTTCACTTTCACTTTTATTTCATCGAAGTACTTCATTGCAATGTATCTAATTTTGAATAGTGTCACAATCATTTCAGTGGCTGTGGCAAGACATTTATGAAGTTATTTTTAATGGAGATATATGTACAGACACACTCTTAAGTGAATTGAGTGTATTGTACTATCTGAAATAGATGTTGTTTCAAGCACTCTGGAGACCAAAGAAAGCCATCACATATATCAAGTCAAGTAGTAGCCACTTGAACCCCTATAATGCGCAACACAGGAACTTGAAACTTATCAGAATTCTACCACAAGTAGAATTTAACCTTTACTAAAAATAACCACTTTGTTAACCTTGCTGTGCTGAATTGTTTTCTTTTTCTTAAATTTGTTTTTGTTTCAAAATGAAAATACTTTTTGTTACCTTTGAAGCTGTTTATAATTTGAAGTACTTATTCATGAATTCATTTTCATGTGGAGGCACATACTTCATACTTTAATATATATATAAATCTCCCTTATCTTTGATCATTTCAAGAGGTTTAAAAGGATTAGGGCTCCTTTTATTAATATTATTTGAGCTCCAAAAGGATTTTGTATTTTAACAACTTAGGTGCGATGAAGCAATCTCTCTTTGGAAATGTGATGACGTATAAAAATTATAAATTCTCTAATTAATTTTGGAGGTGAGAGGGAGAGGACATCTGTTCTTTTGCAATTGCTGAAATTGTATCATCATCCTAAGGAACCTATACATGCTTATCACCAAAAGTTGTTTTATAGTACCATGTTTTTAACTGAATAAGTGCTGCGGTGCTTATTAAATGTTTCCTGATCGCCCTGTCCCCTTCTTAACCAGAACTACTAATATTGGGGAGAGCGGTGAAATATAATTACTTTGATCTGAAGAATATAGCTTTTGATATACTTCCAGTGCTGTTTTAGAGAAACATTATAGCGTTTTTAAAAGTTGGTGCTTATTCGGGGACAGCTTATTCGAGTATTTACAGTATTGATATATACAATTCACTGATTTCAATTTTCAAAGTGTGGTGTTGTGATGATATAACTGTCTTCAGTGTGCCGTGTTTGATCTTTTAAAGCTGCAGTGTGGTGAGTGTTAAAGCTGTGGTGTTGGTGATGTCAGTGGTGATAATTATAAATTATACCTTCAATCATTGTGACGATAACAATGGTAACAATGACAGTGATGATTACAATCATGATATTGATGATTAAAGTGATGACAGTGGTGATGGTGATAAAGTACTTTCAATCATTGTGACGATAACAAAGGTAACAATGACAGTGATGATTACAATGATATAGATGATGACAGTGGTGATAACTACATTGATTGTGATGATAACTATGGTAACAATGCCAGTGATGATTACAATCATGATATTGATGATTAAAGTGATGACAGTGCTGATAACATTGATTGTGATGATAACAATGGTAACAATGACAGTGATGATTACATTGATATTGATAATTATATTAATGACAGTGGTGATAACTACATTGATTGTGAAGATAACAATGATAACAATGACAGTCATTCATGATTACAATGATATGGTTGATTACAATGATGATAAGTGGTGATAACCTCAATGACAGTCATTCATGATTATAATGATATGGTTGATTACAATGATGACAAGTGGTGATAACCCCAATGACAGTCATTCATGATTACAATGATATAGATGATTACAGTGATGACAGTGGGATAACTACATTGATTGTGATAATAACAATGATAACAATGACAGTGTTGATTACAATCATGATATAGATGATTACAGTGATGACAGTGGTGATAACTTCATTGATTGTGATGATAACAATGGTAACAATGACAGTGATGATTACAATCATGATATAGATGATTACAGTGATGACAGTGCAGGTGATAACTTCATTGACAGTGATGATTGCAACGATATGTTTGATTACAGTGATGACAGTGATGATAACTTCAATGACCATGGTGATAACAATTGATATTGATGTTTTAAATGATTGTGATGATTACAATTATGATTGAATGTTGATAACTACAATAAAAGTAATGTTAGCAATAACAGTAATTATGATGTTGACATTATAAGTTTTTGTTTAGGCCTGAAGGATATGAGGGCAATATTCTGAAGCATTTTACATTAAGTAAAGTGATTTAGGATATTGTACTATACTGTAAATAATAATATTGCATGCTGTTTACCAAGCTTGATATATAATTTAATATACCTTTATGAATACTATTCAGTCAGGTTAATTCATAATAATAATAATATAACTGCTAATTAAAGAAAATATAATGTATACTAGTCTAAGATTATATTTCAGATAAAGTAAAGTCATGAAGATTTGCCTTCATGATAACTTTTCAATCTTTTTTTGACTTATTGTGATGGCTATGACAATATCAGCAGCTGTAATAACAAATGTTCCAGCAGGAACACCAATCCATTTTTTTATTGCTTAAATCAATGAATAATTAAAAAGTATTCTTTTCTGTTGATTTTGATCTTGCCTGTTACTAAAATTATCAGTTTTGTTATCAGTTGAGATCATATCATCCGTCTTAATACCTTCTGAAAGAATTAATGAAAATGGCATTCACTGAAAGGTTCTAGAACTTTCCATCATAACACCTTAATCACAGAAGCAAAATTTTGCTGTCGAATGTACAAATTAATAGCTATATATGCTCATTCAAGCTTCCAAACAACTGCCAAATATAAACATTTATATGAAAATAGTAAGTGTCTAAATGGTACCAATAATATGATCTTAAATATACACCTATTCATCCTCGGGAACCCAGGGGTAATCTTCTGTCGCTCGTTTCTCGCTCCCAGAATAAATACCCCTGGGAAGGTAGTCTGTTGGAGCTTGTTCTGGAAGTCAAAATTCAGCTCTTTCCTGATTGGTCGACCTTATTAGGTCGACCAATCAAAATCAAGATAACCAATCAAAGAAAGTTGTTAAGTAAGTTTGAATTTTGACTTTGGGAACAAGCTCCGACAGGCTACGTTCCCAGGGGTATTTATTCTGGGAGCGAGAAACGAGCGACAGAAGATTACCCCTGGGTTCCCGAGGATGACACCTATTTTTAATATGATCTTACTCATACACCTATTTCAAAAATCGTTGTCTCAATCAAAGCTACATTGTACACTCTGAAGCCTGCAAAGGATGTCGGAAATATGAACATAATTTGTGATTTATTGTGTGTTTTTATAAGAAATAATGTTCATCATTTACCACTGCAACAACTTGTTATGGTCATATAACACAAACACGTACAATAAAAATATATTATGACTAAATCGATAACAAGAGAAGAAATACAGATATCCTTTGCAGGCTTCAGAGTGTGGACTGTAGTTTCGGCTGAGATTTTTGAAATAGTGTATATGTATATTATAATATGAAAGTTGTGTACAGTGTAGGTCAGATGGGTTTTTGTTTCAATCTGTGCTTTCTGATAAGCTTGCTATTTGTTTTATGAGCTTCAAGTGGGTTTGTGACCTTTACTAAGTACCTGACATCTGAATCTTTGTCATTTGTGGCTTCATTTGTATATATTAACCATACCTAACCATAATTATTTTAACATTTGGTGTTTTAATGCAATTAAATTGATGTGCATATTATAAGTATATGATATAAAAATTGGGAGTCCTGTAGATTCAATTTAAGTCTGCTATATCACTTTTAGTCCATCTGTTGACCCAGTGATTTAATAAAGCTCAGCTCATAATTCCCCTTGGCTTATAGTTAATCACATTCTTATGCTGGAACCAGTTTAAAGAGATGACCCATTCATAACAGAATGGGCAATCTGATGACTTGTACTTTCTTGTTGGCCAAGTTCACAATATCTAAACACAGTTATTTTTGTTTATTTATTTGTTTATTTATTTATTTATTTACATATACATTTGTTTATTTATTTGTTTATTTATTTATTTATTTATATATACATTTTTTATCTATTTATTTGTTTGTTTGTTTGTTTATTTATTTGTTTATTTGTTTTATTTTATTATTTTTATTTATTTTTATAACAATGTTTAAGCAGGAGGCTCTCATCACCGAGGTGTTTTTCAGAGAGGTCCTGCTCATTTATTTATTTATTTATTTATTTATTTTTTATATATATATTTATTTTTTTGTTTGTTTATTTATTTATTTATTTATTCATTCATTTGTTTATTATTTATTGTATAATACAAATTAGGTAAAGTTGCATTAAATTTGACTAAAATAAAATTAGGTTTCTAACTAAATTCTTTCAGTTGACATTAAATGGTTTCTGTTCACAATTTACTGCTTCATACAGTGTACATTCAAAAGAACAGAACATTTATAATGATCATTGTGTTCAAGTGTTTGAGCTAATAATATTGATCCAATAACCTTGAAAAAGGAAACTGTGTGTATCATCATGCTTATAATTATGTATACAATAATTATATATCAGACCATTCAATACTATACAATTTTATAATGCAATTTTAAGACTTTCACAGTAGCAGTCAATAATATATCTGCAAGAAACGAGGAAATAAACACAAATTGTTCTAACAAGAAAGGAATTTTAAGTCTTAAAAAATGATAGAAATAAAACTGAATATAATAGTTATTAAAGAAAGGTGTTCAAGATGATGTTGACCTAAGTAGAAGAGGGAGTGGCCTTATAATTGTGTATTAGTCTCATATTGGGGGATATATATAATTGCATGTTTAATTTTTGTCTATCTACTTATAGATGCAAGACCCAAAACTAAAGGATTCTGATTCTGAAGATAATGAGGAGACAAGGAAACCAGAAAACAAGGAGAGACAGAAAGACAAAAAATCAAGAACAGATGGGGTATGTGAGAAATGTGTCTGTGAATTTGGTTTTACAGTGGTACCTCTATTAAGCGGTCACCCTCTGGACTTTCCAAAGTGGCCGCTTAATATAGATTGACCGCTGAATAGAGGTATAGAATAGCTATAGGAATAGATTGGGACTTTTTATTGTGGCCGCCTAATAGATATAACAGAGAGTGGCCGCTTAATGGGTGACCGCTTAATAGCGATACCACTGTATTTGTTTGCTTTTTGAAGCTACTGCCTCCATATATGGAGGCGTAGCTTCTATGTCATCCTGCGTCTAAGCAAGATAGTAACTCTGACTATTACGCATGCGCGAAATTTTCAGTTTTTTTAAATCATGTGTTCATTGGATTCATTGGATTCTTATTTGCATTTCTTACCCATTCATGCATTGATGGCTTGGTGGATTTTTTTATGCATGCATGCATGTATTCATTCATTCATCGTTCCATTTATTTATCCATCCATCCATTCCTTTATTTCTCCATTTACTCGATCTTTATTTATCCATTCATTCATTCATCTGTTCACTTACTCATTCATCTAATCATCATTCCTCCATCTGTTCATTTGTTCCTTCATTTATCAATTCTTATGTCCATCCATCCATCCATCTATGCACTCATTTATTCATTTATCCATTCATTCATTCATTCATTTATTTATCCATTCATTCATTCATTCATACATTTACCTACTCATTTATTTGTTACTCATGTATTCATTTTATAAATCCATTTTCTCATAAATGAATATATTCAATCATATATTCATATTCCTTAATACAGTATATCCCACTATTGCCAAATGTATTCAATAATTTCTAAATATTTTTACTGTATAATTACGATAAATGTCAACATTTCACTTATTCAAATTATATATATCTATTCAATAATAATTATAGCTCGAACTGAGAAATGTTGATTAAAAAATAGTAATGGATTTCTCTTGTAATGGACAACAATAGTAGAGAGGTATTTGAAAGAGAAATAGTTTCCTAAATGGACGAAAGGACTGGGAACCTGTTTATGTAATTTAATTACAGTTCGTTGCATCATACAAAAATTATACAACAGGATGGTAGCTGGGGGAAACTTAATTCCCATTCTAAGGTGGCCATCCAAAATAAGTAAAAAAAAAAAAAAGGTTCATAAGATTAAATTACAAAATACATGTATAAAGAAATACAAATCTGAATATATAGGGTACACAAAAACTGTTTTTAAAAATATTAGTGAGGAATATAGTATAAATTAGTATAGATTGTTATGCTATAAGGCTAGACCATAAATGATAATGATTGTGTGTCTTTGTTCAACTCTTGTGAGATTGTTCTGATCAGCTTAAATATTTCATCTCCATAAAAGACAAGGTATTGTTTGTTGTGATAATAAAGTTCAGTTATGGACCAATCACTGCACACTGAGTGAAATTATGCACCAGACAGAAAAATATCTGCAAATAGTTTTCATATCATAAATAAATAGATAAATCACTTTTTAACGTCTCAATGTATTTAGCCAGTGGCTAATTGGGGAGACTCAGACTCAGACTCGCTACCTCTATTTTGAATATTTTAGCACACAACTCTACTCACATATTCATTTTTGCGGAGGGAGAAATACCAGAAAACCTGAAGAAAATCCCTGTGGCATAGTAGAGAATAACACATCAAAGAAACTCAACTCACATATAATTCATGCCCTAGCCAGTACTCGAACCTGGATTACAATGGTGAGGCGCGCGGTAAAATACTATGCCACCAATGCCACCCATCATTTCATATCATCAATAGCTTGAAGGTACAGTTGCTTCACTAGTCAGTTATCTCATTGATATCTCATTGATTGAAGGTATTCTAGTGTACTAGGAAAACCCTTATATTCCTTGTGTATAGGCTGTTGACTGAAAATTGCTTACTCATGGCATTACATCATCTGAAGAGTTCTGAACCTATCTAGTTGACACTTTGATGACATGTTTGACTAACATTTTCAACACTTTCACCCACAAGCACTTGATGCTTCAATCTTGGCAAAAACTATTGAGATTATTTTACACTTTTCCTTATTTTCAACTTCAAATATACTTATCCCCTTTCCCCTCCATGCAATATTGGTTTACAGTTTACATGATTCCTTGATCTAAATCTAAATCTAAATTTTAATCTACAAAGGTTGCCCATCACTGCAGATATAACAAAATACTTAAAAATAATTTCAAAAGATCAATAAAAATATAAATAAATAAAAATGAATAATTATAGTAATAAATAAATTGATAAATATATGTACAATTAAAATGTATAGATACAATATAAAATATATATGTTATATATATATGTTTGTACAGCGACATATTTCTGCATATCACTGTATGTGTATATTTATGTGTTTCTATAATAAATGTTTCCTGAGTGCCGATTTGAATATATCTAGTGTCTGACTGTCTATAATACTATTTGGCAGTAAGTTCCATTCCTTTACTGTTCTTGCTATGAAGCTGTTTTTATATGTGTTACTTTTACTGCCAACGTTAATAAACTTTTTAGGATGGTATTGTCTAGTTCTTCTTTGTTTTGCTTGGATATGCGATGGAAGTTTCAGTTCTGTGAGGTTGTTAACAATTTTATACATCATAGACAATCTTGCTTCTTTCCTTCTTTGGTGTAGCGGGAGCCATGTAAGTTCATTTAGTATTCTTGTCACTGTTCCTGGAGATCTTTCATAGCTTCCTTTGACAAAGCGAGCGGCTCTACGCTGAATTCCTTCTATGTTGTTAATTTGTTTCTGAAGATGAGGATCCCATGCGATGCTTGCATATTCTAGCTTTGGTCTGACCAGGGCAAGATAAGCACGTTCTTTTACCTCTATAGGACACTTATTAAGATTTCGTTTAACGAAACCAAGTGTACGATTGGCTTTTCCTACCATTTCCGAGATGTGTTTGTCCCAATTTAGTTTGCTATCAATCTCAACGCCAAGGTACTTATGATGCTTTACTGATGTTAAAGGCTTGTTGTTGAGTGTATACTGATACTCCACAGGATTGTGAGATCGATGAATTCGAAGAGTTGAGCATTTGTCAGAGTTGAAACCCAATTGCCACTTGCATGACCATTCTCCTAGTCTATTAAGATCTTCTTGAAGTGAGACAGCATCTGATGTATCTCCAATGACGCCATAGAGAACACTATAAATTATGATGACAACCAGACCAACATTGCTTAAAGGAGGGAGTGGGCTTGAGTGTTTTAAACAATATGAAGCCCCCAAAGCAGTTATTTCCCTTAGTTTTGCTGAGAATTGTTTTAAGTATACAAGTATGGTTGATTTGCCGTCTAATTGAAAGTCTTTGTATTTCCTGAATATGCACTGAGTATTAATAGCGATAAAAAAACAAATACAAATAATTACAGAATTTTGTTTCTTTGTAGTGATATGTCCCCACTGAGTAACTAATCGTTTAATAGCGGAATAAAACTGATATAACTATAAATTATATTGTTCTGTAACTGATATTTGTTTTTTGATAAGTGATCATAATTTGTAAAGAGCATTGAGGCATTATGAAATGCGCTTAAGAAATATATTATAATAATTATTATTATAAATGTCTGATACTGATACAATTATCACACACAATGTTTTTGACTAATTTAAGGCATTCCCATCTATCCTTGTGGTCTTAGTTTTTCTGATTCTGAACCTGACAATGATTATGCAATTTAATGTAAGAGAGGAAATTCAAGTTGAAACTTATACACATAAGGATGATTTCTCTATTAATAATACAACCTCCTACAGCCATGAATTTTGATCAGTTAGTTTAATTATAACCTGATTATCAGTTACGAGAGAAGGTCCATTCAAACGTTGATTAGTACTAATCCCTAGCTTAAACATTAATAGCCTTAAAAGGGCTAGAGTTAATCCTGTATTAGTGCTTGAACAATGAGACTTATATTGTGTTTGCATGGCAACTGTTGAAAAGAATCTGAAAATCAAAATAATGATTAAATCAGGAAAGAACATGTAGGTTACACAAAGTGCATGAACATACTAATCAATAGAAAATATCAATGCAAAAATAGATACAATAGTTATGGAGATAATAATAATAATAATAATAATAATAATAATAATAATAATAATAATAATAATAATAATAATAATAATAATAATAATAATAATAATAATAATAATAATAATGACGAAGCCAAAATACTGTGGAACATCCCAATACATCTAGACATTGCCCCAAAAAATGGCGCAAACAAACCAGACATTACAATAATGGACAAGAAGACCAAGACGTGGCTGATCATCGAAGGAACCGTATGCAACATCGGTCGCATAACTGAAAGAGATCTTCAGAAAACAGAAAAGTATATAGACTTAAGAACAGGATTAAAGAGACTCTATCCTAACTATAACGTAGTGCAAGTAAACGTCGTCCTAGACTTCCTAGCAGGCTACCAAAAACAACTGGTAACTGAGCTAAGTAAAATAGGACTCGAAAAAGTAAACCAACTAGCCAAAAAGTGCCAGAAATGGATAATTTCGCAAAATTGTGAAATCGTGAAGGCCTTATATACCCGTTCATAAGTTAACACTGTTGTAATCGGCACCAAAACTGAATATTGCCTAGAAAATTTCCGCAATACTCATTACATGTAAACCAAGAAAAGTTTAAATAAACGATACAATAATAATAATAATAATAATAATAATAATAAATAAAAAACTTTATTTATTTATTTTATTAGCTTTTTCCTTCATTCGAAGGCAGGGACACCACGGCAGCTTATGCCAATCACTGTGGGCCCTGTAGTATGCCGAGACCTTACTTTGGGCCATATCTATCAAGATAAAATTATAATTTAAAAATGCATCAATTAAAATGCATAATGTGCCAATTTGATTCTAACAAATAAACATTAACCCCTCAAGGAAATGTAAGCTATTTCTGCATTACACTAAATAAATTACAGCCCTGGGATATAGGAACTATCATTGTTTCTGCTTGGAAACTTTTATTGATTATTATATATAATTTTTAGATGTCTATAACCTCTATTGTTAGATTTACAGTTGTTTTTGATTTTATGATTTTGTTCCAAACACTTATCATATCTGCTATATATATTATAGACATGTGCAAATGATGTATTTTAATTAATATTATCTCAAGAGTGTTATTCACGATTAATTTCAACTCATTAAAAATGTGAGCTAGATAATTGAAAAATATTTTGTGATTGAAATCTGTAATGTTAATTATGCATGGTATATTGATCTTTAAATCAATAGTGTTAGTAATACGTGTATATACATGTATAATATATGCAGTGTTAATTGATGTGGTATGCTAGTGATTTGTGGTGTTAATGTCATGGAATATGTAAGTAATTTAAATGTGTTTATTTATTAAGCATGTGTTTAATTTGTTGTATTAATGAAAGGCATCTTATTTGCTATATTTCATATGATATCTAATTTGATTTTGTCCTTTTTTTGCCAATTTAATGTTCAAATGTGTCACATAATGGATTTTTTGTATTTGTATAATTATTTTAATTTGTTAATTTAATATGTAGTGTTTTTAAAATTTGCTGTGATTGATTGAAAATGATATACATGATGGTAGAGCGCATAGACAAGTGTAAATTTGATAAAATATTTATGTTTTACTAATTACAGTTATATTGTTTGTTCATTATAGTGATATTATAAGTCCAAAATATTATTTTATACATTTATTAGTCATTTTTTCTTTGCATTAATAAGATTATTTGTTGATAATCTTTTTTTTTCTGGAAAATATAGCAAGTGCAATATGGCATTGTAAGATATTTTTAGTAATTCAGTGTTTTTATGGTATAATATGCTAGAAGATTTTTTGTAATCCTATCCTTTTCTATCTGGCTTTCTTTGATATTTCCATCAATTCAAAAAGCAACAAAAAAAATGTTTTAACAATAAATCTTCAAAAAAATCAGACCTAATCTCACATAAGGATGGGCCATGGCTTATGATTTTTGAAACAAAAATATTTCATGTAATATATACAATATGTGTGGTCGATATACAACGGGAAGTGCAAGACGAGCCATTCTATATTTTACAAAAATTGTCAAGAAATACCGAAAAAATTCAAGTTAAAACTTGAAATACAAAAATGCAAACCAGGACGTATCTAATACACACACTCCTACATGGTTATGATATCTTTTGTCAATTTCTCATGAATTATGAACAAGTTTTATAAGTAATTCCAATTGTTTTGCCCCTATAAAATGCTAGAATATTCATTCAAATGTTATCCTATGTCACTCCTTTCATTGTCATTGGAGGCCTTCAACTGGTTGCTAAGCATTTGTTCCAAGTGTCTGCCTTGAGTGGCGGTACTTGAAGTTGTGAATACTAGTCCTGGAGGCCATTAGGACCCCTTGAGATACCTCAAGTGCTTTCTAGTTTGAATCTCAAGTGCCACACTCAAACCACTTGTTCCTGCTTCCACAGTGAACACTTAGTACAGAAACTAGTAGAGGACCTTCTTTGTGAAATTGTCAGTGCTGTAAGAGTCTGATGCTATACCATTCAGGAAATATGTCTGTAAATTAATGACTTTCATGGCATTAAGATATTTTGTCCTCGTTTTACAAAATCTGTTACATTATGAGAGCGGGGTTGAAGCCAGGTGGACAGCATGCGATATTGTTTCTTTGTTCCTGTTTTTGAATTCTGAATCGATTCTTTTTATAATTGATGATTAGTAAGGTGAGTATTTGTAAAATTATATAATAAGTATGATGAATTTGTTTAGCTCATAATAATCTAAAGAAACATTTTTTTTAGCTGTTTTTCATTAAGGTGGTTCTTGAAAGCTAGTAATTTTTTAATTTGACTAAAAAGCATACATACATTTCAAGTATTGTGCTTCTTGTATTTTTGAATGACTAGATGATTATGACTATGTATGCGTCATTGTTATAATCATTTCTATAGATATTCCTGGATTACAAAAACGAATTTACATGATAGAGCTCATTTCGTATGACTGTGCAAACAGCACGGTACAGTACAAATGAAATGAGTTTTTCCTGTGCCTATCAAAACACCACAGGTTGGTTACGGCAGTGATTTCGAATGTCTTTATAGAAACTACGGCACGAACACGGCACGGCCGTTAAGGCACGGCACATTCACTGCAAAAACTTTGAATCTTTTTATATAAATTGCAATACCGTCACGGCATGGCACCGTACGTTGCACAGTCATACGAAATCCGCTCTAATCGCGATGCATTCTGTAGTATAATTTTTGTAACTTACAATGTGCAACACTATACTTATTATAATAATTATTATGACTTACTATAATTATTTATTCACTATTGAATTACTATGCAGCCATTTATCTAATAATGATAGTTTATTAAGAAACCAAATTTGCAGTCAGAAAAATGAATTATATTGGCTAAAATATTTAATAAATAATTATATAAGTATATACAATATTTACAAATATATTAAAATCGTGATCAAAGTTAATAATTATTTATTTATAAGTTCCTAATTGTTTATACGTTCTTAATTGACGCTATTATAAATGATTTATTGAAACGTTCGGTGTAGGTTCGTGGACCTTCAAAAAGTTTGTTCTTTCTAAGATTGTATCTTGAGTTAGTATTTTTAAAACAGGTAAAAGTTTGTGTAACTTGTGGTTTGGGTCATTGACGATGTCCACAAATAACCTCTCACTTGTGATTATCTAGACTTTTTGTAATATTTATTTGTGTTTTGAGAAGGATTTCAAACCGACTTGAAACTTTTGTTGAAAAGTTTCAAACATTTTGAAAGTTGTACATTCATTTATTCATTTGTTCATTCTTTATTTTTATTATCCTTAAATTTTATTCGTTTATTTCAATAATGGAAGGAATATTCATTGAAACATGTGAAATGCTCTTTATAATTAACACATTACATTGTCATATATTCATTCCTTAATTCAATGTTATTCACTCACTAACTCTCTCTTTCATTCATTATTTTGTCATTCATGTGTATACTTGTCCATTTAGTAAATCATAATTTATTTATTCATTAATTCCCTTTCTTCCTTGCGATCAGTAATTAATACATGCACAGTCATTCATGGACTTTGCATTCCTCACTCTCTTGCCTGAAATCAATCCTGTCCCCTCCCCCCTTAACCTTCTCCTCTTTGCATGTCCAGGACTTCCAAATGATTTGCTAATGATAACTTGATTGTTTTCAAATCAACCCTGTCCCCTCCCCCATCCCCCCTCCCCCTTAACCTTTTCCTCTTTGCATGTCCAGGACTTCCAAATGATTTGCTAATGATAACTTGATTGTTTTCAAATCAACCCTGTCCTCTCCCCCCTCCCCCTTAACCATTTCCTCTTTGGATGTCCAGGTCTTCCAAATGATTTGCTAATGATAACTTGATTGTTTTCAAATCAACCCTGTCCCCTCCCCCCTTAACCTTCTCCTCTTTGCATGTCTAGGGCTTCCAAATGATTTGCTAATGATAACTTGATTGTTTTCAAATCAACCCTGTCCCCTCCCCCCTTAACCTTCTCCTCTTTGCATGTCCAGGGCTTCCAAATGATTTGCTAATGATAACTTGGTTGTTTTCAAATCAACCCTGTCCCCTCCCCCCTTAACCTTCTCCTCTTTGCATGTCCAGGACTTCCAAATGATTTGCTAATGATGACTTGATTGTTTTCAAATCAACCTTGTCCCCTCCCCCCTTAAACTTCTCCTCTTTGCATGTCCAGGACTTCCAAATGATTTGCTAATGATAACTTGATTGTTTTATTATAGAATCATTCAGATTCAGGTGGATCTGTTGATGGTGGTTATATTGTAAGTATATTGATCAGAGTAATTATTGATAACATCCAACAATAACAAATTATTGGTGATGATTTAATGGTCCTTACAATTATGACAGATTGAACAGATTTTGCAGTAACAATAGTAACGAAAGAGATGGTGATAATGATAATGATTGTTATGGTGATGACAATACACCGAATCGAAATATGGCTGCTGTTGTTCTTGACTGGCTAGCCTCGTGTTGATTCTGGAACTCTATGGATTGTTTGCATGTGAGAGAGGCTAGCCAGTAAAGAATAATAGTTATTAAAATTGGTCGCCATTTTTTGATTTGTATGATAGGGCTGATAGTGACAATGATAATTATGATAATGATATTGATTGTTATGATATTGATAATGATGGTAAGTATGATAATGATAATAGTTGCTATGATAATGGTTATGATGATGATAGTGGTGATAATGATGATAAGGATAAGGATAATAATAGTGATGATAATAGTGATGGTAATTATAATGATAGTGGTGGTGGTGATGATGATGATACTGATGATAATATTGAAACCAAAGATACAGAAAACAAAAGAAATAATTGTAATAACGTAACAATCAATGTCATGTTTTCTTCTCCATCTAATGAGTATTTACACAGATTTCTCCACCTGTTCCCGCACACACACACAATTTACATTTGTATAAGTGTGGTCTGTCTACAAACACCATCTAAACAATAAACATCAATGTTTTTTTCCATTTGCAGTGTGATAATGAGAGTGATGGCGATAGGGTAAGTGGGTGTAATTACACTGTTTTTGTCCTTTATGGTCGTCAGGTTTCCACCTGTAACATTACATTTTAGATTTACAAATTTCGTATCAAAGATACGCCTATTGTTCTGTTGAAATCTCAACCTTTTAAAAAAAATAAAAAATCTCGTGCGCTAATCAAAGTCTTTTGTTACTTCTCACCTTCAATACCATATATGGTAATAGCATTGTTTTCAAGATTGCATACGGTATGTAAAGGACAACCAAAGTTAAGTTTTGTGTTTTTTTTTTTTTAACAAACAAACTTCTATTTACTTCGAAGAAGCAACCTTAGTAGAAAGTTGAAAGTTGGCCTCTGATTTGTAAAAGTACATCGTATCTATCATATATCCTACAGTTTTGAATATGATCGTTGATTTCTTTATTAGACCTCTATTAACTATGACGCAGTATTAGTAGCACTCCCCTCCCCCCTCGCCCCAAACCCCGTCACCCTTTCCTTCGAGATCCTCTACAGTATTAGCGCCACCGTGAGCCATTATAGACTATTTGATAAATGACCGGATATCAATGATGGCTTGTTTTTCAACCTTGAACTTCCTTCTTAGTAATTGTCTTATTGTATGAGATATTTTGTATGCCTTAATGGAAATAGATTGCGAAACTATGACAACAATATTTGCCAACTTTGGTCTTAATTGTTTAGAACTTACACATCCTAAAAAGAAGAAAAATAATATTGGTTATGTCTACAAATAAACACTACTGAATGAAAACATGTTTTGCATCGTATGTGACGTAAACATAGCCATTTTGTAAAAGCATTCATATACAGTAAAAACCCGCATAAAAGAACACACGATTTTCGGTTCAGGCTGATTTTGTTCTTATATATCTTATACATTGTTCTTATGTAAATGGTACTTTGTTAGGTAATATAATGAAATTTGTAACACCATAAAAAATGTTGACTTAACTTTACTGACGTTTCGAGCTTTAGCCCTTCGTCGGAGTTACAAATTTCATTATAATTATTATTCCCTATCATTTATATCAAACACCCACGCAGCCTATACTAGTTTACTCGCTAGTTTCATTCTATTACCTATCGTTTATATCAAACACCCACGCAGCCTATACTAGTTTACTCGCTAGTTTCCCTTTATATGGTACTTTGTTGACCAAATTTCAGCCCGAGTGTTCTTAATCCACTTGTTCTTTTATGCGGGTTTTTACTGTAAAGCATTCGTTAAAGCATTCAAAAGATTTATAAGGGAAATTAAAGCGACGTTTCAGTGTCCGTTAAAGCAGTCGTTTTCTTTTTATATCGTTATTCATTTCAATGTTTTTCAACTGAAGCGATCTAAATCGATTGATCACGTGATGTCTGTTTTGATAATAATAGAATAATATGTATGATAAGTGTTCAGTTTATCCATGACCTTGGTGTTTTTGTTATGTTTCAGGTATCTGATAATGAAAACCCAACTGCTAAAACAACCCCACAAGGTGAGTACTTGTTATTAACTGAATTATTAATAGATAGTGTTATTGTCCATCACTGTAAGGGCACTCGAACCGTGAAAACTTTGAATTTTTTTTTTTTTACTCTTTTTAACCTTGAGCGAATAGATTAGAAATAAGATTTATTATATACTCTAAGTGTATCTGAACTCGATGCTTCATTTTTAGAGGTTTTTTTTGAAGCAATAGAATGTTCAGAAAATAATAACCTGAGAAAAGCTATGTGTTCATGGTTCGTGTGTACTCGCTGTCATGCAAACACGATAACGAAACAATTAATTTTATTATACGGAAGTGAAAAATAGCCGCCATTACTGTTATTGGCGCTGTTGCGCTATGTATAGGTGAGCGTAGTGTTTACAAGTATTTGTTTTGTGATATTTATTTGACAACCATTTACACAATAGACATTTTATTTCTTTGTTCTTTGTTCTAAGAACAGTGGTTGATTGGCAAAACCATAACACAATACGTCACTGTACGTCCACCTATAATTCTCAACAGCAATGTTATGGCGTTGCCATTTAGATATTTGATTATGGATATTTGATTAGATATATAAATTGCCGAATAAATCCAACTTTTTGTCATGCCTTTGACGTTATTTCAATGTTAGAAATTCGTGCAGCGGCATTTTCGCTATTGAGAGCGGAACAATAGCACAAAGATAGATATTATTAAACAAAAAAAGTGGTTGGGTATTCTTTAATCTTGCGGAATAATAAAGTACTGTTTCTTTTTTCTGTTCTCGTTAAACAAAATGACACACAGCTTGTAAAAGTACCACACGGAAGCACTTAACAATTATTGACTCTGCATGACATGCACGGAACCAAACGTATCATTATTTAACAGGCGTTCCTTTTGTACTCGCGGGGACTGAGGCGAGAATGGAAAATCAACTCGTTTTATTGACATATCTGGGAAAACTGCATAAGCTTTAAGCTTTTATTTTTGTTTAATTTCTGTTTTCTTTTCTCTCTTTTTTTCTTTCTTTTTTTCATTCTTTCTTCTCTCCTTTCTTTCAATTCTTTTTAATCATAGACTGAAAAGAATAACGTCTCTATTACGTGAAAACTCTAACGCGTTTATTTTGATCGAGTGTAGTGATGGCATACATTGTATTGCCTTGTCGGAGTTTAGGCCTAATAATGGGGTGCTTTTTTATAGTCTTAAAAAAAAACACAAGAATTATCGTTTAGATAATATATATAATAAGCATCCTATGGACAACTAGACGCACTTAGTGCGTTTACTCAGGCTACGTCATAGAGTAGTAATTGATAGGTGGTTTACCTGTGGCATTACGTAATGTGTAATCTCGACACAACGATAGACCCATAGATAGAAAAAGTATAAACCTAGACTTATTAATTAATACTCTCTTACTAAATACCAGTACTTTTTCCCCAGCTTCGTCAGTGTTCAATGTCAAAGACATTATCGATTCAAACGATGCTACATCGAATGACCTGAAAGATGGTGAACGACCTGTATCCAAACCTTCTGATTGGCCCAGGTATACTCAACATACATCTCTTTCAAAAACGTTGGAAACAGAAAACTGATCTTTGCAAGACCGAAAGGCATTATTGTTTGTGTCTGTTTTGGAGTCCACGTTACCTGGGAAAGTCAAAATTGTTTGGCAATAAGTGTAAAGCCAACTGTGACCATGAACTACAATGTATTTACAAAGTTTTTGAAATAGCATTAGATATATCGAATTACTTAGTAATCAATCAATCAGTCAATCAATCAACCAATCAATCAATTAATCAATCACTTGATAAATCAATCAATCAGTATATTTTTTTAGTGTCTTTACAGTATCATCTAGTACTCATTTAAGTCAAGATTTCATACACTAACGTTAACTTTCCCAAAACTGCACGACCTCTGGTTTACTGATCAAAGTTTAGGTTTGTTTCAAACCGTTTACTTACCACAATTTCTTCTCTTTAGTTCTGCTGCAGTCGCCGTACAAAGACTAGTTTCCCAAGCACCGGTTGCAACTTCCGGTCTATCACGGCCAATCACGTCGACCTCAACCATTACGTCACACGCTATTGCGTCATCGTTTGGTCATACCCACCCTTCTTCGTTATTTCCTCATTTCCCATCATTCAATTCGCCGTCTGGTCCTTTACAGTACCCTCATGGTCACATGGATCCCTCTTTTCCCTATGCAAGTAAGTACATTAGTAAGATATTACACTGCAGAACTCGTACCATCTTACGTCACAATTATTTACCCTTTTTACATTATATGATACCCTGATGATCACGTGGACCCTTCATTCTCGTATGCACCTAGCCTCCTTCGCAGGCAACTTCTCGCCTTTTAACGCTTCTTTGCTTTTTTGGGGTTCCTGTCGGACGGCCGAGAAAGGACTTAGTCCTAATCCTCTTTTTTCTCAAGAAAGGAAGCCCAATAAAGAAAGGAGGTCCGAATTCCGGTGGTTTGCCTGCTGAAGAGGCTAGTATTCACCTAAGGACATCTATAAGAAGTCATTGTACGCACGTCACAGTGTGGATTATTTCCCTATATGAACATAATAGGGCATGAGGACACTTCGTTTCATTATACAAATAAGTAAATCTATGATTGCAAGAGACATGCAGGTATCATTACTATATGATACAATGCGGCGTGATGGTTGCTTTAATATTCATAATCATATTGTACAATTAAGAGTGACTGTCAGGAAGAACCAGACAAATTCGAAATATCGTGGCAAAAGTCGATTCATCGATTTTGTTCATATTTTGTAGTTCGATACCCTATCATGTTATAAGCACTCCTGTGAACTTAGTTTTTAAAAATTTGTTTTCGTTTGGGAGAAATTTGAATTATTATGCGAGAAGGTAAATATGCTAATTCGACGACTCTGAAATAGAGACCACTCGGCGATCTCGTGCACAAAATACAAACAATATTTAACATTAAAAACCTAATAATCTTTAAATATGCTATCTCTATATGCCTCATAGCGTATTTCAGACTTGTAGCTTTAACGATGAATTTTTGGCAGAATTTTGTTCAGGATACAGTTTTCATGAGCTAAAAAATACCCTCAAAACAGCCGCGAATTAAACTATGTTCGATATAACGGAATAGTTTGATATTCACTGTGTGTGAAGTTAAGATAATTTCTTAAAACACTGCCGAAAAAAATTGCTAGGTTTTTATGTTTTGAAGTTGTTACAGTCGATCTAAGTTGCCTAAATTGGCTGTTTTTTTACGATCATTTTTGCATAATTAGCAACGATAATGAGCGTCAAAACAATAATACTATTTGCAACAATCTTGTATTAACCGTATTTAACATCAGCAATGAGTCAATTTGTATTCCTTATTGTAGTTAGTTAAATCATGCATGTATTTTCGGGGTTTTGATGGTTTTGTAGCTTTTTGTTTATACAAAAGCAAGGAGCATTGCGTGACAACTGGTAAGATAATTATCATTCTCACGTGTACAAGGTGCTTGGCAGCATTCTAATACCGGTAATGTAATATTTTGATTTCGTATTCTACACATTTGCTATAGCTGCCATGATTATAAAGTGCTTACATCTACAAAGCATTCATGTATGTATAAAAGCAGCTCTAATAATTAGAAAAATGTTTGTTCAAATTTATACAAATGATTTTTGTGATCATAAATCAAAAGAACAGTAAATCTCCTATAGACCCTTTCATAAGTCCCTAAGTGTTGTGTTTTCCGCCGTTGACGTCCAATTTAATATTATTTTTGTTGAAATTTATACAATATTCAAGAAATTGAGTTGTACCTCTAATAAACGGTCACCCTAGGGACTTTTCAAAGTGGCCGCTCAATAGATGTTGGCCGATAAATAAAGGTTCGGCATAAATCTACATATAAAGGGTGGAAATGGCAGGGTACGTTACTTATCGGTTATTTTAATAAATCTGTGTCTTCTAAATAAAAGAAAATACATTAATTTTGAGCATTGCTCTTTAGACTTTCTCAAAGTCCGGTTTTTTTCGTATTGGTTTCTCTCGTTTATCTCGTTTCTCTCTCGTTTATCTAGTCGTTTAGCGACTCGTCAAAGTCGACTTGTAGCAAGTCTGCCAAATGTTGCAATTAGAAACTGCATTATTTGTTTATATATATAAGCATCGCATTATTGCTAAAATAACGTACTACTCAATTACAAACCTGTGTTTCGTTTCTTACAAAAGATATAAAATAAAACATTTATACTGGAGTTTTTATCAGAAATAAGATCGGTCATTATCTTGTAAATTTCATTTTGTAGACTTTAAAGATGGGATAATAGACAATCTGCTCTCAAAGAACAACTACCGGTATATCTATCTTCTATCCAAAAAACACTACAGTTTCTATTCTACTATATATTATATAAATTTGCTATAGTGAAGGAATTGTGTTGTGAGTCTCATGCATTATATAATATTTTTTTATGACTTCTATCAGATTCATTTTAGTATTTCAAAGGGCAGTATCTAAAAGTCTTGCCATATCTATTTTTAGTAACACTCGCACGAGGATATATCAAAACGATCCGGATCAAAACCCCGAAAATACATGCATGATTTATATCGAGTTGGAATAAATATTGCTCTAACTACAATAAGGAATACAAATTGACTCATTGCTGATGTTAAAATACGGTTAATACAAGATTGTTGCAAATAGTATTATTTTTTGACGCTTATTATCGTTGCTAATTATGCAAAAATGATCGTAAAAAACAGCCAATTTAGGCAACTTAGATCGACTGTAACAACTTCAAAACAGAAAAACCTAGCAATTTTTTTCGGCAGTATTTTAAGAAATTATCTTAACTTCACACACAGTGAATATCAAACTATTCCGTTATATCGAACATAGTTTAATTCGCGGCTGTTTTGAGGGTATTTTTTAGCTCATGAAAACTGTATCCTGAACAAAATTCTGCCAAAAATTCATCGTTAAAGCTACAAGTCTGAAATACGCTATGAGGCATATAGAGATAGCATATTTAAAGATAATTAGGTTTTTAATGTTAAATATTGTTTGTATTTTGTGCACGAGATCGCCGAGTGGTCTCTATTTCAGAGTCGTCGAATTAGCATATTTACCTTCTCGCATAATAATTCAAATTTCTCCCAAACGAAAACAAATTTTTAAAAACTAAGTTCACAGGAGTTCTTACAACATGATAGGGTATCGAACTACAAAATATGAACAAAATCGATGAATCGACTTTTGCCACGATATGTCTGGTTCTTCCTGACAGTCACTCTTAAGTGCATATTGCGATAAATAATAAAACAGTGCTTGTAGAGCACATTACATTACCTTAATGTGCTATAAGTATAACCAAAAAGCTATGTAAATTTTGCAGACCGGGTCGTTGTCCTAATAAAAATAATAGAAATTCTAAACAGTGCGTGTAGAGCGCATTATATTACCTCAATGTGCTATAAGTATAACCAAAAAGCTATGTAAATTTTGCAGACCGGGTCGTTGTCCTAATAAAAATAATAGAAATTCTAAACAGTGCGTGTAGAGCGCATTATATTACCTCAATGCGCTATAAGTATAACCAAAAAGCTATGTCAATTTTGCAGACCGGGTCGTTGTCCTAAAAATAAGATTAAGGCTGATTGTTGTTTGTAATACTTATACCATGCTCTGATTAGACTGCAAAACAGCCCCTAATTTTACGCGAAAACTACGCGGAAACAAGTTTTTGTCGAGAGAGAATGGGGAGAGACGTGACGTATTAAAGGGCAGTGAGTCTAGAGGGACCAACTTTCAACTCGTTTCTTTAAAGTTTTCGCTTAAAAGTGTGCAGTCTATTGCAGTCTATTCATAGATTTGTTTTATCCATAGGACAATTTCGTGGAAAAGAAAATGTTGCTCCCTATGTCATTGCTGGAGGTAAATAGAAATGTCAAACTTTTTTTTATTTTTATAGTTGATCAACAATTATTTTAAATGGTAAAGGCCGATTTACACGACACGATTGTCGTGTGCGACTTGTAGTATACGACTCAAATGAGCTCCAAGTCGTGCCGTGTAAATGCCCCTACGACTTGCCTACGACTGACGCACGCGACCTACAACTTGTAGTAGGATTTTGAACCAAGGATCAAAACCCTACGACTTGTCGTAGGAAAATGACGTGATTTGTCCCACATTAGCACTGGAACTAGTATTTCGTCCAATCACTCACGATTTTAGCAATGGCGTATACGAATCGTATACGACTAGTCGTGCGTGTGTGAATGGTACCTACTACATGTTGTGGGCAAATCGTATACTACAGTCGTAGGTCAAAATCGTATCGTGTAAATCGGTCTTAACATTTCAAGTGTTGTGTCAACATTGTCTCGTACTCCTGCTTTACAATGTGTCCAGTTCAAACTACAGGCCGACTGACTTTGGCGTTGAAGGGCGGGGAGGTTGCATGTATACACCTAATCCAAAAAACGTTGTCGGGTCCGCCGCACAGTCCTCGCGCCAAGACCGTGAAGGAAAACACAGTGAATATTTTGATGAGAGTGATAAAACAAGAAAATGAAAGTAGGCACAACACTATTTCGTTGAAAAACGTACCACACTAGAGTGTGAACATGCAAATAAATTAATTACTGATTAGATATAACCAATATCTTTCACAGTCTTGGCGCGAGGACTGTGCGGCGGACCAGACAACGTTTTTTGGATTAGGTGTATATTATTTTGTATTCAGTACAGTGGAACCCCGACTTACGGCCACCCGCTTAATACGGCCACCCGCTTAATACGGCCACCCCGTTATTGCGGCCAGTTTTTTTAGGTCCTGACGAAATGTATGCCCATACATTTTCTATAAAATTTACCCCACTTAATACGACCACTTTGGGCTGTCCCTTCGGTGGCCGGATAAACGGGGTTCCACTGTACAGATTTTGGTAAAGCAAGGAATCACCAACAATTAATAGAAATACCACGGGTTTCACTCCTCTACTCTTTGACTGTGGATGATTTGGTCCAAATGTTATTTATTGATGGTATTAATGGAAACTAGCGACTAAACTAGAATAGGCTGCCTCGGTGTTTGATATAAACGATAGGTAATAGAATGAAATTTGTAACACCGTAAAAAATGTTGACTTTACTGACGTTTCGAGCTTTAGCCCTTCGTCGGAGTAAAAAAAAGGCTAAAGCTCGAAACGTCAGTAAAATTAAGTCAACATTTTTGTGGTTACTCTATCTATAGATAGGTAACCACTATGTCATCGTGCGGTGTAAGTCCGAGTGTAACCTTTTTAACGGAACCAATGAATATATCTCCAAAAACTTGGCATGACCCACCTGGGTTAACGCGATACACTGGAAGGGTTAAGAGTTCGAATCCAACTGACATCACTACTTTTTTTTTTTTTCTTCTTCTTTTTTTTTCTCTTTTTTTTCTCCTTTTTTTATTGTTGCTTTGATAGTTTTTGATACTTATTTATTCGTTTCCGATAGAGAAACTTTTTTTTTAACAATCCGGGTCTACCATTTATTCTATTTCAAGAAAAAGATTATTATGTTTCAGTTTCATCTTCATCTTCACTTGAATCGTCATCATTTGTTTGTGACCGTGATGTTTTGATATCATTATCAATAGTTTCATTTTGAATTTGTTTGTCAGTGACCACTCAACCAAAATATCGATAATAGTCCAGTTAAACTAGAAACTTACTTTACTCCGACGAAGGGCTAAAGCTCGAAACGTCAGTAAAGTCAACAATTTTTACGATGTTACAAATTTCATTATATTACTGGCTCTACCATTTATACCAAACACCGACGCAGCCTATACTAGTTTACTCGCTAGTTTCCCTTTAATATAATTTTAAAGTAGGTCTATAATTATTTTTCTATTTTTTTAACTTCTACTCTAAATTCAAAAGCCACTCGAATAGGGTTAGCATTGCAGCATTTCACTGCAGAAACGTTTAACTAAACAAGTGAGAGTAACCACATGAGCTCTTTGAGCTCCTTTAATTTACGGTGTTACAAATTATTGATGGTATTTATTATTTTCAGGTCAAGATTTCCTGAGACAAGAACTTGATTCACGATTCCTCCATACCCATTCTAATCGATCTAACTATAACTTGCACTATGAAAATCACCAACATCTACATAACCATCAACACCAACATCAACACCAGCATCAGCACCAACACTTCCACTCGCCTCCTGGGATGCCTGTGGTACCGGCCAGTCCATTGTTAACTCCTGGTACTTCAGCAATGGTGAGTATTGAATCCAGGTGATCTTGCTTCGAAGCGCGCAAAGGATTGTTTGTGAAAACGGATAGTTCCAAAATGGCGCCTCGAGACAATTTTCTTTTTTATCCCTGATAGAGCAGCAATGAACTTTTATTGTCTAAGTAACATATAACTTTTTAATGTAAAGTTATTTTAAGGATGCATGTATTTATCGAGGGTACGTTAACACGGGAAACAACTCTCTCGAACCACGCCATCTTGGACCTGTTGGTGATGCAACATAAATCTTTCTGATTGGCTTATACTAACCGGAAGTCGCGCGCGAAATCACCTGGTGTTGATATATTCAACTATTTTGAACAAATTGGTCCTTACTATAAAAATCCAAAATGATTGGCTAGAAGCGATCAAATGGTTTGAAAGGATTTCAAACTATAGTATCAATATTAAAGAAATATCTTTCGTCTATAGTCTGCAGTAATAGCTATTGGGCAATTCGAGTTTTGGTATATAATCAGTTTTCATAACATAATATTCTGTTTACGCTCGGCAGCCGTTAGCTGGTGGGTAAATAAGTGTTAAGACAAAGGATGTAAAAAACAATATGCCATTTCGTAGCCTGATTTTCAGAGCGGGCCTGGGTGCTACGTAAAGTGATAGCGTAGGACCCAGGCCCGCTCTGAAAATCAGTCTAGTCATTTCGTAGAAAGAAAGTACTGTTGGGATGTGTCGTCATACTCACTTTTTGACGTCTCGAATATTATATCCAGACACAAGTGCCCTACTTATTGGGGAGACTCAGGCTCACACTCACTACCCCTACATTTAATATATTGGCACATAACTCAGCTCGAATGTTGATTTTATGGGGAGGGGGACACCGGATAATCCGGAGAAAAGCCCTCGTGGCATAGGAGAGAACAACACATCAAATCAAATCAACTCCCATGCAAATAAAGCATGCCCGACCTGAAACTCGAACCTGGACCATAGCGGTGAGATGTGCGCGGTTACTTTACGCCACCCATCCCACCTAGAAAAAAGATTCGGTTATCTTGGCGTGAATCCAAACTACCTCCTTCAGGTTGCTGCTCAAGATGACACTGTGTTAATGGCGAACCTTAATACGTACTTGAAAGTGATTTAGTTGTTTTTAATATTTTTAGTCTCATCTTGGTGTTCCTCCATCACCACATTCAAGCGCCGCACCTGCAGCAATTCCTCCACCGTTGATTCACAGGGTGAGTTGATTTTTTGTTTACTGTATTGGACTCTATTACGCAACCCTCTATATTTATCGCATCGTTTTACAATCAGCCACTTCTCCGTTTATTAAACATTTTTTATATCACGAATGGTATTAACCAACCTTCATCGAATACCAGTGGTATTATTTTATTAATTTTTCAAGTGCCTAGGTGATATTTCCTTTTAATAATACACCTATATTTAAATGTTTTTTAAACGCTCCATCTTAATTCAAACAACAACACAAGGTTTAACTATTTCTGATGTGCGCAATTTATTAGTTTATAATATTTTTTTAATTAACGCTTTTAAATAAACGAAATTGTAGTAAACCAAGGTTAACTATAGCTTTTATTACAAGTTCCTTTATCTTATTTACAGTACATTTTTTTTACATCCCCTTTTTGTTATAAACCCTTTTATCGAAGGATCATCTTATGTATGTGTATGTGTTGGTTTGTTCTTTAGAAACATGGAAGATGGTGCGCATCGCATGTTCAAATTGCCTGGCAGATATACTATCATCAACAAAAGGTACAAACGAACTTGATTATTTGTAAAGGAATTTACTACCTTTTAAATGTCATCATTTAGTATTTCAATGTCTACGTACTTCATGTTTTTCATTCGTTTAGTAATTGGCTGGGCTTCTAGTTTCTTGTTTGTTTGTCTGTTTTTTGTTTGTTTGTTTGTTTGTTTGTCTGTTAAATTGTTTTTGTTTACGTATCAGAAATGCCGTATGCAATCTTGAAAACAATGTATATATGGTATTGTAGGTAAAAGTAACAAAAGACTTTGATTAGCGCGCGAGATATTTTTCTTTTTTTACAGTCAAACAAGCTCACGCGTTGACCCCTAGAGTCGATTAATCAAATCATTAGTCAATTATTCGTTTTATTTGTGCGAATGGGATTAACCGAATATTGCAATATTCAAACAAAGAATCAGTTCGAAATTCGACTTGTGATATGATAAAATAAATCAGATAAAACAAAGGTGGGTAAAAACCTTGGAGAAGAAGTCTCTCTCAAATTTCATGACCATGAACGCTGGAGTTTTTGAGCTTCAATTTCAATCACTTGACGAATGTTATCGTTAGTAAACTCCTGCCCGGACTCCAGGTATTTTCTTCTTCAAGTATCTCCTAGACTCCCAGTTAGATATTGTCGATCAAAGGAATCAAATATCTTTGTAGATAAACAACGATTGTGATATCTTGTCGAATAGTATTCGATAAATGCCTTCCTGGCACGTAAACACGGAAAAGATTCCTATAGCCGTCAAGCTTTCTTCGTCTTCCTGCGTTAATCATTAACCAATCAAAATTCGAATATTGAATTTAAATTTGATTTGAATTTTGCACTCTTCGTTTTCGACGATGCAAAATTCAACTGAAAAATGAAATCGACAATCAAACATTCAAATCATTAATCGACTGTAGGGGTCAACGCGTGAGCTTGTTTGACTATAACACTAGGTTGAGATTTCAACAGAACAATAGGCATATCTTTGATACGGATCGTTTGTTTGTCTTGTCGTTTGTCTGTTTGTTTAATCGTCTGTCTAGTCGTTTGTCTGTTTGTGTAATCGTTTGTTTGTTTGATCGTGTATTTGTAAATAATGCTACTGTTCTACAGGTTCAAGCTGAAATGCATAACGATCCTCACATTAAACCCGAACAGATTCCAGTCAGTCGTCCAGGAAATACCTTATCACTCCATTCAAGACAAGGTATCCATGAAGTAGGGTATCGATCACCCCATGGCCATACAGGCCAAGGAACGGTCAGTCCTATCGCTGTAACACCACATCCAGGGGAACCTTCTAGACCCAGAGGTTTGTACTAGCTTGGATAACCACACCCTCGGAAACCCAGCAGCTATTCAGTGGGGTCGTGAGGGCTTGGGGACGAGTGAGAGACCTCACTGAGTAGCTCCTGGGTTTCCGAGGATGGGATAACCTATATTTTATCCATCGTCTTATCTAGCTATTAAAGATGCATGGCGCTTATAACCATTTTAAAATATGAAATGTGTGTTATAAAATTTTGGAAGAAAGGAACGAAGATAAACGGAACGAAGATAAAAGGAACGAAGATAAAAGGAACGAAGGAAGGAGGAAAAGGAACTGAGGAGGGAAGGAACGAAAGGAAGAAAGAAAGGAAGAAAGAAAAGGACAGAAGGTAGAAACGAAAGGAAGAGAGAAGAGAAAAAAGCAGAGAAGGAGGGTGGATTGATATGTGAGCGTGGGTCGAATATCTATGTCAAACTTATTACCAAAACAGTACAATACGTTAAACCGTAGGTCCCGTCTCTCCACACTCACAAACTGCTTATGGAGGGACGTAAAGGAACCCACACCACTATTCGGGGAGAGTAGGCCATGGAGTTGCTGGTGTGTGTCGCTAGTGCTTGACTCGACTACTGACTAACGACTGTACTAACCCGATGGCCGTATGTTAGATAACTCTGATAGTGGTTACAGTGTAATCGTTTATTGTTCGTTGAACAACTCAGAAACAACTATATCACCGCAAGAAGTTTGACTGATGTGTAGTATGATAATTGTTTTGTAGTAGAGTTGTTTGTGAGTTGTTCAACGAACAATAAACGATTTCTAAAATATTTCTGGGTGCCCACGGTTTTTTGATTCGCACTGTAATACGTTACCCCCGTAAAACAAAGATAACATAACATAATATTTTGTATTTGTTTCGTTTTGTAGTCGATTCGTTCTTAAGCTTCGCTCCAGTCACTCCAACTGCTACCAACTCCGACATGAGAGCTGTTTCACCATACGCAAGACAAATGGCACTCGGCCGCTCTAATGGTATCATGGCAGTAGCAGGCAATAGCAGTTTCCGTAGCGCTGCCGGAAGTAGCTCGATACCAAGCACTGGTTTTGCGTCTTACGGTGGGCTAGGTGGAATAAATCGTGAATGGGACCGTCTTCATGGTAGCAGCTCGACCTTATCATGGTTAAATCAAGACCTTTTGAATAGAGAAAAAGACCGGGAAAGAGAACGGGAAAGAGAACGGGAGAGAGAACGGGAGCGGGAAAGAGAACGTGATCGTGAAGACAGAGATAGGGATAGAGAACGTGAGAGAGAGAAAAGCAAAGAACGGGAAGGTAGAGAAGGCGATGGCGAACAACACAGAGAGAAAGAAGGAGACAAGTCTCGTGTAGATATCGACGGTGAAAGTTCAAAACCAAAGGAAAACGATAAACATGTTGAAGGACGTCGCTCCCCACCACGACCTCATCGCCCGACAAGTTTTCACATCGCAAGTCTCACGAGTGATAACAAAGGCGAAACGTCGACGGCGAGCGAATCCCGACATCCATCCGATCGTCCAACATTACTCGGGGCTCGTGATAGGCGAGACGAAGAGAAGAGGATTCCTGGTGACGAGCGTAATGCTGTAATGTTAAATGATAAACGAGGGACCCCACCAGTCCCTCACATGCATAGTGGACCAGGTGGTATACCTTACTTAGATAAAAGACTATACGAATCAGAACGACCACTAGATGCTTTCGATATAAGTCGCTTCGCACGACCATCGTTAAGTAGAGGGCCCTGCTTGTCGTTTCCTATACCACAACCACCTATGTTTCCACCAGGGTCTTCGTTTCCATACCTCCACGGCTCTGCTATGGCAGCGGTTACTCACCCTCATTTCCTACCACACGGTCCTCGAGGCATGATGGGACCTCATTTTGGTCCGTTGGGTCCCAGAAGTCGAAGCCCTTTGGATGGTCCGGAAATAGAAAACCGGCCATAGTATTTGTATAGATGAATGATGAATTGTATACACCATGTACAGGTTATTGCGAATTATGCTGCAGTATTAATATATGAAGGAGGGTTTGTCTTCCATCAGCACTTTACAACAACAACTACAAACAAGACTAGGTTATTTCAGTGGAGCTTTATACTCCATGTTGATTTGAAGGCCTGCCATAACTTATTTCGGACGTTCTTCAGGAAATACATATATACAAATCAATGATACGGGATTATTTTGACACTTTATTTGGAAACTACGACACTTTATTTGGAAACTACGACACTTTATTTGGAAACTACGACATTATATTTGGAAACTGTTTTGGTTACTTTATTACAATGAAAAACTGGTTTGGTATATTTCCTGAACAAATAGTTACCAGATGGAACATTATTAAATGTCAAGAATCTGTTGGGTTGCCAAGAACGTGCTGGGTTTTACTGGAAAAAGGTTTTACTTATGAAAACTAAATGTTGTATCATTGGTTTCTTTTTACTTGTATTATCTCCGTTTACTCTCCAAGAATTTGTAACAGTTTGGTTAAGTATTACACTTTATTGATAATATTATGCTGGATTACTTCTTATCTGTTGCCAGCTGGTTTCGCATATCGTCGCTTGTTGCATTTGGAGTATAGAGGTGCTGGAACAGTCTCCTTGCTTACACTAAATAACATATTCTGTCACGTCAATCTGGTTAAGATGCCGTGACCTGTCACGCTGTTGTAATTTAGCGGTCACGCATTATATCTGGCTTATTGGTGGTCACGCACGCAATGTTCCTGTTCCTGTTAATATTATTAACTACGCTTGTAACATTTACTAAAATTTATCTCTCAAATCAACAATCGTTCACAAATTACTTATGATCAAATAGTCGGTGATTCTTTAGTTGACTGAGCCACGTGCGTTATACGACATGGGCTTTCTAGGACGACGCAGACGCTAGCAGTAGTTCAATATTATTATCGTTCGCAATGGCGGTGGTGCATTTTGATAATTTAATTTAGACAAGATGAATATTTGTAAGTATATATACTCACCCATTAGTGTTCTACAAAGGAACAATGTGAAATTATTCGTACATATACGAAGAATCAATTAATAAATTATTGATGTCAGTACATGTCAACATGATTAGAAAAACGTTTGTCTTTTAGTTGTGCAAAGGATGGGGATTGCACTGGATCTTGCAATAGACGAAAATACTGATTTACATACACCTAATTCAAAAATGGTTGACGGGGCGAACGGCAATTGGCGATTGTACGACCGAAAGGTACTTTGGGTAATACGAATTCCTTCTTATTCGTTTCTAAATTACCCAAACAATGCCTCCACCGCTCAGCGAAACCTACGAGACACCCATCTAAGTTCATCGCTGAACGGTGTTTGGGTAATTTAGAATGGAATAAGAAGAAATTCATATTGCCCATAGTTCCTTTCGGTCGTGCAATCGCCGTTCGCCCCGTCAACCTTTTTTTAATTAGGTGTACACCTATTAGACCATTTCACAGTTCTCGTCGATTAACCTCAGCCTCGATAAAGTGTAATATATTCTTTAGAATCCGACTACGGCCCGTGGAATTTTTAGTAATTTTCTTTTTTTAATTTTTTGTCTTTACTCTGAAGATGACTTCCGCTCAGGTTGTCGAAACGTGAGACCTCAACACCATCAGTCTTTCTCAAGACTACACCACCCCGGACGATCATGCCTCATATACAGCGAATTTTTCAATGCTGCAATTGTTTGATAAATGTGCTCATTCCTTAAATTACCGTGAGCTGTAGTCAAATTCTGAGGAATATATTTATCAACGAGAACTGAAAAGGACTATTGCAAGAACGTTGTCCTGACTTTTATAATAAAGTGAGAAAGGAATTAAATAAAAGTCAAAACAAGATCACTCAAGATGAGCTCTTTCTTTTGTTATTCCTTTCTTACTATATTGTTTGACAACCTTCTTGCAATAGACCTCTTTACCTTCCTTGTTTGTCCCATTTCAGATCACATGATGCTACCCTAGGGAATTGTTTCTTTCACATGTAAATGATATAACGCGTTCATCATAAAAGAACAATTCTCAAGGGAATGACACGTGGTCTGAAATGGGCAATTTGCATACGTAGGTAAATAGGTCTATTTAATAGGTGCATGATCTTACTAGATCACACAATATGCCATTGACATTGTAGCGTCATGTGCAACCAGTACCATAATGTTTTGTCTACTTTCTTTTTTTTAATAATTAGTGTCAATTGTTCTAGTATTCTCACGCGGGAATAAATATCTGAATAAGAAAGAAAATTCGCAAAACATTCCGGTACTGGTAGTAAAATGACGTCATAATTCAAATGGCCTATTAACTGTACACAGAATTACGCAACGCAGCCGATCATTAATATCCTAAAGAAAATTCCGGATGTAACGCAGGCTATGATATCCTCCCTCGTTTAGTGTCGGGCTTCCTGTGCATTCCGTCAAACCCGCATGTAGGCGGCACGGAAACCCAACCTTAAAAACCATCGATAAAAGGGAGTTTTGGACTTGCTAAAAACGCTGATTGATTCTTTAACCAGGGCGCCGGGGAAGAGGGTTTTCAACCTAAATTTGGCCTGTGATTCGTGAAAAGCAAAAATGTTTTAAAAGCCGTGATCCGTGAAATCATCTTCGCCCGTGACCCGTGATTTACAGATTTTCACTGTCGTTTCGTGATTACAGAATCGGTGATCCGTGAAAACGTGACAGCTTTTCATATAAATGGTTGTGTAAAATGAGACGTTCATTGCTATATTCTTCGTAAAACTGTGATTCGTGAAAACGCTTTACGTTACTCCGTGATCCGTGAAATTATGAAAAAACCGTTTGTGATTCGTGATCGGTACCTCCTCTTCCCCACCCTGTTTAACCACCTCTATCCTTAAAAACATGCCGGAATTATTGATCTTACTGGAATTAAATGTTATTATTTGTATGCAGTATAACAAATAATTCCTTTTTCTCCTGGATGCCAATAAAAGGAATTGATCGTTCTTGGGTTACTGAAAATTGTGTCGTGAAGGAGAAGTTCCACAAACAAAGAAGAGTGAAGAAGTATTTCTGGTTTGTATTTGATGCTTGATTGGGTTGCATTGTGTAAACGTTTCTACTCTATAGCCCAAGGCAACCCAACTACTGGGGATCATCAATGACATTCAGCCGCATGATAACTCTCTTACATAGCATCTGAAGCATGTAGACTTCAGCTGAGACAGGTCGCAAAACCAAGTGACTTTAAGGAGGGACGTATTTACGGTACATTTGATTACAAAGATAAAATATAAAATACATTTTTAAAAAATTAGTCGACTTTTTTCGTGTGAAGTTTTATAGAGAGGGAGGGGATTGAAAGGTGGCTACAATTAATATACTTTGATGCACGTAAACTATGCAATCTGACAATAATTTATTAGTACGATTACTGGTCAGCAGCCAAACTATATCAAGAACCTTCTAGAATTATAGCTATTAGCTTATTTGGGTGTACGACATCATAGTATCTACATTTGCTGAATACCTATGGAGATGGCCGGTTCAACTGTTTCTATTGGTATTTCCGATCAATGAAATAACGACCCCTATCGTTCCCTCCATTGGAATCTAGGATGGTCAAATGCTGACCATGGTTGCATGGCAACAAGGTTAGTATCGTTATAATGAGGTCTATAAAAGCCAAAGAGTTTTTAATAACCGACATTCACTTCATTTCCTCTTGGGAAACTGCTCAACAGAAATCGGCTAAAAATTGTTAAACTTCTTGTGGTTGTTACGTTGAATAACTTACAGACTTTAAAAGCGAAAACGTGTTTATTGCGTCGGTTATTCGCTTCCTCTTGAGGGCACGACTATATATCTGAGGGGAGAATTATCGCAAAGGAATACAATTATTACACTATAATGGAGCATATCAGGTCTATGTTTCTGACGTCGTTATTGGTATTAACTGTGTGGTATCGATGCTGTGATTCGTCGAGTATTTATGTAGGGAGGCACGCTTCGGGATCACGACCAAGACTTACAGATACTTATGAAGGTAACGATTATTATACACGTGTAGATAATCTAAAATCATAAAGGCCCGACCCGTTTACACTAGCAATTTTGTCGCGCGACAAGAGCTGCGATTTCAATGGCGATTTTATCGTAGATTTGTCAACGCTACTTTGAAAGTTAGTGCAAGTTGCTGCGATTTTCTGTCTCCTAAATTCGAGCGTATTCGAAGTTGCGGCGACAACGCTGCAATAAAATCGCCATTAAAATCAATGCTCTTGTCGCGCGGCAAAACTGCTAGTGTTGACGGGCCTTATCGCAGATTTGTCAACGCTACTTTGAACATGCTCGAAATTTAGTGCAACTTGATGCGATTTTCTGTCTCCTAAATTCAGAGTTATTATCTTATTGGCATTTTCGATTCAAAGCAACAATGTTCTTCTTTAGATGAGAATTGAAGAGAACATACCTTTGGAAAATCGCTTGAAATCGCTATTAAAGAACACTAACAAAAGAAGCAACAGGCTTCGTGTAAGCAAGAAGTTTTATTTTCATTAACATTTACAGACAGCTCACAATACTTGTATGGGCTACCTGTGGTTTAGCTAGGGGAGATAAGCGAAATACTTTTCAGTTTTTAAAGTAGTCAGCCACCTTAACCCGTAAGACAAAATCTATAGTACTAAAAGTTAAAAACTAAAAAGACATGCACAACAGGAAACAATGGATCGGATCCGGAATTATAAACTAGAAAGAAATGTTTATTAGTGTGATATCTATTTCACTTCCGGCTTTTATTAACTCCATTCTTACAAGTGTTATAGAAAACATCTCTTATTGTATAACATTATAATTATTGTATATTATATCAGAGTCAGAGGCTCATGTAAAAAAACGTATGACAATAATAAAAATATACTGAATTAATAAAATTAGCTAAAGATTTGAACATAAAATCAGTAGTATATGTCCTCAAACCTACTCTAATAATACTAAATTATATATTAATAATATAAGCATTAAAATATAAATAAATTTATCTATTTAAGTACTATTTATACTTTCATATCTATATTATCTATATATAATTCAGTATATTTATATAATTGTCATTTTACATGAGCCTCTTATGACTTTAATGCATTGATTGATTGATTGATTGATTGATTGATTGATTGATTGATTGATTGATCATATACACAGATTGCAAAGACTTCAATCCACCAAAGTGTCAAAAGATTATTTCCTGGGTTGGACATCAAGCCTGCAAAGATCAGAGTACAGCGTATGCAAGAACACTGAGTCGTATCTGTCCTAAATCGTGCGGCCTGTGTGGTACGTTGACACTTTTATTTATCAATTCACTGGTTTCCTTCGCTTGTTCGTTGTTCATTTCGGCATTTATTCGCTCACTCAACTATTCCTTTATTCATCCATTCATCACCCCACCAGCCCACACATCCATCCATCCATCCATCAACTCAACACCCACCCATTAACCCAGCCACCAATCAATCCATCCATCCACCCATCCATTAAAATTGGTAAAAAATAAGTCTCACAAGTATATAAATAGTCTGCGTTGCCGGCGGTCTGCGTGATTAGGGAGAGAAGAAAAATGGAGAGAAAAAAAAAGGAAAAGTCCGTCCTTCCTTCTCTCTTCCTCGCAACCCCGCAGACCACCGGCATCGCAGGCTATTATATAGGTGGTTGAAAGCTTATTTTTGTGTCTGTTATTTCCAGGCTGCAAGGATGCTGGTATGTTTTGTGCAACGGTATCTTCACTATGTGACAATAACGATGAGACAGGAAAGTTTTTACAGCACAACTGTCCCAAGACTTGCAAAACATGCCAAGGAGTGAACGAAGAAGAACCTGAATTTGCTGCACTTCTATGAGACATATAATAGCAAAGCTTTTATAGTTAATTGAGAGCAAGAAGGTTTACAAGAAATTGTTAAGCATAGGAACCCCGTTAATTCATGTGACTTTCATGGCGATAGGACACCACAACAAAAAACTTATGCTATTAGTCTATCTTTAAAACAGTGGAAGAGAATTATGACTGGAAGCAATGAGGTGATACCCACATCAAATTTAGTCGTGTGTTCAAAATAAACATTTATTATTGGAAGCTATGTGCTGCTAAAATAGGATTTTTTTCTACTAATAGTGAAAATGGAGGATGGTTTTTACTATATGTAAAATAATATAGTACTCAGTATAAGTTTATACGGATGAATTTGAATACATAGAAATGAAGGGGAGAGTACATTTGTGTGTAACCCGTCACATTTATTAGCTGACTTTAGCGGTTTTTGCAATATTTTACCTACTTAGCGGTCTTTTACCAAAAAAAAAGATTAATTTTCAGTATATAGGCAAATAGCTATACGTTTGTGGAGGTAAATCAGTAAAGGAGAGTCTTACAGATTTGTTTTTGATTATTTTATTTCCCACGACTATGTGTAACCATTTAGCGTTAATTTCTGATATCAGTAAAATTTGTTAAAAATAATGTGTTGAAACTGGTTTATCAGTTGTCAATTTTCGATGGAACATGAACTTTACTTTATCTTCGACATCTTAGTGCAAATTTGATGCTGGTCGACCTTGATGATCGGGAACCTTGTAAAATTAAATTTTTTGTTTACAGATTCGACACGTCAAAAAAATGAATTCAATTTTTGTTAACATTTCGTATTCCGTGTATTTACTCTAGTTACAAAGCCTTGATTTATATAATACTTCAGGATGTATTTGTCGTGTACTCGTTTGACATATTTCTACCATAAAAGTCAGGCTAGCTCTTAACGTAATTTTATAATTATAGAAGAAACTTTGTTGAGTTATTTTCGACAAGCGAATACTCATTTGCATATGTTATAGCTTGGTGCGGAAAAAATATTTTTGTTATTGCAGAGAGATTATGCAATGTGTTAATTTGAGAAATATTTCACATGTATTTCATGTTTAGAATGAATTTCGCATCAATATCTATCATTTTATTACAAAAAAGTACACATTTCAAATTGTCGTCTTGTGACGCTATTGGGTATCACCTCATTGCTTCCAGTTAATATGAGATCGTTTTTGGGGGAGGGGAGGTGGGGGGGGGGGGGGGGGGGGGTTGGTGGTTCAAGGATCAGAGTTTAAAGTGCACCTAATACCCTATTTTGCAAATCTGTTGTACATGAGGTGTATAATAAGTGTACTTAATATTTCTTGATGTCGACCTCTCCTTTTTGAGATATTAACATTTGAAATTTGAAAATGCAAATGAGGTGACGTCATTCCAGGCCTCATTAAATATACAAAAGTTCTCTGGAAAATATTATAGCAATTTTTTAAAGCTCAATATCTGTATTACTAATATTCACACTACCATAACATTTTTACTACTTTACAAAAACAAGCTTGCTGTCAGCTTTGAAACAAAACTTTGACAAATTTCTGGAATGACGTCACCTTATTTGCATTTTCAGATTTCAAATATATGTTCATATCTCAAAAAGGAGAGGTCGACATCAAGAAATATTAAGTACACTTATTATACACCTCATGTACAACAGATTTGCAAAATATCATGAAGGGCATTAGGTGCACTTTAAGAATTGAGATCCGGATCGCCGATATAAAATAGGGACAAGCAGACCTTACTTTTTTCCTGCGGATTCCGAGGAAAACGCACAGGAAAACAAGCTTTGGGAGTATCAGTGTAGGATCAGGGACCGGATTTTCACTATTTGGTTGAGAGATGGGGGCGGGAAGTTATCAGGTATCAGATTGTCAATATATCCTTATTATTATTCTTATACCGAAGAAATGTGAAGAGATATCAAAACTGACGTATAGGAATTGAAACCAGAATGTAAACTATTAAAATATGAAATTAACCAAACGAAATTGAAAAGAAAACAGTAGTGCTCACACTAAACCCATAAAACAACGAATTGAAAAAAATAGATGTTTATGATGAAATCATAAACATTTTTTTTAATTTTTTTTTAATATTCATTTAAAAATGAATAATAATGTAAGTAACTCACTCTATTGGGCTTCCTTTGGAGTAAAACGATATAAAATTAAAAAGACTCGAGAAGAACGAAATATAGGGGGGGGGGGGGGGGGGGGAGGGGGTTGGAGATTGAACACGGGGTCAAACGACCACACGCATGAAAACACAAGCTAAAACTTCAAGCTTATATATTCAGGGAATTTCATATAAATTAACTTCAAACACTGTAGTCTGCATATTCCTAATGCTTACAATGGTAGATTTAGTGCTGTGAAATTTTTTTCCACGCATGCGTAGTCGTTTGACCGCTGTGTTGGGGGAGGGGGAGAGGAAGAGGAAAAAAAGAGGTGGAGTTAACCCTTCACTTCTTGACTGATGGGGTCCATTCTTCCTCAGCCCTATTAAGGTGTTTCCCAGTAGTTTTTTATTGACTACACTTCCCATTTTTATTTAGTGAGATGATCAACTTTCCCTGTTCTGATCAATATATATTTTGTACCAGATACAAAGCATAGATGGAATTTTTGATTTGTGTCAATTTCAATTCAATTAGTGTCGCAATGGCAACATTTGAACTTTATATGACTATATAGGTATTAAACGTCACATTTGTGCACTGTTAATCAGACAATAATTAGAATGTTTGATTAGAGCGATTTTAAATAATTTTCAAAAACATTCTTTTTGCGATTTATTTGAAATCGCTCTAATCAAACATCATAATTATGGTCGGAATAATAGCGCATGAATGTGAAATTTATCACCTATATAGTCATTTTTCTGAAGCTCATCGAAAATGCGATATATTTTAAGAAAAACCTATAATTTCCGCCATCAAAATATATGTTCGTCATGCAAGAGCGATCTCTACAAGAGCCAGGAACGTATTCGGCAAATGGAAAGACAAATACATGATCTCGAAGGGAAGTTAAAGTCATTCGATCATGATATACCACATGCAAACTTCAACTCCCATCAGGTTGACAAAGGATGGCAAAAGATGATCAATTTCACGAATTTATGTCGAACTAAGGTAAGCTTATGATCATGTTGTAACGAAAAATATAAGCTTTATGATCGATTCAGTTAGTGTTAAATAATAACACGTACTTTACACGGGTTATCTTCATTGTTTGATTAGCAAATTCATTGGTACGCTTGAGTAAGTTTATAGTGAAAAATTTGTAAGGTTAGAGTGCAAACAATATATCCATGAAATATTACCAATACTAAATTCTACTATTTTATGCTAATTCTATTGTTTTCTATTGTTCAACTAGCACTATTTTTGACAATTTATTAATTAGTGTTTCACGGTTAGAGTGAAGACATTTAACCCGTGAAAAAATGAAAAAAAGAAAAAAAATGGATGACAAAAACCCCCCAATATATAAATAAATAAATAAACAGCCAATTAATGAATGGAGGAATGAGTAAACGAATAGGTAAATGAACGAGTAAATGATTAAATAAATAAATAAATAAATAAATAGGTAATATGTGAATAAATGAATAAGCAAATAAACAAATAAATAAATAGATAGATGGATTGAAAACAAATAGATAAATGAAGTGAAAGGGTAAATGGAGAAATGAGGAATGAGTGATGGATGATGAATGAATAAAGAATGATGGATGAAGAATGAATGATGAATTGAAAATGAGTGCGGAATGGAAAAATGCAAGAGAGAGAATGAAAAAGATAAATAAATAAATAAATAGATGGATGGATAGATGGATGGATGGCTGAAAAATGAATAAAATACTTCACTCAATGGATGAATGAATAAATGAAAAGATAGATGAAAAAATGGATGGAGAAAAAAAAGATAAATGAGTAAATTGATAAATCAAGAAATCGAAAAAGAATAAATGAATAAATAAATAAATAAATAAAGGAATACATGAATAGATAGTTAAATAAATGGATAGATAGATGTGAAACTGATGAGAAAAAAATAAATTGTATGAATGAATAGATGAATAGATAAATATAAAACATTGGTGATGGTAATGATGGAAGTGATAAAAAACTGTTAGGAGAATGTAGAAGGCAGCTAGATTAGAAGAAAGGTAGTAGTTTGTGCATGGGTGAGGATTTGGTCAATGTAAAAACACACGTCAAAAAGCAGGTATTAGTACCAACACATCAATGGGGGAGAAGGTGGTTAAAACGGAAGAAGTATTTGGGAATGTACTGCAATGCTTTCTAGGTGTTGTCGCCCGAAAGCAGCAGGATTACCAGGTGTTGTTGCCTGTAGCTCTGTGCTACCCATAATGACTAGTTAGATATTCGTCTCGTAAGCACTTTGTGTGAATATCCTCTGCTGAGTAAGTCGTGGTGGGTAGCGTTAACATACATATGCTCAATGTGCATAGTATGGAACAAATGCAGACTGGCGAGTAATTGTGCTTATTTTTGCCTAACTATTCACTAGATTTCAAGTCATTTTTGCTGTACTGGCTGATTTTATGCGATCATACTTGCTTTTATCTTGCTTACAAATAAAACTTCAAAATGAAATCTTTCCAGTTTGTTTTTCATACTTGTAATGTTACTATCAAAGCAAGAAATAACTTGCATAAAAAATAAAACTTCAACATGAAATCTTACCTTAGTAGTTTCTAGGTGTAGTCGCCCGAAACCAGCGGAGTTACCAGGTGTTTCGCCCGTAATTCTGTGAGAGACTACGTGTTGTAGTTTGTTTTTATATTTGTAATTTTGCTATCAAAATCAAGAAATAACTAGCATAAAAAATATAAATTCAACATGAAATCTTTCCTTAGTGCTTTCTTGGTGTAGTCGCCCGAGACCAGCGGAGTTACCAGGTGTTTCGCCCGTAATTCTGTGAGAGACTACGTGTTGTAGTTTTTTTTTATACTTGTAATTTTACTATGAAATCAAGAAATAACTACTTAAAAAAAGAAAATTTCAAAATGAAATCTTTCCTTAGTGGTTTCTAGACCTGTGTAGTCGCCCGAAACCAGCGGAGTTCAGTATGTTTTCATTATCATTTTGTAAATATTGTAAACTTTTTATATTCATATATAGTATCATCTTTTTAATAGTTTTTATATTATTATTCAGTAAAGAAACTCTCTATATCATTTCTTTTTTTTAATGCACAAATCGGAACTTGTAATTTATTATTATTGTCATTAGTCGGGCTAGCCATAGGCGGCCCGACTTTAGTTCTACCGTTTCGTCAATCTATGTATTTATGTATCTATCTATGTATCATGTCGCGTTTTAGTCCACCATGATGCTTTGGGAACGAACACAGGAAGCCCAAAGTCACGTGGAATGTTCATTCAGTACAGGACCGTACAGGGCTCCCGAAATTAAATTATGCACCGATTCATCTTGAAAAAGCGCATAATGGCGCATAATTTTCACAAATTTTGATCAATAAATCAATAAAATATGTTTTTTCTTACCACAGAAGATGCATGTAATTATTTTTGCCATAAATTTTACATTTTCACAGCAAAAATCGATTTTCATCGATTTTCTTTGCAAAAGCAATCACGATATCGAAAATTAACAAGGCGTTACATGCTGGTGGCCGTTTCGTACTGTGCTCTAGTTCTTCATATAACACGCGCCATGATTGGATGAAAGATTGCCAATCACAGCTTAGGAAAGAAAATATCGATTTTTTGGCGGCAAAAGTCTTTCTTTGCTGTGTTTTCAATAATGGATAATGTTGTTGAAGTAAAACAAAAAGAAAAAAACATACAAATGAGTTTCTAAAAGAAAAATAAACGAAATAAAAAAAAAATAAAATCGTAGCAGGTCAGTCAGTAAGTTGTTTTGTTGCCTTACTAACTTTGTTGATTTACTGGTTTACATTCGTAAATCGTAATTTCCACGAAACGTTTTTGCTAAAAAAACTCTGCAATATTACGAAATTCGCATTATAATCGGCGCATAATTTGCGATTTTTGGCGCTTTATTTGCCAAAAAATAGTGCATAATTTGCTGAAAAAAATTGCATAATCCTGGGAGCCCTGATTCTATCATAAAATTAGAATTGTTTAGCCTCCTGTGTTGATTTTATGACTAGCCCGACTTCACGCTCATAGAGCGTCTAGTTGTGATATATATTGCAGTCATTATTGAATTGTAGATATATAAGTAATACTGATTTTAAAATTATTGTGAAATAAAATTCCCCTTTGTGATTATATGAGCCTATAATAGGATGGAAGAGTGACTACAAAATCCAGTGTAAATCTGACTCACAATTGATTCCTATGACTCTATAACGTTACTGCGCGTGGACAGTAAACTCTTAAAACGCACACCATCGCCACAGTAATTTGTTTATGTTGATCATGAATTGCTGTCCGTATTCGCTCGCGAGTTTGTCATTCCATTGTCGGTAATTTTTTTGTCCATAGTTTGTTTTTCTATAATTTTACATCAGAATTTACCATCACTATGCATATATATTTGAACAATCGTAACAATTTGGTAAATAGAGTATATTTTAATTTGATCTATTTGTGCTTCATCATTTAAGAAACTGACAATAGAGTTATAGATTATTAATATGTATCACTTTGATAATTATTTTACGTGTTTTTGAAAATTACTCTATTTATTTGATTTTATCAGTAAAGATTTATAGGATATTTATAGGATATCTTGAGATATTTTAGAGCTTTAGTTCTAATGAATAGTGTTAACAATGCAGTCTTTGTTACGCATCGAACGAACAAAATATTTATGATTGACGATACGCGCTGAAGTTTGTTTTATTCAAGCGCTTATAATCAGTGGCCCTTTATGTAATAATATTAAACTGAGATACGCGCTGAAGTTTGTACATCATGAAATTATAATCCGTCGACAGATATACCGCATGCTATAGCGTTTAGGGGTGGACCATTAGAAGATGGGGGAGGTGGGGTGGCAATTCCCAAAATAAAAAACGTGCAAGGTCAATGCGCCCCCCCCCCCCCCCCCAAAAAAAATACTGCACAGAGCCAAGCTAAAAAAAAACGTGCAGAACCTTGAGGGGTAGGTAGCGAATGCTAAAATTTTATAATCCGAGCCTGAGATTCTAGAAATATATCAGCTCATGCATTTATTGTATTTAAACATTCTAGACTGTACTCCGAGACATTAAAAACACGAAAGTCCGAGACTTTGACACATCAAAAACACTGAAAAATTCGAGACTTTGCAATTGAGGCATCAAAAACACGAAAATCCGAGACTTTGAGGCATCAAAAACACGAAAATCCGAGACTTTGAAACATCAAAAACACGAAAATCCGAGACTTTCAGACATCAAAAACACGAAAATTACTTACGCTCTTTGTATCAGTATACAAAATATACAAAAACATAGACTTGCCCCAAGTCGACCTCGGTGTGTTTTCCCGACAAAAAGTGAACAAATCGCCCGAAAGTTAACTGCGCGTTGTACCGGACTAATAAATAAAACGGAAAAACTGACTTTTCAAAAGTTTAACCAAAACACAAACAGTTGTTTTTGCTTTGAATTTCAGAGAACAAAATTCTGTAAAAAAAAAAAAAAAAACGTGCAAGACCTCTCTGGTCGAACAAAAAATCTTGCACAACCCGTGCGTCAAAAAAAAAATAACCTACACAAAAATATTGTCACCCCCCCCCCCCCCCTCCCCCAACTTCTAATAGTCCACCCCTTACCCTGCTAGAGAGAACTAATCCCCCATGGCGTAGCAACACCTCTGCTTTTGTTCTCTGACCACAAACATTCGGCTCTCGGAGCCGCATATTTGCGGTTTTTACAAAAAAAGAGGTCTCCGGGTCGTAATGGGGTGGCCTTGGTTCGAGTAGTCGCACTGTAAGAGTAAACGTAAATGAAGATGAACCATTGAGTAAATCGTACCTGGCTTTTACAAAAAAGCGTTCAGGGCTTAACGCTTTCACACAAAATTGACTTTGGAATCTGGTCCAATGAAATCCGTAATTCAGGCTTGGAAATCCATCCCTGTTAAAATCCGGCAACCAACACTTGGAATCCGGAATCCACCCCTTAAAATCCGGCAGTCAGCCCCTGGAATCCAGAATCCAGTCATTGGAATCCGGAATCCAGCCCTTACAATCAAGAATTCAGCCCTTGGAATCCGGATTCCGCATCATTCGGGATTCCCTTACATATGGATCGAGTAATCTTCCTGGTAATCTGAAAGACGTGGCACTCTGCTTGATTCCCGCCGTATTTTCACTTGAAAAAGCGTTTCTTCAAGCACCGTTTAGTATGCCAAATAATGATATATTTACATTCTGATAGAGACACGTAATATTCAATGCTGCACCACAAGTACAAAATAGAACGTTTAATCAAAGTGGGATTCTAGAATAATTGCTATAAAGTATAAATAGAAAAAAATAACACAAACTATTAAAAACAAACTATATATACTTAATTTTCGGTTAACATTTTCGGTTTATTTAACTATCTTCCGGGTGTGTTTATTATAAAATATTCAAAACCAGGTACAACATATCTTTAATTCTCTACATGACGTGTCAGAACTAATTTTTTATAACATACGGCTCTGCTGACATTTTGATTTTTGCGTAAGAAGTAAAACCGAATAAACCGGAGAGATAGCAGCACATCAATAAAAACCCAAATCACATATTACCCATGCACGAGCCAGGACTCGAACCTGGACCACGGCGGTGAGAGGCACGTGCACGGTTACCATGTACGCCACCTTGCCATGGAATGACCTTGGAAACCAATTTGTTAACGTATAAATCTACAATATTGTCTATGTTATATAGACTACAAAATTGAATTGAAATAACAAGTCCAGTATCAAATTTCAAATTAGAACTCAGACATTGCAAATTAATGTCGTTTTTCCTGTTATAGTAGTTTATTATGGTACATTCTGTTACAGCTCACGGCTGATCTACACAATGATCTCATTTGATGATCGCGCTGACCTGAAATAACAGGTAATGCAGGTGCCAAAAATGCCAACGATATTGTAATGCATGACCTAGATAAGGCAATCATTCTATCGGTCGTATTCAGTGTAGACGTTTCCGTATACCAAGTTGTACGATGAGAGGTAGTTTTTCCTTTGTGATTCTCATACCTTTGTTATCGTCTTTTATTTGTTGTCATGGCCATTTTATGTTTGGTGATACTGTCCACTTTCAAAGTCTAAGCACTATTCCAAAGGCTTTAGAAATCAGTTTAAAAGATGATAGCCAAAATACAAGTACCAACTCTTCCAACCAGCAAAATACAAGTACCAACTATTTTTATCAGCGTTTGCCAAAGGACATTGTCCCGGAAGAGTACTTCCTTAAAATGATACCAAATATGAAGCCAGGAAAATTGGACTTCAGTGGTGAGCTGATAATTGATATGAAATGCGTCCGCTCCACGAAGTACATCCTTCTTCACAGCAAGAATCTAAATATAACATATTATTGGTTTTATCAGTTAGGCAAATTAAATCGCGGAATTGATATCATCTCAATGAAGAAAAAGGATGAGCAAATTCTGTTTGAACCGAATGAAAAGCTTGCTGCAGGAGAAAAATATCGAATTGTGATACTTTTTAGAGGAGTGTTTTCGCAGTTTGGATTTGTGAAGCAAACTTATACAACGAACAGTGGCGAAAAAAGGTCAGTAAAATATCCTTAAATCATTATTCTATGTTATATTGCATGTTTGCCTGTAAATCGTTTACAAGATGTGTTCTTGCTGAATATTCTACGTCACCCTATTTTTCGCAAATTAATGCGTTACCTGCGCTACTGGTTCCGTGGTACCAGTCATGTATTTCTTTTCCAATTGAAACTTTACTTTAATTATCTCAGTTTGTTATCTAAAATTTACCTATTGCAAAACATTCTTATGTAGAAGTGGCCCGGGGTGCTTGTATCTGAAAAGGTGGTCATGCCGGGATGCTCGTGCCTTCTAGCCACAAAACGTTTTAGAGACAAATCATAGTATTACATCTTCACGATGTTTGTCAATATCGTACCCGAAATGAGATCATGACAAACCAGCAGTTACAAACCCTTGTATGCGTAAATATTATTTTTTGTAGAAATATCCTCGACCTTTTATTTATGGCAGTTGTTTTCTTGTTGTTTTAGGCCTTATGTATATACTACGCTTTCAACCGAATATGCAAGACAGGTTTTCCCCTGTTTTGATGAGCCTGAGATCAAAGCCAAGTTTTATATCAGCGTTGTACATGACAAGAACCTCACGGCCACGACCAACACACCTCTTGATACTATAGTTGCTCGAGCTGATCTCGGAATGGTAGAAAGCCATTTCATTTCCACAGTCAGGATGAGTACATATCTTGTAATGTTTGCAGTCACTGATTTTGTCAACATTTCTACAACAACAGCGAGGGGTTTAAAGGTGTGTTGTCATCATTTTCAAACTTTTTTGAAATGGAATCGAAATACGGCGGCCTGTTATTGTTCTTGACTAGCTAAACCTGGCAACGGTGGAACACAATAGAGTCTTCACATGTTTCAGAGGCAGTCAGTGTTTAAAATAGACGCCATATTTTGATTCTATGAATACTAAAAAATGAAAAATCCTCAGAGTGAACGGCAAACGACGAAAATCAGCCCTTTTCTGGATTGCTAAATAGAAATGTTTCATAAACTATAAGAACTTCTTCCCTAAATTTAGCTTTCATTATATATATAGAGGATATTACATATGCGCGCGGACATACGGATTTTATCTTCGAGTGTTGAATAGATATCATTTGAACACAGGAAGATAAAATTCGTATCTCCAAGCGACCATGTAATGTTCTGTTTATTATATAAACTCATGACAAATGAAACAGCAAAAGTTTTATCAAGATATGCATTAAAAAATATTAAAAATCTTAACAAATAGATGGTAACGTGTTATTTCACATGTTATGTTCACAATGTAAAGATATCACTTTTTTGCGCGGGAGATCACCTGACATTTCACTGAAGTTTATATAATAAACTAGCCTCGTCCGCAGGCTACTCCTTTTTCTCCTTTTCTCCTTTGGGATTGTTGTGGGATTGTTGTGGGATTTCCGAGAGAAGGAGATTAGGGCCGAGAGTAAGGTTCAGTCCCAGTCTCTCTTCGGCTCGCTTCTCAAAAAAGGAAGCCCAGAATTAAAAAAAGTAAAAGTTGCCTGCGGAGGAGGCTATATATATACATGTCTAACATCAAAGACGCATGTCAAACCAATCTGGAAACCCACAGGTGTTTAAGTACTGCAACGGCAGTTCGCCGTTACCTTTGAATAACCAAAGTAAATCATTGAGAGTGATAGACGAGCGGTCAGTGAGTCACAACCCTCTCATGGTCACGTCTCTACTCGTTATTCTCCCCCAGCCATAACCGGTGCTCTCGTTTTCTCGAAGCTTTCGCGTAAAAATAGGGACGTTGACTGTTTTGAGGCCAATGATCTGTATATAGACTTACCTTGCGCTTGATGTATATTTAATCTTACATTGTCAATATGTTTTTACAGATTCGCATTTGGGGAAGAAAGGACATGATACAGGATTTTTGATCAGCTCTTGCACCAGCTGCAGGTTTTGTGTCATATTATGAAAAGTTTACCGGTGTCAACTTTCCATACAACGAAATTAGTAAGTGCAACAAACTATTATTTGAGAGGCGAAGAGGCAATAGACCAATCACAGCTCGATAATAGTACTCGATAGCGTGTATATTACAAATCTGATGTGCTCTTCCTTTTGAAATTTTTTTCTGTGCGTACTTTTTAGGGTTCTGGCGCAACAAAATCAATTACTTAACCTGACTCAGTACGGGTAAATTACACTTGGGTTTGTTAAAAAAGCTTAGCTGCCAAGAGCAGTGTACAGTCGTACCTTTTAAAGACTGCATGAAACCAACAACGCAAGACTTAACAGTTCTTTTTGCTTATACGTACGTTTTAGGGGTTATTTTCAAAATCGACCGAAGATCATCCCTACGCATACCACTTGGACAAAGACGGTCCACCGGGAGAGTGCGCTGATTTTTGAGCTTAGAATACACTATTTTATGGACTTTCTCTGTTTTGGAGTTTTATTGTTTTTTTTCCCGGTACTAGTTTAATTAATTAATGTAATTAAGAGTTTGGTTGCATATGGTTGCATTCTTACTAAAATACAGCCTCATACAAATGCCTAAAAACTATAAGGTAATGTATGGGTTGGAAGGACGCCTGTCCTTCCAATCCACACATTCCTTTGTAATTTTGGGCAGTTTTGAATGGCTGTAACTCACTCAATATCCAACCAAAAGCACCAAATCTCAGGGATCTTACATATCTTGATCTGCTCTTTTATATTATGAGGTTCATTTCTTTATTACATTAATCAGGGAAACTAGTACCTAGTTCTTTACTCGTTGTACAATGTTGTGTTAATGTCGAAAATTTGTTCAATCTTTTAACTTGAAGCGTGATGCTAGTTTATAAACACAACATTGTCTACAAACTAGTATAGAATGCCCACAAGAAGGTTGTTCTCGCACCTACATTGGGAAACAGCTAGAAGAATGGAGGAACGCATAGCAGAACATAGTGGAAAAGACAAGAAATCATGTTTCACTTAGTATAGCATTGAAACAGGACACGATACCATAAACATCGAACACTCGAGTATTCTCGCGTCTAACTTTAGACATTACAGAAAAAGAAAAACATCAGAAGCAATATTTATAAAAGAACAAAAGCCTAGCTTGAATGAACAAGGAAAATCGATTCCCTTGAGCCTCTTAAACTAATTTAGATTCATATTTAGTTCACTTTGCTGTAGATGGCCTTTGCATAAAGGCCGAAATATTCAAAGTAATAAAAAATGAGAAGCCTTCTGGCACTCCTATTCATTATCAAACTGTATGCCCAAGTAAACATTTAGGTTTAAAGGTTTTTCTTAATCTGGGATCCGTACTATCCATGTTGTTTCAGTATTTGAGATACTCCTAGTCAGGATGTATTATATATTAAAAATGGAACCTATATTCTTGAAGAAATATTGAAAAATGCCACTTTTATTTGGTATTAAATCTTCAATAATGTAGCAGGATGCCAATTGACTTTTGACAATATATAAAAACCTAATCTTAAAAAAAATAAGCACCACCATCAGAAAGAGCATACAGAAATTAAAAATGCATTTTGGAAAAGTTTATTGCTATAAAAAACAATCAAGTATTTTGAATCAAACTTACAGAGATTTATTTGTGTTGGGTGAGCTGTTTCCTTGCTAGTGTTTTTCACACTTTTGAATTTCTCATAACTTCTCAAAAATTAAACATTTTTGCTCCAAACTTTACCTTTGTTAATGCTATTCTAATTAAAATGTCAATTAAAATATGAATTAAAAAACATATGAGAATGATTAGCATTGCCATATTGGCATTCGATATATGCATGGTATGTCTTTATTATAATTGGTATTTTATATACTTGTAGATATTATGGGCCTGCAAACGTTCCCTGGTGGTGCTTTTGAGGGATTTGGCTTAACTCTTCTCAGTGAGTTTATTTTGCAGTGGAATAATCCAAAGGAAACTAGCTTTATGGAGTATGCTAGGAAAGTACTTTTGTCCCATGAACTTGCTCACATGGTTAGTATTTGGAACAAATTACATTTATTGCAATTATTGTGTATACGTAATTGTCATTTTCACCATTTTTGTCATTGCCACTGTCACCCTCACCTTAGGGTGTTTCCCTCCTGTCTTCAAACCGTAACGAACATTTCTGAGCAGCAGTTAATTAACTAACTCTCCTTAATTCGAATATTGTGAAATTCCCACACAATATTTTACTTAGATTGCAGCTCATAAAAATGTAATATTTGAAGAAATTAACGACGTCAAAATAGCGGCGATACAAGAATCGTTGAATTCAGCTAAACCTAAATTCTGAGCGGTTACGACTGTACCTAAAAACCAAAGCTAGTCTGTTAAACTATATGGTGTGCTATTTAACGTTATTTTCTTTTACCTTTATGTTGCAAATTTCAATATATAGAATATAGAATATAGAATATTGAATATATAGAATATACAATATAGAATATTGTATGTGAATTTAATGAAATTCAAAAATGTTCTGTACGGTTTAATGAAAACAGGTGGGAATCGCCTTCCCTTGAAACCAGAGGGCTTCTTGATCTAGTATTGGTATTTATCGTTTGAATATCTCTGTGCTCGTTATCTTCAATACAAACCGTCAGATTTACAACACTATAAAGCAAGTAGAAAACCACTGGATGTCTCTGGGTGATTTTCAATATGACTTCATATTCTACAAATAACAGCTGAATGCTTTCCCTACTTCCATTTGTGCAATGAATAGTGCACATTTTTAAAATATTCTCAAAGGGGTTTAAAGTGCACCTGATGCCTTTCATGATATTTTGCGAATCTGTTGTACATGAGGTGTATAATAAGTGTACTTAATTTTTCTTGATGTCGACTTCTCCTTTCTGAGATATAAACATTTCAAATCTGAAAATGCAAATGAAGTGACGTCATCCAAAGCCTCATTAAATATACAAAAGTTCTCTGGAAATAATTATATCAATATCTATATTACTAATACACCGAATCGAAATATGGCGACCTCATTTGCATTTTCAGATTTCAAATATTCATATCTCAAAAAGGAGAGGTCGACATCAAGAAATATTAAGTACACTTATTATACACCTCATGTACAACAGATTTGCAAAATATCATGAAGGGCGTCAGTTGCACTTTAAGAATCTTAATAATAAAAGTCGGAAACTTTGCTATTCTATTTCATTTTATAAATTTTGGTTTTATTCTTTCAGTGGTTTGGAGATTTAGTTACAATCAAAAGTTGGAAGGAAATGTGGTTTTACCAAGGAATAGCTCAGTATATTCAGTACTTTGCTTTGGATGATTATTACAAGAAATCCTTGAAAGCGGTACAACTTTTTTTTTACGTTTTCACCTTCAATGCTTCAATTAATGATTCTACTCTCGAAGGTTCTCGAATCAATGCTTTATTATCGGGGGTGAAACGGATCATAATTAATTAGAAAATAGGGAAGTTAAGGTTACTGTGAACCTTTAAGCCAAAAATTTGGCTGATTTTTTTTATTTAAGGATTATAACATAAACTTTTGATTATTGAAACAAAAAAATCATAATGTTACATACTTCCAGAGATATTAAAATAAATTCGTTTTTATGGAAAACAAATTTACTTGAAAAGTGACATTATAATCCTATAATCCTATTATTGCTTGGTTCGTTTATGAAATAAACTGAAAATCTTCGAAATTAGCGCAAACACTACTCAACTCATCAAAATTAAAACCGTGTGAGCGTTTATCGATTGATAGAGTAATTTTCTATTTATGAAGTCGAATATTAACTAAACATTGAATATTTAGGTTTCGTTACTTAGCTCTAAATAACTTCTACACTAAGTAAAATATTAAGAAACGCACAAACGGTCTCGGAGATCAATATATGCTGACAAACATTATGCATTAAAATTCAGCAAAAGATGGATTGTTTTTCCAGGTTATTCTTTTAAACAAAGACACCCGATTTCACTTAGAGTCTTTCTCACGCACTACCAATTAATTTTTTACAGAAAAAAACTGCATATACGTATTCTTTGTTTATTAAGCTTTAAAATGATGTATAATGTCATAAAATATTATTTAACGCGACGCGAAAATAAATTTTTAACGAAAAATACCCGCGAAGGTTCACAGTAACCTTAAGTTTAAAATTTCTTTGTTGGTTGGTTTGTTGGTCATTCATAGGGAAGTTATTTAAAGCAACGTTTCGTGTGCGTCCAAAACCATTTTCAGGCTTATGGTTTAATTTCGCTTTAATTTTTTATATCTTTTTGTACCTAAAACATTTTCTGATTAATTATTTAGCAATTATATATAGTTGTACACTGAATATAGACTTGCTGGAAAAAGTGAAATATATTATGTGGAAGCGAAATTAATCACGAAAAGATGCTTAACTCTTAATATTGCTAGTTTTTATATTTCAATTTTGTACTATATATTTCTATTTTTACTCTAAAATTATTATATTATACAGTCGATCCCATTAACGTTTTCCATGAAAAAAGAAGTTTACAAGTTAACAAAACTATTTAAATATTCAATTTCCTCTCGCGGAGCTTTTAATTTGCATAAGATACAATAGCACATGCATTGAAAACACGTTGACAAAAAGTCGTTGATATTGAGAGATGCCTCGACCTTTCTCTGATGACTTGTCCAATCTGACATTCTTTAGTAATATTATGTGCTAAGTCCGGAAGAAAGTTAGCTAGTGCCGAGCGGAATTCTATGACACTTTCCAGAACTGCGAAATTAGTAATTTTTCTAGTCAAATAGCTACTTTTTCTTCGCGTTTAAAACCCGCACTTCTAAACTGTCTAAAAGCTGTTTCGAACTTCCCGCCGTCGCCATTTTCTACACCTGTGTTCATGGCTTGTTCCACACACGCGCATATTAATGAGACACGTGACTTTTGTTAACTTGTAAACTTCTTTTTACATGGACAACGTTAATGGGATCGACTGTATATTATATTTGTAAATTTAACGGAAGATCCCTTCTGGGGAGAATTAACAAAGTTTATTGTATTAATAATGATTCCCATTCAGCCACCGTCTTACAGCACTGTCTACATGTTGTTTTTTACTTAAGCTTAAGATGCAATGATCCTTTTATCCATCTCTATTTAGGACTCAATCGTGTGTTATACAACCAAAAAGGCAATTGCGTTCGATGCTAAGGGGAAGTCAATATCACTCAACTCAGGAAAAGCCATTACATTTAGGGATTTGATAAGACAGTATGATATAATATACCAAAAGGTAAGTTGATACATGATCCAGACATTTAGGGAAGTGCCCTGTTTACCCTTCCGACATTCTTCTTAATCCTATTCAGACAGGGGGGAGGGGGGGGGGGGGGGGGGGGGCTTTTTAGGCCTGCATGAGCTTTCACGGTGAATAACTTGAATGGTAAAAGCAAAACCCACTATTCTGAAGATAGTCACGAGGGTGATGAAATTGCATTGCTTTTCTCTACCTCTCCGGTAAGGTTATCCTCTCCTTTAAGTCCTCTCCGGTAAGTCCTAAGAATTTAGTGGATTGTATGGCATCCGAAAGAATCTCGAAATTTGATGGTATACGGCAAGTGGTTTAAGAATTAATATGAGGAGGGGGGCTTTTATCCCCCTCCCCCAACCCCCCTTACCGTTCCCAGATTGCCAAAAACGTCCAGTTCGAATAGGGTTAATAGTTCTAAATGCATGGTATTTCTTGTACTTGTTTGTTGGCCAAAATGCTTTAATATATAAATGTCCCTCCATTAATAAAGTGTATTGATTTATTGATTGGCTGACCGGCTGACTGTTTGCTTGCTTGCTTGCTTGCTTGCTTGCTTGCTTGCTTGCTTGCTTGCTTGCTTGCTTGCTTGCTTGCTTGCTTGCTTGCTTGCTTGATTCATTGATTCATTCATTGATTCATTTAATAGATCGATGGAATGATTCATTGATTCATTCGATGGAATGATTAATTATTCATTGATCACTGAGACTAATGTTACTTTTTACTTTCACTTTAACCAAGGGAGCTGCCATGTTCTACATGCTTTGGAAACTACTGGGTGAAAAACCTTTTCAAGAAGGAATAAAGGTGGGTAGGAATATCTACAGTTTTAACAGCTTTAAATCATAAAATGTCACAGAAACTAGCACTATGAATTCATTGAGTTACTGAGCAAGAAAAAATTAAATATTAAATATAATAATATTATATCGCGGTCATGACGTACAAATGACCATGCCAAGAGCCAAATAATTTTAGTCAATAAGTTTTTATCATATGAACCACACTTTAAAGGCCATTTTGTGTGATATTTCGAGTACCGGGTCCGTACGTGTTTTTATTATTGGTCAATAACATAAGCCGTACGGTCCCCATCACGTGACTTTTTCCGAAGGTTTTCCTAAGAACGCGCGCAAAATACGGGTCATATGATAAATATTAATATGCACATGTATATTTAGTATTTTACAAAATGTATATCTATAACCACATCCATTTAACAAAATGTTTATGTATATGGACATGTCTATTAATTATTTTACAAAATGTATAGTGTTTTACAAAAGTTATATCTAATGCATATGCACATGTGTATATATTTATGTCAAAATAAAAATAAAAAAATAAATATTTAGGTTTTTTGAATACAGTTATTTTAATAAGAAGGTGGTGAAGCTTTTGTTGCATGTTGCTTGTTGCATGTTGCATGTTGCTTGTTGCTTAAGGCCTGGGCAAACGGCTTCAGCATTAATTGCTTCAACATCCGTTCGATTTTGTTGAATGTCTATGTTGAAGCCGTTTGCCAACCCATTTCGACAATGTTGAATCTTTTGCCCCTTTCTTTCAACATCGTTAAACAACCATTCTACAGCGTTCAATAACGCCTTGGGCCTTTACCAAGCTTGAAATATGTTATATTCATATTAACTAGAAGTAAATTATATCAGCACAACATAAAATATGCGGAATAACCAGCATAGTTTGGAGAGATTTAATATTGCTCTGAACTTTTGCTGCTTGAATTCATGATCATACCATCCATAGTACTTTTCGGGCTTGGTATTCAACCTGGCGTTAATTTTTTTAATGGGTGCTACAGTAACATTGCATTGTTTACTGCATACAAGCCTTTATTTTTACAACTCACTAGTTCATATTGGTATGATTACACCACCTTAGTCTTGAATTATATATAAACTTTTATTTAAAAGAACTTTAATATTCTTGTTTTTCAGGCATACTTTAAGAAACATTTGCTTGGAAATGCAGACGCTAATGATTTATGGAAAGAGTTCCAATTAGTAAGTTACTGGTAGTAATGTATATTTTTATTGTGGTTGTTATTATCTTCATTGTTAAAATTAGATTGAATGTATTTGGTTTTGGCAAAAACAGATGCAATAAGCTGTTAAATTTAGTGGCCGTATTAACGGGATGGCCGTATTAAGGGGGTTAAATTTTATAGAAAATGTATGGGCATGCATTTCGTCGGTACCTAAAAAACTGGCCGCAATAACGGGGTGGCCGTATAAAGCGGGTGGCCGTAAGGCGGGGTTTCACTTGACTGAAAAGTAGTGCATTAGGCCTATTAGTGACCTTCCGTTGTTGTACAAGAAAAAAAAGGAAACAAAAAGATGAGTTTTGTAAAATGTGAATGCGACGGATTAACTAAACTGTTGGACCATAGTCGTATCTTCTATTCCTTCAGTCGCACATTCGACTCAAGTAGTATTTAACTCGAAACTGTCTAATTTAATCAGTGATTTAAATGTCGTATTTCACAAGTTGTTAATTTGTAAATTGCATTCGGTGCATGTGAAACACGAGGCATGAACTAGGACTTAGGGACTTGTTGTTCTTTCTATAATGTAATTTGAGTATTTGGAAAAGACGTTCATTGAAATCAAACAATGATCAATCAATTCTAACTATTGATTCCTAATTTTTCTAAATCATCTCTAGACAGGACCTTCCTTCGATGTCAAGAATGTTATGCACGACTGGGAATATCAAAGTGGTTATCCACTAATCGATATCAAATATGTGGGAAATGACACAAATGGTAATAAAATCTACACAGCGTCTCAGTCAAGATACATCAGTGGGCTAGATCCAAAAGACTCCAAATACCAGAAAAAATACAAAGGGTAATCCTGGTCATGGAGTTCATGAGATATTAATACAATGTATTTTTTTCCACGGAAGAACTGAAATGAGAGGGAACATCCTCATCATACATTTAAGGGGCTCGAAAACGGAAGTTTTCAAAAATATTGGTACCGCTTGGGGTGTCATGAAATGTAAACTGAATACTAAAACTGGAACCATTAAGGGTCTTTATCGTCCTCGAGATGAGATCATGACAACATGAATGAAGAATAAAGGGTAACTCTTAAGGTTGCAAATGAGACAGCAATTTAGACAATTACGACACTTGCTCCTTTTGGGGCTCATATTTTTTTCTAACGAGCTTCTCTGTCCTTTTTCCTTTTTTATATAGAAGTCACTCATAAGATTCTATCGTGTGCGAATTAAAAATACAGACTTAAGGTGGCTGACTGCTATACAAAAATTAGAAAACTGCGCATGACTTCGCGCACATACGACATCGAGTCACGGTAGAGATACAGGGAATCCAAACATTCATTTTTGTGCCGTATATTTTAAAGCGTTAAGCAATTTAACAGCCATTATCATGATTTAGATATGCTGTCATTTGAAAGGGATCTGTTTCACCTTGATATGTGAATTTATAAAAGTAAAAGGAACTTCAAAGGTGGCCGAACTAGCGATTCTTTTAATTACAAAACTCACATTTCACGAAAAACGGCAAAATAGGACTCAAAACTTATCCAAACAACAATTGCACAACATTAGTGAAATAAAACGAAAACATAAGCATTATATAAAAGGCATTTTCTGTCGAAAAGACAATTTTTAGCACGTTTTTGTTGGAAAAAATAATGGATATGAAAGTTGAAATATGTAAAAAAGACAGTGGAAAATTAGTTAAAACAAAACAATGAACACATGAAATTATACATAGCGACATTTATTACAGCTTCTACTTACAGAAAGGTGAATTGCCTTTGAGAAACAATCCATAAACCTGTTTTAAGGGACGTTTTTTGAAAAGAAATACTTCGAGTAGTTGACAAACTTTCCCTCAACATCGCACGAGTGTTGCGTGACAAGATGGCGTAAGTTCAAAAGGAACAGCTCATTGGATTGGGTAAAATATATCCAATCAGAAATAACGTTATAATTATCCCGTTCCCAGGACTGGCAGAGAAGTCAAAATGGTGGAAAAAAGCTGATTTTAGGCTCGTTTTTCTCTTAAAACTCAATAAATTGCCTGGGACCCTATGATTTGTTTTTGATATTCAGGAAGAACAGGTAAAAATCGTTATTTTGACAAACTTTAAGAAAGTTGACATTTCTACAACTATAAAAAAATACTGTGTCTGCTAATACAAATGATCGTTTACGCTCGATTTCGGACTTTATGAGCATACATATTACATATTTTTTCACCTTACTCGTACATATTTCCTATTAATTATTTAACAGATCTCGACAACAATCCTCACGTAAGATTTTCTGAAAGAAAATACGTCCACAGCTCTTTTAGTTTTTATGTTGTGAATTATTTGGTTCCAAGCGCAGTTTTTGCCATTTTCGTTCGAAAACTTGCAGAGTGGGTACTATTCGAAATCCAATATCTCAGAAACGAGCTCGGGACACCCCATTTTTCTCTTTTTCATCTGAATCACCATTAAATTTACTATGAAATACCTTTCTAATAATAAATTCTGATTTGTTTTTCGTATAGTAGTCAGACACCTTAAAACAGAAGTTATTTTTTGATACTTTTTTCCAGATACACTTGGCAAGTTCCATTGTGGTACACACATTCAGGCGCACCATATATGACAAAGCTTATTTGGATGAACAAAACATCAGGTACATCGACAATTAAATGCAAATAAACTGGTAATGGCCATTTTAAAATCAACTTTTTTCTTTCAGTAAATTTTACTGTTCGATCTAGTGTCACGTGGATAAAAGCTAACGCTGGTCAGGCAGGATTCTATCAAGTCAACTATGATAAAGAAATTTGGGAAAGCCTTGCCAAGCAACTTGATAGAAGTCCAACGGTATTCAACTCGCTATTTCAATGTGTATTTAAATTGTGTTCTTATACGTAGGAGTTGCATTCTTAATTAAAAGAGCTTTGAATACGTTGTTTTCACATGAACGTAGCCCTGATGATGGCCGATTTGGCAGAAAGACTGGCAACAAAAACAACGTAGCTCTTTAACTATGATTTTTTATTTCCTTACAAATTATTTTTTATTATTTTTTTACATATCTAAGAAACTAAAAACGTTTCGAGGAAAGAGAGAGAGAAGAAAATGAAATGGCCCTTCTTCTCCTCTGCTCTGTAGCCCGCCCCGTTTCTCAGTTACCTTCCACTTTGGCCACTGGCTACGCAGGCTAATACAGTTTAATTGTTACCTTTAAAGGTTTTATCACACACAGACAGGTTTGGTTTGATCAATGATGCTTTCATTTCTGGAAGTAAGTACAATAGCAATTCTGGAATGCACAGGCATATAGTCAGTCTTATAGACAGACTTACGGTTATCCAGCTACCAAATACATTTCACCTATAATCCAAATTCTAAATATTTGTGTCTGATACTAATGGTTTATGCAGGTGAAATTTCCCGCTTCAGCTTCTAATTGAGTTAAGGTATCAGGATACAAATTTCCGACTCTTTTGACGAAATTACGTTTTTGGTATCTTCGGAAGGATGATATTATATCGTAATCTTTTATTTCAATGCAAAAAAATTTAAAAATGATTTTTCCTTTGATCGAAAATTCAAAGAAAAGGAAATCTGTGACTTAATAAAGACCGGAAACTGTTAACAAACAAGTGCGTTTATGTCGTCTTCTTATTTCGATCAACTCCGCAACTTTAAAGAGTGCGACGTCAAGACGATTTCAATTAATTAAAATGAAATTTTCGCGATTTCTGATTAATGCAATTTAGAACGAATTATGATCTGTTTTGTGTCAAACAACACTCAAAAAGCCATTGCTCATCTTTGACGTTAAATTAAAATTAATCTAAGGCAGATATAACAAAACGCAGACACTGTTTTAAGCCCGTTATCTCTTGAATGTGTTGATGTAATTTTAAGCGTCAAAGAGTGCGTACTTCTTAACATCGAACATTTTGAATAAGGTAAGGTCAAATTTCTTTTCTTGGCTAAAAACGTCTGAAATTTAAAAAATCATTAAAATCAAACTTCACTACGGAATTAAAACTACATTTATTCAGCTTTCAGAAAATATATACTTTTACTGAGTTAAGACAAAAAGAGTACGCTTAATTTAAATTTGCGCACATAGGGGTCCATTTTGTATCCTGATACCTTAATCAAGGGAATAGGCGTTTGGCAGGACGCAGTTATTTTCTGCAAAACAATGTTTCTAAATATGCTCGTTTACTTATAAAATATAACAGTTTTCGATTGACGTAAAGAAAACATTATTATTATTATTATTGATTATGAAAATTGATTTTCTGATCATAAAGCTATTGCAATTTAATCTTATCACAGAGTAAAGAAACTCAACATCACCGTCCCACTAAAGTTGACAGCTTACATTCCAAAAGAAAGGAATTTCTGTCCATTCAGGGAAGCTGTGGAAAAGCTACACAGTGATGTTGGTTGGAACATAAGATTCAAATCTCGCCTATTTGGAAAGTTTCAGGTGAGATTGGAAAAATCCTGAAATATTTGACATCAATGCATGCGATCAGCTTTTAACATTGTAATACAAGAAATATTTGTATATGGCTTATATTTGTTTTGAATCCGGAACAGTTACTGCTGATTTGCACCATTTACACTTGTCTTTTTGTTTTGACTGAGGAGTAGCAAAACTAGAGAACTGCGCAGAACCATCGTTGCAAGGAGACCAATTTGGGGCAAAAACCCCAAAACCCCCTATAAGAGAACATAAATTGTACTGGTATTGCATCCAACAAAATAACGGTTTCCAATGTAACTCAGAGAGACTATAAGACGAAAAATATAAAAATATACCAGTAACTTTTAACAATGCTTATAAGTAATGGAACAGACAGAAACACATGGTTATAAACCATAACATTGTATTTATTTATTTGTTTTCCAGAAATACATGCAATCACTGTTGCTGCCATCCCTTAAGAACAAGAAATGGGATGATCCTGGATTCCGAAGGTAAAGTAGTACAAATCATGCAAATAAACAGGCACAAAAATATATATCAATCATCGTAATAATATACAGTCATTTGAAAAAACGTTGTCGCCGACCGGCTTTGCGACTACGCGACTAGACCTAAAAGGAGTATGGGTAGAAATCACTGAAGTAGTTAGCTGGATATGCTATCGCTATCTTGAACTCTCAGCTCAGTGTCTTGTTTCTATTAAATTTACGCTGGCAATTGATCTGGATGACAAAAATCCTCTGCATGAAATCTGAAGAAGTAGCTATTTACTTGTCGATATCTCCACGCTCTATACAACGGTTTATTTCTTTGCACAGAACGCGATGGCACACATTCATTCATGTACTCGCCATATTTCAGCATATTCTTAAGCGGCTGCTAAAAAATTATTGCTTCAGTAATTTTTACCATCGCCAACTATTCCGGCCATGCGCCCACTCACAAGGTCAGCGGTGCAACATAAAAGCGATAGATAATTTTATCAGATTTTATAAAGAAATGTATAGAGGATCAAAGTTCTTTTCGAATTATAAAATTCTCGGTAAGGATTTGTCAATTTACCTAACTGGAAATATATTATATGACATTAAAGCATTTGATTTTTACAAACATAGCTTTATTTATTGAATAGAAACCTTTCCTTTCGATAGTTCAGTTTTCTTTCCCTACATGCTCTGTATTCAGAAATATTCAGATTGTAAAATTGCAAGAAAAACACGAAAAGTGTGATATTCAGAGCATCATTTTTCAAAATCAAAGCTTGTTACCTCATTTACCGTGGCTGTTCCATAAACTAAATACATCATAAATTGCTTGAGTGAAATTTGTCGTCGATCGAACGAGGTTTTACCTTTCCTTTTTAACTTTGAAAAAGCTCCGAATTGAATTGACGTTCGTAAGACGCCATATACTTGCAATCCTTCCTTCAAGTAGAGGTACTTTGTGATGCGATAACTTTGGAAATTCTTCGCAAACTAAGGCATGTTTGATACCAAAATGAAGCTAATTTACCGAACTAATATATACAATAGAGTTTAATGGGATAGTTGTTAAAGAAAAGGCAAACCGTAGCAAGAAAGTTGGGTTTCACCGAGTGCGGGCCTGAGCGAGCTTGGGCTCCCTGTGGCTTTGCTCAGATCGTCGGCATGTCGTTGTTATTTCGCTTGTAAATTACCAATTTTATAACATTGAACTCTACAAATGTTCAAGAGTTACGGTTTGATAGTTGCCTCAATATCCTTTGGTGTTAAATTGACTAAAAGAATCGTATTTAACTTAGTTTTGTACAATCGATTTTGAATCTTTCTTGGATTCCCGAATCGGTGTTTACTTTCTATTTTACACATGGTATCCGCTGGCCTCGATGACTGGGCGAAGTCCGGAATAGTATGAGTCATACTTCCGTCAGCGACAATGTTTTTTTCAAATGACTGTATAATCAAAGAGAACGCTAATGAAGTGCTTACGATCGGGTATGACGACACTGGAGATTATCCATTATTATAAAAAAAAAAAAAAAAAAAAACCCGAAACATTAAAAAAGAGAAAATATGTTTTAAAATTATCTACATCACTCTCGTCATTCAAATCTAATTATTTCAAAAAGCTTGAAAGCCAGCATGAACTTATCTTAGGTTGTACTTTTTTCAAATTAGGAATTTTCAAATTACATTTAGAAAAGCTTGAAAGCTAAATTACCTAAGGTCGTATTTTTTTTTCAATTTAGAAATTTTAAATCTGCATTTAGATAGTTTTATATTTTTATCATTTTAATTTACTTGTTTATATTTCTTATTTATTTTTTATGTATGTATGTTTGTATATATGTGGGGCCTAGATGAAAATTACTTGTGTTATTCTAGTTACCCTATTGAAATAACGTGCTTTATTATCATTATTATTATGTATTGAAATTAAACTTTGCGCCACTTTTTAGATCTATAAACCTTTGGCACAGACAAAAAATCCCTTATCCCTCACATGGTTCATGTGTACGTGTTTATATTCTTTTTTTTATTATCAGAAATCTTTATGCAATAGCATTCAACAAATTGGCATTTTATGGTGACCCTAAAACTGTCAAGAAATGCATTGAATATGTTAACCATTGGATGAAGACTGGCAAGTAAGATATAATGCATCCTAACTTATGCTTTCCATGTTACAATATTCTATAAAATATCTCTCGCACGCATTTGAGTTTTATTTTCTTGTTAGAAAAAGATTATGATATCAAGAAAATACAATTTGCTCCCAAAACAAGAAATATTGGAAAAACATAAGCAAACTAATTTCAAAGCCTTTTTTAGGTTTTATACTTAACTGTTATCAGAATATCTTGTTTCAATGAATCATTCCAAATCCTTGTTATTACATCCAGCCAATGTGGATTTTAATCCACAATCAATAATCCCCATCACAGTTCCCTGCGCCATCTTGAAAGGTAGCCGGGCCTTTGCATCGAAGCGAGAGAAACGTTTAGCTTGTAATGATAGAGACACATTAATAATTATCCTGTAAGGTGTTAAAAGGTCTCTATCATTGCAAGCTCAACTTTCGTCTCCCTTCGATTCGACCCGGCTACCTTTTCAAGATCGATGGCGCGGGGAATTGTGTAGGGGGCTATTAAAATACCAAATCTACTTAAGAACCTTAGTTCTTTGCCAGCAATTTCTTATAAGCAGAGTCTCTGTTTAGGCGATTTTTTGAACAAATATAATAAAAACATATTTTACAACCATTGGAGCTCCCCGTAAGGTTTGTTAACGTTTGCTAACTCACTCCGTATACCCTTGCAGTCAATATTCTCAGCGCATGTTCAACTCAGTCTGCTTACATGTCGATTTTTGAGGGTGGAAATTAGATATTCCTGAGAAAAAACATCATGGCATCCTAGAGAACCACTTATCATGCCAACTCAACTCACATATAATCCATGCCCGACACGAACCTGGACCTCAGCGGTACGAGGCGCGCACGGTGATCTAATACGCCACATATAGAGCGAAATAAAAACAAAATAGTAACTTACTAATAGTTTCTATTTAATGACTATTTAATCAGTATCACTCAACCAGAAACATCAAATACAGAAGAAAACAATACCTCATTACAGCTTCACTTGTCTTTGATAGTGATCACTAATAGTCACTAACTAAATAAAACTATTACACAGTAGCAATTTTATTTTATTTCATGGATAAGTATTTTCGCTCTACTAACTGTATACAATTTTGTGTTAAAAAAAAAAACGTTTAATTTTCTCCAGAAACGTTCTCGTACATGACCTTTTTCTGTTACGTGGTATGGTGTACATAACGGCAGTCAGATATGGCAATTTTTCTCATTGGCAATTTCTTCGAAACAATATCAAGAATGTGAGTGGGACGAAGAACTATATAATAAGAGAGAAGAGAAGATTGCTTGATGGTATTACTTCTACACAATCAAGGGAAATCATAAACAAGTAAGATATATTAAACAATTATCCCATGATGTATGACCCATACGGTATGGTATGAAGAATTATGGGATAGTAGGAATAGAATAAGGTAGAAGGAGGTTGAAGCCATGCACGTGTTCTCGATGTTATATTTTTCACACTAAAAGATTAACATCGATTTTTATAAAATTTTTGGTATCTAATCTAAATTGATAATCTAAAATGTCATGGAACTCGAAAGATTAATTCGCAAACTAGAGTGCAATAGTTTAAAAAAATGTAGAGCAAAATCGACTTGTATACTGTTAGGAGCCTAAATGTTTTAAGTAATTCATATGTAAAATCAGAAAAATTGTGTTTTTATTACATATATTTAATATTAGAGTGACTGTCCTTTACGCAAACCAAAAGCATTACATCTACTGACAAGGAGAAAAATACCTTGAGAATAATAGGTATTATTATATACAAGTTGGAAACCTACATAGAAGGAGCAATTTCATTGGTTCGCTATCTCGGGATAATTAACAATACCCACCTCTGAATCTCGGGATAATGAGAAACAAAATGGCAGGCGTAAATTCGCGTTTTGCAAGTGTTTCAAATGCCGAAATTGAGGGCGAGAGGTCTAATTGTTTTTCCAACAACTTATTGGTCAAACTTAAAAGGAAATAATAGTAACAACAAAGTACTAAAACTCGAAAAACTAGAACATTTCGTGAATGAGGACTCGCCGTTCGGTAGATATTCACCGATAATCACTTCGCCTTCGGCGAATAATTGTTAAATATAATAAAATTTGTAACATCGTAAACAATATTGACTTAACTTTACTGACGTAACATTTACATTCATTTCATGACAACAACATTTTTTACGGTGTTACAAATTTCATTTTATTACATATTGTTTATATCAAACACCGACGCAGCCTATACTAGTTTATTCGTTAGTTTCCATTTACATTAAGAATATTTTAAATTTGTTACTCACGTAGCAATTATTTTGTGTTTGCTTTTAGATGGTTGGACGAATCGTTTACTCAAGAAAATGCCAATAAAACAGATTTTACGGATAAACTAACAAAACTCTCCAGGTATAGTCCTGGTCGCGAGCTGGTCTGGATCTATTTCAAAACTAATTTTGACAAGATTATAGAAAGGTAAGGCTTCAAAACCTGTGTATTCTTTACGAACTGTTATTAATGACATACATTTTACTAACAGAATGAGCTTTAATCCCTTGGTAGGGAAACTCTGGCAGTTACTACCCTCAATGCCTTGCGCATACTAATTTATATATACTTACTAGCTACTATTTATGAAGTTGTAGCTGCCGCTTGCGCCTTTTGAAAATGGCAGTACGTACATGAGAAAAGAAGATTTTTTTCTAGTTAATTGAAAAAGTGCTTGAATGTTTATTTTTATATTGTGTTTGTACATAAAAAAGATATATAAGCTTAACACCCCTTTTATATCAGGACTCAATGAATGCTAAATAATCAAGTAAAAATGTTTCCCTTTATTGGAATAAAATTCTCTCAGCCCACACCCTTTTTAATCTACCTTTAGTTATAACGGAACACCTAAAACATTTATTAATTCTTCATATATATGTTTATACATGCTATATTTTAAATTTGAATTTGCAGAGATGCAAGAATGAACGGCAACAAGACAGACTCTTTCCTGGACTTCAGCGAAAAATATTTCGATGAACAACGTCAGCTGGATGAGGTATATTTTGTAGAATTTATAACATTATCAGGCCACAAAACAAATTATATACTTTACATGCATTATGCTACAAAACACAATTTTTTTCTGTTTTTTCTAAGGTGGAGCAGTTTGCAAGATCAAAAGAAAAGCTTTGGTCTCTGCCAAAAACCAATGAATCATTGGCAGTCATTCGTTCCAACATCAAATGGAATGAAAGGAATGAAAAGCATATAGATGACTTCCTGACCGAACAACTTGCCTAATTGTCATAAGAGTTATATTTAAAAATAGCACAGAAAAGTACACTGTGGAAATCTAGTTTTATTCAGTATGAGTCAGGCAATATTCGATTGGCAAAGTGAAAAATGCTACATATTAAATGATGTTAAGTTAAAAATATGATGTTAACTATTAAAATAGTTTTCTCCGTGTGTTCTTTGTAGTTCTCTATTCTTTTATCTTTGTCGATTTCCCTCTCTTATCTTAAACCCCTTCACAAAGTTTAAATTTTCATCTTCACCGACTTCCAACTTTAAAGTGGAACAAATATATAACTCCAAACCCTTTTCAAACGAACCCATATAGTCTTAAAAACATTATCCGCGAAAATTTCTTATTTTTGTTGCAATCCTGATTTTTTACAGCGCTTTAAAGTTAGCAAAAACCTAGTGTCCAATCACCCGCATCGTTTCAGTACCGCGTTTGGGGAGCCTGGAGCGAAACAATAAAAATACGTCATTAGGGTGACCCTCGGGTTAAATCACCAAAGGATTGATGTGTCTAGCGCAAAATATTCTCCTATTTTTTACAAAATTATGGGCCAATGTCGTATTTTTTTTCCACTAAAAGAGTTAAATAAACTTTGTTAATAGTCATCGAAAAGTACTTATTTTCTGCAATGAGCGCTATCCTGAAGCTTAATAAGAGCTGAAAGCGAACAACAACAACGAATAACACGGCTGGAGTCCTTCGACAGATATAGTATCTAGTCTATCTAAACTTTTCTTGTCATACAGCCTTCTCGCTACCTAGTGTTCTCGCTACCTTTTTTACTACGCAGAGATAACCTAAGGTTTATTTCGACTCAATCAGATTATTATATCTTCGATAAAGTGCATGCACAAATTAAATTGATCGTGATTGCAAACTGATAATGTTTAAACGGTACTTCGACAAACTATTGTCATTTGTGGTTTAATATTTCATAGAATCGGCAGTTAACGTTGTGTTTTCGTAATAATATATCTTTTGTTAATATAGTTTTCAGTTTAATAAACAGCTTCGAATCTTTGATTTCTAATCGCTGCTCAGACGTCGTGAGTGACAATTAGAGTGTGCGACAAGCTCTTCGACTGTTTGATTACAGTGATAAATCCCCGGAAAAAAATCATTTGCAAACATCTTACATGTTGTGTCAGTGAAATGTTCAGGAATTTATCAAGTGAAATAATAAAATACATGCATTACACTCGCGATTTAAAGTGCTTATGAAGTCAAAAATGGGACATATTTCCCTCAATTCTAGACATCGTGAGATTTAAAATGATATATGTATAAGCCTGATCGGGCAAATCCAGGGGGAGTTATTCGCGCGTGTAAGTGACGTTTTGGGCTTCCTGTGCCAGGTAGACTGTGAATTTAGAGACTAGGTCGACAGTAATCTGTGACGACACAAGTTACTCTCACGTGACCAGCTCGATAAGCGTACGAGCTAGCGTATAGTCAGTTCGAGCTTTATAAATATAGATACGATTTATGTATATAATATACATAAGGATCTAATATACATTTACAAAGACATTGTGAAGTATAATTATTGATGTCTCAAGGAAAAAAAATTGTCTTAGTGTAGCATTCAACGAGTGTCACTTTTACACAAAAATATACGAAATAAACTGATTTATTACGGTGTTTAAGTAAATCAAACACACTTCAATGATGGTAATAAACCATTAACTAATGTATTAGTGTGATAATAAGTTTGAAAAAATGTGAGTTTTTGCCGAGTTTAATGCCAACAGGCAATCAGTTTTGAAAGCGCTTTACAACATCGGTTGTAATAAACCCGTCGGGCCGAAATACAAACACAAACACAACACTTCGATTCAAATCACGTAATAAAACACATCTTATTCTGTGTATGATTAAACCTAAACACTCCAATAATGGTAATAAACCTTTAACTAATGTCTTAGTGTTATAATAAGTTTGAAAAATGTAAGTTTTTTGCCAAGTTTATTGTCAATTACGAAAGCGCTTAATATCGAACATTTTATCATGGCGAGTTTATTGTCGAATACCGGTCGTTTCGAGAGTTCTCCTTCCTTACATAGTCTGTTCCTTCCACATTATAATTCTTGTCGAATGAAACTTGCGTGAAATGTTGACAACAAACGAGACTAGATATACTTTTACAACTTCTCTTGAAGTAAAGTTGTCAAAATGAATCCTCAGTTGACACTTCAATACAGTAACTTGCGTCGTCACTTCCGGTAACTCGCCCCAGACCGAAAAATCCCGGCCAGGGCGTGGTCACAACGATGTTTAAAGATCGATAAAATATTCCCAATTGCTTCAAATTGAATTCTGACAACGGGAATCGATTAACTAAGATGTCTAGAATTGAGTGAAATATGTCCCATTTTTGACTTCATAAGCACTTTAATGTTTAAATGCAATAGGTCGTGTTATTGTTATTTCGAAGGCCATTTGGAAGCTCACAGAATCAGTCTCGATTAATTAGTGACCATTAGTCTGAAAAGAAATAGTCTGAAATAGTTTTTCTTACTAGTATTTAGAATCAGCCAGTTTTGCACGGCAATCGCTAAATTAGAGAGAATTTTAAAAAGCTTATTGAAGTTTAAAAATCTCATTGAAGTTTATCGGTTCAGTCGTGATAACAGCAGCAATTAATCTTCCATTTTGCACGGCGCCGATTCGAGCTTTGGACGTTCTTACTCTATGTTTTTTTTTTTTTAACAACATTTTATTAAGCAACACATAAAACATTTACAATAAATTACTCTTTGTTAAGGACGGGGCCTATTAATTAAAAAGTAATGTCTTCTTCAAATAACTATGTGAGTTGTTTTAACCCTGTAGAGGGTTCTTCAAATCTGGCTAGAAAAGGTGGGGTCACCGGGCAGTTAAGAGAAATAATGAGTCTTAAATATGGCTGACGTCACGATTTTACCGGTATCGACAAATAAAAATGTTTTTCAAAGGATTTTCATTGAAACATCTCTTTGATAGCGGTAAAGAATTAACAAGTAATTTTCTAATAGGAATATATATTTTTTAACGTATTTTCAAAAGTTAGTAGTGAAATATGATTTTTTTAGCATCGCGATTTGTATTTTACGAGGTTCAGAAAATTCGAATTTTTGTCTATTTTCCATTCAAAAATCAGTTGCTTTTTCGAAATTTTACATCAAAACCATTGTCTAACATGTTCTTAATAATTGCAGTTGTAAAAAAATTGGGGTTACCGGGTGTTTTAAAAAGTTATCGCGTGGTAAACTTTGCCGCCGAAGATCATCATAAGACAATTTCTTTCCGGTCCCCTCCCTACTAAGCAAAGAAATTCGTCATCATAAGTGCATTGTGGGACTGTTTTTGTAAAAAACCGCTACCGTCGCGTCTACCGTCGCATCTTTTGAGGTAAGATAGCGCATTAAAATGGAAATTTATGTATATGCGCAGTAGCCTGCGCAGTGCAATAGTAGGCCCCGTCCTTAACTTATATTCTCTTTTAATCGTTCCCGGCCTTCAATTCAGCTTCTTGTTCTTCTGCTGCTTTGATTTCCTTATCATATTCGGATATCCTTTGTCAGCTAGCGGTTCATCAGCGCATAGTATCAACGTGAATACCCATGTTCACTTTATAGTTTCTTCATGTCTTGGCCGCGGGCGTCTTTGTATTAATGCATTCAACTTTCCCACAAAAATCATAGTGGCTTTCATAGTTGCTTCTTTCTTTTAAAATTAGTGAATCTGATTCACAAGATGATATGCTTTCGATAAAGATTACTTAGATTACCGAAAGGGCGATTTTACAGCTTTAAATATTCGAAAAACTTCTAATGTTTACAAATTCCCCATACATTCCTTTGGGGGTTTTCGAAGACGCTCACCCTGATGACGTCACTACCAGTCTCCTCATTCGCGCGGTCGTGTGAATTTATGGGGCAACTTCAAAGCGCTGTAAAAAAATCAGGATTGCAACAAAAATAAGTAATGTTTGGTGATAATGTTTTTAAGACTATAAGGGTTCGTTTGAAAAGGGTTTGGAGTTATCCATTAGTTGCACTTTAAGTAGTTTTTCATGGCCAACACTTCCCTTTTTATATTCGCAATTACATGATCTTACCTCAGCCTAGTTTCCCAGGCGATGTAATCGGGGGTAAGATGACGGGGAGGTCCGACGTATTTTTTGGGGGTGACAATTTTCGTTCTGGGTATTTTTTTGGGTCAAGAGGCCTGCAACGTATTTTTTTTTAGGTCTTAAAAAGAAACCTGTATTTTTTGGGGTTTTCACATCTCCGAGTTCAATTTTTTTGGTTTCGATCCGTGTATCAGAAAGTATTCGTTTGAAATTTTCTTCAGCAAGCCGTGAGTTCTGTAAAGAACATCCTATATACTTTCAATAAATCATTCAGTTGAGGTATTTAAGCAGTCTTGTATTTTTTGGGTTCGAAATTTGCATGCCATGTATTTTTTGGGGGTAAAATTTCAGGTTTGAGTATTTATGGGAGCTGCAATATGAAGCTCCGTCGGACCACCCCCCCCCCCCCCCCAAGCTTCATTTTACCCCCCGAATAGGGCCCAAGGCGTAAGATCATTAGTATTTATATTTTATGCATGACTGTCAGTGTGTTCCAGTTTTCAATTCGATATAGAAAATAATGAAAGCTCTTAGTATTAGTGTCGATGTGTTAATTTTATTGCATGCAGATCGATGCTGACCTGCTGAACCTCTGATTTCCAGAGCCCTGCATTGCTGCTTTTAATTTGTGAAATCACATTAATTTGAACCGTAGATCTTCCAAAGATCCTTTGCATTATTGTTATGTAAAGGTTTTAGTTTTCAATATTTATTACTTTATCGTTAACTTGACATGTCTTTCTCATTCAATCATAATACAGCGTTAGCCAATTAAGATTCAGCACGCGCTTAGCCAATCAAAACCAAACTTTGAGCTGCCGATGCCAGGAAACAAGGTTTGGACATTTCTCGAGCGACTGAAATGACTCAAAAAGGCCGAAAATCTCTCGCCCGGAGGCTCGAGATTTTCTTAGGCCTTTTTTCGTGTTCTCCTAACATCCCGCGTGGTTTATTACACCGATAAATCACGGAAATCGCTCGTTTATTGCTTGAATAAACCACGGTTTTTTAACCAATCATAGCGCGTGTTAGAATGTATCTATGTTATAATATAAAATATTCAAAACCACGTACCACATATCTTTAATTCTCTACATGACTTGTCAGAGCTAATTTTTTTTTATAAAATACGGCTCTGCTGACATTTTGATTTTTGTGTAAGGAGTAAAACCGAATAAACCGGAGAATCATTGGAGATAGCAACACATCAATAAAACTCAAATCACATATTACCCATGCACGAGCCAGGACTCGAACCTGGACCACGGCGGTGAGAGGCACGTGCACGGTTACCCTGTACGCCACCTTGCCATGGAATGACCTTGGAAACCAATTTGTTAACGTATAAAACTACAATATTGTCTATGTTATATAGAGTACAAAATTGAATTGAAATAACAAGTCCAGATTAGAACTCAGACATTGCAAATTAATTTCGTTTTTCCTGTTATAGTAGTTTATTATGGTACATTCTGTTACAGCTCACGGCTGATCTACACAATGATCTCATTTGATGATCGCGCTGACCTGAAATAACAGGTAATGCAGGTGCCAAAAATGCCAACGATATTGTAATGCATGACCTAGATAAGGCAATCATTCTATCGGTCGTATTCAGTGTAGACGTTTCCGTATACCAAGTTGTACGATGAGAGGTAGTTTGTCCTTTGTGATTCTCATACCTTTGATATCGTCTTTTATTTGTTGTCATGGCCATTTTTTGTTTGGAGAGACCCACTTTCAAAGTCTAAGCACTATTCCAAAGGCTTTAGAAATCAGTTTAAAAGATGATAGCCAAAATACAAGTACCAACTCTTCCAACCAGCAAAATACAAGTACCAACTATTTCTATCAACGTTTGCCAAAGGACATTGTCCCGGAAAGGTACTTCCTTAAAATGATACCAAATATGAAGCCAGGAAAATTGGACTTCAGTGGTGAGGTGATAATTGATATGAAATGCGTCCGCTCCACCAAGTACATCCTTCTTCACAGCAAGAATCTAAATATAACATATTATTGGTTTTATCAGTTAGGCAAATTAAATCGCGGAATTGATATCATCTCAATGAAGAAAAAGGATGAGCAAATTCTGTTTGAACCGAATGAAAAGCTTGCTGCAGGAGAAAAATATCGAATTGTGATACTTTTTAGAGGAATGTTTTCGCAGTTTGGATTTGTGAAGCAAACTTATACAACGAACAGTGGCGAAAAAAGGTCAGTAAAATATCCTTATGCCATTATTCTATGTTAGATTGATTGCCTGTAAATGGTTTACAAGATGTGTTCGTAATTGCTGAACATGCCACGTCACATTGAATTGTTTTCTCAAAGTCATGATTACCGGCACTACCGGTTACCGGTTACCGATTACCGGTTCCTTACTTTTGACACCTACTACACTACTACAAAATATACTTTGAAAACATGTCTTTATCACAGTTTTGTTTTTTTCCCAAATTAAATCATGGCAAAACAACCTGTAATCTACGATTACGTAGGTAGCAGAAAATATAGAGATCGGCACGATTCGAACAAGGGAGCACGGCAGACTGTTGTTTGTGGTTTGGATATATTCGATCTTTTGAAGGTTTTAAATTACAACGATCTTTTCAACGTTTTAAATTACATCAACAGCTAAATTGGTAGATTAATGGGACTATCCGCCAGCAAGGAATAAATGCGGGCGCGCCTGCCTCTGCGAGCGAGTCCCGAAGGGACGAGGGGGGAGTGAAGCGGTGGAATGATCAGCCAATCACGAATCGACAATAGACGTTTTTGGGGGTGTGTCTTCTCCTGATGCTCGTAGCAGTTTCCTTGGAAACGGAAACAAAAGCGGAAACGATTAATGTATGAAATACAAGCCTTGACCTTCTTGTTGATCTCTTCGCTGATAACCCAAATGTTTACGTTCGGATTTTTAATGGAATTTCGAGTTGTTATGGTCATATTGTAAGCTCAAAATGAATAAAATGATATGAACTTCAAGCAGCAGTACTCCAAAAATAGGAGGAAAATGTCTAGTTTAGTTTAATAATTCTGATATCATGCGAGTAAATATAACTGTGAGTAACAGTATACGTCTTCATGAAATGGAGCGCAACACGTGAGATGCAACAAAGATTTTCCCTGCAGCCACGGACGTAATTCAGCTTAATAACTCAGTTTACAAGAATACTAATACAGATCTTTTTTGCCATGCGACCTTCTCTTCTTCTTTACACATTATTATAAGGACATGAATGTAAGGAACCACAAAAAATCAGTTGTAATCCCAGGTTTTAATAATATATATTCAAATTTGAAAATCGTTGAATATTTAAATAAGTTAAGAGTGACTGTCAGGAAGAACCAGACAAATTCGAAATATCGTGGCAAAAGTCGATTCATCGATTTTGTTCATATTTTGTAGTTCGATACCCTATCATGTTGTAAGCACTCCTGTGAACTTAGTTTTTAAAAATTTGTTTTCGTTTGGGAGAAATTTGAATTATTATGCGAGAAGGCAAATATCCTAATTCGACGACTCTGAAATAGAGACCACTCGGCGATCTCGTGCACAAAATACAAACAATATTTAACCTTAAAAACCTAATAATCTTTAAATATGCTATCTCTATATGCCTCATAGCGTATTTCAGACTTGTAGCTTTAACGATGAATTTTTGGCAGAATTTTGTTCAGGACACAGTTTTCATGAGCTAAAAAATACCCTCAAAACAGCCGCGAATTAAACTATGTTCGATATAACGGAATAGTTTGATATTCACTGTGTGTGAAGTTAAGATAATTTCTTAAAACACTGCGGAAAAAAATTGCTAGGTTTTTATGTTTTGAAGTTGTTACAGTCGATCTAAGTTGCCTAAATTGGCTGTTTTTTTTACGATCATTTTTGCATAATTAGCAACGATAATGAGCGTCAAAACAATAATACTATTTGCAACAATCTTGTATTAACCGTATTTAACATCAGCAATGAGTCAATTTGTATTCCTTATTGTAGTTAGAACAATATTTATTCCAACTCGATATAAATCATGCATGTATTTTCGGGGTTTTGATGGTTTTGTAGCTTTTTGTTTATACAAAACCAAGGAGCATTGCGTGACAACTGGTAAGATAATTATCATTCTCACGTGTACTAGGTGCTTGGCAGCATTCTAATACCGGTAATGTAATATTTTGATTTCGTTTTCTACACATTTGCTATAGCTGCCAGGATTATAAAGTGCTTACATCCACAAAACATTCATTTATGTATAAAAGCAGCTCTAATAATTAGAAAAATGTTTGTTCAAATTTATACAAATGATTTTTTACGTTACTTATCGGTTATTTTATTATTAATAAATCTGTGTCTTTTAAATAAAAGAAAATACATTAATTTTGAGCATTGCTCTTTAGACTTTCTCAAAGTCCGTTTTTTTTCGTATTGGTTTCTCTCGTTTCTCTCGTTTATCTCTCCTTTATCTAGTCGTTTAGCGACTCGTCAAAATAAAGAGTGTATAGTCGACTTGTAGCAAGTCTGCCAAATATTGCAATTAGAAACTGCATTATTTGTTTATATAAGCATCGCATTATTGCTAAAATAACGTACTACTCAAACCTGTGTTTCGTTTCTTACAAAAGATATAAAATAAAACATTTATACTGGAGTTTTTATCAGAAATAAGATCGGTCATTATCTTGTAAATTTCATTTTGTAGACTTTAAAGATGGGATAATAGACAATCTGCTCTCAAAGAACAACTACCGGTATATCTATCTTCTATCCAATTGTGTTGAATTGTGTTGAATTGAATTGTGTTGTGAGTCTCATGCATTATATAATATTTTTTTATGACTTCTATCAGATTCATTTTAGTATTTCAAAGGGCAGTATCTAAAAGTCTTGCCATATCTATTTTTAGTAACACTCGCACGAGGATATAATTGGCTTTGTATAAACAAAACCATCCGGATCAAAACCCCGAAAATACATGCATGATTTATATCGAGTTGGAATAAATATTGCTCTAACTACAATAAGGAATACAAATTGACTCATTGCTGATGTTAAATACGGTTAATACAAGATTGTTGCAAATAGTATTATTGTTTTGACGCTCATTATCGTTGCTAATTATGCAAAAATGATCGTAAAAAAAACAGCCAATTTAGGCAACTTAGATCGACTGTAACAACTTCAAAACATAAAAACCTAGCAATTTTTTTCCGCAGTGTTTTAAGAAATTATCTTAACTTCACACACAGTGAATATCAAACTATTCCGTTATATCGAACATAGTTTAATTCGCGGCTGTTTTGAGGGTATTTTTTAGCTCATGAAAACTGTGTCCTGAACAAAATTCTGCCAAAAATTCATCGTTAAAGCTACAAGTCTGAAATACGCTATGAGGCATATAGAGATAGCATATTTAAAGATTATTAGGTTTTTAAGGTTAAATATTGTTTGTATTTTGTGCACGAGATCGCCGAGTGGTCTCTATTTCAGAGTCGTCGAATTAGGATATTTGCCTTCTCGCATAATAATTCAAATTTCTCCCAAACGAAAACAAATTTTTAAAAACTAAGTTCACAGGAGTGCTTACAACATGATAGGGTATCGAACTGCAAAATATGAACAAAATCGATGAATCGACTTTTGCCACGATATGTCTGGTTCTTACTGACAGTCACTCTTAAGTTTGTTATGTAAATCTTGTTCATGTAAATCTTGTTCATGTAAATGCGTCTTTCCCTGTTCGACCTGTTCTTCGTATCTGGTTTTACGATTTCGATTGTTCTCAATTTACAAAATGTTCCCAGCAACGGAAATGTTCCTAGCAACGTGCTACGAGCATCATACTACAGAATTTCAACGGCTTCATTCCCCCTCGCCCCTACGGGGCTCGCGGGGAGTTACAACTCTCGGGTGACACTCGTACATTGCTCGTCCCTACGGGACTCGCTCGGCAATGATATTTGTGCCCGCATTTTTACTGGTCAGTCGATTGACGAAATAAGCCGTTTATGTAATTTAAAACTTTGAAAAGATGGTTGTAATTTAAAACCTTCAAAAGAACGAATTTATCCAAACCACAAACAACAGTCTGCCGTGCTCCCTTGATTCGAACGCACAAATTGAGTTTATTGTTGCAATCAGATATGGTTGTAGCGGTAGCGTATTTCAACCTATGTATATTGTGTGGTTCGAACTGCAATATATCAAGAAAGCTACGTTACAATATAATTTGCTAATAGATCTAGTCTAAATGTCACAATTCATTCGATTATAAGCTGTACTATATGATGAGAATCAAGTTCTCTGGTATGTATACAAACGGTCAAAGATAATTACACAATCATAGTCGATAATGAACTAATACTTCACATGAATGTTAACTGTAAACAATTAAGGTCACTTACTTTGGTGTGCCTTTGTAGCTAAATAGACGGTTAAATTTGATTGAATTGGTAGACAAGTCATCGCCAACTATTCCGGACTTCCGCCAGTCATCGAGGCCAGCGGATACCATGTGTAAAATAAAAAGTAAACACCGATTCGGGAATCCAAGATAGAATCAAAATCGACTGTACAAAACTAAGTTAAATACGATTCTTTTAGTCAATTTAACACCAAAGGATATTGAGGCAACTATCAAACCGTAACTCTTGAACATTTGTAGAGTTCAATGTTATAAAATTGGTAATTTACAAGCGAAATAACAACGACATGCCGACGATCTGAGGAAAGCCACAGGGAGCCCAAGCTCGCTCAGGCCCGCACTCAATTTTCTTGCCTCGGTTTGCCTTTTCTTTAACAACTATCCCATTAAACTCTATTGTATATATTAGTTAGGTAAATTAGCTTCATTTTGGTATCAAACATGCCTTAGTTTGCGAAGAATTTCCAAGGTTATCGCATCACAAAGTACCTCTACTTGAACGAAGGATTGCAAGTATATGGCGTCTTACGAACGTCAATTCAATTTGGAGCTTTTTCAAAGTTAAAAAGGAAAGGTAAAACCTCGTTCGATCGACGATAAATTTCACACAAGCAGTTTATGATGTATTTAGTTTATGGAATAGCCACGGTAAATGAGGTAACAAGCTTTGATTTTGAAAAATGATGCTCTGAATATCACACTTTTCGTGTTTTTCTTGCAATTTTACAATCTGAATATTTCTGAATACAGAGCATGTAGGGAAAGAAAACTGAATTATCGAAAGGAAAGGTTTCTATTCAATAAATAAAGCTATGTTTGGTAAAAATCAAATGCTTTAATGTCATATAATATATTTCCAGTTAGGTAAATTGTCAAATCATTACCGAGAATTCTATAATTCGAAAATAACTTTGATCCTCTATACATTTCTTTGTAAAATCTGATAAAATTATCTACCGCTTTTATGTTGCACCGCTGACCTTGTGAGTGGGCGCATGGCCGGAATAGTTGGCGATGAGCAATAGTAGCAGATTCACACGTGTGTAAAAACATAGAGAATCGAATTACAGTACGTGACAGTAGTACTCTAACTAGTTAAACATTAATCATAAATCAACGAAAAACAATCGAATAATATCTTGTGAATAACACAACCTAAAAGTAGCAGTAGCAAGGGGAACTTGTATACTCGTGTGCATGTCTTTAAACATCAGGGGCAAAGCTTTTTAGAGACAAAGTATACCGTATTTACTCGAATAAGCGCAGCAGCGCTTATTAAATTTTTCTCGATCCCTTTTTATCAGAACTACGAATATTGGGGAGATAACTTAATGGTCGAGCGTTATGTAGCTTTTTAAAAAAAATATTTCCAATGCTGTTCTAGAGTAACATTATAGCGTTAAAATGCCGCGCTTATTCGAGGGCGGTGCTTATTTGAGTAAATACGGTACACCTTTTGTAGACATATCCTGGACCTTTTATTTATATCATTTGTTTTTTGCTTCATTGTTTTTTAAGGCCTATTGTTTATAGTTTATGTGGACCCGAAAATGCAAGACTGGTTTTCCCTTGTTTTGACGAGCTTGAGATCAAAGCCAAGTTTGACATCAGCGTTGTGCATGACAAGAACCTCACGGCCACTACCAACACACCTCTTGATACTATAGTTACTCGAGCTGTCGACGGAATGGTAGAAAGCCATTTCATTTCCACAGTCAGGATGAGTACATATCTTGTAATGTTTGCAGTCACTGATTTTGTCAACATTTCTACAACAACAGCCAGGGGTTTAAAGGTGTGTTGTCATCATCTTCAAGCGTTTTGAAATGGAATCGAAATATGGCGATTTGTTATTGTTCTTTACTGGTTAGCCATGGCAATGGTGGAACACAATATATCACTTCAAATGATTCAGAGCTGAGGCACAGTCCATATTTGAATTAGACGCCATATTTCGATTCGGTGTATATACTTTAAAAGTGAATAATTGTCAGAGTGAATTGCGAACGACGAATTAACTTCAGCCTTTTCTGCAGTTGCTAAGTAAAAATGTTTAATTTCAAAAATATCTCAACATTTCTTTACAGATTCGCATTTGGGGAAGAAAAGACATCATACAAGATTTTCGATCAGCTCTTGCACCAGCTGCAGTTTTTGTGTCATATTATGAAAAGTTTACCGGTGTCAACTTTCCATACAACGAACTAAGTAAGTGCAAAATCTATATAATACGCGAAAAGGCAATAGACCATTTCACAGTTCTTAGTTGTTCTTGTCGATCAAGCTCGATAGCGTGTAATATATTATTTAGAATTTAGCTACAATCCGTGGAATTTTGAATTGTTTAATAATATGTGTAATATATAAACAGCTTTGCTTGTGATATGTAATACAAAAACTAACGCAAGTTAGTTTGATTGAATCCATTTTCTCGACGCTTCGACGCCGTCCAGCGTCATTTTCAAGAGTACATTAATAGCGGAGCTCCCGCGCGGGCCAAACGAGCGGAGCACCATATATAAGAAAAAATGGTAATGCATCGAGTCGATTTTCGATGGTTTTCACACAGGAAACCCAAGCGTACGTCCGACGTCCGCGCCCATCGCGATGCTGATTGGCTGTTACATTTCGGCGGGTACGAAAGTGACACGCGCGCCAATTAGCACTAGATCAACAAAGCAAAGTTTTTCTTTTATGGACGAAAAAGTCAAACAAACGACAACAAAATACTACTTGCTAATAGCAGATTAATACAAAATATGAACGGAGAAATATGAACTTCGAAGAACACAAAGAGGGTTTTGATCGAAGAAGAACATAAACTTGAAGGACACAAAAACGAAGAAATTATACTAAAGAGAAGCAAAAAAACTGATTACAAAAGATCAAGAAAACGTATTTTCCTTCGCGGAAGAATAGATCTGACAGCAATTTAAAAAAAATTGATAAAGAAGCGACCTTGTTTGTTATGAAAACTGTCTTCAAATCGCTTCCCTCGGCACAGTTTATTGAAGGATGTTCAAGCTTGGCAGTTGAACTATGAACAATGTTTAATCCATCAAAATTCAAGTACACTTACGTTAAGGTGGCTCGACCCAATAATTTTTCGCGAGTACCGTCCGCATTTGAAGCTCCAGTATAAAAACGCATTGAGTTCGATTTCAAATCCACTTGAACACATTTCTTTCATAAAGACTGAATTATGATTTAGGATTTTTTTTTTTGAGAAATCGGACATAATTTTAATTGATTATTACGAAATATATGTTTTAGCCTTGAGTCCAATATCAGCCTTTAAAGTCATTTTCTAACAAAATGCTTCATACTGCTTACACCTTAAATATTTGCCCCCAGTTGTGGAAAGTTTTATCAAAATTTATAAGGCGGTTTGCAAGATATCGAGGATTGTTTAAATAAAGCGGATAATTTACGCAAAATCTAAACAATAGATTTTGCATCGAAATATTTATTATTTCTTGGGTATCTGTTAGCAAAAATCATCGTTCGTTCTTTTCTTCTATATCTCTTGCTCACTTTATAGCAATTAGATAGCAATCGAGCAATACGATCTTCTCAAAACGTAAAATATATGAGCCGGACCAAAAATCCAATGTTTACTTTTTTTCGCGGTTTTGTATACAATTTCACAAAAATGCAAAAATCGTAAAACTTGTCTTTTTGTTTTTAATAAAACTTTATGAGGGCTTCAAGCTATTAATGTTTCGTAAAGTCTCTGATTTTCATATTCATTGGGTAGTTTTAAAGGTATCTAATGTAGACGCAAAGTTGAGTAATATTGAGATACTGCTCAAAGATGTGGTGCTCGGGGAGTTCTATTGTTTGACAACAAGACATTCCTTCACACTTGGCTGCCCTACGAATCATTTCCGAAGTATGGTAATATACAGATGCTTCGTTAACGTTACCGTGCGCGTTTCAAAAGCACATTACCATACTTCGGAAATGATTCGTAGGGCAGCCAAGCGCATTGAAATCATGCAAATGGTGTCAGTACCATAGTCTGCTAAATGTGTAGGAGGACGTCTTGGCCGCGTGGATCTGCGCGGCCCTTCTTCAGCTGTGGGGATAACTGATGGAGCTGAGGATAAGGCATCCACTTCACCAATATCTTCAGTTGGGTCAGGTTCAGCTGGTGATGGACAATCTTGCGCTTCAGGCTGTCTGGTCTGTATGGCAGGAGTGGAGATTGCGTCAGGAATCGGTGGAGGACAAGGGGGAGGTGATCTTGCGACAGAGATTCCTTCATCAACGTCTTCATCTGTCGCACGTCTGGGTAGGATCTGGTTGACTGTGGTATCGGCAGGGACTTTGAAACAGTCTGACAACTTAACGCGGTAAGATGATTTGCGTAGTTGGTTGCCAACAAACTTTTTGATGTTGCAGAAAGGGCTTTCGATAGACACGACCAGATAGCGATCTCTGGCTCGCGACTTGTTTCTGTCAGTATGTAGGTAAACTAAGTCGCCAACAGTAATGAGAGGAACTGAACGCGGTAGACTTGTTGGGCTTTGGAGACCTCGCTGAAGGGGTGATTCTTTAGGCGTTGCTGGTGCTGCATGGTCAGTAGACAATCATCGTTAAGGGGTATCTGCTGGTTGGAGAATTGGTCTCGCTGGGTCCACATTTCGCGTGCAGACAGACCACGCGAAAGGATTCGAGAGTTTAGTGAAGCCGTTGCCACAGAGAGGGTCAGGTCTGTTGCTTGTCCACCGAGGGGGTCTTGCCTGATAAGTTCGTGTTCTAACTCTTGGATGGCTTTCTCAGCGACTGGGTTTTTGTTGGGGTTCTTGGAATGGCCCAACTCAATGGTGATCCTGTATTGCTTGAGGAGTTTGTCGTCTACGAGTGCTTTGAACATGCTTGTGGGGATTGTTGTAAGGAAGCACGCGTTCAACAGCTTTATCCATGTCAAGGGCAAATAGGTAGCGTTTTGCGACCATTTTCAGTTGATAGCATGTAGGGTGGTGGAGCTGAATATGAAATGCAGTAAGCAGTCCGTCTATAGCCTGACGAGGGACAATGATGCAGTCGCGTGTTGGGCCTAACGGTTCGTTACGTTTAACAACCAGTAAACCGTCAGAAGCGATTGTTGCGACATTAAGGTATCGTTTGACATCCTTGATGTTATTCAGCTTTTTGGAGGGGCGCGTTCCTTGAGTAAGATGGGCATGGGTACGACGCATATCAGGGCACTCGGTCTGAATGGACAACCACGCAGGGCGACTTGTGAAGGGTAAGCGGACTTTACCATCGATGACATCCTGGATGGACGTCAAACGGAGTCGCTGACGAAGGAACAGATTTGGAAGGTTTCGTTGTCACGCGTAGGAGCGTTGCGACTTGCAAAGTCTGAGAGGAGGATTGCTGATCCGGAGACGTGTCGGACGGAGGCTTGGTACCGGCTTACAACTGATAGGAAGGTTGATACACGGAGGCTCGCAGAAAACTCGCCTCTGCAGAGCTTTTCAAAGGCCTGAACGCAGGGTTTACTGTCGGTGAGTACGCAGGCATTCTTACTCGACTGGATGATGAAGGGACTGAAGTGTTTGGTGGCTGCTGCGATGGATAGTGCTTCTATTTCACAAGGTAATCATGTAGACTGGGAGCCACGGAGCTTAGTACTGAAGAATCCTGATAGGAGCAGTTTGTTATCTCGCGTGACGTACAGTGTTGCGCCAATGCCAGGGTTTCTTACAGCTCCATCTGTAACAATCCAGAGTTAGTCGTCAGGGCGGGGTAGAGTTATACAGTGGGGAGACTGTATTGCGTGTTTGGCCTTTCTGAAGGCGTCCCGGAGATCGTCCGTCCAGGGAATGGTTTCCTGCGACTGACGGCCAGCGGAGATGCTGTCAAGTGGTGCAAGGTGCGTGGAGCACTGAGAGATGACACGGGAGAGTACTTTATAGGCACCGACGAAGGACCTCATCTGACCAACTGTGTTAGGTTGGGGGCAGGAGGCAAGAGTGTTAACTCGATGTGGACTAGCTTTAAGTGTGCCAGCAGACCAGATCCAACCAAGTATAGTTGTTTCTTTAGGGTTGATAACTGTCTTGGAAGCTGAGAGGCGGAGATCACATCTGTGCAGTGCCTGGAGGAGTTTTTTCCAGTTTTCAAGTAACTCCTGAGGGGTATTTCCGCCGCAATAAAGGTCGTCAGCTATCTTCACTGTGGAACCTTCCTGGAGGAGTGGACCAAGTACGCGGCACATAAGCTCTTCTAGGGCAGTCTCCGAGCCGGGCATTCCCATAGCAGAGCGTCTGTAGACTCGTACGCCCTTAAATGGGGTGGCAACGCCACAGTACTTCAAGGACTCTTTCGCCAGGGGTATCTGATAGAAGGCGCTTGTCAGGTCTGTCTTGATTAGGTGCTTCCACTGGGCAATGTGTCGCAAGGTGGTGTCAACGTCGGGAAGAAGGGAAGGTTGTGGTTTACTGTAACGACCGACGTCAGCGAAGGCTGTGACAAGTCGATGGCCACCGTTGCTCGTTTTGACAAGGAAAGAAGGATTGAGGTATTCGACTGTGGTGTTCGCCTTCTCTGGTGTTTCGAAGACGCCGAGCTCTTCCAGTTCGTCAAATTTTTCTTGAAGCAGAACAAGTTTACCTCGGTCATACTGAGGGAGGCGACCCTTGCGTTGCGGGGGCTCAACTGGGCCCATGTTGACTTTGGCTTGGAATGGGCCCGCAGCACCGTTGTATCCTTTGAAGTTAGGGTCAAACACTGTGTCGAACTCTTCCATTAGTGACTTAAACTCAGCTTGGATGCTTTGTGGTAGTTGGTTGTCGGGATCGATCTGGGCCGCTGAAGAGTGCATTACCCCAGGGTTGGTACGGATTAGTGGCTTGCCTTTAGCACTCTCAGGCTTAACTTCGGGTTGGTAGGTGAGTGTTGCTTGGCAGACATTCTCGTTGCGTCTTAGCGTGAGTGGCTCCGATGACAGGTTTGGGATGCGAATTCGTCGTGCGATGCTTGAGACTATGCTGGGTTGAGGCCAAATCTGTTGCTTTGCGCTTGGGGCATCGTTGCGGGGCTCGAGGGCATACTCGCAGTCTGATGGGGCATCTTCGAGTAGTTCGACTTCGAGGTATTCCCCAGGCCAGATGGTTTGGGCGGAGGGGGGAGCTCTCAGCAGGAATGCATACCGGGCGTTGGGGTTGGGATGGTTGTTCGCAGGTCGAACAGCAATGTCATTTAGTTCCATGAACGGTGTCCCTGCAAGTATTTCTACATCTAGATCTTGGATGACGAGACCTTCGAAGTGGAATAGGTGATTGTCCCTGGTGAATGTGATTCGGGTTTCTCCGACGACTTTGAGGGTAGATGCTCCATCGGCTTGATGTACAGACTGGGAGCTAGGCGAGACTTTTGCTCCGAGACGGCTGGCAGTAGACTGACGTATCATGTTGCCAGTAGCTCCGCTGTCAATCGTGATGCGGGTGGTAAGGTGACCAAGGAAGGCATCCAGGTAGGGAGATTGTCTGGTTTGGATCCTGAAGGCAACAGTATGGGAGTCGGCAGTCTCATCTTCTACATAAGGGGAGGGGGGAGGGAGTTCACTTTCGTAGGTGTCGGTAGGCTCTTCGTCCAAGATGTCTACGATCTGGCGGGCTTTCACCATATAGCGCCTATCATTGTCGGGGAGGAACTCGCACTGACTAAGGTAGTGTTGAACTTCCGCCCGTCCGGCTTGTTTGCACAGGGGGCAAATCTTTTGTCGAGTGGTCTTGGGTCGAGGTTTGGTTGGCGCTCTACCTCTTGAAAGACTACGGCCGAATTCGCTGCTAACCGCGGAACGTAGGACTTTGGCGTCATCAGCTGCGTGGATCTCTTGAAGTAACGATTCGAGAGCCTGGGAGATTTCTGGTTTGATTGAAGCAAGAGTACGAGACCGCAACTCAGTACCATAACGTTGTTTCACTAGTCTTGGGAGTTGTGGGTGGATGAGTTTCAACCAAGTTAGCACAATGACGTTTTCAAGGGTAGGGGAAAGCTCCTCATCTTCATCCATGACTTCACCGTGGTGTGTTAAGCCGTTAGTTTTGAGCAGGCAGTCCTCCACAAAAGCCATTAAGCGTTGATATAGGTCTTCCGGGCGTTCGTTAGGCTCTAGATGGATGTCTGAGAGGTCAATAAAGTGGGCACCGGTGACTTGAAAACCGAAGTGCTGCCTAATGCTTTGCCAGATGGCCTCCAGGGACGTAGAATTCTTCACCAAAGAATTTCTGGAGATTATTGGGCAGTAGTTCGCGATCTGCCCGAGCATTAGCTCCAGGAAATTTGCCTTCTGTTGGGCGGTTTGGCGGCGAGCCTCGGGAACGGATTCCCCGTCGTTGGTAAGACCACGTAGTGGTTGTGCTTTGGATTTTTTCTGCCATTGGAATCCTTCTGCGAGGAAGGGGGCGAAATTACTGTCTAAAGACAGGCAATAAACGAGGTTTTGTTTCCAGTTTTCGAAACTGTTAATGGTTTCAGTCTTTGTTAGGCACCATTGTTTCGGGGCCCTGTGAGTTGAAGCCATTTAGTTAACTTTTATGTAGAGATCACGTGCTTTTCTCGGCGACTTTTTGCCGTTTTGGCTCCTCTTTGAGTCGATTTGTAGACCTTAATCGATGAAGAAGCTTGGGTAGGACCAGCGACTGCCACCACGCCAGTTAATAAAGAAGAAGGACCAATACACTTAACCAACGAGCTTTAATAGTGTAACTAAAACTGACTACAAAACGTAGAACGAACGATCGAGCGAAGAATAACAAGATGGCCGACCATGAGTCGGTCACGTGCGTAAACAATCTGTACCGCTGACCGGTACTGGCGCAAAGAAAAATATTCTAATGATATGGTTTTGTTTAACTTGAATTTTTTTTAATTGGGTTTTATATGTACTTCCCCATGCAACTATTGCATAGGTTAGATAAAGGTAAACAAGGCTATAGTAAAGTTGTTTCAGTTGTATAAGAGAGAGATCTCAACTTTAGAAAAATCAAAAAAAAAAAAAAAAACGTCTAAAAGTATAGGGACTGTTTTGCAGTCTAAATTAGTTCAGTCTTCAACTCGTTTTATCATAGTTTTTGTACAAAAGTAGGGTCTGTTTTGCAGCCTAAAATAGTTCAATCTTCAACTCGTTTTGTCGTTGTTTTCGTGTTAAAGTAGGGACAGTTTTGCAGTCTAAATTAGTGCAATCTTCAACTCGTTTCGTCGTAGTTTTCGTGCTAAAGTAGGGTCTGTTTTGCAGCCTAAATTAGTTCAATATTCAACTCGTTTTGTCATAGTTTTTGTGTACAAATAGGGACTGTTTTGCAGTCTAAATTAGTGCAATCTTCAACTCGTTTCGTCATAGTTTTCGTGCAAAAGTATGATCTGTTTTGCAGTCTAAATTATTGAAATCTTCAACTCGTTTCATCGCAGTTTTCGTCTAAAAGTATAGGGACTGTTTTGCAGTCTAAATTAGTTCAATCTTCAACTCGTTTTATCATAGTTTTTGTGTAAAAGTAGGGTCTGTTTTGCAGTCTAAAATAGTTCAATATTCAACTCGTTTTGTCGTTGTTTTCGTGTAAAAGTAGGGACAGGTTTGCAGTCTAAATTAGTGCAATCTTCAACTCGTTTCATCGTAGTTTTCGTCTAAAAGTATAGGGACTGTTTTGCAGTGTAAATTAGTTCAATCTTCAACTGGTTTATCATAGTTTTTGTGTAAAAGTAGGGACAGTTTTGCAGTCTAAATTAGTGCAATCCTCAACTCGTTTCGTCGTAGTTTTCGTGCAAAAGTAGGGTCTGTTTTGCAGCCTAAATTAGTTCAATATTCAACTCGTTTTGTCATAGTTTTTATGTAAAAGTAGGGACTGTTTTGCAGTCTAAATTAGTTCAATCTTCAACTCGTTTTGTCATAGTTTTTCCTCATAAACGGAAAACATCAAAGATGAATTGAAATACAAACATAATTTAAAATTGGTTGAATAACTTCTGTTTATTTAGAAATATTGATTATTTTATGGCTACTAAACGAGCTTTTTTAGTTTTAATTTCAAAGTCGTTAAATTTTTGTTTACAGAACAAAATGATGTTAACACGAAGTTTTTCATAATAAAATACCTTGTTTTAAAATCCTTGTCTTTTCAAATCGATCTTGTGTTGGTAGAGCTTATGCTTGAGGCTTTTAATTCCATTTCAAAATAACTTTTTGTTTTGTTTTGAACTGATTTGCCATGACTTCTTTTTAGTAAATCTAATACGATCAAAAGGGTGTTTTTTTTACAAAGAAATGTTTTAAAAATTCCTTTTTTCCTTTTAATATATAGTTACCATCCTATTGAGGTCTAGTTCAAATAATGTTTTTGTCAATTTGATGCTCAAAATCTTGATTTTTCTCAGCGTTTTGTCTTGTGTTTGAAGCAAATTTGTGCCTTAACGACTTGGAATTGGCAAACCCGCCAAAAAGAGAACTTGTCAAGTAAGCGTGTCGTGACACAAAGTCACGTTTGTCACAAATAAAATCTAAAAATTAATCTTTCAGAAACGCGTGAAAAAAACAACGTTTTTTTTCGCTAGAAACGCTATAGTGATATCGTCAACAATTCGTTATGCATAAAAAGTATCTTTTTCATAATCTTTAACAAAAAGCTTGAAAGATATAGTTGACTTATAAGTCAAAAATATATATGTCCCAGATTAATATTTCTCTTTTCTTTCGTGAGTAACCTTGAACAGTAAGAAATAGTATTTCTTTCAAATACAAACAAATAGGCCTACGTCATCATGTACAGCTTTTATGACCCGTGCACAAAAACTATTTACATGCATGCATTGATGTTGTAAAGAAAAATTAAACTGGGAGCTCCGCTATAAGGTATTACCTAATTTGTATATTATTATTAAATTAGGGTGTCTTATAGTGGTTGAAAGTCACATGATAATAGTGTTGACATAATTAACAAAATATCTTCGCTCTAACTGAGTCTGACTGGATACTAAGTGATGGTTTTATTTTCCGGATAAATAGCATCTCGTGAATGAGGCAGTCTAATTTCCTAGATCCTCAGATCAGGTACATCTGTTAGGCCATGGGCTGATTTTATATTTTTTCAAATTGTAGAATGGAACCTAATTTCTCAAAGAAATAATGAAAAATGCCACTTTTATTTGGTATTTAAAAAAGCTTCAATGACATGCATAGTAATTTTTATTAATTGATATTTAATATACATATTTTTAGATATTATGGGCATTCAAGATTTCCCATTTGTTGCTTTCGAGGGGTTTGGCTTAACTGTTTCCACTGAGTATCCTTTGCAGTGGAATAATCCAAGGGAATCTAGCTTTATGGAGCTTGGTAGGAAAATAATCTTGAACCATGAACTTTCTCACATGGTTAGTATTAGGTTAGGTTGGGTAGTTCCCATTGTTGAGCGGCCGTTGAACTCTAGTCTGCGTTGCATCCGAAAATTTCTTCGTGAAGTCCGTCTGCGAAACAGCGCCAGAAGGCTTGTGCTAGACCCCCTGCGAATGGCACAATTATATATAATAGTTCCTGATTGGATCTTGACCTTTGCTCATTCTTACACGAACTCTTATTGCATTTTAACGTTAAGTTCTTTAAAAATATTATATTTTTATAAACTCCAATCCAATTGGCATATTGTGTGTGAATTTCATTATAATCGAACTAGGAAGAATATGTTTAACGGCCGCCCAAACATGTTTGGTACGGTTAATTGAAGACATGTATATACAGGAGGGAAACTTTGATATTTTATTTCATTTAAATTTATTGGTTTTATTCTTTCAGTGGTTTGGAAATTTAGTTACAATCAAACGTTGGAAGGAAATGTGGCTTTACCAAGGAATAGCTCAGTTCTTTCAGTACTATGCACATTATCACAAGACATTCTGGAAAGTGGTACAATTTGTTTTTTACGTCTTTTTACATTCAGTACTTTGAATTCAAGTTTGAATACTGTTCTGTTGTTAGCGACGTTCTTTGTAGATCAAGGTGACAAGCTCTGACTGGAAGCAATGAGGTGATACCCACATCAAATTTAGCCGTGTGTTCAAAGTAAATATTTATTATTGGAAGCTATGCGCTGCTAGATTAGGATTGTTTTTCTATTTAATTAATAGTGAAAATGAGGATGGTCAAATTTCAATGGAACATGAACTTTACTTTATCTTCGACAACTTATTGCAAATTTGATGCTGATCGACCTTAATGATCAGGAACAGTGTAAAATTTAAATTTTTGTTGACAGATTCGACACGTCAAAAAAAATGAATTCAATTTTTGTCAACATTTCGTATTTCGTGTATTTACTCTAGTTACAAAGCTTTGATTTCTATAATATTTCAGTATGTATTTGTCGTTTACTTGTTTGACATATTTCTACTATTAAAGTTAGGTTACCTCTTAATGTGATTTTATAATTATAGAAGAAATTTTTTTGAGTTATTTTCGACAAGCGAATACTCATTTGCATATGTTATAGCTTGGTGGAAAAAATATGTTTGTTATTACAGAAAGATCATGCGATGTGTTAATTTAAGAATTATTTCACATGTATTTCATGTTTAGAATGAATTTCGCATCAATATCTATCATTTTATTACAAAAAAGTACACATTTCAAGCTTTCGGGAAAATCGTTCTTGTGACGCTATTGGGTATCACCTCATTGCTTCCAGTCTCTATAATAGACACTTTACTCAAAATTAAATTAGATAGCTTGTAAATGGGGCATACCTACTTAAAATGTACTTAAAGCCCATGCGCTGCATAGAATATCTAAACTCTATTGAGGCTCTTTGCTGTATCTGTACTATTACAGAGCTAAAAGAAAATGTGGGCAACCAGTAATATTTCAGAAATCGTGTATCGTTAATTGAGCAACCTGAAACAACTTAATTAACCCGGCGGAAGACGTTAGGCTGGCTTGTAGACAAATAACGGTTACTGGTATTTCCCGATGCCTACGGTTTTTCGATTCGCACTGTAAACGTTTATATATTTTTTCTGTTTGAAATTTTACTTCAGAAAAGAGTAAAGCGTTGGGGAGGCTCAGACCCATACCATGTACTCGAAGTCTTCAAATCGATGCCTTAACTTCTACAATCGGGATGAATCGGATCTTAAATCTTGATTCATGCCTATAAATCATTAAGGAATCGTAAAACACCAGACTGAAAAGATGTTAGATATACAATTAAAGACTTGCAGTCAAAGAGAAATAGTCTATTGAAGCGAATCATGAACAACCGTTGCTTTTGATTCCGCTTAAAACCCCTTCTTTCAACAATGTCCACATGTTGTTTTTTACTTATATTTATTTAGGACTCAATCGTGTGTTATGCAATCAAAGATGCAATTGCGTTCGATGCTACGGGGAAGTCAATAGCACTCAACTCAGGAAAAGCCATTAAACACAGCGATGTGAAAACCCAGTATAATATAATATACCAAAAGGTAAGTTGATACATGATCCAGACATTTAGCAAAGTTAGCCATATTTGTAACTTGCCGCCCGTAATGTAATTTTAATGTGATGTGGTGTTTATATAATGCGTTTCAAATACGTCTCAATACGCATTACATTTGTACGGACCACTGGCGGCTTACAATTATTACATTGCCAGTTCAGACTAGTCATCAAATTTGACTACCCTGGTTGGTTGTCTAAAAGGATTATGACGTCATCATTCCGGTGTTGCACGGTCCAGCCATAAGATTTTGTTTCTTGAGTTTTTATTGTATTTCCAAGATGTTTTGCGAGATTATTTTATACTATAAAGAAGAGAAATATCTAAAATACAGTCTTAGCATGTTTCCGGAGTGGTGGAGCGAGATGATGGCAAACGGTGAGTACATTTCTTGACTACACTGGTTCTTCAAAGCTCAGGAGACTCAGGAGACATTCTTCTTTCGTTGTGTGAAATCTCAACATGGGACTCGGGCTGGATTGCTGAGGCGTTTGGATTTTGTGTATAAGTATGCTACTCCAGCTCATCACTCCATACTGTTTACATTAAAAAAGCGATGCTCGATCGGTCGATAAATCGGCTGTATAAGTATTTTGACCTTCAGCAATACTCGCAGTCAAATGTTTTTATATTTTCCCGGTATTTCCCATGGCTTAAGCTACTCTCTTTTATGAAGAAAAATGTAGTTAATATATAATTCAAATAGAAATATAATAGCGTTAGTGATCTTTATGCAAAATAGAAGAGTTCATTGAGTTTTAACAGACATTTGATAGATAGAATCATCTACTTATTCATTAAGACTAATGTTACATTTACTTTGACCAAGGGAGCAGCCATATTCTACATGCTTTTTAAACTATTGGGTGAAAAACGTTTCCAAGAAGGAATAAAGGTGGGTAATGTTATCTACAGCTTTAAGGTTAAAAAAATCACTAGCGCATCGAATTAATTTTTTTCTCACATATTATACATCATTTTAAAGCTAAATAACCATAGAATACGAATATGTAGTTTTTGTAATCACAGTATTTATATCCAATGAGTTTGAGCACTCTGAACTCAAAAGTTTACATGTCCTATTGACTGTGTTTAAAAGAGCAATGTAGCAACGTGTTTTATTGAATTGTCAATATTACTGCTTAATATCAATTAACACATAGCTGTTAATCAGACCTTGTGAGCGTTTATTGATATTTTATTTGGTTCAAAAATAAATTGGAGTTAAAGTCTTTTCTGTCATAAATCAAAAACTAAATAAAATATCAAAAAAAGCTCACACGATCTGATAACCAGTTATGTGTTGATTGATATTATGCAGAAATATTGACAATAAAAAAAAAAACGCGTTGCTACATTACTCTTTCAAACGCAGTCAATCGGAGATACCAACTTTTAAACTCGGAGCTCTCAAACTTATGAAAGATCAATATTATGAAAACTTATTCGGAAACTACAAATTCGTATTCTATGGCTGTCCAGCTTTAAAATGATATAAAATATGTGGGGATAATATCTAACCCGAAGCGCTAGTGATATTTTGTGACTGCGCGAGAGACACAGTTTGACCCCGCGAAGGGTTACAGTAACCTTAAATCATAAAATGTCACAAAAGCTATGAATAAAATAAGTTACTGAGCAAGAGAAAATTAGCGATATCAAGTTTCAATTCGCACGAGTTTACAAGTTTACTGCCAATGTTCTGTTAGATAAATAAGACACGTCCCAAATCATAAGCTTTTCCGACAATACCAAATCTTGTCCTTAGTCTGTTCAGCATGATCCTATGGTCGACAGTATCGAACGTAGTCTCCATTGCAGCCGTTATTAATGTAGGGCTTCCTATCCTTCCCCATTAACGGCTGCTTCAACGAGCGCTACATTACGTTCTAATTATTACTATCGAGCCAATCAAATTTCTGTTTATTAAAAGCTCACGCCAGGTGGTCTTTGACCTCGCGTTAAAAAAAACATTACGAAAGTTTTTGGAAATGCCATTGAGAATTCAGTGTGTATTTATGCTGTACTTATGTAAACGTTTCGCGTTATTTATGACTCGAACACCGTACAATTTTGTAGGAGAAGTAGGAAACTGTGTTCTGTGCGCAAACGCAAACTTGCAAACTGCAAAGAAGGAAAAAGATATATATTAGGATTTTTCGAGGACTTATTTACCACGCGATCAACTTATTTAATTTTTATATAGCGCCTCTTCCATAAATGCCCAGAGGCGCTTTACAATCTTTATAGTCAAATATTTACAAAAATACATGAAATGATGAAAATTCCTGATATACTAATTTCAAAACTAAGCTAAAAAAACGTTTGAAATACAATATTATATATATAGATATAGATACATATCCTAATTAAGGTAGTACCGGATACTTGCTACTGCGCATCCATTTCGCGCATCTAGTTTTCCATCATTTATTTGCGTTTTTTTGAAAATTTATCTAAATAATATTTTAATTTGAATCCTTATCTATAACTTAAGAAAGTATTATGTCATTTCATGCAACTTTGGAGATAAAATGGGACATTTTTCGAAACATGCTCAGATTTTCACTGCCTGACAAGGTCGCTGTTTTGTCTCAAAACAACAAATTTACAACTTTGTAAAAATGAATAGATAAAATATGATTTTGACGTCTTTAGTCGTAAAACTAATACAAAATAGGTTTTAGGGTTTCTAGAAATGACAAGGATAATTTGACAGTTTCAAGCAGATGTTTAAAGTACTAGAACCCAGTCCCGCGCGGCCGTTGCCGTATTTTTTTTAACAAAAAATGGATTCGGTCGCTTATAACTCGCCTATTAGTACGGGGACCCCCATTTTTTTCTTTTTATTCAAGACTGCATTTACTACTCTTACGATTTAGAATAAAAAATAAAATATTCATTGATTGGATTTTCTGAAATTTTACAAATGGTACAACTCTATACACATGTAGTGTGCGTAATTGGCGTATAATTGTGCTTCTATGGCTCACTTATACCCATATTTGGAAATGATTCAATGATTTTTATGACAGGAAATGTTAGATAACCCTTAGATCTATCGTTTGATATGATATTATGCTTTTCCTAGCAGAATACGTTCGCATTCTCTTGATTGCTTTGAATAGGTACGTTTGAGCAAATCACCGCCAATTATTGCAAAAACCTACTTTTACTATATCTTATAACTCTATAACCGATACGGTGACCCCAAATTGTTTTTCACGTTTTTTGACTTGACTAACAATGATCTATAAATGACAGGATTTATAAAAAAATTCATTGAAGAAATCCAAGTATCCGGTACTACCTTATTAAATTAAATTAAATTAAATAATAATTAATAATATAAAAAAAAATAATTAATATAAAAAATAAAAAAATAAAAATAAAGTATATGAAAAATAATTAATAATTAAATTTTACACTGCTTAAAGAAGTATTCACAATCTTGGTCATCGATGGACATAAAGTAGAGAAACATTTTTTCAGAATACAATCTGAAGGAACTTTCTGACATTCAAGTCGGTCAATTGTTAACATCTATAAGGAAGTTAAAGTCTTCAGTTCTGAGCAACCTCGAGTTGGTGTCAGGAGTTCCAGAAATATTGTAAATTCTTTATCAAAAGCTATTGCATTCTTGTTATTCAGGCATATATCAAGAAACATTTGTTTGGAAATGCAGACGCTAATGAGTTATGGAAAGAGTTCCAATTGGTAAGTTGTTGGTAGTAGTGTATTTTTTATTGTGATTGTTATTTTCATTCTTCTTCGGAAAATATTCATGCTTAAGTGCCCGCATGTCAGCCCATACAAAAAGGGAGAAAAAGGACCGCAAAATCGTGTTTTTTATACTTTCTCGGAATAATTTCAAAAAAGTAAAAAAAGTTGCAGTGGCTACAGATAATTCAATATTTTATTTTTTTGATATTATTAAATGATTTTTATCAACGTACGTTTCGTGCAAAAAGTACTTTCTGAGTTGAAACTGAACGGTTTGATCACTTTTACAAGAGAGATTGTGCGACTATATTCTCATGCCAAGTTACAATATAGCCTATATTTGAATTTCAACAGACCCTATCCAAAAAGTAGCAGTGGATTCGAAAACACCATGCTTTTACGGACATTTTGATGTTTGATACATTACTATGCGTGAAGAAAAACATATGTACTTTTTATCTCTCGGTCATTTTTTATAAGGCAGGCTCATTCAAAATCGAGCGGTCTGTATACAGGCAGCCCAACTATTCTATTTGAGGATTTTTTTTGAATGACGATAAAGTTATTTTTAACCGCGCGCCGAGCGAGATACATATTGAACGCGCGGGTGGGGTTCCTGTGGTGTATTTGTTTGAATGCGTGCGGATGGAATTCCTGTGGCTTTTTGCAAGCAATCATTCGTCAAAGTCGCGCGGTATCGAAGAGGGAGGTATTTTGACAAGGTATGAAACTCGGTCACGTGACAAATTTATTTTCGCGCGTAGTAATTCAGTCTGGGAGAAAATTTTAATTTTTCTTCGAATATATAAACTTTACGTTGACCTTCAACTACGGTAAAAGTATGATCTTCAACTTCGGTAAAAGTATGATCAATTCTGAACTCAATGGGCCGGGTTTAAAAAGGCAGCATGGAGTCGAGGTTCTTTCCAGTTTGCATAGGCAGAGTTTTCGGTAAACAGTCGGATTTTACAATCGTGGAGCAATCGTGAAAATATCGATCGAGCCGCGGTGTTGTGAAATACCACATTCGCCAAGTTGGCGATTACTTTTCTTGCATTTAGCTTAATGATTGTTAAAATGACATTAAATTGAAAATTAGAATACAGGAGAATGTATTTTATTGTGGAAATCATGGGCTGGCGAAGGGAGAGTCGAAAAGATCGTGATTTGCACTGCATTTGCTGCTAGCTAAAATGAGTTTTAATAGCTTAAGGTGGCTCGACCCAATAATTTTTCGCGAGTACCGTCCGCATTTGAAGCTCCAGTATAAAAATGCGTTGGGTTCGATTTCAAATCCACTTGAACACATTTCTTTCATAAAGACTGAATTATGATCTAGGATGTTTTTTTGAAAAATCGGACATAGTTTTAATTGATTATTATGAAATATATGTTTTAGCCTTGAGTCCAATATAAGCCTTTAAAGTCATTTTCTAGCAAAATGCTTCATACTGCTTACACCTTGAATATTTGCTCCCAGTTGTGGAACGTTTTATCAAAATTTATAAGGTGGTTTGCAAGATATCGAGGATTGTTTAAATAAAGCGTATAATTTACGCAAAATCTAAACAATAGATTTTGCATCGAAATATTTATTATTTCTTGGGTATCTGTTATCAAAAATCTTCGCTCGTTCTTTTCTCCTATATCTCTTACTCACTTTATGGCAATTAGATAGCAATCGAGCAATACGATCTTCTCAAAACGTAAAATATATGAGCCGGACCAAAAATCCAATGTTTACTTTTTTTCGCGGTTTTGTATACAATTTCACAAAAATGCAAAAATCATAAAACTTGTCTTTTTGTTTTTAATAAAACTTTATGAGGGCTTCAAGCTATTAATGTTTCATAATGTCTCTGATTTTCATATTCATTGGGAAGTTTTAAAGGTATCTAATGTAGACGCAAAGTTGAGTAATATTGAGATACTGTTTAAAGATCTGGTGCTCTGGGAGTTCTATTGTTTGATGTTTGGCACAACAAGACATTCCTTCACGCCATTTGCATGATTTCACCGCGCTTGGCTGCCCTACGAATCATTTCCGAAGTATGGTAATATACAAATGCTTCGTTAACGTTACCGAGCGCGTTTCAAAAGCACATTACCATACTTCGGAACACCTGATTCAATTGAGCTCTTGTACATGCTTTTGAAGTCACCGATGCTCTTCACTATTTAATAGGAAAACCTGGAGAAAGTTTTTCTAGTAGTTCTGGTGTGTGCAGGTAATGATTGGAGTTGAAGTTTTTACGTCAAAACGACAGATATTTTTTTCTTACAAACCAGCTAACTGCCGAACTAAACAGTGAATTTGTAATAGACCTTTTTGCTTTACCACTTTTTTCGACTTCTTGCGCTTTAAAAACAATAGGTGAGATGAAAGATTGTACGGAATGTGAACATCTTTAGAAGTTGAACAAAAGATGCTTGTATTTCATTGTTATAATTATATAACGAGTCGGGCCAAACTAATGCGCAACACTTGCGTATGTTTAAATTATGTCCCGACTACAACTATTGTTCAACAACAATGAAATACAAGCATGTTTTGTTCAAAATCTAAAGATATTCACATTCCGTACAATCTTTCATCTCACCTATTGTTTTAAAAGTGCAAGAAGTCGAAAATTGTGGTAAAGCAAAAAGGTGTAATGGCCGCTTTGCGAAGATTTCCACGCTTGAAAAAAGCTCAACTCTATTTCGTGAACACTTTAGTTAGGCCTCGTCTACACGAATCCGATCAGGTTGAAACCGCATAGAAATATTTGCGTCCACACGAATCGGCGTATCCGGAGGATTCAAGTAAAAGTATGCGGTTTCGGTGACCGGATTCACTGGATTCGTGTGGACGATAGGCTGATTCGCATCAAAAAGTATGCGGTTTCAAAAGTATCTGGATCTGTGTAGACGGGGTCTTAGTTAGCGGTTCCAACAATAGTAAATATGTTATGAAAGTGTGAAGCGTTTACAATTGTATTTGATAAGCTATTGCCGAAAACATTTAGACCCCGGCTACACGGATCCGGATACTTTTGAAACCGCATACCTTTTGATGCGAATCGGCCTATCGTCCACACGAATCCAGTGAATCCGGTTACTGAAACCGCATACTTTTGAATAGGAAACGAAAAACAGGATTCGTGTGGACGCAAATATTTCTATGCGGTTTCAGCCGGATCGGATTCGTGTAGAAGAGGTCTTAGCTAAAACACAACATTTACGGTCATAAATACACTTTGAAGGAAAATCTCTTCACATTGTAAAATACACTATAGTTATATTTCAAATAAACACGGAAAGAAATTTAACATACTGGATATTTGTTATTGTTGGTTTTAAATATGTACTCAGTGTAATCCCTATGAGAAAAACAACACTTTTTGTTTTGAAAGAAAGGTTTTAACAATATTTTTTTTTTCGGCGAGTCAGTCGATTGCTTCACGGCGAACTTTCGGCGCTCGTCGTTGAATTTCCGTACCTATGCAAGCTGGAAAGCACCTCTATCCATCCACGCCATGAAGTTTCACACCTTGTATCAAGATACTACTTTCTTCGATTTTAGTGTTGTACGTGCGATTCTGCGCGACCGAAAAATAGCTTGCAAAAAGCCACAGGAATCACATCCGCGCGCATTCAAACAAAACACCACAGGAACCCCGACCGCGCGCTCAATATATCTCGCTCGGCGCGCGGTTGAAAATAACTTTATTGTCATAAAAAAATCCTCAAAGAGAATAGTTGGGCTGCCTGTGGTCTGTAGAGCCTCGAAAACTCTATTTAATATTTGAATTTATATTTTTGCCATATTTGTACCGCCGGTGATAGGCCGTCTGAGTAAATATAATCATATATTATAATGCTGTGACATGATTAACTTAGTGGGGTTCTGCTTGACAAAAATCAAATGTTCAAAATCACAGTGAACTATGTTTTCCTAAGTAAATTTTAAAATTGTTCCTCTATGATGGGACTTAGAGTCGTGTTCGCTCTTTCCCATTTAGGTGACATGTGCTGATGTAAATTGTCTTTGTACTTTTTATTTCTTATTAATGCGGTAGCTACCACTCAATAACATTGTTGCAAAAAATATATATATGTTATGAGTTTCAAAAATATTCTAGGGCCTTCTATTGTGATGACTGGCAAATTTTGTTTGTTTTACCAAACAATCTGTTATCGACGAGGAAGGATAAGTGTGAATAATATTTTCGTTGTCGCTGCCAACTAAACTTTAAATACGACGCTGTGCTGTTCTAAAGGCCTCCAAACTTTGTAAAAATGTCAATTTTGACAGGTTTGTTAATATCACTCCAACGTGTGTGTTCAAAGTCAACAACAATCACGCTTGAGTCAAACAGTGATGAATCCGTGGTTAATTTTTACGGTGGAAATTTTGTATTTTTCAAAAACAACAAATTCTGTTTTCAAATAGCTGAATCCAAAAAGGGACGCTTAATGTACCTATCAAATGACACTTGGTTGACGTTTGCGATCGGCCTAATGTTATGGTGCGAATACATTTTCCAAACCAATATTTGATGGAGACAAAATTTGGTAGGAATCTCGGTTGAGCCACACAAACAGTGTCAGTCTAGTGAGAATGGGGCCTTACTTTGCATTTTAATAGTAACCGTTTGTTACTGTGCAAGACAACGAGGAAAATCCCCGATGAAGTATGAGTATTTACAACTTCTAATACCAACTGAAATCAATGAGGCACATGTGAAATGCGACGTATGAATCAACTGTTGGACCATAGTTGTATCCTCGATTCCTTCAGTCACACATTCAAATGTCGTTTTTCACAGGTATTTAATTCGTGAATTTCATTCGGTGCATGTGAAACTCGACGTTTGAACTATATAACGTGCTTTGAGTATTTGGAAAAGACGTTCATTGGAATCAAACAATGATCAATCAATTCTAACTATTGATCCCTAATTTGTTTAAATCATCTATAGACAGGACCTTCCTTTGATGTCAAGACTGTTATGAACGACTGGGAACATCAAAGCGGTTATCCACTAATCGATATCAAATATGTGGGAAATGATATAAATGGTAGAAGAATCTACACAGCGTCTCAGTCAAGATATATCAGCGGATTGGATCCAAAAGACCCCAAATACCAACAAAAATACAAAGGGTACGTAATCCTGGTCATGGAATTCATGAGATATTAATATAATGTATTTTTTTTTTCACGGAAGAACTGAATAGGCTCGGAACCAAAAAGGGAGGGAACATCCTCATCATACCTTTAAGGGGCTCGAAATCGGAAGTTTTCAAAAATATTGGTACCGCTTGGGGTGTCATGAAATGTAAACTGAATACGACTCCAATTTGTATCAAAAGTTAGACCATTAATTAATTAATCTTTTGTAAAACTCATTCTGATTGGATGATTGGTAACCATGGAATAGAGTCGTCCAATCAGAATGAGTTTTACAAAAGAAGGCCCGGTTGCGAAGTTATCGGTGTCTGTTAAGCGCTAGCCACAGATCATCTGAAGGAAAATTGTCGTTGAAAATCGTTCAATATCTATGATTTCGTGAGGTCTGACTGGGGATCCGTGAAAGTCTGGTCTCTGGACAGAAGGATCATTAATCTATGTTGCTCAGGGGATTTTGAAGCAAAGGAAGGATTAAACATAATTTTTTCGACCATCGAAGACAAGCGATCTCGATCACGAGTGACCAGCCTTTCCATATTTAAGTACAGGTGGGCAAACATAAAGAAAAAATGCTCTCAAACGTTCAAAACCACCTAGAATGACATAAAATAAGTTTAACAACAACACAGGATTGAAATATTTTCAAATTTATTTCAATAAAAAAGATCGATTTTTTCCTCACATATCTCCACTGTAAAAGTGAATTGCTTGGGCTGCCTGTGTACCGAATCGCTCATTTCAGACACTAAAGAAACTTGAAATGACCGTATTGCCAATCTTATCCCGATTAAACCTTTAGTTGGTCGGTTTGTTTTTGTCTGGCAGAAGAAAGAAAAGTCTGGCTAAATCTTGGCTCTTGCAATGTTCAGTTTCAACATATCGATAATCCTTCTTTGGATGTCCATTCGATGCACGAAGCTTATCCAACGCTTTCATCCTAATGTCGGTTGCCCCAAAACAGTATTTTGTGCAAACCAATGCATTCTCCAAGGTTCGATGTGTTGCTACAACCATAAATAACGCACCGGTTGGGCAAATTGTGCCTTGTTTGACACTATTTTTAACGTTTTACGCCACATACTTCGCTATGTTCAGTCTGGATCAGTCACCAAATTTGGCTACCGTGGTTTGTTGTGATATTTGAGAAACCAAAACAGTAGAACAGCCAATCAGAGCACGTTTTTAGTTTATGACGTCACACCTAAATGAACGCTAACCGGCCCACAACTAAAATCTAAATGGCGCCCGAAATTGTTTACGACTGAGAAGAAGTTTGAACATCTTAAGCTTCTTCATGACAACGGATGTGAGAAACATGCAAATTATTCCATAACTGAAGTATTCTTACGTCAGATCTTCAAATTTCCATTTGTATACACCTATTTCAATTAACGTTGTCCATCTGGAATGGTTGATCTGAGACCGATAGGAATTGTGGGAGTTCATTAAACTGCAAATGCACTATCATAACCACGCTTGAATATTAATGTTTACTTCTGAAATACTGTTATCTGTAATTCCGCACCATTTAAGTGTTACTAAAACAATGTATTTGGAATTTAATGAACTCCCACAATTCCTATCGGTCTCAGATCAACCATTCCAGATGGAAAACGTTAATTGAAATAGGTGTATCACTTTGTCTTTGCATGCAGCGACATCGTATTTCAGAACGCGATGTATATATCGAGTGAAAGTTTAGTAAGGTTATATGCGTTTATAATATTAAGACATTTTGACATTCTGCTCTTGAAATGGAAACCCAAATGAACTGTTTGTATAAAATACGGTTCCGAGTATCTTCTGTTTACGCTTTAGTCTATATTTCCTTTGTACAACAAAACAGTTTAAACTACAAAAAATAGAATGTTTGGGACTGCCTGAAGGTAACCATTTAAAAATAATGTGAGCTTTGGCTTTCTGAAAGAGAGCAAGCAGAAACATATTGGTTAAATTAAAACTTAATTAACAGACAAAATATACACATGCCTGCATTCAAGTGTCAAATCTCTATAGCAGAAGTTATACTCTATAGTTCTAAATAGTGATATATATGCATGTAGCTATTCACGAAATACTCTTGAACAGCTTCACACTAGCTGCGAAGCCAATTGACAAATAAAACACAGCCTTTAGCGACCGATAGAGCGAACTCTTAAACGTAAACATGTAAGGTGCAGTACGCGTATAGATTACTTACTAGGCAAATTGTATACTCAGAGACAAAATCAAAGCGGCCCACCGTTCTATAGACCGGCCCATGTTGAGACTTCGCACAATGGAAGATGAATATCTTCTGAATTTCTCTATATTTTTTTCGTAGAACCAAAAAAATCATATGGAGAGAACGTAGACAATGTATTTAGGAAACTGGGGTTTGAAATGTTGCTTTGAAGTACCAATGTGGTTAGTAAATCTACTCACCGTTTGCCATCACTTTGCTTCATCAATCCGGTAACCAGCTGAAACTGTACTCTAAATAATACTCTTCAACATGGTATATGTTAATCTCGCAAAGATATTGATGAAATATCTTCAAAACCCCCAAAACAGAATGTTACGGCGGGTGAAATGAGCAACCGGAATAATGACGTCATAATCCTTTTAGACAACAAACCACGGTAGCCAAATTTGGTGACTGATCCGGACTGATGTTTACACTAACTATCAAGGTAACACGCTACTGCGATGTCGTCACAGCTACTCGGGCCAGCTCACGCTGTTGCACTCTGGTGTGCCACCACAGGGAGCTCGAAGGCCGTTTTTTCGCATGTTTAAACGTTTGTAAAAAATCAGGAATTTGTTCAAATCGTGTAATTTTTTCGCAGAAGTTCTTAGAAATGCTCTAACTTTTGTTACAAATTGGAATCTCGCAGGGGTTTGTTGCACTTTAAGGGCGCAAATAATACACCAATTTAGACAATTAAAGACACTTGCTTCTTTTGGGGCTCATATTTTGAGTTTTCTAACGAGCATTTCTGTCCTTTTTCCTTTTTTATATGGAAGTGACTCATAAGATTCTATCGTGTGCGAATTAAAACGTAAGTTATTTCTTAATACAGATACACTTGGCAAGTTCCATTGTGGTACACACATTCAGGCGCACCATATATGACAAAGCTTATTTGGATGAACAAAACATCAGGTACATCGACAATTAAATGCAAATAAACTGGTAATGGCTATTTTACAATCAACTTTTTTCTTTCAGTAAATTTTACTATTCGATCTTGTGTCACGTGGATAAAAGCTAACGCTGGTCAAGCAGGATTCTATCAAGTCAACTATGATAAAGAAATTTGGGAAAGCCTTGCCAAGCAACTTGATAGAAGTCCAACGGTATTCAACTCGCTATTTCAATGTGTATTTAAATTGTGTTCTTGTACGTTCTTGAGTTTCTTAATAAAAAGAGCTTTGACTACGTTGTTTTCACATGCTCGTAGCCCTGATGATGGCAATTTAGCAGAAAGACTGGCAACAAAAACAACGTAGCTTTTTAACTATGAATTTTTATTTCCTTACAAATTATTTTTTTATTATTTTTTTACATATCTAAGAAACTAAAAATGTTTCGAGGAAAGAGAGAGAGAAGAAAATGAAATGGCCCTTCTTCTCCTCTGCTCTGTAGCCCGCCCCGTTTCTCAGTTACCTTCCACTTTTGCCACTACGCAGGCTAATACAGTTTAATTAATACCTTTAAAGGTTTTATCACACACAGACAGGTTTGGTTTGATCACAGATGCATTTGAATTCTGGAAGTAAGTACAATAGCAATTCTTGAATGCACAGGCATATAGTCAGTCTTATAGACAGACTAACGGTTATCCAGCTACCAAATACATTTCACCTATATTCCAAATTCTAAATATTTGTGTCTGATACTAATGGTTTATGCAGGTGAAATTTCCCGCTTCAGCTTCTAATTGAGTTAAGGTATCAGGATACAAATTAAATTTCCGACTCTTTTGACGAAATTACGTTTTTGGTATCTTCGGAAGGATAATATTATATCGTAATCTTTTATTTCAATGCAAAAAAAAATTAAAAATGATTTTTCCTTTGATCGAAAATTCAAAGAAAAGAAAATCTGTGACTTAATAAAGACCGGAAACTGTTAACAAAGAAGTGCGTTTATGTCGTCTTCTTATTTCGATCAACTCCGCAACTTTAAAGAGTGCGACGTCAAGACGATTTCAATGAATTAAAATGAAATTTTCGCGATTTCTGATTAATGCAATTTAGAACGAATTATGATCTGTTTTGTGTCAAACAACACACAATTGCAAAACGTCTGAAATTTTAAAAATCATTAAAATCAAACTTCACTACGGAATTAAAGTGCAAGTATCACCAAAAATAAACTTTGCTTGAAATGATTGCTCTCAATGATTTATTTTCGAATCCAAATGTCTTATAATCAAAATTTATTTCGAAGTGCGGAAAAAATCGAAAAATATACATCGTCGAAGCCGCAAGTCAAGAAATTATGCAAATTAGCTGTGACGTAGCAAGAGGAACGCTTTCGCACGGCCGGGAGCGGAATCGTTTGATGTCTGCTCGCTGTACATTGTAGTTTTAATAAAAACACGAAAACCTGCTCAATTCCTATGCGATGTGCTGTCCTAAATTGTAGCTGCACAAGAGCAGATGGTGTTTCTTTGTATAAATTACCGAAAAACACAGTTCTTTCACTGCACGTAGTTACGGATAAAACTAATTTGTCTGATATAGTTGTATACTGATGTTCAAGAAACTTCACTTCATCGGACTTTGTTGACAATTATATCAAAACATCATTGGGATTCAGTCCAAAGAAAGTGCACTGGTTTTTAGAATTCTTTATTCTAATAGCTAATTCTTTATTACAGCCAAACCTACAGAAGCGTTCCTATCGAGGTTGGAAGGCTCGATTTATCCTTCCAATTTGGTTTGAAATTTGCATAAATGAATCGAATTTTGTAAGTTTCAAAATGCAGACTTCAACCGTCAACCGATAATGGTCCCGAATCTGTGGTCAATAACTGATAATGCTACTGTAATAGAATACTTTAGTAAGTATTTAATATACTGAATATTTCTGTAAGCAGACTAGCTATGCTGTGTAGGTTTAACAAGTTCTGGTTGTCCAAAAAAAAATATTAAAATAATTGTTTTGATTTGAGGCGGTTTTTGAAACTTACAAGATTTGATTCATTTATGCAAATTTCAACACAAATTTAAAATCAAGTTTGGAAGGATAAATTGAGCCTTTCAACCTCGATAGGGACGCTTCTGTAGGTTTGGCTGTAATTTGGTTATTATCTTTGCTATCAACGCACAAGCCGATGTGAACTAAAAACAAAATCTAAAAGCATAGCAGTTTTCATTGCCGCTCACACCGGCAAACCAACAAGAAACGCCTATTCTAAACGAGAACGCCACAGGCCTAGGGTTAGCCAAATTTAATCCTTTTTGTTTTAGGAAATTATTTTATCGATTTGTTTTTTTTTACAACACAAGTTTACCAAAATAAATGTACAAAACATAAAATGTCAGTTAACGGACGAAAAATTATGAATTTGTCACGCATCGAACTCAATGGTTTCTTTTCAAGATACGGAAAATCACACAGTTTATGAAAATGATCTCTTTTCAGCATGAAAAAAACAACAACAACAAAAACAATTAGGTTATTTTCATACAGAAATACAGTGCACTGTTTGTCTTGTGAGACTTCCAAGTGAAGTTAGAAAAGTAAAAGTACAAGAACGTCAAACACGGCCGATAAGCAGCTGGGTTCAGGTTTCACCCGTTTCAAAACAATTGCATTTTAAACACATTATTAAATCTGATCATATAGAATATACACAATACCAGATAGGTCTAACCTTTGTACAACATTTTGAGCTTTTCAAAACAGTCCTGAACGAATGGTATAGTTTGTCTAAAATGTAATTTTGAGCACGTTTTGGTTGAAAAGACTACCGAATTGATTGTAAGTGAAGATTTGTCGAAAAGACTGAAAAACGCATAAAATTAAAACGATAACAACTCCATGCAGCATAGTTACATTTATTGCAATTTTCTACTTACAGAAAAGTAATATCCATTGATAGTTTATCCATAAAATTGTTTTTAAAATCCCTTTTTGTTGAAAAAACTGTGTCGATGACAAACTTTCCCTTAAATCCGCACGAGTGTTGTGTGACAATCGTTCCTCCTCATACGTCACAGATACGGATCGTCATATGACCTTGAAATTGACCTTGGCAAATACGCTCGCTTTTTTGCGCAAAATAACATGGATTTCGATGTTTTTAAAATTTTTAAAATGATATTAGGTACAAAGCAACCACTTTTCGATGTAATGATGATAATTTTTGGTGATACTTGCACTTTAAAATATATACTTTTACTGAGTTCAAAAAGACAAAAAGAGTACGCTTAATTTAAATTTGCGCACATAGGGGTCCATTTTGTATCCTGATACCTTAATCAAGGGAATAGGCGTTTGGCAGGACACAGTTATTTTCTGCAAAACAATGTTTCTAAATGCTCGTTTATTTAAATATAACAGTTTTCGATTGACGTAAAGAAAATATTATTATTATTATTGATTGTGAAAATTGATTTTCTGATCACAAAGCTATTGCAATTTAATCTTATTACAGAGTAAAGAAACTCAACATCACCGTCCCACTGAAGTTGACAGCTTACATTTCAAAAGAAAATAATTTCTGTCCATTCAGGGAAGCTGTGGAAAAGCTACACAGTGATGTTGGTTGGAAAATAAGATTCAAATCTCGCCTTTTTGGAAAGTTTCAGGTGAGAATGGAACTGAAATCCTGAAATATTTGACATCAATGCATGCGATCAGCTTTTAACCTTGTAATACAAGAAATATTTGTATATGCGGGTTTATATTTGTTTTGAATCCGGAACAGTTACTGCTGATTTGCACCATTTACACTTTTCTTTTTGTTTTGACTGAGGAGTAGCAAAACTAGAGAACTGCGCAGAACCATCGTTGCAAGGAGACCAATTTGGGGCAAAAACCCCAAAACCCCCTATAAGAGAACATAAATTGTACTGGTATTGCATCCAACAAAATAACGGTTTCCAATGTAACTCAGAGAGACTATAAGACGAAAAATATAAAAATATACCAGTAACTTTTAACAATGCTTATAAGTAATGGAACAGACAGAAACACATGGTTATAAACCATAACATTGTATTTATTTATTTGTTTTCCAGAAATACATGCAATCACTGTTGCTGCCATCCCTTAAGAACAAGAAATGGGATGATCCTGGATTCCGAAGGTAAAGTAGTACAAATCATGCAAATAAACAGGCACAAAAATATATATCAATCATCGTAATAATATACAGTCATTTGAAAAAACGTTGTCGCCGACCGGCTTTGCGACTACGCGACTGGACCTAAAAGGAGTATGGGTAGAAATCACTGAAGTATAGTTAGCTGGATATGCTATCGCTATCTTGAACTCTCAGCTCAGTGTCTTGTTTCTATTAAATTTACGCTGGCAATTGATCTGGATGACAAAAATCCTCTGCATGAAATCTGAAGAAGTAGCTATTTACTTGTCGATATCTCCACGCTCTATACAACGGTTTATTTCTTTGCACAGAACGCGATGGCACACATTCATTCATGTACTCGCCATATTTCAGCATATTCTTAAGCGGCTGCTAAAAAATTATTGCTTCAGTAATTTTTACCATTGCCAACTATTCCGGCCATGCGCCCACTCACAAGGTCAGCGGTGCAACATAAAAGCGATAGATAATTTTATCAGATTTTATAAAGAAATGTATAGAGGATCAAAGTTCTTTTCGAATTATAAAATTCTCGGTAAGGATTTGTCAATTTACCTAACTGGAAATATATTATATGACATTAAAGCATTTGATTTTTACAAACATAGCTTTATTTATTGAATAGAAACCTTTCCTTTCGATAGTCACGGTGGGGCCAACCACCCCCCTCAATCGCTCATTTAGATTAAATTTTTTCATAACTTTCTATGCTTTTATTATTTTTTGCTGAAACTTTCTCAATGGGAAGGAACTATTGTGATAATTTTTTTTTTGATATTTTGATGACACAAATTTGATATTATGACGTCATAATCAATGTTACGATTTTATTGCAAATTTTGGAATCACAAATCTGAGCATTTCATTTCATTATTATGCAAGGTATGCACAATGCGATTTGAAATCTGAAAACCGTTTTTCGATAGGATTTACATTTGTTCAGTTATAAAGGATTGAAAAATCGGGTACCCTCCCCTCCCCATTAACGAAATTTTTAAGAAACATATGGTAAAACAAACCCTTTGGAGAAACTTTTTCCGTATGCCATAAAAAGAACCCATTTATCGCTTAAAATACAACACTTAATGGCTTCTAAAATCGTATGGAAATAGATTTTTTAATTTCCCTCTCTATGGAAAGATATTTAGGAAAGTATGATTATGACGTCATTTGATGACGTCATTCTTTTTTTTCTTTTTTCTTTAAATAGGCAATGGAAGAACCGTTTCTCTTTAAAAGAACCGCATATTTTTGCACTGGACTAGTACTACACAGGGAATCGGCATTCAGCCCTAATACAACAACTTAAAGACACGAAATAATTAATTTTGAAATTGCCAATAAATAATGACGTCATCAATTTATATGAAAATTAAAAAAATTCCTACTCCTCACCAAATATTACTATCGAAATTTTGTTTGCTGTATTCTTGTTCTAATTATCTAGCCTTTCGTATCCAAAAGAAAAATTACAGTTATTCTTCAATTTTAAAAAATTGTAAAAATGTTGCATTAAATCTTGTGACGTCATAATATCGACTTTTTTTATGCAAAATGTATGTCAAAATATTGCAAATAACAATATCTCACAGTGACCCAAGTTTGATCTGAAAATCATTTTTTAGTGAAGAGATATGGTAACATGTACATTTTGCCCACGATTAAATGAGCGATTGAGGGGGGTGGTTGGCCCCACCGTGAGTTCAGTTTTCTTTCCCTACATGCTCTGTATTCAGAAATATTCAGATTGTAAAATTGCAAGAAAAACACGAAAAGTGTGATATTCAGAGCATCATTTTTCAAAATCAAAGCTTGTTACCTCATTTACCGTGGCTGTTCCATAAACTAAATACATCATAAATTGCTTGAGTGAAATTTGTCGTCGATCGAACGAGGTTTTACCTTTCCTTTTTAACTTTGAAAAAGCTCCGAATTGAATTGACGTTCGTAAGACGCCATATACTTGCAATAGTTCCTTCAAGTAGAGGTACTTTGTGATGCGATAACTTTGGAAATTCTTCGCAAACTAAGGCATGTTTGATACCAAAATGAAGCTAATTTACCTACCTAATATATACAACAGAGTTTAATGGGATAGTTGTTAAAGAAAAGGCAAACCGTAGCAAGAAAGTTGGGTTTCACCGAGTGCGGGCCTGAGCGAGCTTGGGCTCCCTGTGGCTTTGCTCAGATCGTCGGCATGTCGTTGTTATTTCGCTTGTAAATTACCAATTTTATAACATTGAACTCTACAAATGTTCAAGAGTTACGGTTTGATAGTTGCCTCAATATCCTTTGGTGTTAAATTGACTAAAAGAATCGTATTTAACTTAGTTTTGTACAATCGATTTTGAATCTTTCTTGGATTCCCGAATCGGTGTTTACTTTCTATTTTACACATGGTATCCGCTGGCCTCGATGACTGGGCGAAGTCCGGAATAGTATGAGTCATACTTCCGTCAGCGACAATGTTTTTTTCAAATGACTGTATAATCAAAGAGAACGCTAATGAAGTGCTTACGATCGGGTATGACGACACTGGAGATTATCGCTCGATTATAAAAAAAAAAAAAAAAAACCCGAAACATTAAAAAAGAGAAAATATGTTTTAAAATTATCTACATCACTCTCGTCATTCAAATCTAATTATTTCAAAAAGCTTGAAAGCCAGCATGAACTTATCTTAGGTTGTACTTTTTTCAAATTAGGAATTTTCAAATTACATTTAGAAAAGCTTGAAAGCTAAATTACCTAAGGTCGTATTTTTTTTTCAATTTAGAAATTTTAAATCTGCATTTAGATAGTTTTATATTTTTATCATTTTAATTTACTTGTTTATATTTCTTATTTATTTTTTATGTATGTATGTTTGTATATATGTGGGGCCTAGATGAAAATTACTTGTGTTATTCTAGTTACCCTATTGAAATAACGTGCTTTATTATCATTATTATTATGTATTGAAATTAAACTTTGCGCCACTTTTTAGATCTATAAACCTTTGGCACAGACAAAAAATCCCTTATCCCTCACATGGTTCATGTGTACGTGTTTATATTCTTTTTTTTATTATCAGAAATCTTTATGCAATAGCATTCAACAAATTGGCATTTTATGGTGACCCTAAAACTGTCAAGAAATGCATTGAATATGTTAACCATTGGATGAAGACTGGCAAGTAAGATATAATGCATCCTAACTTATGCTTTCCATATTCTATAAAATATCTCTCGCACGCATTTGAGTTTTATTTTCTTGTTAGAAAAAGATTATGATATCAAGAAAATACAATTTGCTCCCAAAACAAGAAATATTGGAAAAACATAAGCAAACTAATTTCAAAGTTAAGCCTTTTTTAGGTTTTATACTTAACTGTTATCAGAATATCTTGTTTCAATGAATCATTCCAAATCCTTGTTATTACATCTAGCCAATGTGGATTTTAATCCACAATCAATAATCCCCTTCACAGTTCCCTGCGCCATCTTGAAAGGTAGCCGGGCCTTTGCATCGAAGCAAGAGAAACGTTTAGCTTGTAATGATAGAGACACATTAATAATTATCCCGTAAAGTGTTAAAAAGTCTCTATCATTGCAAACTCAACTTTCGTCTCCCTTCGATTCGACCCGGCTACCTTTTTAAGATGGCGCGGGGAATTGTGCCCAAGCTGAAGAGTTACTACAGACATTTTTAGCAAAGATTATAAATTATTATTGTAATAAAACATGGTACGAACATTATCAAACTTTTGCAATTTGAAAATCCCAAAAATGTCCAGGCGTTACACACCGATTACCCAGATTTCATTGCAAGTTCATTGCAAGTTCATCACAGGTAACCCAACTTTTATCCAGTTCTGTGAGGCTTCCTATCTTTTATTTCCTGTCAAAGGAACTTTAAAATTAGATTTCCCATTAAAATAAAATATTAAAATACCAAATCTACTAAAGAACCTTAGTTCTTTGCCAGCAATTTCTTATAAGCAGAGTCTCTGTTTAGGCGATTTTTTGAACAAATATAATAAAAACATGTTTTACAACCATTGGAACTTCCCGTAAGGTTTGTTAACGTTTGCTGACTCTCTCCGTATCCTTGCAGTCAGTATTCTCAGCACATGTTCAACTCAGTCTGCTTACATGTCAATTTTTGAGGGTGGAAATTAGATATTCCTGAGAAAAAAACATCATGGCATCTGAGAGAACCACTTATCATACCAACTCAACTCACATATAATCCATGCCCGACACGAACCTGGACCTGAGCGGTACAAAGGCGCGCACGGTGATCTAATACGCTACATATAGAGCGAAATAAAAACAAAATAGTAACTTACTAATAGTTTCTATTTAATGACTATTTAATCAGTATCACTCAACCAGAAACATCAAATACAGAAGAAAACAATACCTCATTACAGCTTCACTTGTCTTTGATAGTGATCACTAATAGTCACTAACTAAATAAAACTATGTGTGTTAAAATAACGTTTAACTTTCTCCAGAAACGTTCTCGTACATGATCTTTATCTGTTACGTGGTATGGTGTACATAACGGCAGTCAGATATGGCAATTCTTCTCATTGGCAATTTCTTCGAAACAATATCAAGAATGTGAGTGGAACGAAGAACTATATAATAAGAGAGAAGAAAAGATTGTTTGATGGTATTACTTCTACACAATCTAGGGAAATCATAAAAAAGTAAGATATATTAAACAATTATCCCATGATGTATGATTTATACGGTATGGTATGAAGAATTATGGGATAGAAGGAATAAAATATGTAAGAAGGAGGTCGAAGCCATGCATAATAATAATATAATAATAAACTTTATTAAACACAGAATTCAAAAAGCTGACACTTATTTACATTGAAGCTTTGTTCTCGATGTTATATTTTCACACTAAAATATTAACATCGATTTTTATAAAATTTTTGGTATCTAATCTAAATTGATAATCTAAAATGTCATGGAACTCGAAAGATTAATTCGCAAACTAGAGTGCAATACTAAAAAAAAATGTAGAGCAATTCCTAACAATGTGTACTGTTAGGAATGGTTTAAGTAACCCATATGTAAAATCAGAAAAATTGTGTTTTTATTACATATATTTAATATTAGAGTGACTGTCCTTTACGCAAACCAAAAGCATTACATCTACTGACAAGGAGAAAAATACCTTAAGAATAATATGTATGATTATATACAAGTTGGAAACCTACATAGAAGGAGCAATTTCATTGGTTCGCTATCTCGGGATAATTAATAATACCCACCTCTGAATCTCGGGATAATGAGAAACAAAATGGCAGGCGTAATTGTTTTTACAACAACTCATTGGTCAAAATTAAAAGGAAATAATAGTAACAACAAAGTACTAAAACTCGAAAAACTAGAACATTTTGTGAATGAAGACTCGCCGTTCGGTAGATATTCATCGATAATCACTTCGCCATCGGCGAATAATTGTTTTAAAAATATAATAGAATTTGTAATATCGTAAACAATATTGACTTAACTTTACTGACGTAACATTTACATTCATTTCATGACAACAACATTTTTTACGGTGTTACAAATTTCATTTTATTACATATCGTTTATATCAAACACCGACGCAGCCTATACGTTTATTCGTTAGTTTCCATTTACATTAAGAATATTTTAAATTTGTTACTCACGTAGCCATTATTTTGTGTTTGCTTTTAGATGGTTAGACGAATCGTTTACTCAAGAAAATGCCAATAAAACAGATTTTACGGATAAACTAACAAAACTCTCCAGGTATAGTCCTGGTCGCGAGCTGGTCTGGATCTATTTCAAAACTAATTTTGACAAGATTATAGAAAGGTAAGGCTTCAAAACCTGTGTATTCTTTACGAACTGTTATTAATGACATACATTTTACTAACAGAATGAGCTTTATTCCCTTGGTAGGGAAACTCTGGCAGTTACTACCCTCAATGCCTTGCGCATACTAATTTATATATAATTAGTACTAGCTACTATTTATGAAGTTGTAGCTGCCGCTTGCGCCTTTTGAAAATAGCAGTCCGTACATGAGAAAAGAAGATTTTTTTCTAGTTAATTAAAAAAGTGCTTAAATGTTTATTTTTATATTGTGTTTGTACATAAAAACGATATATAAGATTAACACCCCTTTTATATCAGGACTCAATGAATGCTAAATAATCAAAAATGTAGTTGGAGTGCTCTCGTCTGATCTTTCAAAAGCGTTTGACTCCTTATTTTCACCGTTACTACTGGCAAAATTAAAGGGATACGGCTTTAGCGACAGTGCTCTTAGTTTGCTAAGGTCGTATTTCTCAGAAAGAAAGAACAGAGTCAGAATTGGAAAAGAAATTATGAGCGAATGACGAGAAATCGACAGAGGTTGTCCTCAAGGCTCGAATTTTGGCCCTCTGATCTGGAATATATACCAAAATGATCTGGTATACAATATTGGGAATAGCAATTTAATGATGTACGCCGACGATCACCAGATTTACACAGCAGGACAGACGATTGACGTCGTACAAGATGTACTTGCTGATGAAGGAAACGCTATCTCGAGATGGTACGAGCAGAACATGTTAAAATGCAACCATGATAAGTTCCAGGCAATAAGCTTTGGGAGGCAGAAACAAAGAAACAAGGAACTAAACATTAACATCAAGAACAATAGTGTCAAGAGTACATGTCAAATGAATCTGTTGGGTGTCACAATTGATGATCAGTTAAAGTTTAACACTCATATAGAAGAACTGTGTAAGAAAGTTGCAAGGAAAGTTGGAGTTATTATGAGATTGAGAAACCTCTTGCCAACTAAAGCAAAACTAAACATTTATAAAACTTTCATTTTACCACAATTAACGTACTGTCACGTAGTGTGGCATTTTTGTAAAGCATCAGACAATAGGAAGGTAGACCGATTGCAAGAAAAAGCATTGAGAGCAATCTATCGAGATAAAAACAGTACGTATGGGGAATTCCTCACAAGGGCTAAACTTCCAACCTTAAATAATAGAAGACTTCAAGACATTGCTATCATAATGTATCAAGTTAAGAATAACCTTAGTCCAAAATACATAGCAGATCTTTTCAACTCAAACAACAAAACAAGATATAACCTTCGAAATTCAGAGGATTTAACAATTCCCAGAATAAACACTACGACATATGGCAAACATAGTTTAAGATATATAGGTCCAGTTATCTGGTCCAAACTGCCTAAAGACATTAAGGAACCTAAATCAATAAATAAGTTTAAGAAGGAAGTAAGAAAAGTAGATATCCAAGCACTATTGAATGAAAAATGCCTGAACTGTCCTTTATGTGATAATTAGATATATTTTTATATTAGCATTTTTTTCTTTATTATTATGTTAATAGACCTTATATAGTAACATATTATACCACAATTTTAGATAGTTATATTTATATATATATATATATCTATTAGAGAATATTTTAAGATATTTTTATCTCACCTCATAGTATAAAAACCATAATTTATTTTACTAAAATAACTGGATATATCTTGGGTTGGGTGGGCGAATTGGGGTGGGGTGGTCATGGTGGGTGGGTAAATAACAAAATAACATAGTATTTTGAAATTAATTAATTTTTTATCCATAGATAGGTAGATAGGTGTCCACCATTAGTTCACTATATATTGTAAACTAGAATTCTCCGACACGTTAATAAAGTCATTATTATTATTATTATTATTATTATTATTATTATTATTATTATTATTATTATTATTATTATTATTATTATTATTATTAACTTTTTTTTTTTTTTTTTTGAACTTTTGTTTTATTCACACACATATATTTACAATATGAATATTTATACATAACATTTACAAATTTGAGAGCAGGATAAGTAACTGAAAATTATGTATTTAATTTATAGTAAAGTGTGTGTGGCTGTCGAAGTAGTATAAACTTTCGAGTCGACAGCCACTGCAGTTAAGTAATTCAATTTAAGTGTGAAATTAGATCAAAATGACGGATCATGTTATATAGTTATAATATGAGAAGAAGGTAGCTATTGATATATGAGGATAATTTTAGAAAATAATTCTACAATAATATATACAATATGATATCTACAGTTAACATAATTATAAAGGTACAACATTATTTACATATAAGAACATATATATATACATATGTATACATGCTCATACGTATTATTATTGTATCGTTTATTTAAACTTTTCTTGGTTTACATGTAATGAGTATTGCGGAAATTTTCTAGGCAATATTCAGTTTTGGTGCCGATTACAACAGTGTTAACTTATGAACGGGTATATAAGGCCTTCACGATTTCACAATTTTGCGAAATTATCCATTTCTGGCACTTTTTGGCTAGTTGGTTTACTTTTTCGAGTCCTATTTTACTTAGCTCAGTTACCAGTTGTTTTTGGTAGCCTGCTAGGAAGTCTAGGACGACGTTTACTTGCGTTTACTTACTTATTATTATTATTATTATTATTATTATTATTATTATTATTATTATTATTACTATTATTATTATCAAGTAAAAATGTTTCCCTTTATTGGAATAAAATTCTCTCAGCCCACACCCTTTTTAATCTACCTTTAGTTATAACGGAACACCTAAAACATTTATTAATTCTTCATATATATGTTTATACATGCTTTATTTTAAATTTGAATTTGCAGAGATGCAAGACTGAACGGCAACAAGACAGACTCTTTCCTGGACTTCAGCGAAAAATATTTCGATGAACAACGTCACCTGGATGAGGTATATTTTGTAGAATTTATAACATTATCAGGCCACAAAACAAATTATATACTTTACATGCATTATGCTACAAAACACAATTTTTTTCTGGTTTTTCTAAGGTGGAGCAGTTTGCAAGATCAAAAGAAAAGCTTTGGTCTCTGCCAAAAACCAATGAATCATTGGCAGTCATTCGTTCCAACATCAAATGGAATGAAAGGAATGCAAAGCATATAGATGACTTCTTGACCGAACAACTTGCCTAATTGTCATAAAAGTTATATTTAAAAATAGCACAGAAAAGTACACTGTGGAAAATGTATTTAGTAGCGTTACGGAATGTATACCACTGGGTGTTGCATAGTAGTGGAGGCGGGCTTAATGGTTTTCAGAGTTCCCCAGGGTAATTCCGTATGCGGGAGTATATATAGCCTGCGTGCAGCCCCTTTGTTTACTCGTAATAAGGGTCTGCGAATTATTGCAAGATTCCGTGTTCTGGACCCCCAGCCGAGTTGCACAATTATATATAACAGGCTCTGATTGGCTGCTACGCCAGCTCATTCTTACATACTCTCTGATTGGTTGAAAGCTCGTACTCGCATGCGCAGTAGAGACTAGTGTCATGATCGAGCAAAACAAGATGACCGCTCAAAGGCGGCGAAAAGTTGTCTCTTCTAAAATGGCTCGGAAATGCCAAAAACCCACAGTAAATGCACTAAAACTTACTTATGGAAGTAACAAATTTATCAGAGCCCCTGTATGGGTTGATAGTTCTCAAGTTTATCGTCGACTTATCGCCGAAATATTGAATTCTACTACTCGATGTAGATGAACTTCGCTCGCGTCTCAAAGTGTTCAATGTCACGTCGAAAATCGTCAAATATAAGGACTGACATGGATATATAAGCTTCATACTTCGGTAAAAGAACAATTATTGATTGATGTAAAACATATCAAAATACATCTGAAAAATATTGATAATATTTTTCAAACGAGGCATTTGAAATTCACGACACGTGGCGGTAAACAATTTTTACTTGAAAAGCGTTTCGTGAATCATATCTATCGAGTCATCTATCGATTGTAGTAAGTGAAATACATTTTAAACTGATTAAATGTCATTATTATGTTTGTGTTTGTTGAGTTCTTTTATTTTTATCAATCATACTGGCTAATGTTGGCCGAAGAACATATTTTCATGTTATTATTTACAATAATAATAATAATATGATGATGATAATAATGATGGTATTAGTGATGTTGATGGGAATGTTGTAGGTGTAGTGACGATGGTGATAATATTGATAATAATAGGTACTAATGATGATGGCGAGTGGAGATGAATGAGATAATGATAGAGAAATAATGAAAACAAATAGCATAAAATTTTAGTATGTGATGAAAACAAAGATGAAAGTAAATAAAAAATAATAAACATGGATGGCATAGTGGTTGATATGTGAACAGTGAATAATATAGTAGGGTATGGTATAGGTGATGAAGTATAATAATAATTATGATATGAATAACAGTTCAAAAAAAGTTCATCTACATCGAGTAGTAGAATTCAATATTTTTGTTATATATAATCGTGCAACTCGGCTGGGGGTCCAGAACACGGAATCTTGCAATAATTCGCAGACCCTTATTACGGGTAAACAAAGGGGCTGCACGCAGGCTAGAGTATATAAGGACAGTGATATGAAGCAATAATCACTTGAAGGCATCTCTCTGAAGTACTCTTGTGCTGTTAAACGTAAATTTTATAATTGAGGGCCATTTCATTCAAATCATAATGTATGGATTAATGAAATCTTTATCACATGGATTCAACCTTGTTGCCGAGCACAAGTGCCTATTAATCGGGAAGACATGCAGATTTAATAGTGTACTCTTGTTCGCCGCAGTTAATTAAAACATGAACTTCAATTGTAATATCCAGTATGTATTTATTCCTGTAATTGCTTTCTTCTATCAGACATGAATAAATGAGATGCCCACCACCTAATTTGTTGTCCTGTAGTTATTATGTAATGCAGTTTAGCTATTAAATGCTTTATACTCGTTCAGAAGTGAAAAGAGTATAATTCTAGTTTTATTCAGTATGAATCAGGCAATATTCGATAGACAAAGTGAAAAATGCTACATATTAAATGATGTTAAGTTAAAAATATGATGTTAACTATTAAAATAGTTTTCTCCGTGTGTTCTTTGTAGTTCTCTATTCTTTTATCTTTGTCGATTTCCCACTCCTACTGGCTTAAACCCCTTCACAAAGTTTAAATTTTCATCTTCACCGGCTTCCAACTTTAAGATATCTCCAAGTAGTTTTTCATGGGGGGGGGGGGGGGGGGGGGGGGGGGTGACAATTTTCGTTCTGGGTATTTTTTTGGGCCAAGAGACCTGCAACGTGTTTTTTTAGGTCTTAAAAAGAAACCTGTATTTTTTTTGGTTTTCACATCTCCGAGTTCAATTTTTGTTTCGATCCGTGTATCAGAAAGTATTCGTTTGAATTTTTTTTCAGCAAGCCGTGAGTTCCGCAAAGAAACATCCTATATACATTCAATAAATCAGTCAGTTGGGGTATTTAAGCAGTCTTGTATATTTTTGGGTTCGAAATTTGCATGCCATGTATTTTTTGGTGGTAAAATTTCAGGTTTGAGTATTTTTGGGGGATTGAAATATGAAGCTCCGTTGGAACACCCCCCCCCCCCCCCCCCCCCAAAAAAAAAACGTCATTTCCCCCCCACCCACCCCCACCCCAATAGGGTCTAGGGCGTACGATCATTAGTATTGATATTTTATGCATGACTGTCAGTGTGTTCCAGTTGTAAGTTCGATATAGAAAATAATGAAAACTCTCAGTGTTAGTGTCGATTTTTTTATTGCATTCAGATCGATGCTGACCTGCTGATTTCCTGAGCCCTGGACTGCTGCTTTTAATTTGCGAAATGACATTAATTTCAACAGTAGATCCTTTGCATAATTGTTTTCATTATTTATTAGTTTATCGTTAACTTGACATGCATTTCTCATTCAAAGATTTATTTATTTATTTATTTATTTATTTTGACTCCCCCTTCTTGGTCTACATTTATTATTATAATTAATCTTTATTCAGTGGGTGGTTGTTGACTCGAAAGTTTATACTACTTCAACAACCACACACACTCTATTTATTATACTTTTTGATAACTTACTACATTTATATGTATTTCTATTTGTAATTATTTAAATTATTCATATTGTATTTTCTTTATTGTTATAATGTGTGTGAATAAAAATTCAAATCAATTCAATTCAATTCAATTCAATTCAATCATAATACAGCGTTAGCCAATTAAGATTCAGCACGCGCTTAGCCAATCAAAACCAATTTTTGAGCTGCCGATGCCAGGAAACAAGGTTTTGACATTTCTCGAGTAGACTACGAGTAGTCCTTCTTTTCCCTCCAGAATCAGTAATTTAAAAAAAGTGTTGCGGGATTCCTGTGGAGCGCGCCGGAAATAGATCGTTGAGTAGGGAGAGCAAAAGAAGGGACTACAGACAACACTGTAAGAAAACAATTACCGCCCTTTTTTAACACATAGTTATCTTGTCAAAATCGTGTCATCGGGTAATCAATGAAAATAGTTGTATGTCCACTAATTGTTGACCATAGCAGTTACTGCACAGTTTTTAAATAAATTCTCGAATTTACGGTCCGCTTGCGATCTATACGTCGGTACGGACCATAACGTACATTTGTGGACACGCAATTCTCTGCTGAAGAAAACAGCACATGGAACTGACTCTCAGATCTCAGATCAAATTTTTCGTTCACTTCGGTTGCAGTGATGCCAACATCAGTTAAATCTCGTATTTGATCGTCAATAATACTTTTTAATGGCGAAACAACAAGGACACAGCAGCTTTGAGATTTTAGCTTCGCCAAAACAAATAGTTGGTAGATCAAGCTCTTGCCAAAACCGGTCGGCAGAACAGCGAAAACATTTTTGCCATCTAGCAAATTGATAACGGCCACTTTCTGTTCTTCTTTTAAGGATGAAATGTTTGGAAAACTTTCCAGACACTCGTTTAAAATAGCTTCATGGTCAGCCATAGTAAACTAAGTGACCTTGTGCTGGAATGTTTCACGATAACGCTTGACAGCTCGGCGCATTGCATTACAGCCGCTGACAGATCGATCATTTTAGCCAATCGGAATTTTCCGTTGCGAGAGCAACAGGTAATTCGTTTCTTACAGTGTTGTCTGTAGTCCCTTCTTTTGCTCTCCCTACTCAACGATCTATTTCCGGCGCGCTCCACAGGAATCCCGCAACACTCGTTTTTTTTAAGTTACGGATTCTGGAGTGAAAAGAAGGACTACTCGTAGTCTATTTCTCGAGCGACTGCAAAAACTGTCGGGCCCTACTCGTGCACTCTTAAGAAAAAACTATGAAGGAATGGCGTTAGCATACACCTTATTCCAAAATGGCAGACTGGCCCTTGATGTCTCGTTCTCATGAAATTATGCTTTTCTTTTAAATTCACTCAAGTTCAAGTTCAAAGACAAAAGAATAATTTTATGAAAGTGAGGCAACAAGGGCCAATGGAACAAAAGGTCGCTGATTTTGGAATAAGGTGTATAACGTCATGGCTTTCACAGTTTGTTGTTTATGAAGATTTAACAGCGATGTATTGCTTTGGGTGGCATGAGTGGCCTAGCAGTAAGAGCGATGACCTTTCACCAAAGTAAACTGGGTTTGATTCCCGGCTCGTGCGACAGTTGAATAGAGTTTGTTTGATGTGTTGTTCTCTCCTATGCCACGAGGGTTTTTCTCCAGGTTATCCGGTTTTCCTCCCTTCACAGAAAATCAACATGTGAGCAGAGTTATGTGTTGTAAATATGGAATGTAGTGGTAGTGAGTGTGAGTGAACCTCACGAAAGAGCCGACGGGTAGTGATGGTTGTAAAAATCTAAAAAAAAAAAACATACGACCGGAACAAAACTCTGTAGTCCCATTTAAACTGGGAGGGGGTGAGGATGGCCGGGGTTTGGAAAAAATATTTTGATAATATTTGTAACTTGAAATCAACAAGAAAGACGGCGGAGAGCAGTGAGCTGCAACATCACAGTTCTGCGAAATACCAATGACCACAAGTGAAAAAAATAAATCATAACACATAGCATAAAATCAAATGACAATCAATAAAATCAATGTACGTTAATTGATACTCTATTTTAATATTTAACGTTTGATAGTCTTTTAATCAGGTCATATGACAAAATGCTTATTGACTGACTTAGGCCGAGCCGGGAAAATATCTGGCTCTTGGTCGATTCGACGAACCTCTTTGCCTTCTTTCGGTTAGGCATAACCTCGGAGCCAAATATTTTCCCATCAGGTCGTTTCACCCAATTAGTAGATTAAACAAAACCACATAAAACGTCCAATGTCCTTATTCAAACATGGACTGTGATACCTACGAGAGGTTAGTTTATCACCACTCAACTATCCATGAAAATGCAGAGGCAGACAAGTAAAATAGAAACAGTATTTGAAGTAATTTTCAAGATCATCATTTGTTATAATTAGTTTAAACCAGACTGGAAATGGTAGCATCCTTTTTCAATGCACCCAAATAGTATGCCGTTGTGTGAACATAAAGCATCATGGTAGTTTAGAAACTTGTTCTGTCAAGAAGTCATCAATTAGATTTTCATTCCTTTTTAGCCATTTGATGTTGGAGCGAATAACTGCCAATGATGCATTGGTTGCTGGCAAAGACCAAAGTTTTTCTTTTGATCTTGCAAACAGTGTTACCTTTGAAAAAAAAAAAAAAAAAAAAATTAGTAACATTTATTTTCTATCAAAAAAATGTAAAGTCATAAACAGTTTACCTCCTCCAGCTGCCATTTTTCATCGAAGTATTTAGTGAGACCCAGGAAAGATTTTGTTTTGTTTTCGTTGATTCTTGCGTCTCTGTCAAGTGAAATTCAAATACATCAAACGTAAGACACACTTATTAGTAATATTGATCACCACGCCGGCAAGCGCCATTATTCTGATGTTAACTTCAGTTTCATATAATAGACCATTGCTAGGATGGGATGGGATGGGAGACGAGAAGACTAGGCATAAAAGAAACTACACTTCAAATTAAACTATATAATTAATAAAATTCATTAAAATGCGTCGGCAATAAACCATCTGCGCATTCCAAAGGCTTCTGGTAATTAGCCCTTACTGCTCATTCATGGGTTTCTTTGCATTTTTCACGTTTATATTTGATTTACATAATATTTGATTTACGTTTTGAGAATAAGGTTGTATAAGCTTTATTATGGTTTTAATATTATCTTTTTGAGGCTCATTGTTTATTTTTTTTGGAAATATTTCGTAGTTCCTTTCATAGAAGCTAACAGTCGCATGGACCGAACGTCGTACCTTGAGATACACCATACCAAATCATTTCTATCATTTCTGATAGATGTCCATTCAAAAGGCATTATTTAATTCTGTTGTTGAGATTTTGAATGAGAATGTTTAAACGCTTTGAATCTAATTTCAACATTGTTGAAACGTGTCGAATCGATGTTGAATCGATGTTGAAAGAGTTTAAAAGCGTTTAACCTTTTGACGTCGACCCTTTTAAAAATCGTTCCCCCAGGAACGATGACTTCAAAGATTCTAGCTCTTTCGCTTTGAAAGTCATGGCTCTGAAATGTAATTATTTGTGAGTTATACGCAATTGTGATCTCAGTTATGAAAGAGTGAAAACGTCAAGCAAAACTTCATTTTAATAAAAGACTCAAAATCTCTGCATTGCCTACATATTAACCAGAGCTTTCCGCAGAGAGTTTTAATGGAGGTCCAAGGAAACATTCTGCAGTATTACGATCATAATTTGTGCATCCTATGAAATGTAAACATGTAATTGCGAATTCAAAAAGGGATGTGTGCGCCATGAGAAACTACCTCGAGACACCTTAATAGTTTCTTCAAACAAAAAAGTGTTTAGAAATGTTTTTGATAGAAAATTACCTCGAGCTCGGGGTATTAGCGTCTCATCTTTGCCCGCAAACGATATCTTATATGGTATAACAGTCTGATCTTTATAAACAATCCACAGACCTGGAAGATCATAGTCCACTTTCATAAAGAAATATATTTAAATTACACGTCTTACCTTTCTATAATCTTGTCAAAATTAGTTTTGAAATAGATCCAGGCCAGCTCACGTCCAGGACTGTACCTGGAAAGTTCTGTTAGCTTATTCAAAACGTCCTTGGTTTTGTTGGCGTTTTCTTCAGTGAATGATTCGTTCAACCATCTAAAAAGTTGCCCAAGGTAATACAATATATTTAAGTAAATCAGAATATATAAACAAATGTAACAATTTAAAAATCACGTTACTAGCGCTAACGTTAACGTTTTCCATTGTGACCCTGAAGATGTACAATTTGTCCGAAAGCTTGGTCGTTTTGTTTAATTAAAACGTAGTTGAAACTATATATGCATCCAAAATGTCAAAACCTATGTACCAAGAAACGATTAATTTAAAAATCATTTAAAAATGAGATATATTATAACTTAATTATAGTTTAATTTATAAAATAAAACAAATATCTAAAGAAACTCATTTCACTTCCCGTTGGTAAAGGTGAGTATTGCTTACTTGTGTATTATTTCTTTTGATCTTGTAGCAGCTAAGCCAGCTTCAATTTTACCCTTTTCCAAAGTATCTTCTGTGCTTTTCGTTAAGTACTTAAGTTGACGATGAAGAAACTCCCAATGAGTAACATTGCCAAATCGGACAGCCGTTTTGTAGACAGTTTGACGGAGATAAAAATGTGGATGTGTTTTTCTGGGACAAACATGAGCGCAATAAATGTATTACCAACTTCTCATAATCATGAATACAACACACATTTTTTTTTAATGTTTGACCTTCAAAGTTCTGGTTACGCAAGTCAACAGAGCAACAGTAGCATTAACAAATTCAACAATAGTTAAAAAACAGTTGACATAGCAAGTGATACAAAGATACATTAGAAAATCACAGAAACTCATAAGATGTTGAAACGTACAACATTATACCTATATTTCTGTTGAAATCTCAACCTGTTAAGAGGAAGTTCTAATCAAAGTCGTTTGTTACTCCTCGCCTACAATACCATATATCGTAATGGGACTGTTTTCAATATTGCATACGGTATTTCTGATACATCCTACATATTCAGATATGTTAATTAGGAGTTTTGATACCATATTTGGTATTTGAAGCTCAAAAGAAAATGGCGCTGCTTACAAATTCTTGCTAAATTTGGTAGCACTCAGAGGAGATAGACCAAATATTGGATCGGGAGACTTGACATTTCATTCCTTAATATAATTTTGAGAGTTCTTAAGAGTGATAGTCAGCAAAAATCAAACATGACGCGGCAAGACTTGAAAATTAGATTTCGCTCATATTATAACCATAGGTAGGCCCTGATGTAAGAAGAACTGCTATGTATTTAGTTTTGTAAAATACCGTTTAGTTTTCGAGATATTCGAAAAAATAGGTTTTCGGCTAAATTCGCTAATTTTCGACCGATAATTTATATCAGTTTTAAAAGCTTGTAGCAAGCAAACTAAATAATGCATCGTTGTTTAAAGACCACAGAATTATTAAATAGTATTTAAAGTAACATTTTGAAGGCTTTTATGAACTTCCATAAAATCCTTCTATTTTAAAAAAAAATATTTTTAGGGGACTTTTTTAACCTCTCTAAAAATAGGGTGAATATAATCAAAGTTTTTTCCATGTGCTACGCACATCTTTTACCAAAAAAAAAAAACACCTCAAGGGTAAGTTTAAATAATGGCCTTTACGAAACAAGTAAAATTGGTTTGGGGAAATGTACTTTTCGTGTTGTATTACACTCTCGAAGTTGTAGAAAAGTTGTAAATTTCATGTATCGGCATGATTAATGTAATTTGCATATATTAAACTTATTTCAATTTAAAGCGGCTTCGTGTTAACTTCCAAGAAAGAAAACGATTTTGAAGATTAACAAGAAGTTTATACTGCCATTTTAAAAGAAATGATACGTATTATTAACAAAACAGGAACCAAGAAGTGATTTTATTCAAATCATATCCGTCCGTCAATTCTCTGCTCTCGAATCACATATTGTTATTAAAAAAAAAAACAGCAGGAAAAATGCTATAAACATTAGGTTTCACTTGTAATTCTAACCTAGATGAAGTTTAGAAACTGTTGTATTATTTATTATTATTATTACTATCATCGATGCTGTCATAATATATTTTAACAATTGTACATTTTAATAGCGCTTGACGCCGTATGAAATTGACAAGTAATGTTTAATTAACTCGCGCTAATGCTTTCAAAGATCTAGACGAAGTGCACAAAAATAAACCCAAAATAAACTTTTCCAATATTTTTTTTTACAGTATTTCTTGATTTAATAGCTAAATATTTTGCTGCATTTGATAGTATTTTTATACATTATATATTTACATATAACCAGGAGTAGGATATTCAATTGGGACGTAAGTTCTAGCTGCTTCTTTCTCCTGTCACATCTATATATAGTTTTTAAACGTTTTTACTAGCAATATTTCTGACAAATAAATAAACTAAGCTTATAAACTATCGTTTGTGGTGTATCTTTTAAATACGAGTAACGCAAGATGTTTTTTTTTATTTATTTAAACCTATATTTGCTCAGTGTTTTCCCCAAGAGCTGAGCTCATCGTGGGAGATTACACAGTACTAATTTACAATATTTATGGAGTTTAAGGAATAGAACAAAAATACAGAAATATAAATATTGACATAAAATAATTGGGAAAAGACACTATTACAAGAGATAAATATATAAAAAAAAAATGAAAGAAAAAATAAACTGAAAACATACATAGTATAATGTATTCCGAGAGTAACTTGCTTTATGCAAATCTTTTGGTATCCATTATATATTGTTGAACATATAAAAACAACTTCTGGTTTTGTTTCAGTGTTAGAAATGGAGAACCATTCAGAAAGAAATTTATTTTATTACTATCAGAAACAGGCTGTTTGAAAAGCTGTGCGGAAAGTGATAACAAAGTTCGACGTTGAGCGGCATATCGAGAGCAATGTAAGAAATAATGAGAAATTGACTCTACAGATCCATTGTCACAGTCACAGAGTGGTGACGATTTACACGAAATTTTAAATAGGTAAAAATTTAATGCACAGTGCCCTAGCCGAAGTCTGGTGTGTAGTATAGAGGCTTGTCTATTGAGGGTGGCATTATAAAGTCGATTATAATTAACACAGAATGTATCGCGAAGTTTAGATTTAAACTCGTTACTTGACTGACAAGCAGTGCGCAGAGTGGTGTCTAATCGGTTCCATTCGGGGATGACAGATGGTAAAAAAGATTTTTTGAATCTATTTGTACGAGCTGGGATTAAAGAAAAATCCTCATTAGATCTCAAAGAATATCTAGATTTCTGACTTACTTTCAATGGAAGAATCTTGCTAAGATATGACGGGGTAATGTGATTGATCATTTTATAAAAGAGAGACAGTTTGTGAAGGAGCCTTCTCGTTTTGAGATTTTCCCAACTTAGCTCATCTAGAAGCTTAGATTTACTTGTTCCCTTTATCGCCCCAGTTACAACACGAGCTGACTCATACTGCACACTCTCTAGTAAGTCACTTTCAACCTCATTACACCCATCCCATATGACATCAGCATATTCCATTAAAGGCCTAATAAGACTTTTGTATAAGACTATCAGTGTAGAACGATGTAGTTTATGTTTAAGACCTCTCAACAAGTTCAGAGCTTTACTCGCCTTTTGATGCAATGATAATATATGCTCCGTCCAGGAGAGATCGTGTGATAAGGTTAAGCCAAGGTGTATGTGAGAGCTGACCTCACAAACAGGAGTGTCGTTGAAATAAAGAGTAGGATGAAATGGCTTCACACGTTTCACTGAAAACGTGATAGCCTCACATTTAGACGTGTTCATCTTCATCAGCCAACTATCACACCATTGATTTATGATGCTCAAGTCACTATTCAATTGTTGAGAACATTTTACAGGATCGTCAACGATTTCAAACAACGACGTATCATCTGCATATAAAAAGCAATTAGACTGAATGTTGTCACATATGTCGTTTATATAAATAGCAAAGGCCCAAGTACCGAGCCTTGAGGTACACCAGCGTTTACGCGAGACCAGTTAGAACATTGTCCCTCTATAACAACTCGTTGATGCCTTTTAGAAAGATAGCTACGAAACCAGTTTAACATAGGATTTTTAACACCGATATTACTTAATTTAAAGAGTAGACCCTCGTGCCATACTCTATCGAAAGCTTTGCTTAAATCTAAAAAGATGTTGCGTGACCTTTAAATTTGCATGCGTCATTAGATTTCAACATAGTCGTATTTCGTACGAATTAAACGCTAGAAACAACTGAAAACATGTGTAGAAAGCGTCCGAATCATAAAGTATAGCAGAATATAATTAGGAATACATCTAGGAGAAGTTGAATGAGTAATACCGTGCATGTTTAATTCCGATACAAAATTAAAAGGCCTTAAGTTAAAACAACAGAGTAAGAATAATACAATACTTATTTGTACTATTAAAACATGTAGTTTGATTTGTACTTATTATGTCCATGTAACTCAATGTCCAGCAAAGATCCGATGTCATTTTGTTATGATCAGTTTGAAAATTTTTCTCCGTTGCTAGTTCTTACTTGTGACGAAGATGGTGTGTCGACATATCTTGTTCAGTTGCAGAAAATGACTTCAACTCCTCTTCATCTGCTTCATGTGACAGATTATTCTTTTGTCTTTCCACTGGTTATGATTTTTGACCATCATGATGTTGTTTTAAGCACGTTTTTTATCAAAATATGATCGATAAAGTTGGCAACGATGCGAACATAATCAAAGCGGCTATTAAATAGCAAACAATTACTTGTCAATTTCATATGGCCTCAAGCGCTATTAAAATGTACAATTGTTAAAATATATTATGACAGCATCGATGATAGTAATAATAATAATAAATAATACAACAGTTTCTAAACTTCATCTAGGTTAGAATTACAAGTGAAACCTAATGTTTATAGCATTTTTCCTGCTGTTTTTTTTTTTAATAACAATATGTGATTCGAGAGCAGAGAATTGACGGACGGATATGATTTGAATAAAATCACTTCTTGGTTCCTGTTTTGTTAATAATACGTATCATTTCTTTTAAAATGGCAGTATAAACTTCTTATTAGTCTTCAAAATCGTTTTCTTTCTTGGAAGTTAACACGAAGCCGCTTTAAATTCGAAATAAGTTTAAGATATGCAAATTACATTAATCATGCCGATACATGAAATTTACAACTTTTCTACAACTTCGAGAGTGTAATACAACACGAAAAGTACATTTCCACAAACCAATTTTACTTGTTCCGTAAAGGCCATTATTTAAACTTACCCTTGAGGTGTTTTTTTTTGGTAAAAGATTGGCGTAGCACATGGAAAAAACTTTGATTATATTCACCCTACTTTTAGAGAGGTTAAAAGTGTCCCCTAAAAATATTTTTTTTTAAAATAGAAGGATTTTATGGAAGTTCATAAAAGCCTTCAAAATGTTACTTTAAATACTATTTAATAATTCTGTGGTCTTTAAACAACGATATATTATTTAGTTTGCTTGCGACAAGCTTTTAAAACTGGTATAAAGTATCGGTCGAAAATTAGCGAATTTAGCCGAAAACCTATTTTTTCGAATATCTCGAAAACTAAGCGGTATTTTACAAAACTAAATACATAGCAGGCCTACCTATTGTTATAATATGAGCGAAATCTAATTTTCAAGTCTTGCCACGAATTTGCCAAAATGTCTGGTTTTTGCTGACTATCACTCTTAAATTGTAAATAACTACGGGTAAATATTTCACCAGACAATTTGAATATTCTGGAGCATAGACAAAATAAATGTATGCTGGTTGTACGTTTCAATCCACTTATGAGTTGCTAGAAATTATTAGTTGTCCTTTGATCCCTCAAAGCGCACTGTTTTGGATCTAGTCCGATGAGTTTTGTTTTTAATTCAATGCAACAAATGAAACTTATAGAGGTATAATGGTATAGTGGTTATTTGTGGTTAATAATTGTATGTAGGTCATAATGCATGGTCTAGGTTCTGATAAAAGGTCAGTTTTCTTTTTTTCGCTTGAAAAAGATAAAATAATAAAAAATATATTTGGCTAAAACTATCTTAACCATAAATGTTTTGCTTGATCTTGGAAATATATTTTTTAGTTGAATTAGACTTAGTGTCGGTGACTTCGGTTGAGGTGGCAACGCTTTTTAAAACATTTCAATTATCTCTAAAAATACTTACAAGCCGGACTTAATCCAATTGTTTACTGCATCAATACATTTCAAAACAGTCCAATGTTCTTCATATTCAGCCTTCATTCTAAACGTTGTCACGTAAAGATTACTAATAAAAGAAAAAAGAATAATATTTAGTACACTGTATTAACTTGTATACAAAGACACATGTCAACCCTTTTATTATAAATTGTCTTATAGATTTGTTTAAGAAATAGGAAACAAAGTTAAGGGTACATGTAGATGGCAGTTTGTAGATATTAACCGTGGGGTTCCCCAAGGTACCTGCCCTGGGGGATCTGGGCCCTGTACTATTGTCAGTAATGGTGATTGACATATGTCCTTTAAATTCTAGTAAGTATAAACTTGTTAAGGTTGCTGATGGTGTCACTCATAAGAGAGGACCTTCCAGACCCTTCCCTTTCAGAGGCAGAGAATTATATCAACTGGTCAGATAATAATAGAATACTACCTGGGAAATGGTTATTATATTAGGGGAAAGTCTAGAAAACCTCTTCCTGATGAAATACCTAATATAGGGCGTAAGGGGAGTTGAAACTACTAGGTGTAGTGTTTAATAAAGATCCTAGTAATTGGGACATAGTTTGATTTACTTCTGAACAAAGCCAGTTCTATATTGTACATATTAAGGGTTTGTAAGTTCTATGGGTACTCTCCAAGTCAGCTCACTACATTGTATAATAGTTCGATCATGTCACTGTTTAGCTATGCAAATGAGGTGTGGGGGCAGCATTTAATGCTAAATATATAGAAAGTAGGTGAGATACGTTTAACAAAAGGGCATTAAAATATGGGTATACGGACAGTTTACTACTATGAGTGATCTGATCTTCTACCTGAGCAGACTCGGCGGTAGGGTCTACTTAAATCGTGAGGAAAAATAGAATAAAGTTTTACTGAATGCATTAATATATTTATGAAACAATGCAGCATTTTGTGTTTGTTCGTAAACGTCTGTAAATTACCGTAAAAGTCCTATTTAGGTACACCAAACGCAAACACGATTTTCAACGTAAATGTCACATATACGGACATTGACAGATCACGTATAGGAACGTAAAGATCACATTTACCGACGTTTACGGATCTTTACGTATGTAAACGTAAAGTTCACATTAACGGACATTTACGGATTACGTATATGAACGTAAAGGAGACATTTACCGACGTTTACGGATCATTACGTATGTAAACGTAAAGGTCACATTTACGGACATTTACGGACTACGTATATTTTCGTATAGGTAACATTAACGGACATTTACGGATCTTTACGTACATTAACGCAAAACGGAATTTAACGCATTCCGTAAAGGTAACGTAAATATTCGACCAATCTTTACGAACATTTACGGAACCAATAAATGTACGTAAAGACTCTATTTCATGCTGTGATTACTAAGATGTTTAATTTCTTATTTAATTGCTATTGTTTACTACTTTATCGTGTACAAGTGGTCTCGAAACAAAAATATTTTTAATATGGCCTTTTCAGCTATTGTTTGAAGATTAAAACCGAATTTGAAAAACAAAACGAGCAAACGTACAAATATTGCGTGACATCCACCACCCCCACGAGTACATTTGTACAAAGATGGTGGCTTACTCGGCTGACAGTTGATATTTACAAAAAAAAAAGAAGTTAAAAAGGCCGTTTATTCGTGTTTATTCATCTAGGATCGTGTAACACATTACTCCTGTCCTGCGCCGCTTACATTGGTTGCCTGTAGAACAGCGAATTAATTATAAGATACTGTTGTTAACCTTCAAAGCTTTGAATGATTGTGCTCCGCCATATATCCGTGAACTTATTGAACCATATGCCCCAGTTCGCCAGCTAAGATCTGCATCATCGCACCTTTTAACCAGAGGCTCTTACTGTCTGAAAACATATGGCAAACGAGCCTTCTCTAATGCAGCTCCGGATCTATGGAATAGCCTTCCTGTTCATATTAGATCATTTACTGACATCACTTTATTCAAGCGTGATCTTAAAACGTTTCTGTTTAGAATGGCGTATTCTTCTTCCTGATTAATTAATTGATTAACTTATAATTTTAACATATATTAATTACCGATATATAATACATTTTTATATATGAATTCCTTCTATGCAAGGATTTCTATGTTTCCGCCTTTATTTGGCTTTTTATAATATTTTTTAGCTTGTTTTAATTACATTAAATTAAATATTCCTAAACTTTATTTTAAATATGTAAAGCGTTGTTGAACTTTAAGGAATTGACGCTATATAAAATATTATTATTATTATTATTATTATTATTATTATTATTATTATTATTATTATTATTATTATTATTATTATTATTATTATTATTATTATTATTATTATTATTATTATTATTATTATTATTATTATTATTATTATTATTATTATTATTATTATTATTAACTATCAAATAAATATGGACAGATAAATACATGTGAGTATTAGTGGTTTAATTTAGATAACTGATAAACATTTACCACGTTCAGAAACCAGTAGTCTCCCACAGCTCCTGGCTGTATAAACTAATTGTGATTTTCATAATGCCTGATAGTAATTTTAAAAAACTTTAAAGGGCAATCATTTGAAAAATTGTAACTATTATACTACTCTTAAGACTCCGTTCTTTATACAACGCAGTTCTTAGTATCTCATGGATCATGTCATTAATTTTCTTTGAACTTTTACCACTATGAGATTCTGTCTATTTATTCTGTCGCGTGGTGATTTGCCGATCAAGTTGATTGCGAAACAATCCAGACCAGTATTCACAATACCGTTTGGGATTATACAGTAACAAATGAAGGACTACTAGGGTGAAATGTAACTTTTGGCTGTATTATCTACACTTTCACAATTTATAAACGAGAACTTTTCTTTTATTTAGAATTTGGTCATCACTTTTTTAACAACGGTTTTAAAGCCATTTTAAATCAATTGTAACTGCATGATTAGCATCATTAAGCTTGGATGCAGGGATTCCATTTTCTAAAAGAAATTAGCCAAGTGATCTTACATGTGAATGAAGCCAACATGGGAGATCTTTAGGAATCAGCAATTTGATGAAATATGTCTTCTATATACAAAGCCGTATTTGGAAGTCATGACTGTTCAAAAATATGACAAACCAAAATGTTCTTAGTAGGAGAGAGTGGCTTGGCATGAATATATATAATATGAATTTCAATTTTTTTTTACAAAATTTCCCAGCATGCAATAGGGAAGTAATTAGTATTTAGCCTTAGAATTAAGGCATTGAATAGACTAGCGCCATCCTATATTACAGACCGCTTCTACTACCTTTTAACAAAGTTCATAATATCAATACTCGTGGTTTAACTAATAACTTGAAGCTTCCACTTACGAACTCAAAATCTGGATTGCGAACTTTCAGTTACCTAGCCTCCAGTGAATGGAACTTACTTCCTGATACTGTAAAATCATCTACATCACTCTCGTCATTCAAGTCTAATTATTTAAACATGTCTTCCAAAAAGCTTGAAAACATGAACTTATATTAGGTTGTACTTTTTGTCAAATTAGGAATTTTCAAATTACATTTAGAAAAGCTTGAAACATGAATTACTTTAGGTAGTTTTTTTTTTTAATTTAGAAATTTTAAAACTGCATTTAGATAGTTTTAAATTTTTATCATTTCAATTCAATTGTTGTTGTTTTTTATTTAATTTATATGTATGTATGTATGTATGTATGTATGTATGTATGTATGTATGTATGTATGTATGTATGTATGTATGTATGTATGTATGTATGTATGTATGTATGTATGTATGTATGTATGTATGTATGTATGTATGTATGTATGTATGTATGTATGTATGTATGTATGTATGTATGTATGTATGTATGTATGTATGTATGTATGTGTATATGTAGGGCCTAGATGAAAATTACTTGTGTTATTCTAGCTACCCTATTGAAATAAAGTGCTTTATTATTATTATTACTATTATAATAAAGGAGCATTTAGTTTAATGACAAACAACATATTCAAGATATCTGCATTTATGCTTGGTGTCCTGATTCCTTAGCATAAGTCTGTCACAAATCTGAGTTGCGGGTTACGAAAATGTTTTCGATGTTTGGGTGTTAAGGGGTATTTTAAAGTCCCACGTATCCATTCCCCCTTACTTAAAAATAGGATGTTGGATTTTTAAAGCATCTTACAGGAGTCACAGTGAGATAGTTTCTTTGCCAAAGTAGAATTAGTCAACATACCTATTGGGTATACTTGTTTCAGTAAAAATGTCGTCCGGCATGATGCGAGCAAAGCCAGAATTTATTTTGAGGAATAATAACCCACAAATTTGAACTCGTCATTCAAAATTACATAGGAATAGTCAGTTTTAGATATATGGTAATATGCAAACATTGATTAATGATTTAATTATTGTATTTATTTATATCTATATAATCCTTATTGAATTATATAAGAGACAACAGATCAAGAAATATTATTGGTGAGTCGTTTTTTGTGTGGGTTGGTTAGTTGGTTGATTTGTTGGTTGGTTGGTTGGTTGCTTGGTTGACTGTTTGGTTGGTTGGTTGCTTGCTTGCTTGACTGTTTGGTTGGTTGGTTGGTTTGTTGTTGGTTGGTATGTTAGTTGGTTATTTGGTTGATTGTTGGTTAGTTGGTTAGTTATCTGGTTGGTTGTAATGTTTGGACTATGTGCAAACTATGATATCATTCCACAGGGAGCCCGTTTCTTTTCTTTTTTTTTCCTCTATTTTTATTTACGCTATTGATGCGCTATATTATGTTTGCATCGGGATTCCTGTGGTATGAGACAGTTCCGAAATGATGTAATTAACAGTAACTCGATAGGAGGATTAAACTCTTATCTGTAACGCACTCGCTTGTAACCGTTAATGTATAGAAGGGCTGAAACAACTGCTAGATGCCTCAATTAAAACTCATATATAAAATGTTTTAAGCATTCTTTCATTGTTATAAAGCCTCCAAACGTTTGTGTAATAAACATACTTTATGTTAAGATGTTCAAATTTTGGGAAATCTAAAATGATACGATGCTATGCAGCAATATTTAAAAGTCGAGTTTTAGTTACATGTTCACCGCTAGTTACCCTGACCGAGGAGCTTATGAAACTTAACTAAGCCGTTAAACTATTTTTATTCTTAGACGAGTAAGAACTCCCGATTTATGATCGTCGATTTTGTTATTCAAGTTTTTACTTTTACGGTTTACTTTGCGTTGTTAAATGGATTGTGTCACGAATAGAGAGTCGCTAAAAATAGCTGGTCAGGGCAAGTAGCGGTGGTGCTGTTACGATAATCTAGCAGTTGTTTCGGCCCTTCTCAATTATTGACTGTTACTAGAGAGTGCGTTACAAATAAGAGTTTATCCTCCTATCGAGTTACTGTTAGTTACATCAACATGTTAAACGATACGTCCGAACTGTCTCATACCACAGGAAACCCGATGCAAACATAATATAGCGTATTATTAGCGTAAATAAAGAGAGAAAAAAATGAAAAGAAACGACAAAAAGCCGGGCTCCCTGTGATCATTCCTTGTTTTTTATTGTATAACTTATGCAACCTGAAAAGACGACTGGGTTCCGATTTGTATACATTTGTCAATTTGATTTTGAGAGATTCTTTTCTTACCTTTTAAATCCAGGATGACCCCATTTGAAATCCAATTCTCTCGCTAACAATGACCTTATGTATTTCTGACAAAAAATGTGTTGATTATTTATACATATATTGTGTTGCTTTTTACAGGGACTTAAAATGTTTTCGTGTGATCCGTGTTTTAGGTCAGTACCAACAGGCACATTATAAGTGGGGTTTGACTCCTGACCAAGAACAGCCCCTGTTTTTATTGGATTTTCTGCCATGACTTTTTTTAGGGTTAAAAATATTCCCTGTGCGTACCTTTTAGGGTTTATAGGGTTTTTGCTCAAGTCAATTACATAATATGAATCTGTACCTGTAAGTGTCATTTTTACGTGGCTTTGTTAGTAAAAAATAGCTTAAAGACCGGGCAAACGGCTTCTATATTTGCTTCAACATTCGTTCGATTTTGTTGAACACTCTAGAATGGCTGTGTTGAACGATGTTGAACGTAGGTGGGCAAACGGTTTCAACATTTACTTCAACATCTGTTCGATTTGGTTAAATGGCAATGTTGAAACCGTTTGCCACCCCCTTTCAACATTGATGAAGCATTTTACGTATTTGAAAGACCACTAAATATGCATGGGTGAACTCAGCAATGTTCAACGGAGCAGGGCAAACGACTCAACTCCATTTCAACATTCACAGAATAAAAGATGAAATGTTGAATGGATGTTGCAGCAAAGTTTAAACGCCTTTAAACGCTTTCAACGTCAATTCAACATCGATTCAATACGTTTCAACCATGTTCAAAGTGTGGGCAAACGGCTTTAACATGCATTGCCATTCTTAAAAATCGAACGCATGTTAAAGCAAATGTTGAAGCCATTTGCCAGGGCCTTAAGAGTGGTAGTCTGTAAGAATCAGACCAAATCAAGAAGTCGTGGCCAGGTAGGATCGCCGATTTGCCCCAAATTCGGCATGTAGTCTTGGTTTTATGCCCTATCAACGAATCCAGTGGTTTGAGACGAAAAAAATTTTTTGCTCAAAAGTTAGGGGGGAGGGGTACTTTTTGGTCCTAAAACGATCGTCAAATAGCGCAAATCATCGGTATGTTTGGCGATTCATATCATTACAAGTATAAAAGTTTTCAAAACATTTTAATATACCAAACAAAGTACATTATTTCTTCTGTCGAAAACAGTTTTCAAATTTAAAAAAGAATTGTTTTCAAGTATCTTACAGACTCCGAAAAGAAAGTAATATGGCGGCGTTGCTGACTAACCGAAAATTTGTGTTTTTTTGATGGTCCAAAAATGGCCTTGGTATTTTGATTCAAAAGCTGTCCGTTATTTTGGGGTAACTTCAATAATAGATCTAAACATTGAAAAAATAAAAAACCTGGGCAAATTAAATGCGCGGCCTCACGATCACTCCGAATGTCAGATAGTCCATCGATTTTCACTTAAAAATGCAAATTAGCCGTTGTTGGTTACTTGTGGTTTATTTAATATGAATCAACTTTTTGAACATTTTGTTCTTCCATACAGTACTTTTAGATTATACAAAGTTTTTTACAATGAATAAAATCTATTTGAGAACAATATTTTAACAAAAAGCTAGTATTCAGATTTTTTGTTGGATATCCATAATTAGCATAATTAATGCTAAAATGTCGTGATCAACGGAGCGTAGAAAAACATTGATATTTCGGCCGAGTATTTTTATACATACAGATAGAAATGCCTTTAAATGTTTTAAAATCTAACAACTCTAAACTATGAAGCAAGAGCAGCGTTCCACAAATTCATGGATTAAAGCAATGAGTGGTGCTTTTCTTTTTGTAGCCGTGACTTCGATTCCGTAATTATCACAAATACGCCTTAGCACTTTTAAAGTAAGCATGGTGAGTCGCTTAGAAGCAACAAGTTCACAGAGATTATATCCATCAAACATAAGAGGATGGTCTGCTAGGGTTTCTTTGATAATTTCACAACGGACATTGGACAAATCCTCTTCATATTCGGCTGCTTTGAAATCTGTTTTATCACTGTTCTTTCCACTCTTAGATCGTCTTGAAAAGAAACCTTTGATTTGTTTTGATGACAAAAATTCCTCAGGAGAGAAAAGCCTTTCACCTTTGGAGTCTGTGGCTACCCTCATTTGTTTTGATACAGTTGTTGGATCGAGCTTGTGACCACTTGTTTCGCCGATCATGAATTTCTCCTCAAGAAAGGCCTTTTGCTTCACGTTGAAAGCTTTAGCTTTTTGAAAATCCCTTAAGGCCCAGCCCTCGTCTTGGTTAAGGGCGGACTGACGCTTATCTGTTGAACTACTGGTAGGGGGTATACTGTTGTCTTGCTGTGAAACTTGTAAAGTGTTTTCACCACCTTTCATTTTAGTGTAATACTTTATCTTAGCTTTGTCTAGAAGTGGTTTTCTCTCTGGCTTGAAAACACATTTACCATAGGTAAGGTGATTCAGCATAGATTGGTACTTTTGATAATTGCGAACACATCCTTCATTGGGACAGGCAAAAAGATTTATGCTTTCTCCAGCGTTATCTTCCCTTTCCTTAGGTGTTCCTGTCAAAGTTTCTTTTTCACTTATCACGTGATCGCCAATATTATCATCGCTGACATGAAAAGCCGTACCTTCACCACTAAGTCTATCGTCCTCACATTTAGCTTCATCAGTATAAGAGTCGTGATCATCGGAGTCCGACTCATTGTCATCATGATCGTAATCATCATCATTTTCCTCCTCCTCCTCAACATCATCATTCTCCTCATTATTCTCATCTTCCTCCTCCTCATCATCATCATTCTCCTCCTCCTCATCTTCCTCCTCCTCCTCATCATCATTCTCCTCCTCCTCCTCATTATCCTCATCTTCCTCCTCCTCCTCCTCTTCCTCCTCCTCCTCCTCCTCTTCCTCCTCCTCCTCCTCCTCCTCCTCCTCCTCTTCCTCCTCCTCCTCCTCATCACCATTGACATCATCACCATCATCTTCATCTTCATCATTCATATCGACATCTTTTTCATGTTGTTCCTGCTGGACGACTTGGCCTCCTGACGCACTACCAATGACTTTATTTGCTGTTTGTAAACAAAGTAAAATATGACCACAATGAAATGCAAAAAAAAAAAAATAGGAAAAAAAAATTAAGTTTTAACATACGTGAGATGCATTATAGTCGACTAGAGTATATTAGTTTGTTTCCCTTGCTGTGTTGCATCGTTGTAGCCAATACATACATGAATCGTATCTCTCTATATTTTTAAACATACATCATATGATACTTTTAGTTTGATAAAAGATAGGTCGTGTTTATGACACATACCACTTCGTTTGCTTCGTTTTGATTTTGTAGAACGAAATTCTCCAGGTGAAAATCTCCCCTCATTGGAACTTGTGTTGAAAACCTCAAAACCTAGTAACAAATTAGTTACGCATTTAATTACATAATTCCTAACTCTAAAAACTATTACAGTGGAACCCCGCCTTACGGGCACCCGCATAATAAAGCCACCTGGCCCGTTATTGCGGCCAGTGTTTTAGGTCCCGAGGATATGTATGCCTAAAACATTTTCTATAAAATGTACCTGCATAATACGGCCACCCCGTTAATAGGGCCACTTTGGGCTGTCCCTTCGTTGGCCGGATTAACGGGGCTTCACTGTACTTTAATTTAACTATTCGTTTAATTTTCCATTCATTAAAAAGCTACTGCAATAGTTGTAATTATGAATAAAGATGCTCACTTTTTTATCTTAACATTATAACTTGCCTTCAGCCAATGATAACGGAAAGAGTTTTCCCTTGCCAACTGCATATGCTCTCCAGACTCTTACTCCTTTTTCGGAAAATTCGAAATTGTTAAATTTGCTGATACCCTTCATTTTGTCGTTCAATTCTGTACTATGTGGATTGGTCAGTAGTCCGACTCGTACTCCAGGAACTCCTCCGTGGGAGAGAAGAGCTTCAACGAACTCTTGTGGTGTACTGATGTTATGACCTTCATTGAGGTAGACTCTTGCATGGTTTTTCATTGTTGCAGCGGTACGGTCGCATTGCGCTTTTCCACCCTGAGGGTCCGAGAAATCCATTCGTTGAACATTTACTCCTGTTCTTTTGGAAATAATACTGCTGGCAAGTACGGTATTGGCAGAATGGTAGCAACCACCATTGTCTTGGCGATAGTACACTTTAGTTATCTCTGGATGCTCACTTTTTATTGTGCTGAGTAGGTGTTCCGTAAGAGCAACAACACAAGCACTGTCTTGTGAACACTGCTCTACCACTTGTACAAAGGCTTGTGTCTCGTATTCGTTATCAACCTTTCTTACAACAACAGAGATATGCCAAGAGATTCCTCTCTTTGCGAACCAGTCTCCCTGTGACTCTCGGTAATAGAGCGGAAGAAGTTTCATAGCCCAGTCCTGGATTATAAGTGCACTCTGCTGATCTAAAGTGTTCAAAGCATTGATTCTTGCAGTGTCTTGGTTGATGGTCCTCAGTTGATGGGCCTTCCAGTGCTGAATATTCTTCACGGACTCTTTCCATGTGTAGATCGCGTTGTCTTTGTCATTTTGTGTCATTGCAGATTGGGCAATAAGTCCCTCGATCTCGGAAAGTACTGTGTTTAGCTCCTCACAAGTGTTACATACCATGTCGTGTTCATGGTCACATTTCTTTCTAAAAGTAGAATCTTTTGGATCACTTAACGCATAGGTGAGACAATGGTCAGGAATTTGCGAGGAATTGGACACATGGACCTGCAAGAAGGAACATTTAGAAGACTTAATTAATGCTATTTCTTATAACTACCATCAGCTAGGCAGTGTTATTTCTATGTTTTCTATCAGTTGTCTTTTCAGTTTGTTTGTTTGTTATTTTGTTTTGTTATTTTGTTTTTGTTTGTTTGTTTGTTTGTATATGTATGTGTTTGTGATTTGTGTTTGTTTGTTTGTTTGTTTGTTTGTTTATTTTTTTGAAGCAAGTAGCTTGGTTTGAATGAAACAATAAAGATCACGTACTTTAAAATCACTCTTGATGTAATTCCTCCCCAGCTTTAGTTTCGTTTGTGCATCTTGCGCAACCAACTGATCCAATCCATTATCAACAAGTTTATCAAGTAGTTTTATCAATTCGTCAAACGCGTTGCTACCGTCTGTGGAAAAGTAATCAAGTCCTTGAAGACTTTTTCGCGATGATGCTTTGCAAGCTGATAAGATACGTCTAAGTGTACTTCTACTAAGAACCGTCTTTCCCCTCTCCTCGCAATAACGCATGTACTGGTTAATGATTCTTTCGTTTATTGATACTCTGATCACGTTAGGGGTAAGCAAAACTTCGCCTGAAGATAGTTTCAACTTCTTTTGTCCAAACGGCAAATCTTGTATTATGTAAGGACTTGTAATGAAATCAAGAAAATCATCCAATTGGTTGGTATCATATCTGGTTCTGGGAACAGCCCTTGGAATCAAAAGTACTCCACGTCCATGTTGATGACAGTGTTTGCGCGCTTCACAGAACATGTATTTAGACAATCCAGGAATATAACGACGGATTTCTTTAAATGTGGTGAGATCAGCAATGGTAGAGAGTATTTGTCTTTTAACGTTTCTGCTAGATGCATTGAGGTATGTTTCTGACAATGCTTTGAGATATGGGTCTTGATTTCCCTTCACTTGTCTGACTGGTCTTTCTGAAATATTCAAGTCATCACACAGTTTACTAGATGATTTTAGTACTTCCCATAGTCGACCAGGATTAGACGGAGACAACGTCTTTAGAACGGCAGTCATGACGTCACATGCACGACCAATATAACGCCTCCTTGTGCGTGGAGGGACAGATGACACGTCTAGATCCAAAACATTCAATGGAGAAACACCACTACATTTCAGGAACTCGTTTAATTTTTCCTTTTGGTAGTTGACAAAGGGAGTGGCTGGTACCTCTATGCTATAACGTGTTTCCTTGCCTACTGGTGTAAAACATGCTTCTAAACCACTCGTTGGTGTCCACTGTTGAGGTAATAAAGAAAAGTACATTAATTAAAGTTATAACAATGTGTTTTTGTGTCTATGTACTGTATTATACATAAATAAATACATTGTAAATTACCGCTGTCTCACTATCACGCACGTCTTCATCTGTGGGGGCACTATGACTATGTGGGGTGTTACAAGCAATTGTTGACTTTGCAGTAAAACATCTTTCGTTCGGGAAGTTTTGTTCGTATGGTGTTTCACAGAGATTTAGATTATTCAGCTTTTTTGACAGACTTTGTTCCGTTTCTTCCACAACATCGTACGATATGTTTGCATCGTTGTTGTCTTCCACATTTACACTTTCTTCCTGCTTCGTCAGTCTCGTTCTGCATTTACGACAAATAGCTATAAAAGTAAGGAAAACATTTATTAAAGATGCCAATCGGGCGTATACATAATTCATAATCACTAATACTAATTGAATTTGGTCTTATATAATCTTTATCTAAATATATGTAAAATGGACTGTAATATAGGTAACCTAGAATAAGCAGGGACCAAGCATATTAAAAAGTGTGTGGTGGGAGAGGGGGGGGGGGGGGGGGGGGGGGTGGGGTGGTGGGAGATTGGCAGGCATTTATTTCCCGCGCAAACCACAGGAAACCCACGATTCAGTTTTTTTTTGCCAACTCATGAAAAAAATCAAAAATTGTTATTTTCATTTATTGTATATTTTAACGCAAAACGTCCCCGTCTACGCGGTCCATGATATGCGGTGTGCAAAAAAACCCTTTCCATTCTAAAAATAACTTACGTAATCCAATCGCCACAAGCTGTCCCGTTTTTTGAAATACGGCTTTGGATTGGCTGACAGATATCCCCCGGTCTCCCTTTGGGGGTTTCTTAGGATTGTGGCAGCTTATTTCACGAGGGACGGCACATCTTGTTTTCCCACTCCTCCATCGTAAGCCATAAATGTCTCGATGGAATGGACAAATTGTTAAGTCCGAAGGAACATCAGTCAAATCGTACACTCCTGCAATACAACACATGCACGGCGAATCGTGAAAATAGAATACAATGATTTTAGCAACAATTTAAAAAACAACTACCTAAACAGAGTTATACAGTTAGCAATTAGAATGAATATCTTAACACACAAACTATCTATTACTGAATGTAAATAAGAAATAAATGTTCATCATACCTGCTCTGGCCAAGATTAAAATTCCTTCACTACTGATGTAGGTGTCCGCGACATTGCAGCTTCGCAAGTGACTTGTCACATCTTTATTACAACTACTCAGTAAAGTACATTCGGCGTTATTCCCACTCTTACCACAAGGATCTGTAACTAGCTTACCGAAGCCGCAAGTCGCCATATAGACATATTTATATCATACAAAAACATTTTCAAGTTAAACGAAGGATTTCTCACCAAGTAAATAAGAGCCCGCCGGTTAGTCTTTGAAAATGTATTTTCACGTCGGCTTTTCCATCAGTAATTATCAAATATTGTAACTTCATAAACTTTGTCTAAAAATAGAACACTTTAATTTGGGACGAAACATTAGAAATTTGATGGGGGGGGGGGGGGGGGGGGGGGGGTTAAGCCGTTTTCTGGTACAGGAGATTGCCCTCGAGATTGTGTAAGATATCTGTTCCGTCCCTTTATAGCTAACTTTGAAAGTGTAAAAAGTATTTGTGTTCTTTTCAGAAATAATTAACGTCAAACGTGGCTACATGAAGAAAATCACCACTCACTTATACAGTCCTTACATTTGTTGTACACTGCTTTTGCCTTAAAACTACATAGTTGAGATCATTTAGATATAAAGGCATTGCTATCTGTATGTATAAAAATACTCGGCCGAAATATCAATGTTTTTCTACGCTCCGTTGATCACGACATTTTAGCATTAATTATGCTAATTATGGATATTCAACAAAAAATCTGAATACTAGCTTTTTGTTAAAATATTGTTCTCAAATAGATTTTATTCATTGTAAAAAACTTTGTATAATCTAAAAGTACTGTATGGAAGAACAAACTGTTCAAAAAGTCGATTCATATTATATAAACCACAAGTAACCAACAACGGCTAATTTGCATTTTTAAGTGAAAATCGATGGACTATCTGACATTCGGAGTGATCGTGAGGCCGCGCATTTAATTTGCCCAGGTTTTTTATTTTTTCAATGTTTAGATCTATTATTGAAGTTACCCCAAAATAACGGACAGCTTTTGAATCAAAATACCAAGGCCATTTTTGGACCATCAAAAAAACACAAATTTTCGGTTAGTCAGCAACGCCGCCATATTACTTTCTTTTCGGAGTCTGTAAGATACTTGAAAACAATTCTTTTTTAAATTTGAAAACTGTTTTCGACAGAAGAAATAATGTACTTTGTTTGGTATATTAAAATGTTTTGAAAACTTTTATACTTGTAATGATATGAATCGCCAAACATACCGATGATTTGCGCTATTTGACGATCGTTTTAGGACCAAAAAGTACCCCTCCCCCCTAACTTTTGAGCAAAAAATTTTTTTCGTCTCAAACCACTGGATTCGTTGATAGGGCATAAAACCAAGACTACATGCCGAATTTGGGGCAAATCGGCGATCCTACCTGGCCGGCCTAGGTCTGACTCTTACAGAGTATGACTCTTAAGCTGCCAAGGACATCACACAGTCGTATCTTTTAGGGGTCACCTTGAAATCGACCGCCGATCACCTCTTGAAAAAAAAAAAACATCTTAGTTACCTTAAATTTATCAAACAGTAGAGGCTTGAATCTTATCTTTTGACCAATTTCGTGTAAACTGTCCATGGCTATCTTTATTGGAATGAATTTTTTTTCTCTTGAAATATAACTTGTCAACTTTAAGGGGATTGTAATGGTAAGTAATTTTTCCCTGAAATTTGATCAAAGTACAAATCATTAATTCATACATTAATTATATCGATATTTCTTCTTTTTTATCGATATATTCATAGCACCTGTTGGTACGTGTTTGTGTTATATAAACATAACAAGTTGTTGCAATGGTAAAAATGATAAAAAGAAATAATTTATAATCATATTCATATTAGCGACATCCTTTGTGGTCTTCAGAGTATGGACTTTATAGCTTCAGCCCGGACACCGATTATAACAGGTTTTTGTAAAATTCATGAATAATTAATGAGGCGCAAAACCAATGAAGACACTGCAATTGAGTCACATGTAGACCTTTGTAAATACCAATACACATGAAGTATCTAAAAGCACGGGAAGGGTTTGAAAAGTCATCAGGGAAAAGTTGGGGTCGATGAATTATTAATCAGTAAATTAACTTGTAATACAGATCCCATGCTGTCCTAATTAGTATTCATAACTTTTGATACAGGTCATCTTATTTGAGAATGCACATTTTGTTTCGGTGAAAAAAAATTGTGTTAATAAAAGACACGAAACAGATTATTATCCACACTTTGCTTAATGAACTTTCTTCATTGTGAAATACAATACAGTTTTTTTGTTCGTAAAGGGAATATTAATATTGCAGTTATTGAAAACTAAATTAAAGAACACTTTACTTTCATTATCATTGCTTTGCCACTTCCCCAATAAACTTGGATAACCAGAAGTTAAGAGTTTTCGCAGACATTTTTTCAAATGGGACTGTTAAATCTTCCACGTTCGTCATATCGAAGCCATCCCAACCACACGTCTCCAATTGTACTCGTTTATTTGTTCTTGTTTGCTGCCATTCAGTAAAGACTTTTACACACCATTTGGTATTGTATGTTGTATTCTTGGGAACCACTTTTGAAAATAAAATTCTCTCTTCGTTTTTGCTTTTAGGTTCTCGAAAACGAGCCACCATCTTCGACCTCAACTCTATACTAACAAACGGCTTACAAATAATTCAATAATAAATTAATTCAAAGCCATAAGTGAGGCAAATGAATACTAATCTCTTGAGACCTAGATGCTCACGATTTCACTTTTCTACACAATTTTGAATGACAATAAGGAAACTCACTTGATTGCCCTTCATTGTCTTAGCGGTTTAATCCATTCTACAAGGAATATAAACATTCACATGCAATCTCAATGAACTCTATATTGATTGGTTTTTGCGCCTTATTCATTATTCTTTGATTTCACAAGTAATGTACAATATTCGCGTCCGATCTGTATGGGCTTTACAATGGCTCGCCTGCGGCTTGCCATTGTAAATGCCCATACAGATCTCCCGCTCATATTGTATATATTACATATAAACAAATTTATATCTATTTGCTTATCTACATTTATATGCTGTTTATATACTTACTTCCAGAATGAGAAAGCATCGCTCAATAACCCGTGTCGATCTGTGTCTGTAAAAAACTGAAAACAAAATCAATCCAATCTGTCGATAAGTCAGTGTGCATTAAGTAATGTTTTTTTATTAGGGTTTCTAAGCACTAGAAAATAATATGTGAAACCGAACCGAGATGTTTGGTCTGAGTCCGCCAAACTTCGAAAAAATTGTTTGACTATCCGACGATTTCACTCTCACTCTGTGCTTTTGGCCGTTCTCAAATTAAAACTATAACTAACTAATGTTCATTTGTGACCAAAATCATAGCCATCAAAATGTCGAAGTGGTTTGGGCAACTCATAAATGTGTTTTATTAGTAACTGGTTGCTGGAATGGGGGAAATAATTTCAAAAATCACACACACATATCATTTTTAGTTTAAAGGGATCCTCCACTAAAAATAAACTTGAACTTATATGATGATAAAAATTATGCTGATTTCAAATATATATCAAAAATTTTTCTCCCGAAAAAAACGGTTTAAAATGCGAGAAAAAATATTGTTGGGATCCCTGTGGCACCTTCTGATGACGTCATGTTGCTCCCAACGATGGGAAATATATATGAATATAGCTATAAATATCGTGCGAAAATGGTTCTGCCTAATCATATTGTGCAAGAATTCCCCAAAGAATGAATAAAGGTTCTTCAAAAAAATACCTTTCGAAATATTCCGAAGTATGATGCTATTTTACCTACTTTTTTGAGATAAAATGATTAAATGACAAATGAAAATTACTCCAAACTTTTGTCTTTCAATCGGTTTGAAATTTGTCATCCGAAAGTCTGGAGACTTTCCAAAGTTGAGCAAAGAACAAAAGTTGTTATTTCATTTTCTAACTCTAAAGCGAAAAGAAAGCTTTTGTAAAATGTTTAGTGTAAAAGTGTAAAATGTAAAGTGAGAGAGAGTGAATGTACAAAACACGATGTTTTAAAGTTTTGCAAATTTTTGTATTCATAAAAACATCCATGATACAATCTTGCTTTTTTGAGAATTGGGCAATGTTGTTATACAAAAAACGGCTGTTGAGTATGAAGTCTTCGTCTTTAAAAAAATGCTTGTCTTCAATTTAGAGAATAATCCACTGTGTCGAAATGTTTGCAGAAACTCCTACTCCAATGGCGATGACAATACCATCACTTGTATTCTTGTCCATCGCATAGGCATAATGTAAAATTAGCAAAGCTCATTTTTGAAAACATTTTTGTACATTACGTACAGTGACATAAACATAAGCCAACAAATCCACATGAAGAAGTATGCTCAATCGATTGCAAAAGGTCACTCTAATCAAAAGGGTTACAAGAAAATATGCCTTCATATATCTTGTTATGTTCTTCAATTCTTAATTTACTTATATAAAACATCAAAAAACTAACATATACAAGTGTCAAAAATTTCGCCCGAACACGTAATTCAAAAATCTGCCAATTCAGCGAATCAGGTCACTCGAACCTAGTCTCCCAACATTTGCCACATACCAATTCTCGTACTCAGACCCTACTCAGCGTTTTGGCAGATCGTAGGCTCTGAGAAACCCTACAACCGAAAACCAGAATTGTTGTGACAGCGTCAACAGAGCGCATGCGACATCTTTAATTCGACCGAGTTGTTTGGGCACGAGTTAATTAATATTCATGAATATATCATCATCTTCTGTACGAGCCTTGGCACGCATGAATGTGCAAAATATTTATGTTTTATGAATTGATTTTAATGGTTAAAGAAGTGCATTTGAGCGGTAAAATTAGGCACGGATAAGGAAACGTTACGGCAAAATAACATTCTTGGATCAGAATTCTGTAAACTTAAAAAAGAAAGGATTTATGAGCCTGTAAAGAATGTTGACACGTGTCTTAGGTTCTCCGAAGCTGCAACCTTCCCGGCACAGTGAGTTAGGCGAATTTAAAAATAGCCGTAACTTGTTTAATTTTAACCCAAATCGCTTGAAATCTTCACAAACACTTAATTAAATAATGACTGAAAATGACACTGAAAGGTTTTATTGAATTGTTTTAATATTTCGTTGAAAAACTTCGAAGTTTTAAAAGTCGCCTTAGATTCTCTTGTAAATAGTGAGCTTGGGCTACCTGTGATGTACCTATTTAGACCATTGCTATTGTTATACCACTCAGCCAATCAGATCACTTGATATTATAGGGCTTCCCAGAGCCTACGATCTTTCGTTAGAAAGCTGAGAAGGATCTGGGTACGAGAATGCCACAAACCGGGATAAGCGTACATCTACTTTATAGTGATAAATACAAAGGAACATTGGTTAAAATCAAATACCTTTGGATAGTAATTAAGTTGTTTGGCTAGGATTTCCCACATTTCTTTATCATAGTTAACTCGGTAGAATCCTGCCCGTCCAGCGTTAGCTTTGATCCACGTGACACAAGATCGAACAGTAAAATTTACTGAATATCAAAAAAAAAATAAAAAAATACAGCACTTTGATTAAATTAATTGATGAATATATAATATTTAACAAATAGAACAGTCTTTTCCGTGCTCTGTTCAGTTATAAAGCACGATGAAAGTGACGAGAGCACGAAAGAAGTGATGGGAGAAGCACGAGCTGAAAGCGAGTGCTTCTCCTCACTTCTTGAGTGCTCTGTTCACTTTCTGAGTGCTTTATAACTGAACAGAGCACGGAAAAGACTGTTCTATTTGTTTTATTATATATTTGCTCATTTCTTTTAAGCTTAAATCACTTTAATTTCACGCTTTTTATCGATAAAGTTACTGATTCTATTTCAAAATTCTCCCTACTAACATTCGTGTGAGTTCTCGAGCGCTGATTGGTTGCCGTCTGGGTTTCCTATTACACTGTCACGCCACGCTACAGTCGTCCGAATGAAATTCAATCGATGCAAAAGGGACTGCAAAAGGCCGATAAAAACAAGATTATATGGATAAACGATGAATGGAAATTACTTTCTGTAAGTAAAAAATTGTAATAAATGCCAATTTGTTCTCATGGAGCATGTGTGTTTTAAATTTATGCCGTTTTGCAGTCCTTTTGACAAATTTTCGCCAACAATCATCCCAGCGAACCGTTTGCTGAAACCGATAGTAATCTTATTTTCAGCAAAAACATGCTCAAAGTTGTTTTGGTTAGAGAATGTAATATTTATGGATCATTTGAAAAGCTATGCATTTTGTAGAAATTTTGAACTCCTCAAGTTTGGTGTCATTTTAAATTTGGCCGGTTTTGAGTCCTATTTTGTGATATTTTAAAGACTTTTTGGTTGTATTGTACGTTCTTTCATTTTCAAACTTCACTTTGCTTTCTAAATATAAACAATAGATTGTATTTCTGTGTGAAAAATAGGCTGATTATCAGTATTTCCTGATTAAAAACATCTCATTTTAGTGTTTTGTTTTCTAATTTTGCCAAATCTTGAAACGGAAATCGAGTTCGGTGCGTGACAGAAATTCGTCATGATGTCGTCACAGCTGTGCTCCGTTCACCTATAAAGCACAGCGCTCGACCAATCACACCGCGCGTAGTATCTCAAATATATAATAAAACTTAATACAAAACGTTTGTACCTGACGTTTTGTCCATCCAAATCAAGTTTATTTTCTCTGGTGAGGCCGAGACAGTGTACCACAATGGAACGTGCCATGTTATCCTGGTAAAAAAAAAAAAAAAAAAAGATATCAAAGTCTGATTTTGTGTGGATCAAATGATTAAACGCCGTACTATTCAGCGAAAGACCGAAGTTGTTCTTCGATGAGCCACAGTCTAGATAGCGTGCATTTTTTTGTTAATATTGGAAACACTTAAATATTCCACGAGCCGTAGTCAAATTGAGTCTGTTTGACGAGAACTGTGAAATTGTTTATTGAGACAGAGTGCTACCTTTATAATTATACTTGAAAATGGTTGGATTTTTTAGAACGTTAAACCGAAGAATGCATGCAAAACAGGTAATGTTTGGGGTAGGTGCCTTATGGGTAAAAGTATCGAGTATAATTGTCGATCGTAACCTCTTTAGGGTAAAATCAGCATTTTGTACACTGTAGGGTGTAAAAATTAATATTTGAAAATTTCTTCATTTTGTTTTAATGTTGTATAAATAACCATGTACGTGTGAATTTATATAGCATAGTTTCTATTTAAGACATTTCGAAAGAGGTTTAATAGTATGAGCAATTTACTTTTGGAGATGGTATAGATTGAGATCCGAAAGTGATACATCACTGAAACATATGAGGCCCCAAGTGAGTACTATTTTTTGATTGTTGATACTCAAAATTACCCTTTGTATTTTTTCTGGTATTCAGGGTCTTTTGGATCGAGTCCGCTGATATATCTTCTCTGAGACGCTGTGTAGATTTTATTACCATTTGTGTCCTTTCCCACATATTTGATATCGATTAGTGGATAACCGCTTTGGTATTCCCAGTCGTGCATAACAGTGTTGACATCGAATGAAGGTCCCGTCTAGCGAACAACCAATAAATGTTGTCAGTATTTCACTATTATGTTTCGAATTCTGTATACAGCCTGCTAAGATAAATAACTGATCATCATTTAGACTAAAGGTCGGAACAGAAAGAAAACACATTAACTCACCAACTGAAATGCTTTCCATAGATCATCAGCGTCTGCATTACCAAACTTATGCTTCTTCATGTATAACTAAGTAGCAAGAATATGTATATTTTGCAAACCATTCACACAAACCACAAACCAACAACATATCGAACACTAAATGAAACAAACAATCAATCAACAAACCAAACAACAAACAAAACAACAAACCAAACAACAAAACAAATAACTAACAAGACAGCAAACAAAACAAAACAAAACAAAACAAACCAAAGAACAAACCAAACAACAAACCAACCAAAAAACCAAACAACAAACCAAACAAACCAAACAACAAACCAAACAAACCAAACAACAAACCAAACAACAAACCAAACAACAAACAAAACAAAACAAACAAACCAAACAAAAAAACAAACAAAACAAACCAAACAACAAAACAAACAACCAACCAACCAAAAACAAAAAAACAAAACCAACAAACCAAACAACAAACAAAACAACAAACCAAACAACAAAACAAATAACTAACAAAACAGCAAACAAAACAAAACAAAACAAAACAAACAACAAACAAAGCAAGAAACAAAACAAAACAAAACAAACAACAAACCAAACAACAAACCAAACAACCAACCAAACAACCAACCAAACAACAAACCAAACAACAAACCAAACAAACCAAACATCAAACCAAACAAACCAAACAACAAACCAAAAAAACAAACAAAACAACAAACAAAACAAAACAAACCAAACAACAAGCCAAACAACAAACCAAACAACAAACCAAACAACCAACCAACCACAAAACCAAACAACAAACCAACAAACCAAACAATAAACCAAACAACAAACCAAACAAAAAACAAAACAAAACAAACCAAACAACAAACCAAACAACCAACCAAACAAAAACAAAAAAACAAAACCAACAAACCAAACAACAAACCAAACAACAAACAAAACAAAACAAACCAAACAACAAACTAAACAACAAACCAAACAACCAAACAATAAAACAAACAACAAATTAAGAGTCATTGTCTGAGAAAACCATGCAAAATCAAAAGACCTGTAAAGATGGGGGTTGGCCGAATCAATTCATACTAACATCATACATAGGTTGGGTGGTAACATGTATAAATATGACAGACTTAGCTTGTCAACCCTTCTCATTCTAGAAATACGATTACCCTTGTAATTTTACCGAAGTTTACGACCTCCTAGAACACTTAAAATGAAACGTATTCTCTTCAAATTTCTTCTGTGTGGAGTTAATACCGTATAGTACTTGTACAAATCAAGATATACTTAAATACATCCATATGCTATCTGTAGCCGTTAGAAGTTGTGCACACTCTAAATCGTTGATACGAAAAAAGGTTTTTTTGACCCGCCAAAAAATACACAAACGTGATGCTGAGACAAACTCAAACCCAAAATCAAACCCTCCTTGTTCCACTGTATCAGAATCAAAAGTAATAGTTTTGGGCCATACAGTTTGAAAGATGATAGAGATGCTCAAATATGTCGAAATTACCTGAAATAAGGCAAAATGGTCCAGATGAGTTCAGAGCGTCATATGTAGTCCATTTCAGGTGTAAAATGAATCCAATTAAGTTTATAGCTAATATTTGCTTTCCGGAAGTGTAGTATGACATGTACTGGAGCTCAAATTGTCGATTTCACTTCTTTTTGTAGCATATTCGCGAGCTTGTAAACAAATCGTCGCCACCTTGGAATCCATTGCCGCGAGAGACTGAGCACTAGCTAGGACACAGGCAGCCCAAGCAAATCACGCAAATTCAGTGGATTTTTTTTCAATTTTTTTTTTTGCAATAAAATGTTACTAAACTTTGTCTGTAGTTATTGTGATGTATTTAAGTACTTTTTGGATGATTTTGGCTAGTTTTATTTACACAAGGCAGGCGACTCGAGTGGACATTACCTTCACTTTAATTCATCGGCAATTTATCCCCGAAAAATATTACTAGTGGGGGAGAAATTATAAATATGGCCTAAAACTAGCCAAAAATCATCCAAAAAGTATAGCGCTGCGCGGATGGTCTAAAAATAGATTAGATAATTAGACCCCCCTGCGCGATTCGGACAAACACAAGCTCAAGATTACAGTAACAATATGTGAGATTGGTATTCCGCTCGCTATTTTTATAAAATTATGCCTTATCCATTGTTAAAATGGTCGGTACGAAACAATGCTGTTGGGGTAGATGCAATAGCGATTCCAGATATCCCGATAGACTGCCAAAATTGCTGAATGAATTGAAGGAATCGGGCAAAAAGGAATTTATACCATTCGTTGGCACGATCACGAGCGATATGTCAGAGGTGAATCAACGCTTGATCTTGAGAACATTTCGGCACAACGAATATTACCAAAATTACGTATGATCCTCATTGGCCTGGAGAGAAAGGAACTACTGAAGAGTTTCCAAACCCTCTTAAAGCAAATTTCACGACCGAACAAGTAGAGAAAGCTTGCCGTGCAAAGAGAAAGGCGCCGAAACAAAGAGCCTTGTGTGATAAAGAAGTTTCGAAATCAGATCGAAAAAGGCAGCCTTTCTCATACTACATTTTTACCTTCTATTTCAAATGACTTGCTCGACGAAATAGCCGATGACATGGTAGAACTATAATAATATATATGCACTTCTTTTAACTGAAGAACTTATTAAAGGAATTTATGTAAGGTCAACGGAGAGTCGATCGAGGGCCGTAGTTATTGTTGGACTTGTATAAAGTGGTTGATGGTTTGCGTAAAAGTGAAAATATTATGTAAAAGTATGTGTAAAAACAAAGTCGTGTATGTGTAGAATGGTGCATGGTTAGAAATGAGTGTAAATCGATGGTGAGCTCACATGGAAAATAAATAAAAATTCTCCGGATTATAAAAAGTCGTTAGAACAGTTCAATATAGTCCACGGTATAGTTCTCTGGATCACTGATAAACTTTGACCCAGAAAAGACATCATTTTCTGTCAAATAAATAGCTTTTTTAGACGAATTTCAAGACGAACATTCTGATTCCTCACTCATTCTCTTTGTATTGACCTCAATGTTTGTCCGAATCACACTAGGGGGTCAAATTTCTGTGACGTAGTTTCCGCGCAGCGCTATTTAAATACATCACAATAACTACAGACAAAGTTTAGTAACATTTTAATGCAAAAAAATAAAAAAATGAAAAAAAATCCAATGAATTTGCGTGATTTGCTTGGGCTGCCTGTGTCCTAGCTAGTGCTCAGTCTCTCGCGGCAATGGATTCCAAGATGGCGACGATTTGTTTACAAGCTCGCGAATATGCTACAAAAAGAAGTGAAACCGACAATTTGAGCTCCAGTACATGTCATACTACACTTCCGGAAAGCAATTATTAGCTATATACTGAATTGGATTCATTTTACACCTGAAATGGACTACATATGACGCTCTGAACTCATCTGGACCATTTTGCCTTATTTCAGGTAATTTTGACATATTTGAGCATCTCAGTCATCTTTCAAACTGTATGGCCCAAAACTATTACTTTTGGTTCTGATACAGTGGAGCAAGGAGGGTTTGATTTTGGGTTTGAGTTTCTCTCAGCATCGCGTTTGTGTATTTTTTGGCGGGTCAAAAAAACCCTTTTTCGTATCAACGATTTAGAGTGTGCACAACTTCTAACGGCTACAGATAGCGTATGGAAGTATTTAAGTATATCTTGATTTGTACAAGTACTATACGGTATTAACTCCACACAGAAGAAATTTGAAGAGAATACGTTTCATTTTAAGTGTTCTAGGAGGTCGTAAACTTCGGTAAAATTACAAGGGTAAAAACTGTGATTTCTGGGGGTAGTGGTAGGGGTAGTCGTATTTCTAGAATGAGAAGGGTTGACAAGCTAAGTCTGTCATATTTATACATGTTACCACCCAACCTATGTATGATGTTAGTATGAATTGATTCGGCCAACCCCCATCTTTCAACCCTTGCATGGTTTTCTCAGACAATGACTCTTAAGAGCGTGTCCACGGTACAACCAGGCAAAACCAGGCAGTGGGTGCTACATGGGGGTTCACCGATTTAGCTCAAACTTGGTACAGTTGTAGGTCCTAGTAAGTTATGTATTATCCCAGAAACTCAGTTGGATCTGTCACTTTGGTGGGAAGTTAGACCACCCCCCCCCCCCCCCCCTTAAAATTCCCATTTTGCCTCGAAAATCAACCAAATTATAGCTTATTTTTAATGAAACAGAAAACCTTTACTATTGATGACAATGATGTAAAACATATTTCCCTATAAAGTACAGATATCAGTAAGTGTTACCAAGCAAGGAGGTACATTTTTCTTTTAAGCCGTTTCCATGGCAACAATTTGTTTCGGAGCAAAAATTGCCAATTTTGAAATTACTGTAATATCTCTAGGTTTAAAAATTAATATCTCAAAAGTCCACCATGAAAATGTCAAAAATGGCCAATAGTCAACTCAATCTATGTCTTAAATTACCAAAACAAGAAGAAAATCTGCGGGCACTTGTTAACCTTAACTTATATGACGGGTTTGCTTAACCCTACTATGTCAATATCACAAAATTCGAGAAGATTCATGCCCGCAAAAAAACTGGTTGACATCCTCCCAATAGCATTAAATTGGCTTCTAATAACCAGGTTGAGTCTATATTATGCTCAATGTATCTTAATTTCAAGGATAATAAAAATTGTAAATGTCAAGTCAAAGGGGAAATATACTAAGTGATACGTTTTCGTCATGAAAAAAACACCCCTCACTAAGTAGCTTATATCTCGCAAGTCGGGCGCTATAAACAATCTTTATTGCAATCTACTAAGCTAAGGTTGTTTAAGTTAGGGTCATACAAACATTTTGCGCTTTTTATCTACTTTCTTTACATCAACCTCAAACTTTTTGTGATTTTTACTAATTAGATGCATGACATGTATGCAAATTAGGCTGTGTAAAAATTTAACTATTAAAACATTATTATTTCCTTCAACTTTATTGTATTATCTCACTAAACTAAATACAATCTTGGTTTTGATTTCAAACCTCTCAAAACTAAATAAAACCCAGCTGAAGACAACTTTGGTGAAGTAGATGTACTGTTTTGAAATTGATGCAAATTACTTGTAAATTATGCAAACTTGATTGCCTTTCATTTTAATGATATGATCAGTGTAAATCGTGTGGTTCTACACTGAATTGTTCGACGATATAACTTACAAAAACCAGAAAGGTAAATACAATCCAGTTAGCTGAAGCAAATAGCTTGTATTTTGGATTGATATCGTTCAGAAGTTCTTTGTATTAAAGAGCACATGATACGATAAATTAATATTCAGTCGTAGATCATAAGATTTCATTCTAATATCATAGCTTGTGCCTGCTTTTGTACCATGATTATAATATATCAAGAAAATCAAATCATTGGCGTGCTTGTATCTTGCTTAGTTATCGACAATAAACCGCAGTGAGACCATTAAATCTTACAATGATCTCTTGTCGACTGATCTAGGCTGCAAGCAAGTAACAATGTTTCAGCTAGAAAAGCGTCTTAGAAACTGGATAATTCTGACAGGTTAATTTTGTATACACTTCACTGTTTCAATGTAATACTTCTATGTATTTTTGGAGCTCGGGATATGTCATTCTATTCGAATTAACGCCGAATATATCATATACTACAAATGGTCATAGACATCGTATGGTCTTTCGTCAAGATATCCTAGTAGAGATAGGAAATACCGTTTACAGAATGCACAAGAAATACAACTGATGCACTTTCAAAATTTGAACGTTTTGAGAGAACAAGTATATCAGAGAGTGGTCTTGTTCTGTTAAGAGATGGGGTTTTTGGAAATGGTTCGAATAGAATGACTGTTTGTCCAAAGAACAGAGAAGTACTCTGCGTCTACTGGCGACCAGTCTATCATTGTCAATATCCTTTGCACAAATTGTGCGAGCCTGATAAATGGGATAGAGGAGTTCACAGATAACTAGAGAGATCAAAGACCAGTAGCATGTTTTAGTAAAAAATGTTTCAAGACGATAGTTATACCCTTATATTTTGAAATAGCCTGCGTAGCCTGGCTCTCTGTGGGAAAGGGGGAGAGGGGAGGGGAGGGGAGGAGGGGGGAGAAGGAAGGGAGAGCCTGCCCGCAAGGCTGTCTTATTTAGTTAACCGCCCACTATTAAAAATAGCTCACCGGAAGTAAGGGCTTACTAGAACTTCTCAGCTTGATACTAACCTGGCATTGTTTGTTTTGGTAGTTTAACTTTGAATACGCCATTTCTTGTGAAAAAAACTACCCTCATAGAAAATCTAACATTCAAAGAACGACATGGGATAATTGCTTTTAATTCAAGTAAAAATAAAGTCAGGTTTTACGAGCGATTTATAGAACACAGAGACGGTTGTAATTCGAACCTTCATGGCATAATCAACGGCTGCATGTGAGACAACAATAAAACCAGTTCGAATCATTCACCAAGAAAGCCGATAAGTCCGATGTTTCATCTTCAAATGATAACTATATTATTCCACTCTAGCTTGGAACAAAGTGTGGAAATAAATGTAGCTTAGATTGAGGAACATTGAGAGAGTTTCAGCTCGTCGAAAAATCAGTTTCGCTGGACCTAATATTATAACAGCATACCGCTTCATCGGATAGATCGGCTGTCGTCAGGCCAAAAGAATTTACCTTACTTGAAAGTTGAGTAATACTCGCCGTTCACTACAAAACTATATATAAACATTTACCATGTTTACAAGCAAAGAAGCTGAATGAATGTGTGTTCTGGTTTTCGTCATGACCTATCCCAATATCTGTCAATCATTTGTCAAGAATGAGCCAATCAGCGTTTACGGTCGCCAGCGACCGTAAGCATGTAAAATACATGGCCTTGCGGGCAGGCCCTCCTTTCCTTCTCTTCCCCTCCCCTCCCTCCTCTCCCCAATCCCCCCGCCCCTCTCCCCAATCCCCCAGGGCCAGCTATGCAGGCTAATTTTGAAATTATTTAAAATAATCAGAAAACAAAGTAAACATATCACTGAATAATATGTGACTTTGATGTAAAATGAAATCTACAAGACGCGACAAGTGCTGATATTATGTGAGCATAGGAGACGTTATCTGTTAACCGACAATTAACATGAATATTTTTCTACATTTCACTAGCACCAGCAGCCGTGAGATATTCTATCAGAGAATTAAAACAAAGTTAAGTTCGTATTTTTTTTTACCGCAATCCATACTGAAAAAACATTGAGCAGGTTTAAATGGATTGTGTCATCACCCCTCCCCCTTCGATTTCGATACCATTGAGTCCCGTAATTTGCGTTACATGAACACACTGAAATAATACATTTAAGATATTCAGACCAGCTACAAGAAAGTTTTTTATCGACTTTATCATATTCCTGATTACAATGGTACACAAGCTTTCAACAAGTTATCATATCAAAACGAGGTCTTATATGACTACGACTGAATATCATCATGTCATGCTGTCTGACATGATTCTTCACGATATAAACCCAAAACACAAGCAACTTGCTTCAGCTAACTGGATTTTACTTACCTTCTGATTTTACTAAGTTATCCCGTCGAACAACCCAGCTTACAACACGATTTAAAATTATTAAAATGAAAGGTAAATAAAGCAGTCAAAGCATGACGAATTAAGTGCTTTTAGTATAAATACAAAGGTGATTATACAAAATCGCGCGCTCTGATTGGTTTGCTATCTCGGATTATCAGCCGATAATCACCTTTTCGGACAAAATGGCTGCCAGTAGTTGTTTTGTCACTGTTAGCGAAGATGAAATTGAAAACTTTAAAGAAAATGCTGTCCCAAAATCGACAAAAGAAGTTTGGTGTCGAGCTATTTAAAGGTATCAAAGTTTACAATTTTTACGCGTAACGGTCGCGCTTTTAAGAAATAGAATATTTTCACTTTCAGTGCTGTTTCCTTTCTTTTTTGAAATAATCACCTTTGTATTTATACTAAAACGATTATTCACCTCAGGCGAAGTGATTATCGGTGAATATTTACCTCGCAGCTCGAAGACTCACCGCTCGGTAAATATTCACCGATAATCACTTCGCCTTCGGCGAATAATTGTTAAATAAACAAGTCGTACCTATTATCGCGCACATTATATTATCATGCCATTCGTAAAAAAAAATATATATATATATCTTCTAAAAACTGTTTCAAAATTAATTAAAACAGTAATCGCTGCTTATTGTGTTGCAACAAACTCTTTTGTTCCATATTTTCAATCGAGTTTTAAGCAGAACAGAAGATATATATTATTTTCTACGAAAAGTACGATAATAAGATGTGTGCGATAATAGGTACGACTACATTCCATATGTTGTCACAGAAATATCTGCTTTGAATACATTTTAATATCATTGAAATTAAGATACATTAAGCATAATAAAGACTCAACCTGGTTATTAGAAGCCAATTTAATGCTATTGGGAGGATTTCAACCAGTTTTTTTGCGGGCATGAATCTTCTCGAATTTTGTGATATTGACATAGTAGGGTTAAGCAAACCCGTCATATAAGTTAAGGTTAACAAGTGCCCGCAGATTTTCTTCTTGTTTTGGTAATTTAAGACATAGATTGAGTTGACTATTGGCCATTTTTGACATTTTCATGGTGGACTTTTGAGATATTAATTTTTAAACCTAGAGATATTACAGTAATTTCAAAATTGGCAATTTTTGCTCCGAAACAAATTGTTGCCATGGAAACGACTTAAAAGAAAAATGTATCTCCTTGCTTGGAAACACTTACTGGCATCTGTACTTCATAGGGAAACAAGTTTTACATCACTGTCATCAATATTAAAGGTTTTCTGTTTCATTAAAAATTAGCTATATTTTTGCTGATTTTCGAGGCAAAATGGGTATTTTAAGGGGGGTGGTCTAACTTCCCACCAAAGTGACAGATCCGGCTGAGTTTCTGGGATAATAAATAACTTACTAGGACCTACAACTGTACCAAGTTTGAGCTAAATCGGTGAACCCCCATGTAGCACCTACTGCCTGGTCCTATCGTGGACACACTCTTAAACAAAACAAACCAAAAATAATTACCCCTCCCCCCAAAAACAATACATCGAAGCAAACTTAACTATAATTGTAGAAAACAAAGCATATATAGTAACATCTAAGTAACATCTATGTCAAAGCAGATATTGAAAGGTATCTCAAAATGAAGTTGAGAACTCCCATCCCTGATTTCAACACCCATTTTCTGATTCTAAAAAAAAATTTTCTTTTTGTACTTTTAGCAATTTCATTGTTCATTTCAAAGATTAAGACTGTAAATGATGATACTCACCCTTATACCTTCTTTGAAAGCTTGCTTTCCCAACAGTTTACGAAGCATGTAAAACATGGACGCTCCCTTTGTAACAAATATACGTTAGCATCAATTAAAACGATGTACTGCAATACAAATGCAGATTCAAAATGCATATATATTTAAGGTTGCAGTCCACGTTCGCGGGGTGCTCTCAGTTAAAAATTGTTTAGCGCGTCACTTAACAATAAAGATAGACAAAGTATGTATCATTTTAAAGCTTATATAACAGAGAATAAGACTATGTAAGTTTTTTTAAGAAAAAGAATATCTTTAACCAATGCTCCTCGAAAAATCTCAAAATCGATCGCTTTCATTAAAAAATGTATAAGTCCAAAAGTTCCTACTACTTCGCCGTCATTTCTGCATTATGTCAATCAGCACATACATGTGTTCAAAACCGTGTCCAGTTTTTTCGATAAAATGCTTTGTTCTTGAATAAATGTGTTTCAAAGTTGACTCATTGTTAAAACTTCAAGTTAAATAACAAAATGGGCCATAACTCTAAAACTAAGCATTTTATCAAAAAAACTGGACACGGTTTTGAAGACCAATATGTGTTGATTGACATAATAAAGAAATGACGGCAAAGCAGTATGAACTTTTGACTTATACTTTTTTAAACAACTCGCATTGAAGGCGGTTAATTTTGAGGTTTTTCGAAGAGCATACTCTACAGAAAATTGTTGTATATAACAAAACAAACAGTCTTATTCTCTGTTATATAAGCTTTAAAATGATATATAATATGTCTATTATTATTGTAAAATGACGCGGTAAACATACTTCTAACTGAGAGCATGTGAAAGCACACTGCGAACGTGGACTGTAACCTTAAAATACAGTACCTTATCGTATAAAATGAAATATCTATCTGGGATGCTTAACTCTTCAGCACGAATTTTTCTTCTTGGGTTGAGTGGTATAGATGACTCTTTGGCGTCGATAACATGAGCATTATTCTTTGAATACAAGACTATTGTGTCCTACATGAAGAAAGATAACAGAGTAGATTGACGTAATAATCTAGGATATGTATTCATGGACTAATTAATATACAATGCCTTGTCAATATAAAAGATACCAATTTCTACGTACATTCTGTTTTCTAGTGTAAAGATATTAACTATATGACCTATATTCTAAATTGCTTAACTTCTATTTTAAAAGCAATTAATATCATTAAGTACCGCTTTCCAGGATTTCGTATAATGTTCCAGAGCATAGTACTGAAAATACTGAGCCATTCCTTGATAAAGCCATACTTGATCCCATTGTTTGATAGTAACTAAACCTCCAAACCACTAAAAGAAGAAACACATTTAAGGAATATAAGACAGTTTTCCGTGTAATATACTCTGATCTAAACACGCGAGATGTTGGGAGAACACGAGAGAAGCGTAGGGAAACCACGACGCGTAGAGAGGCAAAATAGTCAAGAAATACCCCTTGAATCGCTATATTCACCAAAAAGCTTTGAAAACTTCAAAAAGCACGGCATGAAATGAAACCGACAACGTTCTAAAACTATCGACATTTCATTGTATATATAGTAAATGACATGAATGTCTATCTTCACTATATTTGCCTTACACTTTAGTGATCTAAAATGATCAGATATATTCGTATATATTTCTAACAAGTATGTATGCTAAGTCGAGACAGCAAAAGAAACGGAATGAAGTTAGGAATTTTTAAATTTCGTTAAAATAAGTTTTCATAATTAACAAGTAATTTGCATAAACTTCAAAACAAAACATCTACCTCACCGAAGCTGTCGTCAACTGGGTTTTATTTAGTTTGAGAGGTTTGAAATCAAAAACAAGATTGTATTTAGTGTATTAAGACTGAATATAATAAAATTAAAGGAAATAATAACGTTTAGTTAGAATTTTTTCCCAGCCTAATTTGCATATTTCATGCATCAAATTAGTAAAAATCACAGAAAGTTCGAGGTTCCTGTACAGAATACAGATCAAAAGCGCAAAATGTTTTTGTAAATCTACCTTAACCAACCTTAGATTAGTGGATTGCAATAAAAATTGAAAGTTTATCGTGCTGGACTTGCGAGATATAAGCTACTTAGTGAGGGGTATTTTTTAATAATTTAAAAAAGCCGAAAACACGTATGACTTACTATATGGTAACTTCTTTCCCTTTTGCTTGATATTCAAAATTGTTTTTGAATTTTGTACTTCAATAAATGTACAAGCTTTGGATAAAAAAGTTTGGTCAAGCGTTAAACATTTTGTGACGATACATGCAAATTTAGCGAAGACGGTGGTCTAGGAGAAATGCGCTGTAAACAAAATCATTTTGAGGAATTTCGAAAAACCAAAGTGCTTGTGATTACTCACTGGTATGTCCCATTTCGTGGTAAAAGTTTGATGGCAAATTTTGTTCTGACCCGAAATGCAGTGGGCCGCTTTTACCGAGACTGAAACTGGTCTATTATTGCATGCACGGTTGAAATTCTGAAAATTATTCACGTGAAGTAATTCATGTGAGGTATGTGATCTGTCTTTGTTATGTTTGTTTATATCTCAGATTTTTTCGTTTATTTCAAACATATTAAAGTCGAGTCATTTTCCATGGAGTTTCAAAGTACGGCACAAGGAACAAATACGTCTCTGGGGTTGGTTTTGCTTTCATAAATAATAATTGGGCCATTTCATATTTAAGAGGCTGTCGGCCTAAGAGCGGATAAGGCAAAAATCGGACCCTCACCGATTTCCATGATTTTTTTCAGTGAACAACAACTATCATATGCCATCAACAAATATCTCTTTGATTTGGATGAATTCGATTTTTTTGGTACTTTACGAGACGGTTTTCGGCGACCCCTCAAAACTCGCTAATTGAGCGTTATTCACGCGGCAATAAAGCAGTACGTATAGATGTTCACCGAAATTTTATTATTCAATAAACTAAACTGAAATTTGTAAATATGCAAATATCACCCTTTGGCTGTATTCTAAACGTTAAATGGCTGAGTTGTGTTTAATTTCGACTGAGATATGATTTTTTTTAAATGTATAACAAATTGTCAAAATATGCTTAGCGGTAACATGCCTTCAGGTAAAAGCGATTTTCTCGAAAGTGGGACCTAACTTTAAGATAAGTCTGTTATATTTCAAAAGTACTAGGACCAGTCTACAAACTTATAAAATAAAATTTGTGGGCACTCTTAATAAACTAGCCGAACGATGACTTCAAAGTTCACTCAATTTTGCTAAATTCAGGAAAATCCGTAATAAATCTTATTTGTCGGTGTGACGGTTTAAGGCCAAATTTTGAGCCACATATCTTTGAATGAGTATAAACAGTCCTTCAAAAGTAATTTTGATAGTTAAGTAAGCATTTAGGACCATTTTTAGGGTTTTAGAATGATTTTAGAGGCCGTAATCTACTGATCAATTTCATGTCTGCAATATATGCAAATTAGATACGAATGTTTACATCAAAGATCACACAATCTTAATTTAAGATGAAAACTTATTTTATTCAAATTATTAAACTACTAAATTGTTATACAATAGTTTAAAAATTCTAACGATGTATATCGATCTAAGAAATTTTTACGGTGTTTTGTTGCCTGCTAGTGAGAGAGGATCGGTCGCAATCTGCAGCTGAAGTATTACGCGCCTATCACGCGCTTGCAATATAACTGTGAAACACATTACTAAATTGTCCAAAATATTGCTAATTGAAAAATATATGTACTATGTACTATGTTGTTTTTAACACAATAAAATGAAATGTGTATCTTCAAGCCACCGTGTGATGTTCTTTTTGATTGTATGGACAAACTGAGGCTAACTTGAGGCAAACCAAGCCTTTGTGATTGTATGGACAAACTGAGGCAAACCAAGGCTCTTTGATTGTATGGACAAACTGAGGCAAACCAAGGCTCTTTGATTGTATGGACAAATTAAACTGAGGCAAACTAAGGCTGCGTTCATTATGTATGGCAGAGGGGAGAGGGGGGAGGGGGGCAGGTGAAATTTAGGGGGATCTGGAAAAAAAATTACAAGAAAGGGGGATGTCAGAAAAGTAAGGGGATATATAACAAGGAGGGAGTGGATAAATTTTTATTCTTGAGGTGGGGATTGTTAATTTTTTTGAAAATTGTGAGGGAGGTTGGAATTTTTTTTGATTTGTTTGCATTTAAAAATTTCACCTGCCTCCCCCTCTGCCATGCATAATAAACGCAGCCTAAAATAGAAACATATAAGCTTCATTTTAATTTCAATTTCATTTCAATTCAAAAATAGTAATATTCTTTTGTTTTTTTTACCTCTAAATTCTTTTGTGTTTTACCTCTAAATTCGAGGAGCCGCCTTTTATTGCAAGATCAAGCGACAAGAAACTGACAGGAATTTGTTTAGGGCGTGTGCGTGTACCGGGACATTTGGTACATAAGTTTTCCATTTCACTAGTGAAAACATGGAAAATACGAGTGTTTTAGTTTCCGGTAAAAAAAAATATTATTATCTTACAATAAAGTTTAGTATTACTAATATTTCACGAACATATTGTTTGCACTCAATGATGTTATGTACTTTGAGTATAGAGTCCTTTTCGTATAAGTGGGAAATTTGAGTATGACGCGATACCACGTTCATCCTTTTGACAATAACTGACTTGATTATTTCCACCCGCCTGTCTTTTCTTCCTTTCTGCTATCTTTTTTCCTTTCACTGATCTCTTTTTTATTTATTTCCTTCTTTATCCTCGTTCCATCTTTTTATTCCCCTTCTTTTTGTTACTTCTTTCTTTCTTTCTTTCTTTCTTTCTTTCTTTCTTTCTTTCTTTCTTTCTTTCTTTCTTTCTTTCTTTCTTTCTTTCTTTCTTTCTTTCTTTCTTTCTTTCTTTCTTTCTTTCTTTCTTTCTTTCTTTCTTTCTATCTCTCTTTCTATCTCTCTTTCTGTCTTTGTATCTGTCCTTCTGTCTCTCTTTCTGTCTCTCTTTCTATCTCTCTTTATGTTTTTCTATCTTTCTCTCTCTCTTTCTTTGTTTCACATATCTTAATTTTTTTCGTTTCTGCCTTGTTTTACTTTCAGTTAATATATACTTTTATAGTATGTTTCTTTAATCAAGAATCCTCGAGTTGTTGGGTGTGGCTTGGAACAAGATTTTGTTTATTTTTTTTCTCCCTAACTGGTGTTTTATTCTTTTTTTTTTTTGGTTTCTTTTTTATATTTTTCCACCCGCGTCTTATATTTTTTCGCAGTCAGATATCAACATATGTGTGCTACTCCTTCTACTTGAACCACATTCGGTCTTTAAAGTTTCGTGGAAAGAACAACTGGGCGGAGAATTCGAAAAAGCCATTGGTAAAAGTATTGAACGGGACGTCTGACTTACAACACAACAACAGCCAGTCTGGCGCTAGTTGGCGCCAATTACGTGTAATTGAAACAAACAAGTGCCATTAACTAATAAAGCAAAGCAAACAATACTAAAAGCCTGAAAACCTTTTAAATAACAAATCTGTCTTGCATATTTTTCTCTGCTGTTAAAAAGAAAACACTCAAGTTCTTTTGATCAAGAAAAAAAAAACCAAGACTGTGAACGGTAAACGTACATGCAGCGACTAATGGATGATATACACTCTATCACTATTAGAAAGTGGGAGCAAAATTGTTAAGATATCTGAAAAAAGCATCGATGAAAGTTTTTATAATATTGTATAATAGTTTAATGATTCGAATAAAATAAGTTTTAATCTTAAGATCGCGTGATCTTTGATGTAAACATTTGTATCTAATTTGCATATTGCAGACATGAAATTGATCAGTAGATTACGGCCTCTAAAATCATTCTAAAACCCTAAAAATGGTCCTAAATGCTTACTTAACTATCAAAATTACTTTTGAAGGACTGTTTATACTCATTCAAAGATATGTGGCTCAAAATTTGGCCTTAAACCGTCACACCGACAAATAAGATTTATTACGGATTTTCCTGAATTTAGCAAAAATGAGTGAACTTTGAAGTCATCGTTCGGCTAGTTTATTAAGAGTGCCCACAAATTTTATTTTATAAGTTTGTAGACTGGTCCTAGTACTTTTGAAATATAACAGACTTATCTTAAAGTTAGGTCCCACTTTCGAGAAAATCGCTTTTACCTGAAGGCATGTTACCGCTAAACGTATTTTGACAATTTGGTATACATTTTAAAAAAATCATATCTCAGTCGAAATTAAACACAACTCAGCCATTTAACGTTTAGAATACAGCCAAAGGGTGATATTTGCATATTTACAAATTTCAGTTTAGTTTATTGAATAATAAAATTTCGGTGAACATCTATACGTACTGCTTTATTGCCGCGTGAATAACGCTCAATTAGCGAGTTTCGAGGGGTCGCCGAAAACCGTCTCGTAAAGTACCAAAAAAAATCGAATTCATCCAAATCAAAGTGATATTGGTTGATGGCATATGATAGTTGTTGTTCACTGAAAAAAATCATGTAAATCGGCGATGGTCCCATTTTTGCCTTATCCGCTCTTAGGCCGACAGCCTCTTAAGAGGCTGTCTCCGTAATAACCTCCAGGTCGATATGCAACTCTTTCATACTCTACTATTTTGAAGTTCTGTCCTTGGGAACAACTAATATCGAAGTGATTTGGCTCAAATTTATTATAATATTTTTTGGGGGACCGTTTAATGTTCGACTAGTCGAAAGCCAATTTAAACTCCGAAATAGTACGGAATAACGACATTTATTATACGACTATTGCGTAATTTTACGTATACCTTATAAGAAGAAGAGAGCTCGAAAAATATGAAGCCGTATTTATCGAGTTCTGTCCCGGTTAAACCGGTTTTGAACTCGACAAAATACGGGCTGCAGGCCAGTTTTCACACAAAATGTTTCCAAACAATTGCTTACCAAAAAAAAACATTTTTATTTATTTATAGAGTCGTATAATAAATAACTTATTTGTGATTTTTCCCGTAATACGGGCGGACATTTTACTTGTTATTCGCATTTTTCCTCGTCCCCGGAGGGACTCGGAAAAATACATTCACAACTCGTAAAATATCCGCCCGTATTACGGGAAAAATCACAAATAAGATATAAATACTCACCTCATTTTATACACCAAAAACATACTCAAATGATATAATTTTTGCGCAAATGTATAGACATTTCCTTCTAGTTTCGACGGCCATATGACTTAAATAATAATAATTTTTATTTTAACGTCAGCAGCTTAGAAAGTAACCCTCCTGGCCTCTCATCGCATATCGTCTCAAAACAAGGCAACTTTAAGAGCTTATTTCAAAATCGTGGCACCTGATTGAAACTTCTCCTTTACCTCATTATAAACTACTAACATTAATCAATACAAAAAGCCAATAAAATCTTTCTGCTCTACAATTTCGAAAGAATGACAAGGACTTAAACTTTGTTAAATTTCTAAATGTGTCAATATCGAGCATTCTTTATCAGTAAAATACTCATTGGTATTAACAGCTAAAATTACCTTAAACTGCATTCTCAAACTTATTAAAAATTCATAAGGTAATCAGCCAACCAGGTGTCTCGAATTAGATCACATGATGAACTTTGAAACCCCGGAAAGTCCTCTCCAAAGTACTTTGAAATCATTTCAAAGTCCGCTCCAAAGTACTTTGAAATCATTTCAAAGTCCTCCGTACTTGTAAATGATTTAATATACTTTGGTAACGCTTTATATAGTGACACTTAGAAATATTAGCCCAGAAAAACATAGTTCATTATTTAACTTTACTTTTTAAGGAATTTAAAAAAAGACTCTTGAAATATTTACATGGTAACCAGTACCGAGACTCGAACTTCTAACCACTAACGTACTAATTCCTATTGCTTACCATTAAGCCACAAGCTAATTCGTTGACCAGAACGGAATGTTTTAAACTGTTATAGAAATTATCCATGAATGCATAACTATCAGATAATAGTTTCATTATAATAAAATGGCTAGATATCTATAGACGAAGATTCCTCCCAAATAATTCTTGATCAAAGTCCTCCAATTCGGACTGGACGGGATTTCAAGTCCTTGCAATTAGTTCCAGTTCGCCTCGGACTGGAACTAATTGCAAGGACTTGAAATCCCGTCCAGTCCTCATTGTCGGACTTTAAACATTACTTCAATAATGCTTGGCTGTGCAATGAAGTGGTTAATAATCCTCTTTAGCGATTTAAGTAACATAATAACTTGACCTTCAAGGTTAGAGATTCAAGTGTCTTCTGCAGGCGTGAGTTCCATGCGTTCAAGTCCAGAATCTAGCAGTTGATTTTCGCTGTTTCGATTGCTTTAAATGTCCATGTGACCTTCGTTTAAGGTACTGTTTCCATCAATATAACTGTCTTCAGTTATCAATGAAATTAAAACTCAAAATAAGTCATAACTTGGAGTTTAAGATGTCTTCTATCTGTTATAACTGTTTGTTTATATTCGGCACTCGTTCCCAGTCTATCACCACTTTTGTACCTAGGGTGGGAGGGAGGGGAGCCGTAACAGAATTAAAAGAATGAAGGAAATTAATAAACTAACAAGTAAAAAAAAAATAAACCAAACTGATGCCCTTTATAAACATTGTAGTTTTCTTGATGACTGGGGGTGACATGGTATAATAAAATAATTGCTTATACTTTTTGGCAAAAAAAAATAATGATCCACCCCTTGAAGTGCTAAATTTAACGACTTGAGTATTATAACTAATATACAAATTAGGTAATACCTAATAGCGGAGCTCCAGTTTAAATTGTTCCTACAACATCAATATGTGCATGTAAATAGTTTTTGTGCATGGGCCATTCCTAATCTAAACTGTAATTATTTTAGTTATGTAACCGCAAAAGACAACTACAAAATCATAGATATAGGTGGAACGGACTTTTAATTTCATTTACTTTATGAGCAAATAATAATCTGCGATATGTATATTTTCGATAAAAATTCAAAAATCTTATTTACCACGCATACAGCGTACTATATTTTTCAATAATTTTATGCTCAAATTATGAAAAAGGTATTTTGTGTGCATAATGAATTATTAACTAAAAAATCCAACCCAACCCATTTTTATTTTTAAAATATGAACCTAGAAAAAAACTTCGATATCACTATAACGTTTCTAGAGAAACAAAATTAGGGGTATCCACGCGTTTTTGAAAAAGATATGAATTTTTAGATTTTACTTTTTGAGATCAAATCGTACAAAAATTCGTGACAGCGTGAATTGTGTCACGCACGACACAGCGTGCATGATAAAGTCCCATAGACAAAACGCTGAGAAAAATCAAGATTTTGAGCTTCAAATTGACAAAAACCATTTTTTCTTAAGTATGGTGCTCCGCTTGCGCGGGCCTTTGGCCCGCGCGGAGCTCCGCTATTATATTGAACCATGACTCAACCCCAGTCTTCAAGAAAAATACACCTGACAACCCCCCCTACCCCCCGCCCATGATTTCTCCCTCCCCCTTCATAAATAATGACTCTTTCAATTTTGTTACAATTTTGTTACAATTTTGTCTCTCCCTAGTGCTTTTCTTTTTGTTTATAAATGGCATCATTTTGGATTATTTTATTATTTTATTTTATTTTATTATTTATTCTTTTACTTGTTAGTTTATTAATTTCCTTCATTCTTTTAATTCTGTTACATAATTATTTTATTATTTAGCATGTCACCAGTGTGAAGATATGAAGACTTGTCTTCGTGAAATAGAGGAGACTCTATAGCTAAACAGCCAAAGTATCAGCTTCTACAGTAGTGAGCAGAACGATGATCTAGTCTACAATTTCGACAAAGGTGTTAGCGCAATTCAAGGGTGGAAGACCCCAATAATGCGCTCTGCTAAACAAGAACGCGCCATTCTGATTAAAATCCGTAAATATTATTGTCAAGTTTGATACAGAAACGCCTGCATTAGTTTTTTTAATCGAAATACTTTTCGCCTGTTTGTTATCATCATTTTTGCCATTGTCTTTTGAAAACTTCACGTAAGAAATAATCTAAGCATTGAAAAAGTATATATCGCACACAAATATTTTATTTCCTAATTAGACCATTACTCACCCCCAGTCATCAAGAAAAACACATCTGACCCCCCTCCCCCCTCCCATGATTTCTCCCTCCCTTCTTCATAAATAATGACTCTTGTTACAATTTTGTCTCTCCCTAGTGCTTTTCTTTTTGTTTATAAAGGGAAGGGCATCAGTATGGTTTATTTTTTCTTTTACTGTTTTTCTGTTAGTTTATTAATTTCCTTCATTCTTTTAATTCTGTTACGGCTCCCCTCCCTCCCACCCTAGGTACAAAAGTGGTGATAGACTGGGAACGAGTGCCGAATATAAACAAACAGTTATAACAGATAGAAGACATCTTAAACTCCAAGTTATGACTTATTTTGAGTTTTAATTTCATTGATAACTGAAGACAGTTATATTGATGGAAACAGTACCTTAAACGAAGGTCACATGGACATTTAAAGCAATCGAAACAGCGAAAATCAACTGCTAGATTCTGGACTTGAACGCATGGAACTCACGCTTGCAGAAGACACTTGAATCTCTAATCTTGAAGGTCAAGTTATTATGTTATTTAAATCGCTAAAGAGGATTATTAACGACTTAATTGCATAGCCAAGCATTATTGAATGCAGTTTAAGGTAATTTTAGCTGTTAATACCAATGAGTATTTTACCGATAAAGAATGCTCGATTTTCAGACATTTGGAAATTTAACAAAGTTTAAGTCCTTGTCATTCGTTCAAAATTGTAGAGCAGAAAGATTTTATTGGCGTTTTGTATTGATTAATGTTAGTAGTTTATAGTGAATTATTCGAAGTAGAGGAGAAGTTTCAATCAGGTGCCACGATTTTAAAATAAGCTCTTAAAGTTGACTTGTTTTGACCCGATGTGCGATGCGAGGGCAGAAGGGTCACTTTCTAAGCTGCTGATATTAAAATAAAAAAATATTATTATTTAAGTCATATGGCCGTTTAAACTAGAAGGAAATGTCTATACATTTGCGCAAAAATTATATCATTTGAGTATGTTTTTGGTGTATAAAATGAGGTGAGTATGTGTCGTTATTCCGTACTATTTCGGAGTTCAAATTGGCCTTCGACTAGTCGAACATTCACTCTTTCCTGTCTGCTCCTTTAACAATCAGTACCTAAGTACTTTTTTTTTTTTTTTTCAACAACTTTATTGAGTGATAACTACTTCGTACAAGTTAAAAGAAAATTTACAACACGAAACATTTGGATCACCCAAAGGGGAAAGACTTCAAAACATTCTAGCTTTCTCGCTTTGAAAGTCATGGCTCTAATATCTATTTAACTGTGTTGCCTGGTAAATTCCACAACAGCTGACATTTAATTGATCATCTGAGATCCAAATTTGGAAAATATAGAGTCCTTCGTGTTAAGGTGAACGTTAAAATGTGCTTTTTTGCGCCAAAGAACAACCACGGTAAACGTCATTTTTCATCTCTGATTTTAATACAGATAATATCGTTTAAAAAAAACAAAAAAGGCAATCTCATAATACATGAGCTCAAGCTCTTTTGATTTCTCAACTTTGTATGATCTGACATCTTCCACGAGCCGCACGGCAGCCGTTTTGTTTAGCCTACTAGTGCAAAACCTCGATTCTTCATTTTATCACGAAATACATTGTGGGTAATTATGCAAATTTTCGACAGCATATGTCCCAGACCTCAATTCTTTATTCATCCGCTCCAACCAGACAAAAATTGCACCGATTGCCATCTTTTCAAGGCGAAACTCACTAAAATTGCCTTGGTTGGTTCTGGTATCTACCACAAGACGACCAGGAAAGCGATTTTACTCCAACGACGCCATTGTCAATGGACATAACGACTGGCGCTATTTTATTTGTAAAATCGTCTTCCACCTTTGAATTCCTCCAAAAGTACGTCTCCACCACCTAGACAAACTTAATGATGCATGACTAAGGGCTCTTGTACAGTAGTAGAAAATGACTGAAAAAAGCACTTATAAACTGGATTTTAGCTCAACTCAGGGTCAAATTGTTGACTCGGAATTGAACGTGCTAAAATCCGCAAGGCGTTCCTGGAAACTTGGAGCCATCGGTAGTTCGAAACAGCAACAGTTTCCCTGACAACGCCTTATTTAGAATTGAAATCTATTTTTGAATTTTTCACATCAAAAATAGCCACAAATCCAATAAAAATCGCGGACAGGAAAGAGTTAAACGGTCCCCAAAAAAATATTATAATAAATTTGAGACAAATCACTTGGATATTAGTTGTTCCCGAGGACAGAACTTCAAAATAGTAGAGTATGAAAGAAATCTATTTTGGAGTTGCATATCGACCTGGAAGTTATTACGGAGACAGCCTCTTAATAAGATAATTTTAGACACTAACCTTGTGGGACAGTTCGTGTGGCAGGGCTTTCACTCTAATAAACTCAAAGCCCTCCTCTTCTATGGAGTTATTCCATTTCAAATACACCTCACGTACTACAGTCAATCCAAGCCCCTCAAATGCATCACTTGCAAATTGGGGAAGACCCATGATATCTATAAATACAAAACCTGCATTTAACACATAGAGTGCAGACACTATGTCCGTGAAATATCACCAAAGTTATTTGTTGCTAACTAGTTGTTAGTTGGTAGCTATTTGTCACTATCACTCAACCAGAACATTGTGCAAACAATAGATATTAACAATAAAACGTATTTTCAAATCATTAAAGTCATTGTCCTTGGTCCAAGTCTCTTGTGTATTTAGTGTTTCCAGTGCATGTTCTGGTTGAGTGATAGTGGCAAATAGTTACCAAGGCCGTCTACACAAATCCGATCCGGCTGAAACCGCATAGAAATATTTGCGTCCACACGAATCCGCGTATCCGGAGGATTCAAGTAAAAGTATGCGGTTTCGGTGACCGGATTCACTGGATTCGTGTGGACGATAGGCCGACTCGCATCAAAAAGTATGCGGTTTCCAAAGTATCCGGATCCGTGTAAACGGGGTCTAACAACTAGTTAGCAACAAATAACTTCGATATTTTCATAATGTCTGCACTCTAATAGGCATTAAAACGAAATTCCTTTTTGTTTTGATATTATTGAATTGTTTTGGCAATTTTACTCATTTTTTTTCGATCCCTTATAAAATTATTTGCAGGGAGGGAGGTATTATACTCATTAAAAACATACGTATAATAAGAAGGTTTTTTTTAAAAAGCTGTTCACTCATTCTGTTTGGTTATAAATGGTATGAACACTCTGTTCCTTACGAAATAGAGCGAAACGTTTTTTTTTTTTTTTGAAGGGGAATTTTATCTAAAACACAAAGCATTGTTCTTCAATCATAAAGTTCAGTTAATACACTTCAGTTTCCTGGAAATTGACCAGAGCAAATCTCTTAGAACTTTCCAATACCGATAAAACACTTACTTAGTTCTCTGTATGGATAGTTAACATCAGTGTAGTTTTCATAATATGACACAAAACTTGCTGCAGGTGCAAGAACTGAGTGCAAATCTTGAATTACTTCCTTTCTTCCCCAGACATTAATCTATAAATAAATATCAGAGAAATATATAATGACCTGAGGTTATACTAATATATATAATTTAATGAACATATGTTTTAGCTGTTGCAATGCGCATGCAAAAAAAATTATATCAAGAAATGCTTATAAAAATAATGAAAAAAGACCATGTTCAGTTGTCCAGGTTCCGATGGATCATTTTTACGGCGGTATCATTTTTTGGGGAATCAATATTGCGTTGCTTGGAAATCATTATTACGAGGGAATCAATATTTAGGCGGAGATCATTTTCGTGGCTGTACAGACCTTGTATCTCAATGACCCGATTTCTAAGTTTTTCACATCCCAGATGGCTCAAATATCAGAGCATTGTAATTTCCATTAGCTTCCATATTTTTCGACGTTGTGTCTTTTGAAAAAGAACGTTAAATCCGACGCTACACGCTACACTCAATAGTCTGTATTGAGAGGCTGCAGTAAAAGCACCACTTTCGATGTGACAAACCCTTCTGTGACTGGTTTTAGTAACTAACTAATTGCTCAGGCTTCCATGTACGGAAAAGCGCGAGTCCAAAAATGCAAACGGTTCTTTTTTTTCGTCGTCGTCATGGTCCTCCAACCTCGTTCCCAGGGCCTTTTCCGCGAGGGAGAAAAGACCCTGGCATCGGCTGGTGTTTAAAGCCAGTATTTTTGGGTGTTTGATTGGTGTATACCGCTGATATGTCAAAATTACCGGCGCTGTTTTATTCATCGAGAAAACTTTTGCATTTTTAAGTTTTCACCCTGAAAAGACCTTTCATACTGAGAGTTTCAGCCTCAAAAGTTAGATTTACTATCCCAAGACAAATTTAACACTTCAAGAATGCTGTAATAAGGTATTTGGTATACGAATGTTTTGAAGTGTTTTGAAGTGGTCTTTTTTTGCTTTTATGAAAACTGAAAACCGTACGACTTTCATACTGAATACTTTGCAAAAAGTTTTCTTGACTCAAATTAATTTTATATGTAAGTTTATCGTCAAATAAAATATGCATATTCAAATATCCTTTAGATAGTTTTAAATCTGTTTGATAGTTAGAAAAATATAAAATCCTTTATTTAAAGTCCTTTTTTGTAGATGTGATATTAAGTGTTGTAACGGAAACTGACTTTGTTTTTCTCGAAAAAGAAAATTAGTTAGCTGAAAAGAAATTAATTTACCCTGCCTTGGTTATGTATTTTTCTTGAACTCTGTATTGTTGTGTAGATTGCAGTTTACTTCGTAGTGAGTATGAAGACGAAAGTCGTTCATTTCAATAACTGAAAAATTTGTCACATTTCGGTATAAAAGCTAAAGCTATCGATTTCAGTTTAAAAAAATGGACATTCTATAGACCAAATCGAAATATGGCGTACTCTTATTGTTCTTGACTGTCTAGCCTCGTGTTCATGTTGAAAAACAATAGAGTTTTCACATGTATGCGAAGCTGGGCAGTCAAGAAGAATTGTTATTCAAATTGGCCGCCATAATTCGATTCAGTGTATGACGTTATCAAGGTTTGTTTCCTTAAGTGTTGAGTTTTTACTTTAAATTTAAGATTATATCCATGCATGTACAAATTAATTTTGCAAATCGATCATGCCGGTTGACTTCTTGAGCCTTTGCGCTCTGCTTTGCAGCTATTAAATTGTGAAAAATAAAATTATTCTCAATTTTTTTTAGTTTCCCGAAGATTGTAAATTTCGTTCAATTAAGCAATAATAAAGCGTTATCCAATCAAAATTAAGTATTCACTTAGCCAATCAGAATCACTATTCGACCAGCCAATGCCAGGGTCTTTTCTCCTCACGGAAAAAGACCCTGGGAACGAGGTTGATGGTCCTCAAATATAATTGGAGGGTCAGGTCCCAGGCGTTCCTAGCAACAATGACATCATGTCTCATTTGAAGCCCGAGTGATCGCCTAGATGGCGTCTAGTTTCATTATTATTGTAAACCGCATGGCTGCAAAGTTAATAGCGGTTCATTTATCATGCATGACTAATTGTAAAACTATATAAACACGACTTCACATTTGCTGATTCAATATTATATTTACAACTAACCTTTGTTCCCCGGGCTGTTGTTGTAGAAATGTTCACAAAATCAGTGACTGCAAACATTATAAGATATGTACTCATGTTTATTGTGGGATGAAATGTGCTTTCTACTAAAAGGTCGCTTCGAGTAACTTGCTTTAGAAGTGGTGTATTAGAAATAGCTGTGAGGTTCTTGTCATGCACAATGGTTATCAGAAACTTGGCTTTGAAGCCTAGTTCATCGAAGCAAGGAAAGGCTTTTCTGGCAGACTCCGGTGCAAGGAGACTAAACCCAGTCATTCTAAAGTAACATATAAGAGAAGAAAACAAAAATGTGTAAAATAAAGTGAAACAACGATTAGGCTATTGACCGTTAGCCCATTCGGGCTTCGGGTCTAATCGTTAAATAGAGCTCGATAGAGCACTGCTGCCGAGTTTTTGATTTCTTTTATAAAATATTCAGTGATCAAACAAATCTACGTTTCGTATTCTGTTGAGTTATAGAGAACTCCTTGCAGAGCGCGTTTATATCAAGCATTTTATCAACATGCTTTATAAGTGAGATAGTACGCGCGTGTTGATTGGTCAAAAAGCTGTGTTTCATGAGAGCATGAAACACACTTCAAGCAAACGCGCTTATTCAACGGTAAGTTTTTGGCTGTCTTGATCTTTCGCGCGCGCTTATTGGTCATTTTCAATAAAATGCAGTTGAGAGGAAAATGACATCGTCAAACAAATAAAAGGGTATTTTTTCCTTCGTTTCGCGTGGTTGTTATTTTAAAAAGAAATGAACACGGCGGGCACAAACGGCCTAAAATTGGTATTGGTGAAATTGCTATTTTCCATAAAACATCATTAGAAGTTCATAACCAGAAGTGTCCATCTTCATTGTTAACCTTTTACCTATCGTAAAGATGTATAAGTTATTTTTAGCGCGTAATCTGATTGGTTGAATTGACGAGGGTGAGATGGCGTGACAGTCAAAAAATGGCGTCCGGCGTTGAAAGTTCACAAATAATATTCATAGACGAAAACTTAATTCCAAATGTTGTAGAGAACAGAAGTACAAACGAAGACGATTGTTCTACGTCTGAAGAAAGAAGTGAGAGTAAAACGGAAACATTTTCAGATAGTTCAGACGAAGTTGATGATGACGATACGCAGGGTCCAAAGGGGCGGAGAAAGCGACGACAAAATAAGAGATTGCAGGTTGAGGAAAAGAAATTATGTGATATGGTGGATAACGTAAGCTCTGTGTTCGACAACAAAAAGATAGTCGAAAGATTGAAAGAGAAAATTGTTGAATGCCAAGATGAACGTGGACTCGATATTTACAAGCAGTGTTCGGACAAGATTCCATCGTTGATTTCGCTAATGGCAACTAATCTCAGAAGAAAATGTATCGAAATCATCGATCCGTAAAAAAGAAATTAAAAACGTCGACTAGAAGGCGGAACTATGTGTGTCATGGGCCAGATATTTGGATTGTTTCAAACCTGGAAGGAATAGTAAAGAAAGAGAACAAATAGTCGATCTTAATTTGAAGTCTTTCAGCGCCGCAGAAATTCACAATTTTATAACACTTACATCATGAATGTATTACTGAATTTTTTCTTTAATACCTTAGATCTTAGGTGGCTCGACTGAGTTTTTTTACGACCTGACCACCAATTTTCAACTTTCAATTTTAACTTTCAATTTCAATGTTTTGCAATGTATTTCCCTTGCCATTGTTCAGAATTGACAGCTACCCGTGAATTCCTGTCTATCACGCGTAAACTTGCAACGTTTGAATAAAACCCGATTGTCCGACGTTGCAAGTTTACGCGTGATAGATAGGAATTCACGGGTAGGTGTGAAATCTGAACAATCGCGAGGGAAATACATTGCACAACAAAAAACGACAAGAACTCAGTGCAAAGCCTACCAAAATAAACGTCGGCTTTTGATACCCTTAGAGTATATCAACCGAAATGAAAAGTTACAGTGAAAAAATATAGTCTAACGAAGCACTCAAGCAAATTATAAAAAAATTCAACGTCGGATATCCAATCGATAATTCCCTTTTCATGGAAGCAGGAGACAGAAACGCTTTGAATGCAATCATCAGCTGGTCGCTTCAGCTTTGGCTTTAGGATGTACCATATTTCGCATCTCTGACTGCAAACTATTTCGTTGGGAGAACGAACGATCTTTAGTGATTTTGGGAAATAACCCAACTGGCTTTCTATGTTTTTGTAGTGTGTATCTCCTAGACCTCTACAATGGACATGGTTCTTGCTTAACTTTTCTGTAGCTAAACGTACTACATCATTAACAATAAAGGAATGGTCGATAATTAGCGTGCGTATATCCAGTTCTGGAAGCACGATGGTAGCGTAAGAGTCGCACGAGGCTTTAGCCGAGTGCGACTCTAGCTACCAGAGTACGCAAATTATCTACTCACGCAAATTATCGACGATTTCTTTTATAACATAGGCCCTTTTTTCAGTAAAATAATACGATCTAATTAACCGAGCGGGAGGTCTGTACAGGAAAATCTTGGGTGAAGTCGGAAAGAACAGACCGAACGCATAATAAGATTTTTATTATATGACAACAACTATTTTCGATAAAAAAGTAATAATTTTTTAATTTAATTAATTTAATTAACGACGCGCGTACGTTGCTTTCAAATGGCTTCCCAGTAGTTTTACTGAAAAAGAGCGGGTTGTCAGAAACCGGTTTTAATTCAGCATGCCTGTGACGGCTGCTTCGACAAACCTATACAGTGATTTTAATGCCAAAATATTGAAATTATGGCAGCTTTCTTTATCATTCCAAATCAAAGATCGTTTAAAGACAAAGGCTTTTGTTTATACCTCTATATCAAAGAAAGTCAAGAAACAAAAAACAAGTTTCACAAAGGATTTTAGCAGACACAAACTGAAGTGAGCCACAATGGATGTTGAAACGAGTTGAAATTCGTCTTGTGGACGTTTGCATCGAGCAAAAGAGTCTTTGAAAGCGCTTATTTTTCGATAAACAATAATAAGAACTTTAAACGAAATCACCGTCAACTGTTGAAGGAATTAATCTATCTGTGTCGTACTTAATGAAGAAGATGAAAGCATGATAATCGCTGACAGAACTTTGAATCGAGAAAAAACGGCCTTTTTCAAGATTTTTGAACCTTTTGTATGCAGAAAAAGAAAGGCAAGAACACTTCCTGACTTCAAAAACGTTGTTAACTTTGTAGAAAAAACTTATCGTGAATTTAACAGCTTTTTAAAAGTAACTGAAAAGCAACGATATCTCTCAGCAAAAGATAGCTCAACTCACCGCCGTATTGTTTAAAGGGAAAGATAAAAACTAAAACTATTGTTTCCATCTATTATCGAGGTATGTGAACGGGGTTAATATTCTTTAGAGAATTAAAATAAAACCCTTTTGTGTATTCTCTCTGGAGTTTTTGCAATTTGATTTGATTTTCTCAACTTTTGCTTATTAAAATGTATGCAAAAACAACCAATGCTCGCCACCTATTTGCAAATTTGCAAATTTTTGTGGGTTTTGGTCGACCTTTCTCTCAAGTTTTTCGCATTTTTCCTCCACTGGCTCAACATTTTCTTCAAATATGTCGAAAGCAAAACAGGAAAGTCGTTGCTGTCGTCCAAAGTGGCCATTTCAATTTGTTTTTGTCACAAAAAAAAAGAAAAAAATTTGAACTTGAAAGCCTCACATTTCTATGGGATATCTCTATGGGATATCTATTTCTTGTCAATAAAAAATAAGCCAATCAGAGCGCGCGATTCTACTTGCGTATGTTATAATACAGTCTGGACTATCGTGACTTAGTTTCCCTTCTGCTATAACATCTACGAGGTTAATAAGACTCAGCTTCCAGATACCCTTTGCCAAAATAATTAGATTAACAGGTTTAAACGGACCAGCGACATCGTTCCAGCTAAATTTGTGCTCTATTACAAGAAACGATGCCTCGTTAGATAATCAGGCCAATCGTCCCGTTCTTGTAGTAATTTGGAAATGCCTTCAAACTTTTCTTTTGCTACTGCTACTTGCAAACTATCAGCCTCTTTAGCCGCTATATTTTGTTTTGCTTTTTCTGCTAAACAACGGAGCAATTTCTCCCTTTTTACACTGACATTCGCCGTCACCGGCGACGCCATTTCGTTGCTTCGCCTGTCGCGCTAAAATCGCCAAACCAATCAGACATTGAGTTTCACATTTCCTCGCCATGATTGGCTGAGCGTGCAAATCTAAAAATAACTTATACATCTTTACGATCCAGGTGATCTCGGAATACGGCGCGCATTGCATTGTTGTTGAAAATCAGGCGGTCCTATCCCCAGTTTCTCAATTTGCCATTTTCGCGCGGTCAATGGCCGCCATCTTGGATTTTTTAGATGGTGAATTGTTTTCAGCAAGTAGAAAGGTTTATAAAAGGAAAAATAAACAACTATTACCCATATAAATACAAACATATAATAAAGTACTATTTCATAAGAACCTTTAAAGTGCAATTTGATGTGTACATGATATGTTACAGATAAAAATTGTACTTTAACTCGAGCATTAGCGATAAAACTCGAGTTCAGGCCATTTTCCTCTTTCAAATGCCTATTTACAAGGCAATTTATGAAAATTGATACCCAATCAAATTGTTTAGTCCATTTTGTCTTGTATTGAGAGTTGTTGAGTCATAATAAAGCACTTTAACTTTTAACAGGTACCAAAATATTAAATCTCACGAATTATGCTGAATGGCAGCCATGTTGGACCGCCTGATCAAATTTCTTGTCGCGCGCTGATTGGCTAATTTTTTGATCCGAGATCACCTGGATAGGGTATAGGTTAACAATGAAGATGGACACTTCTGGCTATGAACTTCTGACATCATTCGCCTTCTCCTAAGAACTCTAAAACTGAAAACCGTTTTGAATTTGGATTTCGGAAACTTGAGTTATGGCGATTTTAATAACAAAAATATTTCCCGCGAAATTTTCGCGGGAAAATTTTGATAAGAAACCTTTAGAAAAACATATCGTTTGGCAATATTTTTTCATTTCCCAATATTTTTATGATATTTTTATATGAATTTGAAGAGGACTGGATGGCAGAAAATATGTTGAGAGCAGAATTTTGATTTTCGGGCTCAAAGGGCTAAAACTTATTTTTTGAAAAAGTGAGAAAAAACATGTTACGTCATTATGACGTCAGCAATGAAGAAAAAAAAATTTAAATTGGCCCGTTTCTGGAAAATAGTTGAATATATTTGCTATATTTACTGAGAAAGTGTTGTCTAATGACATGACATTAAAATTTCTATGACTAATAACTTCTAATGATTAATAATATTTTTCAATAACGTCAAATCTGATGACGTCATCAAAATCATTAAATCGCTTATGTCTCCAGTTTCCTTCATCGAAATTTTATAAAATTTTCGAAAACGTGTTCTACATCAGACAAGTGATTATAGTAATTCATAAAATCTTGTGTTGCGACAAAATTAGATTTTCCATACCATTTTAACATTTTATTATGACGTCACTATGACGTCAAAACATCCTTAAAATTTTCCAAAATTTTTTGCTAACTAAGGAAACCAACTCCTGAAAATTTCATAACATAATAAGGTTTTTTTTCAAAAATAACACAAAATCAGACATTTTAGGTGTCCATTTTTGGGGTCGTTTGTGCCCGCCGTGGAATTTTTAAAAATACCACTAACCTTTTCTCGCCTTTTTGTGTTTTGTAGGATAGCCTCAAGAATCCATATGTAGGCTTACGCGCCTTTACTTCCTCTATTTGTCCTTTATACGTTATTGAAAGTCTATACTTCTTTCCAGAAACTAGGTTTTCTTTTGTTTCAAACAAAATTTGTTCGTATGTTAGGTTTGTCTTCATGGGGAAGACATCGACACGTTGAGAAGAGTTGTCTAACTTGCTCAAACTATAGCTTGTGATGTTTAGATTCTTGCTGTGAAGAATGATGTACTTAGTGGAGTGGACACACTTCAAGTCAATCGTAACATTACCAAAAAGATGGAATTTGCTGGTCAAATCAGGTTTCATCCAAATTTTGTACTCTTCTGGAAGAACATCTCTCGGTAAATATTTATGTTTATAGGGATAAGAGAGACTTTCCTTGGGGTTACCATCACTTAACATGAGGTGATTATCACCAAATGACAAATCAACACAGCAAATAGCAAATGTTGTTAAAGATAAAAAGACAAAGCCAAAACCCCTTGGAGCTCTCATCATCGCGCTCTGTGGGTTCTAAACAGTACGAATCAAAGTGGTGACAGAGGTAGCTTTTACATGAACACTATATTATGGACACGTTATGTTACCCGCTAATTTAAAAACAAGGTAAATGTAACTGAACTAGACATATACTATCAATAAATAATAAACAAATGACATGTCATGTCAACGTCTCAATCTTATATACAAAGAAAATTTCAGGTTTGTTCGAGAAGCACTAACATTTCAAAATTACACCCAACAAATACAAATACAATATTTTCTTTACCTGAAATATCCGCTGTTTCATCAGCCATTATGGTATAAAACACTGCATTTTGAATGTCATTTGACTGGCTTAAATATTTGGAATTTTTTATCTAAAAGTTTAGCAGGTAAAATTATTGGGGCTTGCCCCTCTCCCCACTACGGGCCTGAATATAACCCTATCGAACAAACAGTTTTATATATTGCTGTACACAAAAAGAGCGTAGATTGTTAATAAATGAAAGCACAATGAAAAGAAGATCCCAGTGGGGTCAACAATAAATGTTTTCCTGAAGACAAAGGTTTTCAAGTACATGCAACATGTCACAAGGGAATTCTAGTTGCCACCTGACGCTTTAAGATGTACCTGCCTCAACTACAGGCTCAAGAGTTAACCGTCCATTTGTAATACCAACGCGCAAATATGCATTTTTCTGCAAATCACCTATTTTCAACCACTCTTATACTTTGATTTATGCTTAGGTTCGTTCACATTAATGAATTTTAGTTTCCTTTTAGAATTTGGGACGGTGGATTATATACGTACCTATTTGATATACGTATTTTATGTACGTACCTATGGACTTGCAAACTCGTTTGCAGACTTTTTTGAAAGTAAAATAAGTACTATTCAGGCTGGTTTTGACACCTTATCAGAAAATGTTATTTTCTCAGATAATTCTACTTTGTGCCACTTTTTGTCTTTCTTTTTGTCTTTTCGCAGCTCAATAACTTCGTTCAATTACATTTACCCAAGCTGAATGTTTCTCAGCTATATATTTAATACTTTAACATTTAGAAGGCAGATTATTATTGAAATATTTTCTCACTTGTTATAGCTTTTAAAAAAACACCTATGAAACAAATTTGCCACCTACATAAATTTTTGGGTTGCTGAAACACCTGTAGATTAGTCTTGAAATATTTTTATCAACGTTTTACATCGAATATTCGTGTTCTAACATATATATGAGCACATACCATGTACATCTATCTCATTCCAATCTCACTCTATTCCCATTATCTTCCTCTTATAAGCAATATAATTCGATTGCTCATTTATCTTCAAAAAAACATTATAAAAATAGCAACTGAAGAGTTGCTAAAACAGTTGAAACAGTCGGGATTCAAACCCAAAACAACGGAGTGGGAGTCTAATTAAACATTTCATTCTTCATAATAATAATTTATAACAATAATGACTTTATTGAGTAAATAAAATACATATTTACACTTACAATGGATTAAGAACTAATAAAAATGCATATATACAATAAGTTTTACTAGTGCGCTTTAAACGTGAAAAAAGAAGAGAATAAAACTAAATATTTATAAAACTATACTATAGTTTTACCCTAATTCATATCTATAAGCTAATATAATCGATTTTAATATATATTTTTAAAGCGTTCAGTGCTAGTTCGATCTTTTACAGTCCTTGTAACTCTTAGATTATAATTGGTACGATTATATTGTGGTAATATTTCATGCAAAGGGTGTTCTGGCAACTTCTTCTCTTTTTTAAAGAGCCTGATATCGATTGTTTTAAGGTGGCTCGACCCAATAATTTTTCGCGAGTACCGTCCGCATTTGAAGCTCCAGTATAAAAACGCGTTGGGTTCGATTTCAAATCCACTTGAACACATTTCTTTCATAAAGACTGAATTATGATTTAGGATGGTTTTTTTTTCCGAGAAATCGGACATAATTTTAATTGATTATTACGAAATATATGTTTTAGCCTTGAGTCCAATATTAGCCTTTAAAGTCATTTTCTAACAAAATGCTTCATGCTGCTTACACCTTGAATGTTTGCCCCCAGTTGTGAAAAGTTTTATCAACATTTATAAGGCGGATTGCAACATGTCGAGGATTGTTTAAATAAAGCGGATAATTTACGCAAAATCTAAACCATAGATTTTGCATCGAATTATTTATTATTTCTTGGGTATCTGTTAGCAAAAATTATCGTTCGTTCTTTTCTCCTATATCTCTTGCTCACTTTATGGCAATTAGATAGCAATCGAGCCATATTATCTTCTCAAAACGTAAAATATATGAGCCGGACCAAAATTCAAATGTTTACTTTTTTTCGCGGTTTTGTATACAGTTTCACAAAAATGCAAAAATCGTAAAACTCAATCATTTCCGAAGTATGGTAATATACAGATGCTTCGTTAATGTTACCGTGCGCGTTTCAAAAGCACATTACCATACTTCGGGAATGATTCGTAGGGCAGCCAAGCGCGGTGAAATCATGCAAATGGTGTGAAGGAATGTCTTGTTGTGCCAAACATCAAACAATAGAACTCCCAGAGCACCAGATCTTTAAACAGTATCTCAATATTACTCAACTTTGCGTCTACATCAGATACCTTTAAAACTTCCCAATGGACATGAAAATCAGAGACATTACAAAACATTAATAGCTTGAAGCCCTCATAAAGTTTTATTAAAAACAAAAAGACGAGTTTTACGATTTTTGTATTTTTGCGAAATTGTCAGCGTTTTAACAGCGTTTTGTCACAGGAATGTGCGCGGATGGGATTCCTGTGGCTTTTTTTGAAAAGTCGCGCAGTGTTGAAGAAGGGTAGTATTTTGATAAGGTAGTATTTTGACTCGGTCACGTGACAAATTTATTTTCACGCGTAGTAAATCAGCCAAAGGAGAACATTTTAATTTTTCTTCGAGTATATAAATTTTACGATGATCTACAACTATAGCAAAAAGTATGATAATCTCTGAGCTCAGCAAAGGGGTTAAGATTAAGTTTTAAAATAAGCAGCATGGAGTCGAGGTGCGCGGCCGCAGGTTGCATAGGCAGGGACTTCCTGTAACAGTCAGATTTTTGAAATAGTGGAGCAATCGTGAAAATGTCGATCGAGTCGTGAAATACCACATTCACTGAAAAAGTTAGCGATTCTTTTCTTGTATTTAACTTATGGATTGATGAAATGACTTTAAATTGAAAGAAAGTACACAAGAGAATGTATTTTATGGTAGAAATCATGGGCTGGTGAATGGAGAGTCGAAAATATTATGATTTGCATTGCAGTGGCTGCTACAATGATTCCAGATTTCCATTAAAAACACCTGATTCAAGCACTTTTGAAGTCACCTATGCTCTTCACCATTACAAAAACCTGGGGGAAAGTTGTTCTAGTTGTTCTGGTGTGTGCGGGTAATCATGATTGGAGTTGGAGTTATGTCAAAGCTACTGATATTGTGTTGTTCAAACCAACTAACAGCCGAACTAAACAGTGAATTTGTAATGGTCGCTGTGCGAAGTTTTCCACTTTTTACTAAGTCACAATCTTAAGTGAAAAAAAGAAGTCTATGATATTACTGAGATTCGAGCCCGGACCTTCTGCAATGAACTCCCCTCACTTCCCAACTATACAACTAATTCGATTCAAGGAAAGCAATGAACGGAAAATCAAGTCATGGATATGCAATTGAGCTTGTTAACATCTACTTGAAAAGAATTGAAAAGCCATTGTCAAATGTTTTCTTTTGGGAATAAAGTAACAATGAGCAGTTAGCTATCGTCCCAATGGGATTGTTGTTATGTGAACAAGAACACTGATATGCATTCATTTTGTATTCATTTTATAGAAAACCTTATGAATTAGATACTAATTATAAATTTATTAGTTCCCTCTCAAGTCGGCTCTTAGCTGTATATAGCTAAGGCCTCTTCTACACGAATCCGATCCGGCTGAAACCGCATAGAAATATTTGCGTCCACACGAATCCTGTTGATCGTTTCCTATTCAAAAGTATGCGGTTTCGGTGACCGGATTCACTGGATTAGTGTGGACGATAGGCCGATTCGCATTAAAAAGTATGCGGTTTCAAAAGTATCCGGATCCGTGTAGCCGGGGTCTAAGAGCCGAGAGCCTCCGTCCTCGGTAACTAACTCTTACATAGAGGTACCACTGTATACATAGAAACAGCATATAATACGTATAGAAACCTATCCTGAGACACAAATAGGAAAAACGTTATTATATCCAAGGAGTTGACAGAGCCAGAGTTGTGTTTTATTTTAGGCATTTTAACCCGCTTAGTGTTTTGATGCATTGGTTGGTATTTTAAAACAGCATGTTTCAAAATGTTTCATAAATTCACATATTTACACAAAGCTATCCTGAGACACTTATGGGAAAATGTGAAGAAGGACTAAATTGGTTGAATTGATGTTAACAAAATGTTTAAAATGAGCACAAAAAAAAAGTAGAAGAAGAACCGTTCGCATTTTTAGACTCGAGCTACCACAGATAGCATTTAGAAGACCTAATTCCAATCAAACAAAACAATAAATTGATATTCATAAATCCAACATCTAAGTATGTTAGAATTGCCCTATTTTATTATGACGTCACGATGTGTTTTAGTGGGGGATAGAATCGCCGAAAACAATGGTAATTTCAACTAAATCTTCTTTCTCTTTGAAAATTGAGCTTCAAATTATCTAATTTTTATGTATGTTATGTGTCTATGTTTATACTTTCATATTTATGGCATTTTGTTGTCATTTCTTTCCTATCCGTCTTGTATATGCAATTTTATAGTGTTTTCTTGTATTGTTGTTATGAATCTGTCCCCTACTGGCGACCATGATCCTTAGGGTTAGAACAATAGAATGCTTTGATGTGAAGTCATAGTGAAATAGGACAATTCCATGGATTAAAACTGATAAGCCAGCTTCAAAATGCTGATTACGAACAGGCAAAAACATAAAAAAAGTCTAAAGTTGGAGAAAGATTTGTGCAGTCGAAGGGATTGTTAGGGTGTTTTCTTTGCAAAGTTATTGGATGGCAAATAAGAAAGAGTGAATTTGTAGCTTAAAAAATTGCCTCTCAAATTATTCAAAATCGGCTTTTACGATTTTCTTCAAACTTTATATACTTCTAGGCAAACAGCTATATATTAGCACTGTGAAGGTCGTTTTAAAAGTTTAGATCGAAAAACGCGTAAAATCGCCGCTCATCAAAAACCGCGATGTCATTATTTCGTCGCTATGGTAACGCTGATGTAAACAAAAGACACACCCTCACAAACTTCAATCTTTATGTAACAAGTTGGCAAAGTGTGAAAGCTGTGGGTGTTTGCATATCAGATCTACAGCCGTTTAAAGTTGACCGGTCAAGCACTAGAAAAACTGTTACGGAAGCCTTCATAAACAGTGAAAGATACGCTTTCACGTCGTGACGTCACATGACGTATTTCTGAGCCCGCCATATACCGGCGTTCAAACGATTAAAAAATATTTTAAAGTTTATAAAAAAAATTCAGGATTCGTTTTCAGGATGTAAAAACGATATTTTTGAGTTCTCCAATAAATAAATATTTTTTTTTAAAAAGGGTCAATTTGACACGTCAGTTGTCCTTTAAAGGAGCAACTACGCACGGCTCATTTCATTTAACTAATTCTAAACATTTCATTATTAGCAAAACATTTTGATAACGTACTAAAAACAAGACTAGTGCTATTTATAGTCTATATAATTAAGATTATTAGTATTAAGATTATGATAATACTACTTACCTCAAAGATCGAATACGCTATGTAACGACTATTTTGGTCGTAGTAAATTTGTTATCTTGTATTACGCGTATTTCAAAATAGTTGTAAACATCGCATCTACAAATAAAGTCTTTCGTGTATTGCATTTAATAAGAACAACGTAAATTATTGTGTATCTCATAAGATTACCGCCAATGTGATAAGTTTAGCGACTACGCGAGTTTTGACAAATAATAATACATTTTCTCATTCGTAGAAGCTATGAAAAGTTTGAAACCAAGCAGCATTTCGTTTGTTCCAATGTTAATGACACAGGCTGCCCACACTATCAATTTGTGGTTTGGGCTTCCTGTGGTATTTAACGGCTCTTTCGAAGTTCAATATAGATAACGTTCAAATATGGTCCCGTTTGAAATCTCTTTTTTAGTCAGTAATATTCTTTTCGATAATAAAAGATTATGAGTTTATATATGAACGTTTCTGTGTGGTTTTCTTGGGTTTTGGTGGCCATTTAAGGAGGTTTTGAGGATGGCGAATTTCAACGGTCATCGGCGTGTCTCTATAGATACCACAGGAAGCCCAACTACAAATTGATAGTGTGGGAAGGCTGTGTTAATGAGTAAATTTTCCGGTAACGTGACCTCATAATGTCATATGATTGGTTGACCACCATGACCACTGCGGTAATTAACGCGAGCCAATATGACAGCATCTTCTTGAAGTGCGTATCGCCTGTATTAAAGACATGCAGACAAGCCTTTTTAAAATACCTTATTTTTAAGGAATAGTAGATGTCCTCATTAACTGAGTTAAGAGTGTCTGGATGGGGTTAATTAACAACTGACAATTGGCCAAAAATATAGCTGACAACTGACAAATGGCATAAATTGTAACTGACAACTGACAACTGTTTTACTTTTTTTAACTTATTCAATAAGGCTATTTTGTAAGCTACGGGCCAAAATTCGGCTTCCACTGCGTCTCTGTTATGTTACCAGCTATGAATTTGTCCAGATACACCGGATATGATGCCATGTAATTGGAGTTGTACGTAATGATAGCTGAAATCTGATCTAGATTGTAGCACATATTCTAAAAGTTGTCCAGGTCAGAGATGGCGCCGATCAAGGCTATTATTAGCCTTTATCGATTTAATTCAGAGACTGATCTAGAGCGTCACAGAAACCGTATTCCATACATAAAAAATTCGGAGTCACTGGAAACATATAAGAAACATATAACTGATTTCTTGGGAATCAAAGAGCTAGCTCTTAAGTATAGCCTTGGAGGGTTTGATATTAAGCTCTATAGGCTGGCCTCAACCAAAGCTAGAGTTTCAAAAATCAAATCAAAACTGAGCTAATTAAATGTCAATGTCACTGAAAAGCACCTTTATGAAAAGAAAACATACCCGTAAAACGGGAAAATGTTTTTTGTTACTTTTTTGGACCTCGCTGTGTACTCGTAGAGTAACTGAGCATTACTTGGAGCCATATATTCTCTCGCCTTATTCTCAGTCAATAAGTTCACCAAACAAACTCAGTTAAAATAGAATCTATGCCCGAGTGTCAGACCACAGGTTAAGAGGAAAGCGGCTTTCTACTCGATCGACCACCCATTGAACCGCACAGAGTAAAAGAAAAACAGTATTAGACAGTAATTTCCATGATCATCATTTATTAGTGTACATAGGCCTGGAAATGTCAGTATTGTTTTACAATGTACACTATTGGCCTGTAACGAAACGAGAAGAGGACTGGGTACTAGTTTGCCTAATTGATTTAATTAAGAAACGATAACATCAGATCAAGATATGTACGATTCCTGAGATTTGGTTCTTTTGGTTGGATATTTAGAGAGTTACATACAGCCATTCATAACTGCCCAAAGTTACAAAGGAATGTATGGATTGGAAGGACAGTTGTCCTTCCAATTCATTCATTTCCTTCTATGTTTAGGCATTTTTATGAGGCTGTATATTGACATGCAGAATACATCAAAATGCAACCAAACTCAGGAATCTTACATATCTTGATGTGTTATTTTATTATTCGTTTCTTAATTACATCAATTAGTTAAACTGGCACCCATTCCTCTACTCGTCTCGTTACATGCCAATTAGTATGCCATGTCATCATGACGTAATATAGAAACTTGTTTTGTCAAGAAGACATCAATGAGCTTTTCATTCCTTTCAAGCCATTTTATGTTGGAACGAATGACTGCCAGTGATGTATTGGTTGCTGACAGAGACCAAAGATTTTCTTGTGATCTTGCAAACTGTTCCACCTTTTAAAAAGCACAATAAGTAAACATTTACTTTCTATGGGCAAGATGAATATAAAATCAAAACAAAATATATAATGTTACCTCCTCCAGCTGACATTTTTCATCGAAGTATTTAGTGAAATCCAGGAAAGAAGTTGTTTTGTTGCCATTGATTTTTGTATCTCTGTAAATTCCAAATTTAAAGAAATTAAGATATATAGAATAGAATCAAAGACATAATGATCTATATATGATCTGTGATACCACGCAAAGGGCCGGCCACACTGATAAGAACCTATGTTTGATGATCTTGATGAGATGGTCCGGGATACAATTTTAATATGAGGACATATTAAAAAAATTTAAATATAACTGACAATTTGTGCAATTTCACAAACTACACATTCGTGATTGCAATTGACTATAACGATTTTTGCGATATAGCATGTCAATGAAGTTGTTGATTTACACGAATTAACCTTGCGCACATTTATCACTCTGCGTTGCAATGGAGCTGAATCAAAAACGTGCAACTGGTTGCCAAAACAAACAATCTACATACGAAGGCATGCAACATGGAATATTAAAGAAATGGTTCAAGTAGCGTGCGTCCACCGTGTTATGGATGCACGCGGGAGGTTGCCTAAGCACGAAAGAAGCGTAATGAGTTGCACGACGCGAAGCGGAGTGCAACTCTAGCTTCATGAGTGCTTAGGCAACCTCCCAAGTGCATCCATAATACGATGGATGCACAACTACTTATGAACCATTTCTTTTATAACATAGACAAAAAGTTATCATAATGCAAAACTGTCTATTTCAGTTGATTTGATCAAATCACATATTCTTGTAAAATTTTCGAGCTTAATCAGTCAAGTGACTTGTGTCCTAAAATAAATGGCTAAAATTTATTTAGAAAAATTATTTCCATGGAAAAACTTCTTTCAGTAAGTTCTTTAGGACATTTACATGATAAAAACTTTTTTTGTGTATTTTCTCAAAACTGACTACTAAGCGCACGCGAAAAGTCAAAACAACGAAAAACCCAACCGTTGATTGCGTGCGCGCGCTCAAAAATGACGTTAAACTGTTTAGCACTCAATCAGAACGCGCGTTCTATCGAAAAAAAATGTTTGAAAAAAAATTGACATCAGCGTGCTCCATTCGCGTGCTCCATACATTTTTTGTTCATAGCTAAAAAGCCAATCAGAGCGCGCGTTATAACTTATCTATGTTATAATTGGCATATATCGCAAAAAATCGTCACTGAAAATTGTTACGTGTAACATCATCTGAAAGGCAGAAAGAAAAGGGGGGGGGGGGGGGGGGCATTCGCAGCTTCTTTAGAAGGTGTTTTTATGAAGTAATGCTTTGATGGTCAAATTAAGTTTTCTCTTGATCCTAATTTCATAAGTAAAGTTTTGTGTATGTGCAGACAAAATTTAAAGTGTGTAATATAATTGTCGACACAAATTATTGAGTTCAATTTAAATAATATGCAGTTAAGAAGATAATTTATATAAATGACCCAAACCAGAGGCTCGTGAACTGACCCTTGCGGTACACCCCACAAAATTATAGTCTTATGGACGTCTTTTTATAAAGTATTTCTGAATTCTGTTGTTGAGATAATATGCATGGGGCGTCTTGAGACGGGACATGACAGGATACGATATGCATATGGTACACATTACAAAAAATATTAAACAAGTATTCGAAGGCGAAATGACAATTAGCGAATTATAACCTAGACGGAGTCAAGATTAACAGATAGTCACTTAACTTGAGATAGGTAGTTATTTTAATATAAATTCACAAGTGATTATATATTTTTAAAAGCAAACATATCCAGGTTTTTTTGGAGAAAAACTGCTCATGTTTTCTTTCTATCAAGAAAAAGTGTGAATTTCTAGACCAACCACCGCGCTTGGTTGTCTATTACCACTTATTTATTTTTTCAATAACTAACAATATCAAAATAAATGTTTTTACAATACATTCTTGTGTGCAAGAATGAATTGCGCTCAGGTTTTTAAACAGTTCGCTCTCAATAACAACTCTATCTCAATTACAAAGAAAATAAAAAATACTTGGAAGATCAAAGCTAGTGTAAACACTAGTGTAAATTATAAGTCTTTATACCTTTCTACAATGTTGTCAAAATTAGTTTTGAAATAGATCCATGCCAACTCACGACCGGGGCTGTACTCGGAAAGTTTTGTTAACTTATCCAAAACGGCCAGTGTTTTGTTGGTGTTTTCCTCAGCAAATGATTCGTTCAACCATCTAAAACGAAACCCAAAAACATATATATCTTTGTGGACTAAATGAGAATGAGAATAAGTTATGAAAATAAATTAATTATCAAACAAACATCACTTATTATCATATACATTATAACAGATACTCAAATGGAGAAAACTTTAATTCAACAAACAAGTTGTCAATGAAATTACACCAATTCCTATTAGTGGAAAAATATTAATTCAATAATAGCTCGTATCAGAAACACCGTATGCAATCTTGAAAACAATGCCAATACCATATATGGTATTGTAGGTGAGAAGTAACAAAAGTCTTTGATTAGCGCGCAAGATTCTTTTCTTTTTTTTTAACAGGTTGAGATTGCAACAGAACAATGGGCATATCTTTTATACGTCACATATATACACCTATTTCAAAAAAGGTTTTCATAGGCGAAAGGTGATAGACGATAGGAAATAGGTCATTCCAAGATTCATGAATAGCTGGAATAACGTGTTCAGGCTGCTTGTTATTCTCATCTTGAACACCAAGGTTAGTGTTGAGATATTCCGTGTTGTTTGTAATACACGAAACCATTTTGAAGGCCTCGGTTGTTTGTGTTTAGCTGTATGAATGACCTAAATCGCGTATCGCGTATGGCTTTTGAAGATGACAACCTTTTTTGAAATAGGTGTATGTTCAGTTTTGGGGAGGGAGCGTGTCCCATTATCGCTTACTTGAGTATTATTTCTTTTGATCTTGTAGCAGCTAAGCCAGCTTCAATTTTACCCTTTTCCGAAGTATCTTTTGTGCTGTTCGTTAAGTTGTGAAGCTGACGATGAAGAAACTCCCAAAGGGAAGCATTTCCAAATCTTACAGCCGTTTTGTAGACAATTTCACGGAGATGAAAATGTGGATCTTTTTGTCTGTTAAAATAATGATAGATAAATAATGATATAATTATAGTCCTTTTCACAGTTCTAGTCGATCGACTTTAGAATCGATAGCGTGTAATATATTTTTTAGAATTTGTCTACAGCCTGTAGTAATGTAGGAATGTACATTTCATCAAACAATAGAAACACTTACAAATTCCACGTGGGAATAATCAAATTATGAAAATAAGTCACACGCTATCGAGGCTGAAGTTGATGGAAGGGAACTGTGAAATAGTCTATTCTTATATCTTATACAGCACAAATACTATATTACAGCAAAACCTACTGAAGCATTCCTATCGAGGTTGGAAGGCTCGATATATTCTTCCAAATTTGATTTGAAATTTGTTTTGAAATTTGCATAAATGAAGCAAATCTTGTAAGTTTCAAAATGCAGACTTCCACCGTCAACCGATAATGGTCCCGAAATCACGATCTGTGGTAAAAAACTGATAATTCTAGAGTGCTTACACTATGTCCATGAAATAGAATCTAAATAGTTCCTACATATTAGTTTTTATTTTGTGACTATTAGTCACTATCACTCAACTGGAACAGCTTTAGTAACAACTAGACCACAATACACAAGGGAAATCAAATACTCAAAACCATAGAAAGTTAATACTTTATTCATTGTGTATTGTTACTAAAGCTGTTCCAGTTGAGTGATAGTGACTAATAGTCACTAAAAAAAACCTATTAGTTAGTAACTATTTAGATTTTATTTCATGGACATAGTGTAAGCACTCTATTGTAATATAATACTTAAGTAAGTATTTACAACATTATTTCTGTAAGCAGACTAGGTTTAGCAAGTCTCCGTTGTCCAAAAAAAAAAAACATTGAAAGTAATGTTTGATTTGAGGCAGTTTTTGAAACTTACAAGATTCGATTCATTTATGCAAATTTCAAAACAAATTAAAATCAAGTTTGGAAGAAGAAATCAAGCCTTCCAACCTCGATAAGAACGCTTCAGTAGGTTTGGCTGTAATAAGGCTTTCATTTGTTATTGTATGCGGGGTCGGCGATAAAGGGAGTTGTTAATTGTTTGCAGTTTTATAGCGTTTAGTAAAAACTCGACGAAATATAGGGGGAGGGGGGGGGGGGGGAGGGGGGGACAATCTGTTTTCCAACCGAAAGAGGAGGCTACTATTTGGAAAAGACGACATGTCTTTTTGCCGCCCCCTCTATACACTAATAAATGAAAGCCCTCTGAGAGACTTGCATGCGGTTTGCCTGTTAAAACTTTAAAGTAATACAATAAACATCCGCATAACCACTACTTTTATGGTTATCTATCATTACAGGCTTACGGCTCGCCTTACTTTGACACAAAAGCACGGCTACATTCTAAAATGGCACAGCGATCTATCAAAGGGACTAATGAAACAGTAACATCCGTATGATATATTTGAGTAATCATGTTTATTCTGAACATTTAGCTAATTTATAAAGAGCAAATATTCTCAGCCTTAGTTACCTAAATAGAATAATTCCATTGGCCTTAACCGAAACGAGTAGAGGACTTGGTACAATTTTGCCTGATTGCCTGAGTTTGTTTAGCCTGATTTTCAGAGCGGGCCTGGGTCCTACGCTATCACTTTCTCCCCAAACTCCGTCTGATGGACTTCGCAGAATACCGTGTTCTGCATTGTTTGATATTGACCAATCAGAGCGAACTTTATGTTTTTCGCCAAGTGAGGTATGTTAGGAATGCACAATAACAGGAAAGACTTAGACAAAATATACTTTATACATTGAATTATCTTATATATTCACGAATAGTTGCATGTTTAGGAACTATTTTGAGGCTTTAAGTTAGTAATCTAACGAATACACAATTCAACCAATTTGTAAATGGAGCTCATTGTATTCATGTAGTTGGCACAAGTTTGATTGCAGCTTAATACAGTCGATGCTAACTCTAGATCTCGGTATGTATTTCTTCATGCAAACATATGTGCAAACATAATACTCTTGGTCGCAGGGACTCGCTTTCATTTCAGTAAACAGCTCCTAAACGTTGTGAAATCACGCCATTTAAATCCCCGGTTTAAATCTGACTTTGAACGTCCAAATATTGATAATCGCTCTAAAGAGAGCATTGAGATAAAACTTCAATGCCACAATTTATAGAATGGTATTCATGATTTTCATCTGATGATAAAATTGCAGCTTTTTAGGGGTGTAAATGCCATTGAAAACACTGATTCAAAATCGCAGATCGATTCACAATCACGCTCACAGTTATTATGACCTTCATGGGTCATTGCACTTAGTTCTTACAAGCAATCTCATTGGCCCTTGGTAAGACAAGGGGCAGTGACGTCAAGAACACGGTATCCGGCGAAGTCCATCAGACGGAGTTTGGGGAGAAAGCGATAGCGTAGGACCCAGGCCAGCTCTGAAAATCAGGCTAGAGTTTGTTTTCATTTGGATTGTATTCTGACCAAGATACCGCCTCATAAATAGCCTAAAAATAGAAGAAAATGTATTGTTTGGAAGGTCGCCGGTCCTTGGGCCGGGCAGTTTTGAATGCCTATAACTCAGTCAATATCCAACAAAAAGCACCAAATATCAGGAATTGTACATATTTTGATCTGGTCTTTTATATTATGGGGTTTATTTCTTATTTAATTAGGGAAAATAGTACCCAGTCCTTTACTCGTTTTGGTAAAGTCCATTTACCATCGAGAATAAGAAGAATAGAACCTCGTAAAATATTTTGCTTCAAATACTTCAAACGACAACATTGGACACAAATATTTAGCTAAGCCTTTAAGAACTCACCACAACTTTGTTGGCTGAGATCATATATTTTTATTTTATGTTATTTGAGTTACATCGGTTGAGGTAGTACGTACGTATCACTGTAGTATTTTAATTATTTCAAGAATGCTTACATGCCGGATGTCATCCAATGGTTTACTGCAGCAATACATTTCAAAACAGTCCAATGTTCTTCATATTTGGCCTTCGTTCTAAACATCGTCACGTTAAGTTTACTGACAGTAGAAAAACAATATTTTAGTACAGTGCATTGACTTGTACACAAAGACATACACTAAGAGAGAGAGCAGGTCGAAATGTTTGAAAGTCGAAATGTTTAATTTTGTTTGATATAAGTTGGCTGTTTCGTCCTTCGGTTGGTTGGTGTTTATGTCGTTTTTTGGTTGGTTGGTTAGGTGGTTGGTCTTTTTCAAAGTAAATGACAGGAATATAAATTATTTGTGTTTACCTTTCAAATCCAGGATGATCCCAGTTGAAATCCGATTTCCTTTTTAGCAATGATTGTATGTATTTCTGATAAAAAATTGCGGTGATAATTATAACGTTGTGCCACATTGAAGTTTTTTAAGATAAGTTTTCACTTCCTTGTTCAAAAGTTTTAGCTTTACTCTAGCCTACCATGGAGACGCTCTTAGTATCGTCACGCAGCGCTTTACCCCTAGTAAAGTATTGCGTGACCTTTTCACTCTTGCTTAATTTTGTGTTGTCACTTGTTATTCACCTTTACTACGTACGTAAATGAATATGTTTGTTATATTTAACAGGGTCCGGAAGGGGTTTCACGTTATCTTCGATTTCGGTATGTTTGAATGCATGATAGTTGAGGTCCGACTTGAAGGTTTGGTCAAACTCTGTGGTAATTCGTGAGTTATGTATTAATGGAGATATTTTGGTATTAGGCGACATGTACTAAGAGGTCACGTGACCCCATCTTCCTTGAATATAATAGTTTTGCAAAAATAAGATATTCTTACCTTCATATTTTAGTACAAAGTTAAATAATTAAAGTGCATAGTTTTAGCTCAGAATGAATAATGCAGGATAAATTGCACTAACTATTCTTAATGATTTCTTACGATTTTCAGAAAGTGATAGAAAATGTAGGAGGAGGTAAAGAACAATAGAATAATTATTTAAACGCGAATCGTTTATTCATGTCAAAAGGTTGTTGTGTACCCTAAGAATGTAAATCTTAAGAAAATGAGTAATTGTTATATTACAGCCGTATCTCCTATATATCATCCATAATGTCAACTAAATTTTGCTTTTCTTTTTTAAGGTGCTCTTGGTATTTCTCGGACTTTTTCACATATAATTTCTCACTGGATAATTTACCCAAAAATTGGCACTTGATTCATGATTAAAACTAATTACATTGTTTTTGTGTATGATTATGATCGCCGCGGAGAAATAAGCAATTTATGTAATTGCAATTATAGAAGCCCGAAAAAAATTCGGGACTTCAACGGGATTTGAACCCATGACCTTGCAATGCTCTACCAACTGAGCTATGAAGCAACATATGTTGGTAGGAGGTCATTTTGTTGAGTTCATTCGCCCACGTTGAAGTGCCGAATTTTTTTTTCGATAATTGCAATTACATAAATTGCTTATTTCTCCGCGACGATGATAATCATACACAAATCATATAACCGCGGATCAGACCCACATATATACCCACATTGTTTTTATTGCATTATCTAACATGGCCGTTTTAAATTTCATTACTTTCTTACCTTAAATTTATCAAAGAGTAGAGGCCTGAATCTAATTTTCGTACCAATCTCGCTTAAGCCGGTCACGGCTTCATTTAAAGGGCCAAATCTATTTTCTTTTGAGAGATAGCTTGTCAGCTTTAAATAGATGGTTATAGGGAGGAGTTCAGTGCTTGCATTATGATACCTAAATACAAATAAAATAATTACATGTCAAAAAAAAAAAAACATTTCAATTCATATATTTACATATGATAATATTTACAAAAGAAATCATGACCTTGACGATTGTTTTGAGCATTGTTTGATAAGAGAACAACAGTGTTTTATTAAAAATTTAAGGATACCGTGCGAGCAGTTTTATATTACTGTTATCCTTTTAGCGACGAAAACAGTAACCTCTGCCGGCACCCGCATTTTGGAAGTAAACATTATGGACTATCTTTACTTATGTAAAGTAAGTAGGCAGTAGCTATTTTATATATTGTAAGTAAGTTAGTTTTATTTGTCTTCTCGTGTGTCACACGTATTGTGGCACTCTTTAAGAGCGAATGTCCACTAACACCGAGCAAAATCGAGAATACGTGGCACATGATGGAAAAACAAATGTGTTTTTCACGATATTTAAATCGCTATATCTCCACAAATATAAAAAGCCCGAATGAGATTTTTATATCATCTTAAAGAACAACATTTCCTCTACTAAAATTCAAAATATCAAGAAAATCAGAAATATACCGGCAGGAAAAAGTAATATTTAAAACGTGTGGTAAATTAGAACATTTTAACTCGCAAAATTATACAATTTTTGATTGCTTCCTATGGCTTAAAAACACACACTTAAAAGGTTAAAATTTAGATCCAGCCCTTCATTATTATCTGCTATATACGATTATGAAGTCGAGTTTTGTTTTTATTTGTTTTGAATTGATAAAATGAGACGTTTTTGAGAAGTCATGATCACGCGATTTTTTTGTCGATTTTAGACATTTCCGGTTTAGGTCACGTTTTTCTTAATTTCTCGCGTTTAAAATAACATTTTCGAAAACAAACCCCACCACGTTTCTTAGTATATGATAGGGTTTCGATTGATGAAATATGAAGGATTTTTTTTTCCATCATGTGCCACACTTTGTTCGGTTTTAGTGGAAATTCGCTCTTAATTGTAAATTTTGTGTGTTTGTGCAATGTTAGTTATCAATAAAAAAAAATGGACTATCAAGTTTTAAATTGCTCTTGTTCTTTTTTTTTTCAACTACGTGATGGCAGCAAACACCCATTTCAATGAGTCGAAGCGACGCGGAGATTTAACACTCTGCAACTAATTAACAATCATTTACAGGTCGATCCAATCAGATGCTTTAATACAAAATATCTACAACTGCAAATAATCCTAATTTACATAAACTTTAAACTGGATTTTTCTCTAAAATACATTCTAAATCCTTTAAGAAAGCCGTTCAATATACTCGCAGATTGTGCTTTATCAGGATAAGAAAAACGCTTGGCTACGCATCGCCAACTATTCCGGCCATGCGCCTACTCACAAGGTCAGCGGTGCAACATAAAAGCGGTAGATAATTTTATCAGATTTTACAAAGAAATGTATAGAGAATCAAAGTTATTTTCGAATTATAAAATTCTCGGTAAGGATTTGTCAATTTACCTAACTGGAAATATATTATATGACATTAAAGTATTTGATTTTTACCAAACATAGCTTTATTTATGGAATAGAAACCTTTTCTTTCGATTGTTCAGTTTTCTTTCCATACATGCTCTATATTCAGAAATATTCAGATTGTAAAATTGCAAGAAAAACACGAAAAGTGTGATATTCAGAGCATCATTTTTCAAAATCAAAGCTTGTTACCTAATTTACCGTACCAGTTCCATAAACTAAATACATCATTAATCTTGTGTGAAATTTGTAGTCGATCGAACGAGGTTTTATCGTTCCTTTTTAACTTTAAAAGCTCCAAATTGAATTGACGTTCGTAAGACACCATATACTTGCAATCTTTCCTTCAAGTAGAGGTACTTTGTGATGCGATAACTTTGGAAAATCTTCTCAAACTAAGACATGTTTGATACCAAAATGAAGCTAGTTTTCCCTGCTCTTATTTACAATAGAGTTTAATGGGATAGTTGTTAAAGAAAAGGCAAACTGTATCAACAAAGTTGGGTTTCACCGAGTGCGGGCCTGAGCGAGCTTGGGCTCCCTGTGGCTTTCCTCAGATCGTCGACATGTTGTTATTTCGCTTGTAAATTACCAATTTTATAACATTGAACTCTACAAATGTTCAAGAATTACGGTTTGATAGTTTCTTCAACATCCTTTGGTGTAAAATTGACGTAAAGAGTCGTATTGAACTTAGTTTTGTACACACAATCGATTTTGATTCTATCTTGGATTCCCGAATCGGTGTTTACTTTCTATTTTACACATGGTATCCGCTAGCCTCGATGACTGTCGGAAGTCCGGAATAGTTAGCGATGGCTTATAAATCCTGAAGGCCTGCCCCTGGACCTTAAATCGCTGTAATTTAATGCGGTTTAAAGCGTTTTAAGGCGATTTAAGGCGATTTAAGAAAATATGGCCAAACTTCGAGTGAAGTTTTAAGGCGTTTTAGTGCGGTTTAAGGCGATTTAAGAAAAAAAAATAAGAAAATCAGAGGCGCCATAAGGCAATTTTAAGCAATTTGCAGCGATTTAGGGATGTTTAAGAAAATATATGGTGAAGAAGATGCATTTTCTGGTGGTTTAAGTAATTTTGTTTTGTAAAAATGAACAACATTTTAAGTTCATTTAAGGAAATTTGAAAATAAAGGTATCATTGTTCAAAATATCATTTAAATATAATACTTCTAGTAAGCAAAGGCCAGTTTAAACTTTACATCAAAAATTGTATTCAATAAAGGTCAGTTTTATATTAATATAAGGAATGCCTGTGATTCATTTACATAATTGATTTAGAGTGCAAATATCATATCCATGAAATACAAAATATTACAACAGGATGCTAGTTAAAACAATAGAATAGAGTGCAAATAGCGTAACAATTAAAGCACTTTTAAACAATGATTATCAATTATTTTAACATAGTTTAATACTATGAAACCAGTTGCAAAACAATTATTTTTATATCTTTTTTATTTTGAATATTTTTATCATCAAAATTTTTAAACAACACTTCCTTTGTACATCTTTCTGTATATACATATAAATTAAATAATTATATACGTTCTGGGTGCTTTCATTAAGGATTGCTGGCTATTTTCTAAGAAACATTTGTTTGAATTTGTATAATATTGCTAACCTCCAACAATAAGAATCTAATCTTTATTGCAGTAGATATTTTTCCAGATTAAACAAACGTTTCTGAAACCAGAGACTGAACAGTAACGAAATTATTAAAGCTAATATTTCTACATACCACTGATGAAAATTTAAAGTCTCATCTTATCTTGATGTTAGTTAGTGTAAATGTTTCTGAAATTGTTTTTCCTGTCGCATTGATGATCCTTACGGAAAAACTTGGTTTTTGATACATAAATTAATCTTTTATGTATAAATAATCTCAGCGTGCATTTTCGGATCTTTCTCAGGAACCCATCCTATTTGTTGACGTTCTCCAGATCGTATAGACAGCAAAATACCTTGATCCAAAAGCAAGTGTTTTTTCTTATGCTCACTTCAAATACTTCTTCTGACTGATAATTACAGCAATAACCACTTCTTTACTTGATGCATACTTGGACGTTCTACTATTCGAAGGTGATGTCTGTGGCAGGTGGCAAGTCTTTTTTCCTTCTTGCTTCCTGGTTTTGATCTTATTTACAAGATGATCTCTTGTAAGTACCTTTACAGGAGATGACAGAAGCTCAAAATAAAACTATGTTCGAGTATTCCGCCATTTTGATTTGTCCCAGTGCTCACGCTAAGTCCTGACATGTGACCTATCTGACATGTATTACTGTGCTGTCATAATATTATCGGCTATGACTCCCTCAATGAGAACTTTTTCTTTGACGATCGAGTAAAACAATTTTTTCAACCCTTTGACGAGGTATCGATTAGCCGATACCGATTAGACTCGTTGGCCATTTCTGAGCTTCGTATTACAAATCAAGAGTTCACTCAGTGAGTCGATGTATATTACCGTTCAGATTTGACAGAAAGTCTCATGAAATTGACCAGTAATTGGACACTCCTCCATCCACTCCCCCATCCCAACGGAGAAACACCTGTGCGGTGTTATCGCAGGCTCACAAAACCAATTTAAAATGGCGAACAGCAAGCTAAGATAGTTGAAGTGTTTTATATTTGCATGTGTTTTCCACTCGTTTATGTAAAATACGCAGACAACCTATTTGCACAAGTAAAGTTGAACAAATGATATTAACTTACAATGGCTTAATGGTGACCTTTTACTGTGTGACTGACCATATTAATGTGTGACTGCATGCTGCTCACGTAAGTAGAATTCTGACACTTGATTCGATTTGTACAATAAGATTTACTAGAAAATAGCAATATAGAAAAACAATAACATAGCCTCGAACATGCAAATTCATAACATTAAGACAGTGCAATAATTTGACCAGATTTAAGCAAAATATTATGATTAGTAAGTAAATCATTAGTTTATATCTTTAAAAGAAGTAAAAAGAAAAAACACATTAACTCACCGACTGAAATGCTTTCCATAAATCATCACTGTCTGCATTGCTAAACTTATGTTTTTTTACGTATATCTGAAACCCACAAATATGCATATATTTTGTTACCAATCAACAAATTAAATTTAACCAACCAGCCTATTCAACCAACCAACCAACCAAAAAACAAATGAACAAACGGATTTTAATTAAATCTAGCTAACGTCCAGCCTACCAGCCATTTTTTACCACTACTTATCATACACGATTGTTACATATTTACTTGGCTCGCTTTTGTCACGCATTTCCTTTTTTAACAGCGAAACAATTCTACTTTAATAGTAAGGCATTCACAGTTTTTAAAACTCGGCACGATCTCGTTGGTTATGAGCCTATGTATTTCAATGATTAAATTATCATTATATATTGGAGATACTACGCGCGCTGTGATTGGGTGCAGCGTTGGAACGAAGCACAATGTAAATAAAGCACGTTTCCTAGTCGTGTGATGACTCCTTTAACTACAAAATCGATACAAAATCTACTCAATCTTGTATATAATATCTCCTAAAAAAAATTAAAAATACTCACCTTTATACCGTCTTGGAAAGCTTTTTCTCCCAATAGTTTATGAAGCATGTAAAACATGGCCATTCCCTTTGTCATAAATATAAAGTTACTTCTAAATATTATATAATAACTAATGTACAATTATTTCAAATATTCTATATATGATGGATCATGTACAATGTATTTCGGCCTGTGATGACATCACCTTTCATTCAGTGTTCAGAATAAATTATATACAAGCAATGCCCTTAACATTGCCCACTAAAAAACTAACGTGACAAGCTTGCTCTAAATGTTCGATTCTAGCAATAGTTGTAAACTACATAGATTTCAAAATTCGTATTCCATGTTCACTGTTACTCATTAATTATATAAACATGAGTTAAAGCCTGGTTTCCTATGATCAGGCAGGAAAGGACAGGGCAGGAGAGGAGAGGAGAAGAGAGGAGAGGAGAGGAGAGGAGAGGAGAGGAGAGGAGAGGAGAGGAGAGGAGAGGAGAGGAGAGGAGAGGAGAGGAGAGGAGAGGAGAGGAGAGGAGAGGAGAGGAGAGGAGAGGAGAGGAGAGGGAGCCTGCCTCAAACCCCAGCATATTGGCTTATTCAACGTTCAGAAAGTGAACGTAGGATTTGATTGGTCAATTCAAGTTTGTTAGTATGAAAGACAAAAAGGCGACTCATGAAGGCGAAGAAGAAGAGTTCGAAAGAGTTCTATTGTATTTCTTAAAAAGGAATAGAAATTGAAGCAGAAATCTCGTAGGAATCCTTCTAACAGGATTTGGGAAAACGATATTTCAAATTTTGGTTTTGATGAAGAACGAAGAACTACGAAGAGATGGTTCTTCAAAATCCGTTACTGTGGTAGTAATTTGTCAAACTTTGAGTGCCTCATTGTTGTCTTGATATTCATAAAAGGCTCTTCTCACTTCTGAATCGTAATCGTAATCACTAATCAATTCCGGATATTATATCTCCAAAGTTTTAAACCAAATACTAGCAATCTTTGTTATAAAAGCATGAATTAATTGTAAAAAAATGTCTTAACTTGTTCTAGTTAAATTCTACTAGACTCTCAGTAATGTAGATAATATATTTATTTGCTGTATTTAATGTTTTAGTCTTTATAGTGTGTTGAAGTTGATGACTTAATCGACGCATAAGCTCACGATATTTGTGATTTGTTTACATTTATCTCGCTGTATTTTAAGAACTACATGAGCAGCATATTGGTATTAAAGGAATTGTTGAATACACCTAAGGGTTCAGCCTTTCACTGTTTTAATGGCTTCACATACATAAATCAGAGAAAACAATTCCGATCGAATCGTTCCTTTGAGATGGTTGAAATACATTAGCCGATGAAGAATGCACTAATAACTTTTTAAAATTTCCGAGCTGAGTTTTAAAGTTGGATTTGCGAAGCCTACAAAAAACTATTTGACCATTCCGGCCTCGCTATTTTCCTGGTGCCATTTGAAAAAAATCAGGTACATATTTTGTTAACTTCGACATGTGGAAGGGGTTTCTCTTGTACTCAAATTTCATTCACGTCGATCCATTACTCTGAATTTGACGTTGACAAACGACAGACCTATTTGAGCTGGAATTTGAGACAGGCTCTCTCTCCTACCTCCTCTCCTTCCCATCGCCCAAAACCCACTCCTTTTCCCCTTCCCTGACCTTCGAGAGAACCGTTAGATTGTATGTGAATATATATATTTAATACAGTACCTTAGTGTATGAGATGCCGCTTTCATCAATAAGTTTTAAAATAGGTAACTTCCTTCTTGAGTTAAGTGGTATTCTTAACTTCTTGTCCGCATCGAATTCAAGAGCCCCTTTCATATCAACACAGATATTTATATCCTAGATAAATAAAGATTAACGCCAAATTTATGGGGTTTAGTTAAACATACTATTCCCGAATTTCAGCTATTTGTTTCCACATAAACATTCAAAAACTACCCGTCTTCGAATCGCCGTTGTATATCCCATACAGAACGGACACGAATATTGTATGTTTACAATATGATCGGAAACGAATATTGTATATTAGTTTTTTTCGGTCCGGTATCCTAGTAATCGCGCGCTGAGATTGGCTAGCGCGCGGTCCAGTTTTTCACGATCTGCCCTGTCCACGGTATCCTGTTCGTTGGTACCATTTCTTCCCAGCGATATTAGTTTTTTTTTTAAATTGAAAAATCTTCTTTAATAGGAAATTGTTAATTATGGTAATCTATCGAACAAGATAGTAGGAGATTAAGAATTGACCAAAACACTGACAGAATGCGATAACCGACTGAGAGAAAATTAAAAGCTACGTGGCGAGCATTGGTTGTTTTTGCAAAGATTTTGACAAGCAAAAGCTGAGAAAATTAAATCAATATTGCAAAAACTCACGAGAGAATACACAATAGGATATGAGAATACACAAAGTTTTTTTAAATTTTCTTAAGAATATAAGGCTCGTTCACATAAACATGTAGTTTTTATCTTTCCTTGTAAACAACACGGCGGTGGTTGCTTTTCAGTCACTTTTAAAATGCTATACATTCACGAGAAGTTTATCTACAAAGACTACAACGTTTTTGAAGTAAGGAAGTGTTCTTGTTTTTCTTTTTCTGCATACAAAATGTTAAACAATCTTGAAAAAGGTCGATTTGCTTGATTCAAAGTCCTGTCGGCGATCCTAGTGCTTTCGCAGTGCTTTCAACTTTCATCTTCTTCGTAAATTACGACACAGACAAATTAATTTTTTCAACAGTTGTCGGTGACTTCGACTAAACTTCTTATTTGTTATTATTTATCGAAAATTAAGCTTCAGTAGGCTATTTTCTTGATGCAAACGTCCACAAGACCGACGAATTAATACAACTCGTTTCAACATCCATCTCGGTTCACTTGTTCGTGTCAGCTAAAATCCTTTGTAAAACTTGTTTTTTTGGAAATCAAAGATTAAAAATAAACTATGAAACTGTAATGCTTGAACATTTGTAGAGTTCAATGTTATAAATTAGGTAATTTACAAGCGAAATAGCAACGACATGTCGACGATCTGATGAAAACAACGTTAACAGGGAGCCCAAGCTCGTTCAGGCCCGGACTCGGTGAAGCCCAACTTTCTTGCTACGGGTTGCCTGTTATTTAACTGAAGCTATCCCGTGAATCTCTATTATAAAACCAGTTTCATTTTGGTATCAAACATGTCTTAGTCTGCGAAGAAAAGATAACAAAGTACCTCTACTTAAAGATGGCGTCTTCCGCGGAACGTCACTTTACTGTGGAGCTTTTTCAAAATTAAAAAGGAAGGATAAAGCCTCTTTTGATCGACGACAAATTACGCATAAGCAATTTATGATGTATTTATATTTATATTATAGAAAATATGGTTTAAAGAGATGACAGGTTTCCCATTAGTGTGAACAAAAGTATTTAATATTTGGAAATTTTAGCGGAAAAAAATGTAATTATGGATTTTATCAACAATCGTTTTTTACTTGCAAGACACTATATTATTTATTGTAAGGTTTGGGAAACAAATTTGTCCCTGAAAGAATTAATTCACAAATTTAATGAATATTGTCTAATCAATAAGATTCGTAAACCTGACCAAGAATTGCAGCTAACAGGTTATTAAACCACATTATATTGTAATTAATTTCATTTCTTTTATTTCTAATTTGTGTTGTATGTAATTGTAATTTATCAATATATGTAGTTAATATAACAAATAGTTAAAAAACATGGTGTAAATAGAAATATGTATATATATATATTTTGTATTTGACTCTTCTTGTTATAAGTTTGTATTATGTTATTCAATAAAAATATTTAAAAAAAATTATCTTTTGAAACAGTCGCGGCAAATTAAGGTAACATTTGATTTTGAAAAATGATGCTCTTAAGGTTACTGTGAACCTTTAAGCCAAAAATTTGGCTGATTTTTTTTTATTTAAAGATTATAACATTTATAACATAAACTTTTGATTATTGAAACAAAAAAATCATAATGTTACATACTTCCAGAGATATTAAAATAAATTGTTTTTTTATGGAAAACAAATTTACTTGAAAAGTGACATTATAATCCTATAATCCTATTATTGATTGGTTCGTTTATGAGATATCATGTTGCGTTACTTTTTTAAATTTCTTCATAATTTTAGATGTTTCTTGATTTACTTGCTTTACTATTTGATTTAATCTTATTTTTGTTCGCCATGTTTACCGCTTTGTGCTCTAAAAAGTATTTTATGAGCGTTTGTTATCTGATTTGTAAAAACGTCCCGCAGAGTATTACCAAAACAAAACAGGAAACCACGATTTTATTGGTTGATTTGTGGACCTTTAAGTGACCTCGCTGACAGATAGATAAAGTGGGTGTCAATGTTTACAAAAATTTCAAAGCTCGATTTCTAGCTTTTAATTTTGCGCATACTAGTCAACTTTAAAAGGATAACCTGCAAAAAAATACGGTACGAAAATCTTCCAAATTAGCGTAAACACTACTCAACTCACCAAAATTAAAACCGTATGAGCTTTTATCGATTGATAGCGTGTTTTTTTTATTTATGAAGTCGAATATTAACTAAACATTGAATATTTACGTTTCGTTACTTAGCTCTAAATAACTTCTAAACTAAGTAAAATATTGAGAAACGCTCACACAGTCTCAGAGATCAATATATGCTGACAAACATTATGCATTAAAATTCAGCAAAAGACAGATAGTTTTTCCAGGTTATCCTTTTAAACAAAGACACCCGATTTCACTTAGAATCTTATACTTCAATTTAAACTCGCGCGCTGATTGGTTGAGAACGAAACCGGATGCGAGGGTATTTAGCGTGGAATACCCTCTCATCCGGTTTCTGAATTCATCGGAACGAGCAGCGAGCAGCGCGCGTCTGGTTTTTGAAGCTTAAATTGAAGTATAAGATTCAAGGAAAATTCATTTTTGGACTCGGGAATTCCACGTTTGAATTTCACTCGACAAATCAATATCGCACTCATCGCTCCGCGGACTCCGCGATTCATGCGATATTGATTTCTCTCGTGAAATTCAACGTGGAATTCCCTCGTCCTCCAATGAATTTACCTATAGAGTCTTTCTCACGCACTACAAATTAATTTTTACAGAAAAAAACTTTGTCTTGCAATTTTACAGAGCATATGTGGAAAAAATACGGACAAGTGTGAGCTATCGAAAGTACAGAGTTTATTCTCAATAAATAAAGCCGGATGTAATCAACCAATTCAGTGTTTTTTTATGAATTTAAATGTGACGTGCGATTCAAGTTATATTGGTTTTACCCGCCGTCACCTCCACCAACGTATAGCTGAACATCAACAGAAATCAAGTTCGATTGGTAAACATATTCACAGTGAACATGGCCTTGAACATCTTAGTGCCAGACAGTTTAAAGTCCTGAAGAGATGCAAAACGAAACTAGACTGTTCAATCTTCGAAATGTTATTTTTTTCAAATTCGCCAGCCTGTGCTCAACGTACAAAGTGACTCGATAAGAGCAAAGCTGTTTAATTAAAAACTTTAAATAACTATATTGTGCTTACGAACAATACTTTTTGTTATAACGCAGCTTTATATGATGTATTTGTATAATTTAATTTGCTTGTACCTGATGATGGTTTCAGGATGAGACCGAAACGTCGTGACCTTATAATTCCTTTAATTTTTATTATTAAATAAATAGAGCTATGTTTGTAAAAACAATTTAAGAGCGTTCCTCTGAGAATATCGACCATAGGTGTGCAAAATGCCCAGAAACCGAATTTCTCATACTTTGCTCAAAGATAGCCCTCGATGTCCGTATCACAGAAATAATAGTGAAAGTTTCAACAGATTGTTATTTTAGGAGAAATTCGACATTTTAGGTTTGAAGGCTTGATAAGGCGATTTCCCGGCATCACACGTACTCCGCGAGAAATGCATTTTCGAAGTGTAAACAAAATTGAATTTCGTAACTGTATAGCTCTTTTAAAAGATCGATAAACACTTGTTATTTCAGCAGTAAAATTATTGTTTTTTATTTAGAATTAATAATTTAATGGAATTTTGAATTTGACCTAAATTTAGTCGATTTTCAATGCCTGAAAATAGCACAAATTGAGGAGTCAAAAAAACAACTTGTTACATGACTTTATGAAATAAACAAATGTTCCTGTGAAAGAGCATCCTTTTAGCTTTTAGAAAATGTAAAAACATTTTTGGGCTACTAGAATTTCGACATTCTAGAGCTCCTCGAAAAGGCATTGTGGACGCTAAAAATAGCATGTGTCACGGTGACGTGCGTGACATCGTGACACACAAACGTCTGATTAATTATGCTAATAAAAACATTTCAATGGATTTCTGTCACAATTTTAAAGCATTTTAACCCTTTTTATTTCTTTAGAACAATATTTTGTATTGTATATATAGACATTTTATATAATTTTTGATACTTTTATTTTAGTATTTTATTTGTTAGGCATTGCCAAGTCCTCATTTCGTTTTGAGTAACATTACTAAATTAAGAAACGAAGCAATTCCGTAGAATTGAGGCTTCAAATATACACTATATCTATACTTAAATATGTCTATAGTTAAAAACATTGGTAAAGTTTTTAAATTGAAATGAAATTAAAAGCAGCGCTGTGCTGTAAAAATAATTAGCTAAATATATGTGCATAAATTTAATTCATTGTTCTGCTTCAATGATTTGAGCGTGACCTTTTATTTATAGTATCACTAAAAGTGTGCAATATTTTGTACTATTTGCCACTAAATAGTGTTGATTAAACAATAGAGAGCAAAAGAATAACAAAAAAAAAAACATATAAAAAAAACGCAAAAAAAAAGAGAATTGAAGATAAAAGATAAACAATTAACTGAAAAGAACAACAATGTCCAGAGAAATAACGAAAATATGAAAATATAATAACGCATAATCGATCACCAAAGCTTGGTGAATGTCCGCAGGCATAATGCCCTAAAAACAAAGCTAATTTCACCATACCGTAAGTCCTCTAAAAGCCACGTGGGGGCTTTTTATTTCAAGCTCGTTAGAGAGGGGGCGGTTAAAGGAGAGGGGGGCAGTTAAAGGAGTGGGGGGCTTAATAGAGGGGAGGGGCTTATTAATTTGACCGGAAATTTAGATGATGATGATTTTTTAATCAAAATACAGTAGACAATCTGGAATAAAAACAAGTCATACATCACAAAAAATTGAAGAGTAGACCTAAGAAACTAAAACACATGAGGTTTAAGATCATACAGCTGAAAATAAGGAACAAGATTTTGTTTTTTGTTCCGTCAGTGAACTGACAAGTATTAGATAGAGCTACTACGGTAGAGTGATAACACTAAAAGTGTGCAACATAAATACTACTAAATACTGCTAAATTATGCAAATTCTTTTGTTCTCTATTGTTTAATCAACACTATTTAGTGGTAAATTACGGTGGCCCATAAATGTCACGTCAAAACTTTATTACTCACGGCAAATCTTTTATTATTCACGACAAATCTGTTATTATTCACGGCAAATCTTTTATTATTCACGACAAATCTGTTATTATTCACGGCAAAACTTTCAGTTACTAACGGCAAAACTTACGAAAACAAAACTGTAGCTGCGGCATTCCTGTGTAAAATTCAAGATAGCGGATGAAGTAGTACCGTTAGTCTCCCTCGCAGCCGTTCTTAGTGTCGGGCTTCCTGGGGTAATGAAGTAGATGATCACGGCTCGAATCTTTGTTTTATAGAGGATACGGGTATGAAAAAGTTTTCCATATGTTCAGAACGCAACTTAAGATAAACATGGGTCCAATTAGCACACTAAAAGAAAGCTGTAGCAGTACAAACTGCAATGTAACATTGAGTTCGAATCGCAAAAACTAAGAAACGCTACAATGTCAATTTGTAAAAGCGATGAACTGATAAGCATTGACCTGGGCGTAGTGTGGGACTTAAAAATGTGAAAGAATAACCGAAACATTAAAAAGGATGAAAAAGTGGAAAATATAATTAGATATATAATAAAACGAGTAATGTAAATAGATGAATGAAGTAATATGGAAAATGAAAAACAAAAAAATTGGGCATGGATGGTGGAATATAGAATAATTGGAGAAAAAAAGAACCAGTAATAAAAAATATGATAAAAAATATAAATAAAAACAAAGAAGAAATATATGGGTAAATGGGTAAATGGGTTAAATAGAATAAAAAATCAAAAAAAGTATTTTAAAAGACACTCATGAAATAAGCGGGGATGCATGGGAGGGAGAAGAGGAATGGCGAATTACGACCGAAAAAGGTGAACTATTATTGCTTTAAAAGCACGAAAAACAAGGATGGCATGGAGGAATATATGAAAAGGAAATGATGTGTGGTAATGATATAAATTTGGTGTAAAAAATATAAAGTAAACAATAAAAAAATAGATATGTAAATAAATGCATGAATAGATGAATAAATAAATGATATGCCACGAGCAATAAAAGATTTGCCGTGAATAATAAAAGATTTGCCGTGAATAATAAAAGATTTGCCGTGACATTTATGGGCCACCGGTACAGTAGTAAATAGTACAAAGTATTGCACACTTTTAGTGTTTGTACTGTACCAGATACTATAAATAAAAGGTCACGCTCAAATTATTGAAGCAGAACAATTAAATTTATGCACATATATTTAGCTAATTATTTTTACAGCACAGCGCTGCTTTTAATTTCATTTCAATTCAAAAACTTTACCAATGTATTTTAACTATAGACATATTTAAGTATAGATATAGTGTATATTTAAAGCCTTAATTCTACGGAATTGCTTCGTTTCTTAATTTAGTAATGTTACTCAAAACGAAATGAGGACTTGGCAATGGCTAACAAATAAAATACTAAAATAAAAGTATCAAAAATTATATAAAATGTCTATATATACAAAATATTGTTCTAAAGAAATAAAAAGGATTAAAATGCATTAAAATTGTGACAGAAATCCATTGAAATGTTTTTATTAGCATAATTAATCAGACGTTTGTGTGTCACGATGTCACGCACGTCACCGTGACACATGCTATTTTTAGTGTCCACAATGCCTTTTCGAGGAGCTCTAGAATGTCGAAATTCTAGTAGCCCAAAAATGTTTTTACATTTTCGAAAAGCTAAAAGGATGCTCTTTCACAGGAACATTTGTTTATTTCATAAAGTCATGTAACAAGTTGTTTTTTTGACTCCTCAATTTGTGCTATTTTCAGGCATTGAAAATCGACTAAATTTAGGTCAAATTCAAAATTCCATTAAATTTTCAATAGCAGATATCGAAGTTGAGCCCGCTCCTCAGCGGTCTCTCAGTGAAAGTACATGAAAACGAGGCACTTGGGCCAGATATTCCAAGATGGCCGAAGGCAAAGACACAAAACTTCTTAATTCCGATACAAATTCGAATAATTCTTCGCCACCAAATGCTTTTTTTAGTAAAGAAAACCACGTGCAAATGCTTAGTGGGGTTTGTCCCCGAAATATCACCAAAGATTGCCTAAAACAATGGCTGAGCTATCGTAAAGGGACGTCGAGAGACAACAGTGCGGCTTCGAATGACAACAAACCAGAGTTGTTTAGAAGGTTCGTTCTGCTGTAGTGTTATCTCGTTTTAAACTTAAAACATTATATCTGATATTGTTCAACAATGTTTTGTAGGGTTGTGAGCTACATCAAGAACAAGTGGGACAATAATTTTGTTGACAAATGGAAACACTTGTCGCCAAACTCTGTAACTACTTCGACGCCAAGTACACAAACAAACAGAAACACTGACATATTCCCTGGCGCTGCAGAGTGGGTTCCAATTGCAAGAGCGAAAGATGATTGCCCACCATTTACTATGCTAAATATCGTCGGATATTTCATCGATAGAAAAGCCCAAGATAAAGAGTCGAACAACGACTACAAGAATGTCTGTTCCAAGGCATATGGCCTGTTTAAACACGGCCATATTCAAAAGATTGAAGTAGCAAAAGACAGTCAATACATTCACGTCCGTGCTGAGTGTTTGCCAGAAATGAAAAAGACATTGAAGTATAAACTAAGCATGTCATTTGATGAAACAGGGGATGTTAAGTATGCCAGTTGCTGTCCATGCCAAGCAGGCAAAGCCCCCTTCGCATCCTGCAAGCATATTGCAGCATTGTGCTATGCAATAGAAGAGTTTAATCGCCTAAAATTACTGAGAGTGTTTGAAACTTGTACCGAAAGACTACAAACATGGAATCAGCCAAGAAAGCGTAGGCTAGATTCTGAGAGAGTCTATGACATTGATTTTTCAAGAAAGATATATGGCAGAGAGCCTAAAGTAGCAAAAACAAGTTTGAATGATCCCAGGTTGCCATGCTACAAACAAAGAAATGCACAAGATGCAAACAAACAACTTCTTGATTCAGTTAAAGAGAATAATCCTAACTGTGGTTTCTTTTATTTGTTTTCTGAACAAAAACTTGGAAAACAAACTGAGAATACAATGTATGACATCCCACCCGCAACCCAACAACCTCTCTCAAAAAAAGAGATCCTAGACAGAGCATCAGCAATTAAGAAGAGGGTATTCATTGATGATGAAACAAGAGAAAAGATCAAAGAAACAACTAAAAGCCAGAGTGAAAGCGATCAGTGGTTCTATCATAGAAAAGTAAGAATCACAGCATCAAAATGCAAAAGAGTATTATTGAAGCCTACTACAAGTCCAACTAAAGCAATATGTGAAATACTAGGACTAAACAACAACTTCCAAAGCTCTAAAATGAATCAGGGACTTAAAGATGAACACACTATCATAGAAATGTATGAGAATGCCATTGGATGTCAAGTAGTCAAGGCTGGATTCAGCATCTCCAGGACACATGGATTTCTTGGTGCCTCGCCTGATGGTGAAGTAGATGGCGGTCTAGTTGAAATAAAGAGAGTCTTCCCGAACGAAGGTCAAACCTTGAAGAGTGCAGTTTGTGCAAGGAACATTTGTAAGAACAGTGCCAATGGACTTCTTATAAATAGTAATCATCAATATTACTATCAGATACAGTTACAGATGTTTTGCACAGACACATATTGGACAGACTTGGTCATTTCAGACACAAATGAGTTGATAATAATCAATGTACACAGAAGTAATAAGTTTTTAAGGCATGTTATTCCTAAACTAGAATATTTTTATGACTCCCACATTCTTTTAGAACTTGCCTATCCAAGAATTAAATTTGGACTTAGTAGAGTTAGTAAGGACATCAGTGTTCCAAGACAAGAGTAAGTTTCAGTAGCTACTGTTGTGGTCTATTTAATAGTGACAAATCAATGATAGATAATAGGTGAAAATAGATCACTCTTTGAAATTCAGTAAATTTATTTTGTTTTTTAAAAAATCTTGACAATTATAGTTAAACAATAAAACTATGAAACAGTTACTTGTTGAATGGTTCAAAATGGCAGTAATTTAATCAATAGAAAACAAAGAGTTTTGCAGGCTCTATTTCAATAGTAACTAAGTTGTTTCAGTTATAGTGTATCACATTCTAATAATGAAGTTTGCAAATATTTTAAAGCAATATTCCTAAATAGTAATTCAATATCATATTCAATATCATTGTCAATATATTAAATAAAGGGAATTGATACAATCACATTACTTTGTTGTTGTCTTGTTTGATCTAATTAGCATATTCAGTTATTACTTGAATAAAAATAAATATACATTAAGAACACATACACACAAAGCAACTGGTGAATATACTGTTTTAGTACTTTGTTGATTGTTTATTTTAGCTCATATCATATAATTCAGACAAAACACTAAAAATGTATTTGTGACAAATAGTTATAATGTACAAAAGAAACAACATGCATTGATAATAAGTACTTTTCAGCTATTCAGTGATTCTAACCTGTGAAAAAAATAGTATGGCTATTTATGAGTACTCTCTAAATCTATTGGGTTTATTTACGTTGTCGACTAGTACAAACTAAATAGTCATTTTTCTTTCACAGGTTAAGCAATCACTCTAATGTTTTTATATTCAGTGTTTTTATATTCAGTACAACTAAGCAAAAGTTATCCATCTACAAGAGGAGGAAGAAAGTTAGTTAACATTGCACATACAAAAAATATCATGTCTATAATGCCATTTTTGCACATAGTAATAGGAATAAAGTCCAGTATATGATAGTTTTTAATCCGTTCTATCGCTCTCTCTACATGTATGCGAAGGGATGCTATTCTCCTTGTCTTGAGCATGTCTGCATCATCAAATTGACCAGATGGGTCCATAAATGGTGGAAGATTGACTGGAACTCCCTTATCAGCTAAGAGTCCTCCAATGTTAAAGCCTCTGTCTGCCATAACTGCATCACCTCGCTGCAATTTATTCATAAGTCCTGACCGTTCAGTAATTTCCTTGTCTGAAATCGATCCACCATACAGCTCAGAAACAAATGAAACTGATCCTTTGGGGATGATGCCCACTAAAGCCTTGAGAGTGTTTGTGTTCTTGTACGAGGAGAAGGTTATTTGTTGAGCAGCAGAATTGCTAGGTTTCTCTATGTAAATCTCTGTTGCATCAATAATAATAGTTGTTTCTTTGTATTTCTTATTGAAACACTCTGGTCTGTGAAGACCTACTTTATCTTTACTTGGAAATATGTCAAGTTCTTTAAATCTAAAAAACATAAACTTTACCCAGGTGTTGACTATCTGACTCACTATGCTTTGAGATACAGAAAACCTTGTCGAAATATCTTCCTCGAGTAAGCCAACTTTTAGGCGACAAAGAACCATTAAAAATTCATTTTCAATATTCAAAGTTCTTCCAGGTCCTGCATTTCGAGTTGAATCAAAGTTTGATCTGTCCCTGTTCTGATAATTCAGGTTGGCTGCAGCATCACGTCCAAGAAAATTTAGAACCATGCTGAAGGTTTCATAGTTATCAAAGCCAGTATAAAATCGTAAGAGTTTGTTGTTGTCCTTAATGTTCTCTATTCTAAAAATGTTTTTCTTTAATAACATCTCCAATCCCTTCCTAGCTTCTCTCTCTTCTTGAAGTTCAAGTTTAAGTTCATCTAGTTGCTTTCGCAAATCCAGCTCAGTGTCTATAAGTTGTTGCTTTAACTTGTTGATTTCACCTTGTTCCTCTGTAAAAACATCCTCAGGCGTTTCTTCTTCAAAGCCATTCTCATTGAGTGACTGTTCATAACAAGAACTTTCACGCAGGATTGTTTCACCCTCAACAGAAGACAGATTAAGCTTCTTGGCTGCTTTGGGCTTAACATACTCGCCATTACATCGTTCTTTGGGTGGCTTTCTTTTCGATTTCTGATCGGAAAAAGAGAATATAGTCGGTACCGATCCTGGTTTTAAAGTTACTTTCCTCCCAGCAAAAGACCTTGAGAAACATTCTTTTTCAAAATGTTCGCTACACAGGAAAGAGTTTTTGCTTAATGGTGTATTTTCTCGCTTGATCTTTGCAAGCCATGCCTTCAGTAGCTCTTTGTTGTTCAGTGGCAATGAATGCCACGATAGATGTTTACATGTCACTTTGTTGCTTCGATTGGTACATCCGAACGCTATACAATGTCTAACCATCGTTTTTGACGAGTTTCAAGTTCCCTGACCTAATAATTTAGGAATAAATATAGAAAATACAGCTTCAAACAACAGATTTCCAGCGAAATTAAGCGGCCATCTTGGAATATCTGGCCCAAGTGCCTCGTTTTCATGTACTTTCACTGAGAGACCGCTGAGGAGCAGGCTCAACTTCGATATCTGCTATTCTAAATAAAAAACAATAATTTTACTGCTGAAATAACAAGTGTTTATCGATCTTTTAAAAGAGCTATACAGTTACGAAATTCAATTTTGTTTACACTTCGAAAATGCATTTCTCGCGGAGTACGTGTGATGCCGGGAAATCGCCTTATCAAGCCTTCAAACCTAAAATGTCGAATTTCTCCTAAAATAACAATCTGTTGAAACTTTCACTATTATTTCTGTGATATGAGAAATTCGGTTTCTGGGCATTTTGCACACCTATGGTCGATATTCTCAGAGGAACGCTCTTAATATTCTACCAGCTATTTACCATGCAGAAAAATTTGGTTGAGTAGCAAGAAATATTAAAAGCAATTATATAACTGCATACAAGTGTATATCACTGGAACTAACTGGCAGTTTTGTGGTTTATTCGTGAGCAAGCTTTATATTATATTTAATAAATCAAGAGACAGACGATGTGCAATTTTACTTTTATTGCCTATAGCTTTGATGTATTTTATTGTCTCTGCCAAGCGGGGTAGCCATTTATTGCATCTATAATATAAATTATTTGCTACAATATTATTTAATAATCTCGGTTAAAGAAAGCTAGCTTTACTTTTTCGTCTCTCATATAAGTTTACTACTTAACTTAATAAACCCTTAACTTAAAAAACAGCCACCTCCAATGTTTGTAATTACTTGATGCAACCCTACTCGACATTCATGATTAAAATAGGGAAATGTATGTTAACACTAGAAGGATATATTATCTCTGCTCCATCCTCTGCTCAATCGCCATTTTTAATCAAAAACACTGGAAGTAATGAAAAGTTTGTCCCGACACCCCTCCCCCGGTTGAGTCAGAATTGTCAATTTCTTGATTTGTTTTTTCTAAAAATTGAAAAACGAATTCAATTTTTGATTATTTTGAAAATGGACCTTTTTTCCAGTAATGACAAAATTGAAATTTTGACAATTAAATCAATTTTCCTTTTTTGTAATATTAAATGGCAGGAAGGTACACGGACCACTTATGATCTACTTAATTCAACCAACCAATCAGTAATATTTCATTTATCAAAATTTATTCACAAATGTTTTGAACGTAGACAAAACTCATGTGATGCTTAACATAGCTATGATTGTAAAATTTTTTATTTTTTTTTTAATTTTTTTTTTATTTTACTATACCAATAATAGTTGTTTAAATTATTGTATCTAAATTTGATTATACTCCTTATTATTTAAATGTTCTAGTTTATAACTTTAGCAATACATGTAAATTAAGCAGGTCATGCCAATAAAGTTTATTGTTATCTATCTATCTATCTATCTATCTATCTATCTATCTATCTATCTATCTATCTATCTATCTATCTATCTATCTATCTATCTATCTATCTATCTATCTATCTATCTATCTATCTATCTATCTATCTATCTATCTATCTATCTATCTATCTATCTATCTATCTATCTATCTATCTATCTATCTATCTATCTATCTATCTATCTATCTATCTATCTATCTATCTATCTATCTATCTATCTATCTATCTATCTATCTATCTATCTATCTATCTATCTATCTATCTATCTATCTATCTATCTATCTATCTATCTATCTATTAATGTTTACAACGTTAAGGATTTATGGTCTATTTTTAAATCGGTCTTGTAACGTTACTCCCGCTCTATAAATTTACCTCAAACTTGACACAATGTTAGATGACTATCTATTTATTAGGAATCTGAAGTTTCATAAAAATCGATAGACAATTTTCCGAGCTAGAACGCAATATTTGGAAATATCATTGTTAGCACATCGGCTTGTTACGGCAAACGTGGCTATAAAATAAAATTTCGAATTAACTGTTAGAAGCCTAAATACTTGAAGTAACACATATGTAAAATTCAGATTCATTGGTGAGGTGTTGACGCGATACGAGCGAGTTAAAAAATGTATCAAATACGCTTCCAATTATGTTGGAATCACCTTAAGCTTAAAGGTAGCAAGGAACTCACTTTATGGAAAAAGCAGCGATGAATCTAACTTTGTCAGCAAAAATTGTTTGATGATTTGGTTCATTCGGTTTTGGCGGGCTTAGAACAAAGTCAGGTTTGGAGCTCGACTAAAGGCAAATCTTGGACCACTGCGGCTATTTATCAATGTTGTAATAATAGAAGAACACAACAAGCGCGAACTTTTGGAAGACCTAGACTTATAATAATTTTATAAAGGGACTACCATAATGTTTATGTCAACCATAATGCTTTGCAGTCGTAAATCCGGGAAAACACGTGCGTATCAAAATAGCCGTATACGCGTAATCAAACGGACAAGGACTGAACTTTTTGGTGAAAACGGCTTTTTTGCCTAAAAACGATTATTTTAAATATTAAACGGTCAATTTTGACTTTGCTAAAGTTCGTATTGATTTTTTGTGCTAAAATGTGATGTGCTATGGAAATTTGAAGAACTTACTAGTGTTCACTAACATTTAAACGGCTGGGCAAATTTGGCTTGTTTAAAAAAAATATAATTTTCCAAATCAAGGTCGTTTTTACAGGCGGTTTTGGCCGCTTTTGGCGGCTCTTTGCGCATCTAATGTAAAAGCGCTATATAAATAAAGTAATCATCAATATTATTATTATCATCATCATCATCATCATCATCATCATCATTATCATCATCATCATCTTCATCATCATCATCATTATTATTATTATTAAGTAGTTGATTACCGCTTTCCACGATTTATTATAATGCTCCATAGCATAGAACTGAAAAAACTGAGCCATTCCTTGATAAAGCCAAAATTGATACCATCGTTTGATAGTAACTAAACCTCCAAACCACTGAAAGAATAAGAATGAATTAAAAGACACTAATTATAGGAGTATAAGACTTACATATAAACTTATAAACTTATATATTAGTGGATTTTGAAAAATGTGTGATAGGAAAAAAATGGCATCTCCCTTATAAAGGAATTACTTGAGACACTATTACCATCAGTTACGCACTCGGATTAATTTTACGATAACATTAAGTACGAATAAGACATTAATAATTTGTTTAAACACTAACCATGTGGGACAGTTCATGAGGCAGGACTCGTTCCCTAATATTCAGGGCATACCAATCCTCTTCTCTTGAGTTATTCCATTTCAATGCATCCTCATTTGCAATAGTCAAGCCAAACCCTTCAAAAGCAACTGATTTTATCGGCTGAAGTCCCATGATATCTAAAGAGCAAACATCCAAACAGTGAACTTATGAACTATGATATATAGGCTGCTTAAGAGAACATTTCTGTAAAAACCATGCAAACGCGGCAACACTCAAAAAAATCGATTTTGCTCATATTTTAACCATAGGTAGACCTCAACAGGAAACATATCATGTTGTCTTTGATTATGAAAAATATTGCATATTTTACGATAACAACGCGTAAAACAATTATTAAATATTAATTATTGTCATCTGAAGTTTAAACTCGAACATATACAAAAATATCCAGTTAATTGAATATATTATTCTATTCATTTTTCATGTCATACTTTTCGCCTTATAAAAAGTAGGGCAAAATAAAAAAAAACATATTTTACTGTATTCAGCACAAACTTTTTTCAATAATAATTTTCTGAATGTTAAGTTATCAAATATATAACTGTGGAAAATGTAAACTTGGATAAATGTAATTGAGCGAAGTTATTGAGCTGCGAACTTTCGCAAAATCTTGATTATGCTGCATAGCCAGAGTCTACTGTCGGCTAACAAAGGGTACCTAAGTGTCGAGGGTCGCGGCCGATGATCATGTTACCACCATCGTACTTTTATAGGGATTACTTCAGTAGTTAACGTGCTATGAGGAGTTAATTAATGAACATCAGTCGCGAAGGTCTCCTGATACCTTAACGCACTCATTTTGTTCCCCTCGGGGTCACGATGACAAGTTGTGCATGTTCACTTCGCGCTGATTGGCTAGGATTTACCTAGAGTTATTATATAGCGGAAAATACAAAAATGAATAAACTTCAAATTTTTATAGAATCTAGATAAAATGTCCAAAACTAGGATCTCGGGCGATTTTTTTTGGAGATATAAAGCCCGATGCCGATAACGACAAATTTCATCCTCGGGAACCCAGGGGTAATCTTCTGTCGCTCGTTTCTCGCTTCCAGAATAAATACCGCTGGGAACGTAGTCTGTTGGGGCTTGTTCCGGAAGTCAAAATTCAGATCTTTCCTGATTGGTCGACCTAATTAGGTAGACTAATGAAAATCAAGAAAACCATTAAAAGAAAGTCGTTACATAAGTTTCAATTTTGACTTCCGGAACAAGCTCCAACTGACTACGTTCCCAGGGGTATTTTATCCGGGAGCGAGAAACGAGCGACAGAAGATTTCCCCTGGGTTCCCGAGGATGAAAAATTTAAGCGCTACACTGAAACTCGAGTGAGGAATGGCTACTACTCAATGATCTCTTATTATAAAAAAGTCCAATAAAAAATGTCTTAATCGATAAATCACTTACTTAGTTCTCTGTATGGATAGTTAACACCAGTGTAGTTTTCAAAATATGACACAAAACTTGCAGCTGGTGCAAGAGCTGATTGCAGATCTCGAATAACGCTCTTTCTTCCCCAAACATTAATCTATAAATAAATATTAGAGAAGTATAGTAAATTACGGTTTGAGGTTATAAGAGTGAGTCACATACCGAGAATGGAGGATTTAGGCCATATATATCCCGCGGGCCTGTATATATAATAGCCATATATTCGAGGTATGTAACTGTTTTATTTCACATTTCACACTTGATAAGGTTTTCTTTTAAAAAAACCCAATGCTTTTGATCGTATTCAAGAAAAAAAACCCTAAAAGATATCAATAATGTTTTTCAAAAACTTATATCATTCTCAGATCGCGGTCTACCTAGGGGAGGATTAACCGGTCCAAGATTAAATCAAACATATCAGATTGCTTTATATAATGAAACATCATAATTCCAGATTCAATATTTTGATTACAGTATACCTTTGTTCCCCTGGTTGTTGTCGTAGAAACTTTGACAAAATCAGCGACTGCAAACATTACAATATATGTACTCATCGTGACTGTGGGCTCGAATGTGCTTTCAACCAGAAGGTCGTTTCGAAGAACTTGCTTTAGAAGTGGTGTATTAGCAACAGCTGTGAGGTTCTTGTCATGTACAATGGTAATCAGAAACTTTGCTTTGAATTCAGGTTCATCAAAGCAAGGAAAGGCCTTTCTGGCAGCCTCGGGTGAAAACAAACTAAACCCAGTCATTCTAAAATAAAATATAAAAGACGAAAACGAAAATGGTTAGAAACAACGGGACCATGCTGTAGTACGTAACAATAATTGAGATATGTGCATTAAGATTGTTTGATACAACTAAACTTTTCTCGCCACTTTGTGTTTTGTAGGATTGCCTCAAGAATCCTAATACCAATTTATCGTTACTTGATTCCTCTAATTGTCCTTTAAACGTCATGGAAAGTCTATACCTCTTTCCAGAAACTAGATTTTTTTTTGTTTCAAACAAAATTTGTTCGTATGTTAGGTTTTGTTTCATTGGAAAGAATCCAATATGTTGGCGAGTGCTGTCTAACTTGCTCAAACCAGAGCGTGTGATGTTTAGATTCTTGCTGTGAAGAATGATGTATTTGGTGGAGTGGATAAACTTCAAGTCAATCATAACCTCACCATAAAAATGGAATTTGTTTTTCAAATCAGGTTTCAGCCAAATTTTGTACTCTTCAGGAAGAACATCCCTCGGTAAATCTTCATGTTGATAGGGATAAGAGAGACTTTCCTTGGGGTCACCATCACTTAACATGAAGTGATTATCACCAAATGAAAAATCAACACAGCAGATAGTAAACGTTGTTAAAGATAAAAAGGCTAAATGAAAACTACCTAGACCTCTCATCATCGAGCTTTGTGGGTTCTGATATTATGCAATCAAAGTGGAGACGGTTTCATAAACACTATATTATGCATGGACAGTCAAAGTGGTGACTTTTTCATAAACATTCTATATTGTGGACACGTTTTGTTACCCGCTAACTTAATTGATAAGGTCACTTTTTCATCATCATTGACTACGTTCACACTGTCTTCACAGATTGGTGGGTTCTGATATTATGCAATCAAAGTGGAGACGGTTTCATAGACACTATATTATGCATGGGCAGTCATGCAAAGTGATGACGTTTTAATAAACACTCTATATTGTGGACACGTTTTGTTACCCGCTAACTTAATTGATAAGGTCACTTTTTCAACATCAACGATCACCTGCAAACTGGGTTCACAGATTGGTTGGATCTGATATTATGCAATAGAAGTGGAGATGGTTTCATAAACACTATATTATGCATGGACAGTCAAAGTGGTGACTTTTTCATAAACACCTTTTTTAGTCATATATATCTAATCAATTTCGCAGCCCGTTTGGCTACTGTTACTTTAAAAAGCAAACAGTTTAAGAGGCGATGTCCATTAATATCAGACATTCGGGGCAAAGCTTGTTTTATTGATTTTGCTCATATTTTAACCATAGGTAGGCCTTGTCATAAGAAACACCACTGAGTCTTTAGTTTTGAAAATTTTTGCTTTTTTGAGGGAAAAACGGGGGGAAACGATTTCGCGCCAAATCGCCCGTCTGAGACTCGTAATTTTAGGTCAACTTTGTCGGCTTCGTGTGCCCAAAATATTAACTCTGCTGACTCAAAACTACCGTTGCAATCTTCGCAATTATCTTAAGTTATGCTCCAAGCTTTTTAAAAAACTTTCAACTGCTTTTATATTTTTTTGACACATTTCTGAAGTGCACTAATTACATTATGCAAAATAGGTAAAAAATAACGGGCCTTTTTCCAATGTGTTGACCACAATTATTCAATGATATTTTGTATTCTGAAAATTAAAAGGAGAAATATGAGTCTGTGAAAAAATCAGCTTGGGTAAATGTAATGGAGCGAAGTTATGAAGCTCTAAACATTGAGAAAATATGGCTGCTTTCAGACGAGTCTGCGTGTGGATCAATTAGCGCGTCATATATCAACAAGTAATTAACATAAACAATAATTCAAGTTCCTTTTCTATTCAACAAAATAGCTTTACAGTATCATTTCACAACGAGTAAACTTTATTATAGTTTCCATATAGGGCATTAGAATTACATATTTGGCCTAAATTATGTCAGTTTTGTTGTCGAATACTACAAGTCGGCGCTTGTCGCCGAATATGCAAATGACTTTGTCGATAAGTGTAAACATCTTTCCAATTTTATGAAGTATTATTTCTTTTCCTTCGTTTAAAAAATTCAGTTTTCCTTCGGATGACCTTTTTAGAAGATTGTGATCTTTATTTGAAGAGAAGGGATGACTAGGCTTAATTCAGAAATTGGCACGAATTGTGCTTTTGCTGCTAAAAGCGATTGTGATTATTAAATAACTTCAGATGCTTAGTTGTTTACGAAGGTGTAGAAATGGAAATTTACTGTTCTTTCAAAGCTGTTGTTGGGGGGATTCGTGGCCATGTTCAAAGAAGTCGACAAAAGTCGTGCAGTGTCATTCCTATTCTTGCATGCCAGAAGGAGATTTCTGGTCACGAGCGCGCTTTTCACATGTTTTTAGTTTTTTGGACACGCTAATGAAGTCGATCTGGTTTTAAGCCGAGCAGGATTGTTCACCAAGGACATTGCAACCTGGACAACCGTTTGTAATCTATAGCATAAGGGGTGGACCATTAGAAGTTGGGGGAGGTGGGGTGGCAATTCCCAAAATAAAAAACGTGGAAGGCCAATGCGCCCAAAAAAAATCCTGCACAGAGCCAAGCTAAAAAAAAACGTGCAAACCCTTGAGGGGTAGCGAATTCTTAAATTTTAAAATCCGAGCCTGAGATTCTAGAAATATATCAGCTCATGCATTTATTATATTTAAAAATTCTAGACTCCGAGACATCAAAAGCACGAAAATCTGAGACTGCCGGAGAGACTATTACTTTCAGACATCAAAAACACAAAAATCCGAGACTTTGAGACATCAAAAACACGAAAATCCGAGACTTTGAGGCATCAAAAACACGAAAACCCGAGACTTTGAGACATCAAAAACACAAAAATCCGAGACTTACGCTCTTTGTATCAGTATACAAAATATACCAAAACAAAATCGACCTCGGTGTGTTTTCCCGACAAAAAGTAAACAAATGGCCCGAAAGTAAAACAGAAAGTATCTGCGCGTTGTACCGGACTAATAAATAAAACGGAAAAGCGGACTTTTCAAAAGTTCCAAAACACAAACAGTTGTTTTCGCTTTGAATTTCAGAGAACAAAATTCTTTAAAAACAAAATCGTGCAAGACCTCTCTGGTCGAAAAACAATCTTGCACAACCCGTGCGGCGAAAAAAAATCAACCTACACAAAAATATTGTTTATTCATTTAATCATTCATTTTGATTATTCATTCAATCATTCATTTTGTTTATTCATTTAATCATTCATTTCGTTTATTCATTTAATCATTCATTCATTCATTCATCCATTCATTCACTTTATTCATTAGGTCAATTCCTCATTCATTCACATCCATCCAAACATATCGGCCTACTCATTGATCAATTCACTCTTGCTCTCATTTCTTTTTTTCTTTAATTTTCTCATTCATTCTTTCTCATTTCCCTACTCTTTTCCTTTCTTATTTTTTCTTTCTTTCTTGAAACGCCTAATTTGATTTTACTTACTGAAGTATGTACTAGTGTCATGTGTCATGTTGTACAGCGACATCTGTTTCTTGTTTGTTATCTTGCAATTCTTTCGGAAGCTTTTCTACAGTTCACACCTGGAAATAGAGCGGAATATAGAGTTATAAACTTAATGTTGTTGCTACTAATTGATAACGTAAAATTTCTCGTACATACCTATCCAACTCAGACGAAAACTCCAGTTCGTTTAAATATCACCTTCGCTTCCGTTTTATTAACTCCTCTTTCTCCCATCGGCCACTTCCTCTTGCCTTTTCCATGGGTTGAGATCTCCTTCTGGCATGCAAGAATAGGAATGACAATGCACGACTTTTGTCGACTTCTTTGAACATGGCCACGAATCCCCCCAACAACAGCTTTGAAAGAACAGTAAATTTCCATTTCTACACCTTCGTAAACAACTAAGCATCTGAAGTTATTTAATAATCACAATCGCTTTTAGCAGCAAAAGCACAATTCGTGCCAATTTCTGAATTAAGCCTAGTCATCCCTTCTCTGACAACAAACAACAGATTTTCGTGTTTTTTTTTCTTTCAAATAAAGATCACAATCTTCTAAAAAGGTCATCCGAAGGAAAACTGAATTTTTTAAACGAAGGAAAAGAAATAATACTTCATAAAATTGGAAAGATGTTTACATTTATCGACAAAGTCGTTTGCATATTCGGCGACAAGCGCCGACTTGTAGTATTCGACAACAAAACTGACATAATTTAGGCCAAATATGTAATTCTTATGCCCTATATGGAAACTATAATAAAGTTTACTCGTTGTGAAATGATACTGTAAAGCTATTTTGTAGAATAGAAAAGGAACTTGAATTATTGTTTATGTTAATTACTTGTTGATATATGACGCGCTAATTGATCCACACGCAGACTCGTCTGAAAGCAGCCATATTTTCTCAATGTTTAGAGCTTCATAACTTCGCTCCATTACATTTACCCAAGCTGATTTTTTCAGACTCACATTTCCCCTTTTAACTTTCAGAATACAAAATATCATTGAATAATTTTGGTCAGCACATTGGAAAAAGGCCCGTTATTTTTTACCTATTTTGCATAATGTAATTAGTGCACTTCAGAAATAATGTGTCAAAAAAATATAAAAGCAGTTGAAAGTTTTTTAAAAAGCTTGGAGCATAACTTAAGATAATTGCGAAGATTGCAACGGTAGTTTTGAGTCAGCAGAGTTAATATTTTGGGCACACGAAGCCGACAAAGTTGACCTAAAATTACGAGTCTCAGACGGGCGATTTGGTGCGAAATCGTTTTCCCCCGTTTTTCCCTCAAAAAAGCAAATATTTTCAAAACTAAAGACACAGTGGTGTTTCTTATGACAAGGCCTACCTATGGTTAAAATATGAGCAAAATCGATAAAACAAGCTTTGCCGCGAATGTCTGATATTAATGGACATCGCCTCTTAACAACTGTTAACAATATACAAATAGCAACTCTCGAGTTGATAAAACAGTTGAAACAATCGGGAGTCAAACCCAAAAACACGGAATGCGAGTCCAATGCTATACCATGTTTAATTGAGCATGTACAACTGTAAACAAAATTAAACATTTGACTTTTCCTCAGTCTCTTGCTGAATCGTTTTACTTAATTGCATTGAAAAAGAAGTCGAGCCAATGAACGATTTTTGGCGACAGGTCTACTGGTGACACTGCTGCTGGTAGTACCACGTGTCACAAGGTCGGTTGGCAGTCTACACCTTCTTTCCCATTTACTATAGAGGTTTTAACGTTTATTAACTCGTCTAATATTGTTCATTTATACCTAATGATGAATTCATGGAGTATTCGAAAGGTTCTAATATTAAATATATTTGATTCCACATAAAAAGGCAACTACTTTAACCTGTTAAACAAGTCAACTGTGGATACATACGTAATACGCTTACACACATTATAAATGGCTTTACCATAATGGCATAAAAGAGCTGTTTCATAGGGAAACAATGAACTTGTCTTTTTTAATATTTCCATATGTTGGGTTAGTTTTTTACACATATTTTCAATGTTCAGCGGAAAAATTAAAGTCGCTTTCTCATGTATTTCAAGTCCTCATAATCGAGCGCTACAGACTATGGGGAAAATCCTTTCATTCATGTTAACGATGTTTTGCATTCTTCATTTTTGAGTTTCAGGCGCTTACCCGTTATGACCAATGTTTTGTGTCTTTTGTTCGTTCAAAGGGAGCATGCACTTTTGCAACAGATATGTCGAAAGTTTCTTTTAGTTTACAAACATCGAATCACCAACATCAGCTGTTAAGGCTGATTTATGCTGCTATTACATGAAGAAACAGGTCGGGGGGAAATGAGAAGAAGGGCCCTCATAATGCTCCCTTGCAGTACTCCATGATTAATTGTGGTAATGTCGGACATCTACTGGGGATATTTACTATTTGGCGGCTTTCTTAAAAATATGACTCAAACCATCTCATAATGTGTGATGATATAACCCTGATTGTACAAAATATTATGTAATAAGATTAGAAAGGTTATATAATGTTTACATAACTGGGCTAATCCCAAGAGTATTTACTTTGTTAATAAAAATACTTGTGCTAAAACTAATAAACGTTCCTTCAGTACACCCGAATAGATGCATTGCTGTTTCAGTACATTACATAGTTGTTTAATAATAAGCAGTGATCCACCATGTCACATGCTTTGCATTTGTCCACAAGAAGCAATCCATTTACTCTGTATATGTTTTGGTGGACATTAAACCGAAATTCATCTATGATCTTAATTATAGCAGTCTCTGTATTGTGTCATTTACGAAATCCCGACTGTCCTGGATAGATAAGATCGTTCTCAGTCCGATAATAGTCGCTTTGCATGACTTGGTCAAGTGCCTGGATACCACATGGTAACAACCTTTGGAAGGCAAAGGTTCAGCAATTAATATTGTCAAAAAATGATTGTTGAACTTAATTGCTATCTGAACTGGATCTTCTTATGTGTCAGCGTCATCTTTTAGAAACGTACTCTTTGTTGTCCCTGTCAAATACTTGATTGTCTTCTATTTATTTCTAGGATTAGACAAACTAGACAAACTAGACAAAATAAAGGAGACCTATCTGTAGACTAAAGCATAACTTTGAACCATATATTGTCTCGCCCGGCTCTCTCTCTCTCATGCAGTCAATGAAATTATAAAACAGTTGAAACATTAACAAACCGTGCATTATCAAATTCTAAAGAATATGTCACAAGCTTTCGAGGCTGAGTTTGATAGAAAAGAAGTGTAAAATATTCTATTCCCATAACTAATACACCACAACAACCATTAACGGTGCTTTCATTTATAAGTGTATTGGGGGAGGGTGCAATATTGGGGAGTTATTGGGGAGTTACGTTATTTTTGAAAGCTATGTTGGGTGTTGTTACTAATTGTATGCAGTTTTATAGAAGTTAAGTAAATACTGGACTTAAGAACGTTCGCGCGGAATGCTCGCGCGCATCCTACTACGCACGACAACGCGCGGTTAGGAACGCCTGGGTGATTTTGCTTCTATAAGAAAAACAAGCAAACGAGCCGATTTTCGATGTTTGAAGCACAATAACTCAAAAAAAGAACGGTGACCCCCATTTTTTATTTTATAAATCCAAAGGACTACTAAAAATAAGTCTTCGTTTAGTTTTTGAAAAAAATGACATTTTTTTATCCCACAGAAAATCGGCTTTTTCAGTTTTTTTAAGCCCTCGAAAACGACAAAAAGCGGCCATTTTGTTCGAGACGTACGTTCTTTTTCTCCAAAAAATTTAATTATTTTCACGTTTTGTGTCAAAAAATTGCTTTATTTCCAAATATTATGAGTTTAAAAAACATTTTATGGCTTTTTTTCATTATGACTAGCATTTTTTACTAATTTTCTTTCTTGTTTTTGCCACTAAGACATTCCGTCACGCAGCTTGCAAAAAATGCCGAAATTACCGACTTTGAGGCCATTTTGCTCGAAAACAACGATGGTGACCCCAAATTTTGTTTAGCTTATTTGATGTGCTAATTTAGTTTGATCAAGTGGCAAAGTCTCAGGAAATTGACGTTTACTTTGCTTTTTCCCGCCAACGTCCTTAATATAGGGTCCGATATCTGTCAGGGTTGGTTGTTAATTCGTTCTTATTTGAAAACCAAAAAATATTGTTCTTGATATATCGTGATTCAATAAAATTATTCCATGATTTTCAGATATTAAAATATCAGATTTACAACACTCGTCATGGTCATGATTTCTTTTGAAAATATCTCATTAATTATTCATGAATTTTTTAATAAGGAATACAAATTGCCTCATTGCTGATGTTAAATACGGTTAATACAAGATTGTTGCAAATAGTATTATTGTTTTGACGCTCATTATCGTTGCTAATTATGCAAAATTGATCGTAAAAAAAACCACAGCCAATTTAGGCAACTTAGATCGACTGTAACAACTTCAAAACATAAAAACCTAGCAATTTTTTTCGGCAGTGTTTTAAGAAATTATCTTAACTTCACACACAGTGAATATCAAACTATTCCGTTATATCGAACATAGTTTAATTCGCAGCTGTTTTGAGGGTATTTTTTAGCTCATGAAAACTGTGTCCTGAACAAAATTCTGCCAAAAATTCATCGTTAAAGCTACAAGTCGAAATACGCTATGAAGCATATAGAAATAGCATATTTAAAGATTATTAGGTTTTTAAGGTTAAATATTGTTTGTATTTTGTGCACGAGATCGCCGAGTGGTCTCTATTTCAGAGTCGTCGAATTAGCATATTTGCCTTCTCGCATAATAATTCAAATTTCTCCCAAACGAAAACAAATTTTTAAAAACTAAGTTCACAGGAGTGCTTATAACATGATAGGGTATCGAACTACAAAATATGAACAAAATCGATGAATCGACTTTTGCCACGATATTTCGAATTTGTCTGGTTCTTCCTGACAGTCACTCTTAATTCACATTATAGTCCCTTTCACATGCAGGTCTATGCGCGGTTTTAAAAGGCAGCCATGCCATTGGATCGAAGCGAGACAAATGGTGAACCTGTAAGGATAGAGACATAAGACTAATTTTCGAATTTGTTAAAAATGGTCTCTATATCATTACAAACTTACTAATCGTCTCGCTTTGATGCAAAGGCACGGCTACATTTCAAAACTGCGCAGAGAACTGTGAAAGGGACTATTGAGACTGCATGTATAATATACTTGAAGAATCATGTTTATTCTGAACATTAAGCTACTTTTTACAGAGAAACTATATCCAACCTAAGTTATCTAAATAGAGTTATCCAATTAACATCGAGAATAAGAAGAAAAGAACCTCGTAATATATTTTGCTTCAAATACTTCAAACGACAACATTGGACAAAAACATAAAAAGTAAGTAATAACCCAATAAAATTTTGTTGGTTGATTTCAAAGGTTTTTCTTTTATGTCGATTGAAATACATGTTTTAATTATTTTAAAAATACTTACATGCCGGACTTCATCCAATAGTTTATTGCAGCAATAGATTCCAAAACAGCCCAATGCTCTTCGTAATCGGCCCTCATTCTGAACATTATCACGTAGCGTTTTCTGATTGTAGGAAAGAACATATTGCTTTACTACAGTGTATTAATTTGTATACAAACACATAAACCAAGAGACAGTAAGTTAAGAGCTACTATAAAGAAAAGTTTATAAGTCGTAACTAGTCGGGGTACTCGAAAAATTCACGTCTTTTCCTCATGAAAACAAAAGAGGTCTTTCCATTGAGTGACGTCATACCATGTACGGGCGTACGTGACAACACTACAGAAGTCGTGCAAGTTGTCATATATGTACGGGGTATGACGTTACTCGCCACTGTCTAGGCCGCCAAATATTGCAGTAGCTTTTCTGGCAAAAAGTAAAAATCGCGTATTATGTAATATGTGCAAATAATTAGTGTTTTTTTGTTTGTCTTTTTTTTGTAGTTGTAGTTATTGTAAACTTTGTAGAAATAGTTTGTAATATATATTGTATATATAGTTTATATAATCAATTTTGTAGAAAGTTTTGATTTTGTTTGTTATAAGTATCGTCATTTGTTCTGCCGGTTTTGCGGTTTTTGTTCAATGTTGGTTGGGTGGGTGCTTGGTCTTTTTCAAAGTGAATGGTAGGAGTATCAACTATTTGTTTTTACCTTTGAAATCCAGAATGATCCCAGTTGAAATCCGAATTCCTTTTTAGCAATGATTGTATGTATTTCTGTCAACAAAAGTGTTGATAATTATATCACTGTGCCAATTTCAACCTTTCACAAAGGAGTTCACTTCCTTGTTCAAAACATTATAGTTTTAAAGTTTTAAAGCCTGAAAAGAGTTTCACGTTGTCTGCGATTTGGGTCTGTTTGAATGCATGACCTTGAAGGTTTAGTCAAATTCTGTTGTAATTATGGAGATCTTTTGACATTAAGAGACTTGCACTTACAGGTTCACGTGACCCCATATCCCTTACATTAAATAGCTTTGGGAAAATGAGCCTAAGAAATAAAAAGAGCAACTTGATATTTTAGTTAAACTTAAAGAACAAAATGAAAAGTTTTAGCTAAGAATACACAATGCAGGAGAAAATGCACTGGCTAAGCATGAGTACTAGTAATTTCTTACGATTCGTTTTGAAAATTCATTAGATGGCAGGCTCGTGCGACGTATTTTTCCGAACGACTGTTAAGACAATGATTGTTATATTACTTCTGTCATCCTTAATGCGAGCTAAGATTTTTCATATTTACTAATTGAGGTGCCATTGGGTAGTATGAGTGGCCTAGCGGTGAGAGCGTTGGCCTTTTACCACCGTATCCTGGGCTCGATTCCCGGTGCGGGCGACATGTGAATAGTTATATAGTTTTTTTTATGTGTTGCTCTCTCTCGTGCCACGAGGGTTTTTCTCCGGGTTATCCGGTCTTTCTCCCTCCGTAAAAATCAGTATGTGAGCATAGTCCAGTTGAGTTGATCGCTTTCCCGAAAGGAATTATGGGTCACTATTGTTGGTTAGCAATTTTTGAACATTTTCCGAGTATACAATGTAGACTTGTCTTCTTGGTTGAAATATAATATTACCATGTGTTTGACTAGCATTTGCGATTAATTTAAAGAAGGAAAAACTTGTATTTCATAAATTATCTTGGCAGAATAATGGGAAATGCTAATCAAAAGATGATGTTGAATCCTCAATTCTGATTCGTTGACCTTGTGTTTGTTCTGAAGGTCAACTCAGCTGGGTTGTGTGTTGTAAATATGGAATGTAGTGGAAGTGAGTGTGAGTGAACTTCACGGAAGAGGCCGGCCCAGACGGAGAGTGATGGTTGTAACATATTTAGTTATTTATTCATTCATTCTTGCAATTTCTGGGGCTTATTTTCATAGAACAACTGAATGGTTTAACAGAAATTGGCGCTTACTCTTACAAGGAAGTCAAAAGCTTTTATAAAAGGCTTAAAAGTAGCATAATACTATAATTGCATTTTCTAACATGGCCGTATTAATATATTTACTCCCTTACCTTAAATTTATCAAAGAGCAGAGCCTTAAATCTAATCTTCGGACCAATCTCGCTTAAGTTGAGAATGGCTTCCCTTAAAGGAAAATAACCATTTTCTTTTGAAATATAGCTTGTCAGCTTTAAGGGAATGGTTATGGGAGGTAATTCTGGGCTTGTATTAGACCTAAATATAAATAATATATTTCATTACATTGAAAAAAACTCATTTTAAAACATGAAAAATTAAAAAGAGAAGACAGAGTGTTTTATTCGGATTTAAAACCAAGAGGTGTAGAGGCCTGATAAAACACGATGTGTGTTTTTATTAAGTAGTATTTATAAAATGATCTAGGCAGTGTTTTAACGGTATGTCATTGATAAAACGCATACTCGAATTTTTAAATTACTTCTGAAACTCCCATTTTGCAGCAAATATGATATTTTTTAAATGCTTGAAAGTAATGGGTCAGTGATGATTCAATAAGTAATTTTGGAAAGTCAAAGGTTTATTATGATTCTGTTATTATTAAACAAGCATTTTTGGAGTTCGTCTTAAAGGAGTAGAGATAAGGGGTTCATAAGCTTTTGTGTTATATTGGTAATATAGAAGCACAAAAACGTTTGTATTCAATACCTCATTCATGTGCAAATTTGACAACAGGCAATGCTGCATTCGGTTGAAATCATTTGGCATTTGGACTTTGTAATGTCTTGCGTGACATCCCGTCACGCTGTCATGACCCTGTAATATTATAGGATGTTGTAGAGAACATGAGTCTATTGTGCAACCGAACTAGTGTGTGATTTACTGTGTGACCACTAATCATTACATTGGTGACGATTATATACAATTATATGGGATTAATGTGATTTAGGATAGTGGTAAACTATACTATGTGTATTTTAGTCTTCGTGACAAAGGAAATTCTTCGTGATGACTTCTGTTATTCCGCAATTTGAGCCGTTTGATATACACGCAGATGCCGCCATTGCTCAACGGTGGAAGAAATGGATCAGGCGTCTGGAAAATCTCTTTATGGCCGCTGCTTTCACCGACAAAAACGCCAAAGAGCTCTTCTATTATACTATGCTGGAGATGATTTGCAAGAAATATTTGAAACTCTCCCTAAAACCGGCGATGACTTCGGGACTGCCAAGGAGAAGCTTAACGCATACTTTGACCCAAAGCGAAATGTCGAGTACAAAACCTACAAATTTCGCCAAGCTAAACAAAATAGTGGAGAAAAGATGGATGCATTTCATGCTCATTTACGTCAACTTGCCTCTAAGTGTGAATTTGCTGACCCAGATCAGGAAATACATTCTCAAATCATTCAATCGTGTTTGTCTCAACGACTTCGTCGCAAGACGCTAAAAGAGTCGAAGTTAACCCTGGCATCTCTGGTAAATGAAGCACGTGCGCTGGATGTGTCGGAATCTCAAGCGAAGGAAATTGATTCAACTAGTAGTGTTAATGCAGTGTACACCCAAAGGCGAAAAGTCCTCAGAAAATTCCTCAAAAAAAATGTTTTAAGTGTGGAGGAGAGTGGCCACATCAAACAAAGCCATGTCCAGCACTGAATCGGAAATGCAACTCATGTCAGCGTTATGGTCATTACGCACAGTTTTGTAAGGGTTCTCCAAGAAGTTCTGAAAGCCCTCTAAGAAAGGAAACGGCCAGCGATCTCGCTATGAGAAGGTAAATCAGGCGAATGGTAAGACCAACACACGTGAGTCACAGGTTACGGTAGAGTCATCGAGCTCGGATGATGAATATACCTTTAGGGTAAATTTCTCGTCTAAAACCAAACCACCTGTCATCTCCTTGAAAGTCAACGGAATCGAGTGTAACTTCCTGGTGGATTCAGGAGCCGGTGTGAATATTGTTAGTCTTGGAGTGCAGGAAAAACTTAAAGTCAAGCTTCAGCCATATGACAGCAATGTCTATGCCTACAATTCATCCACTCTCTTGCCGCTCCTTGGACAATTCTCAGCTATTGTGGAATCAAAAAACACATCAATCTCTGCAGAATTCATCGTAGTGAATGACAATACATCTCTACTTGGATATTCAGCTACTACTGATCTTCAAGTGCTGAAAATTGCAAACGAGGTGTCATCAGAGGATGCTATTTTCTCCCAGTATCCAGGAGTATATAGTGGCCTAGGAAAAATGCGGGATGTGCAAGTGAAGCTACACATAGATGAGAATGTAAAACCTATCAACCAGACACAACTCAGAATTACCTTCCATCTGAGGAAGAGCCTAGATGAGTGTATAGAGTCTCTACTGGATCAAGACATCATAGAACCTGCCGACGGATCAATGCCCTGGGTCTCGCCTATTGTCCTAATGCCTAAACTAAAACAGCCTGGTGGTGTTCGACTGTGTGTTGACTTGCGTGATGCTAACAATGCCATAACCAGAGAGCGACATCAGATGCCGACAATTGATGAAGTAATACACGACCTAAATGGTACCACCGTGTTCAGCAAACTGGATCTTCATCAAGGATACCATCAGCTGGTGCTGCACCCTGAGTCAAGAAACGTTACAACTTTCTCGACGCACAAAGGGTTATTTCACTACAAGAGACTGAGCTTTGGTTTCAACGCAGCTGCTGAAAAGTTTCAACATGTGATCTCCACTGCAATAAGTGTCATTCCTAATTCTAAAAACACTATTAGGGATGATATAATTATCTACGGCGTTAACAGGGAGGAGCATGACAAAGCCCTCCATGCGCTACGGAACCGTTTCAACGAGTTGAACCTCACCCTAAACAAGGCAAAGTGAAAGTTCTACATGCATAGCATCGAGTTCTTTGGAATGATCTTCAGTGCTCAAGGGATGTCTCCAGATCCTGCAAAAGTGGAAACTATCAAGAAGGCTGATCCCCCTAGATCAGTGAGTGACGTCAGAAGTCTACTTGGTATGACGAACTACGTGTCTCGTTTCATAAAGAATTATGCCGATATGGTTGCCCCACTACGTGAGCTCACGCACAAAGATGTCAAGTTTCAATGGGAGGACGTTCATCAGCAAGCGCTGTACAAGCTTGAGAACAGTCCAACCTCTGACGAGGTCATGTCTTACTTTGATCCAGGTAAGAAAACTGTTTTACTTGTGGACGCTACTCCATTTGGGTTAGGTGCCGTTCTGACACAAGACGCATCGCCAACTATTCCGGCCATGCGCCAACTCACAAGGTCAGTGGTGCAACATAAAAGCGGTAGATAATTTTATCAGATTTTACAAAGAAATGTATAGAGGATCAAAGTTCTTTTCGAATTATAAAATTCTCGGTAAGGATTTGTCAATTTACCTAACTGGAAATATATTGTATGACATTAAAGCATTTGATTTTTACCAAACATAGCTTTATTAACTGAATAGAAAACTTTCCTTTCGATAGCTGACGGTTTTCTGTTTTCTTCCCATACATGCTCTGTATTCAGGAATTTCAGATTGTAAAGTGGCAAGAAAAACACGAAAAGTGTGATATTCATAGCATCATTTTCAAAATCGAAGCTTGTTACCTCATTTACCGTGGCTGTTCCATAAATTAAATACATCATACATTGCTTGTTGTGTGTAATTTGTCGTCGATCGAACGAGGTTTTATCTTTCCTTTTTAACTTTGAAAAAGCTCCAAATTGAATTGACGTCGTAAGACGCCATATACTTGCAATCCTTCCTTCAAGTGGAGGTATTTTGTGATAAGATAACTTTTGAAATTCTTCGCAAACTAAAACATGTTTGATACTAAAATGAAGCTACAATCTTGGACATAAATGTTGACACTGTTTGAAAACTTCAGCATTTTTTTCCATTTTCGTCGCTAAATATCACTTTAACGATGGTATTTTGTAGAACTACAAGGAGAAAAAGTATTCTATTACCGAGGGACGTGAAACATCGCCTAGCGTTTGCAAAACGAGTGAAAAAAGGACGTAGCAAGGACTTTTGGACAAAAGAGTTGAGTTTCTATCTTGACGGCGTTAGTTTTTATTATAAACGGAATCCTGCTGCCCAGGCGAGAGCGCCACAGACAAAGATATGGAGGAAAAAAACGAGGGACTGTCGCTGGGGTGTACAGCAAAGGGCAAGAAAGAAGGGACCGGAGGGAAAGTGGTACGTTTGTTTGTGAGCATTTCCCATGGAAAGGGCGTGATCGCGTCTCATCCTTATGAAAAACTCAATGGCCAATATTTTGAGCTTTACGTTAAAGAAAATTTCCAGAGGATGTTTGATGACTCTGAAAAGGGACCCTCAAGAATTTGGCTTCAAGATGGTGACCCAAGTCAAAATTGTGTGGGTGTGAAAAAGGCCATTAAAAAATTAAAAGCTGAACTATTTCCTATTCCACCTAGAATTCCTGATTTAAATCCGATAGAAAATTTGTTTCACTTAGTACGAAAAGAGCTACAACAACAAGCCTTAGCATTAAATATTGAGAAAGAAACATTCCTTGAATTTCAAAATAGAATAATACAAACGTTTAATAATTTCTCTGTAACTACATGTGATAACATAATAGCGTCTATGAATAAAAGAATAGACCTAATTATAAAGAATAAAGGAACGTCAACTCTATTGCTTATGGTGTTTTGTACAACAAAAATATTTTTGAGTATATACACATTAATACATGTTAAAATCACATTACGTAATTTCCGGCGTGTAAACCGTACGTTTGACTGCACACATTTTCGCTAAAAAAGTATGTTTCTTTATGAAATATTGTAATTGTCTTTAAATGTATATTGAATTTCATTAACAAAGAGCATGTACATATCTCAATTTGTGAATTATCTTATTAGGCGTTCGAGTTAAGAGCGTTCCTCTGAGAATATCGACTATAGGTGTGCAAAATGCCCAGAAACCGAATTTCTCATACTTTGCTCAAAGATAGCCCTCGATGTCCATATCACAGAAATAATAGTGAAAGTTTCAACAGATTGTTATTTTAGGAGAAATTCGACATTTTAGGTTTGAAGGCTTGATAAGGCGATTTCCCGGCATCACACGTACGCCGCGAGAAATGCATTTTCGAAGTGTAAACAAAATTGAATTTCGTAACTGTATAGCTTTTTTAAAAGATCGATAAACACTTGTTATTTCAGCAGTAAAATAATTGTTTTCTATTTAAAATTAAAAATTGAATGGAATTTTGAATTTGACCTAAATTTAGTCGATTTTCAATGCCTGAAAATAGCACAAATTGAGGAGTCAAAAAACCAACTTGTTACATGACTTTATGAAATAAAAAAAATGTCCCTGTGAAAGAGCATTCTTTTAGCTTTTAGAAAATGTAAAAACATTTTTGGGCTACTAAAGCCTCGACATTCTAGAGCTCCTCGAAAAGGCATTGTGGACGCTAAAAATAGCATGTGTCACGGTGACGTGCGTGACATCGTGACACACAAACGTCTGATTAATTATGCTAATAAAAACATTTCAATGGATTTCTGTCACAACTTTAATGCATTTTAACCCTTTCATTTCTTTAGAACAATATTTTGTATATATAGACATTTTATATAATTTTTGATACTTTTATTTTAGTATTTTATTTGTTAGGCAGTTGCCAAGTCCTCATTTCGTTTTGAGTAACATTACTAAATTAAGAAACGAAGCAATTCCGTAGAATTGAGGCTTCAAATATATACATTGGTAAAGTTTTTAAATTAAAATGAAATTAAAAGCAGCGCTGTGTTGTAAAATAATTTGCTAAATATATGTTTAATTTTATTATTCACGGCAAATCTTTTATTATTCACGGAAAATCTTTTATTATTATTCACGGCAAATCTTTTATTATTCAAGGCAAATCTTTTATTATTCACGGCAAATCTTTTATTATTCACGGCAAATCTTTTATTATTCACGGCAAATCTTTTATTATTCACGGCAAATCTTTTATTATCATTCACGGCAAATCTTTTATTATCATTCACGGCAAATCTTTTATTATCATTCACGGCAAATCTTTTATTATTCACGGCAAATCTTTTAAAATAACAATCTGTTGAAACTTTCACTATTATTTCTGTGATATGGACATCGAGGGCTATCTTTGAGCAAAGTATGAGAAATTCGGTTTCTGGGCATTTTGCACACCTATAGTCGATATTCTCAGAGGAACGCTCTTAAGTCCTTCCTTTTAAGAGAGGGAATAATTGATGCAATCGTTAACTGAGGTAAAGCCTGACAGGAAAATGTTTTGCTCACTTTTATGGACGGGCCTCGTTCTAGAGTAAAGCATAATTTGAAGACACATATTATCTGTCCGAGTTCTCCCCTTCTACCAATATGTCCATCAAACAAACTATGCCTATTAAAATCTATGACCAAATTTCAGACCAGAGGTTAGGGTGTAAGCAGCTTAGCACTCGACCACCCAAGAAATCGCACAGAGTAAAAGAAATATACAGTATATGACAGTAATTTTCACGATCATTATTTATTAGTTTACAACAGGCATGTATTAGTATGCCTTCTCAACAAAAAAAACGTTAAGGAAGTTTAGTAACTTGATCTGTCAAGAAGTCATCAATTAGTTTTTCATTCCTTTTGAGCCATTTGATGTTTGAACGAATGGTTTTCAATGATGTATTGGTTGATGGAAGAGACCAAAGCTTTCCTTGTGATCTTGCAAACTGTTCAACCTTTGAAAAATTACAATAAGTTAACATTTATTTTCCATGAGCAAGATGAATATAAAGTCAAAACAAAATGTACAATATTACCTCCTCCAGCTGAAATTTTTCATCGAAGCATTTAGTGAAATCCAGGAAAGATGTTGTTTTGTTGCCATTGATACCTGTATCTCTGTAAAAATAAAAATTAAGACATAAATCATAAAATCAAAGACATGATCTGTGATCTGTGATACTCTGATGAAAACCTATATTTGATGATCTTTATGGGATAGTACGGGACCGTTACTGTGGAACTTCAATTTTAAGCAATATGAAGTTAATGCGATTATTTATATAAATGAGACAAAGCAGAGGGTCGCGAACTGACCATTGCGGTACACACCACAAAATGATTTTGAAGCCTTATGTCCATTTACAACATATAACTGAATTCTGTTGTTGAGATGATAGGCATGGGGCGTGTTTAGACGGGGCATGACAGGATACGATATGCCTAAGGTACACATTACAAATAATTGAATAATTATTCGCCGAAGATGAAGTGAATATTGGCGAATAATAACAAAGACTAAGTCAAAATCAAAATTCACCGATAGTCACTTACTGCGGTTGATAACTGTTTTAGTATAAATACACAAGTGAATATTACAAAACGTAAACATAACAAGGCTTTTTTGAAGAAAAACTGCTCATTTCATATTTCTATCGAGAATTTCTAGACCAATCACCTCGCTTGATTTCTATAATCACTTGTGTATTTTTAACTAACAATCATTATCAAAGGTTTTTTAAATAAATCACTCCAGTGTGCAACAAAGAATTCTTCTCAGGTTGATCAACAGTTTACTAATAATAACAGCTCTAAATTGCAAAAAAAAAAAAAATTACTTTGAAGATCAAAGCTCGCCCAGCTTTTAATTAACATTAGTGTAAATTGGTCTTTATACCTTTCTACAATGTTGTCAAAATTAGTTTTGAAATAGATCCATGCCAACTCACGACCGGGGCTGTACTCGGAAAGTTTTGTTAACTTATCCAAAACGGCCAGTGTTTTGTTGGTGTTTTTCTCAACAAATGATTCGTTCAACCATCTAAAACGAAACCCAAAAACATATATATCTTTGTTGACTAAATGAGAATGAGAAAAAGTTAAGAAAATAAATTAATAATAAAACAAATATCATTTATTATCATATACATTATAACAGATACTCAAATGGAGAAAACTTAAAAAAACTTTACAGCGCGAGGCGCAAAAGTATGAAATATTTCATGTATTTGCATACTTCTATGCATGGGAGTTTGTACTTTAAACAAACACATTTGATGTGAAGTTGTCTGATTTTACCGAATAAAGCATGTAAAAACTCGTTTCGCAGCATAAATTCCGTGCATAGAAGTATGCAAATGTCATACTTTTGCGTCTCGCGCTGTAATCGAACTTTTAATCGACTTAAAAGTCGTCAATGAAATTACACCAATTCCTATAAGTAGAAAATCTAAATTCAATAATAGCTCACATAATTATATTAGGTCTTGGGGAGGGAGCGTGTCCCATTATCGCTTACTTGTGTATTATTTCTTTTGATCTTGTAGCAGCTAAGCCAGCTTCAATTTTACCCTTTTCCAAAATATCTTCTTTGCTGTTTGTTAAGTTATGAAGCTGACGATGAAGATACTCCCAATGAGAAGCATTGCCAAATCTGACAGCCGTTTTGTAGACAATTTTACGGAGATGAAAATGTGGATCTTTTTGTCTGTTAAAATAATGATAACTATCAAGGTAATAGTCCTTTTCGTAGTCTAGTCGATCAACTTTAGAATCGATAGCGTGTAATATATGTTTTAGAATTTGCCTGCTGCCTTTATTCATTTGAGAAAAGTACAAATTATTAAGCATGCAATTGAAACATTTACAAATTCCACGGGGCATAATCAAATTCTAAAGAAACTACACTATCTATCAAGGCTGAGATTGATTGAAGAGAACTGTGGAATGGTATATTCCCATACCTGATACAGCACAATGACAAATAAGAGACTTGCATGTACTAGCAATACAACAGAGCAGCAAGATCACTTAGGAGATCAACCAATATTACAGAAAAAAAAATAGTGGGGATGTGTGGTGGTCTAGTAGTAGTTAGTGGTTAATGGAAAAATAAAAAAAAACATGTTAACCTTGCTTTTTATCAAACTGCTGATTGTGCAAGTCTAACTCTAAAGTAACTCTAAAGTAATACAATAAACATCCGCATAAAAAGTAGCGCAATTTTTTCCAGGTTCATATTATGATATATATTTTGCATCTGGTAATCTATCTGTCAGAGTTGGTTGCTAACTCGTACGTTATTTGCATGCAAGCAAAAACGAATTGTTCATGATATCGTGTTTCAATGAAATTATTCCATGATTTTTAAATATTAAAATATTTAGTCCATGACCCTGGAAAATCTTATATTCACATAATAGTCCTTTTCACAGTTCGCTGCGCCATTCTTGAAGGTAGCTGTGCCGCCTTTGCATCGAAACGAGACTAACGTTGAAATTGCAATAATAGAGACATAAGACTATAACGATTTTGGTTCCCTGTGGAATCCCCCCGACCGCAAGGCTTTGCTGGGAAAAGACCTTCTTCGTTGTAAAACACGTTTTGTTGTTCTCGATTTAAAATGCAATTTATGCACCAGAATCTGGCGTAGTTCATCTGAATTCACAAGACTAATTTTCCAAGTTGTTAAAATGGTCTTCATCATTACAAGTTTACTGCTGGTCTCGCTTTGATGCAAAGGCACTGCTACATTTCAAAACTGCGCAGAGAACTGTGAAAGGGACTATTGAAACTGCATATAATATAGTTAAAGAAGTTGAAGCTAATTTTTACAGATCAACTACAGCTAAGTTACCAAAGTAACTAAATACAATTTATCCAATTTCCATCGAGAATAGGAAAAAGAGAACCTCGTAAAATGTTTTTCCTAAAATGCTTTTTGCCTAACACGACATATTGGACAAAGATATCTAAGCCTTTATCACCTAAGCTTTGTTGGTTGAGATCAGAAATATTTTCATTTTATGTCGATTGAGTTACATCGGTTGGTGTAGTCTTAGGTTTGGAATGTTTTAATTATTTTAAGAAATTCGATACTTACATGCCGGACTTCATCCATTGGTCTATTGCAGCAATACATTCCAAAACAGTCCAATGTTCTTCATAATCGGCCTTCGTTCTAAACATCATCACGTAAAGTTTACTGACAGTAGAAAAACAATATTGTTAGTACAGTGCATTAACTTGTATACAAAGACATGCACTAAGAGAGAGCATGTCGTGTTTGTTGATTGGTTAGTTGGGTGCTTGGTTGGTTGGATGCTTGGTTGGGTGGTTGCTTGGTCTTTTTCAGATTGTCAGGAATATTAGCTATATGTATTTACCTTTGAAATCCAGAATTACCCCAGTTGAAATCCGAATTCCTTTTTAGCAATGATTGTATGTATCTCTGGAAAAAAAAATTGTGGTGATAATTATATCATTGTGCCATTTTTAAGTCTTTAATAGTTTTCACTTCCTTGTTAAAACGTGTTAAGCCCGGTCAAACGTTAACGTAGATGCAAGTCCCTGCAAGTTCAGACTTGAGTTCGCTTGCAAGTTGGATGGAAGTTGACGCAAGTTCGAATTGATCTAGCTTATTCCAGTCCCAACCGCTTCAAAAAAATATCAATTTACAATTTGCAGGAATATGATTGGCTCATACGGTCACAGGATTTACAAAAACTTGCTTTTAGTGGTCAAATGATCAAACTACTTGCATGCATCGCTTGCATCGACTTACACTTGAATTTGAACCAGATCAAATACGATGTAATGCGTGACCTCACTCAGAAAGTCGACGTATATAGTTTTACTCTTGCTTGATTTTGTAATGTCATTTGTTATATATTGTTCACTTTTTCGCGTTTAACAGGGGCACCTGGAAGGGGTTTCACGTTATCGGCGATTTGAGTCTGTTTGAATGCATGATTGTTGAAAGTTTGATCAAAACTGGAGATCTTCTGCCATTCGGCGACTTGCAATAAAAGGTCACGTGACCCCATATTCCTTAGATTAAAGAGCTTTACGAAAATAAGCAAAGAAATAGAATGAGCTCCTTGATATTATAGAACAAAGTTCAAGTAAATAGTGTAAAGTTAGAATACGAGTTCTTGTAATTTCTTGCGATTCATTTGGAACACTCATCCGATGGCAGGCTCGTCCCAATATTCGTAGTTCTGATCGGAAAGGGGACAGTGAGATCAAGAAAAAATTAATAAAAACCGCGGCGCTTATTATTGCTCAATTTCTGGAGCCTATTTTGTCTATCATGACCGTTTTAAATATCATAATGATTCCACTCTTACCTTAAATTTTTCAAAGAGCAGAGGTCTGAATCTAATTTTCGGACCAATCTCGTCTAAGCCGGTCATGGCTTCACTTAAAGGACCAAATTTATTTTCTTTTGAAAGATAACTTGTCAACTTTAAGAAGATGGTTATGGGAAGTAGTTCTGGTCTTGTATTATACCTAATATAAATAATATATTTAATTACATGTGAAAAAAAAATCATGGATTTTCATTTCATTGATTTTTATAGGCTGCCTATCCAGCGTGGTTGGTCCTTGCGGTGTAGTGGTAACAAGTCGGCCTAGAAAGCCGAATCCGTGGGGTCCTATTCCCGCCAAGGCATATGGTATTTTTCTCATGTATCTGTATTTCACTTATACACAGAACGCATTTCAATTCTTTATTCACTTCATTATATATGGTATGACTAGTAATAATATGAAAGAGTTTGAGGTGTTTTTCGATACATCAAATTTCTGTTTTCCGACTACTGTTGAGAGCCGATTTTACAAGCCGTTACTAGATTATCGACTACCCAGTAGCTTCAGTCCCAGCGCTTGAATCATAATTGTACCGCCAAATCTGGAATCTTAACTGATCATTTATCTTTGTTTTGATGTATTACAAGTTGACAATTGTGAGATTTTTTGTACGTCAAATGACTGCTAAACTACATTATTATACATTTTACTAACTACATTGAATCTGATTGGCCGAGAGCGCACGGCTAAATCTGAGTAGCATGTGAGCTTGACAGTGATAAATGCAGTATCTGCAGGCTCTCTCGGTCACGGGTTGTTGTTTTCAGTGAAGATGGCTGCTGCTCGTGTTGCCTCATTCACTATATTGTTGTTTACTATTTTACAAAATATATAATTATATGTATAACAATTATTGGTTACGGTTTTCGCATGATATCGTAAATTAACAAGACCTCTAGTCTGTGTTATTATTTTTGGCTAAGTTTAGCATTTGCAATCTACCCGGCTGCCATGCTGACGATAACAAGTTCGTTTTCAAGTACAAGTGTCAAACAAATTCAACTGAATGCAACATAGTTGTTATTATCTAATTTGCATTATTGTCAATAGTATTCCTTTACTCTCTGATGACGAATACTGGAAATGCTAGCTTGTCAACCTTAACAGAATTAATCCCAATAAACATTTGACTACATAACCATAAAGTATGTACTTAAGGAGGCTCGAAATGGTTTTTTGACCGAGCGCGCGCGCGCGCAATATCGCCAATTTTACAAGACCCCTCTGACGCGTACAAAATGTATTTCTATTAATATCAACACAATTAAATGGTAGATTTTTTTAATTTTTTGGCATTTTGTTCCAATTAATGTTTAGATTTAATAGGTCTTTTTTAAGAAAAATCTGTAATGAAAAACCATTTATATCTAGAAAAAAATCATTTTTTAAATATTTTAAAGGTTTCGCATTACAGATTTTTTTTATCTTTCCTCAGTTGCAAGAACATGTAGGGAACTAGACATGTACAAGTTTTAAAAAACTTTCACCAAAAGGATTTGGAGATATCAGCTTTAATAAAAGAATTTAAGGTCTTTTTTACAGCAGCCTGCAGTTGTCATGACAACGTCAAACGCAATAATTTAAAACAAATTGATTTTCTAGATCCATTAGCTTTAAAATGATATATCGGTTAACTGTATAGTTTCACAATAATGCTGCACAATATGCAATATAAAGTAGGTATATAGATATATACAGAAACCATTTCGAGCCTCCTTAAACACTTACTTCCAAAATGAGAAAGCATCGTTCAATAACCCGTATCGATCCGTGTCTGTGAAAGCCTGTAAATAAAACAATTTTGTACAAAAACTCAGTATGGATCAGCAGATTCACAAATTATTTAACATACCATCAAATGAATAAGAAAATGCGATAACAAAATATTTTTCAAATAACTATAACCGTTATAGTAAAAATGAGGGTTGTCCAATGTGAACTATGCAGCTTGAATCCTGTAAAACTATTTCGAAACCAGGCTTCAAAAGTTCCATAGATCTTATTCAAACTTAAGGGAAACTTCAAGACTTTAGGGAAAAGCGTAAAATTATATATTATACACAGGGAGCCCGGCTTTTGGTTGCTTTTACGTAAGATAAAAAATCGCACTTATCCGTCTTATCTTATCTGTCCCACTTATAGAGGTCGGATTTCATAGACTACTTAAGAGTCATACTCTGTAAGAGTCAGACCTAGGCCGGCCAGGTAGGATCGCCGATTTGCCCCAAATTCGGCATGTAGTCTTGGTTTTATGCCCTATCAACGAATCCAGTGGTTTGAGACGAAAAAAATTTTTTGCTCAAAAGTTAGGGGGGAGGGGTACTTTTTGGTCCTAAAACGATCGTCAAATAGCGCAAATCATCGGTATGTTTGGCGATTCATATCATTACAAGTATAAAAGTTTTCAAAACATTTTAATATACCAAACAAAGTACATTATTTCTTCTGTCGAAAACAGTTTTCAAATTTAAAAAAGAATTGTTTTCAAGTATCTTACAGACTCCGAAAAGAAAGTAATATGGCGGCGTTGCTGACTAACCGAAAATTTGTGTTTTTTTGATGGTCCAAAAATGGCCTTGGTATTTTGATTCAAAAGCTGTCCGTTATTTTGGGGTAACTTCAATAATAGATCTAAACATTGAAAAAATAAAAAACCTGGGCAAATTAAATGCGCGGCCTCACGATCACTCCGAATGTCAGATAGTCCATCGATTTTCACTTAAAAATGCAAATTAGCCGTTGTTGGTTACTTGTGGTTTATATAATATGAATCGACTTTTTGAACAGTTTGTTCTTCCATACAGTACTTTTAGATTATACAAAGTTTTTTACAATGAATAAAATCTATTTGAGAACAATATTTTAACAAAAAGCTAGTATTCAGATTTTTTGTTGAATATCCATAATTAGCATAATTAATGCTAAAATGTCGTGATCAACGGAGCGTAGAAAAACATTGATATTTCGGCCGAGTATTTTTATACATACAGATAGCAATGCCTTTATATCTAAATGATCTCAACTATGTAGTTTTAAGGCAAAAGCAGTGTACAACAAATGTAAGGACTGTATAAGTGAGTGGTGATTTTCTTCATGTAGCCACGTTTGACGTTAATTATTTCTGAAAAGAACACAAATACTTTTTACACTTTCAAAGTTAGCTATAAAGGGACGGAACAGATATCTTACACAATCTCGAGGGCAATCTCCTGTACCAGAAAACGGCTTAACCCCCCCCCCCCCCCCCCCCCCCCCCATCAAATTTCTAATGTTTCGTCCCAAATTAAAGTGTTCTATTTTTAGACAAAGTTTATGAAGTTACAATATTTGATAATTACTGATGGAAAAGCCGACGTGAAAATACATTTTCAAAGACTAACCGGCGGGCTCTTATTTACTTGGTGAGAAATCCTTCGTTTAACTTGAAAATGTTTTTGTATGATATAAATATGTCTATATGGCGACTTGCGGCTTCGGTAAGCTAGTTACAGATCCTTGTGGTAAGAGTGGGAATAACGCCGAATGTACTTTACTGAGTAGTTGTAATAAAGATGTGACAAGTCACTTGCGAAGCTGCAATGTCGCGGACACCTACATCAGTAGTGAAGGAATTTTAATCTTGGCCAGAGCAGGTATGATGAACATTTATTTCTTATTTACATTCAGTAATAGATAGTTTGTGTGTTAAGATATTCATTCTAATTGCTAACTGTATAACTCTGTTTAGGTAGTTGTTTTTTAAATTGTTGCTAAAATCATTGTATTCTATTTTCACGATTCGCCGTGCATGTGTTGTATTGCAGGAGTGTACGATTTGACTGATGTTCCTTCGGACTTAACAATTTGTCCATTCCATCGAGACATTTATGGCTTACGATGGAGGAGTGGGAAAACAAGATGTGCCGTCCCTCGTGAAATAAGCTGCCACAATCCTAAGAAACCCCCAAAGGGAGACCGGGGGATATCTGTCAGCCAATCCAAAGCCGTATTTCAAAAAACGGGACAGCTTGTGGCGATTGGATTACGTAAGTTATTTTTAGAATGGAAAGGGTTTTTTTGCACACCGCATATCATGGACCGCGTAGACGGGGACGTTTTGCGTTAAAATATACAATAAATGAAAATAACAATTTTTGATTTTTTTCATGAGTTGGCAAAAAAAAACTGAATCGTGGGTTTCCTGTGGTTTGCGCGGGAAATAAATGCCTGCCAATCTCCCACCACCCCACCCCCCCCCCCCCCCCCCCCCCTCTCCCACCACACACTTTTTAATATGCTTGGTCCCTGCTTATTCTAGGTTACCTATATTACAGTCCATTTTACATATATTTAGATAAAGATTATATAAGACCAAATTCAATTAGTATTAGTGATTATGAATTATGTATACGCCCGATTGGCATCTTTAATAAATGTTTTCCTTACTTTTATAGCTATTTGTCGTAAATGCAGAACGAGACTGACGAAGCAGGAAGAAAGTGTAAATGTGGAAGACAACAACGATGCAAACATATCGTACGATGTTGTGGAAGAAACGGAACAAAGTCTGTCAAAAAAGCTGAATAATCTAAATCTCTGTGAAACACCATACGAACAAAACTTCCCGAACGAAAGATGTTTTACTGCAAAGTCAACAATTGCTTGTAACACCCCACATAGTCATAGTGCCCCCACAGATGAAGACGTGCGTGATAGTGAGACAGCGGTAATTTACAATGTATTTATTTATGTATAATACAGTACATAGACACAAAAACACATTGTTATAACTTTAATTAATGTACTTTTCTTTATTACCTCAACAGTGGACACCAACGAGTGGTTTAGAAGCATGTTTTACACCAGTAGGCAAGGAAACACGTTATAGCATAGAGGTACCAGCCACTCCCTTTGTCAACTACCAAAAGGAAAAATTAAACGAGTTCCTGAAATGTAGTGGTGTTTCTCCATTGAATGTTTTGGATCTAGACGTGTCATCTGTCCCTCCACGCACAAGGAGGCGTTATATTGGTCGTGCATGTGACGTCATGACTGCCGTTCTAAAGACGTTGTCTCCGTCTAATCCTGGTCGACTATGGGAAGTACTAAAATCATCTAGTAAACTGTGTGATGACTTGAATATTTCAGAAAGACCAGTCAGACAAGTGAAGGGAAATCAAGACCCATATCTCAAAGCATTGTCAGAAACATACCTCAATGCATCTAGCAGAAACGTTAAAAGACAAATACTCTCTACCATTGCTGATCTCACCACATTTAAAGAAATCCGTCGTTATATTCCTGGATTGTCTAAATACATGTTCTGTGAAGCGCGCAAACACTGTCATCAACATGGACGTGGAGTACTTTTGATTCCAAGGGCTGTTCCCAGAACCAGATATGATACCAACCAATTGGATGATTTTCTTGATTTCATTACAAGTCCTTACATAATACAAGATTTGCCGTTTGGACAAAAGAAGTTGAAACTATCTTCAGGCGAAGTTTTGCTTACCCCTAACGTGATCAGAGTATCAATAAACGAAAGAATCATTAACCAGTACATGCGTTATTGCGAGGAGAGGGGAAAGACGGTTCTTAGTAGAAGTACACTTAGACGTATCTTATCAGCTTGCAAAGCATCATCGCGAAAAAGTCTTCAAGGACTTGATTACTTTTCCACAGACGGTAGCAACGCGTTTGACGAATTGATAAAACTACTTGATAAACTTGTTGATAATGGATTGGATCAGTTGGTTGCGCAAGATGCACAAACGAAACTAAAGCTGGGGAGGAATTACATCAAGAGTGATTTTAAAGTACGTGATCTTTATTGTTTCATTCAAACCAAGCTACTTGCTTCAAAAAAATAAACAAACAAACAAACAAACAAACAAACACAAATCACAAACACATACATATACAAACAAACAAACAAACAAAAACAAAATAACAAAACAAAATAACAAACAAACAAACTGAAAAGACAACTGATAGAAAACATAGAAATAACACTGCCTAGCTGATGGTAGTTATAAGAAATAGCATTAATTAAGTCTTCTAAATGTTCCTTCTTGCAGGTCCATGTGTCCAATTCCTCGCAAATTCCTGACCATTGTCTCACCTATGCGTTAAGTGATCCAAAAGATTCTACTTTTAGAAAGAAATGTGACCATGAACACGACATGGTATGTAACACTTGTGAGGAGCTAAACACAGTACTTTCCGAGATCGAGGGACTTATTGCCCAATCTGCAATGACACAAAATGACAAAGACAACGCGATCTACACATGGAAAGAGTCCGTGAAGAATATTCAGCACTGGAAGGCCCATCAACTGAGGACCATCAACCAAGACACTGCAAGAATCAATGCTTTGAACACTTTAGATCAGCAGAGTGCACTTATAATCCAGGACTGGGCTATGAAACTTCTTCCGCGCTATTACCGAGAGTCACAGGGAGACTGGTTCGCAAAGAGAGGAATCTCTTGGCATATCTCTGTTGTTGTAAGAAAGGTTGATAACGAATACGAGACACAAGCCTTTGTACAAGTGGTAGAGCAGTGTTCACAAGACAGTGCTTGTGTTGTTGCTCTTACGGAACACCTACTCAGCACAATAAAAAGTGAGCATCCAGAGATAACTAAAGTGTACTATCGCCAAGACAATGGTGGTTGCTACCATTCTGCCAATACCGTACTTGCCAGCAGTATTATTTCCAAAAGAACAGGAGTAAATGTTCAACGAATGGATTTCTCGGACCCTCAGGGTGGAAAAGCGCAATGCGACCGTACCGCTGCAACAATGAAAAACCATGCAAGAGTCTACCTCAATGAAGGTCATAACATCAGTACACCACAAGAGTTCGTTGAAGCTCTTCTCTCCCACGGAGGAGTTCCTGGAGTACGAGTCGGACTACTGACCAATCCACATAGTACAGAATTGAACGACAAAATGAAGGGTATCAGCAAATTTAACAATTTCGAATTTTCCGAAAAAGGAGTAAGAGTCTGGAGAGCATATGCAGTTGGCAAGGGAAAACTCTTTCCGTTATCATTGGCTGAAGGCAAGTTATAATGTTAAGATAAAAAAGTGAGCATCTTTATTCATAATTACAACTATTGCAGTAGCTTTTTAATGAATGGAAAATTAAACGAATAGTTAAATTAAAGTACAGTGAAGCCCCGTTAATCCGGCCAACGAAGGGACAGCCCAAAGTGGCCCTATTAACGGGGTGGCCGTATTATGCAGGTACATTTTATAGAAAATGTTTTAGGCATACATATCCTCGGGACCTAAAACACTGGCCGCAATAACGGGCCAGGTGGCTTTATTATGCGGGTGCCCGTAAGGCGGGGTTCCACTGTAATAGTTTTTAGAGTTAGGAATTATGTAATTAAATGCGTAACTAATTTGTTACTAGGTTTTGAGGTTTTCAACACAAGTTCCAATGAGGGGAGATTTTCACCTGGAGAATTTCGTTCTACAAAATCAAAACGAAGCAAACGAAGTGGTATGTGTCATAAACACGACCTATCTTTTATCAAACTAAAAGTATCATATGATGTATGTTTAAAAATATAGAGAGATACGATTCATGTATGTATTGGCTACAACGATGCAACACAGCAAGGGAAACAAACTAATATACTCTAGTCGACTATAATGCATCTCACGTATGTTAAAACTTAATTTTTTTTTCCTATTTTTTTTTTTTTGCATTTCATTGTGGTCATATTTTACTTTGTTTACAAACAGCAAATAAAGTCATTGGTAGTGCGTCAGGAGGCCAAGTCGTCCAGCAGGAACAACATGAAAAAGATGTCGATATGAATGATGAAGATGAAGATGATGGTGATGATGTCAATGGTGATGAGGAGGAGGAGGAGGAAGAGGAGGAGGAGGAGGAGGAGGAGGAAGAGGAGGAGGAGGAGGAGGAAGAGGAGGAGGAGGAGGAAGATGAGGATAATGAGGAGGAGGAGGAGAATGATGATGAGGAGGAGGAGGAAGATGAGGAGGAGGAGAATGATGATGATGAGGAGGAGGAAGATGAGAATAATGAGGAGAATGATGATGTTGAGGAGGAGGAGGAAAATGATGATGATTACGATCATGATGACAATGAGTCGGACTCCGATGATCACGACTCTTATACTGATGAAGCTAAATGTGAGGACGATAGACTTAGTGGTGAAGGTACGGCTTTTCATGTCAGCGATGATAATATTGGCGATCACGTGATAAGTGAAAAAGAAACTTTGACAGGAACACCTAAGGAAAGGGAAGATAACGCTGGAGAAAGCATAAATCTTTTTGCCTGTCCCAATGAAGGATGTGTTCGCAATTATCAAAAGTACCAATCTATGCTGAATCACCTTACCTATGGTAAATGTGTTTTCAAGCCAGAGAGAAAACCACTTCTAGACAAAGCTAAGATAAAGTATTACACTAAAATGAAAGGTGGTGAAAACACTTTACAAGTTTCACAGCAAGACAACAGTATACCCCCTACCAGTAGTTCAACAGATAAGCGTCAGTCCGCCCTTAACCAAGACGAGGGCTGGGCCTTAAGGGATTTTCAAAAAGCTAAAGCTTTCAACGTGAAGCAAAAGGCCTTTCTTGAGGAGAAATTCATGATCGGCGAAACAAGTGGTCACAAGCTCGATCCAACAACTGTATCAAAACAAATGAGGGTAGCCACAGACTCCAAAGGTGAAAGGCTTTTCTCTCCTGAGGAATTTTTGTCATCAAAACAAATCAAAGGTTTCTTTTCAAGACGATCTAAGAGTGGAAAGAACAGTGATAAAACAGATTTCAAAGCAGCCGAATATGAAGAGGATTTGTCCAATGTCCGTTGTGAAATTATCAAAGAAACCCTAGCAGACCATCCTCTTATGTTTGATGGATATAATCTCTGTGAACTTGTTGCTTCTAAGCGACTCACCATGCTTACTTTAAAAGTGCTAAGGCGTATTTGTGATAATTACGGAATCGAAGTCACGGCTACAAAAAGAAAAGCACCACTCATTGCTTTAATCCATGAATTTGTGGAACGCTGCTCTTGCTTCATAGTTTAGAGTTGTTAGATTTTAAAACATTTAAAGGCATTTCTATCTGTATGTATAAAAATACTCGGCCGAAATATCAATGTTTTTCTACGCTCCGTTGATCACGACATTTTAGCATTAATTATGCTAATTATGGATATCCAACAAAAAATCTGAATACTAGCTTTTTGTTAAAATATTGTTCTCAAATAGATTTTATTCATTGTAAAAAACTTTGTATAATCTAAAAGTACTGTATGGAAGAACAAAATGTTCAAAAAGTTGATTCATATTAAATAAACCACAAGTAACCAACAACGGCTAATTTGCATTTTTAAGTGAAAATCGATGGACTATCTGACATTCGGAGTGATCGTGAGGCCGCGCATTTAATTTGCCCAGGTTTTTTATTTTTTCAATGTTTAGATCTATTATTGAAGTTACCCCAAAATAACGGACAGCTTTTGAATCAAAATACCAAGGCCATTTTTGGACCATCAAAAAAACACAAATTTTCGGTTAGTCAGCAACGCCGCCATATTACTTTCTTTTCGGAGTCTGTAAGATACTTGAAAACAATTCTTTTTTAAATTTGAAAACTGTTTTCGACAGAAGAAATAATGTACTTTGTTTGGTATATTAAAATGTTTTGAAAACTTTTATACTTGTAATGATATGAATCGCCAAACATACCGATGATTTGCGCTATTTGACGATCGTTTTAGGACCAAAAAGTACCCCTCCCCCCTAACTTTTGAGCAAAAAATTTTTTTCGTCTCAAACCACTGGATTCGTTGATAGGGCATAAAACCAAGACTACATGCCGAATTTGGGGCAAATCGGCGATCCTACCTGGCCACGACTTCTTGATTTGGTCTGATTCTTACAGACTACCACTCTTAAACTGTTTAACAAAAGTCATGATATGTAGCGCTAATCTCCTAGGCACCACAGGAATCCCAAAAAAGCTACGCGATTTTTTATCTTACGAAAAGCAAAAAAAAAGCCGGGCTCCCTGTGTATTATATACAATGGTTTAAACCAACGAAGGATTTTTTTAGTTTCTTATCGAAGTAAGGGTGTAGAAGAAATGTCAAATGTCAAATATCTATTCCTAAGGTTTTTCATTTGCTGCGAAAACAGACATTCTAAAATCTAGATGTGAAATACGATTTTGGCTGTGGTCACGTGTTGTTTGTATATTGTACGAATTTTGAAGTTATGCAATTTGGAACAATGGCTCTCTTTAAAAAAAAAACACTATTGACCAGGGAAAATGTAATAAAGTAACCATATTTTATGCAATTATTATTCCATTATTTTTTCGCTGGGGCCGGTTGTACGAATGGTGAATAGCGCTATCCACCGGACAAATCCTTATCCAGCGGATAAAATCTATAAAAAAATGTATGCACTTTTATCCGCGTTTAACTTTATCCACTATTCGTACAACCGACCCCTGGTCAATGGTTTCGTCACATTAATTTAAAATTGTATTATTAAAAACAAGAAAGATATCCTAAAAGAAGCAAATAAATCCTGGAAAATGAAGCAAATAATATGTGTGCAAATGAAATCTACACAACAGTTTAAATTTGCATGTGTGTTGCTAACACGTAAACATTAAAAACAAATACCTGTGGATAGTTATTAAGTTGCTTAGCAAAGCTTCCCCACATTTCTTTATCATAGTTGACTCGGTAGAACCCTGCTTGACCAGTGTTAGCTTTGATCCATTTCACACAAAATCGAACCGTTAAGTTGACTAAGGATGAAACAAATAATCAGTTTGATATAGTATTAATGAACCTTGGATATATTTATTGACAATGTACCTGAATAATATATGTTCTTTTTTGTATAATATTAATGTACTATGGACAAAAAATCGATAACCCAATGTGTAACTGAATATTAATTCTTTTTTTTATTATTATTTCTTTATATCAAATTTATTTTACCAGAGGTTTTGTTCATCCAAATCAAGTGTGTCTTCTTTGGTAAGGCCGAGTTAGTGTACAATAGTGGAACTTGCCAGGTATTCCTTGTAAAACAACGTATGTATCAGGCTACTATATGATAACATTAATCAACCCGGCTCGGTTTGTTGTTTTACACTGAAATATTTAGTGTGAGACCAGGTTTTCGACTCGATAAAAGTAAACTTGGTGAGCTTTTCATGTACAACAAATATTAATTAATAGTAGCAAATACTGATTTAAACTGGTGCTGGAATACACTAAAAGGTAAACAAAGCCATACTGGTTCTTATACAGCACAGATTGAGCATGAACGTTCAACAAAGTAGAGTGGGTGAAGGAGGGGGGAGATAGCATCAGAGATTTGTACATCACTGCAGTTCCCTTACTCTCCACTGAAACGGTTCAGGTGAGAAGATGTTTCTTTTTTAATCAATGTTACCCTTTGTATTTTTTCTGGTATTCAGGGTCTTTTGGATCCAGTTCTCTGATATATCTTCTTTGAGACGCTGTGTAGATTCTACTACCATTTGTGTCCTTTCCCACATATTTGATATCGATTAGTGGATAACCGCTTTGATATTCCCACTCGTGCATAACAGTCTTGACATCAAAGGAAGGTCTCGTCTAATAAAAATTCAAAATTAATAGATAATTATGTAATCTTCGTTCTGTGATATTTTTTTTTACATATATATTTCTTCCTTTAGGGCGTTACCTTATGTTAAATCAGAGGATTGATTTCTGCTAATGCATAATGGTCTCAAATCATATTTTATCATGTAGATGGAAGTTTGAACAATTTCCAATAATATTTTAAACGAAATAAAATATTTTAGACTTAGGTCCTGTGCTTATCATATATATGGGCAAATGAAAACATTTACATTTGTGGTTGATATTTATAAGTTTAATCCAAATAAATATTTTTCTCTTTGAATTCTAAAGCCCATTAAAAAATGTAATTAATGATAACATTAATACCGCACCGTACGTTAATTTACAGGGAATTGGAAGTTTAGACCAAAAGATGGAGGCTCCGGTATCAACCAAGTTTCTCAACAGGAGAAAATTGCAGCAAACGGAAAACAGCGCTATTATAAAATAGTATTAACATAACCTCGAAAATGCAAAATTATAATTATAGACAAGTTTTCAGAAAAAAATGTTATGATTATTAATTAAGGTAGTTCCGGACTCTTGCTACTGCGCATCCATTTCGCGCAACTCGTTTTCAATCATTTATTTGCGTTTTTTTGAAAATGTATCTAAATAATATTTTAATTTGAATCTTTATCTATAACTTAAGAAAGTATTATGTCATTTCATGCAACTTTGGAGGTAAAATGGGTCATTTTTCGAAACATGCTCAGATTTTCACTACCTGACATAGTCGCTGTTTTGTCTCAAAACAACAAATTTACAACTTGGATTCGGTCGCTTATAACTCGCCTATTAATACGGGGACCCCCAATTTTTTTCTTTTTATTCAAGACTGCATTTACTACTCTTACGATTTAGAATAAAAAATAAAATATTCATTCATTTAATTTTCTGAAATTTTACAAATGCTACAACTCTAGATCTATACACATATAGGGTGCGTAATTGGCGTAGAATTGTGCTCTATGGTTCACTTATACCCATATTTTGAAATGATTCAATGATTTTTATGACAGCAAATGCTAGATAGCCCTTAGATCTATCGTTTGATATAATCTTATGCTTTTCCTAGTAGAATACGTTCGCATGCATTTGACTGCTTTGAATAGGTACTTTTGAGCAAATCACCCCAAATTATTGCAAATACCTACTTTTACTATATCTTATAACTCTATAACCAATACGGTGACCACAATTTTTTTTCGCGTTTTTTGACTTGCTTAACAATGATCTATAATTGACAGGATTTATAAAAACATTCATTGAGGAAATCCAAGTATCTGGAACTACCTTAAATCATTAGTGTAATTCTTGAAAAGAAGGAAAAGGAAAAAAGAACTTAAACTCACCGACTGAAATGCTTTCCATAAATCATCAGAGTCTGCATTGCCAAACTTATGCCTTTTCATGTATATCTGAAACGCACGAACATGCATATATCTTGTTACCAAACAACGAATTTAACCAACCAACCAACCAACCAACCAACGAAAGAATGAATTAAGAATCATCTTGCTTACGGCCAACTATCCACCAGCCAACCAAGACAACACACTTTACTTATTATACACGGTTATTACATATTCATATTCGCTTTTGTCACGCATTGACTTTATTATTGGCGAAACAACTATACTCATGTTAGACATTCAGAGTTTTTTCTCTGCACGGTTCTATGCCCATCCTCGGGAACCCAGGGGTATTCTTCTGTCACTCGTTTCTCGCTTCCACAACATATATTCCTGGGAACGTAGTCTGTTGGAGCTTGTTCCGGAAGTCAAAATTCAAACATATTTAACGACTTTCTTTGAATGGTTATCTTGATGTTCATTGGTCGACCTAATAAGGTCGACTAATCAGGAAAGAGCTGAATTTTGAATTCCGGAACAAGCTCCAACAGACTACGTTCCCAGGGGTATATGTTGTGGAAGCGAGAAACGAGCGACAAAAGAATACCCCTGGGTTCCCGAGGATGTTCTATGCCGGGCTATGAGTCTATATACAACTCGATTTCGTGGAGAAATTGTTAACTATCTATCTATCTAAAGATACTACGCGTGCAGTGATTGTTTTAAAAGGGGAGTTGTACTTTATCACTGAACGAAGCACAATTTTAAGCACGCTTACAGGTCATGACTCCTTTGATTGCAAAATTAATACAAGTTAGTCTACTCAATCGCGTTAATAGCATCTGAAATTAAAATTACTGAGCAAGGAAATATAAAAATTAATTAAAAAGAAACTTAGAGTTCAAAAAATACTCACCTTTATACCTTCTTGGAAAGCTTTTTCTCCCAATAGTTTAAGAAGCATGTAAAACATGGCACCTTCCTTAGTAACAAATATACGTTAGCCTCGTATAAATAATGTTATGAAATGATTAATGCACAAATATTTCAAATAGTTTATATATGATGATATTATTTCATAGAAATAATAATATCAAAGCAATGCCCTTAACTTATATATCCACACTAAAAGAAGTTTCACGCGCACGTAACAAGCTTCCTCTAAATGCTTGATACTATAGGTAAATTCATTGGCCGACGAGTGGAATTCCACATTAAATTCACGAGTAAAGACGATATCGTTTTTACGAGTGGATTTAATGTGGAATTCCCGAGTCGGACAATGAATTTTCCTTGAATCCCATACCGACACGGTTTTTAACGTAATGTAAAGTTTATTTTAACAAAAGTGAATCTTATTACACGCGACTAAAAAGCCATTTTGTAGCTCAGCGTACGCTTAGCCAATAAGAAAGCGAAAAGAAAATCTGCTGAAAGACAAATGAGTCAAACGTACCAATCAACCTCGTGGTGATCAAATTACTTGTTTTTCGATGATCAATTCAATTCTGTTAGGAAGCACATATATATACAAATCTAAACAGAGTTCTCTACTAAAACTTATAATGAAGAAGTAAGTACTTTACACGTGAAATTCGGCAATGGATCGGCAATGGATTCAGCTATAACAATGCAACGATGAAGATGTTGTTTCATGAAAGTTAAACCGACAAAAAAAATCCTCTGAAAAGCCGACTGTTGGCTACAAATCATGGTTAGGTATGTTTTTTTTTCTTTTAAACGATTTCAGTTAAGACTAAGTTTTGAAGTAAAGGTGAAAACATTACAAAATAATCTTTTTTTAGTAAAGTGTTTGCTTCATTTCAATCTAAAACGCCAAAGATGAGTAAAAATCTCAAACTTTTACACTGAAACTAGGACTGCAATGAACATGTTCAAAGCTTAAAGTTTTTGAATCACAAACAATTTCTCGCTTATGTTTGTATTTTAATTTAGTGTAAACTTTAGGTTGAATGCATGAAGTTTGCAAGCCACCCGTGAAATTTAAAATAAAGCTCATTAATACCCGTTTTGAAATTGTCTGGCTGTTTAGTTTATGTTCCACGACTCTAGAAAAGTAATTTGATGATTAAAAATATTGTCTTTGATTGAAAAAATGCCGTTTAACTTTGAAGTTGTGAAAAATAGCGACTAAAACCTAAGCAAGCGAAGCGAAAGAAAATGATCGCTTTTCATGCCCAGCGAGTCGCAGGAAACAAATTGCTCTTTTTTAAAGCAAAACTCGTCTATTAGCAAGTTAATCATTTGCCTCTTTGAAGTTTAATGCACGGATAATAATGAAAAAAAACTATATTTATTAAACATTTTATGCAAGTGTTTCATCAGATTTCAAACTCCTTCACGCTAGTGATTTTGTCTTTGTTTTCTCTTCATTAATTATTCATGAGTTTTAGCCGGAATGATATTGCCTGTGTGTGAATGCAGTACCTTATAGTATAAGATTGTACCACTATAAAAGTCTTCAACATCTTTAATACGTATCTTTCTACTTGGGTTAAGTGGTATCCCTAACCCCGCTTGATCGTTGCTAAGGCCAAGTTTCGTCGAAAAAGAAAGTATATTTGTATCCTACATAAGGAAAGATAAACAAAGTTTGATGGGTTTAATTTAGATGTTTCCACAGTAACATTCAAAAACTACAAAATAATAAATATACAATGCAATGTTTTATAATACAGGTCATAGAAATAATATTCATAATGCAAAACATATTTTAAAATTTGTGCTATTTATATACAGAGAGAAAGAACTCAACTATTTCTAAATGGAACATTCAGTTGTTTCAGGGTAGAGTGTAAACTGGTTTAGCTTCTGTTCACCTCTGCTTGGGTACTAGGTAGAGCAGCACTCTAAGACCAGATATCATGCAAATTATATATATTTGGAACTGAGTATACAGTACAATAAGGTCAGGAGTGTAACTTGACTGTACAACAACCATTCATCATGAAGATTCTTTTGTGTTGAAGGACAATATTGATAACGTTTTCTAGATGTGATTTGTAAAACTGTGAACTTAGGCCTTGTAGAAATATCATAAAGCGTAGGTTCATTATGAAGACAAATATTGAAAGCAAATAATGCGTGTACTTTAGGGAAAACAATCATGAGTAGTTTCTTACTTAGGTGTAAGTTAACAATTTGAAATCATTGCTTGAACAGTATTTTACTAGAGTTAGCTGGAGTGTCGTCAAGGCTATTTATGACTGCTAGAAGTAGCTATATATCGTTTTAATAATTAAAAGTAGTTGATTACCGCTATCCAGGATTTCTTATAATTTTCCATAGCATAGAACTGAAAAAACTGAGCCATTCCTTGATAAAGCCAAAATTGGTCCCACTTTTTGATAGTAACTAAACCTCCAAACCACTGAAACAATAAGAAAAAGATTAATAATATTGTAGCGATATAAGACAGTTATTAGTTAGGAATCACTTGAAACACTATTACTATCAGTTACGCAATTAGATTCATTTTTAATTTTACGATTAAGTTACTAGGAATAACATAATAATGTTTGTTTAAACACTAACCATGTGGGCCAGTTCGTGAGGCAGGACTCGTTCCCTAACATACAGGCCATACCAATCCTCTTCTCTTGAGTTATTCCATTTCAATGCATCTTCATTTGAAAAAGTCAAACCAAACCCTTCAAATGCAGCCCATTTAAACGGCTGGAGTCCCATGATATCTAAAAATCAAACACATAAGATGGTTTATCGTTTGCTTATATAGGCTGCTTGTGGCACGATTAATACGTGCACTACACATTCTCGCAACAAATCTCCAATGAAAGATATTGTATTACTTTACCAATTTAAAAATTGGATTTGCCTTTTTGAAATAAATTGTATGGTAATTGGAAAATATTTCTTATAGATTCGCTATTCATGGAAAATAAATAGTCTTCAAACGCTTTCAGAATCTATATAGATAGATATAAAGAGATATATAGCCCGATGCCGATAATGACGGATTAGGGCGCCTTAGCTTATTAAAACTCGCGAGAAGACTGGCTACAACTGATTTATTATCGTATTTTAATATAAATGTTTTTTAATTATTATTTTCATAAAGAAAACCAATGAAAAATCGGCATACATCGATAAATCACTTACTTAGTTCTCGGTATGGATAGTTAACACCAGTGTAGTTTTCATAATATGACACAAAACTTGCAGCAGGTGCAAGGGCTGATTGCAGATCTCGAATAACGCTCTTTCTTCCCCAAACATTAATCTATGAAATATCAGAGAAGTAAATTACGATTTGAGATTATAATAATCTTGATCATAGCTCTGAACATTTTATGCATAAGTGGTAAACCGTTAGCCTCCGATAAAAAGATACTCTGAATTACACACAATAGTTACTAACATTGCGTAAAATGTTTTTACATGTGGCTTAGAAAGAAGATTTTAAAGATTGTAATTAGGTTATTCAGCTTAGATAAATGTTCTCTATTAACTTGAGAACATAAGCATGCCGCATTACTAATGCGCATGTCCGTTTGTTCTTTTCTGGCGATGATGAACGATTCACTTTCAATTAATAATGGTAATTGAACTAAGTGGAGTGCAATTTGGTCTGATATCAAACGCGCGATGACAAAATCACACGACCGCGTAGCGGGAGTGTGATTTGTAATCGCAAGTTTGATATCAGACCAAAATTGCACGACACGAAGTTCAATTATCACTTTATTATATCCATTTTGAAATCCTACTATAGTTTAAAGCATGCATTCTATTGATTTTTTTTCAATACCGGAAACGGAAATGCTCTTTTTACATTGAAAATGTCATGTGACAGGTCGTTTGCAAGTTTGACAACCTGGAAGTGATCACTAGTTTGATTGTTAGCTCAAAAATCCTGCAAATTTGGAGAAATTTATAGTTTAATCTTCAACATCTGACTCAATAAGGTACGCTTTTTGTGTCTTCTGTAGCTGTGGAGATATTCAGGACGAATCTTGGTTTATTTCGAGAACTAACTTGATCGTACACATGTGTGGAATGGCGTGGAGCTCAGCAAAACCGGCACACGACACTGGAAAAGTTAATCGATTTACATAGTTTGTAAATTTCATGTAAAATCTATGTAAAAATACTGTAAATTGAATTTACATGGAAATTGTAGTTTTACATGGTATGTAAATTTTGGGCAATGTCTGTAAATATCCTGTAAATTACCCTGTAAAAATCCTGTAAACGTATGTACTTAAGTCTTAAAGCCTGTAAAAACCCTGTAAATATTTTGGAAATATCTTGTAAATCTCCTCTTAAATCCATAAGAAAACCATAGCAAACCCTGTAAATAGTTTGTAAATACCATGCACAAATCCCAGCACAACCATGTAAATATTTGGGAAATATACTGTAAATATCCTGGCAATACCATGCACAATTCCCAGCCAGACCCTGGAAATATCTTGGAAATATCCTGTAAATATACTGGCAATACCATGCACAAATCCCAGCCAGACCCTGTAAATAATTTGGAAATACCCTGTAAATATCCTGGCAATACAATGCACAAATCCCAGCCAGACCCTGTAAATATTTTGGAAATACCCTGTAAATATCCTGGCAATACCATGCACAAATCCCAGCCAGACCCTGTAAATATTTTGGAAATATCCTGTAAATATCATGCACAAATCCCAGCCAGACCCTGTAAATATTTTGGAAATATCTTGTAAATAGCATGGCAATGTCATGCACAAATCCCAGCCAGACCTTGTAAATATTTTGGAAATATCCTGTAAATATCCCGGCAATACCATGCACAAATCCCAGCCAGACACTGTAAATAATTTGGAAATACCCTGTAAATATCCTGGCAATACCATGCACAAATCCCAGCCAGACCCTGTAAATATTTTGGAAATATCCTGTAAATACCATGCACAAATCCCAGCCAGACCCTGTAATTATTTTGGAAATATCTTGTAAATAGCATGGCAATATCATGCACAAATCCCAGCCAGACCCTGTAAATATTTTGGAAATACCACGTAAATATCGTGGCAATACCATGCACACATCCTAGCCAGACCCTGTAAATATTTTGGAAATATCCTGTAAATATCCTGGCAATACCATGCACAAATCTCAGCCAGACCCTGTAAATATTTTGGAAATACCCATAAAAACTTTATCAAGGAATGGATAATACTGAGTTATATGATAAACTAAATTATAACCATAACCATGAATAACAAGGCAATGTAAATAAATTCATTGTTAATTATACACTTTATTATTATTATTATTATCAAATTCCCAACTGATATATCAGATTCATTTACAATTTTAAAATATTTCAATTGAAACTTTATGAAAACAATGTGTTTACAATGATATAATATATAATATTAGTATTTTTTTTACAAGTGAATATAATAAATCCGGTAGGTTATTATAACTTTTTTTTTTTTCAAAATGGTGACTAGTCGTTTCGCAGAAGTCACGGATGAAGAAATCGTTGAAATGAAAGAAAATGCTATCCCCAAAAATACAAAATATGCGACAAAGTTAAAAAAAGTTAAACAATACGCAACACACTAGAACATTTTGTGAATGAATTTTGACTTGAAGAGCATGCGCTACTGACGGCATCACACGATTCTTCAGTTTGATTGAGAAAGCTAGATTAAAAAAAACTGTTCTTGAACTTTTCTTGATTCCTCCGTCATTCAAAAATACATATGAGTTTTAACACTGTTTTCACCTGGGTTCAGACCATTCAATACAATAGTTTTAACACTAAAATTATGCGATTTTAGCTAGCTGTTAAAAAAGGTATTTGAGAATTTCAATGTGTTTTGAATACATTTTGACTTGCCGTCACATGTTATTGAGCGCACGCTCTGTATTTTCACTTTTGATTATCTGTCATTTTGTTAAAATAAAACGATTGAAATGTTATTTTTCTTTCGAAATATGGCAAAGTTTGGTTTATACTAAAACAATTATACGTCTCGCCCTCATGGTCCACAAGCCTGAAAATCGGGATTGATCCGCCATTGTTTTGGTTTCTCAAAACCGGCGCTTTCCCCAACCATTATTATTTTGAAATCAAAAACTTTTTTTTGTCGTTATTTGTTTAAATTCACTTGTATAAAAATACTAAAACAATTATTTACCTCAGGCTCTGTGATTATCACAGAATATTTACCTCCCCGCCCGAAGACTCCCAGCTTCGGTAAATATTCTACGATAATCACTTCGCCTTCGGTAAATAATTGTTAAATATAGCTTGTATAGCGCTTATACAAATCTGTTCTAAGCGCTTAAAATAAATAAAAAATGGAAATGATTACAATGAAAAAGCTAATTTAAATAAATGAGTTTTGAGTTTGGACTTCAATATGATACTCATATTGTATATATAAAATATGTGTAGGTCTGTCTATAATATGCAGAGAGCAGAAGGAACTTTTAATAATTATTAGTATATTATTATAGCTATTTTGTGAAAATATTAATCATTAATTTAGTGCGAGATAAATTAGTTAGCATACAATTAAATGTAATACTGTTGAGTTGTCCTCATTTGACCACAATTATATATCACTTGGAAATAAATCAAAATCTGTTTGATTTATCTTAGTAAACTCAGCCAACTGTTAACTAATAAAACAGACTGTTCATATATGGGTAAATAGTCATTGTGAATAGTTGTTATTCTGCAATCTATCTTAACACATCGAATAAATTAATTAAATATTTTTGTTTTTAACTAAAACTTACAGTAACCCACATATAAGAACACCCATTTTTGGAGTTCAGGCTGATTTTGTTCTTATTTAAGGGGTGTTTACTGAAAAATCAGCCTGAAGGTGTTCTTAAGGTGTTCTTAAAATAAATGTTTCTAAAATATATATTACTATAACAGGTTCCCATTTAAATCTGTACTTTCCCATTTAAATCTGTACTTATGCAAATTGTGTTGATGTGTGCTAAACACACAGATCAACAAATCAGAGTATATTATTTCTGAAGTGAACTTCTCTGATTGGTTGATCTGTGTGTTTAGTACACATCAACAAAATTTGCATAAGTACAGATTTAAATGGGAAAGTACAGATTTAAATGGGAACTTGTTCTATATAGACTACCAATACATGTAGATGATATCAATGTGTAAGTTCAAAAATGTTATTAAAAAAATCTTGACTGCAATAATAATATCAAAACAGTAGAAAAATAAATTATTGTCAGGTCAGGCTTGGAGTCTGCTACTCTTAACACTGTAATCTAGCACATATATAAATATTGATCTTATTTTTCTTTAAGAGCACTTTTTAATTTTTCAGGCTGATTGTGTTCTTATTTACATTGTAATTAAAACGCCAAAATTCAGGCTGGGTGTTCTTAACCCACTTGTTCTTATATGCAGGTTTTTACTGTATTAACGATTATTCATTTATAAACATTTTTAAATAAAATTGATGACGACAATATTTATTTTACTTTAAGTGATTGTACATTAAGCGACGGTTGTTTTGAATGTTGTTTGTTGATTTTTGAAATGAGCACTGACAGCACTTCACACAGTTCATTCAAATAACTTTAAGATCCTAAAATGTTGTACTAAAATTTACTGGAATGCCTTGTTTACGAAAAGCTTTATAAAAAAGAACTAAGACTGACATTTACAATGTAATGTGCAATCAATAATTGCTGAGGACTTACGCCATTGTATTTGTAATTCATAACCAATTTGCAATAATAATTGTGACTGTTTATTTTGCAATCTTACATCTATAAAACTCTTCATGACACCAGGTCATGTCGAAACGTTGAATAGTTAACAATTATTCTCCGAAGGCAAAGTGGTTATCAGGCGAATATATACAGAGCCGCGAGTCTTCAAGCAGCAAGATAAATATTTGTCGGATAACCAATTAGTCTGAGGTGAATAATTGTTTCAGTATATACACAATTCACAACCAAACAAAAAAAAAAAATAAAGAAATGAAAATTCTTGTATAAAATTAAAATTCACTGCATAATATTACAAAGCGTGACAAGGCACACAAGCTCCAGACAAGAAATAGCCTGCGTAGCGGCTCTTGGGGAGAGGAGGGGGAATGAGGAGAGGGGGGAGGGGGGGGGGGGGAAGAGAAGACTCATTCCCCCTCCTCTCCCCAATCCCGCTATGCAGGCTAGACAAGAAAAAATATTGCAGGAGTACATATGTACGACTGGATCGAGTAAAATTATCCAGCAATATTTTGCTTTATAAAAGAACAAAGTTGACTTGCATTTTGAATCTCCTAGAAGATTGTCAAAATACAGTGTTTCACTGTAAAATATCCAGCCATATTACACATCAAACTGTCTAATAAGATATATATATATATCCTGAGATAGCTTACCAATGAGAGCGCACGTTCTTATGAGGTTGTGTATTGTGTATATACTAAAACTATATAGCTTGTTGTCGTCAATTTTATCGAAACAATATTTTTTACATAAAATTATTATAAAATTGATATAATAATTTCACTAATATCTGGGTCAAAACATGGTATTTTAGTTCTCTGTTCCCCTCCGTAACACTTGACATTTGTTATTGACCAAGATACAGATGTTTGTATATGATACCTACCAGTACTACTATGATGAGAGTATAAACAAATATACAAACATCAGTATCTTGGTCACAATAACAAATGTTGAGTGTTACGGAGGGGAACAGAGAACCAAAATACTATGTTTTGACTCATCTATTATACATACATGTTTAGAATATGAACAGTCCAGTCTGCTGTCTGGTTTGTCAGACACCATGTGTAGGTTCCTTGTTGGTTATATTAATTACATATATTTTACAAACTTACAATTTGCAAACTATAACTGTTGTGTTAATATAATATCATTTAAAATTCGCATAAATATAAAAACAACACAAAAAGAAATCTTAAACATTACTGATTCATTTCCACATGGAAATGTTTCTAAGTTGCTTGAATGAAACACAATCTATTGTAATCAATGACAGTCAACTGATATTTATTGCTAGCTAGAGTGATTTTCATGTGACCGTGAAAGGATAGGCAACTAATAGTTAGTAGTAAACACTAAACCCATTGTTTTCTTTTTTATCAACTACCACAAACTAAATGGTCCATTTTCTTGCACGGTCATATGAAAATCACCCTAGCAATCAATGGTAGATGACCAAATTATACAAAAATGTATGCAATAATGGTCATCGATGGATGAGTAAAAATACTTAAATTAAATGCTTCTAGTGCTACATTTGGATGTATACTTATTTGCAAGGTAGACTTGATCTTCCTATATCTTCATTAGTACTAGAGAGAGAGAAACATATCGGTTAAGATACAAGCACTCTTTGGCTCTACATATACATGTACAACCAGCTGTCCGAAAGACCTCGCGCGAAAAGGATTGTTGTTAGAAATGGAGCGGCCCTCGATCCAGTCCCTAAATTTCAGACCGCGCGGTTCATCATGTGAATTTTTTGTCCGCCATCTTGAAAATTTGACTTATTTGGTAAAATGTGGCAAAATTTCCCATTTTTGTGCCTCAAAAACCTCATCTAAGTCAATTTATTAATACACAAGAATTGTTGGTGATTGTAAAAGAAAGAAACATGGAGAAATATAAATAAAAATTTGACTCAAACGATCGTGACTTGTCGTCGTTGTTCACTCGTAAAAATAGACTTTGTTTACATTTGATTTTGCTTGCAATGTGGCGAGAAAATATTCCAAAAAGCATGACAAAGTACTTCAAAACGCTTTTTGTGGCTTAGGTGAGTTATTCAGCGAGAAAATTGCGAATTAACAATGTGTTTAGCTTACCGCTTAATTACAAAGGAATAAATCGTTGCGCGTACGCGCCCGCGTCAATATTAATATAAACTTACTTCGACTACTGCAGGTGACTTCTGTTTTAATTTAGTGTTTTCTTGAGAAAATTGTACAATTTATCCATTCTAATAGCCAGGTAGTTCAATTATAAAGTAATGTTGCAATGCCTAAAGTATTTAAGTGCTGCAATTGCCCAGCTGAATATATTAATGACCGTAGTTTGCGAAAACACTATGAAAAATTTCCTGATCATCGACCACAAAAGCAAGAGGTATGGTAACATTCATATGAAAATATTTTTTCCCACTTGTCAGGAAATATACTTGCTGCTATTTTACACAAAATTTTCTTTTCTCATAATTATTGTGTTTTTAAGACTGACATGATTGATTTAGGTAAATGCAAACACAAAACAAAATGAAATTTTTGAAAATTAAAAAGACAATTTTTCATTCATAACAAGCAAGTGCAAACAAAAGTATAAAAAAAACAAAAACAAAAAAAAACAAAACAAAAAACAAAGAAGAAGATTCAAATTGCAACACAAATTTATATCAATAATATCTCTTTATTTAGATAAAACCATCAAAACAAGCAGTAGTAAACTTCCTAAATGTCCCAGCCATCAACCGGCAAAGCAGAGTTAAGGAACTTTTCAAAGCCCTGACTAGTGATGAACTAACTCATGCTCTTCCTTTGGTGGCTAAACATGTCAGTGTCTTTCAATTTGCTAAAGAAAAGAGCAGACAACCAAGTAATAATGAAATAAATTCGACCAGACTATGGCTAGAGATGGAAAATCTGATCACAAATATTAAAATGTTTCATCCTGATGTAGCCAAGCACATACAATTACAAACATCTGTCAACACCGCACCATCAAAAGAGAAAACCTGGATTGAGACAATTACTAAACGAGTTACAAAGTTCATGGATGATATAAATGTTCCTCAAAAAGATTTGGACATTATACAAACATTAAGCAGTCAAGAATTGACAAACTTCATAACAGATTCTCCAGAAGGTCAACTTTACTTTAAACAAGTATTAATGCCTGCAGTTTACAACAAAAACAAAAACAGTTTTCAAAGGTTTTCTACAGAGCTAGTAAATAACTATGAAATAGGCCAGCAGTCATATGCACATACCCTACGTTATCACATTGGCAACAGTATTGAAAAAGTATTGGGAGTAAATATTTTTGTACCAAGAGACGAGATGGTCAATGAACAGAAAAAATCAAAAGAAAATCTAAAAGAAAGTCTTGATTTAAAATTTTTTGAAAAGGATGGAAAGGTGGCAGGGTATATAAATGTCTCCAAAGCCTTAACCTGGTTCCTGTCTCATAAAGGAACAAACAATGCTATTCCAATGCCAAATGACAAACTTTTAGTTTATGCCTATACTGATGCATTTCCATGGATGCTCTGGAGCAAATTCTTTTCTGGGGAAACATCAATTAGAATAAAAATTGTAGAGCCCAACAATTTGATGTCTACCATAATAACCATATGCCAATGGCTTGGACCTGATGATTATTTCCATGTAAGCACATTTGGTAGTTTGGTCTTCAGCCAGCTCAAGGAATTGAAAGAAATAGTCCATCCAGTGTCAAACAAGAAAATTCAAGTTCTTGTGCGTGGTCTTGCTGATGAGGCAAGCAGGTGTACCAGTACTGGTCTATCATCACAGGCTGCCATGTATCCCATTACAGAGGCTCCTGAACACAAGACCCAGCTTGGAGATATGAGGACTGTTTGTCCAGAACCCACAAGAACTGTTGAGAAAGCAGAAGAAATGTCAAATGAGTTCAGCAAATGGCTAGGTGACAAGAAACCGAATATCAACAACAGAAGAGAATTTGCAAAGTTACACTATGGATACAAAGGGAGAAAGAATGCTACTGAGATTGATTTGAAGGATTTTTACCCGGGAACTATGCACAAGTGCTTAAGAGCAACAGAGACTATAGCTAGACGAATAGGTGTAATAGCAGAAAGCATTGGTGCAAAGAATAAATGGTTTAAAGAAGTGCAAAAAGTAGCCAGAAAGGTTACTGAAACATGGGATGTGAAATTTGATCAAGTTGGTGTGTTAGCATTCTATAAGCAAGCTCCAGAACTACTTGCTAATGCTGGATTTAGAGGCATCAAACTTGATGTACTTTCTGATTTCTGCTCAAACCTACATAGCCTGTTCCACACAGTTCTTTACACTCCATTGACAACCACTCGCTCAACTTATGATGTGAATGCACGCACTCTACTAGGTTTTAATTTCATTCTCATATTTGGAACTCTGTCTGTCACTGCTACTATAAAACATCTGGTTGCTTACATGGGTTTCTACATTGACAAAGCTCTGCATGATGGAAAGCTGGTTGGACTGCCATTATCACTAAGAAATTTTAGTGATGGTCTCATGGAGACGAAGCACAAGGAGGGCAAACAGGGCAATTATATTTATAGTGGAGGTAAAACGGGAGAGTCTGGAAAAGTAGAATATCAGAAAAGAGTAATTGAGCAGCAGTTCTGTAATGAGTGGATTAGAATTTCAACGCATGAAGACAACGAGAGAACATCATCATCTCACAAAGCAAATAAGAAGCAAATGGTAGAAGATCAACCAAGTCACTGTAGAAAACAAGAGGTATGTGAAAATGAATAAGATTTGCATTGCTTTGCTAGCCTATTTTATAATATTATGTCCAAGCTCTTATCTATCCTGTATTTATTAAAACTTCTTTTGAAAAAAAAAATATGTTTTTAATTTTGTTGTAAAACAGCATGTACCTTTTCAAGAAGTGGGAAAAGTTGACCATGATGATGATAAGACACATTACGAAATACTGGAACAGGTCAGTATGACAGTATATATAAATAGCTTCAATCGTTTGTTCCCCTTTGAAGTACTTTAAAACATGTTTGTTTTTATATAGGCTACTGAAGAGCAAATTGAAAAACTCAAGATAAAGCCCAAAGTGCAAGAAAACTACGAAGACCTAGAGCCTCTGAAGGAAACTCTATTATACTCGGCAAATCAGACCAGCTGTGTTGATTCTACGAGGAAGATTACAGACGAAAGTGCTACTCAATATCGCAATGAAAATATCTATTCAAACACTAAAGGAACTGTTCACCTATCAAGCATTAAACTAGGAACCAAAGTAGAAGAAAAATTTGTGGATGTCATCAGATGGACAAGACAAGACGAGCGCGTTACACATGACATTCTTCGTGTGAAATCTACAAGCGACCAACTCTTAATCGAGCATCAAAGCCTTGGTGAATGCACAATGGAGAAACTAACCATGCAACTACGTTCTGTCATGGGATGTGAACTGAGTACAGACAAGATAACCCTCGATGTGTTCAAACCTCCGACCTTACAAGTTAAAGATGGGAAAATCTGGAAAACTATAAGCTTACTTGATGACTCACCTCTGCTCGATCGATCCTTAGCTTCCCAAGGACAATGGCGGGTGAATATCGTCGCCAAACCAATCTCTGTTAGTCCAAGAAATCATGATTTTCAGTCCTTACTGTCACTGCATCCATGTCTCCAAAGTGCACTTCAAGGCGGAATCAAGCTGCAATACGATAGTGTTCCACAACAAGAAAACCTGCACGAATCCTTTCCATTGATCCAAGATCCGACACTCGTCCGAGCAGCACAGATAGCAGTTTCAACTCTAATAGATGGGCAGAACGACTTGGAGGCATCCATTAACTTCTTTAGAGGGTTGTTTACGAAATTTCAAACACTTTTAAGTCAAAGACAGACGGGCAAAGAAGAATAAAACACCAAACTCGAAGTGCAAACCGTCTCATTCGTGAAAGCCAGAATCATCAAACACTGCTATAAACTCAATCGTCTCTCTTCATAATCGTTGTCAAAATATGAATCCAGGTAAATAGACGGCTAAATATCCCATGTAGATAATTTATATAGCTATTCCAGTGTGTTTTAAAGGCATTTTCTATCATTAATCCGTTAGAAAATTCGACCGAACTTCGTCGAACCGCGAGTATTTATCTTGAGAGAGGACTGAGAACGAGGGCCGCTCGACTGAAATTCAAAACGCGCTGTGATTGGTCAGTTCGCGCGCTCACCGGACAGCTGGAAAGGCCGATGTCAACGGTATTGAACTATATTAAAAGCAGAATAATATAAGACTTAAATTTCGGTGTTACATTGTTAGTAAATCATCAAAAAGATGTTAAATCATTATAAATAATCGATATTATCATGATTCTTTCCAGTTTATTAAATCAATATCATTTGGAGGAACTTTTAAATTAAAACTATTAAAGAAAGCAGTTGTAAATCAAATGCTCCTTACCTCTAAAAGAAAGTAATTTCATCGATCCATTTTGTTTAAGCACACCAAATAGCACCATCTACCGCTAAATAGAACTTATAAGCTCTTTGGGGCACTTGTAAAGACTTTTTTTTAGAAGAAAACAGCTCATTTCTTCACGATAAACACCGTTAGTCCGTTGGAATCGACCCGGCGCCAAAACTCAACTAGATTCTAGGCTCCTCTCTTAACTCATCGTAACACAGGAAGACCAAGCCCACTGTATTTTTAGACCATGTAGACGTTCGATGTTTTTCATATAAAAATATCAAAACAATTCAATAAAAGACTAATATTTTCGGTCTTTTCTTACCATGGTAAGGACGTTCAACGTTCGCGGGAATTGTTTCTGCGCATCCTGTCCTCGTGCGGGAACGCCTGGAGGATTTCGATTCGTAAATAAATCATCCAGGCGTTCCACGAAAACAAAATGGCGACCAAATATTGAAAGTTTGCAGAGCAATATCTCGGAAACGAAGACAGTCATGACCCTCATTTTTTTCTTAAACAAAATGTCAGTAAGTTCTACAAAATATGCGAAGATAGAAAAATCGACATCACATGCAGGGTAAAAAATGACAGCACAAAATTTTAAAAAAACCGGCCTTTATAGACAGTATATTCAATTTCTAAACTATTTTTTTTTTTAATTAATATATTTTAAAAATAGCCGTAACTCGCTTAATTTACACTCAAATGGCTTCAGATCTTCACAGGAAATAACACAATTACCTAAAAAAAAACAAAAAAAAACAATGTGTTTTATTAAAATATGTTTTACAATTAGTGAAAAACATCGAGCATTTTAAAAGTCGTCATATATTTCTCTTATTAATTAACGAGAATAGTGAACTTGTGCTGCCTGTGTTCAAAATCAAGTGCATATTTTTGCTACAATTTTTAACTCGAAAAAAATGACTTAAAATATCTAAGGGGTTAAGCGTAATAGTGAAAGAGACAAACTATATATTGGAAGAGTTTTTATATTTTTTAAGAGGACAATGATCAATGCGAAGGAACAAAGATTGCTAAACTTGGCAATGTTTAAAATATCTTTAAAATCATTACAGCTCTCATTAATTCAGGCACATATATTCTCTATTGCACTATTTGCAGAATATTTACAGGCCCCCTAGCTTTATTGCATTTGCAAGATATTTACAGGATTCTCTTAATAAATTTGCAAGATATTTACAGGCCCCCTTTATTGCATTTGCAGAATATTTACAGGGCCCCTTTATTGCATTTGCAAGATATTTACAGGCTTCCTTTATTGCATTTGCTGGATATTTACAGGTTCTCTTAATAAATTTGCAAGATATTTACAGGCCCCCTTTATTGCATTTGCAGGATATTTACAGGCTTTCTTTATTGCATTTGCAGAATATTTACAAGTTCTGTAAATAAATTTGCAGAATATGTACAGGTTCTCCTAATAAATTTGCAAGATATTTACAGGCCCCCTTTATTGCATTTGTAAGATATTTACAGGCTTCCTTTATTGCATTTGCAAAATGTTTACCGGTTCTCTTAATAAATTTGCAAGATATTTACAGGCCCCCTTTATTGCACTTGCAAGATATTTACAGGCTTCCTTTATTGCATTTGCAAGATATATACAGGCTTTCTTTATAGCATTTGCAGGATATTTACAGGCTTTCTTTATTGTATTTGCAGAATATTTACAGGCCCCCTTTATTGCATTTGCAAGATATTTACAGGCTTTCTTTATAGCATTTGCAGGATATTTACAGGCTTTCTTTATTGTATTTGCAGAATATTTACAGGCCCCCTTTATTGCATTTGCAGGATATTTACAGGCTTTCTTTATTGCATTTGCAGGATATTTACAGGCTTTCTTTATTGCATTTGCAGGATATTTACAGGCTTTCTTTATATTATTTGCAGGATATTTACAGGCCCCCTTTATTGCATTTGCAGGATATTTACAGGCTTTCTTTATTGCATTTGCAGGATATTTACAGGCTTTCTTTATTGTATTTGCAGAATATTTACAGGCCCCCTTTATTGCATTTGCAGGATATTTACAGGCTCTCTTTATTGTATTTGCAGGATATTTACAGGTTCCCTCTGTTGTATTTGCAGGATATTTACAGGCTTTTTTTATTGTATTTTGCAGAATATTTACAGGCTCCCTTTATTGTATTTGCAGGGTTTTTACATGGTCTATATAGCCATATTTCCAGTATATTTACAGGATCATAATTTACATACTTTTTACAGCATGTAAGATCATCGGGTTTATCAGTACAGAAATTTACACGTTTGCTGGTATAATGGAAATTTTGATTTACACGATATTTACAGGATCCTTAATTTTACATACTTTGTAAATACCATGGAAATTGAATTTACAGAGTTTGTAAATTTCCTTTTACATGAAATTTACAGACTATGTAAATCGATTAACTTTTCCAGTGCGAAACTGTACATTATAAACAAGCAAGATTTGGTTAAAGTTAAAGCCATCAGTTCCTTCAAACTACAAATTAGAATCAAAAACAATGTTTTTAGTTCATCTGGACTTGTTTTTGGAGCTGAGAACATGCTTTTGGACGTAAAACGTTGTCCTAGAAATCGCTAACACAGAAGTGACAGTCCCTAGCACTTGTGATTTCCGAGCTCATATCAATGACTCGTACAAGTAGAAAACCGTTTCTTTTCCTTCAAATAAAACTAACATGGAACTTTGCATTCTTCTGGTGGATTCAAGCTTGTAATTGTAAGGATTCCCTAAAGTTGTCTACTTTGGCAGAGAACTAACTGAGGAGGCATTTTGATGATGTAGACATTCAAAATGGTGGAATGTGTTTACTGTTTTGAAAAAGTTTGTTTACTGTTTTATTTACCGTCAAAGTGTTTTTATGGAGAGCAGATGACTTCTGTTTGAATTTTTCCTCGATTTAAATTGCTTGAATTCATTCAAATATCTTCTTCGTGGCATGACTCTTGATATTGTGTAGTCTACTGTGTGGTTTTCTCGCTGGACGTCAGGATCGTTCGGACTATTAACATCCACAATTTGATGGTAAATTAGCCACATTTTCGTCCAAATAGACAACAAATAATGGGAAATCAGTTTCTATAGCAGTACTTTGACGTCAAGGATGCTTTGGGATTATCTAAGTAGTGTAAGTTATTGAATTAATTAATAATTATTCATGATTTTGGACATAATTCATAAATATTTTCTCCAAAACTGTAACAAAACAGAAAACTGAGATTTTTTTTCATTTTATTTACTTTCATCTGATTGGTTAGTTTGATAGTTTCCTGTAAATCTCATTGGTTGTTCAAATTGGTGCGATTTGGAGTCAAAATGGTGCGATTCGGACTCAAAATAGTGCGATTCGTGCTTGAATCACTCTGCTGAGATCCAATCAGATTGCAGGATTTGCTAGTGATTTCAAAATGGATATAATAAATTAATTAATCTAATGTTCTTACAATTAATATCACTTTCTGAATAGTTCATCACTTTTCTTGCTTCATATTTATACTTGATATCTCTTTTAGATAAAACTTTTTACTCTGAGGAAGGGCAAAAGCTCAAAACATCGATAAAGTTAACACTTTTTTTCATTAAATTAATTTTTTTAATTTTGGCTTGTCAAAATGTTTTCAAAAACAACCAATGCTCTTCACTTAGCCAATTTTAGCGCGGACGGTTTTTGTGCTTTCTATTGCATTCTGTTCATCTTTTTTCTTAACTCTTGATCGTACATACGTCTCTCCTGCTATTTTTTCCGATTATTTACCATAATAAACAATGGCATAAGAAGTTTCTTTCAAAGTTTTGAGAAACTAATATCACTTTCAAATCGCTGTCTACCTAGGAAAATATAAACCGGTCCAAGATTAAATCTTACCAATCAGATTGCTCAATTTACTAGTGTCCAGACTCTAAGATGCACGGTCATATAATAAAACATCATATTGGCAGATTCACTATCATGATTACAGTATACCTTTGTTCCCCTGGCTGTTGTTGTAGAAATGTTGACAAAATCAGTGACTGCAAACATTACAAGATATGTACTCATGTTAACTGTAGGCTGGAATATACTTTCCATCAAAAGGTCGCTTCGAAGAACTTGCTTTAGAAGTGGTGTATTAGCAACAGCTGTGAGGTTCTTGTCATGCGCAATGGTAATCAGAAACTTGGCTTTGAACTCAGGTTCATCAAAGCAAGGAAAAGCCTTCCTGGCAGTCTCGTATGTAAGAAAACTAAACCCAGTAATTCTAAAGTAAAATATAAGAGACGGAAACAAAAATGTTTAGATTAAATCGAAACAACGGGATCATTCTATAGTACGTGATAATAATTTAGATATGTGCATTTAGATTGTTTAATATAACTAACCTTTTCTCGCCACTTTGTGTTTTGTAGGATTGCCTCAAGAATCCTAATACTTTGTTAGTCGCATATGCTTTCTCTATTTGTCCTTTAAACGTTATGGAAAGTCGATACTTCTTTCCAGAAACTAGGTTTTCTTTTGTTTCAAACAAAATTTGCTCGTATGTTAGGTTTGTCTTCATTGGAAAGACATCGACACGTTGAGAAGAGTTGTCTAACTTGTGCAAACCATACGTTGTGATGTTTAGATTCTTGCTGTGAAGAATGATGTATTTGGTGGAGTGGATACACTTCAAGTCAATCGTAATATTACAAGAAAAATGGAATTTGCTTTTCAAATCAGGTTTCATCCAAATTTTGTACTCTTCAGGAAGAACATCCCTCGGTAAATCTTCATGTTGATAGGGATAAGAGAGACTTTCCTTGGGGTCACCATCACTTAACATGAAGTGATTGTCACCAAATGACAAATCAACACAGCAGATAGCAAACGTTGTTAAAGATAAAAAGGCTAAATGAAATTTACCTAGACCTCTCATCATCGAGCTTTGTGGGTTCTGAAATTATGCAATCAAAGTGGAGACGGTTTCATTAACACTATATTATGCATGGACAGTCATGACACTCTATATTGTGGACACGTTTTGTTACCCGCTAACGTAATTGATAAGGTCACCTTTTCAACCTCTACGATCACGTGCACACTGTCTTAACAGAGTGGTGGGTTCTGATATTATGCAATATAGGTGGAGATGGTTTCATAAACACGTTTTTCTTCTAAAAATATGATTAGTAAGCTATGAAGCTATCATGAATCCCACATATATATTCTGATAGGATTCATTAATTAATTTTGTTGAGTTAATTAGACCACAGAATACAATGTACATATATATTAATTTGTACCGTGGTTATTTAATTGTTTTAGGATGAATGATGATGACAATTCACAACTGAATTGCGAACAGCAAATAAGCAGTAAAAACAATCTTGGAATATTGACTAAAGTTTATAGGATAATTATTGTCAGAAGAGTTTAGTACATAAGTATCCAAAGCATGTACGACGATAAATGTGGTTGTTGTACATGTACATATATTTAAACAATTTATTGCTATAGTTAGGTTTACTGTTATATCAAAACTAAGATAAAACACTGAATCCTAGAAATGTGATTTGTTTGCTAAAAACGTGCAAGATAATCACAGTCTTGTGCGAAGTAGACAGTAAACCCATGTAACTTGTGGCACCTTGAACGTGGCATGGCACCACACGTTGTACACCGGTTATCCTAAGTAGTTCAATTAGCCTGACAATAGTGTTACCTAGCTAACTGTGTTAAAATCTTAAAAAGTATTTTTCAAAAATTTCTTAATTGTTTTTATTCGTATTTTTGTTCTTATAAAATACACATTTATTAAGTACTAAATATCTTGATCATATATAAAATCGTTTGATCGAGAATTATCAGATTGAGTTCGTGCAATGTTTTGGTGTTATTATCCCTTTTCCGAGAAACTCACCCTTGAATCAAACAACCTTCAAGCTAGTTGCGCAGAGGATTGGGATTAACCTTCTTTACAAGAACATACATTAGGGATTTCATGGCCACATAGCAACACTTGCTAATGTGTTATTAAGGAACCAATTTTACTAAACTGATCTATGATTCTCAGTGAGCTTGTAGTCTTCCTATCACGGGTGACAAACTTTACGAAAAAGCTATACATGTCCTTTGCTCTACAGAGGGTTTTTTTTGCAGCCATATTTGTGGGCAGATATATTAGAAAGTTTTGGAATGGCAAATGATTTCATTTGAGAAAAAAGCTGTATTGTTTTGATCACAAACGTGACAGCTATGCAATCTTTTCGATTTTTTATTCATTATAAACCTACATTAATGGTGTTATGTGAAGTTTATATGCGTTCATTGTTCTATATATCGACTGGAATATTGACTTCCTTTCTTATTAATTATAAATATCACGTCCTTCAGAAAACCACAGGAAATATAGGTTGGAGGTTATTCCGAAGAACAAGGACGTACACGCATAAATATGATTGTCAAACACACTGCAGGATTTACAAATTATGAAATTTAAATCTCATTGTACAGCACTGTATTTCTCGGAAATCTTCTCCGTGCCTTAACTAAAGAGCTAAGGATATTGAAAATATATATTTACTAGAAATTCAGTCCAGCAAAATAGCCTAAAATAATAAAACGATGAAAGTTTTGATGTTCTCCCAGTCTCACGATCAACTTTTTCCATATAAAAGCTTACTTACTTACTTACTTACTTACTTTACTTTGTTCCGATATTATCTACGTTTTTGTAAATAATTCCATGCACTAGCTATTGGCTTTAAATAGAAAAACAAAAAATTTGTTACTAACGATTACATTTTTGTTGCAAAATAAATAATAATAGTAATAATTTAATAAATATTATAGATATTTATCAGTTGAAGATATCAACGATAACGGTAAGAGTTAGCCTAGATAGGTGGATAGCTAGGAAAGCAAGTGATGTATATTGTCAACGAATGAGGGAGCCATTTTTCTCTTTGTTTTCGAAGGGACAATGCGGCATTCTTTTCAGCCACTTGCCACTTATGCACTTAACAGCAGGTATCACATTCTCCCTCATGAACGAGTTCCTCCAGTGAACCAATTCTTGACGTCAAGACGAGGTTTCTTAATTTAAAAATATATAAGTAAAATGTCTTGACATTATATTAAACTATTGTAAATTAAAAAATTATAAGAAATATTTTATTTTCGATATATATATCAGTGATACACTAATGCAATTTTTTTATGATATGAAGAGATAGACTACAGTTTGTATAAAAGATCAAGAGATACTTTTAGAAATTTCTATCCTTTTTTCATTAAAAGTTTGTTTTACAATTTTCATTTTGAAGAACAGAATTTGTGTAATTTTGAAAAGCATCAAACGTTTACAGAAAACATTTTTCAAATATTCTAGAAAAAAAACATCATGATAACAACAGCCTTGTTTTCAAGTCTTGCCAACACGACAGATACAAGTACCTTACGTCATAAATGGTTTAGTATATGTAAGAGGTAATTGATTTAAAAGTTAAATATGACGCTAAAAAACGATATTCACAATTTTCACAATGGGATTTAAGCTCTGGCAATACTTGCATCGATTGTTTAAAAGAAATTCGTATAGGCTTTCAATTATAGTTTCCCACCAATCACAGCCGAAGAATTCCAAGAAAAAATAGCTTACTTGTGATACAGGTGCCCACATTCTTTCGACATGTTACTTGAACAGCACACACACTAATATCTTAGTATTGTTGACCAGCCGGCAAGTTTAACAGGCGTTTCATTCTCAGATTGAAGTCTAGTTAATCGAAAAGAATTGGGCAATATGAGCAATAATCTAATTTTGCTCATTTTCTCAGTTGTGGTGACTTTTTCTCTGAATTACAATATTTTATTTTCATATGCCGCTTATCTAGGTGACGAAAATATTTCCTTGCCAAAAGATGTTATTCCTGAGGAGTACAAGATCTATATATTTCCTAAACTCAATCGTTCCGAATACATTGGCACAGTCATGATATCGTTACTATGTGTCAATGATACGGATGAGATAATCCTTGATAGCAAAGGTCTAAATTCAACAGAAGTATTTCTTCATTCTGCGGCAGACAACTCAAGCAGCATTGGAGTGAGCTGGATGGAAAGCGTTAAAAACGACCAACTAGTGATCAGAACGAATAATAGACTTTTATCAACTCAAACATATACTCTTAAAATAGTTTTTAAAGGAAATATGAGAAAAGATGCAATGGAAGGCCTTTTTATGAAGTCATATTACGATAACTGCCAGAAAAGGTAGGTGGTATAGATATTTAATGTGTACCAAAAGTACCAAATGATGAAGATTATTTTATTTTATTTTATTTTATTTTATTTTATTTTATTTTATTTTATTTTATTTTATTTTATTTTATTTTATTTTATTTTATTTTATTTTATTTTATTTTATTTTATTTTATTTTATTTTATTTTATTTTATTTTATTTTATTTTATTTTATTTTATTTTATTTTATTTTATTTTATTTTATTTTATTTTATTTTATTTTATTTTATTTTATTTTATTTTATTTTATTTTATTTTATTTTATTTTATTTTATTTTATTTTATTTTATTTTATTTTATTTTATTTTATTTTATTTTATTTTATTTTATTTTATTTTATTTTATTTTATTTTATTTTATTTTATTTTATTTTATTTTATTTTATTTTATTTTATTTTAGGTTTGATAAGGTCTAATAAGAGACGAAACTAGTTCCTTAAAAGAGTTTTAAAATTTTGACTTTGTTTGTTAAAAAAAAGTTTTTATGAAGGTTTAGAACCACTTGAAATGATGAAGTTTATTAGTCTAAATAAGTAAAAAAATAATAATCAATAGCTTAGCCCTAAGAGGATAGTCCTGGGATTGAAATTCTCAGCAATTTTCTTTTAGAAGCGTTTCTTACAAACATATAAGCAAGCAAGCATGCAATGAGATAAGGTCCCGCGGGGGGGTACTCCCTTTGTCCAAGTGGTAGGGGTGATCGGCGGAGGTTTTGTAAATGACCCCTAAAAGGTACTCACAGATACAAATAAAGCAGAGTAAAAATGACCCTTACAACTGATTTTTGAGCCAAAACTCTAAATGGACCCTAAAAGGTACGCACAGGAAATATTTCAACCCTAAAAGGTACGCCGATCACCACTACCCCCCGGGATAAGGTGTTCTTTGAGTCACGTACTTTTCGAACCACGCCTGTTATGCTATGCGCTACAACCAAATAAATAAAAGCTAACTAAAATATCTATATTTACTTATTTCGTAGGTACTTTTTCGCTGCTTTCCTTGCACCCAACCATGCACGCAGTGTTTTTCCTTGCTTTGATGAACCACAGTTAAGAGCAAAATTTGAGTTAACCATTGCACATCCCAACAATCTGAGAGCGATTTCAACAACCCCCATTAAAGAGACATCGCCCCAAAACATTCCACCATATTATGGGGAGACTAAGTTCAACTATACCACAGATATGAGTACATACCAGTTAATGTTTGCTGTTGGGGAGTTCCACTCAGTTTCCAGTAAAATCGATGAATCAGGGGAAAAGGTTTGTCTAAATATTTAGGAATATCTTAAATATTATAAGTATTATTAAAATTATAATTAATGACACTGGTCATTACTTTACAGTTTTTTCGTCTACAAAGAGTAACCTTTTTGCAATATATATTTCTGATACTTTGCACATCGTCCGTGATGCAATATCAGTGTTATAATATGCATTATTATATTGCAAAGATATAACGCACTACTATTGGTCAATAAGCGGGCCGTACTTTTTCCGTACGGACCGGAAAAGCGAGAGAAGCTTTGCTTTTTCCTCTTTGAATAACTTTTTTTTTATTTTACTAGTTCTTTCTCAATATTTTTGCCTTTCTATTTTTCTTATATGAAGGATTATTTTTTGATAACTTCCAGTACGGCCCTCGCGCTCGGTTAATAACATATTAATATACAATTACAAATATAAAGCTGTTTTTAAAAAAGTTGAGATGTTTATGTGTTTATTTGTCATTTTGGTTAAGAGTTTCTAGCTGTGGAACCCAATAGGGTGCACGCCATATATCCGTGAAATAAAATATAATATGTATTGTCTAAGGCCTCGTCTACACGAATCCGATCCGGCTGAGACCGCATAGAAATATTTGCGTCCACACGAATCCGCGTATCTGGAGGATTCAAGTAAAAGTATGCGGTTTCGGTGACCGGATTCAATGGATTCGTGTGGACGATAGGCCGATTCGCATCAAAAAGTATGCGGTTTCAAAAGTATCCGGATCCGTGTAAACGGGGTCTAATTGCACTATTATGTACAAACTAGTGGATAGCACTGGAGTGGAACAGTGCAAAGAACAATAGTCACATAATTAGCTGCCTTTGTTATCAACTAACTAAGATTTCACTCAGGCGTAAATCATACAAAGAAACACAAACAAGTTGATAAATAAATACTATTATGCACTACAAAGTTAGTAGTTGTTTCACGGATATACGGTGTGCACTCTATCTCTTTACCTGTAAATAAGAGACTATCGATCTATAAAGCAACTATTTGTAATGAGTCTTATTTAGTGCAATATCTAGTGTGGTACTCTCTACCTAAAAATGTCTTGTTATCAAAACAAATTATATTAACAAAATATTTTTGGTTTATCAACAGATTCGCATTTGGTCGGTTAAACGAGACAACGGCTTCGGCGTCGCACTTAGCACAGCAAAGAAAGTATTGCCATACTTTAAATCGTACTTTGGCAGCGACCATTTATATTCTTATTATGGTTAGTGTCGTTTAGTGAGTTTTTTTCATTACTCAGGGGGAGCCTGAGTCTAGGTTTACCTTTTCTATCTATGGGTCTATCGTTATGTCGAGATTACACATGACGTACCTATCAATTAGTACTTTAGGACGTAGCCTGAGTAAACGTACTAAGTGCGTCTAGTTTATACAGTAATTATGCATGTACGCAGATAAAAGCAAGTGACACAGTTGTAGATGGAATTTCCAAGTTTTTGCCATCTCTTTTGTTCTGTGTTTCTTTTTAACTTTTGTCGTCTCGCGTTTATTTTTTCACTGTTTCCTTTCTTTCTCTTCTCTCTTCCTCCTCTTCTATTTTGCCACACGAATGTAATAAACGCTATTTTTCCTACAGATATGTTTGCCTTTCCAAATTTTACGTATGGTGGCTTTGGAGGTTGGGGTTTGAGTTTCGTTGACCATGCCTATTTAAGCAGAAACTATGCAAATGACAATACACGAACGATTGCAAAGATTGTCTCACATCAGATTGCACAAATTGTAAGTCACTTTACAACTTCCTGTTTGTTCAATATATTGATTTAAAATAAAATATTTCCAAATTTACTGAAGTAGTAATGGGATTTTTTCCAAACATATTTGTGTTGAGCCCTAAAGTCTTGATTTGAAAAGCTCTCTTATAATTGTTCCATGATGTAGGAAATCATTCATATAGCTATTCAGAATTTTTGAATTTAAATAGAATTTATATGTCAATTTTTGAAAAATTTAAATTTAAGGATCTAAATCATGATTTTGCTTTTAAGGTAGTTCCGGACTCTTGCTACTGCGCATCCATTTCGCGCATCTCGTTTTCCATCATTTTTTTGCGTTTTTTTTTTTAAATTTATCTAAATAATATTTTAATTTGAATCCTTATCTATAACTTAAGAAAGTATTATGTCATTTCATGCAACTTTGGAGGTAAAATGGGACATTTTTCGAAACATGCTCAGATTTTCACTACCTGACAAGGTCGCCGTTTTGTCTCAAAACAACAAATTTACAACTTTGTAAAAATGAATACATAAAATATAATTTTGACGTCTTTAGTCGTAAAACTAATACAAAATAGGTTTTAGGGTTTCTGGAGATGACAAGGATAATTTGACAAGTTTAAAGCAGATGTTTAAAGTACTAGAACCCAGTCGCGCGCGGACCGTTGCCGTGGTTTTTTTTTTTTTGACAAAAAAATGGATTCGGTCGCTTATAACTCGCCTATTAGTACGGGGACCCCCAATTTTTTTCTTTTTATTCAAGACTGCATTTACTACTCTTACGATTTAGAATAAAAAATAAAATATTCATTGATTTAATTTTCTGAAATTTTACAAATGCTACAACTCTATTCACATATAGGGTGCGTAATTGGCGTAGAATTGTGATTCTATGGTTCACTTATACCCATATTTTTAAATGATTCAATGATTTTTATGACAGCATATGCTAGATAGCCCTTAAATCTATCGTTTGATATAATCTTATGCTTTTCCTAGTAGAATACGTTCGCATGCATTTGACTGCTTTGAATAGGTACTTTTGAGCAAATCACCGCAAATTATTGCAAATACCTACTTTTACTATATCTTATAACTCTATAACCAATACGGTGACCCCAATTGTTTTTCGCGTTTTTTGACTTGCCTAACAATGATCTATAAATGACAGGATTTATAAAAAAATTCATTGAAGAAATCTATTTATCCGGAACTACCTTAAGGTTAACTTAAGGTAACAAATTTTTGTTTGTTGAATTGAAGTGATTTGATATATTTGTTTTGTTTTAAAAGTGGTTTGGAGGACTTGTAAATATTAAACGTTGGGATGACATGTGGCTACTTCGAGGAATGGCATTGTATCTGCAAATGATTGGAATGGAAGTGTCCAACGATGACTGGAAAAAGGTAAGGCAAACACTAGAAGACTTGGCAAAGTTATGTGAGATATTAGTGAAAAAATGGGAATAAATGATTTTAAGAAGAATTTCAAATATTCTTCAATTATTTTAATGTTTTTCTCAGAATGCCTTAAAAGAAGGCAATCGTACATATTTTCAATAATCGAATCGGAATGTGGCGATCAAACAATATTCTTGAATAGCTATCCTCTTGATCACATTGAACACAATTTTCACATGTAAAAGGGGCTTAGATTAATTATTGGTCGCCATTTTTCGATTCGTATACTTTCTCTGATATAGATATCTCCTTGTAGGATGTATTTGTCTGCAGTACCGCTGAAGCCGCTCTTGTAGCAGACAGTAAACTCGAATCAATGCCACTGAGCGAGAAATCACCTCTTCCGCATCGACTGACAAAATGGGGCAATTCTGTCCGCTATGATAAGGTACTATTACAAATGTCTTCTAGATAGGTATCAACTGTGCCGGTTAACAATAGAGACGCCATCTTGAAAAGTGAGCACGGAGTTATCATGCTGTTTTCTTGTAAGACATTTGCAAGGGGTCGTACTAATGTCGTATATTATAACAGGCTGACTCACTTCGAACCTTGAAAATAGCCACTCGGTGATAATTAATCCTCTTTACGGTATCCTGCGCCGTTTTGAAAGGTAGCTGGGCCTTTGCATCGAAGCGAGACGAACGTTGAGCTTGCAATGATAGAGATACCTGAAGAATTGCCTCGCAAGATGTTAAAGGACCACGTACATCGGAGATGCATCGTTTCGAGGATTTTCTCACATACGAAAAATAACAATTTTTGCGTAGAAAAAGTTTCCATCTTTCGGTTATAAAAGTTATTTAAAAAAAAAACATTTTTAACAGTTTAATCATTCCGGGTATTTTTATACTTACTTTTGGTCTAAAAGTTGACCCGAAGTCGCGCATCGTGGAAGGCCTTCCCGGGCGACCTAAATTTCTAAGGATCCGAAAAGGCCAATTGGCGTGTTATCAAATGCTTGATTTCCTTCACCGCCGTCAAAGTCAATTGTTTTATTCCAAAGAAATAAACGGTAGTCACTAAAACATAAAATACATCGTGCATGCCAACTACAAAGATTGTAGTTCTTCATGATTGTGTAAGCCTTTTGGATACAATTGTCATCATTTATAGTAGTGTTACATTTCAATAATGCATTAAGAGTATTTGAAATGTTCTATGCGAGGACACGTTAAAGTTGCATTTTAATTGTGCTGCCTCCATTTTAGGGAGCTTCCATAATCTACATGTTGAAGAAAGCACTGGGTGAAAAAGTGTTCAGAGATGGATTAAGGGTAAGCATTTATCAAAACAAACGATTCAATCGATCAATCATTAACCTCAGTTCCAAGTCTACGTCTTCTTCTGATGTCGTCTAGTAGTAGCAGACGTTTATTGTACGCGCCGTCTACATCTTCTCAAGGCAAAAAATATATCCTTCATTGATACATACATACTCTTTATTTAAACAATAAGATAATTTAAATCTCTAAATATTATTTACGTACATACATTTCTTAAAAAATTAACGATAACGGATTCGATGCAACACCCATGCAGTCTAGGTTTGTACCCCCACCCTAGCCAATATTCATTTTCAAACAAATTTCTTATTCAAAGTATTGTTCTTACCCACCAAGCTCGGGCTAGACGTATCAAAGATATGCCTATTGTTCTGTTGCAATCTCAACCTGTTAAAAACAGGAAAAAACATTCGCGCGCTTATTAAAGTATTTTGTTACTTCTCACCTACAAAACCATATATGTTAATGGCATTGTTTTCAAGATTGCATACGGTATCTTTGACACGAATATGATCCCTCTACCTTACCCAAGCTCTAATCAAGCATTTCAAAAAAAGAGTCCCCCCTTACTAAACGTTTAATTATGAATATACTGCTGTTTGTTCATGTCTAGATGTTCATAGAGTACAACAAGGAATGTACTGCAGACGCCAATAGGCTATGGTTTGCGTTCCAATTGGTGAGTTTGAAACCAATATACATTCTACACTAACGTTTGTTTTGGTATAGAAGCACAGGGACCCCTAATCAATCAATAATTAGTAATAAAATTGACGAAAAACGCGCGCGCATGCAATTGTTCTTCGCTTGGGCTTCCTGTGTCGACTACTGCTCGTGATATCTGGTGGGCTTCCTGTGGCCGCCGTTGCTTGGTGACGAATGGCTGACGAATGGCAAAATTCAAAAACTTTTCTCGCGTAGATTTTCTCCGCAAATCTCTCTAGTAGTTTAGTAATATGTTACCCATAATTTTTGATTGATTTATTAGGGGTCCCTGTGATAGAAGCTAAATATTTTGTTAAGAAAATAAAAAGTCTTCTCCGTTATAGGTAACTATCACCACTTACAGTAGGTTCCCAGTCTATTTAATTTCTTTGTGTTCTTTATTTATTGATCTTTATTTGGAAACACTAATATAATACACTTTTTTATATCACACGCTTTACAGTAATTGAAGAAGAAAAAGAAGTGTTTGTCAAACATCCCTCATCAATGAAATAGTCTGTATTGTATTATATATTTCCCATCCGCTTCTAACCTTGATAAAATTTCATACGACATGTTTATATATACATCAATATTATTTCAGGAACAACCAGCCTTTAACGTCACGACTGTTATGCAGAGCTGGACAAACCAAAAAGGTTATCCATTAATCAATATCAAACACGTGGCAACTAATGCAAATGGAGATAGAACCTACACAGCAACACAGTCAAGATTCATCAGTGATTTGAAGCCAACAGATCCAAAGTATAAGAACGAGACAGAGGGGTAATTTGTTTCTTTAAATTTTGATTTATATTTTTTTGGGGGGGGGGGGGGGAATAGACGCCACTACGTGTTAGCAATTTATCGCGATTTGGAGCCATTTCTAACCTGCAGAGCAGGCATTCCAGGCTTTTGTAACGAGCGAAAAATGGAAGTGGGAGAAAAGGAAGTCAAGGGGAGGAGGAGGGGACAAAAAGGAAGTTTAACTTGCAAAGAAATCCTCTAGATCTGGATATGTGCAGTACGTTGTCTTTATAAATCATTTGTGATTCGCTGCAGATTGATTATAATATAATAGATATTCTCGTCAGGATGACTGAAACTATATAGCCTCCTCCGCAGGCGTCTCCGCTCCGTTTCCTTTTTATTATTATTGGGCTTCCTGTCTCGAGTGACCGGGAGGGACTGAGGCCCAACAGGAAAAAATCACAATCCCCCTCGTTCAAATGACAAAGGGATCCCATGAGAGAGAAAGGAAAATGAAAGGGTTGCCTGCGGAGGAGGCTAGAAACTATACTATCATTTGTTCTTTTTATTATTATGTCATGATAGTTATCATTCCACGCAGGTTTGTATGGCACGTCCCATTGTGGTACACTGACTCATCCAATCCATATAAGAGCAAGTTGGTGTGGCTCAACGCAACATCAGGTAAAGATAATAAATATAGAACAATGGCGATCAATTTGAGTAATTGTTTTTAACTGATCAGCTAGCATCTCGAACATGTGCAAACTATGAAAATTAATATATAAAAAATGAAGACCAATTTGAATAACTATTGTTTTTTAAATGGCTCGCTTCTGATATACATGTGCAAACTGTATGATGCGTTGGAGATCTATAGACTCCGCAGATTGCAAATAGGCTAAACTTCGTGTGGTGAGACATTTGCAATGATCATGATGTCTTTGCTCGAGTCAACAGCCTCGGTGTATTTGCATTGCTCGGGCAGTGCTCGAGTGCCCTAATTCTTTTTCAAAATATGTCTGCAAAAGAACATGAGAAGGGTAGTAGAGACAAATATCAAGGCAGGCATAAACGACAAAAATAAGATAATGGCTGATTACATCTTGAGACTGCTAGTTTAAGCTGACCTAATAATAATAATATAATAATGATGTTGATACTGCAAACCTTGTCACAAATAGGTAATTTTCAAAAGGAGACATGCTATTGTCTTCTAAAAACATACGTTACTTGCCAGCAGCATTTAGGTCTTAAGCATCACTTGTCTTCCTATGAACAATGTCATTCAGGGGCGGATCCAGAAATTTGTCAGAGGATGTCCCAATTGCAAATGAAGGGCTCGTAAGATGTTAGGGGGTGTCCGGTCTCTATAAATGTCTTAAATAAAATAGGGGTAATTGCGGCGCTACGGGATGTACATATCCACTAAGGACATAACCTAGATCCGCCTCTGTCATCGTATAATAAGTTAATAAACATATAAATAAACATTAATAGTTCTCTTTAAGTACTTGTTGTTTTATCATTCTAAATATTTTAAATAAACTCATTTTTTTACGTTGACAAACAAAATTTAATTACAAATTAATCCTTATAGTTAATTTTACCGTTGGATCGTGTGCCCGGTGGTTCAAAGCTAATGCTGATCAGGCTGGACTCTATCGAGTCAATTATGATCCATATAACTGGGAAAGTCTTATTGGACAATTAGACGCCTTCCATAAGGTAAATTTATTTTGAAAACACGGATTTCTCCTTTATTTAAATATATATGATCGGTATATCAGATTCAAGAATAAATTCAACCGAAACTTCAATTAATCAAAAATATATAAAACATTTTCCAGATTTGTACTTAGTATTTTAGAGTTGTTTGTCCTTAGACTGTGTATTATTTTCATGTCCGCTTAGGCTGATCGCATGATCGTATACATATAGTTTTTTTAAATTTTAGACAATACAAATAAATGTGATTCAACCGCATATAACCCTATCTTAACTGATTTCTTGCACATTGATGACAAATAGGTTGTTTTCCCACTATTTGTTTTGTTTTTAGATAATCCCTGACTCGGACAGGTACGGGTTACTTAGTGATGGCTTTAGTTTGTACAAGTAAGTATACTACTTTCCTGTTTCCTCTCCACCGAATAGAAACAAGGGATCCGGGACCTCTGTTGTCGGGGAAGTGCAAACAATGGCTACTTAATATGCAGGAGAGAAACCCAAAGTTTCCTGTTTTGTTTTTTTTGTCATCAGAAAAGTGTCAGTAGTGACTACTTTTCTCAGTTCCCCTACGCGTTTTATATTGTGTACAGGCTACATTGCATACTGGCTGCTGTTTGTTAAAATATCGATGCGGACTATACCTCTTATATATTGTAGCCATATCATCACTTTTATTTTTTTTTAGGGCAGATATTGTGAACATCACTGTTCCTCTGAAACTAACTGCTTACATCGCCAATGAAAGAAGGTACTGCCCGTTCAAGATAGCCGTTGACAATCTCCAAGAGATATCGGACAGGATAGGATTCAGACGATCACTTAACAAAACATTTGAGGTGAATATATTCCCAATTAATAATATATCTTCAAGCTAAAATCATTTAATGCCTCTTTACCTTAAGTTTGGGGTATTTATCTTGATTTGCTGCGGGGCTTCTTCTACCAATTTTGTCTTAAACCCCTTTACGTACCACTGACTAGTTCAGTACATGTAATGTTCGCATTTGTTTAGAGGGAAAATCAGTCTGCAAGGACTGCATGCAAGAGTTCGAATCTGAAAAATCTTGGCAAGCGCAAACAAAAATCAATATTCTAAATATAAAATGTAACGTGCTGTGACACATAAATAGGAATCGTGGTATACGATTTTTTTGTGAACACCAAATGGGTATAATAATTGGATCTAAATAAGAACATTGTGATTTTGGGTGATTTATAACTGTATTCATTAATATTTATTATCTATCATTTCATTTTAAAAGGTCTACATTCGCTCACTATTCAAAAACGCGCTAAAGACGAAATGGGATGACCGTGGTTATAAAAGGTTTTTACTTCACGACTAACACATGCATTCAAAATGACGAAGCTATTATAAATATTGAAATATTGAAAATACAGGTTTTTGTGTCCATCATTTAATTTTGTATATTAGTTTATTTTTATGGTAGTGTAGTATATACCACCATTCGAGAATTGGTTGGTTGGTTGGTTGGTTAGTTGGTTGGTTGGTTGGTTGGTTGGTTGGTTGGTTGGTTGGTTGGTTGGTTGGTTGGTTGGTTGGTTGGTTGGTTGGTTGGTTGGTTGGTTGGTTGGTTGGTTGGTTGGTTGGTTGGTTGGTTGGTTGGTTGGTTGGTTGGTTGGTTGGTTGGTTGGTTGGTTGGTTGGTTGGTTGGTTGGTTGGTTGGTTGGTTGGTTGGTTGGTTGGTTGGTTGGTTGGTTGGTTGGTTGGTTGGTTGGTTGGTTGGTTGGTTGGTTGGTTGGTTGGTTGGTTGGTTGGTTGGTTGGTTGGTTGGTTGGTTGGTTGGTTGGTTGGTTGGTTGGTTGGTTGGTTGGTTGGTTGGTTGGTTGGTTGGTTGGTTGGTTGGTTGGTTGGTTGGTTGGTTGGTTGGTTGGTTGGTTGGTTGGTTGGTTGGTTGGTTGGTTGGTTGGTTGGTTGGTTGGTTGGTTGGTTGGTTGGTTGGTTGGTTGGTTGGTTGGTTGGTTGGTTGGTTGGTTGGTTGGTTGGTTGGTTGGTTGGTTGGTTGGTTGGTTGGTTGGTTGGTTGGTTGGTTGGTTGGTTGGTTGGTTGGTTGGTTGGTTGGTTGGTTGGTTGGTTGGTTGGTTGGTTGGTTGGTTGGTTGGTTGGTTGGTTGGTTGGTTGGTTGGTTGGTTGGTTGGTTGGTTGGTTGGTTGGTTGGTTGGTTGGTTGGTTGGTTGGTTGGTTGGTTGGTTGGTTGGTTGGTTGGTTGGTTGGTTGGTTGGTTGGTTGGTTGGTTGGTTGGTTGGTTGGTTGGTTGGTTGGTTGGTTGGTTGGTTGGTTGGTTGGTTGGTTGGTTGGTTGGTTGGTTGGTTGGTTGGTTGGTTGGTTGGTTGGTTGGTTGGTTGGTTGGTTGGTTGGTTGGTTGGTTGGTTGGTTGGTTGGTTGGTTGGTTGGTTGGTTGGTTGGTTGGTTGGTTGGTTGGTTGGTTGGTTGGTTGGTTGGTTGGTTCGTTCGTTCGTTCGTTGGTTCGTTGGTTCGTTGGTTCGTTGGTTCGTTGGTTTTCATGCAAAACCTTTCTTGCTATATCGTTAGAGATCTCTATGGAAAAGCGTTCACCATACTGGCCAATCACAATGACACAAATGCAGTAAATCTTTCTTCAAATTATCTTCGAGAATGGATGAATACCGGATTGTAAGTAGACCATGTATTTAGACTGTGTATATAGAGTTAGAGTAACCCTTCTATCTATATATAAAAAGAAACAACGATCGATAGCCTTCCCTGCATAGCCTTCCCCTACATTACATTCAACAATTTTTTAGCTAGTTAAAGGTAAAGCATTACACTATTGACCTGGAATGCTTTTACTTATCCCCAAGCATATCATTCTATAGCAAATCAAACCGGCTTGGCTGGCAAAAAGGGTTATGATTCCCTTTTAGGGGGTAGCCCTGCCTCAATCATGAAGAAAACGTTTGATGGTTTTCGCTAAACCTGAAGTCCTTATATTCTCTGACTTCAACAGAAGCAATGATGCAAGTTTGCTTCATTTTGTATAAACATATGTCATGCAAATTGGTATTTCAGTAACCCTGTAGAAGAATATATTCGAGAAGTTGTCTACACCACTGCAATAAAACATGGGAGTGACAAGGAATGGTCGTTTCTTTGGGAGAAATATCAAAAAACTTCAACCGATCCTGGACAAAAAGGAATACTAGTGAAAGCTTTGGCTAATGCACCAACAAAACAAAGAAGAAAATGGTAAATAAGGCTCCAACGTCACAACAGTTCTGGGACTGGGACTGGGACTGGGACTACACAGCTGTCAAACGACTAAGCATGCGCGACAATCTCGAACCTAGAGCCTGCGTTACTCTTGGCCAGCAACATAAGGTTAAAAAAAAAGTAAAATAAAACAGCACACAAATCTGACATTGGTACGGGACTCTATAAAAAAACGATGGAGTGTACGACTTTCATCGTTTTTTTTTTCTTAAAATATATATGATGAAATATACAAAAGTATAGACTCATGGTAGCTTTACAAGATAAGAAAAGTTATGTACACAAAACTTCAAGCTTATAGGGGAATTTCTTATAAATCGACTTCAAACACTGTAGTCCGAAACTCCTAATGTTTACAATGGCAAATTTACTGCTCTGAAAATTTTGCCAAGCATGCGTAGTCGTTTGCCCGCTGGGTTGACTGGGACTAGGAATGCGACTGGGACTGGATTAAAGGTATATTTTGTGTACTTTCTCAGGTTGTTAGACTCTTTAATTGGTGAGTTTAAGAGCATCTCTTTAATTGGTGAGAGTAAGAACGTTTTCATTGGTGAGAGTAAGATTAGAAAAGAAGATATCACTACCGTCCTAAGAGAGCTTTCTAAGTATCCAGAACATGATGAGGTCTGGGACTTTTTCGTAAAAGAATTCTCCAAGCTAGTGCAAAGGTAAATCAACATACTTATATATCAATGAATAGGTCTATCAATAGTTTGTTTGATTTATCGATATATCTGCTACGTTGTCACATTTAGCAAAGCAATTTTCTTGTTAATGTTACTACGCGTACTAATGTTCATTAAAGGCAACTGAACTACTTAGGTTTTATAAAGGTTAAAACTATAGGGCGATGGCTTTCATTGAAATTCAAGACCGAGGCCGATTGCGAGGGCGCAGCGCAAAGCTTGGTTCACATTGCGTCATAATCGTAATCATAATCATAAGCAAAACAAAAGAAATTAGAAAAGGAAACTCTTTGGTCTTTGTTTTCTAATTCCCAAGGGGATAATAAATATAATTTTTTTTTTCTTGCATATGATTATGATTATGACGCTCGTGTAAACTATGCTTAACGTACAGTTAACAACCACCGCTACCCATGTGCCTGTGAGGTTCGCTCACACTCATGGCCACATGCACCAAACTATACTTACTTGTCGATTTCTTTGACGAGGGAAAAAATGGAAAACGGCAAACCTTCGTAAGAACAAAATATCAAACAAACTCTACTCACACATAATCAATGCCTAAGCTGGGAGGAATCGAAAGTGGAAGACAGCTCTTGACCACCCATGCTATCTATACGGAAAGTATTTATTTTCTTCTTTCTTGACAGAGTGGGAAATAACGCTGGCATTTTGAACTTTACAAGAGACTACGATCAGGACGCACAACTTCAAAAGGTATAGAGTTTTTTTGATTTGGATTTTTATATTAGTTTTTAACTAGGAAGCTTTGGATACCTTTGTGACTGATTTGCTTTTTCTATTTTGATACATCAAATGTTGGAACGTGAAATATCTCGGCGATCTCGGTGATTTTTTGTCTGTGTTTGAAGGTCTGATCGCGTTAGACTGGGAACAATAGTAATTATATATTGTATTAGTGCATCTGGACAATTCTTTCAAAAAAACAACCGGATACACCAGCCACATTTGATAAGATAAAAGAAAGAAAATACATAAGTCTATAACCTTTTGAAATTTTGATATGTATATAATGCGTTAACTTTTTATTGTTTTTTTTATTATTATTTTCAAAGGTGGAAAACTTTGCAAAGAAAAACAATTTGAAGTCAACACAAACGTTTGACATCATCCGCTCCAATGTTAAATGGATCGATAAAAATTACAAATTGATTGACGAATTTCTCAAGGAACGTGAAATGTCTACCTTTTTGAGGAAGAATAAAGATGATGATGATAACAAAGATAATGATGCAATAGCCTTGAAGTACTAGATGGATCCTGAATTCCTTCTCAAAATGCATCGAAATGATTGTTTTACTAACTTTTTTGGCGCTTGAATTCAATTGAAATAAACTGCAGACGCAAAAATTAGAGTAAATGATAAATATCAGATTCGACTTGTTTCGACTAAGCAGCTTCTCTTGACGAAATAGAGTGTTTTTCATTATAACCCGTGAAACAAAGTGTAATAGGGAAAGAGTAATAAAGTGTATTAATGTGTAATAGTGCTATGGAACAAATGATTATAAAACACAAAGTTAAAGTTAAAGGGTAATAAAGTGTAATAAAGCATATTACGCTAAAGTGTGTTTCACGGGTTAATGAAAACCACTCTAAGTCAAGGAATTCTACTTTCTAAGTACTATATGTAAAATCCTTGCTATTTGTGCGTATCTTATCAAAGCAATTGATTATATGATAATTTGTTTTAGCAGCAAACAATTAACAATAAACATTATTAACCAAGCCAAGCTTTATGACTTATCATGATTGTAGGCAAGGGCACACTTTTTAAAAAAAAGTCGTTTTTTATTGAGCAAACGGTTGGGCTTTCTGTGGTCAAGATTGGTTTGTCGTGCGGAATCGCACGCGACTTTCTCACTTTCGAAAGAAATCGTAAGTTGTATTTTGTCAAAGTTCGACCCTCATCGACACCGCACGAGGTTTCGACAAAATAGATTCATCCGCGCGCACTTAAACATAGATACCACAGGAAGCCCGCCCGTCCGCGCGCTCAATGAATAATTTCAATATGGCGCGCGGCCGGCGCGCGGTAAAATAGTTTTATTCGCTTTATCAAAAATTCCTCAGATCGACTAGTTGGGCTGCCTGTGCGCAAGGGTGGTAATATGTCAATTTTTGCTGTATATATGTTATTTCCCTCTATAGGAATACTCACTGCAATGATGGATAGAACACGCTTGATCAATAGATGTGTAGTCGATAAAAAATGAACTGACCCATTCAAGCAGGCAGTTCTTGAATTATCATAATGCATTCCAAATATTGTTAAGTAATAAGTTTGTGTGGCTTCGGTAGAATTAGTCGCAATGTAAAATGACGTAAAATATAAAAGATGATAATATAAAAAAACTGACAATTATAAACGTTCATTAATCCAAACATGCACTACTGACCCATACACAAAATATGGGTTAGAGACTGATGTGAGTACTTTACGGGCAAATACACGCACGCGCTGGCTGTAGAATGAACGAGAAATCAAATACAGCACGATCGAGGTGATAGCCGAGTGCTGTATGAAGATTACGAGTTCATTCTACAGCCAGCAAGTGCGTGTATTTGACGGTAAAGCACGAACTAGAAGTCTCTAAACCTTTAAATATTCAAACTGAGTGTATACCAGTCCTGATGGTTACCAAATTTGATAACCCTGATTTGTTATGATATTTGAGAAACCAAACAGTAGATCAGCCAATCAGAACTCGGTTTTAGTAGGTGACGTCACATCTAAGTGAACAACAACAAAGAATCGAGATTGTACTTTGGTTACGAAGGCAGAAGTATTATTATATTCTTCATGGCAAGATGCTATTTATTTCATAATTGAAGTATTCTTACATCAAATCTTTCAAATTTCCATTAATGCCTATCGGTCATCTTAAAGAACTTTTGTCTAAACTCAAACATAACTCTTCTGTTTTGCATAAAGATCATAAACACTTTTATATTTCTATTTGGATCATATATTAATAACATTTTTCTTTATATAAGAGAATAGCTTAAGCCATTGGAAATACCAGGAAAATATGAAAACATTTGACTGCGAGTATTGCTGAAGGTCAACATAATTTTATAGTATTGACCTTCGTAAGATTATCATTTTGTATTCAATTTAAAACATATTCGTGTCCGATTCTACAAAGGTCTTAGACACATGCAAACTGCCAGCTTTCTGAAAGAGAAGCAGAAACACTCTGACGATTAATACAGAAGAAAAAAAGTAAAAGTAATTGAAAGTAAGAATTTGGATCATAAGTTTGTACGGCTTGAAGCCCGTCTAAATTATCAACAATTCTTGACTCTTGTAAAAAAACTTAAAATAAAATGCAATACCAAATACCATCTTTTAGCCAACATGAAATGGCCTTCGTCTTATAACCGATTTACAAAAGTACAGCCTATTTATCGAGCAATCGAGCAACGTTTCTTGAATGTAAACAGTATGATTAGTATGGGGTGATGAGCTGGAATCGGACATACTCATACACAAAATCAAAGCGGCCCAGCGTTCTATAGACCGGCCCATGTTGAGATTTCACACAATGATAGAAGAATATCTTCTGAATACCCCTATATTTTTTTCGTGGAACCAAAAAAATCATTCGACAAGAAAACAAAACAAATATTTGGGAAACCGGGGTTTGAATTGAAGCTTTGAAGTACCAGTGTAGTTAAGAAATTTACTCACCGTTCACCATCATTTCGCTCTAACACTCCGGAAACATGCTTAGACTGTACTTAAGATAATTCTCTTCCACGTAGTATAAAATAATCTCGCAAAAACATTTTGGAAAGACAATAAAGACTCAATAAATAAAATCTTACTGCGGAATTTGTTCAACACCGGAATGATGACGTCATAATCCTTTTAGCTGCAATGTTGTGGTTATCAAATTTGATAACCATCAGGACTGTATACAGCATTGAATAGACTATTACGAAATGCGATAAACAATCAAAAACAGCCGACGAAGAGAGAGTTTCAAATGCTAGATTAAGCGCGAGCGTTGGTTTTGACAAACATGCCCGGAAACATGTTAACGAGCAAAAAGTAATGAAATGTAAGTATATTTCCAAAACCTGACTAGAAACTAAGCAAACGAAATCCTTTTCAGCCCAACATGAATGTAAAATAACTTTAACATACCTCAATATAGCTGTTCAAAAATGCTGTGTTTTTCTCTTTCTAATTTGTAAACAACATGGCGTTGAGTTGAGCTGGATTCACTTGTTTTTACTCGTGCCAAGGCCTATGGCCGGCACGAGTCTTAAAATGCAACGCGTGTTTTTTTTTTTTTTTTTGGTTTCTATGTCAGAAGTTGTACTTCGGAAAGTCCGAAGATGTCCGAAGATGTTACGAAGTTGTCGATTTACCGCCAAAAACAAGCCATAAATCGCTCAATATTGAAGTAAATGTCCTCAAACTTCACAGAAATGCAAAGAAAAACACAACACACAAGAAGATATATCTATTTTTTCCATGTCAGAAGTTTCTTTAGCTTCGCCATGAAGTCGTGAATACCGATAACTCTCCGGTCAACTTCAAGATGGCGGCTATATACCACAACTCAAAACGTCTTAGTAAAATGGCTTGAAAAGCGGTTAAAAGACTCAATCAACACTAAAAATCGTCGGAGTTTGGCTTTTTATTCATCAAAGTTCGTAGTTGGAGTATTAGTTTTGATGTTCATTGCCAATTTCGTTTCAAAATAGTGAAATATTCAATAATGGATTTGAAGGACTTCGATCATATGTTGAGGCCGTTTCGATACCATGTGGAAAATCGTCTCATCTAAGGATATGCATGGATATACAAGCTTTATACTTCGGTAAAAGAACAATTATTTAATGATGCTAAACATATCAAAATAGGATTTCAAAATTTTTCATACGTATTTTCAAACGAACCTAATTCATTGAAGTAAATAACATTGTGTGAATCGATCATTTGTGGGTCTTTGTATGTATATAGCAGTGTCAATAATATATCTTTAGATAATTGTATTTTAAAGAGTTTATTGTATAGTTTTTACAGTGTTCTCTTTCTATCAGCAGTTGATCATTTCATGAAAGCTCTTTGTTACCCAGCTTCTAGTCAAAATCATGTTGGGAAAGTGTATATTTTATACACTGGGACTGGTACTATCAACAAATATAAAACAATGATAAGTGGGAATTGGCTTTGAGATTTTAATTTAGCAAAACTATCCAGGATTATAGGGCATGGGAAATGGGATTAGGACTTCCCCAACGGCACCCCCATGATATTTTTAATTAATAATAAATTATTGAGTAAGTCATTTTTGATAATGATATAGTGCTATTTGATATATTGGTCTAGAACATAGCATTACAAAATATCCCATGGATATTCTAGTCTTCTTTAAATATTTGCTGGGTATCCAACAGTAAAATATGTACATTTTATGTACTCTGTAGTGAAGTTTCTCTTTGTTTGTTTCTTGTATTTTATGATATATGTTGATTACCCTGCGGGCCAGATTCTCCTTTACCTTCTCTCTCCCTGGGATGGGAAAGTGACTCTTGTTGCAGGGTATATATTGGTTTCGGTATACAAATAACATTGCAACTTGGAAATAATGAAATCATGATATACCAGTAATTGGTAATACTAATAGATGGCAATAGAGTGCTAACACTATATGAATTAAATAAAATATAATTGCTACTATGTAATAGTATTTAGTGACTATTAGTCACTATCAAAGACAAGTAAAGTTGTAATGAGGTATTGTTTCCTTTTGTATTCGTTTCTGGTTGAGTTATAGTGACTAATTAGAAACTATTAGCTAGTTACTATTATGTTTCTATTTCATGGATTTAGTGTTTTCGCTCTACTAAATTGTACTATTTTATATCTATTCTTTGTTCAACTAGTACCAATTCAGTCCAATCAACAAAGCTGTTCTTCATGATAAGAGACAGAAATAAGAAAACATTGATATTCATACTACCCGTCCATTTTGTTTAAAGCAACAAGAATACTACCGGTATGCCTTTCAGGGAAAGGGGGTGTTAATACCATCCCAAAATGACCTATGGGTGGGTGGGTAGGGTGTACACCCTATCTCAGGACAATTACCTAAGAAATATACACAATATACTATTCAGGACTTAAAAGAACCATTTTCTAGACATCAGAGTCGAAATGAAAGTCCAGTCCAGGTTTTATTTTAATCAGTAACCCAAGAGACTTTTACAAATGAGTGATAACATGGCAAATTATGAACATGATTACATGATTGATGAACATGTGATAATCTGTCCATAACTATGATCAACTAGTGTCCCTAGCTATTGATCATCTCTCCATAAAAGCCAGATCAAGGGCACGAGTAAACCCTGTACTGAGGGTCTAGTTGACTATATATTCCTTTCTAAAAGCTCATTTTCGTTTCTTCGACGTTGAGATATATAGGGATGCTCGCCACTTAGCCCTTGATTTTCACTGATCAGTCAGTCGGTATTTGTTTATTTTATCGCATTCTGTAAAGACAGAAAGACAACAGAGTTTGAATCTTGCGCGAAAAAAACCGCATAGCTTACTACATCCGGGACACAGGAGCGGCAGATAAAAAATATAGCCCGTGGTCCGTGATACGCAAAATACAGCCCGCGCGCGAGCCAATCAGATTGCACGAAATTAACAAGTCATATAATAAGTTAGCTTATTACAGCATGAAAATCGTGCAGTAATGTCATTACAACATAAAAATTATTTTGTAAATCCCATTACAGGGCGCTCATGAGCCAATCAGATTCCAGGATTTTGTACTGTGCATGAAGTTTGAATATTAATGCCAATTATAACACGCATTAACGATATGCTAATCTATTCCAAAGTACTAACACCAACCCAATGCTAACCCAAACCCTCATGCATGCCATTCCCAACCTTAGTGCTTACCATTACAACACCTTACTCTAACCCAACCTAGCCAATTACTTATGAATGATTAGCTACGCCATGATAGGATACAATAATCGGAAAAACTGAAGTCAGTTGGAAGATGAGTGTCGCCATATGCTGGTTGGTTAGGTTGCTGCATGTCGGGTTGATTGATTGGGTTGGTTGGTTGATTGATTGGTTGTTTGTTTGGTTGATTGGGTTGTTCATTTATTAGTTGGGTTGTTAGTCGGTTGATTGGGTTTTTGCATTTGATCGATTGACTCGGAGTTGTTGATCGGTTGGGTTGTTGGTTAATTAATTGGTTGGTATCAGCAATAAACATAAACTATATAACAGAAGAACATACGGAATTAGCAGGCTTCCAATTTAATTTTGGCCTTTTTCAAAGAGAGGGTCCTGAATGGGGGTGTATGATCCCATTTCCCAGTCTATAGTTTTGGGGAAAAATCCCATTCCCAGTTATATATTTTCGGAAATTTCCTCTCCCATTTTAGGTCTCGAGTTGGAAATTGTCCTCCATCTCTGCTTTAAAAAGCAAATCCCATTCCCATCTGCAGTTCTGCTTCCCATTCCCAGTGGACAAAATCATAGTCCCAGTGCATCCAATCCCATTTTCTCATTCCAAAATAAGACCAATCCCAGTCCCATTTTACCCCTTCAGGAACCTCTCCAAAGTTTGCTTATTTCGAACTCCCGTTCTTGCCCCAATACCCAGTGCTTCCGAGGAACGTTACATCGTCATAGAAAAATATTAGAAAAACATGACAAAAGAAGACGCACATTCTCCCACCAAATTACTTTTATTGATACCTGTGTCTAAGATAATTAACTTAAAATATCACTAGTGTAACCCATATTATGTCGTCTACACATTAGTTTAACTTAAAGCCTACACCTTTAATAAATAAGAACATATTATATATACAACAAGTAATGTAGACCCAGGGATACACTTGACGAAGAGAAAGGACTATAACGTCGGAATAAGTCGAACTTTTAACTCTTTTTAGTTCCATTATTACCTAAGGATTATTTGAAATGTGAACGTGTATGTAACCATTTTTACAACTAACTTTAAAAATGCTTAATTTCTAGTCAGGTCCCATTTTTGTGTAATTATACAATATTTGTCTCTTCATAGTTTTGATCAGTTTTTATGCACAAGACTGTAGTAACAGTTGACAAATCTTGATAGAAGATTAAAATATTGTTATATTTTTTCCGAATATCACCACCAGGCCGGCAACAGCTGAGCTGCAGACCTCAGTGAAAATGTAAGACAGCTTTTTAAAATATACTTAAACTAATGCAAAGTAACATAGTACAACAGCTTCAACGCTACAAATATACTCTTACTTTAAAATTATACTGAAGTCGTACTACTATTTACTAGCCTTCCGCAGGCAACTTATTTCCCCTTGTTTGATTGGGCTTCCTGATTCACAAGATAAACTTACCGAGCCCTTTTCTCCCATCTTCCTTGCTTTCCCCAACCCACCCAGCCCCTCCCCAACTCGCTCGTTTTTGCGCTCTCAGTCTCTCATATACATAACAGGAAGCCCAACAGTAAAACAGGAGTTGCCTACAGACATGGCTACCTAATTCCATGAATATGATATAGATTATTTTGTTATGTTGCATGGTTGAAATTACCTAGAAGCTCAGCTTTTAAAATATGGTATTTTTGTGTGATTAAATGTGTAACAAAAATATAATATAATTTGATGTCATGGAAATAATAAACATCAATGTCGTGCAAGATACAGTCCTCAGAAAAACATGAGTTCAACCATAAGGCTGCAAGTAGCCAAGAAATGCAATTACGTGCTCAACATTGTGCATGAATCTAAGGTACAAGCGTTTCCAACTGAGAAGCTATAACGTTTGAATAGATATGACTATGTAAAACCATACAACTTCCTTTAACAATAGTTTACTTTCAAAATATAAGTACATCAGTCAAGCAAAAAAATAGAAGTTGTTAGGATAAAACAGAAAGGGTGCAGTTTCGAAACGCAACACTTTAGATCAGAAAACAAAACAGTGGAAGGCTTATTTTATTTGTATAATGACACAATTAAAACAATAAAACAGATGGAATTAAAATGGTTAAAATGTCAAATTGAAAATGTTAAAATGGTCATGTACATTTGAACATATTTATATACAACTTTTTAATAGTAATATTTTTGCTTGACTGGTATTTATTAAATTAGACTAATAAATTATATAATTAATTAATTATAATGATACTATAATATGGGCCGTGTTGTACAAAAAAGAACATGGTAACCTAATAATAAATTATAGCGAAGATATCAATTTCTCGACTTTCTAGAGGTAAACAGCAACATTAAGAGTTGTCATTACAATAGCATCTATTACAGTTGTGCATGTGATGGCAAACTTGTGTTTGAACAATGGTCTAAAAATCATTTGAGTGAGGCTCATTTGTATCCATTTGCATTGGTATTACATTACAACTATTTTCAAAATGTTACTCATTTTACTTGAAGCTCACAAGAAGAATTGTCTAGATGGATATCTTATCTTTTTGCTGGAAAAGTATAAACTATCATAGTTTTATTATTTCGGTGAGATCAGGCTATTCTTTGTACAACACAGCTCACTACATACCAGAAATTAACTGAACTTAGAATTCCCCACACCCAAACACTTTAAATTCTTAGGAAGTATTAGTTGCCACTTGTGAATAACCAGACTCACAGTTATCAGTATTAGCTCTGTGCCGTTTGGTAATCATTACAGCCAGAGTAATGGCCAAGACAAGAGCAATAACACAGATAACCGTCAAACCTATAATCAAAGCAACAGGAGCAGACTTTCTCTTGGCTGGCTCTTTTACTTCTTGCCTCTTGGCAAGACCAGAATCTTCTGCAGGCTCTCCTTCCACAGGTTTCATGATGAAGTCAACCTCAGTGGCAGGACCGGCTTTGACTTCAACCCGCTTGGTAACTGTCTGGTGTCCAGGATGTTGTACTTGTACATCATATGTTCCAGGAAGCAGAAGACGCCAGTAGTCACCATCTTTAGCAGATCTAACTGGATGCTTGCGATCTAGTACATTGATTTTAGCACCAACCAAAGCTAAAGCACAAAACAAAGACCCACTTAGTGTTTACAATCATACATTACATTTACAACATGCAAATCCCAAATCCAGATTAGTCATTTTCTTTATCTGGCGCCAAACCAGGACTTGTACAAGTGTCCTATTTCAAAAGTACATGTATTTATAATAAACAAATAAATGTACATGTCAATGTAGACAACATTTGTGTAGAAGAAACTATCAAAACTATATCTTGGTTCCCCAACACAAATGACACGTACATCTTGTACTCGCCGGTATTGCCATGAGAACAAAAAATGCATTATTCACAAGGGTGAAGATCTATTTACAGTATGCAGTTGAACAATTAAATAAATTCAAAGTAAGATACTAACAAAATTAATGGTAGCTAATTTATTACTAATAGTTGACAAACTGAGTATAATGTATTCTCTTGTAAATTTGCTCTACCTTTCTTAAGCTGTATTGCTATTTTTATAATTTATAGTTAAAATATTTACAGTATGAATCAGAAAACCTTGGGCACCTAGAAATATTTTAGAAATCAATTATTTTTTAATTCTCCCAACTTCCGTTATCCATTATAATGGATGTTATGTTATCAGTACAGACATTGTACAACCTAATCTTCCACACAAACATTGTTAGTGACTCACGCAAGACACTAAAAATGGCTGTGATGTACAATGATGATGAATGGTTTATTCTCTTTTAAAATATTAAATTTCCACTCAGTGACACAAAAAAGAACATTTTCATACATTATCAAGGACCTACCTTCTCCACTGTCACTCTTTACATATCCCTTGATACCAGTGTGAACCTGATCAAGATAGGCAAGCAAGGCAGGCTTGTTGGCCTCCCAGAAATGCTTCAATTTATTGGCATAAGGGAATTTACAGCAACTGACTTCAACTGTGATTTCAAATGCATTGCTCTTGAGATAGTTAAAGTCTTGCATGCCACCAGCAACTGGGTACCAGTGAGCTCCATTAGTAATTCCTGGAATGGGAAACAAGAGATACTTAATGAAAATTAAACAATGAGAAGAATTTGGGACAAGTGATATCATAGAGATATTTATTCATTTTTGAGAATGCAGCGACATCAAATTTTCATGATTTTTTTGCAAATCGCGAAATTTGCAAAATTAACATGTCTTGAAATTAAAGTATGTAATGAAGTATTCTTGGATCTTGGGACATCCTATTTCCTATCACCTACATGTATGACAGCCTTTTTTGAAATACATGTATCTATATACAACCATATTTACCATTTTCAAATTTTTCATTTGGGTCACCAGAACAAGCAGGTTTATTAAGATGCATAGTAGGGTGTGCATTAGAGTAGGACAATGCAAGCTGTTTGAATAGCTTATTATCTGGACTAGGATTAGTACCACTTCTTTTGTTATCAGGAAAGTCATCATATGGATAGTTGGCAACAAGGGAGCCACCATGAAGATTGGCTGATAGAACAAATGGGTTGTCAACAATCCACTTTATCATGTTGGTTGTTTCTATTTGTTCCTTGTCATGGCGTTTCTGGTATTGGTCTGGAAAATTTCTACAGGGAAAAATATGTTGTTGGTTACCATGTAATTGAATTGATTTCAAATAGAATTTAATTTAATTTGGTTCAATAGGTTTTCAACAAGAAAAATCATATATAAAAGTAATATAGTTATATTATACAATATGAGCGGCCAAACTATATTGGATATACAACAGTGAGTCCAAGAGGTTAGTTCTTTTAAATTCTGAAAATGCTCACTGTACAGGGCCGTTCACTATGAAATGCCAATCATCAAACTCTCTTTAAGTGCAGAACAGAACATTTGAAATCAAATTGTTTTCCCAGCAATATATAATTATTTATTATCCAAGAATACATAAATTTATATATATTTTTTCCTTAATCATTCTATAAATTATTAAGAGTATCAATTGTAGTTTTTTGTATTTATAATTATAGTTTGTAAATAGTTAAGTTTTTGTCTTCTTCAAAATCGCAATTCACTGTATTATTTTTGTAATAAAACACCCTTTTATATTATTATAATAATTATTATTCTTAATATTATTATTATTATTATATTTTACTAAAATTGTCAAGATCAAAGTAAATCTGGTCGAGAAAATTCATGCGTTTTGCAAATTTCTGTTGTAAATTTCTTATTAATCATTCATGAATTAAATAATAGGAAATACATTGTGGCTTGACATCATTTTGTGGTAAAGCTCAAAATTGTCCCTTTGAAACTTTGAACTTAGTTTCTACATTTCTCATTTCTCAACAAGTCTTTTAAGTCATGTACATTTAACATTAAGGATTATCACGACAGATGAATGAACAAATTCAAAACACTCTCAGCTACACTGGGTATAAATGTTTCAATTGCTAAGCAACAGATATTTGCAAAAAATATGCAAGAACCTTTTTTGAATAAGGTCTGTTACCTCAATGCATATTTTAAGATGAGTCTTGTCAACTGGTGTCACTTAAATTGATTGAACTAAAAAAAGCTAAAATACTAAAATAAATGTAGTTGAAACAACATGGAAACTATTGTTGAAATGTTATGTGCTTGTTTTCAATTGGACCATGGCATGTTGCAATTTCCATGATGTCATTTATAATAGATGGATGAATGAATAAACAGATGTACAAATGAAACTATAACAGATTATGAAAATAATCAATTGATGAATGAAAGAAAATACTCTCAGCTGTACTTTGAATCATTTTCTGTCCTATTAATACTTATAATTCAACAACAAATTTCCCTCCACTCTCATTGGTTGAGGGGTGATCACGTGACGTGATAGTGCCCGCCGGGGGGGGGGGGGGGGGGGGGTTATTATCAGCGCATAGTGCCCTCTAAGCTTTTCATCTGCTTCAGAAAATTTTGTTGTTGAATAATAAATACAATAGAGCAGTTAAAATCTTGGGCATAATGTTGTGATAGTTGCCCTTGGAAACTGGATGTTCCTCAAAACTTCATAGACTATCTGTTTTTCTGAACATCCAATTCCCGTAGGCAGCTATCACAGCATAATGCCCTTGATTCAACTACTCTATTGTAAATAAATTTACACATAATTCCCTACATTGTCCATAAGATAAGTTTTTAATGAAAATAATCATTTCTATTATTAAATATCAACTTCAATTTATTCATACACAAAATTAAAAATTTCAAATAACAAAGAAAGAAATATAACATTTGATTAATTAGAAATTAAATTGCTGAATGTTTGTAGGGTTGGTAAGGTAGCTAATGCTTTCGAGTTACCCACCCTCTATCTAAATATAGGCTTCTTAAATAATCCGTCAAGAAGAAATTGGAGTATGAAGATTAAAGAACAAAAGGAAAAAAAAGATGACTATACTGTAGCTAACTGTACATGACAATAAGGGGAAAAAAGGAAATAAGTTAGGAAAAAATATGTTGGAAGCAAAACTTAAAGTAAATGTAAGGGCCTGGGGCAAACGGTTTCAACATTTGCTTCTGTCAACATCCGTTCGATTTTGTTGAACGGCAATGTTTGAGAGAGAGACATACGCTGAAAACCACTGTCTGCCATGTTATTCAATATTTTCATTTTTAATAATTATAATAATAATACATAATAACTTATATAGCTCCAAAATCCTAAAGTTCAATGGAGTATAAAAATAATATGGTATATATCAAAATTAATAATATAATAAGTTCAAAATAAATATTGAAGTCTTTTAAAATGCTCTTTTTTAAATGTTCCAAATTGTTTTCCTTTAATTCTCAGTGGATCAGGAAGATTGTTCCATAACAAAGGACTATAACTACCTCAATTATTTGTTTTTAAATAATCATGTATTTCTAAAGGTCTTACATCACAGAGTATACCATCCATAAATTATAGAAAAATATATATTTTCAACACGTATTGATCTGAATCAGAAATGAAAACTGTAACTGGCAAATAATTTTACATATCATATTCCGATATTACTGATATGTTTTCGGTTTTCTTGAAGGAAAGTCAAAAACCACCAAAAGATAATGTTCCACGCATCAATGCAAGTCATTAAGATATTCTGCTTCAAAGATTATTATTGATAATATATTTTAAATATATACCATTAAGCTAATGGATGGCGCCTTTTTCGTTAAAAAAGTGTTGTTTTGATAAAAAAAATATCAAAAACAAGAAAAAAAGTGTAAAGTAAAATATTTTTAAGTTGTTACAAATATTTACAAAAATATCTAGATAATTTTCACAAGGGAAAAGGGAATTTTGAGTGGCTCTGTATGCATGACGTGTAGGGCTAGAATTGTTTATTCCGCTTTTTCTCGTTGAAATACTTCAAAATATCGTTCATAAAGAACCAAAAATAAAAAAGAAATCGAAATATCATTTTACAAAGTAACACTTAGCGATCAAAAGTCATAAAAGATTAAACTATTTGTCAAATTTTTGTACCTGTTCAAGTCGAATCCTTTGGCATTTGCTCGTCCTTCGACACTTTGACAATCTCCCTCAGTACCCTTCTCGTAACCATCAGGATTCATCGAAGGCATGATATGTATTCTTGTTGTGTCGACAAGCTTTTTGATCTTGGGATCTTTGTCATAATTACTCACTAGATATCGAATCAAATGAAGTAAAATTTCTCGACTGACAACCTCATTCCCATGCATGTTGCCGATATACTTGAATTCTGGCTCGCCAGGCTCGTGAACGCCAGGATTATCAGATATTTCCATCACAAGCATCTTTCTTCCTTCTACAGTTTTCCCTATACTATGTAGTCGGGTTATTTTGGGGTATTCTTCGTGATATTTTTGAAGGAAGTTCTGCATTTGTTCATAATTGTGATGAACAAATAGATCCTTGTCATCCTCGGGATCTCCTTTTAGAGCCAACACAGCGAACGGTAGGATTACTAGAAGAACAGCTAAACTAACCGAGTTCTTCATTTTGTCAATCGGTAATTATTTGTATACAGTGTCCTTATACGATCAGGAAAAAAGTTTCAACATAGACTTGAAGTCCAGCTGAGTTCTCGTCAAATACTGGGGAAGTGTTTCAACGGTGTGATGAAATAACCAGATGAAAAAGGCCTTTACGAACCGCGTTTTTTGTAATCCTTTCACGAAACGAGCAAATATGGAGGCTTTGACGGATGTTGGACGTCACAAAGTAAACCCACGTACAATAATTATTCAGTTTCAGCTTAATAAGACAACAAACACAACGACGACAATGATGCGCGAAGAAAATTCCACTGTTTTGAAATTTCTGAGTCCTAATTCTCTTCAACCAATGCTGGAATTACCCTCAAAAGTACTTGAATAAAACCTCCAAGCGATGAAAAATCGGTCAGTGTCGAATGACGATGGTTTGGAGAGGGAGTTACCAGTTTGTTTTGCGAAAAAAGTTGAGGTCGCTGTCACCTTATCGCTCTTCGTTTCTTCCTCCCACACACACATAAACTACGTACAGCTGCATTCAAGACACCAAAGCGTCATGGGAAAAAAAGACTGGGATCTAGGCACTAGTAAAGGAGGAACGCCTGGCGAGATTTGACTTCCCGCTATTTTGCTTATTCAACTAAATCCTAAAACATACTGCATAAAATAATGTTTAAATGCATATAATTAGGAAACGAGTCGATCAGTTAGGGAGTAATGCGAGTAGCAATGTCACACAGGATAAACTGGAGGAGTATGGATTAACTGGAAGAATTCTAAGGCCTTATCAGTTAGACGGTGTATCGTTTATAACACGGTGTTATGACGCTGGTCATGGCTGCATCCTTGGAGACGAGATGGGTCTGGGAAAGACCATACAGGTAGATGAAAAGCTATAGATATGGATATTGATACAATACACTCCGTTATTGATAAAATTATAAAGTTTTTGATGTGAAAAATCCGAAAGATTGCGGTGGTAAACGTTGATAACTAAATCATAAAGTTATGTAAACTTCAGTCTACTTAAAAATTTATGGACTTTTTATGAAGCATTTTTTATCTATTTTTTAATTGTCAGCTATTTATTGTTAAAATATTTTCAAGGTTGTTATTACAAAATTGTTTAAATCTATATCTATGAAGTTTTGGTCCTGTTTTTTAAATTTCTGTATTTGTTTTTACAATGTACCTTTCAGTCTTTTGTATTTTGATTGGGTCCCGTAGTTGGTATACCCTGGCCTAAGAGTGAAGTTTATCAATAAATAAACAAACTGCAGCTATAAGCCAGGCATAATCTACATGTATACAGCTATATATATCAACTTATGAATTATATGATAATTAATGCAGCACATATTATATAAAATGATCATCATTGGAACGATCAAGGGCTTGTGTGCAAATGCCAACTTTTCTTTTGTGTGAAATGCAATGTCATCTCATATGACAAGTTTGTGTCCAGATTATTTATCTGGACTGTCTTTTTGTGTTTTTGTAATACATATGAATTTGGTCTGGCTAAAACATTACCATAATTAAAATCTGTGGAGCTGATTCTCAGGAGGCTGAGGAATAGATAATATGGAACAACTAATTTTTAACTGAGCATATTATACAATCCTGACATTTTTCAGGTGATTTCAACATTACTCAATCTCAAGGGATCCAAAACAATCAATGGACCATTTTTGGTTTTATGTCCACTCTCTGTTTTAGACAACTGGAAGTCTGAATTCAGAAGGTAATTACTGTGCAACTCGCCATACCATATATAGTCACTTATAACAACTTTTGATGAATTTTTGACATTATTTTGACATTTTTTCAACTCAATAGGACCATTCAGCTACAAGTTTATATCGAGAGGCGGAGTTTATATCGAGAGGCAGAGACTTTAGAAACTTTGATGTCTGTAAATGGTCCGATTGAGATAAAAAAAATGTCAAAATAATGTCAAAAATCCATCAAAAGGTTTTATAAGTGACTATGGTACTGCGAGTCGCACAGTAAAGTAAATTGTAAAATGTAGTAATTAAGATATATTCTTATTATCCAACTGGTCATAGATGAGTAAAAATATCGCAGGAGTATAGGACTGGATCGAGCAAAAATATCCAGCAATATTTTTACACTTGGTCTATGACTATAGCCATTCAAGTAACAAAATATTTTGCTTTATAAAAGAATAAAAACGATTTTTTCTGATAGTTGGATAATATAATAACTTATTGTGCCGTTGATGTGTAATACAGCTGGACATTATACTTGTTAACTTGCATTTTAACTTGTCTAATTAAGGCTCGTCAAAATACAGTGTAACACTTATAAATATTCAGCCATATTACACATCAAATTGTCTAATAAGATATAAATATCTATCTATCTTTTTATCTTAGTTCAGTCTTTTCCATGGGCAACATCCATGGTATTCAGCTGAAAAAATCCTGGTTAGATATCTCTGCAAAAGTTTTTACTCACCTGCACACATACTTCTTCTGTGATTTTGTTTCTGTGTTATCATTTTCTTGTCAATGTCATGGTCAGAATAAGTACATGACATTGTCTATAAAGGCAATATCATATAGTAATATATAACCATTTTATCAGGTTTGCTGGTGTGTTCAAAGTGCAATGCCTTGTTGGTTACAAAGATGAGAGGGAAGAAATCAAACACACAATCAAAAAGGTAAAAATTTACTTTTCATATTCTATTTGATAGAAAGTGGAAATATTGGGCCTACAGTGAAACCCCTCTATACTGGACAGTGCTGGGATCAAGGAAAATGTCCAGTTTAGCATGTCCAGTTGCAGTTTTAAGTTGAGGTTTTAATTCATCATCAACTGAATCTTATAGCCAGACACAAGTGTCTAATTGGGGAGACTCAGACCCACACTCACTAGGTCTACATTAACTATTCTAGCACACAACTCTGTTCACATGCTGATTTTTGCAGAGGGAGGAAATCGAGATAACCCAGAGAAAAACCCTCTTTGTGGCATGAGAGAGAACAACACATCAACCAGACACTATTTACTTGTCGCCCAAGCCTGCTAAGGTCACAGTGATGAAAGGCCAACGCTCTAACCACTAGGCTATTATAGAAAGATAAAACAATTGAAGTCTAAACTTCTAAGTGATTCAAATAATTTGATGCTTTTACACCATGACTATGCTGACTATAATTATCCTTTGTTTAGGCAGAAATAGTTCCACATCCACAATAAGCACATTTTATAGTTTACAAATTGCCTTTCAATTTACACTTTCTAATGGTTTGTCCAGATTAATGAGGTTATTTTTTTTGTTAGTAATAGGCACTGCAATTATTGTCTGGTTTCCAGAGCAAAGGTTCCATTTTGATGAGTGTTATTTTACAAAGCATTTTATAGATGTGAAAAATTTTGGACAAAAACATATGTCCAGATTAGAGAGTATTCATTTTATTGAAGGTCCAATATAGAGGCATAACGCTGTATCTAAACAAAGTGATTTTTCGGATTGAAATAACCTTTTTTAATTCTTTTTATACTCACAGAGCAAAGAAAACCCATTTAATGTTCTACTTACAACATATGAGGTACATAATTATTATGTCAGTGTACATCATTTTCTACCTCCTTTTCTTTCTTCCTTCTTCCCTGTGTAACTTTCTTACTTCTTCCCTTCCCTTTCTTTTCACTTTTCCTTCCTTCCTATCTTCCTTCCTATCTTCCTTCCTTCCTGCCTCCCCATCTTCCTGCCTCCCCATCTTCCTTCCTCCTCATCTTCCTTCCTTCCTCCCTCCCTCCCTCCCTTCCTTCCTTCCTTCCTTCCTTCCTTCCTTCCTTCCTTCCTTCCTTCCTTCCTTCCTTCCTTCCTTCCTTCCTTCCTTCCTTCCTTCCTTCCTTCCTTCCTTCCTTCCTTCCTTCCTTCCTTCCTTCCTCCCTTCCTTACTTACTTACCATTTTCCTTCCTTCTTCCCTCTCTTCCTTCCTCTCTTCCTTTCTTCATTCCTGCAAGCTTCATTTCTGCAGTGATGGTTTTCCTGGTTCTGTGCTTGACTATTCTAATTTATACAATATCTCTTTAAATCTATAGATTTGCATCAGGGAGGTTTCTTTTCTGTCCAGGTATGTGATAGTTGATTGTTTCTAGTAGATGTTTGTAGGTTTTGCTCATTTTAACAGACATATTTCATCAACCTGTATTGATTTTTATTAAAAAAAAACAAGCTTCCGGGCTAACATCATCAGGGTAAACAATGTTAATTGGTTGTTTGATTGTATTTTTTGGTCCCTTGAAAAAAAATATTACTACACACGGCAGGTGAAAAGGCTATTAATTACATACACCTAATTCCAAAAAGGTTGAAGGGGCAAACGGTGATTAACGATTGCACGACCAAAAGGAACTGTGGGTAATAAATTACCCAAACAATGCCTCCATACTTCAGCGAATCCTTTGAGACACCCATTTTTTTTAATTAGGTGTATATATAAGTTATGTTTTAACAATGCTGACGATGTCAGTAAAAACAAAACAAGCTCACTTGTAATTTTGGTTTTTATTATGATTTGTACAATTAAAATATACAAATTATATTTATGTTATCCTTGTGATTCCAATTTTTCATACAGTGTTCATTGTTTTAATGTATTTAATAAGATGTTGCCATTTCTCTCCAGTATGTATTTGAAGATGATATTTCAAAGTGTTCTTTTGTGCAAACGTCTTCTTACAATAAGAACATTCAAACGGTTTCTCTCCAGTGTGTACCCTAAGATGTCTAGCTAATGCATTTTTTGCTTTCATAGGGTTTCTCTCCAGTATGTATTGTAAGATGTCTAGCTAGTGCATTTTTTTCTATGAACTTTTTATTACAACTAGAACATTCAAAGGGTTTCTCTCCAGTATGTCTTCTAACATGCATCTTTAAGGCTTCCTTTCGTGCAAACTTATTTTTACAATAAGAACATTCATAGGGTTTCTCTCCAGTATGTGTCCTAAGATGTCTCTTTAATTGACTTGTTTGTTTAAACTTTTTATTACAACTAGAACATTCAAAGGGTTTCTCTCCGGTATGTATTCGAATATGGCCTTTGAGAGTACTGTTATTTGTAAACCTTTTCTTGCAGTGAGAACATTCAAAAGGTTTCTCTCCAGAATGTATCCTAAAATGTCTATCTAAGTGACTTTTTGTGATAAACTTTTTATTACAACGAGAACATTCAAATGGTTTCTCTCCTGTATGTATTTTCACATGTACTTTGCAAAGGCTATTTCGTGTAAACCTCTTCTTACAATAAACACATTCAAAGGGTTTCTCTCCAGAATGTATCCTAAAATGTATAGTCAATTGACTTTTTGTTGCAAACTTTTTATTACAACAAGAGCATTCAATGGGTTCCTTTCCAGTATGTATTCGAAGATGACATTTCAAAATGTTCTCTCGTGCAAACGTCTTCTTACAATAAGAGCATTCAAAGGGTATCTTTACAGTATGCCGTGTCTTAAGATGCATATTTAAGCGACGTTTTCTTCTAAATATTTTCTTACAATGAAGACATTCATGTGATTTCTCTTCTGTGTGTATTCTTATATGACGTTTTAGTCGACTTCGTTGTGCAAACTTCTTTTTACAATAAGTGCATTCAAAGGGTTTCTCTCCAGTATGTATTCTAAGATGATATTTTAAAGAAGACTGCTGTGCAAATTTCTTTTTACAATAAGAACATTCAAAGGGTTTCTCTCCAGTATGTATTCTAAGATGATATTTTAAAGAAGACTGCTGTGCAAATTTCTTTTTACAATAAGAACATTCAAAGGGTTTCTCTCCAGTATGTATTCTAAGATGATATTTTAAAGAAGACTGCTGTGCAAATTTCTTTTTACAATAAGAACATTCAAAGGGTTTCTCTCCAGTATGTATTCTAAGATGATATTTTAAAGAAGACTGCTGTGCAAATTTCTTTTTACAATAAGAACATTCAAAGGGTTTCTCTCCAGTATGTATTCTAAGATGATATTTTAAAGAAGACTGCTGTGCAAATTTCTTTTTACAATAAGAACATTCAAAGGGTTTCTCTCCAGTATGTATTCTAAGATGATATTTTAAAGAAGACTGCTGTGCAAATTTCTTTTTACAATAAGAACATTCAAAGGGTTTCTCCCCAGTATGTATCATTTTGAGATGTCTATCTAGACTAGAAATACTACTAAACTTCTTCTTACAACATGAACATTCAAAGGGGGTTTCTCTTGTATGAGTCCTACGATGTATCTCAAAATTACCTTTAGTACTAAACCTCTTCTTACAATATGAACATCCAAAAGGCTTTTCTCCTGAATGTATTCTAAGATGTTTAATGAGTATGGATTTGTACTTGAATTGCTTTGCACAATAAGAGCATGTCACGGACTCCTTCCTATTCTGATAACTACCTCTTTTATATAGCTGCGCCATTTCAGCTTCAGCACCAGATTCATATTTTGCTTCATTCTTCTTTTCAACCAAGTTATTTCCAGTCGAAAACTCTTCTAGAACTCTCAACATTGCGTCAATTTCATCCATATTTATGCTGGAACCATGATGTGGATCTTTATTGATGTACATGGAAGTACAGTCACTGTTATAATCATGATCATCTGTTTGTATGGCAATGCTATGGAACTCTCTGTATTCGATTGGTTGACCATATATCAGTTTACAGTCTTCTGATGAACCCTGAAATCATGGCATATAAACAATTTGATTAGCAACATTAGATAGATAGATAGTTTATTACAAAAACGTCTAGCAGCTTATAAAGCTGAATTACACATTTAAAAAAACTTATTGTATGACTTACAACGATTGTATAACATTCAGTACAATGATAATGATGATTTGTAGCTTTTTCACTGCACTATTTTTTCGATTTCATTTTCAAATAAACCCTTATTGAGTATACAGTATATAACAAAACATTTATTGTCAGGAACCTCGGCAAAGCATTAGAGCAGATTTCGTATGACTATGAAAACTCATGGCACGAACGCGGTCAAGCCATGTCAAAATATTCTAGAAACATTACGGTCGCGGCAAGGCATGCACACGGTACTGAACATTTCACACTGAGTCATAAGAAATCTGTTCTATGTGCTGTGGTCCCTTTACAGCTGAAACTGGCAGTCTAGGGGCAACAAAACTAGTGTTTCACAAGGTTCCAGTCAATATGTTTCAAGCATTTCTTCAACTTACATTGGTAAATTTTGGAGGCCATTTGTGTTCTCCTGTTTCACTGTTGTAGATAAACATTGTCTGCCCTGATTTACCCTTGTATTCTTTCCAACCTTCCATTCTGTAAAATAACTGTACAGAACAAATCGTTTTACGTTTAAAAACACATCATTAGCGCGGGATTATGATAATAAAGTACCTTAACTGAATCAAACGTTTAGACTCGAAATCCGGATGGTCGCTTGGCTGAAGCAAAATGAATAACCAAAATCAGCTCAACCTTCCTGAAATACTTCTCCGCAACTGTAAACTTTGGTCTATATACGGTATTAATAACTGTTCATTAAAAACGGAAGTCACAGGTGAATTATTAATTACTTCAATATACAACACGATGCTTTAAAAACAATGTTGAACAATGGCAATCGTTTGACACTGCTTTACACTGTTTTATATACAATGGTCTACCATTGTGAAAATAAGCAGCTGTTGTTGGATTTTGAAACACCAAGAACGCGGACCAACACATTATTATACAGACTCACTAATGTACACTTTGTTAACTAAGAGTTTTTTCCACAATCAGAATAAATGGAAAAGCACTAATATTTATCGTCGGTAGTTCTTTCAGCTGGAAGTAAGGTGATCTCCCAGGAAGCCGTCAATACGCTCTTTTCCAACCTCTCTAGTTAATCAATGCTTCATACCCCCCTTTAATACCCCAAATTAAAATATAAGAAACTTTTTAGCCAACTAAAGCCACAAGGTTCTTATACGAAGAGTCACTCTGACTGAGTGTAACAGTGATGTAGCCAAAATGCATGCTTTGTGGTTTCAAGAAATTGCTTAGCTAAGAAGAAAAGCTTTGGAAATCATATTGGTGTCGTTTTTTGTGTGTGTCTGTATAATAAAAAGAAAGTTTTTTTTAAAAATGCTGGTTTTAAAATGTGAAGTTTTTCTTCTCGTGCTCAAAAATATTGCACTCATTTGCTGTACACCCTCACGAATTATTTTTATCCACTTGAAAATAAACTTCCTATCTTCGCTCCACCATGTAATAACCTCTACACTGCAAAAACGGCTGAGTAGATACAACTCAGTATATACTACTTATTAACCGAGAGTGAGGTCATTACAGGGAAATCTCAGACCAAGGTCTTGACAGTACGGACCGAGCGCAGCGAGGTCCGTACAAAAAAGACCGAGGTCTGAGATTTCCCTGTAACGACCGAACGGACGAGGTTAATAAGTTATTTATTATATGGCTATTTTAAAAAGAGAGAGAAAGTATCATTTTTTTTGATATTTTACGACGCGCGTTGCTTTCAAATGGCTTCCCAGTAGTTTTACTGAAAAAGAGCGAGTTGTCAAACTAGATCAGAAACCGGTTTTAATTTCATTCAGCATTAGGTACGGCTGCCTCAACAAACTCACAGAAATTTTATTGACAAATTATTAGATTTACTGCTGCTTTCCTCATCATTTCAAATCAAATATCGTCTAAAGACAACGGGTTTTGCTTATATCTCAACATCAAAGAAAGTCAAGAAACAAAAGACAAGTTTTACAAAGGATTTTATAGCTGACACGAACAAGTGAACCACGATGGATGTTGAAACGAGTTGTATTAATTCGTCGGTCTTGTGGACGTTTGCATCAAGAAAAAAGCCTACTGAAGCTTATTTTTCGATAAATGATAAGAAACGATGTCACCGACAACTATTGAAGGAATTAATTTGTCTGTGTCGTACTTTATGAAGAAGATGAAAGTTGAAAGCACTAGGATCGCTGACAGGTCTTTGAATCAAGCAATTCGACCTTTTTCAAGATTGTTTTTAAACCTTTTGTATGCAGAAAAAGAAAGACATGAAAACTTCCTCACTTCAAGAACGTTGTTAACTTTGTTAACAAACTTATCGTGAGTTTTACAGCTTTTTAAAAGTGACTGAAAAGCAACGGCATATATCAACAAAAACAGCTCAACTCACCGCCGTGTTGTTTACCGAAAGAAAGATAAATTAAAACTAAAAGTATACTTTTCAACTATCATTGAGGTATGTGAACGAGCTTTATGTTCTTTAAAGAATTAAAAAAAACTTTTGTGTATTCTCACAACCTTTTGTGTATTCTCTCGTGAGTTTTTGTAATTATATTGATTTGATTCTCTCAACATTTGCTTGTCAAAATGTTTGCAAAAACAACCAATATGCTCGCCACTTAATTTTCTCTCAGTCGGTTTTTGTTTATTTTATCGCATTCTATCAATGTTTTGGTCAATTCATGATCGTACAAACGTTTCACCTGCTTTTTGCCATAACACAAATTTGAAAAAAAAAAAAAAATGATTTCACGACGCCGGTCCAGAAAAATCTTGTATTGCCCGTGGTCGTTACAGGAAAATTACGGCCCTCTCGAGAGAGCCGATTAGCCAATCAGAGCGCGCGGAATTTTGATGCCATATAATAAATTGAGTTAATCATGCATTCAGGATGACACTTTATATATAGTGAGTAAACCCAACTGTATAGTGAGTAAAAGTATGGTTAAACTCAATATATTGAGTACATTGTACTCAATGGTACATCCACATCTACATTTACTCTTTATGATGAGTTGGGTTTACTCACTATTAAGTGTCATCCTGAATGCATGATTTACTCAATATACTAAGTTGTATCTACTCAGCCGTTTTTGCAGTGTATTTGTTGTATTACGCAGAAGCTTTCCATACATTCCATATATATTTTCCATGGATAGTGATGCCTAGCCCATCGAGTGTACACTCTAGGAGCGTCTAGTTATCAAAATAAATAATTTTTATTTTTGCAGTTTTGCCTGGAAAGTATTGGCGGTGGATGAAGCACACCGATTGAAAAATTCAAAGTCTCTTCTACATCAAGAATTGGTCAAGGTGAAGCAAAGCAACTTCATAACAATAGTGATATTACTTGTTGAGTCATGTATAAATATAACATAACAACCTTCTTCAAAACAAACATTAATTTTAGAAAAATTGTCATATTTGTATTATTTTACATCAAGATTGTATCATGTCAATTGTGTATCTAGAGCAATTTTGTATGACTAAAAAGCCTACGACACGAACTTAGTGCGGTCAAGGCACGACAAGGCACGACAAGGCACGACAAGTCACGTCAAATTTCTAAAAACATCACGGTCGCGGCAAACCACACACATGGCACTGAACTTCTTACACTTATAGGAAATCTTGTCTATCATGTAATAGATATTATTATATTATTGTATTATATATTTTTCTATTTCTTTATTGTATTCTATTTTTATTGTATTTTATTTTTTAGTTCCAAAAAGATTTCACAATATTATTGACAGGGACGCCGGTTCAGAACAACCTTACTGAGGTCAGTCAATTTCTAGTCTGTTTTATACATTTTTGCTGAAACACAATAATAATGTAAGGGAAATTGGAAACAGAAGAGGGAAAATAATTGTGGGAGAAAAAGCATACATAAATGTTTCAAAGGAAATTTGCGAATAAGGAGGCCCAACAAAGAAACTGAATGCAGGAAAAGGGAGACGCTGAATTTTATGGAAGCAAAACATTTGAAAAGTAGATAGGCAGAAGTATTTTCAGAGGGATTAATAGGAGGCAAACATTCATGCAACATTCTTTGCGGTTTCGTCATCCTTGAAAAAACAATATCTTTGAAGTATTTTTATACTTATATAGTTTGTTTTGTGTTATTGCTGCTGTTGTTCCCGTTGTTGTCGAACCATGGGCTAACAGAGCCAACATATTAGCTACATAAAGGGCATAATCTGAGTTCGACTACGTATATATGTTGTGTCTTTGTATATCTATTATAGCTATAGTGCAAGCCTACGCTAAACAGCAACTGACTAGTCTCCCCCCGCGTAATGCTTCTTTTCTCTACCACAAAAAGCTAAAAACGGCTGCGGGGGACAATAATGACAAGACAATTAATAACAACTATTAAAAAGATAAAAAAGATAGTAAGCTTAATAAAAAGTGAATAAGTGTTCCTTGCAGTAGATGATTTTACAAAACTAGCGATGTAACACACTTCAAAAATTTAGAGTTTTTTCAAGGATGACGAAACATCAAAAAATGTCGCATGATACTGCGCGCAATAGATCAGACAGGGTCAAAGATGTTCTGCAAGATTGGTGAAGATAACTGCATTGTTATTGTATAAAAATTTCCCTAGCGTCTGGTTTTTACGGTTAGCTACTCTGACTGATTACAGCTCTGGATAATCAAAGCATATCAAAATGAACGAAAATATAGAAATCAACAAATCAAAATAAGTAATAAAAAATAAACAGCACTACTATCTTGACAAAGAGCTTTCGGCTTGCACTATAAGTCCTATAACGAGATACAAAGATACAAAACGTCAAACAGAACTTCAAAACATTGCAAATGCCTGAATGACGTGACATTGACATAGATCGTATTTCAGCTTTGAAATCTGATATGCTTGTATCTTTGTATCTTTGTATCTCGTTATAATGCTAGCCTTAGAGCGGATTTCGTATGACTGTGCAACGTCATTCATTACTAAAATGTGAGCACGACATTTAACCAGCTAGCAATTAATATATATAGTTGAAAAATGTAAATTGTACACCGTAAAAGATTAGAGAACTTATTTTCTGACGTTTCGGAATTTATTCGTCAGAATGAATGAAATGTGTTAATGTACATAAAGCTTGGTATAAAAATAATCAATAGCATGATATCTTATTATGATAACAAAACTCGCGATAAAAACCTACGAAAGAATGTATTGTACTTTAGGGATACACATTATTCTTCATTACAATAATAATAAGGCTTAAATTGCACTTCTTCAAATCTGTTCTGAGCACTTGAGCTATGAATAAAAACATAATTACAAAGAGAAAGCTGATCATTGTTTATTTGAACGATTTATTCAACAATTATACACACTTCCGGTTATAGACCATATCACTAATATTTTAATATAATACCAACAGCAAAAAAATGATAAAATTTGAAATAAAAAGCAATAAAAGATTGCTTAGAAAATTTATCTGGCTGTTTGGAAATATAATTTGACCTTTTTTGGTTTTTACTTTATAACGAGACCGTTTAGCGAAGAAATAAAGCAACTTCCGGTTGCAGCCTCGTTTCCATGATACAGCATAATTGCAATTTTATAATGCTCCAAAAAAGACCGGTTTTTAGCACCTTCCCCCACTCGAATCTTTTGGGACTTTTTTTGGGTAGTCACTTGGATCCTTACGGACATATTTATGAAAAAAATCTTCTGTTGCAATTAGTGGCAGCTCATTTCGTAGAATGACTGGACTACTAGTAACGTTTTCCATTGTGACCCTGAAGATGGACAATTTTTCAGAAAGCTTGGTCGTTTTGTTTAATTAAAACGTAGTTGAAACTATATATGCATCCAAAATGTCAAAACCTACGTACCAAGAAACGATTGAATTAGCAATAGCTTAGAGACAAGGAAGAAAACAAGGTTACATGGAAAGGAGGAAATTTGAGAAACGGAAAGAGCTAAGAAGTCCCCTCTTTGTCTGATTTCAGCTCTATTCGTTGCTATCATTTGTGGCACCAGGAATATTTGAACAAGACTTGGAAGACGAATTTCTAGAGAACTTTTCAGATATTGAGAATTCTTCAGGTCTGGTATACAGTTTACGTACAGTTTTTAGTGTTTCGTGGACAACACTGACATACTCACTTGATACCTTTCGTTTGTATTTCAGGAAAATGCAGCGATCTACAGTATCTTTTGGCACCATTTCTTCTAAGACGAGTCAAATCAGAAGTATGCCACATTTTTCTATTATTAATAGAACATATATGCATACTATCTACATAACTATTAATATATCAGGACCAGGTTGCTACACATTTGTTCTTTACTTTTTTAGGTTATGAAAGATCTTCCTCAAAAGACTGAGGTACACTGCTAATTTGTCGTTTTATGTACATCAGATAATTCCGAAACAATATGATTAAATTACAACTTTGACCTCTGAAAAATAGTTTGTAATTTTTTATTTAATTTAATTTGTTGTTGTTGTTGTTGTTGTTGTTTTCTGTTTTGTTATTGTTGTTTTCTTTTATTTGTTGTTTTTGTTGTTGTTCTGTTTTGTTTTTGATTTTTTTAAGGAAGTTGATATGTACCACGTGATTAATTTATGTTGGCTGATGTTTACTAGGTTATACTGTACACTGGGATGACTGATTTACAGAAGAAATACTACAAGGCCATTCTTACGAAAGATCTGGGTTTGTTCAATCAATGATTATTATGATAGTTTATTTTCTACAATTTCATTGAGTGATAACTACTAAGTACAAATTAAAGAAAATTTACAACACTAAACATTTGGATCACCCAAAGGGGAAAGCGCGAACGGGGCTCTAAGTCCTATTCAAGGCGTCTCCCGCATTAAAAAATACAGAAGAAAAAAACAGAAAATTACATGTAACGTGAAAAGATAATTATTGTTAAAAAGAACTAGCTAAATTAATGAATAAAAATAAAACTAATAAAATCATTTGTGACAAGGACACTGGCGAATCATATATATTTCATTAGTTTTATATAGCTTATTCAATTAACGTAATCTTTGAAAAATGGCAAAAGCCTAATGAGGAGACTGAAAAGGGTCATGGAATTTAGTTTTTATAATTTAAGATTTGTATAAATATCTTATATTATATATATTTATCAATGAATTACTTTATAACCCATTTTTGCCATCTCTCCAGGTGTTTTCTCCAGTGAAGGATCAAATAGAACTAGTTTAAAAAACATTCTTGTCCGTCTAAGACAGTGTGTGGATCATCCATACTTGTTTGATGGTAAGTCTGAATCCGGTTATCACAAATAAATAACTAATTTCGTAAAAATATTTCGAAATTATGTCATACAAGACTGAAAAGAAGACAGTGTGATAATCAATAAACTTTGGATGACAATACTGATTTTGGCACATTTGCACAGGTTTATAAGCCACGATTTGTTGTAAAAATAAATACGACAAAATACTGTCGTTAAACAATAGAAAACACATTTGAGTTTACTTCGAAAAGTCCTTTTCAAAGTTCCGTTCAGTGACCACGGATGATAGTTCCAAGTGGAGGTTCCCGTTGCTGCACATGATAAATTAAAGTTTATTTAAAAATAACTATTTGAAATCACGTATTTTGATTGGTTGAGGCGCGTGCTTTATGAGAGCACACAGCACGCGCGTTTGCATGTTGATCAATTTGTATTTTATAAAAGAAATTAAAAACTTGCTTTCTGTACTGTATGCAGTTATAAAGCACTTGCTTTATAACTGCACACAGTACGCGCGCGCGTTTTCTATTCCTTCAGCTATGCGCAGCAACGGGAACCTCGCCTTGGAGCTATTGTCCATGGTCACTGAACGGAACTGTGAAAAGGAATATTATCCCTGCGCCTTTTGTCAAATTGTACAGCGGTACAAAGATAACATGAAACTGGAGTATTGGTTTTTATGTTTGTAGGTGTTGAGCCTGAACCGTTTGTTCTTGGTGAACATCTTGTTGCAGCAAGCGGTTAGTCAACTTTATAACAGCTAAGTCTAATTTCATTTTACCTTTTTAGAAACATCAATTGTTTTACAATCGTTGCTGTATTGATATAATGTTCTTGTTGCGTTTCTTGTGTTCTTTCAGGAAAACTGTATGTTCTTGATAAATTGCTGTCGTTTTTGCGCAAAAGGTACATACCTCTGATACGATAAGAACAATTATCAACTATGATTGTGCACATATTTCAAAGAGGTTTTCGCAGTGAACGGTGTTAGGAATCACCGATTGCACGACCGAAAGGAACTGTGGGTATTTTGATTTCATTATTTATGTTTCTTTCATGGAGCTGTGCTTAGCAATCTAGAAAAACACTAGAAAGTAAAAACTGTATGTAAACTGTATACCAGACCTGAAGAATTCTCAATATCTGAAAAGTTCTCTAGAAATTATTCTTCCAAGTCTTGTTCAAATATTCCTGGTGCAATAGACATTTGCCTTTATGGAAATAGTTGTATGACAACGGCTGTAATTTCTGTCTTGTAGAGACCACAAAGTGCTGATGTTTTCTCAGATGACTAGAATGCTTGATATCTTGCAGGACTATCTTGGATATAGAGGTAAAACCCTCAAATCTGTCTTAGTATAAGTTTGAGTAAATATAAAGAATTTTAGACATAATTTAACTCTAAAAACTCATATACACATACTTTAAAAAAATGTTGTCATTCTGACAACGAAACGTCGTAGTCCAAAATCGCTTGTCTTTTTATTAAATTGTATAAAATATATGTAAATATGTTATAAATGTTTCTTCAAGTAAACCACCCCCTACCGCTAAAAATAATCAACATTTACAGCCGGGAACTTTTTTTACTGGTTAGACGTTCTAACTACTGAGCTACTCGGCTCAAGGCTTTATGGTATTTATTCGGGTAACTTAGAACATACATAATATAATACGCCTGAGGGGATCAGTTGTATTGTGAAGAAAATATAAATATTCTTAATGAATTGAAATGCGCTCGGTGTATAAGTGAAATACAGATACATGAGAAAAATATCAATTGATATAATTTTCTCAATTATCTGTATAATATTCTTAGTTGCACATTAGAGTTACAGCACCTATTACTTCATTTTACAGGGTTTACATATGAAAGGCTTGACGGTTCTGTACGTGGAGAAGAGAGATACCTTGCAATACGCAACTTTAACGAAATTGAAGACACATTCGCTTTCTTGCTAAGTACTAAAGCTGGTAAGAAAACAAGTAGTCAGTTTATTCTGACTGTCTAGCTTATATAAAAAAACAAGCAACAAACAAAAAGCGAACAGACAAACAAACGAACACTACAATCAAACACTACAATCAAACAAAAAATGCAATGTTATAGTGTTTGTTTGTGTTTGTGTGGCTGTTGTTTTTCGTTGTTTGTCACAGAATACTGGAAGAAGATGAGATCATATATGAAGTGCACTTATTATGTTATATCATAAAACGGTCTCTCTGTGTCACCAGGTGGGCAAGGACTAAACCTGACGTCTGCAGACACAGTTATCTTTGTTGACAGTGATTACAACCCACAGAATGACTTACAGGCTGCAGCCAGAGCACATCGTCTAGGACAAACAAGGTAGTGAGTGTTGAATGTACTAATAGATAAATGAACAACTGGATCAATTAAGTGGATGTGATATGAATAAATACATTGATTGATTAGACGAAAGGGAGGATCTAATGAATGAACGAATGAATGAATTAGTTAATATAAAGTAATGAATAATTTATTGTATGAGCCAATAGCCGGATTTGCAGACATTTGTAGCTAAAAAAGTGAGTACAGACGATAACACGACCAAACGGAATTGTGGTTACCCGCTCACATACAACATATAAGAATTATTAATATATTGCCAAGAACAATGAAGAGTATTTCGTTTTTTGTCTTTATTTCCAGGCCTGTCAAGATAATCCGTCTAGTGGCTCGAAATACCGTGGAGGAGATTATCCTGAAACGCGCAGATGATAAGCTAAAACTAACCAACATTGTCATAGAAGGAGGACAGGTAGGGGACCCACATTGGTGGCTAAAACACTCAAAAAAACATCAGTTATAAGAATACACACTCTTTACGAGAAACTCTGTCACCCTAGTCCCCCTTGCAGCCGCTTCTAGTCTCGTTACATTCCACTCGACCGTAGGGGAATGGAACGAGACTAAAACAGCTGAGAGGGAAACTACTGTCACCCGTGAAGTGAAATGCAAAAATATCCGATACACGGGCCACCCATTCCACCAAAGTATGATTTTTATTACATTTGCTTAACTGGTTTGATGTTTCTATATGATGTTTTTTGCTGTTGCAGTTTTCGAACATTTCCCAAAGTTTGAACCAAATTGCAGAATCGAACTTACAGGTAAACAAAATCAATGAATTAGGACAGCGGTTGGTTTAGTAGCTCTGTGTCATTTATTTTCAAATGATATTTTAAAAAGTACTGATTTTGAAACTCCTTTAGCTTGCTGATATCCTGAAATTCGGCTTGGACAAATTATTTGACTCGGAAGAAAGGTGAGGAAATAACTGATTAACTTTGAGCCGCGCTCTAGCCAACTAAACCACACTTAATTCATTGTCTTCATTTCTACTTTTAACGAGTATTAGTTGCGCTCTCTGTTGAGGTAATGTTCTTTCTGTATTTCTTTCAGTGTAATAGGCGACAAAGACTTTGAAAGGTAATGTGTTGATGCAACATCTTTTTCTTGCAATTTGCATGTGTTCAAAACGTAGATCGGTGAGAAAGAAGGAAATCAATAAAAATCAAGTAAAACAAGACACAAAACAAGACACAACAAAAAACAATTGAAGAAAAAATGTCGACTAAAAGGCACACACCCAAAATAACAAATTTTTAACAGCAGAAGCTTTTCCATTCCAATCTCAGATATGTTTGTTTGTAGAATTCTTGGTAAAAGTTCTAACGGACACTGGGTTGTTGAGGATGACACCAAGGAAGACGTGGAGGAAATTAAAATGGACTCAAATGACACAGAAGGTATTTACGTTATTCGAACTAACGTTTCTGACTCAACGTCTTTACCAAAGAACTCGAGAAGCTGAGAGAGTGACGGGACGCAGACTCCACTAACCATAACCTTATTGACAAAGTGAGAGTGATAGAGTGAAGTATCTTGCTAAAGGGCACCACCCATTTGTTTGGGCAAGGATTTGAATGGCCAGTCCTTTCGACGCAGACTCTGATCCACTAACCATAACCATATTGACAAAGTGAGAGTGATAGAGTGAAGTATCTTGCTAAAGGGCACCACCCATTTGTCTGGGCAAGGAATTGAATGGCCAGTCCTTTAAACGCAGACTCTGATCCACTAACGATGACCATTTCGACAGAGTTAGAGTGTGAAATATCTTACTCAATTATATAGAAACTACCCAATTGCCCTCGCCAGGAATTGAACCCAGGCCTTTCGACGCATAATCTACTAACCATGACCATTTCGGCTTCACGACCCAGATCTTCCTGTATAATATATCTGTCTTGTTTTATCAGCTCCAAGCATGTACGTGTATGAAGGCCATGACTACTCCAATGAGACTAGCGATGGTGATAAAGATGCATTTGATAAAATGGTGGCAGGTATGACTCTGAGATTGGGTCGAAAATATCATCAACATCATATTAATTCATCATCATCATATTCATCATAATTGGTCTTCATCATAATATTCATCCTGATCATCATATTAATTCATCATCATCATATTCATCGTAATTGATCTTTATCATCATATTCATCCTGATCATCGTAATTGATCTTCATCATCATATTCATCCTGATCATCGTAATTGATCTTCATCATCATATTCATCCTGGTCATCGTAATTGATCTTCATCATCATATTCATCCTGATCATCGTAATTGATCTTCATCATCATATTCATCCTGATCATCGTAATTGATCATCATCATCATCATCATCCTGATCATCGTAATTGATTGTCATCATCATCAGTGTCGTCTTCATTATCTTATCTTATAAAGCAATTTAAAATTGTTACTGTCTCTAACCTCTGATCAGCATACATGGTAGCCATCCAATCAGAGCGCTTATAGTATCCCAAATAATTTATAATAGTCAATAAAAATATCGAGATAATGTTGTTTATGTTTTATTGCTAGATAAATATCATAATAACTAATTACATTTTGTGTGTTTTCAAGATATGCTTGAGGAAGTAACGTCATCAGAAAGAGCAACACGCAGCGTTGCAAAGGTAAACTGCTGTCTTTGTATGACATACACCTATTTCAAAAATCGTTGTCGCAGCCGAACCTACAGTTCACACTCTGAAGTCTGCAAAGGATGTCGGTAATATGAACATAATTTTTAATTTATTGCACGTTATATTAAGAAATATTTGTTTCATCATCTACCACTGCAACAACTTGTTATGGTCATATAACACAAGCACGTACAACCAAAATATGCTATGAATATATCGATAATAAGAGACCGAAATACCGACATCCTTTGCATGCTTCAGAGTGTGGACTGTGGCTTTGTTTGGGACAACGATTTTTGAAGTAGGTGTATATGGTAATATTGATATGCCATAGACCTAATCGGCTAACGCGTTGCTATGTACGTTTCCATCCAATTCAAAATCTCTGGAAATAAAAAATTTTGTTCCAAATATTTTTCACGTGACATTGAAATGCGTGAGACAAAGAATCTTATTCCCAAAAGATTTGAATTGGGTGGAAACGTACATAGCAACGTGTTAGCCGATTAGTTCTATTGAACCTCAGCAATACACTTTTCCCTAATTCGCTTCACTGATCATGAAACAATAGTTTCAAGTCGATGCTGGAGTGGATAAGATACAGTGAATGTATAGATTCATCCACTCCAGTCTCGACTAGAATCGGCAATAGCTGTTATTACAGTTATATGCAAATGATTTCAAACAATGGATTCAAATCGAGGCTTTTGGGCAAACCTATTGTTTTCGCCCGAAAGCCTCGACTTCAACCCATTGTTCAAAATCATTAGCATATAACTGTAAAAACAGCTTTTGTTCCGTACTCAGTCATTCGAATTTCTTTTTACAAAAACTTGAAAAAAATGTGGTTAACAAATTTCTTTGGTACATTTTCACGTTAAGCTTCTGCAACCAAGTATTTTAGATTTACCGACGAGAAAACGAAAGCCACTGACAGCAGAAGAGTTAGAAGAACGAAGAAAAACGGTAAGAAAACCAGTGCTATTTTTTCTTTTGTTTGTATACACTCTCAGTATTTGTTTGGTCTACAGAGAGAAGAGAATGCCGCGAAGAGAGCGAGGTTGAAGGAGGAGAAAGAACGTATGGAAGAAGAAGCAAGGAAAAAGAGATTGTAAGTCTCAATATATGGGCCATATTGAAAAAGGGTTTGTCTTTATGTTATACCCAATCAAGACTGATTGATTGATTGATTAATGGATGGATTGATTATATTTCTTGAGATTATTTTCATGCCTAAAATCACTTTACAAACATATATAGATTAATTTGATCCTGAGTTATTAGGTTTAATATCCTTGGTTTGTGAAAATAGAGCATGGATAAAGTGACATGTTTTGCTTTTTAGAGATTCATGGCATGACATAATTCATTTGATATCATGCATTTTCAAGGGAGACTCTTTGGAAAGAAAACAATTACAACTCTCTCAACATCGTGGTAAACGAGGATGGTGATGAGGAATCTGAAGAAGAACTGAGTGATGAAGAAAACGAACGGCTGGCCATCCAATACGTCAAGGGTGACGTCACACAGCCGATCAATAACACAGGGAAACCAGCTGTCATAGTTCACTGTGTTGGTAAATATTATCGAGCAGAGTTCTCATTCAACAATAAAACAACATGATAAACGGATTATTACAGAAAAGGCTCTCTTTTTAATCGACATGAATTACAAAGCTGCAAAAACGTCTTTGGCGCTTTGTTCGTATGTTTTTTTTGTTTTTGTTTTTTGTTCAGTTTGTTTGTTTGTCTGTTTGTTTGTCTGTCTGTCTGTCTGTCTGTCTGTCAGTCTGTTTGTTTTTTAGTTTGTTCAGTTGTTTGTTTGTTTGTTTGTTTGTTTGTTTGTTTATTTGTTTGTTTGTTGTTTAACCAGAAGGTATATACGTTATCACAACTAGCGTTTCTGCAAATATAAGGAAGGAAGGAAATAACAATTGCTGGTTTTTACGTTAAGAAAAATACTGTTTTTGCATTTTCAATGCTTATTGTCAAACAACTTCGTCCATACCAATAAATAAACCGCTCTTATCGGTATAAAATATGACCCTGCTGCCATGCTTGCAAGTGTTTGCCATACAATAACCGATACCACTGTTAAATAGCCTGACGACTAACAAGCTTTTGATATCAACAGATGATTCGGGTGTCTGGGGTAAAGGTGGCCTCTTTACTGCTATTTCACGTCGTTCATCATCAACTGTCGACAGTTACGAACTGGCAGGCGCCATGGAAGGTTAGCTTGCTGTTTTTAGTGACATAAATTTCACTCACGTTCGTTTTGTGCAAATGTGGTTATGGAAATCTATAATATATATAGAAAACCTACTGTAATTCTTATGAATATCACATTTGCTTATGGGTGAAAAGATGGTAAGCAAATGTGGCATTAGTTATTCCTTTTACTCCGACGAAGGGCTAAAGCTCGAAACGTCAGTAAAGTTAAGTCACCATTTTTACGGTGTTACAAATTTCATTATATTACCTATGGTATTTACAATATTTAGTTTAGGTTATCTATACGTTTTGTGCTTTAAATTTTGTATGTGATTTGTCCATATTTGCACCATGCACATTTGATCCAAGCGAACATGAGTGAATGAATCTGACTTCAATCAGTGATTTATGCTACTTTATGCAAGTAATACTTGCTTGAACGAGTGAATCTGACTTTTTCGATCTGTGATTTATGCTACTTTAATAATAATAAATAATAAAATAATGATTTTTTTCCACAGCAGATCCACATAGTGGTTATTCTTCTGCTGGCACTCACACTCACTACCTCTACATTAAATATTTGTCATGCATCAATCCTCACATGTTGATTTTTGCTTAGGGAGAAAAACCGGATAACCCGGAGAAAAACCCTTGTGGCACGGTAGAGAATAACACATCAAACAAACTCAATTCACATATGATCCGGTGCCCGAGCTGGGAATCGAACCCAGATCACAGTGGTGAAAGGCCGGTGCTCTCACTTCTTTATGTAATAGTGTGTCCTTAGTCTTTAGAAATATGTTAACGTGTTATGTTAATTAATACGGAAATGTGGATTTAAACTGAGGTAATTGAAATTGAAGTAGTACTTGTTTCATGATATTGTTATTGATGTTTTCACATGTAGATCTTCATCTTGGAGATGCACATCTTATACCATTTAACGAAGATGAACAGAAACAAGGCGGCGGTCAACAAAACTATGTAAGTCACGTTTTTGTGCCACATCGCTTTTCATTTTCAGTGTCTATTGGCCACTATCAATAACACCACTGGAAGAGCCCATCGTTTTGTTGTTATGTGGTATATCTCTTTGGGGCTAAAAAATATCGTTCATGTGACGCCCTTTTAAAATGACTTCTGGTATCTTTTAGGGTTTTTTAAAATATTTCTGATACTTTCGCCACTGAGTCCCTTTCTGTTGTTACGCGATATTATCTCTGTTTTGTTTTATTTTATTTTATTTTTATTATGTTTGTATCCGTATTTGTATATTTGTAAAAGTTTATCTCAATATATCATATTCACTATAAATTAAATTTGAATGAAATTTGAAATTTTTAAATTTGAAATGTTTTTCTATTTAAGTACTATTTATATTTTTATGTTTACATTTTCTATATATAATTCAATATACTTATATAATTGTCATACATTTTTTACATGAGCTTCTGGCTTCAATAAATTGATTGATTGAAATTGATTGATTGATTGTATTTGATATTTCTGGTTAAGTGGTATTTGCCACCAAATAGAAGCTGTGAGGTAGTAAGCATTTTTGTATATTTGGGGTTGATTTTTTTTATATTTTTCTAGCTGTCGTTAATTGTGGCCCAAACACGTGACAAACATCATCGACTTTTACCAATGAATTTATCTGCTTTAAGCGAGGGATTGGAACGAGTACACAAAGCTGCCAAACAATTGAATGGTAAGTGGCATTGGACATTGGAAACTAAAAATAATGTGTGTACATGAGGCATGATCGTCCGGGTGGTGTAGTCTTGAGAAAGACTGATGGTGTTGATGTCTGACGTTTCGACACTACCTGAGCGGAAGTCATCTTCAGAGTAAAGAAAACGAAAAGACAGTGGCGGTATTTATATGTCTGGTTCAGTCGGTAATGTTGTTGTCGGTGCGTGGGTAGGTGTTTAGCATTGTATTAGCGGAATGCTTCAAGCGTTCTTTACTCTGAAGATGACTTCCGCTCAGGTTGTCGAAACGTCAGACATGAACACCATCAGTCTTTCTCAAGATTACACCACCCCGGACGATCATGCCTCATCTACATCGATTACACCTGGGATCAGACCATTCACTCTTAAAAATAATGTGATTTGAGTATGAGACGTTTATCGTTTAACACTGATTTTCCAGAAGACAAAAACAATGAAATTGTTGGAACAGGATTTGTATTCATTTATCATTTTATATTCAAAGCATTTCAGTAGAGGTTTTGGGGTCTGTATTGGTTTAATAGTGCTTAACTAAACAACTAGTCAACATTTCTAGGTTTTCAAAAGTTGTCTTTCTAGTCGGGTCCTAGCACTCCTTTACCCGAATGAATTTGTAAATATTTACTTTTTTCAAATTTCCAGCGACGGTTCATCTTCCTCGTATTGGCCACACAACGCCAGGGTTCAATTGGTATGGAACTGAACGTCTTATAAGAAAACACTTAGCATCGAAAGGAATACCAACTAAGATGTATCCTTTATATAAATATGGTCATTGTAACAGATACAATTACGCAGGAATTCTGATAAAACGAGCTGAAGATTGTCTGTACATCATTCCGAAGCAGAATAATGCAAAAGTGCATGGTTGAAAATACTGTGTTATGATGAACTCCAATTATTCTGTTTCCACCTCCGAATTTCGTGCATAGTCATTCTTTCTTAAGGTTTGAATTGCAGCTCGTTTTGTCCAAGCTAGTAAATTGCATATATACAGTTATTTCAAAAAAGTTGATGAAGGTTTTGATGCATGTAGCATACCAAGCTTTTATGTTATATTCATATGTAAATAATTCAAACACAGGATAGATTATGCTGGGACACCCTGCGACAAAGTTTGGAAAAAATCCATATTGCTGTGACCTTTCGCAGTATGAATTAATATCATCCATAGTGCATTGCGGGCTTGGTATGTAACATGCAACAAGCAACAAGCAACAAACCCTTCGAAATAGCTATATACCTGTTTTGTCGTTGCAGCCGAAGCTACAGTTAACAACGGATATCCGCGGTAATATAAACATAATTTGTGGATTTAAAGTGCGAAGTGCGACCTGCATTCATAAGACAAACATTTACCATTAATATCCATTTCCCTTAACATCGCTGAATAGATACTACTATCCTCGTAAACAACCAGTAGTAAACAATAGACCCGATCTTTCATCCAGCGATGATTCGTCCGATGAAAAAGAAGATTCTCCGGTACAACTTCGTCAGAAGTCGAAACAACCCCGAGCACTTTCCGAGCCAAGCACGTCGGTCCGAACGCTACCCGACCTTTTCTCTGGAGTTCATATTTACTTCAAAGATGTTGCCGAAGAAAAATCGAAAATACTTCGCCGTTATGTGATTGCATATCCTTTGATAATGACATAAACTAAAATTGTATTGCTTAGGTAAAGCACGTAAATAATACAGGGAGAGTTATAATATGCTTTATTTTATAAATACATGTTTTTATTTCAAGTTTACAATACTAGCAATTCATGTCGGTCTTGGGATGCACTATTCAGTATTCACAGTTCAACCTTTTTTAAAATAGTTCTAAAGCCTGGCTCATACTAGCGACATAAGCATAAGCAATATACGTAGACTCAGGCCTCGTCTACACGAATCCGATCCGGCTGAAACCGCATAGAAATATTTGCGTCCACACGAATCCGCGTATCCAGATAATTCAAGTAAAAGTATGCGGTTTCGGTGACCGGACTCAATGGATTCGTGTGGACGATAGGCCGATTCGCATCAAAAAGTATGCGGTTTCAAAAGTATCCGGATCCGTGTAGACGGGGTCTCAGGCCTCGTCTACACGAATCCGATCCGGCTGAAACCGCATAGAAATATTTGCATCCACACGAATCCGCGTATCCGGAGGATTCAAGTAAAAGTATGCGGTTTCGGTGACCGGATTCACTGGATTCGTGTGGACGATAGGCCGATTCGCATCAAAACGTATGCGGTTTCAAAAGTATCCGGATCCGTGTAGACGGGGTCTCAGTATTCACAATTCAACCTTTTTTGAAATAGTTCTAAAGCCTGGCTCACACTAGCGACATAAGCATAAGCAACATACGCAGACTCAGTGAAGCTTTTCTCGACTAGGTGTGACAAAAGACAAGTGTGGCTAATGAGCAAAGCCAAACAGAGTCTGCGTATGTTGCTTATGATTATGCTTATGTCGCTAGCATAAACCAGGCTTATAAAGCCGGGCACACACTAGCGGCATAAGCATAAGGAACATACGCAGACTCAGACTTAATTAGCTTTGCTCATTAGCCACACTAGTACATACATACATACATAAACTTTATTTGAATTGGAATTGTAGATTAGCTTTACACTAGTATCTTCGAAAGGTAAAGAAAAATAGTATACAAGATAAATAAACACCTAGTATGTTGTTTTTGCTTATTATAAGTCGCTATATGAGGTAGGCGATAGTTACTGCTATTTCTCTTTAACTATTTTTACTTACAATGGTGATGTGGAGTGTCTACTATCAGATGACGTCACTCATATAGTTTGTGACGTCAAGGTGCGTATTGTTATTACCAGTTGTGGCTAGTTAAGTTTATTATTTATGATAAATACCGATTAATGTGATAACAAAGTATCTGTAACAGTAAGAAATGTTAAATATTATATACAGGAAAACAAAGTAACAAATCTTAAAGAGGTTGTTTTGTAAAGTTGTCAAAGTTTTCGACATTTCTGTAATATACTGAAATACCTAAACTGAACCGTTAGTTGGCATTTGTGAAGATGCCGAAAACGCTGAGAAAGCGATTTTATTTTAAATCATTTTTTTGCTGCTACTTTATATGTTGCATGTCTCAATTATTTTCCATTTATCTAACAAAATAAAAACCTCTGTCTGCAATCGCCTGATGAAGACCAACAGGCAGTCGAAACGTCTCGGTCTAAACCTACGACATTCGTGAGAAAAACGAATTACATTCTACTTCACATTACATTACATGATTCTTGCTGATACTTTATATGTTGTCTTCATTATTTTTCATTTATTTCAAAAAATAACAACCTAATGTCTACCCATAGTTGCGTAGAAACGTCGCGGTCCAAACCTTCGACATTCGTGAGACAAACGAATAACTTTGTACTTATAAACGATATTTTCTATTTTTTTTTCTATCATCCTTCTTACATAACTATTATTTTATTTTATCTGACCTATGGCACTTTCAATTTCGCTTTCATTTCAAAAAGTTTCGAAACATAGGCACATAGAGTGGTTGGAAGAGACTGTTCTAAAAATACATTTATGGAGGCTAACTCGATAACTTCCCAGTTTATTTAGGCCCCATGCTCAATTTCTACATTGTCTAACACATATATAATAGAAGCACTCTCCGATACAAACGAATATAGAAAGAAAAAAAATGTATAATGTATAATGTAATTAGTCTATTTACAAAGAGCAATTAAAGATTCTATTCTATTCTATTCCTATCTACAGGGATATATTCACTACATTAATAAAAGTTTATCGTTGTTTTTTTTAGGACGCTCAATTGGAAGAAAGATACAGTACAGACATGGTTATTGTCACAACTGGATGGCTTGAAGATTGTGTCAAGAAACAACGACTACTAGACACTGCAAAGTACTCATTAAAATAGCTATGCATTGGACGTTATGGTGTCTTTTTACTCCAAGTACCAATAGACCATGCGAATTCTCTTTTTATTCAGACTTTCTATCTCTCTTGAAACACATGAATAATTTGCAGTAATTTTTCCACAAAATTAAGTAAACAACTCAATAATAGTTGTAGTCTATGACTCTGAATGCGAAGACTCCACTTCGAGACAGACACAGCACTACCATCAACACTTTCAAGGACACTTTTTTGAATTTAAAAATATTATAACTCTTTGAATAATGAACTGAACTGAAAGTTTTTCAATCACTGAAAACGGTTTATAAGTTATTTATAAGTTATCATACTATTTGAAATTTATCAGTTCGTAAAGCAACATAGGACCCAACCATCCAATTATTGATGAAACGGCACCCTATTTTAAAATATTAGGTAACAATAAAAAATACGGAATTTGTCATATTGATGCACAACTGAACACAACTCATAATCATGATAAAATAAAAATGTATTTTAAAGATTACCCGTACACTTTATTACTCGATCATCTTAAGATTGGTTATCATCTCTCAAGCTATAGTATAAGAACTCTCAAATCTTAAGATGGTTATCAAACTTTTATTTTTATAATATATATGACTGATATACTTATTTACGGTAGCTAGACAAATATCGGTCAATTGGAAGAAAGGAGGCGCAATGTTGAAACACAAAGTATAACCAAAGATTCAATTGCAATAATAATAATCATAGTTAATATTAACTATGTAAGAACCGGTTAGATTTGTTTTTGATTGTACCTTCTTTTTCGTCTATCTTAAACCTAACCACAAATTGATCATTCGTTCTAGAATTCACGATCTGTTTTTGTAAGTTTCGTATACTTAACTCTGGAAATTGGCCAAAATGAACTATAATTAGATTGCAAAGTGTTTGGAAATGCATATTACGGAATAAGGACGGAGAAAATCAAGGTTACTCGGGTAAAATATCCGAACTTCTTAAAACTAATCTCAGGCGTGAGAGATATTCTCAGCATGGATTCGTCAATAATTGTTATCTAACTGCCTCATATGCGTCACGTTGGCCAACTTTGGGTAACTTGCAACAACTAGGCCATGAAATACACGCACAACAATTTGAGCAGCGCCGGGTAAAATGTGGATCATAAATCGATTGTGTTAAGTTATTTTTTATGTTGAGTTATATCCAAAAAGCAAATCAACTGTCCCTATAGAATGTTGTATACTATTTTTTATTGCAGCTCCTTGTTTTCTTATTTAATTAAATACAGTTTTCTTTTTAAATACAAGTGAGAAAGCCATCAATATTTTATTAGTTCTGATACCAATTACATCATCGTAATCAACTCTTGCAGTTGATGGCGAAATACCTTCAGTGTGTGTTTTGTTTTCAGGATTTTATGGTTAAGGAGAAGAAGCTTGTCCTTCTAGAATCTTCGATCGGACGGAAAGTAAAGCGACATTGTACAATTACAATAAGAATTCAGTAAAATATACTTTCACCGTACCGTAATTGGCTTTCAGATTTTTTCAGTGTGCTTGTTTGTTTAGCTTGTTTTTAGTTACAATTCCGAACAATGGGATAATAATAGTCTTGGTTCAACTCTTAATAAAATCTTTATATTTGTTGAAATCCAAAACATAGCCAAGTTGGCAAATATGAAATGCAACCTTCCATTACATGAGAACCAATCAAGTCATTTGTTATATCGTTACAAACTAACCAATCGTTGTGCTTGGCAGATTATTTAATCACTCAGCCAATCAGATTACGTTGTTTTTGTGGTTATGAACTTATTTTGTCAGCCAATCAAATTAGTTGATTTAGTTTTTCTTTCAAATTGTTTTCAATTAAAAATACTTTGAAAAGTTTTTAACGTCGTTTTTTAATGACATTCTGAACATTTATCCTCTAAATTAAAACCCCTATTTAAGAATCCTGTTTATGAATTGTTTTAAAATATTTTCCCGTCGTTTTAGACTAATTAGGTGGACGTTTTTGTGTCAAGATAATTTCTTTTGTTTGATGGTGTTATTGTTAATCATAATAAAATATTTACAAGTACATATGAGGTTCATTTCAATGCGATACACCAAGATGATCACACGTGCGATCACATACCCGTAAAACGACGAGCCTAACACAGGCGAAAACTTTTTCTTCTTTTATACAAGACAAGGCATTTTGAATTCTGCCGCGATCAAACCTCAGATTTACAAGAAAAATGGAAAACTTAAGCATCTTACAGGCTCTTTTATTTTTGGTCAGTTTTCTGGTAAGTTAAGGTGGTGTTTTTAGTGTATTTTTGTGTTTTAAAAATTTTTAATGTGAATTTTTTTTTCTTTTTTAGACCCCAATTGTCGGTCTGCAAATACAGATACAAAGCGAAGGTAAGCAATCTATCAGAATGTGAAAAAAAAAATGTGAAAAAGTAACACTGACTAAAATGTGGTACAACATTTGTTGCGTATAGCTACATATAACAGGGAAATCATTGCTTTTGATGTTGTTGTTCCATCGTATATCAAATAATTTATGTTCTTATCACTTTGGTTTATTCATTTTTTACACATTTTAGAATTTTAGAAATATCAAAAAAATTCGAGCTTTGCAAAGTTGAGAAAATAGTCTAAAAGTAAAAATTTTCATTCATCTGTTACTAATTATTTAGCTCAATCACAGTTTTTCTTTCGAAATTCATATGGATCTTACATTTTTAAATAGTTTTCTGAAAGAATGAAACGTTCTCAAAACAAAAGTTTTTGAACAATATTTCCAAGACCTTGTTAAATTATTAATTGGTTTATGTTATTAATAATTCAAGGCTCGCAGTATTTTCGCAAGTTTTTCTTCTAATCGTCATTGTTTCATATCTTGTTTTTCTTTATTCTTATTGGTGCGTTGAGATCAAATAGTTCGTCAGCAAATTTACTGATTTGATTTCCAACAGAAACGTCAATTTTCCTTGAGACTGAAATATCTACAAACTCGTTTTTATTAAAATGTTATAATTTTTATTTTATTTTTTCAAAATATTATTGATTCCGTTATAGATCATGCATAATGTGCTTGTTGTTCTTGGGTGTTAAATAAGTAATAGTTATAAGTAATAATTCATTACCAGAAATCTAAGACATTTTACGTCCGCGATATTATGACCAGCGGTCTACTGGCAGTCCAGAATTATCCTCGAATTTCTATCGAAATAAATCAATTTATCAAAACCAAACTACTATAAGTTTGTTTAGAAGTACCAAGCGCTTCTGGTGCAGTTGAGATATTTAAAATTGAAGCGCTCGCTTACGCTCGGCATAGAATAATTCGAACGAATTAGGTCACTTAGAAAATTTCAAAAGGACACAGGAAGCCCATGCTATAAACTTTGAATTTTGAATTTCCCGCTTTAAGAAGCCTTCGGATTCTTTAAACAGCGGTATAACACGTAAAATCACCAGGCTACTAAGCTGTAAACATTGCAATCGACTCGACGATCGAAACAAGCTTCTTTGCAGGATTTATCGTTCATTTTTTATGATATTTTGGTGTAAAATGGAAATTTTTTAAACTAAAAAATCATCACTTTTTACCGTTAATCTGCGTCATTGGTGTATTATTTGGAAAGACTTCTAAAACAGTATTGAAAAGCCCATAATCTCAGGAGCATTTTAAGAAGGCGGCAAGGATGGATCCATGTAAACTATCGATGGCAGGCGATGCTGAACACAAGGTAAATTACACATGTTTCGCTGAAATACAGACTAAAGTAAAGCAATTATTTCTCGATAATGTTATTCCTTCGTGCTGCATATTGAGAAAACTAAATCAAACGTAACTTGCATAAATGAATAGAACTTATACTCGAGTTAAAAGTTACGAGGCGGCACCGATGGTACAATGATATTTAGCAAATATATTAGACATTTTCTTTCTGAGCCCATACATTTATCAGTAATTCTGAGCGGCCATTTTTAAATGCCACAAATCTAACTTTAGCATGCGGTGACGTCACATGTCTTCGATTTCTGGTAATGTTAAAATGATAGAAGGTGAAAAATGGATAGTACTAAAAACGAATGGAAAAAAAATTGAATGAAAATGAAACCTAAAACAATTCAAAAGAATATGAGAGTAAGAAAGTGGTCGGTAAAAGCCGGAGACAAAGACGACATATTTTTTCGTATTGTGTTTTTCAGGTCAGTAGAACGGTCGATTCAGAAAAACAAAAACACACAAAAATCCTCCATTCCTTTCATTTAAATATACACACAAAAAACGACTGATTCAAACAAAAAATTATAGAAAAAAATCTTATATTCTTTTTTAACTGAAAAAACCCCGGAGTATTTACCCAGCGTAAATTGTATTAAAGCGTTGAATCAGCTTTGTGTTTCATTTTACTTGACATCTATCATTTTTGTTTGTCATAACAGAAATCATCGGTTGCTACACAGTGTCCGAGGAGTCTCGTATATTCCATTCCAGTGCTGGTGACTATAACCCAGATGACGTCAGCCCCATACGCTGTGTTCAACTTTGTGGTGTACGATACAAGTACGCCGCATTGCAAGACGGTAAGATTTGTCTCTGCGCAAACTCAATACCAACATCCGGGAAACTTGCTGACGCAGAATGTAGTACACCATGTCCTGGATCAAACAGTTGGCCCGACGCGTCGAAGTCTCTCCGATGTGGAGGCCCGAACAAGAATAGCATATATTCGGCCGGTGCTCGTATACTCGGGTTGTCCCTACATCCAATGGACCATCTTGAAATACTCAAACCGATTCACATGTACGGCAATCTTTCAAATGGTTTAAATGTTTACTATACGTTTGACCTCGGTGATGGAACACGTATCACTAAAGCATCCAACCAGCCTGTTGCTAGGCATATTTACGATCAACCAGGATCGTACGTCGTCACACTTATCGCGTCCAACGTCATGTCCGGGTCTGTTTCGTCATCTCGTGTCTATAAGGTGGACGATTTGATATCTGGAATGGATTTGGATTGTCCGTGGTCAGCTAAAGTGGGTCAAGTGGTGGAGTGTTTGGGAAGTATAGCTCGTGGATCTCGTGTCAATACGACCTTTGCGTTTACATCAGGACATTCAGAACAGCTGTCTATCAGTAAGTAGGATATACTTGTACCTTATGTTCGCGGGATCTCAATTTTGCGATGTGGCCAAAAAAAAAAAATACGTTTAAGGGAAAACTTTCCAAATTTTCATTTTCATTTTCCATATAATGCCGTAATTTCCAACACTGTCACTCCAAAACAAAACTAAAAACATTGACATGTTTTAACATTTCAAATTTACAACAAAGTACAGGTGACATACAAGAGATTAAGAAGAAACTTAAATAGAGAACATGGCCAATAACATTATGTAATAAACTTTGTTTAAGAGATTAGGAAAACCTCAATGAATAGAGTAATTTGACGTTAAAATAGTGTAACATTCCATGTTCGTCTTTGTTCAACGTGTACAGCGAGCATAAAAGAATAGCCCTATAAATCGTAAATGGTATAGTGTTACAATATTATAATATATTCCATGTTCGTCTTTGTTCAGGTGCACAGTACTACAGTACAGGAGCCATTGTACCTCGTACAAACGATACAGTCATCACAGTCCCGTTAAACCTAGCAGGGACCATTATTATACCAGCCTTTGAGTTCCAGCATAGTGGTAAAGTCACTCATTGGGACTTTGAAGTTGTTAAAGCTGGCTTCATCTCCTTACTGGTGAGATATTATGTTTTTGTTCGTATCACGTGATTTAATATTTTCAATTACGATACGAAGGGTGGATAAAGTTATCCGCGAATAAAAGTTATCCACTGCATAGGTTTTTTTATATATTTTATCCTCTGGATAAGGATTTATCTGGTGGATAGCGCTATTCACCCTTCGTACAACCGGCCCCAGACCCTCAAAATACCGGAATTCTCTCTAAACCGGACAAGTTTTGCCGCCGGATCCCAAAGTATAAAATAAGACATCTAAAACCAGAACCTCCGCTAAACTTGCTCCCACCATGTATGGTTCAGTGTCACTGGGAATATATGGTCACATGACATATATACTTTACAAAATTGGCAAACCTTCTGTATTGCATTACAATTATCAGTGACAGTTGAAAAGCCTATACTATAGTTTGTGAAATTATAAGTATCTCATAAAGTTTGTCACAATATCTTATTCTTGTGATATCACATTTAACACATTTGATTTCATTGCAGTATTTAACTAATAAACAGGATAATATACACAATATTGTATCATTGACTTAACTTAAATTCAATCACGTTGAGCACGTAATTCAACATTTGAGCTGCGAATTCGACCATTCATTTATCACTGATCTTGTCTTTAACAGATATTTCGCCCTATTTGTGCCTCTGATCAGAAGTACTGTGTATCCAGTAAGTCGTGTGTGGCTTCCTCAGCGGCATGTGTTCCTCTTCAACAGCGACGCTGCGCTGCAGACGAGATCTTCTGTATTTTCCGTAAACAGTGCTTGCCAAACACACAGGAGAGTATGAAGACTTGTGCACCTTACAGCCCATATAAATTCACTACTCCCCCTGCAGATTACGAACTGGTCTTCAAATACCGCGTAGAACTCAAAACACTTGGACATCACATTGTGGACGTTCCTCTTGCGGAAGAGACTTACGTAAGTAAAGGGGCCGTGCTAGGGCTTGGTCTTGATACTGCGGAATTAGGCTACAAAATCGTAACAGCTGAGAAAGGTTTAACGTTCCATTATTCTGCGTCAGTGTCCAATATTGGTGACAAACTTTTACGCTCCTCCTCCCCCTCAACACACGAAAAACATTTCATATTTGCAGCTCATTTTGCGCATCAAGCACAGTTTGCTATTCGAGATACGTTTGCGTCGACGGGTATTAAAGGTGTTACGTCAAATATCACAGAACCAAAATACATAACGATAGATTACCCCGTTGGTAACGTTACGTTTACGTGCCGTCAGGTCGCAAACACGAACGATACGATTGCGTTTGTTGTACCGCAACATCCTGGTTCCAATATGACGTATATTTGGGAATTTGGCAACGGACAGAGCTTACGTACGCAAACATCGCAGATAACTTACGCGTTTCCACAAGCGGGTGGATTCTCCGTTAAGTTGACTGCTGAAAACTCCGTTAACAGTATAACTGTTAGCAAGCTAATTTACATTTACGACCCAATAAGGAATTTCAAATTCTCCGAGTGTCCTGTCAAAGCAAAAGCGCTTGGAGAAACAACGATCACCAAGTGGGAGAGTGAGCGAGGCACAAATATGACTTACATTGTAAACTTTGGCGATGGGAGCGAACGTTACGAAGTCGTAACGACTGGCGTAGCAAGCCGCAAAGCAGAAACGACGCATAAGTACGGCGCATTAGGGAATTACACTGTTACCATACATGGATATAACCTTGTGGGACCAAATGTGTCCATTACATGTAACGCTATAGTGGAGACACCGCTAGCCGGACTTGAGTTCGCAGTCCCTGTCGATCATGTGACATCTAATATATATTTGGCTGTCGGTGACGTCATGACGGTCAATCGTCATTTCAAGGAAGGTACTAATATCAGATGCTCGTACGACTTTAAAGACGGCACACCAAAATTGCTCACACATGAAGCATCTGCCTCGCATAAGTACAACACACCTGGCCAATACCAAATCAACGCCTCATGCTTTAATGATATCAGCTCAAAAACAAGGATTATTAACACAACTGTTATTGTCGACGAACTAAAAGCCATAAGCGGATTGTCTTTGAGTGGACCAGCCACTAAAATCACAACCAAGTCTTCCATTACTCTCCAAATGCAACAAGGGACGACATATTTCTGCAACTGGGAGTTTGGAGATGGAACATCTTTGAGGACCGATGCTTCTCACACAGGAGTCGCCATGTTCCATACGTATTCCGCAATCAATACGTACGATGTTGTCGTTACGTGTACTAACCGTCTTGGATCACTACGCGCAGAGACGAAGATTCCCGTCGATGCCCCAGTAGAGACAGTAACCATCACTAGCAGCAGACGTTACGTTCGCGTCAACAATAACGTTATCTTCAACGTAAAAGTCCTTAAAGGTTCGCGTCTACATTACGTCATTAATTACGGAGACGGAAGAGACATTACGTTGCAGCGCAGTGCGTCTGGTTTAGCCGTTGCAGGCGAAGAGAAATTCACGCATGCTTATACTAGTGACGGCAGCTTTACAGTAACCGTCACAGTTTCCAACGCGCTTGGCAAAGTTGTTCAAACTCTTGATCAAACCATCGTTGTAGAATATCCAGTTCAAGGGTTAATTTTCGAAAGTAATTCTCCCATAAGCCTTGAAGTTGGAGTTGCTTCTTTGTTCTTGAGCGTTTCTAGCAATGTCACTGCACCGACCAATGCGTTCTGTGTATGGACTTTTAATGATGGCACACCAATCTCTTCTGCTGAACCCATGAAACTAAAACCTCTTAGTCGAACACACAAGTACTCCAAAGCTGAAACGTTTAATGTCCGCGTAAACGTAAGCAATCACGTTAGTAGTGATGTGGTAGAGACAGTTGTGCGCGTTCAGAAGATTAAACCTGTTGTGATCGTCCCAACACACGAAGTGAATGGTAAAATTGTCGCTGGGTTTGGACCTGACCGTAGCTACTTTGCAGTCAATGACAGTGTTATCTTGAACGCTACCTCACAGCCTAATGACATCACTTATATCTGGAAATATGGCGACCAGCTTCAAAGTAATAAGTCAGCAGTTTCATGGACAACTCATGCATATTCGAGTGCCGGTGAATACAACGTGGAGGTCGTCGTTAACAACGTGCTGGGTGAACTAAAGTCAACTAAGAAGATCACCATTCTTGAACCTGTCGGGAACGTCAGCGTTATCTCCAACTTCCCGGCATATTTCACAGACCCAACTAGTTTCTACCTCTCCATGAAATCCCGTGGCTCGGATTCCTGTCTCTTACTCTCCCTGGGGGACAACAGAGGAGTATACTTTGGTGGTGAGATGTGTAGACCAAAAGTGTACCGCTCCAACGAAACATTTATCAAGATCTCAAGTGACATGTTAAGTATAAACTACACCCATACGTACGCTAAAATGGGGAACTATACGGCGGTACTTAAGGCTTGGAACCATGTCTCCATGTCTAAGGATTCTACCTTTGTAATGATCAATAACTATCCTTGTTTACGGCCTACTGTCAGAATCGACAGTGATGGAAGCAAGAGTACCCCAAGAGAGATAAAAAAATCAGACCCGTTGGTTCTGGATCTCGATCTGAAGTTCAACTGTCCAGTGGCTAAGAATATCATATTCACATGGAAGGCTTATGAGGTAACGTCGTATTAAATTTCATATCATAATGAAGGTCCTTGATGGGTTTTTTCATATAGTTTTTGTTTGGTTGTTTTCGTTTTGTAATCGATGTTTTTTCTATTGTTTTGGAAAACCGTTTTAGTTCATTGAGCTTTTCTTGGTTCAAAAGCGTTTTTGTTGATTGTTAATGTTTTGTTACTTATATCCTTTTTTTGTTGGTTCGGTTGTGTTTCGTCATTCTCTCTATTTCGCACAATAGCTTAACTGATTTAAACGTTTCTACAATTACCGGGCTAAAACAAAAGGATTGAGTTTTGATTAAAAAAATGATATACGCTATTAAGAAAAAGTGATCCACAATATCACCATAACCTTCGGCATTCGTGAGACAAACGAATATCTTTCTACTCATAAGATAAATAACCTTTATAATATACCCTTCTTATACAGGTTTCGATAGCCAACCCAGACGATACAAGCAAACCCCTCAAACTGCCATCAGAACAAGTGCGGGTTTTCGACCTCCCAACCAAGTTGAACCTTCAAGATGCTGGTGCTATGAAAATCAGAGAGCGATATTTTGGCTTTGTTACCCTCAAGTTCTCTCTCAAGATTGGCTTTGTTGGACGTGATCGTGATTTGTCGCACTTTTCTGCATCTCACAGTGTGTGGTTAGAGGTGGAGCGTTCTGAATTGGCTGTGTTGATTAAGGGTAGGATAATGATGAACATAATGATGATGATGATTACTGGGTGATTATGATGGTGATTATATTGATGGAATAATGGTGATTGTATTAAAATGATGGTGATGATTATAATAGTGATGGTCATGGCAATAATTATGATGGTAATTATAATGATGGTTATAATGATGATGGTGACAGGGTGATTATGATGGTGATTATATTAATAATGATAATGGTGATTGTATTAAAATGATGGTGATGATTATAATAGTGATGGTCATGGCAATAATTATGATGGTGATTATAATGATGGTTATGATGATGACGGGGTGATTTCGGTTGTGATTATATTAATGATGATAATGGTGATTGTATTAAAATGATGGTGATGATTATAATAGTGATGGTCATGGCAATAATTATGATGGTGATTATAATGATGGTTATGATGATGATGGTGACGGGGTGATTTCGGTTGTGATTATATTAATGATGATAATGGTGATTGTAATGATGTTGATGATTATTATGGTGATGGTCATGGCAATAACTATGATGGTAATTGTAATGATGGTTATGATGATGATGATGATGATGATGACCGGGTGATTATGATGGTGATTATATTAATGATGATAATGGTGATGTTAATGGTGATAATAGCGATAATGGTGATGGTAAATATTATCATAATATTTACCATGTTGATTATAATGATGGTTAAGATTTATAATGGTGATAATGGTGATGATAGTTCGTCATACTGATTTATTTTGTGGAACACCTTGTAAACGCACATAGATGTAATTATTTTTTGCATAAATATATGATTGTACCAAGATAAAGATAGCGATAAACATAACATCAACCATTATGATGTCAATAACTAAGGTGACACAATACTCCATTTTCACTTCATCTATCACCGCTATATTCCATTTGACAAAAGCTGCATTTGCACAGGTTAAGTCTCGATTTGTTGTAAAAATATTGACAAATCCCAAGCAAAGCACGAAAAAATGTGTTTACTTGACAAAAGAAAGCACATTTCTGAATTGACGCTATCCCTGTGCAAATGCGCATTTTGTCAAATGGTGAAGCGAATGCTAGATAACATGAATTAAACTGGTCTATTCCCTAAAATTTTTGCTTATTTGGCCGTTTGCTTTTCCTTAACTTCAACCAGGTGGTCAGCGGAGATCCGTTGGATACGAACTCGATATGAATCTTGATGGCAGCCAGTCGAAAGACCCAGATGACCCGACTAATAAGACTGGTATAACATACGAATGGTCTTGTCGTAAAAACGAAGAAACATTCCCATCCGAATATGACCCTCCAAACCCTACAGGGGGTTGCTGGGGAAATGGTGTATACAATATCAACAGCACTGGCACCAAAGCGTCAATCTATACTGGAGATTTCATCCAAAATGCCATCTATGTTTTCAGACTGACTTGTAAAAGAGACTCGAGAGAATCCAGCTTTGAACAATCTGTCACTATTCTACCTGGACAACCGCCAACAATGAGCTTAAAGTAAGTTGTTTTGAACAAAAAATAAAACAAACAAACGATTTCATTTGAACAAATATATATATAAGACGGTGAAGTGACGTATCCGAAATGAAATGCATTTTTTTTAGCAACCATATATTCATTACATCAATCCATCCACAAATTATGAAAGAAATGTTTAAATTATTATTATTAAAATACCACTTTAACGTGCCGTACATCCCTTCAAACATTTCGAGATATCGTATTTTACTTTTTTCCGTTGGATGTGCTTTGTTCTTTATAGTATTCAATTGAAACGGTCTTCGCTTTCTCTTCTAGATGTAATTTTAACTGCCTCAAAAAGATGAATCCTCAAGAACGCCTAGTACTGGAAACACTGTGTGTTGATTGCAAACCAACAGATACACTAGGCTATGAGTGGTCATTATTTCTTTTAGAACTAGGCAAAGACAAAACAAAAATGGAAAACTGGATTAAACAGACCAAATTTGCTGATAATACAACTACGGGGCTTGACAAAGGAAACCTTGCCGCCAAAGCCGGGTACTTCATCCCCGGTCGGGAATACTTCCTAAGGCTTAATGCTTGGAAGCCAGGTGGATATCCTGGAGGCTTCGTCGAGTACCAGTTTATTGTAAATGTTGGTCCGTCAGGGGGGTCATGTCAAGTACAACCATTGGAAGGGTTTGCTTTAGATACTCACTTTAAAGTACAGTGTAATAACTGGCAAGACACAGACAAGCCCTTACAGTATATGATTGGTAAGTTCATGCTTGTAAATGCAGTCAATCTTGTAAATATTGTCCAGCTTACAGTGCGGACACTTCAACCGGGACCACTTTAGATGAATCATATTGCAGCTTTCAGTTCAAGAATTTTATGAGCGTGAGAACACTATAATTTGATTGGCTTATGTTGTTATCAGTTCAATCTCTGTCTAGTTTAAATGTTGTTTGATTGGACGGTTTTGTTTAAGTGGTCCCGGTTGGAGTGTCCGCACTGTAAAATGGCCTCCTGCTATTGCACTTGACTGGCTAGCCTCGTGTTCTTGTTGGAACACAATGAATTTTTTACAAATATGAGAGGCTAACCAGTCAAGAATAGAAGTTATTCAAATTGAAAATTTGGCTTTGCCTGAATTTTAGAACTTGCTAATGGTAATGACATCGTGCCCGTGTTTACTGGGTTTGAACCGGTTACAACTGCTGTCTTCCCTCTCGGTAAAGAAGAAACTAACTTTACCATGGAAGTTCGAATCAAAGTCATGGATAAATATTTCCTGGCAACATCGACCAAGTTTACTATCAGGGTAAGCCCTCATTGGTATTGGTAAATTTTCAAATTCGTAAATTTGGTCACTATGCCTTAGTGTGTTTACTTTAGAATAACTGTATGTTTAAAATTGCTCTACTAATCACGTCACTATCTTGCTGTTGCTAGGTAACTGAGCCAGTTACTGTGGATTACAATGAGGTTGGTAGTAGTGTATCGTCGGCGGTGGGGTCTGGTAATCCTCAAGAGGCTACGCAAGTCACCAATGCTGTTAGTTCAGTGTTGAACTCCAAGGCAGAAAAATCCGATCCAAATGACGTCTCTGCTCAAGAGGAAAGAGCGAAGGTATGTATATAGAGATTAATACATTGGCCTTTGTGCTATGCGGTCGGATATTGAAAATGTGGAAAAAGTCGGTAAGTAAGCGTACGACCCTATCCGCTCAGTTAATAAGATACAAACTCGGTTAATAAGATATTGATTCGGTCAATACGATATTGATTGGCTTAAGTTGAGCAATAACCAACTCCGATCAGGTCTATTCCAGGCTATAAAACTCACAAATTGTTTTCCTTGCAGTTCCGTGGCGATGTGGCGAAGTCCATGACCAACCTGCCTGCAGACTCGTTTGACGGTGTTGCACAGAAAGGAGAGGCGTTAAGCGCTTTGACCCAGGCAACAGATGAAGTACAGGAGGACGCCCAGGTAAAACATTGACAATCATTGAACAAAAGGCTATCAATATATAAGGGCTCAGCAAAAGTCAGCAAATATTATTGATATTGCATATTTTAAACTCCTTCTGTCACGAATATATAAATGTCAGCTATCGCAATACCTGAGGTAAAGCAGATCAACGTGGTAAAAGAGATGGCCCCTTATTGACATTTTAAACGTTAACTCATTGTAAGAGACTTGGGGGAGTCAAATGTAATATTTATATTCCCAGGAAGCATCAATCAAAGCTATGGATGATATGGGAAGCTACCTGTCCGGTGCAGACAGCTCTAGAAACTTAGATACAACAGCGAAGAGTCTGTTTTCAGGCATTGGTAATATGGTTGGTGCTTCGAGTAAGACAGCAAAGAAAGCTGCCAACTCCACGGGAGCAGATCCGGTAAGTGGCGAATAACAAATAACTGATAATATACAGTAGTATTTTGAGTAGCTATTGCATAGCTTAGTTTGCTAGTTTGCATGAGTAAACTTTGCGTTTTAGTTATTGTGTGATTTTTTTAACCATTACAATACAATATAGTACAATATAGAATAACCATTAGAAATCACGCATTCTGATTGGTTGATTGGCGCGTGCTTTAGGAAATCACACGGCACGCGCGTTTGCATGTTGATCAATTTTGTCATTTTTTCGGAGTGCTTCTCAATATTTCTTCAGTGTTCTTTGAAACTGCATATACAGCACAGAAAGCAAGTTTTATAATTCTTTAATCACAATACAATAACTTGATTGCCCAGGGTGACGTAATAACAGTTTTACTAACTTACTGCCCTCACTTTGTTGTTAAAATTAATTAATTAAATACCGTGTTTCCTTCTTTCAGAATACTAGTACAAACAACACAAAGAAAGCCCTTGGTGTTGTGGACAAAGTGAGTGGTGCACTTATGAAACAGCTCGTCGCAGGAGATAAACCAAAGGCAATCAAGACAGGTAACATGGACTTGGCCATTGGACGTAAGAACCTCGATGACTTAGGGAAAGATGATGACGAAGAGAGTGAAGAAGAAGGTGATACGGGTGGCTTTAGACTGCCTAACCCTGCAGCACTGTTTGGTGGTGCTAATGCTTCCACTGAAGAGGGTGCTACTAGTGGAATTGGTACTACGGTATGTTGACTGCAATGAGTTAAGTTTATAGAGTAGTTTTTATAACCAGAAAAACGGCAAGGTCTCAGTGGCAGATACAGGAATGTAGAAAGGGGGGCCCCACACATAGAAGACTGGGACGAGAGTAGCCCAGGTAGCCTAAGAGCAGAGAAAAGAGAAACCAGACATTGTACATTGTATTGTCGTTCAAAAGAGGGGGGGGTCATAGGAACTGAGTCGTTGGACCTCTCTCTCTGGATCCGCCACCTGGTCTCTATTTGGAAGCAAAACAAAACAAATGTCAAACTAAAAGATATTTAGAATATTGTGAAACTGATATATTGACTAAAGGTTTGATTTCACTACAGTCTAAAAGTTTTGAATTACATTGTAATCAAAATATTTATAGTTTTTGTTTAATCCTTTGTAGATGACAGCTATGGGTGAAAACCCTTTCCCAGCTGACGAAAAAGCAAAAGATCTCAATTCCAAGACTGTAGGACTTGCTCTGACTGACGGCAACGGCAAACCACTAGATCTCGCGGGACAGACCCTCGAAATGTTCGTCCCTCGGGACCTCAAAAAGAACCCGTTAAAGCCTATGGAACTGAATCACTACTCAGCTGACGACCCGCCAATGAGAGTACACAAGTTCAACCGCACGACCAACGACTCTGCGATTGCCATTGAAATCCAAGCCTTTGATCCTAACATAAAGTTTCGAATTATGATTCGTTTTGAAAAACGACCAAGCGCCCAGCATTATGACTTTAACCATACTTTCCCAAGCCTTGAAGAAACCAAGAAAATGAGAAAACGACCTCATCCATTTACCTACGTCATCAATCACGTGCGTTTAAGGGATAAACTGCTGTATGACGAGAACGGAACGGAGTTGAATAACGGGTCAACTGGATCGTATTTCCTCGGAATAAAGGCGATAAATAAAGACGAGCTTACTAGTCCTAATACTAGTTATGCCATGAGAATATACCTGCCTGCTTGCAAGTCATTTGATGAGGATACTAACCAATGGACCACAGGTGGATGTGTTGTAAGTACACAATATATTTATAGCTGCATGGTGGTACGATAGAATCGCTTTGGGCCCATTGCTATATGAGTGACATATATACTTTAATAGATACCGAGAGAATTATAATAATAACGATAATAATAAAATGATTGTAGTGCTAACATTGATATACAACATAATGATTAGATATTTTAATGATGTTTACGTTAATCGTTTCTAATATATGATATCTCAAATATGCAGGTCGGTAACAAAACACGTGGAAACATTACCCACTGTGTATGTATGCCAGGAATGGATGAAGAAGGAGATGACATTGATCCTACAGCAACTCCTCCATCAGAGCTTACAGCTCCTCCAACACCTGCATCGTCATCTGGAGGTAGTGCTCCTGCTGGTCCAGTCAGAAAAAGAAGATTTGTGCGCAAGAAGGTCTCGAAGATGTCTCTTGCAAGTATGTACCTTGCAATATGTACCATTTTGTCTCTCTCTTTTTATCTTTGGTGCATTACAACCAACAGTAAACACAGCGGTCAAACCAGTACGCTTGCGAGGCAGAATGTTTCACAGCGCTAAATTTGCCTTTGTAAACATATGCGAATTCGGAGTACATTGTTGTACAAGTACATTGTACATTGTCGATTTATAAGAAATTCCATGAATATATAAGCTTGAATTTCCGTGTACATGATCTTTGTGATATTATGAAGCTACCATGATTTACACGTTTCTTTTTTTTTTTTTTTTTTTTTAAGTTTTGAGAAACATGCAATGAAAGCAGTCTAATTCCTTAGTTTTTATAGCTATCCGTACGAATGTCAGATTTGTGTGCTGGATCATCTTGTTTGTTTGCTTTTCGCGCATGTGTAATCGTTTGACCTCTGTGTTTCCACAGTACAAACAACTGAAATTAAAGTATTCCCCTTTTTATTCCACTCTTTGTATATAAAAGTGGAACGAAATCTAGAACAGGTTGACTATACCGTTCCTTTATGACTAATAGCTATATGCTATAATAGCTAATAGCTATATGCTATAATTCATATGCTTTAGTTTTATGTTTGACTCTTTCCTAACGTATTCTTGGATTTTCTAATTTAAGTCGAGTTTTCCAAACCATTTTTCTCTTTAAACAATTCAAGAATATGAAATTCAGACTTGCATGTACATTAGATGCTGACTCTTTAGGGATCTGTAGAAATATGCAATATAGTGTGATATTATTTTTTTTTCTTTCAAGCTTTTAAATTTCTGTAAATACTTGTTATATCAGGTAGCTTTTTCCCAGCTCCCAATCCCATCGACTTCAGCAAAGTGTTCAATATTAACATCCTGGATAATCCCATCGCTCTGATCGCCGTACTGGCCATCTTCCTCATCTATGTTATCCTTGCTGTTTATGCTCGGCGAGAGGACAAAAAAGATGTCGAAAGGGTATGTTGCTAGGTTTTAAGAGAGGGATTGCATGGCAGCCATGTTTGTGGGCAAGTTCAAAAGAAAGTTTTTGAATGACAAAGTATTTCAGTTCCTTATGAAAAGCTCCATTTTTTTGACTACGAACATGGCTGCCATGAAATCCCTCTATAACCAATTTAATCTGATATTTGTATATAAAAGAATATGTCGCGTTGGTTTAGATTATTTGACTGTATATATTATTTTACTGATGTCACAATTAGTCCTTTATGTGCACGTTTTTTATGAAATAGTATGTAATTATATGTAATTTAATGTAATTATATTTTTTGAGCTTTTATTCAAGTGACAAATAACTATAAACAAAACTAAATTATAAAATAAGCACCTTTGTGTTAAGGGCTTAATCAAGATATATGAAAAATGCATGACACTAAATAAATGTAATCGCCATGTTAATCGCCATGTTCTCTTGATTGCAGCTATCGTTTTGAGCCTAAAAGTTCTTCATTATGACTGTTGAAAATACATTCGGGGCTTTCAACGTGAAGAACAATGCCCCAAAAATATATGTATAGAAGGTTTTTATGGCAGCCATGTTTGTGGTCAATACAATGGAGCTTTTCTCTCCATCTCTGAAATCCTTTGTCATTAAAAAACTTTCTTTTGAACGTGCCCACAGACGTGGCTGCCATGAAATCCCTCTATAGAGGATATTTTTTGTAGTACTGATCTAAGAACTGAAGAATTGTTAGTAACGATTATATAACTGTTTCTACAGGCTGGAGTCACGCCTTTAGAGGATAATGAACCCACCGATCCATACCGATATGAGATAACCGTTTATACCGGCTACGGAAAGAAAGCCGGTACAACATCAAATGTTTCATTTATCTTGGCTGGCGACGAGGGTGAATCTGAACCAAGGCTACTAAAAGATCCGAAAAGAAAGACCTTCCAACGTCGTGGTGTTGATATATTCATGGCCACTTTTCCAGAAAGTCTTGGTGAGGTCAACTATTTGCATGTCTGGCATGATAACTCAGGAAGGGCTCCATCATGGTATCTTAGTCGTGTGGTAGTGGAAGACCTGAACAATGATAAGAAATATCTCTTCATAACCGAATCATGGCTAGCAGTGGAGAGAGGTGATGGAACAGTTGACCGTCTGATTCCTGTAGCTGGAAAAGATGAGATCACTAGCTTTAATCATTTGTTCTATTCCACAACACAAACCAAACTCGCTGATGGACACTTGTGGTTTTCAATCTTCATGCGTCCAGCACGAAGCCGATTTACTCGTTTACAACGGTTGTCTTGTTGTTTGACGCTATTGTACTGCTCAATGTTAGCAAATGCCATGTTTTTTAACGTCGGAGGAGAAAGTGATCCCTCTTCTACTCTTCAAATAGGACCGCTTTCCTTCAGCCCAGCAGCTATCGGCATTGGTATAATGAGCAGTTTGGTCGTTGTGCCTGCAAATCTCTTCATCGTGACGGTATTCCGTGGATGCGAAGCCAAACCGACTAAGCAAGAAATGAAAGAGAAAAAGCAGCGAAAATATTGGTGGCTTTACGAACTTTTTTTTTGTTGTTTCGATCGTAGTAAACCTAAAAATGATTTCATCACGATCTTACACAAGAATCATAATCCTGACGACCAGTTCCTTGATCTAAGCACCAACAGTCGTACTCACTTACAAGAACTTGAAGCTCAGAGCATGACCGACATGAGCACTTCAAGCCGTGCCAACTTTGCAGAGCTAGAAGAGAATGAACCTTTCGACTTTGGTCTTGGGGAAGACGATATCAACTTTAAAATCTCCAAGCAAGAGAAACGTGAAGAGATGGCTAAAAGAATGAAGAAGAAGAAGAAGAAGAAGAAGAAGAAGATGTTCCCATACTGGTTCTTGTACGTTGGATGGGCAGTATGTGGTGCTACTTGCTTTATTTGTTCTTTCTTTATCGTTCTTTACGGTCTTCAGTTTGGTGTAGATAAGTCCGCCCAATGGTTGTCCTCTATGTTAATATCGTTTTTCCAAGATGTACTCATCAGCCAACCTATTAAGGTTGTCATCATTGCTCTTATCTTTGCTACTATTATCAAAAAGCCACCAGAGGAAGACGATGACGATGACGCCAAGAAGCTGGAAGACGAAGAGTTCTTGCATGAAAGTGGAGACAGCTCAGGTAAGGCTGTATGATTATTTGATGTGATAGGTCATCATAATAATAATGGTGATTGTGGGTTGATGGTGTGATGGTGATGGTGACAATGATGAACCTGATAATAATAATGGTGGTTGATAGTGATGATGAAGATGTATAGTGATGATTAACATGGTGCTGGTGCTTTGAGGTGATGATTAAAGTGATGATAGTAATTAAAATGATGAATATCATCTTGGTGATGTACTGATAGCAGTGGTCATTGATGTGAATGTTCATAACTGTTGATAATAATAATGGTGATTGTGATGTTATGAGGCTGCGAGATGTTTCTAATGATGTGGATGGGAAAAGTAACGATAGTAAAGATAATAATTATCCTCGAGATAAAACATACTATGTAAATACAGTATAGTATATATGCTGATGAGCTGAGAGTTGAATTATTGTTATTAATTATTAAATTATTAGATAACAGTTGTTTTAGTTCTAATTTTTGTTTTGTGGATTTTAAAGGAATTAAGCGAGACAGAAGAGTCAAAGCAAAAGGCATGATTCGCTTGAAACCACCGAACAAAGAGAAACTCAAGAAAGACAGAGAACAAAGGTAATAAATCATCTCTAATTAGGTTGTTTGCCTATTTATGTTACAATGCACTATATATATATATATATATATATATATATATATATATATATATATATATATATATATATATATATATATATATATATATATATATATATATATATATATATATATATATATATATATATATATATATATATATATATATATATATATATACAGCGTCTTGCAAAAATTATGTAAATCCTAGAATATACATATATACATATATCGGGTGCATTGTGGGAACGAGTGGTTTCAAGTATTTAAGCGTATTTACGAGTATTTAAGCATATTTATATACACCTATTTCAATTAACGTTGTCCATCTGGAATGGTTGATCTGAGACCGATAGGAATTATGGGAGCTCGTTAAACTGCAAATGTGTTGTTTTAATCACACTTGAATGGTGCTGAATTATGGATAATAGTATTTCAGAAGTAAACATTAATATTTGAGCGTGATTATGATAGTGTATTTGCAGTTTAACGAGCTCCCACAATTCCTATCGGTCTCAGATCGACCATTCCAGATGGACAACGTTAATTGAAATAAGTGTATAATAAAAGAGTATTTAAGACTACCTGACATCGCTACGTGTTAGAATACTATGAATCTCGCGCGTTTTCGATCCCACAATGCAACCGATACATGTATATATGTATATTCTAGGATTTACAGAATTTTTGCAAGACGCTGTATATATATATATATATATATATATATATATATATATATATATATATATATATATATATATATATATATATATATATATATATATATATATATATATATATATATATATATATATATATATATATATATATATATATATATATATATATATATATATATATATATATATATATATATATATATATATATATATATATATATATATATATATATATATATATATATATATATATATATATATATATATATATATATATATATATATATATATATATATACAGTCATTTGCAAAAATTCTGACCGTACAAGTATATAACTATATAAGTATATAGGTATATAGATATGTAGGTAATTCTGCCTTAAAACGCTCCAATATTTTTCAGAATTCATTCAATGACATGTAGTAAGCACCATTGAAGTATTATGGGTGGTTCTGATAGTATCAAGAACGCATAAAAGCACTCAAAGGCATAAATAAACATTACCCACAATGCACCCGATATACTTTAATGCGGTCAGAATTTTTGCAAACGACTGTGTACATATATATATATATATATATATATATATATATATATATATATATATATATATATATATATATATATATATATATATATATATATATATATATATATATATATATATATATATATATATATATATATATATATATATATAATAAAAAATCCATTCACTTTTTGCGCAAATTTCAATTCAATTGGTTAAAGTTTCTTTAAATCGGAATATTGTGATCCATGAGAATAATTGTTGTTCTAGACTGACTAGCCAGTTTTCTATTATATGTAAAAGTCCTTGTGTTTATATATCAAGAGCACAACGGTGTTCAGTTAAAACATTTTATTGATCGCTGTATCCCCGTCCCGTCCATATCAATAAAGTGTCATTTGTTATCTAATTCTAATATCTGTGTTAGGTTCCGTGAAATGAAGATGAATGCTATCATCAAAGAGGTGCTATTGTACGTTTTGTTCGTCACCTGTCTTTGTATCGTCAGCTATTCACATCGAGACCCAAGCTCATACCAGCTGCGGAAATCTATGTATGATACATTTGTGGATGGACATTATGGGGGAATCCGTAGCTTCTCATCGGTATGTACAAAGAATGGTCATAATACTTGACACCTATTTTAAAAATGTTGTCCATGAAAATGTTTAATGTCAATCCAGGACGGGAAAAAATATCTTTGGTATATTCCTCCGAACTATTGTGCGGGGTTCGCAGCCCGGCCGTATTAATGCTAAGGGTCTTGAATATTTGAGGTGCAGTTGTTTAATTTAAATTACATCTGCAAATGGCTAGAACTTTACACCTTCTCAAAAAAGGAAGTTAAATCGGAGGACGTCTCTCCTCACTCCATGCACATTGTATAGTAGGAACGTCAAAGAACCCGCACCACTATTTGATTAGGAGTAGGGCACAGAGCTCCAGGTGGTGTGGACAGGGCTTCTATCTGTAGTGATGACAAACTTTTAGTAATCGCGATTTAATAATCTTGTAAAATGAAATGGCATATATTTCTCAACAAATTACCCTCTTCGACACAGAAATAATGCCTGATAATCGAGTGGGGGTTAGGCAAATATTAAAGTGCACCTGACGCCTTTCATGATATTTTGCGAATCTGTTGTACATGAGGTGTATAATAAGTGTACTTAATTTTTCTTGATGTTGACCTCTCCTTTCTGAGATATAAACATTTGAAATCTGAAAATGCAAATGAAGTGACGTCATCCCAGGCCTCATTAAATATACAAAATTTATCTGGAAATAACTATAGCAATTTTTGAAAGCTCAATATTACTAATATTCACACTACCATTAACATTTTTACTACTTTACAAAAACAAGCTTGCTGTCAGCTTTGAAACAAAACTTTGACAAATTCCTGGGATGACGTCACCTCATTTGCATTTTCAGATTTCAAATGTTCATATCTCAAAAAGGAGAGGTCGACATCAAGAAATATTAAGTACACTTATTATACACCTCATGTACAACAGATTTGCAAAATATCATGAAGGGCGTCAGGTGCACTTTAATTGATCTATCGTTTGATCTCGTCAATATTCGAGTAAATAATGCTCGTTTACAAGAAGGAAGTTATGTATACTGAGTTACTGTTGATTAGTGTTTTGCTACTCAGTTATTTGTGTAACTGCCTTTTCATATATTGTTAATATATTTGATCAAAAATGGATTGTTTACTTCAATAATACGTGTTGCGATGATACCCATCGTTCCTTCTTGAATGCCGTCATATCGCATTGAACAAATCATATGAAATAAACGTATGCCTGTAAAATGTTTTCCGTCTTGAAATGACCTATCGCTTTGAAGAATTTTAAATAGGTGTATGCATGTATATAGCTTGTTTATAGCTTGATTGCCTTATGCAATCTCCACGCTTCATACTATTAAATTGTTAATTAGGTGCAAGAGTACTTTGTTTAACCCTTTGGGTTTTCTGTCTTGTACCCTCCACCTATTTTTTTCTATTTTTCATTGTACATTTTCTATTTTTCATTGTTTTCTTGTGTGTATGTGGTAAATAAAAACCTTTGAACCTTTGAACCAATATTGATTAAGTTTATTAATTGTTGTTTATATGTCATAGATAAGTACTCGTGAGAACTACTTCGAATGGGCCAAGACTACCTTAATGAATGCATTATTCACGGAATCCTGGTACAACGGCGATCCAATGGATGAAGGGTTTACTGCTGACGCCATGGCGTTTGTCGTCGGAGGAGCAAGGATTAGACAATTACGCGTTGAAAACGGTAACGAGTTTTACTCTTACTTACATAGTTACTATTTTATTCTCTTATTTCTTATTTAGTAAGTACTGAAGTAAGTAAGTAAATACTGAAGTAAGTAATTAAGTATGTAAGTAAGTAGGTTAAGACTTTACCTAGGTTAACACTTTATTGCAGATACCTGCAAAGTCCCTCAGGAATTACGTCGCTTTACCAAGCCATGTACAGCCTGGTATGGTTATTTTGCTGAAGATACTGGCCAGTACGACATTGCTTGGGATCCTCTCAAGAACGAATCGCTTTACAAGCCGCCATTCTCATTTAAATCCTGGGAGTTTTATGATTCTGGAGAAATGGATGCCATGCCAGTTATGGGTAATAATTCATAATTATTTGAAAACAAAATCTTATTCTGTAAATTCCCGGAATAAAAGACCAATATATCTGGAATGTTTTGTAACGTTTGTTTGCTCGTTCATGAATGGCTCTTTTTGCTATATTGCGTGCTTGATTATTTCTGTCTGCTTGTTGTGTATTTTTTGTTGTTGTTGTTGTATACATGTTTAATTGTCGGTTCGCTTGTATGATTCTTTTGTTGATTATACTTTTATTTGTTTATTTATTTGTTTATTTGTGAATCTGTCATAAAACGTTTTTGTTTTGTTTCTTTCTACCTTATGTATATAAACTTCATGTTTATGCTTTATGTTTTCTTTTCAGCTACCGTGTCTACATATGGTGGTGGTGGTTACGGAGCAGAGTTAAGCGAATCAAGAAAAAACGCATCCAAGATCATTGCAGCGTTGGAGAACTACACATGGATCGATGCACAAACACGAGCTGTTATAACAGAGTTATCCACCTACAACGCCGTCTCGAACCTTTTCTGCGTCATGACGCTTGTCGTAGAATTCCTGCCAACTAATGGAGTCTTCTTGTACACAGACTTGAAGATATCGCGCCTGTTCTCCACCAGTGGTGGAATGGAGACTCTTGTGGTTGTCTGTGAGTTCTTCATCTTGATCTTCTTTGCAGTGTTTATCTACCAAGAGTTAAAACAACTTTACCAAATGAAGAAGCAGTACTTCAAGGAGTTCTGGAATTGCGTTGAGTTTACAATGGTAATCTTTGTGTTTACAAGTGTGATCATGTTTCTAATGAGAATCAAATTGGTAGAGAACGCCATTAAAAAGTTGGAAAATAATCCAGGACAGTACGTCAGCTTCACACGTGTTTCCTCTTGGAGCGAAGCTTTCACGATCGTGACCGCTTTACTTGTGTTTATCACTTGGCTCAAGGGAATGAAGCTTCTTCGATTCAATACAAGAATTCAAGTTTTGTCCCAAACGCTAAAGGGAGCTGCTGGCCCACTTGCAACGTTCTCCATTGTTTTCCTCGTGTTCTTCCTTGCTTACGCACTTTTTGCCTTCGCCGTTTTCGGCCAGGACTTAGCGTCGTATTCCAACTTTGTGACGACATGTGAATCAGTCATGGGTCTTCTTCTAGGATCGTTTGACTTCGGAGAAATCGAAACTGCACAACCAATCATTGGTCCAATCTTCTTCTTTACCTTTATGGTGTTTGGTAACTTCATCATCATGAACATGTTCCTCACCATTATCATGGATGTCTTTGGTGAAGTTAAGGATTCAATTAGTGAAGATCCAGAAGAGTTAGTCATCGTAGAATACATGATCAAACGATTCCGTAAAGTAACAGGCCTGCAACCGAACAAGGTCCAAGTTGAAGACCCAGAAGAGAAGAAAGGAATGGAAGATAAGTTTAAAGAAGACATGAACGCCCTCAAGAAGAAGAAACGTAATAAACGACTTCTCAAATCCAAACCTCCAGTAGAATTCGCCATAGCACAACGGTTTACTCGCTTGGACGACTCATTGCGAGGCTTCTACTGTGAAGATTACGCCGAAGAAAGAATTTTTGATGATATAGTCGAGAAGAAATATGGAATCACTACCGAGCATTCATTTGCTGATGCAGCTACAGAGCTGAAGATTGAAGAAGAACGAGAAACTATCCGCCATGACATGTATGCAGCGTTGGATAACTTTGAGACAAGTTTTGATGAAGGAGCCTTTAATCTTGCCTTTGAAGAAGATGAGGCTCTTGTCGGCAAAAAATAAAAACTTTTCTCAATGTATAATATAGCCTTCGTATCAAGTTTGTCTTATGATTAACATTAACAATACAACGAGGGTGTAGCTTGCTGCGGTCAAAACCGAAGTCATGCTTATGTACAGTTTGGGTGCCAGTCTCGTATGTCTTTGAAATACTTGAACTTCAGATTATTTATAAATCCAATGTTGGTTTGTATGTGGGAATATTGTATCTTCTAAACTTCTAATTATTTCCAAGCACCTTTTAATCGTGCTACGAACTGTGGGTTTAAGTAATGTAATCCCAGGAGAATCACTACACCCTCAACTTTTTCTAAAACATTTTTGCTCAAAATTAGCTTTTTATCAACTTCACCTGGCTCCTCCTGGTCCTTGATAATTTAGATATTTCTGGTATTGGTTGATTATATAAAAAGTGTCTAATATTTACACGGTTACGCAGATAACCATCAGTTGTCGCAGCACGTCAAAATTGATCGATTTATCCCTTAAAGAATGCATGCTACTCAAAAATATACAACTATACTAGTCTAACAATAAATGTATGTGACATAATTTTGTTTTCTCTTTTTCCAACTTTTCGAGATGTGGTTACAGTGAGTGCCACTTGTACTCGAATGACCACGTGGAAACACGAAATACTTTTTTTTACATGTACAAGAGTCTGAGCGGCAGTCTTCAACACTAGTTATTCAAAGTGGCGTCTTATACATATATTGATATATATTTATGTGGGCCAATTTGGAAACCAGTCACTGTAATGTACTAAATTTGTTTACCCACTTTAAATAAAGTTTGTATGTATTTATGTATTTCAATTCAGTGTAAAAGGATTTATAAGAGACTAGTTAGTCTATAACAGTAACTATTCAAGGTTGTCGCCAAATTTGATTACAAACCATATATTCCAAATAAAACGTCATACTCTACTTATTTAAGACTATATAAAACCAAGGCACAGGTAGCCCAAACATTTGATTGATAAATATTTAAAACTTTTATAGAGTTGTGATCTGACTCTCAGTTGCATTTGCTATGTCTTAACAAGAATCCCTTTGATATATTTACTTTTTATGTTTCTTTCTGTAATTAGTGCGTATTGTTCGCTCTTCCAATCATATGTTTGGTTTCTTTTTAATAGGATTGGGTTTCCTGTGCTTTTAACTAGAATTTGCATGAATGATAATAAAAAAAGCATGTGAACCAGATTCGCTAGTACAAATGCATGAATTGATGTAGCCGAGATACATTACCTTATAGAATAGTAATAAAGGGTATTAAAACTGTGTTCTTCGTTATATCTTGCTAAAGTTTGAACCAATATTTTAATGATTGCAATGACACCTTTATACACCTATTTCAAAAATCGTTGTCGCAGCCAAACCTACAGTCAACACTCTGAAGCCTACAAAGGATGTCGGTAATATGAGCTGAGTATGTGATTTATTAATTACGTGTTTTTAGATAAATATTTGATTCATAATCTTCACCTGCAAAACTTGTTATGTTCATATACCACAAACACTTATAACCAAAATATGCTATGAATAAATCGATAACAAGAGTAGAAATACCAACATCCTTTGCAGGCTTCAGAGTGGACTGTAGCTTTGATTGCGACCACGATTTTTGAAATAGGTGTATAAGGTCTACTTATAGTTTCAACAGAAGGGTTACAGAGTGCACGCCATCAATCCGTGAAACAACTATAAACTATTATAGTATTTAACTATTAACTATTTTGTTATTCTAAATAAGAATTTACTCAGGAATAACCCAAACAATACACATTACAATTAAGGATACCTACTAGACTAAATAGCACTGTTCTGCTCCAGTGATAGAGTGGTTTTCATTAACCCGTGAAACAAAGTGTAATAGGGAAAGTGTAATAGATCGTAATAGTCGTGTAAAGACAATAAAATACAAAACAACCAAAGTGTAATAGTGTGTAATACGCTAAAGTTTGTTTCACGGATTAATGAAAACCACTCTATCTACACATTTGGTACAAAAATAGCGTAATTAGACAATACACATCTTGTTTTGTTTCACGGATATATGACGAGCACTCTTAGACTCCATCTACACGGATCCGGATACTTTTGAAACCGCATACTTTTTGATGCGAATCGGCCTATCGTTCACACGAATCCAGTGAATCCGGTCACCGAAACCGCATACTTTTACTTGAATCCTCCGGATACGCGGATTCGTGTGGACGCAAATATTTCTATGCGGTTTCAGCCGGATCGGATTCGTGTAGACGAGGCCTTAAAGGTCTAGTTATATAGCTTCAACAGGAGAGTTATATATAATTATAAGACAGTTATATATAGTTCTATTATTGTAAAATGTGTTAACATAGAACAATCAGTGTTATGCTGGGTGATCAATGATAGCAAAACGGAAACAATGAAGCTTTGACATTTTGGTTGAAAATGGAAAGATTGTCGACGTAACCCACGAAGAACTGTTAAGGCAACATTTGCTTCAACATTTGTTCGATTTGTTGAACGCTGCATGTAGGATGGTTGTTGAACGTATAGTACAGTACAGTACAGTACAGTTTCTCTATTGTTGACCTGGTCAACGAAGAGCCAGAGTGAATCGCTGGTTGATCAAACAGTGGGCAAACAGTACCGGTTTCGATATTTATTAAAGGCCCGGGTAAAAGGCTTCAACATTTGCTTCAACATTTGTTCGATTTGTTAAACGCTGTAGGATGGTTGTCGAACGATGTTGAACGTAGGTGGGCAAACGGTACCGGTTTCAATATTTAAGGCTTCAACATTTGCCTGTTCGATTTTGTTGAACGCTGTAGAATGGTTGTTGAACGTAGGTGGGCAAACGGTTTCAACATTTACTTCAACATCTGTTCGATTTTGTTGAATGGTAATGTTGAAACCGTTTGCCACCCCCTTTCAACATTTTTGAAACATGTTACGTATTTGAAAGACAACTAAATGCGCATGAGTATAGTCCACAATGTTGAACGGAGCAGGGCAAACGACTTCAACTCCGATTCAACATTCACAGAACAAAAGAAATGTTGAATTGATGTTGAAGCAAAGTTTAAACGCATTTACAGCGGTTCTCAGTCACACGTGCACCGCTCGCATAAAAAGCCCCGCTAAAAAACGTGAAGTTGGTGGACGTCAATCAAACTGTGTTTACAAGACGCATGGTTTTTTACTTCAGTCGGGCTGCGAAACATGTCTGAATCCGCGCGGACGAAGAGGTTGTTGTAGGAATTCAGACATGTTTTGCAACCCGACTGAAGTAAAAACACCATGCGTCTTGTAAACACAGTTTGATTGACGTCCACCAACTTCACGTTTTATAGCGGTGCTTTTTATGCGAGCGGTGCACGTGTAACTGAGAACTGCTGTAAAGTCTTTAACATCAATTCAACACGTTTCAACAATGTTGAAAGGGTGGCAAACGGCTTCAACATTGCCATTCAACAAAATTGAAACGAATGTTGAAGCAAATGTTGAAGCCGTTTGCCTGGGCCCTAACAATTGCAGAAGAACAAGAAAACAAAAATACTAGATAAATACATGCTGAGAAATATCGAACTCGCTCGCTGCGCTCACTCTTGCGATAAATTTCACAACACTAACTCTAGGATACAGTTTGTATCTCCGCGAGGCCACGTTATGCAATGCATCTTTTGCCTTACTTACTTACTTACTTACTTACTTACTTACTTACTTACTTACTTACTTACTTACTTACTTACTTACTTACTTACTTACTTACTTACTTACTTACTTACTTACTTACTTACTTACATTAAGACAGTCTTGGATACTGCTATTATATAATATTATTATAATGACCGCTAGTGCTGGGATTAGCAGTAATGCTATTATAAGCACGAAATAAACTGAAACTTACTTACTTACTTACTTACTTACTTAATTACTTACTAACTTACTTACTTACTTACTTACTTACTTACTTACTTACTTGTAGCTTTTTATCAAAAACTAATCTGGTTTGAAAGCTGGCCAATTGGGCTTCTTTTAAACAAAAATTCCACTAACATATAAAATGGCAAATGAACTTTCGCACAAGCTCTCCGATTGAGGGCATTATGTTAACCCTCATTGTTTGTTCTTATGGCTTGTCCATAAATGCTCCAGCTCTCTAAAGGGAACACAATGCTCTCCGACCAGTTATCCTTGATGTAGTTAATCATTTTAGGTAAATCTGTTGCTGCTTGAGGAAGTCGCCTAACAAATTGACGGGTAATATGAGATCGAATTTTATTAATATAAGTTCAAACCTTTAAGCATGAATGAACGATTCGCTAAGTATAAAGTCTAAAGAGTTACGGCGCCATGTTGAGCACATGGGCTATGTATGACCTGAAGCATATTACATGAACACATTAACTTAGAACAGAACATGTCTTCATCAAAGCTTTACAGCAAAGTTATCTAAATCAATACTAAGATTACTCTCAATATGTTTATAAATTACTTTACAAATACCTATTGTAATTATCCATATATATATATATATATATATATATATATATATATATATATATATATATATATATATATATATATATATATATATATATATATATATATATATATATATATATATATATATATATATATATATATATATATATATATATACAATTATTTTTCTGTTCTTTGCTTTACGTATGTTCATTTATATTTAAACTTAAGAAAGGGGCACTTAATTAGGTAACTATATAGCTCGCCCTTTCTCCTTCTTTAATTATTTTGTCTTTATGTTAACTATATATTAGATTTATCTACATAATTTTGTAAACATATTTGAAGGAGATAAATCAATAAAAATAAAACGATTCGCTTTCAATTAAATAATCTATTGTTCTTTCCCTCCCCCCACATTGTCTATCACTTTATGATTTGTTGATCACTTTTCCCGCATGGTATCTCTCTAAAGCGGCAAGCTTTCCATATGATCGCACCCGATTGCACTTGATAAAATGTATCCTATAATACTATAATATGGCACCTCACCCATGAAACAGCGCTTTCATTGAGTAAAAAACTAACCAAAAATGTTTATCAGCAATTCGGTTTAGACGTAGAACTTTATAAAGATTATATTTGATATGAAATAAGTGAAAATGGAAGGCTTAGTCGATACCGCACAGGAGATTCAAATGACTGTCTATTTTACAATAGAAACAGTAGGGACTTTGTGAAAGAGTGATTTTCATTTGATCGTGAAAAACGACTATTTAGACCCCGGCTACACGGATCCGGATACTTTTGAAACCGCATACTTTTTGATGCGAATCGGCCTATCGTTCACACGAATCCAGTGAATCCGGTCACCGAAACCGCATACTTTTGAATAGGAAACGATCAACAGGATTCGTGTGGACGCAAATATTTCTATGCGGTTTCAGCCGGATCGGATTCGTGTAGACGAGGCCTTAGTTCGTACTTGTTGGTAAATAAACAAAAGAAAACAATAGGTTCAGAGCGTTGTAACAACTATTAGTTTACCAATTCTTTCACGGTCATATGAAAATCACTCAAACGATTTAGTTCAATGTTATGTAATGATTTATCATTCCATTAGCTAAAGTATCACGGACTCAGAGTTCAGCGTCATGCATGTGCGATTATATGGAAACAGCTAGTATGATCCTACAGTGTCTTGAGGTGGCCTTGACCATTGTCTGTTGATGCAAATTCGACCATGTCCATCCATGCTTGAGAAATTAATCGATTAGGATTGGACTCGTCCTTCATCGTCTGGTTGATGTGCACAGCGAGGTAAGATATATTCTTTGTAACAAATACGCAATTGTATTTTGGTGCAACAGAGCATTCTCATTGAAGTCATCAAAAATATTTAAGAGTGAATGTCAGCAGAGTTAATAATTACAGCATAACGCGCCTTACCGTGGCCACCCAATTAAGACATGAAATCTAAAACTTTAGTTAATTTTCGACTTCTTTGCATAGTCTAGACCTATTATACTATTGATAAATAATGATAATAGAACTGAGTAGAGTGCAATTTTGTCTGAAATCATACGAGTGATTACAAAATTGCACGACCGCATAGCGGGATTGCAATTTGTTAATCACAAGTATGATTTCAGACCAAAATTCTACGGCACGGAGTTCTGTTACCACTTACTGTACGACTCGCCGTACCGTATAGTCACTTACATAAACGTTTGATGAATTTTTGACATTATTTTGACATTGTATCATCTCAATCGGACCAATAAGGTACAAGTTTATATCGAGAGGCGGAGTTTATATCGAGAGGAGGAAACTTTAGAAATTTTGATGTCTGTAATTGGTCCGATTCAGATGAAAAAATTTCAAAATAATGTCAAAAATTCATCAAAAGCTTTTGTAAGTGACCACGGTACGGCGAGTCGCACAGTAAAAGGTAAGCACAAGGAATATTTTTAACCCTAAAATGACTGCCGATCAACCCTGCTACCTACCACTTGCACAAAGAGAGCAACATCTTCGTAAAAAAAAGCAATGGAGTAAAACATTTCCAAATCACAAATTAACGAAATGCCGTTGTGGATTTTTGCTGGACATCCAAATCAGTTAATTAAGTCACATTCGTAATTTAAGAGGCTGTCGTCTGTGAGTTGCCGTTTATTAGTGTATAATAAAACTGGAATTCGTTTTTAGAAAAAATATTTTTTTTCCACATTTTTTGACAACTTTTCGATTTCTATCCGGAAGCCTATTTTTATCATCAAACGAGACTAAAAATTCAATCAACTTTGACTGTCGATAACTTTTCAAGATTTTCACCAAACAAAACCCCGTTGCTCACACAGAAACTCTTCATGACTATACCTTTATATTTTTTAAAAAACTTTTTCTAGAAAAGATAATAACGTAAAGTAATTTAGCCACGAAAATACTACTAGTTTAGCGACTGTGGGAGTTTGCCGAAATATTACATTTGAAATTCCTTCTCTCTCAAATGTGGCACCTAGCTAAGAAATGTCATTGGTATAGTGAGAAAATGTAAGGAATAAACTTATGTAATCTGAAAAAAAATTCGTTACTCACTTAAAATTGAGTGAACTACCGGTGACTGAAGTTGAGCGTTTTTACTCAAATTTGCATATTCGTGTAAATAATTTGTGACGTAACCATTTACCTAAAAGTTCGCTTTCGTCGACAAAATTCACGAATTGGGCGAAAAACAGTTTGCAATCAATACCAGTAATTATATTTCATCATATTAGAGGACATTTCACATTGTTTTGGTGTTCTAAAATTGATTTATCAATAGCACATTGTGTGCGTAATTAGTTACGTAACCGCAGACTTTAACTGATTATCGGCATGTACTTCATCTTGCATATTTATATTGTATTTATTTAACTATTTTTAGGATTTATTTCTTATAATAACTAGAGATGAAACGCAATTATTATTACTGATTATTGTTGATCAAAGCAGTGCGCAGAAAGCATCCCTACCCTTCATATTCAGACACAAAAATGCTGTCTTGTCATACTTCCGGTAGGAAGAAAAAGCGGGAAAGTTTTCCCGCCAATACACTGTTATTTTCTTTTCTGTCTTTTTGATGAGGTTGATAATCCGATGCTATCGTAATTGTTCTTTTCATATATAATTTATGATAAAGACTGACATTAAAGACTGACTGAAGCAAATTTAGGAAATCTACAGGTAATCGGACGTATTAGGCCGACAGACAAGTGCCTGTCAATGTTCAAATCAAATATATGGCAAATACAATTTCAGGCTAGTTCACATGCACACGTATATTTATCATGTCGTCTGTTTGTGAGATATCAAACTGTTCGGGGTGTTGGAGGTATATGTTGAGGAGATAGAGAATTGTGACGATGATATTTCCGTACATCTTGCAAGTTGCAATCTCGAGATCTGGTTTGAACGAATGGCAACTAATAGTCGCAAGATCAGGATTATTTAGTCTTGACAACATAGCTACAAAAAAAAAACATGAAAATATGTAAAAGCCATCGCGATAAACTTGGCAGGCATTGGAGGCCTTTGAGGTCCTGTCAGTATCCGTTTCATTCAGGTCCACATAAATACAAAACTCGAAGTGTCTTTAATGCTCGCATTTCAATAGCCTGCGTAAACAGACCCTTATTAGCGCTTGAAACGTCTCCCGCCAAAACTTTGTTGGTCTGTTTACGCAGGCTAGCATTTCAATGGATTCACAAAATGTACGGAATCCTAGTGCAGATATAGGATCACGTAAGTGTTTATATAATTTTCCGTCTGTTTCCGTCTGTTCTGCGTTAAATGATATTTATTGTTATCACTTTCCATATAATTATTATCAACATCATTATCATGCATCAACATTATCAACATCATTAATAATATCTTAATCATTTATTTTTTAATCATCAATGTTTCATCCGCACAATTTCTCTAATCATCATCATTATCGTTATTATTATAATTATTATCAATCCTAACCAATCCATCTTTGGCACGACTGCTTTAGAAATGGGATGGGCATTGACTAAACCAAAACTGACCAGGAGGAGCCAACGGTCAGCTGGGACAATTATAACTGTTCTTACATCCCAGCCAGATATGAGTCAATTTGAGTCCCAGGAAACGTTTGGGTTGGCCCAAGAATGTTTCCCAGGAAAATATTTTTTTTAGAACCAAAAAAACAAAAACAAAAACAAAAAAATGGTTGTTTAAGTGATGTTTTATAATTATAAACAAAACATCAGTGTTTGAGATTGGTACGAGAAACGGGGCTACCCGAAAATTTACGTTTTCCAGGTAATTTCAGAATGACAGGATGTATATAATGAAAAACGTGAGAGCGTAGAATAGTCAAGGTACAGAATTTAATTCCCAGGAACTTACTCTTATAAGAACAGTTTTTTTAAAGAACACCCCCGTTGGTTCCTCCTGAAAAACTGGAAGTAAACGTTTTTCGGACAATGTCAGAGATTTTCTTGTTCATAAATTTGAATCAGGCGAAAGAACGGGCAATAAAGCCGACGCCGCAGCTGTTGCACTAGAGATGAGGTGCGAGAGAAGCAAGGACGGTCAACGACATTTTACAAGAGAAGAGTGGCTCAACCAAGCTCAAATTAAAAGCTTTTTTCAAGGTTAGCAAAATCTAGAAGAGTCGATCGCTTAACAAAAGCAAGTACAATTGGACGTGACAGTATCAACGACGATAGTGACAGTGTAAATGATGAAGACGAAGAACTTAGACATGAGTTGATACAAAGTGTTTTTGATAACATTTCTATAACACATCCTATTACGTTCCAAGAATTTAACTTATGTGACATTTCAAAGAAAGAAAGAAAATAAATGGAAACTAGCGAGTAAACTAGTATAGGCTGCGTCGGTGTTTGATATAAATGATAGGTAATAGAATCAAATTAGTAACACCGTAAAAAATGTTGACTTAACTTTACTGACGTTTCGAGCTCGAAACGTCAGTAAAGTTAAGGAGGCTCTTAATGGTTTTTTGAGCGCGCGCGCAATATCACCAATTTTACAAGACCCCTCTGACGCGTACAAAATGTATTTTTATTAATAACAACACAATGAAATGGTAGATTTTTTTTATTTTTTGGTAATTTGTTCCAATTAAGGTTTAGATTTAGTAGATCCATTTTAAGAAAAATCTGTAATGAAAACCCATTTATATCTAGAAAAAATCATTTTTTTAATATTTTAAAGGTTTCGCATTACAGATTTTTTTTATTTTTCCTCAGTTGCAAGACCAGGTAGGGAACTAGACATGTACAAGTTTTAAAAAACTTGAAGGATTTGGAGATATCAGCTTTAATAAAGGAATTTCAGGTCCTTTTTGCAGCGGCCTGCTGTTGTCATGACAACGTCAAACGCAATAATTTAAAACAAAATGATATCCTAGATCCATAAGCTTTAAAATGATATATCGGTTAACTGTATAGCTTTACAATAATGCTGCATAAAATGCAATATAAAGTAGGTATATAGATATATACAGAAACCATTTCGAGCCTCCTTAAGTCAACATTTTTTACGGTGTTACAAATTTCATTTTATTACCTATCATTTCAAAGAAAGGTGAACTTGGCTCATTTAAAATTAAAATGCTGAAAGAGATGTGCAATTAGTTTGAAATTAAAATAAAATAAAGAAAAAGAAAGCAAATTTGATAAAAAAGATTTCACAGATGATCATCAACTGCTCATGTTCAAGTTAAGACCCGTTCGAAACTAAGAAAGCAGTTATAATCGCAAAAATACATACCTTGGTGTTCTCACAAGCCAATCAAAATAAAGAAAACTTAGTACTTTGACTAACTACTTAATTCAAACAATCTATACCTACAAAAAAAGTTAAATAAGTTCAATTATATGCAAGATGAAGTAAATGCCGATAATCAGTTAAAGTCAGTCTTTCTCATAAATTATATATGAAACCTCACAAAAAGACAGAAAAAAAATAACAGTGTATTGGCGGGAAAACTTGTTCTTCCCACCGGAAGTATGACAAGACAGCATTTTTGTGTCTGAATATGATGGGTAGGGATGCTTTCTGCGCACTGCTTTGATCAACAATAATCAGTAACAATAATTGCATTTCATCTCTAGTTATTATAAGAAATAAATCCTAAAAATAGTTAAATAAATACAATATAAATATGCAAGATGAAGTACATGCCGATAATTAGTCAAAGTCTGCTGTTACGTAACTAATTACGCACACAATGTGCTATCGATAAATACATTTTAGAACACCAAAACAATGTGAAATGTCCTCTAATATGATCAAATATAATTACTGGTATTGATTTCAAACTGTTTTTCGCCCAATACGTGAATTTCGTCGACGAAAGCGAACTTTAGGTAAATGGTTACGTCACAAATTATTTACACAAATATGCAAATTTGAGTAAAAACGCTCAACTTCAGTCACCGGTAGTTCACTCAATTTTAGGTGAGTAACGAATTTTTTTTCAGATTACATAAGTTTATTCCTTATATTTTCTCACTATACCAATGACATTTCTCAGCTAGGTGCCACATTTGAGAAATAAGGATTTTCAAATGTAATATATTGGCAAACTCCCACAGTCGCTAAACAAAAATTCGTCCGGTACCGTGTAAATGTAGCCATAAACAGCCCAGTGCGCATGGGTAGATCTTAAAACCACTGACAAACCTTGCCCGGTTCTGATGGTCTCGTCTGAACAAAACGAAAATATTGATCGGCTCCGTGTGAACAGCATGTCCAGGTCGATCTTTTAACTGGTCCAAAAATTCGCCCGGTACCGTGTAAACGTAGCCTAAACAATAGAAAACTATAGAATTAGCATAATATATCACATTGCTAGTGTTGTGCCGCTCATCCAATAAGATCAATTGAAATTATAAAGTTTCCCAGAGCCGTCGACTTTTAGTTAGAAAGTTGACAAGCGTCTGTTTACGAGAATGACCTATTGACTTGCTGCTAACAGTTCTCATATCTTTTCAGTGTTGGACATTTTAGAATAAGAATTTCTGAGTGCAAAGATGACGACCGAATACCATCCCCCTGGCTTAGAAACGTGGGATATAGTGGTTGTTGTCTTATACATGGTGATCATACTAGGCATTGGGATATATGTAAGTACATAATCCACACAAATATTTGACCTTGCAATCAATCAATTTCATTCCACATCTTCAGCGAACATATTTGCTGTAGACATTGTGGTTGGCATCCGTATATAGAATACCATGTTTCATTTTGAAGCCATCAAAAGTTGTAGTTCTTCGTCTGGTTTTAAATTGTGTTCACATCACTTGTCTCCAAGTGGTGTCCAGGACTGATGCCCTTTGGACTGTTGATTCGCACCAAAAAAGTTTGTCGATATATACTTTATGTTTTGAACATATTCTCATTGTTTCTAGTCAATATTTTTATGGAATTCCTGTAGAAAATACAGCTCAAAAACGTATCTAAGGAAGGCATTTTGTTGAAATACGAGAGACGTGAATGATAACTGATTCCTAATTGACGATGTCTCATGTCAATACTGTAAGAAACGCGATGCATTCTAGTCAAATCTCTTTAATAACAGCTTAAACACCACGGCTTTTGTATTCCTGAATAAAACACGCTTTTCTAGCATCAGATGTTCCTTTTTCTATAAATATAATCTCAAATTAGCAAAGCAATACGGCTTTGAAAACATAAAAAATATTGTAGATACAAGTTCCAAGAGTATGCGTAGAGTTATTCGACAGTCCTTTATAAACATAGACGAACACGGTATCCTGTTTATATATTTGTTCTAGTCATAACTCATAACAATACTTGTGCGAGGTTCGGTCAGGGTGGCCTATTGTTGAGAGGTCCGATCTTTAAAAAGCTTTGGCCGTTATCGATCACCGCGTTGTGTTATTTGGCAAGACATTTAATTAACTCACGCACTACAATGTCTCTATCCGCCAAAATGTAAAAGTGGGAACCGGACAATGGTTAGTTTGAAAACCTGACAAAAAAAGCTGGAGTTTCCCTACTTTCCAATTGCCAATTGATAAAATTGATATAAATTGATAATCAATTTACTAATTGACTATCTCCCGCGGGGTAAAAGTATCTGGGATGCTCGTCGTATCTTTTAAAGGATAAATGAACGATTTGGTATATTTTAGAGTACCGAAGAAGAAGTTGGCACATTTGTTACCAGGTAGTTCAGATGTAATGCAATTTCTTTTCAAGAGTACGATGAAAGAAGTTGATCAACGTACAGTGCGGAATAAGGCATAATTATCAGAATTGGCATCTTGAATTAATGTGTGGTATCTTTTAGGGGTTAAAAATCTGCAAAACCACGCCCATGTACGGTATCTTTTAGGGGTATTTTCTTAATTTTCGACAAACATCCCGGCCTGATACCTTTACCGGGGAGTCGCCCATGCCCCCACCCCCTCCACACACACACACACACACCACCCTCCCCCTGGGATAAAACCTTAGTTTTAATCAATCATGATGTTCCGTCAACAGGCAACCATCAAATCGAGCCGTAACACTGTCAATGGATACTTCTTGGCGGGAAGATTTATGACATGGATTCCGGTCAGTATTCATATTTTTTTGTTGAATCCAATATTATTCCTTGTACATCATTTCTGTGATCGTTTGTCACCCTTGGAAAGTTTACATGCTTGTGGCGCAAAGGATCATGGATCAGTTCAAAAACTAAATGTGCTTTTTTAACGTCAAACAGTCATTCGTCATATACACCTAATTGTACGTATGCTGCCAGATGAAAAAAAAGTAGTGATTTATAAGAAAGTAATTATAAAAGAAAGAGTTTTACAACTTTATTTTTGGCCATAAATAAGGGGCTTTTTTATGAAGGCGAGTTGTCCCTAGCTGGGAGAACTCGCCTTCATATATACAGCTCCTAAGAACTACGACGTTCTACATGTTTTCATAAAAGATGAACAATATTCAAGCAATCCTTTTTTTATTTGTTTTCTTTCTGTATCAGGTTGGTGCATCAGTGTTTGCAAGCAATATTGGCAGCGAGCACTTCGTTGGAATGGCTGGTTCTGGCGCTGCTGGCGGGATAGGAGTAGCTGCCTATAACACTAGTGTAAGTACACTTATTATATGACTGGTTAATTTCGTGCAATCTGATTGGCTCGCGCGCGGGCTGTATTTTGCGTATCACGGACCACGGACTATATTTTTTATCTGCCGGACCTGTGTCCCGGATGTAGTAAGCTTCACTTTTTTCGCGCAAGATTCAAACTTTGTTGTCTTTCTGTCTTTACAGAATGCGATAAAATAAACAAAAACCGACTGAAAAAAAAATTAAAGGCTAAGTGGCGAGCATTCCTAGTTTTTGCAAACATTTTGACAAGCAAAAGTTGAGAAAATCAAATCAAGAAATATTGCAAAAAAATTCACGAGAGAAGTACACAAAAGGTTGTAAGAATACGCAAAAGTTGTTTTCAATTCTCTAAAGAACATAACGTTCGTTCACATACCTCAATAATAGTTGAAAAGTATACTTTTAGTTTTTATCTATCCTTGTAAACAACACCCGACGGCGGTTGGAGTTGAGCTATCTTTTGTTGCCGATAATTATGTCGTTGCTTTTCATTCACTTTTAAAAAGCTTTAAAAATCACAATAAGTTTGTCTACTAAAGTTAACAACGTTTTTGAAGTCAAGAAGTGTTATTGTCTTTCTTTTTCTGCATACAAAAGGTTCAAACATCTTAAAAAGGTCGATTTACTTGATTCAAAGTCCTGTCAGCGATCCTCATGCTTTTATCTTCTTCATAAATTATGACACAGACAAATCAATTCCGTCAACTGCAGTTGATGATGATTTTGATTAAAGTTCTTATTATTATTTATCAAAAAATAAGCTTCCGTAGGCTCTATTTCTCGATGCCAACGTCCACAGGACCGACGAATTTCAACTCGTTTTAACATCCATCGTGCATTCGTGGTTCACTTGTTTATGTCAGCTATAAAAATTCTTTACAAAACTTGTTTTTTGTTTCTTGACTTTCTTTGATGTTGAGATATAAACAAAACCCTTTCTCTTTAAATGATCTTTGATTTGGAATGAGAAAGCTGCAGTAATTTTAATATTTTTGCATTAAAATTTCTGTACTGAGGCAGCCGTCACATGAATGAAAACCGGTTTCAACAGGTTTCAACCCGCTCTTTTTCAGTAAAACTACTGGAAAGTCATTCGAAAGCAACGCGCGTCGTAAATATATCAAAACAAATTATTACTTTTTCTCTTTGAAATAGTCATATTATAAACGAATTATTAACCTCGCTTGCTCGGTCTGTATGTAAAATATCAGACATCGGTCTTTTTTGTACGGACCTCGCTGCGCTCGTTCCGTACTGTCAAGACCTCGGTCTGATATTTTCCATACAGACCTCGCGCTCGGTTAATAACCTCTTAATATTTATTACCATTTGGCATGTCAACATGTGCAGTGAGTAAAACGAGTTGACTGACCTGGATCAATCGAATCAATCGAAAGTCTGAGTTGTAAGCAGACTTGGATTATAATCATCCACATCATAACACTCTTCTCTTCTCGTCTCGTCTCGTCTCGTCTCGTCTCGTCTCGTCTCGTCTCGTCTCGTCTCGTCTCGTCTCGTCTCGTCTCGTCTCGTCTCGTCTCGTCTCGTCTCGTCTCGTCTCTTCACCTCTCTTCTCTTCTCTTCTCTTCTCTTCTCTTCTCTTCTCTTCTCTTCTCTTCTCTTCTCTTCTCTTCTCTTCTCTTCTCTTCTCTTCTCTTCTCTTCTCTTCTCTTCTCTTCTCTTCTCTTCTCTTCTCTTCTCTTCTCTTCTCTTCTCTTCTCTTCTCTTCTCTTCTCTTCTCTTCTCTTCTCTTCTCTTCTCTTCTCTTCTCTTCTCTTCTCTTCATTGATATATTGATATTTATCCGTCTATTTTACATATATTTTCATTGGCAGGCTAATATATTGCTACCTTTCCTTGGTTTTATAATCATCCCAGTCTACATCGCTGGAGGGGTAAGCTTTTGTATATATCGTAACTACTAGTATCGGCATTAATGGGTTCAAAGGCATAACCTCACATGGCGGGAGCTGTATTGCATCTATTCACATTGCTTAAAAAGTATTGTTGTAACATGTTCTAAACAGTATGCTATGTCTTTTTTTTTTTTATAAAAACAAATTGTAAACTCACCCCGATGGTCTATCAAATAACGATGACGATGAGCGCGCGAAATTCGCTATTCACCGATTTGAATTATACAAGAACACTTGAATTGTCTAGAGCATAGGATCGGTCACGTGACTCCTTGTCTCACATGGCTCGGTCGGGACTGGGTACTATGTATCCCGTGTCAATATGGCGGACAAAGATGGCGGACAAAGATGGCGGACTCGGGCGGACTTTTGTGATGTGAACGCGATAGAAATACACAGGACAGACCTTTTTTTCATTGAAGATGTTTTTATTTTACATCGAATATTGTTTCCGATCTCATTTGGGTTGTAATGAATTGACTCCAATCAATTGACTACGCAAAACATTGAAAACATGTGGATTTTTGGGATTCAAACAAGCCCGGGAAACAAGTTAAACTTGCTACATAAACACTTGGAAGAAAAGGTAAGCCTTATTCACTGTTAAAGCAGTTTTAACTGTTAACTGCAGCTAACGTACGAATTTTCATGTGGACCTTGGATCGTAAGACTTTTGAGTTCGTTAAATCATAATAAGGTTTCATGCCATGTCTTACTGTCAAATGGCCTGCATACATTAAATAATTTCAAGCATAAATTTTTCTATACTATGTCATTACTATGAATTTGTTTTGATGTAGATTTTAGACTGAGTAATATGTCTACATCCAAGTACAAACACAGTTTGTCAATAAATTCATCACCAGCTTCAAAATATTTACTAGTTGAGTTGTTTTGGATAACTTTTGGGTCATCACATAACACATCTGATTCAATACATTCTTGTTTTGGCTGTTGACTTGTGTTGATTATGGGTTGTTGTAGGTAGTGTGTGGTCTGATGTACTTTTTCTTGAATATGCGTTGATTAAAATTGTACCATTGTTTATAGTGTTTTTCACATATTAACTGAGACTTTGCTTTTCAAGCATCAATGTAAAAATAAGTGCACAGAAGGCTTGTCAATAAAGGGTCACACTTTTTGTCTTTTCTTTTATCCTTGACTACATATAAATGGCCTTAAATTATCCTCTCTATGTATGTTCTTTAGAGAATAGTTTTCTTTTGTATTTGTTTTCTATTTTTCTATTCTTGTTGAGGCCACATTTGCTTCAGTGAATGTTGATACATAGGGGGGTAGAATTTCATCATCTGTTTTTCTTCTTTTTATTGCAGGAGCATTGTTTGGTGTTTGTAAACCCTGCAGCATGCAGAACAAGAAATTAAAATGATTATGTTGCCACTGATGTTACAATGAAGATGTATCACATGTACATTGTAGTAGTATTATGATAAATACACCTACTTCAAAAATCGTTGTCGGCTACAGTCCACACTCTAAAGCCTGCAAAGGATGGACTTGATTTTTGATTCATTACACGTTTTTAAAGAAATATTTGTATTCATATCTACCACAACAACAACTTGTTATGGTCATATAACACAAACACGTACAACCAAAATATGCTATGAATAAATCGATAACAAGAGAACGAAATACCGACATCCTTTGCAGACTTTAGAGTGTGGACTGTTGCTTTGTTTGCAACAACAGTTTTTGAAATAGGTGTATATTGATCAGCATCTTCTGTATATGTATTTTTAATTATTACTTTGTGTCCACTAAATTTGCTACCAAATGGACAAACATCTGAATTCTATAAATTATTTGCTTTTCCTTTATAATTTATTTTATGCGTAAATTGATGATTATTGTTATTTTGGTTCAGAAATCAGATTTACATTAGATTTTGGGTGATTGCTACTACATTATATATTTTTTGGTGTAAGAACAATTTTTATTGTCAATACAAATAAAATACTGATTCATTTTGATAAACAAGAATTCTTAATTTTCAATGTGAAAGTATTCTGTAGATCAATTTCTTGATTTTGATCAAAGCTATGATATTTATATTATATTTTAGTGTTCTATATCCCATAGTGGAGTAAAGGCATTCAACCCGTGAAATAGAAATTGCTTGCTAAAGTGTAATATTTAGTCAAATAGACACAAAAGAAAACAATTGAACAAGAGACTGCTAAGGTGTATTAGTCTAATATCTATTTCACGGGTTAAATGATTTCACTCTATCTAAATATAATATTCCTATGGCGAGGCCTTTTGTTTTTTATTGTTTTGCCACCTCGCCAGTGAAATACTATATAGAAGTTCACAATGCATTATAAGTACTATATAGAGTACAAACATTAAAAGTGTGCAACATAAATACCACTAAATACTGCTAAATTATGCTAATTCTATTGTTCTCTATTGTTTAATCAACACTATTTAGTGGTAAATAGTGCAAAGTATTGCACACTTTTAGTGTTTGTACTCTAGTAAGACATATAATAAAACACTGTTTTGCTATGGTCATGTGATATTTAATTTTGACAACATTCTTTGTGGGTGTGATCATATTCTAAGACAGTTAGATAATGAATGCTCGTGTCCTATGGGACATAGAGTCTCTCGCGGTGCCCATCTTCCCATAACTATATCAGCAAAAGCCTGATTTATGTGAAAGATGATTTCTTTTGTATGTAGTTAACACTCAGTCATTCTAGTTGTCAGTGAATAATATAATCAAAATGTATACAATAGAGTCCATGAAATAGAATCTAAATAGTTCCTAACTAAAAGTTTTTATTTAGCGACTATTAGTCACTATCACTCAACTGGAACAGCTTTAGTAACAATACACAAGGGAAATCAAATACTCAAAACCATAGAAAGTTAATACTTTATTCATTGTGTATTGTTACTTAAGCTGTTTCAGTTGAGTGATAGTGACTAATAGTCACTAAATAAAAACTATTAGTAACTATTTAGAATTTATTTCATGGACATAGTGTAAGCACTCTATGTAATAAATTTACAGGAACATTGATGCAAATCTCATGGAAATGGCTACTTGTTTTTATGATTACATAGAGTGCTTGCTCTAAATTTGTGAAAGAAATAGCTCTATTTTGTAAATATATAACCAATTGAGTGGAGAGTGGTTTTATAAAACCTTCATAAAACCAAATTTTATTAATTAAAATGTAATTGTCTGATTCAAAAATAAAGAAAACACAAATAAAGTAATAGGGTATAATGATAGTATGATAAAGTACATTAAGTACACAGGTTTATGAAAACAAGACAACAAAAATTTGACTTAATGTCCACCATGGATATTATCCATGATGTCCACAAGTTTAGTACAACTACTCTTTTCACAATCATTATTCCTATCCTTTAATAAATATATCATTCTCACCACAAATATATTTTTGTTCTTTATTATTTCTAAATAAATTACTCCCAACACAACACAACACAATTTGCTTTCCATAATTGTTCTTTCAAAAAAACATTTAAAATTATTTATATAAGATTAATTATTTGAGCAAAATGAACTGTGATTCACACACCTTTTTTCACACTTTTACTACGTACTTTGCAAAAAAATAAGTACACAAACAAGCCAGAGAAATAAGCTTGGATTCAAGATTGAAGGAAAAACAAAAATAAAGAAAACCGGTGAGCTTTAATACATCAAATACCGACAATAGTTCTATTTTTTTTCGCTTGTTTTGCTCAATTAAATGAGGAACATTTTGAAAATAATATAGCAATGACCCCATCACGAAGTCAATGCGATATAAAACAACAACAAACAAATCTTTTAAAAAGCAAAATAATAGCTAAAAGCTTTCTTTTGTTCACACAAAACATTTATCACAAGGTTCAGTATACTTATTTTCAACGTAAAAAGACAACATTTTAAGCGTATTAAATTCATAGAAATTAGTCGTTTATTAAACAAAACAATAAACAACATTGTGTACAAGCTTCAAATATCAAAACACAAGCCAACATATATCAGTTTTCATACAACTAACCCCACAAGAATCCGAGAACAGGTTCCCTGCTAAAAGTAAGAGTCCCGGAATTTTCAGCCGCCATGTTGAAAGGCCGCCATATTGACACGGGATCCCAGCCAATCACGTTCAATGATCTAACAGCGCGCGAGGGCCAATCACAATCGAGAACGAAAATCCTATGCTCTAGACAATGAAGTGCATGCATATATTAGTTGAATGATTCCCACTTTTATCTTGACAATTTTAGTAAAACATGAAGTATTATACAGTTCGCGTCCGATCTTTATGAGATATACAGTAGCAAGTCTTTGACTTCATATTCCATACAAGTCGGCCTTACTGCATGTTCACACTGTATATAGTACATAAACCTTTTAGTTATTGACTAAGTCAGAATCAGTCACTAAGGCATGAACCACACATTACAATGAAGGTTATACAATAGTTATACTGCTCTGCTCTATGATATAAAAACGTTTGCGCAAATTAGTACAATTAGAAATATTTAGTTTTGTTTCACAGTTCTATGGTGTTCATAAACATCCAATGTACGTGAAGGAAACCATGTAACAGCTAAAGGCCCGGGCAAACGGTTTCAACATTTGCTTCAACTGACATCCGTTCGATTTTGTTGAATGGCAATGTTTAAACGCTTTTAAACTCGTTCAACATTGTTGAAACGTGTTGAGTCGATGTTTAATTGATGATGAAAGAGTTTGAAAGCTTTTAAACATTGCCATTCAACAAAATCGAGCGGATGTTGAAGCAAATGTTGAAGCCGCTTGCCCGGGCCCTAATTTTGTTTCATGGATATATAGTGTTTGTGCTCTAATTTATGATGTGTTGCTTGACAGATTTCTACCGTTCCCGAGTACATACACAAACGATATGGGGGACAAAGAATTCGCGTATGGTTATCAGCTCTTTCTATGTTTCTTTATGTCTTTACTAAGATATCTGTAAGTGATATTGAAATAGTTCTAGATCTTTACGTGTAATAAGCTAACAGTTTTATAAGAGTGAATGGTCTGATCCCAGGTGTAATTGATGTAGATGAGGCATGATCGTCCGGGGTGGTGTAGTCTTGAGAAAGACTGATGGTGTTGATGTCTGACGTTTCGACAACCTGAGCGGAAGTCATCTTCAGAGTAAAGAAAATGAAAAGACAGCGGTGTTATTTATGTGTCTGGTTCGTCGGTAACAGTTTTATTTTAATTCTACAGCTAGTGACATACGTTTTGACAGTACCTAATTTATTCGCATAAGCGCCGTACTCGCATAAGCGCCGTACTCGAATAAGAGTTACTCTAGAATTGGAACAGCATTGGAAATAGTTCAGTTCGGACTTCTACGATTGCAATTGTTTTAATTGCTTACTATTCTGCAACGATGATTTCTCAAAAAGAAACATGTGAGCCGAGTTGTGTGAAAAATATTAAACGTAGAGGTATACTGAGTGTGAGTGAGTCTCCCCAATTAATGGGGCGCACTGTGTCCAGCTAGAAGATTGAGACGTTAAAAACAGTTATCATTATCATTATCATTATCATCATCATCATCATCATCGTCATCATTATTATTATTATTATTATTGCGATCGTCATCATACCCACTTTCATAACCCTGCGGTTATGAAAGTGGGTATGATGACGATCGTAATAATAATAGCAGACTAATATATGTTAATAGAATTAAATATGTTCTTACTCAATTTCAGGTCAACTTGTTTGCGGGCGCGTTGTTTGTTCGTTTAGCACTTGGATGGAACCTTTACCTTGCTATTCTGCTCATGCTATTTATAACCTTCCTTTGTACTGTGACTGGTAAGATGTTTTGAACTATTATTCTTTGTATCGATCAGAAATTAAATACCGTATGCAATCTTGAAAACATTGCCATTACAATATATAATGATTTTTTAAAAGGTTGAGACAGAACAATAGGCATATCTTTGATGCGTTTTGTTTCTTTTTTCTTGTTTGTTTTGTTTTAAATTTCAAGGCTTCATTTATTGGCCCATTGATGTTTTTTCTCAATTTGTAAATACGTACTAAAAACAACCAATTTATTATTTGTTATTCAGGTGGATTAACTGCTGTTATCTATACCGATACACTCTGTACATTTCTGATGGCTTTAGGATCGCTTATAGTCATGTTTATTGGTAGGTACCATGCTCATTACCCAACAATGCTTTGCGCGAGCAGCGCATCTTGCTAGATTACATTACAGTCAAAAGTGAAAAAAAAAACTAGCGCTACGCATCAAATTTCATCAAATACGCGCGGTATTTTTTATTAAGATTTAATAACACGTTTAATACCGTGAAAAGGGATGATTTGTTTTGACAACAAAAGCATTAGCCTGGCATTTAATAGTCATCACACACCGAGTGAAGTGCCTTTCGATTTTTGGCATTTTCAAGGTCAGATCAACATATATAAGGTCAAGAATCTCACATTTTGCTCTATGTTTGTCACTCTTCAAAATACTAAATGAGCTTTATTCTAAGAATGAGCTTTTGACAAATGTTTTCGTATTGTAAAATTGGTACGAATAGCCGCCGAAACAACATATTCGCTATAAACGTAATGAAAGATGCAAATAAATATTGTACAATATTACTGGGAATATTCAGCTTTGCTCTACAATAAATAAGCTTCGGCAACTGGCAGTTTTCTTATTGTTCTGCAAATTTTGATGCGACTGCACAAATACATATTGTTCTCTTAGACTTTCTGCCGATTCATTACTATCTCTTCTTCACAACATTATTTTTGCACATTGGTTTTTCAGTTGATATATCTCTTTCAAGCAGTAGCCTCATGCAGTCTTAGACTGCCTATTTTTGGGATTGTCTGGACCACTGTCATAATTATCTATCAATACATACAACATTGATTGGATGGGGGATGGGGAAGGAACAGCTGAGAAATGCTGACTAGGTCTATAAAAACCGAAAGTGTCCATGATTGTAGCCCTTCGTCGGAGTAAAAGAGTTAGACTAAGAGAGTTACTAAGTATGAATATGAAGCGGGCATAGTGATGAACCAATCAGAAAGTGATAGAAATTTAGGAGGAGGGAAAGAACAATAGATAATAGCCTATAGTTACCCAGCGAAATTCCCAGCTAGAGTCATTGATTGTGTTTTTGTTATATCATAAGGTTTCAATGAAGTTGGTGGTTACAGCGGTCTTAAGGAGAAGTACATGCACGCTGTGTCCAATGACACGTTTTATTCGAACAGTACATGTGGTAGACCAAGCGCTGATGCGTTCATTATGATGAGAGATCCTACGTCTAATGTACCTTGGCCAGGATTGGTGTTTGGACAGACTTTCTCGTCTATTTGGTACTGGGCTGCTGACCAGGTATACTAGACGAATATTTAATATGAATCTTGAGATTATAAGCTGATGACAGTTATATACAGCTATTTCAAAAAACTTTGAATATTGAATAGTGTATTCCAATACCCAGAGGCAATGTGGGTCTGGTTAATTTCAAATATTTACACCCCATAATTAGCTTATATATTGGTTTGAATGGTATGCAATAAGAATAAAATAAACAATTATTGTATATTTTTCTTTAAACAATATTATATGACACAAATGCATTTTGGTCTTGCAATGCACTATTCAATATTATGCACTATTCAGTATTCTACGTTTTTTGAAATAGCTGTAAATGGAAACTAGCGAATAAACTAGTATAGGATGCATCGGTATTTGATATAAACGATAGGTAACAGAATAATGTTTGTAACAATTAACGTAAAAAATGTTAACTTAACTTTACTGACGTCTCGAGCTTTAGCCCTCCGACGAAGATTTATGAACCTCGAAAAGTCAGTTATGTTAAGTTTGCCATTCGTTTATAAACCTATTTCCGGCAATGAAAGTCGTCACCAAACATTTACAAAGCGTGGACCGCTGCCGGAGAATCGCGACATTCACTTTATACCAAGTTTGCAAAGAATCACACGAGATGAACACATCACGTGTGTTATTAAAATATTTAATCTTGCCTGGAAGTTAGAGCTTTGTAGTCCGCAAATATATCGTGAGAATCATGAATATTTTTTTAGATACACTGTAAGTAACACAGATTTGGAATACAGTGGTACCTCTAATAAGTGGTCACCCTCGGGACTTTCCAAAGTGGCCGCTTAATAGAGGTTGACCGCTGAATAGAGGTATAGAATAAGTATGAGAATAGATTTGGGACTTTTTATTGTGGCCGCCTAATAGAGGGTGACCGCTTAATAGAGGGACTACTGTACAATGAGAATGGCACTAAATGCCATTTATTTATTTATTTATTGTGATTATTCAATACTGCTACTCAATGTTCTTGTCAACAGGTTATCGTCCAGCGTGTTCTTGCAGCTAAAAGCCTGACGCATGCGCAAGGAGGCTGTCTATTTGCCGCATACATCAAGATTCTTCCTCTGTTTACTCTTGTTATGCCTGGAATGATCAGTCGTGTTCTCTCTCCAGGTATTATTAAACGTTACAGCGGAACGATATAATCAGTCAAACGGTGTGGTTGCGTTGAGATGGTACACCTATTTCAAACTAGACGCCATCTGGCTGATCACTCGGGCTTCAAATGAGACATGATGTCATTACCGCTAGGAACGCCTGGGACCTGATCCTCCAATAGCTGTTATTACAGTTATATGCAAATGATTTCAAACAATGGATTCAAATCGAGGCTTTCGGGCAAACCTATTGTTTTCGCCCGAAAGCCTCGACTTCAACCCATTGTTCAAAATCATTTGCATATAACTGTAATAACAGCTATTTGAGGACCACGACGACGAAAAAGAACCGTTTGCATTTTTAGGATCGGGCGCTTCCGTACACGGAAGCCCGAGTAAAAATCAAAGGCTATCGTTTCAAAAGCAAAATGCGATCCACGACCGAAAATATGTTGGTCCTTGATATTTATTTTTTATCCCTCTTTTGTGTCATATTTTACTAAAGTTTTTGCATAATTTAGTGATGAAGAGCTTATGATTTATCTAACTTTGCTTTGCAAACCAGAAAAGCACTCGCATATATGTCAGGCCCGTAACATGGTATATTTTGAACCTATTGATCCCGGATCATTTCGGAATTTTTGATACCTGAGCCCAATTTTTTCCAAACTTTTGATCCCGAATCAGACTCAATTTCCCATTGATCCTCAATCCCATGCAGCTCTTCGATCCCTTAGCCCTGGCCTTAGGAGACAGTCAACGACTAAACGTTATAGCACAGGGGCCGGTTGTACGAATGGTGAATAGCGCTGTCCACCGGATAAATCCTTATCCCGGCAGCGGATAAAATCTATAAAAAACCTATGCAGTGGATAACTTTTATTCGCGGATAACTTTTATCCGCGGATAACTTTATCCACCCTTCGTACAACCGGCCCCAGGCAGGGAATCGAAATCAGACTATAAGGACCGGAATCTGATCCACAAACTACTACATCATTACCTCTCCAAAGCTCATACTATATCGGAGAGCCCCTCCCAGGTGTTTTAGGGAACAAGAGAACAGGAGCATATATTTGAAGGAAACAAGGGAAACTGACAAATTATTTTCTTTCCTATTTCTTTTTTATTATTTATGGAAACATAGGGTTAAACATTTTATGGAACAGTTATTTTACTTTAGGGAACATGGATGGGGACATCCTGGGAGGGGCTCATCGGATGTATCCTGTTTTCGATGATAAGGAGGTTTTTGTTGTCTGTTACTAATTTGTTATCTTTTTAAGATCGTGTTGCCTGCAGTGTGCCTGAAAAATGCATGGCAATCTGTGGTAATGAAGCTGGCTGCACAAATATCGCCTATCCAGAACTTGTCATGAAAATCATGCCAATTGGTAAGACTTTTTGATGTTGCCTTCATTTCCCAGGCATTGAATAATTGTAGTTTGCTACTATGTACAAATTACTCTATTTAGCCGATTGCTTTATTTAGGTGATTTGTTGTTGGCTGCCCAGTTGCCTATTGGCATATTCGGTTGTATTGTCGGTGGTTGTTTGGCTGGCTGGCTGGCTTGGCTTGGCTGGCTAGCTGGTGTTGGTGGATGGATTGACCGAAGAATGGATGGATGGATGGATAGTTGGCTGGATCGATTGATGTATTAGTTAAACTTTGATTGTTGTTTTGATCATTTGCCTCGTAATTCCCTTCGGAAAGCTCTCTGCCGATTTAAATTTCGGAAAACACAGGGACCCTGATCAACGGAACATTTAACAAGCGAGACTTGGAGCAAGTCTAATCATTTGCTGGATTGCTTGCATGTTATGCTATGCTATGTTCGTGATGAATTTGTTTTATAAAGGTTTTTCCATTTAGCTTGTCATTGAACTATTTTCTAGGTCTTCGTGGTCTTATGATGGCGGTGATGATGGCTGCTTTGATGAGTGATTTGACGTCGATCTTCAACAGTGCCAGTACTCTTTTTACTATTGATATATACCATGTCTTTAAAAAGAATGCCACCGTTAGAGAAATGATGATTGTCGGACGGTAATTACTATTATATTGTAATACTTTGTTTTGTTCATTTAGTGTTTTAATATTATAAGTAATGATTTTGAAACACATAATGACGTAAAAATGAGACTTAGTAAAGAAATAAATTTTTGACGTTTCGGAGCCATCACGCTCCATTATCAGATTTGACTGCCTTCTGCACGAGATGCTGTACATCAGGGAATTAAAACCTGTCCTGAATGTACAGTCCGATTCCATCAAGGCTAAATTATTTACATAAATTAGTTTATAAGCGAACTTTCTGCATTTTGTAATTAGTATTATCTGATAATGGAGCGTGATGGCTCCGAAACGTCAAAAATTTATTTCTTTACTAAGTCTCATTTTTACGTCATTAAATGTTTTAATAATAATGATAATGATGAAGAAGAAACCATTAAAGAAGAATAAACATTATGGTGCCAGGATAATGTTTACTTTTTTTATTTTTGCTTCATTTGTTTTCGTTTTGCTAGGTTTTGAATTAATTGCATTTGTTTTATATCAATTATTTTTTTTAAGCTGCTAATATTATTTAATTTTACTAAGTTAATTGAAATATCATTTCACAGGGTAGCGGTAGCTGTTATAACTGGTGTTAGTATTCTATGGATTCCGGTCATTCAGGAGCTACAAGGAGGTCAATTATTCCTGTATATCCAGGCAGTTAGTGCGTATTTTGCCCCTCCTATCTCGTGTCTGTACCTACTGTCAATACTATGGACAAAGCCTACAGAAAAAGTAAGATTTCAGCTTTGAATGATATTTTTGTAAATAATACTCATTTGCATTCTGATTGGCTAAAGACTTCGTCGCCATGAAAATTTACGTATTCTGCATTGTTTATATGATGTCTATGTTTTCGTCTTGGAAAATATATAGATGACTTTGAAACAAGCATACTTGTGATCTTATTTTTCTATCATCATCATCATCATCATCATCATTATTGTTATTATTATGGCAAGTTTTATTTTCTTTGGTGTGTCATAGTTACATTAACAAGCGGACAATTACGTCTGGGCTAATTAAGTACATTTTTCTTTACAAACGTTTAATCCGCTTATGTATATTCATAAAACGTTTTAACGATGTTTGCGTTCTGGCAGATAATCCATTTCTGGCAACGTTCAATAAGGAAGGTCAGTTCTTTGTCAGTGTTTGTTAAATTTCTTAGATCTTTCTTAAGTTCTTCGTGGAAATCTCCGAGAAAGTCGAAGACAACATTGATTTGTTTTACGCTTGGGCTTTTGTATAGGTGTTTTATGCCTGCGCGAAGCTCTGTATATTTTTCTTGTTTTGTTTTTATTCTGTCTGCAATTGCACCGACCTGGCAGACTGTGCCTTCAAGAAGTGTCCAGTAATTAGTTTCTTTATCGTGTACTATCACGTCGACCTTATTTGCTCCGTTTTCTGGTGCTTTCTGGAGTTGGAAAGGTACATCCCAGTATATTTTCGCCTTTTCGTTTTCGAGTACTGCAGGTGGTGGGCGTTGCTGATACCATGGCTTTCCGTTATCGCTCTCTTGGAAGTTGTACTTTTCCAGCAAACAGTGGTATATTGGTCTTAGCATTCTATCATGTCTGGCCTTGTAGAGGCTTTGTGCAATCTTTGAGCAGGCGCACATTACATGTGTTGTTGATTCTGTCGCCTTATGGCACATTCTGCATTTGATGTCTGTGATAGTCATCTGTACTTTGCTTTGTTGGTATGTCTTTGTTGGTAGTAGTTGTTGGCGTATGCTCTTGTCTACGCTGTAAACGATATCGGGAATATTCTTCCATTTCTTCAGGATCTGGTTGGCTGTAGGTGACATTTGTTTATCTTGAAGCTGTTGGTTGGTGTATTTTCCAAGCCATGATTGCTGTTCTACTTCGTTGACATATTTCTCTATAATCTTTGATCTTAGCATCTCCTTTATTGCTTGAGGGGACGATGTGGTTATTAGCTTGGTCTCACTCGTAGATGATATTGTAGTTCCTGTTTCGTCGAAGCTGCATGTTAAGTTGTAATCTGATGCGTGCTTGGTGGCTTGTTTAAAGATCGATCTTCTACCTTGTGTGATTTTTTCCATTTCGAGTGTTCTTGTATGCTTGATCCTTTTGTCTTCACTGTTGTTGAGGTAGTTGGCCATCTTAATTGTTGTTAATTTGTAGGTGTCCTCTATGCTTTTCATACCACTTCCCCCTAGTTCTTCTGGTAGGTAGAGTAGTTTGATGGATTCGTGATGGTGCATTCCTTTTTCTTTTCTGATGATCTCTCTTGTGCGTCTGTCTATATCCTTTAGTTGGTTTACTGTCCAGTCGCTTGTCCACATGTGGTATTGAAGGCCAGGTAGAGCAAAGGTCTTGGTTGCATGTACTTTTCTTGGGATAGAGATGTTGCTTGACCAGATAATAGAAATGCGTTTAAGGTATTCTTTATTTGCCTCGTTGTAAACTTGTTCTTCTAGTTGTCTTGAGTTTTCGTGTTTTCCGAGGAATTTGTAGTAGTCGTTAGAATCAAGTACCTTCAGTTCTTCAGTGTCCGATATTTGCACACTTTCTTCACTTCGTTTCATTTTACCTCGTACGATATTGACTGTTGCACATTTGTCCAAACCCCAGAAAAGTCCTATGTTCTCAAACATACTCTTTGCTGTCTTTGTAATCAGTAGTGCTTTTTGTGCTGACTTGTGATAGGTCTTTAGATCATCTACGTATAGTAAGTGTGTCAATTTCTCCTGTTTGTTATGTGAGTATGTATATCCTTCTGTGCTTCTTAGCCACCAGGCTATTGGGTTTAGGCAAAGTGTAAACAATCTGACGCAAAACGAGTCTCCCTGTAGAATTCCTTGTTTTAGTCGTATTGGGCCAATTTTCTCTTTCTTGTCTTCGATCTTGACCTCTAGTGTGATGGACCATTTCTTCATTGTGTTCTTGATAAAATTGGTGATCTTTGTTGGAATGTTGTGCATTTGTAAGCTGAGTGTCAGCCATTCATGATTGATTGAGTCAAATGCCTTCTTCACATCAACCCATACACAAGAGAGATTTTTCTTTCTGTCTTTTGCTTCTTCTAGCGTTGTTTTGTCGATTATTAGATTGTCTATGCATCCCATAGAGTTTGTAGTGCACCCTCTCTGATCTATCTGCATGTACTGATGTTTTTCTTGGTGTTCTTTAAGTTTGTTGTCAATGACTGATGTAATTGTCTTATACATTGTGTTGAGTAACGTGATTGGGCGATGGTCTTTGGCTTGAGGATTTTCCTTCTTCGGGATCATAATGCATTTTCCTTCTACTAACCAGTCTGGTAGTGATATGTCATTATTGATAATTGTGTTTACAGCCTTTGCAATTCCTTTGTGTGTAGTTGGTAGTGTCTTAATCCAGTAATTAGTTATCTTGTCATTACCCGGCGAGCTCCAGTTTCTTTTCTTTCGTATGCTTGTGTAGATGTCTTTTTCTTCGATATTCACTATTTCCTCTACTGGTGTCGTCATTGTAGATTTTAGTGCTTCCGTTACTGCAGGTATCCATTCCGCTTTTAGGTTTGTTTCACTTTCCGTCTCCCATATCGGTCTCCAAAAGTCGTTAAAGTCGTTTGCTGTCAGGTTAGGTGTGTCGTCTGTAGTTGTTTGTTGTGGTATTTTGTCAGTGTATGTTGGTCTTTCGTTGTTTTGATCACGTTTTATTATGTTCTTACAGTGGTCGTAGAATTTGCCTTCGTTGCGGTCAAATTGTTTATTTGACTTTCTGCGGTTGTGTGATAGTAGCTTTTTCTTTCTTTCAATTTTCTTAACTCTCAACTGGTTGATCTTTTTCTCTTTAAGTTCTTGGAGTCGTTGTTTTGTTAGTTTGTTCTTTACTTCAAATCTCATCCATCTCCTGTTCTTTCGTAGTTTTGTTGTTAGTTTTCCGTTTGTCGTTAGTCTCCGTATTTCTTCGGTTATTTGTGATGTTTGTTTGTGAAGTTGAGTGATTTTATTCTCAATAATGCGCTGCCATTTTGGTCTTTGATCAATTGTTGTGTTTGGTTTTGTCTCGGTCTTATTTCCGGTATACTTTTTCCAAGCAGCAGCGGTTGCATAAATTACACAATTAATTTCCCATAGGTATCGAGTTGGGTTGGCTTCCGGTTGCGCTGTCACGAGAGCTTGGGCGATTTCATTTAGCATTTGTATATCTTCTTTATTTGGATGGCATTTAGTAAATGTTGTCTGCTCTCGTTTTGTAAACTCTTTGGTGTCGTCTTTGATTTTCAGATATATGTTGTTTGCGAGTTTAGATAGATCATTGTATTTCGGACTAGTATTTGGCCGTGGTGTGGCGTTTGGTGTTTGTTCTTGTTGTGTTTGTTTTCGTTGGTATTCCCTGGTGGGGCGTTGACTACATTCCTTGTCTTTTGAATCCTCTGCGTTCTTTTGTTGTAGCATTTCTTTAGCGATGGCGTTTGTACAAGTCTTCGATGTTTTCATTAGATTTGCATATTGATCACGTAGATTTTGTGGTGTTTTTTTGTAGGTCAGTATATCCTTTCTCGTCAAAAATTCGTCTCGTGAGTTCCATAATTCCGGTTTTCCTTCCATTATCTTTCTTGGGGCAGTCCTCTGAATTATATAAATGTTCAGCTTCGAATTCGGTTCTTGAATCAATCAAAGCGGTGTTCATCTCTTTTGTCCATTTCGTTCTAACGCGGTATCGTTCATCATTCGTTGTTTCATCTCTCTCTCGAGCTTCTGTTTGATTTCGAATGTGTTGCGTGTTTGTAGCCTTCTTTGGTGGCATGATGAAGATAATTAGGACCAGTGTAATCGTGACTAAACGCATTATTTTAGCGTTTCGCAGATCTTTTAGCGGGAGCGTCAAGACTTGCGTCCGTACGCTTCGACGGTCACGTTAATTCTTAATAATAATAATTATTATTATTATTATTATTCTTATTATTATTCTTATTCTTATTCTTATTCTTATTCTTATTCTTATTCTTATTCTTATTCTTATTCTTATTCTTATTCTTATTCTTATTATTCTTATTATTCTTATTATTCTTATTCTTATTATTCTTATTCTTATTCTTATTATTTAATTAATTGAACCTGAATGTGTAGCTGCATTAATTCACAAGTATTCTATTTGCAGGGAGCGTTCTGGGGTTTAGTACTTGGTTTTATCATTGGTGTTTTAAGGATGATAATGGACTTCACCTATGGAAAGGGTCGACGATGTGGTCAGCCTGACCCACGACCTGCCATTCTCAAAATCCACTTTACATACTTTGCACTTGTGTTGTTTGTGATTACTGGTATCGCAATCATTAATTGTCATAAGCTTATTTACAAAGCCAAAGGAAGAGGCAAAAGTATAAAGTTCATTTGAATAGAAATTATCGTATTATTGAAAATTAAGTATACTTAGCAAGAAAAACTTGTCATGGAAAAATGGTAACAAAACATCATGTTTGGACTGCTTTTTGAATAAATTAGCCATCATTAAAAAACAGCAAACGGTCAAACGATCAAAGTGACTGCATATAGGTGAAACAAGTTTAGCAAATAAACAGTCAAAGAATCAGAAAGACAGACCCTGACATTAAGTAAAATGCTGGCTGGCTGGCTGGCTGGCTGGCTGGCTGGCTGGCTGGCTGGCTGGCTGGCTGGCTGGCTGGCTGGCTGGCTGATTGGCTGGTTGTTGTAAAGCTTTGTAACTGGCTGGTGGACAGAAATAATCGTCAAACAGAGATTCACCTAGACATACAGCCAGCCAGCCAGCCAGCCAGCCATATTCAGTATACCCGATGAAATATAGAGTGGTGTATGAGATCGATCCGTGCGTTTATTTGCAGGTATCTCGTTTGACGTGGTGGACTCGGCACGACAAAAACAGTGATTATATCCTGCCTTCTGAAAATGAAGACAAAATTAAAATGCATACATGTACAGTAATCAGGAATGGTGAAGACATCAATGAAAACAACGAAGAGAAAGCGCTACAAATTCACAATATAGGTATAAAGCTATATTATTTGTATATTATTTGTGTTATTTGTATCCCTAAGGTAAGGCGAATATAGAGAAATAATAACCAAAGCTAAGTAGAGGACGAAATCAAACACATTTACGCAAATATTTATGCAATTTTCAATTTCATTCTGAAATATCTTTATTCCTTCCCTCCTTTTTTCTCTCTTTTAAATTATTTGTTTGTTTACCTTATTTTACTTATTTTGTCCTTTTTCTTTTTCTTTAAATCATTTTCATTTTTTTTTGCCTCGGTTTTTAAATCCGTCATTGCTCCACTTTGTAATCGTGAATTTCCCAGTTATGCGTAATTTATTCCTGGTTTTTATTTTGTATTGTTCATCCTTGTTTTGCAATTTTCGTCCGTTTATGTTTTCGAAATATTTATACGTCACTCTATTGTTGATTTCCTCGCTGGGGGGGGGGGGGGGGGGGGGAGGGGGTTGGAGGGGGAGGGGTCAATATATATAATCTTAAGTTGGAAAACTGACCCTAAAAGAGCGAGACCCTATGCCGCGATGGTCATATTTTTGACCCTAAAAGGACCGTCTAGCACCCCTTTCCATTTTTTAAGGAACCCCCCCCCCCCCCCCCTCACCAGGGGTTCGTTACTGGTATATATTTGGATATATTTTGTATTTTGTAAATGTCGTTGATGTTTTGTGAGTTTCTGTCCTCCACTGTTTAGTAAATTAGTCACTGAAAAGCCCCGTAGGGCCGGAGTGTCTATTATCGTCTGTATCTGTATCTGTTTAGTGTATACACTGCAAAAACGGATGAGTATATACACCTCACTATATTGAGTTAATCATGCATTTAGGATGACACTTTATAGTGAGTTGACCCAACTCTATAGAGAGTAAACAACAACAACAACAACAATCGTTTATTAAGTACCAATAATTAAATAAAAAAAGAATTACAAATATAATTAGAGACTTAAATATGTGGTACAAGCTATCTACAATAACCACAAGGGCTAGTCTAGGTAGATAGCTTTTTTACAAAAATATATAATGGTTATATAGGTCTATATAAAATTAAAAAAAAAGTAAAAGTTAAAAAAAAGTAAAATTGAAGTTCAACTCAATATAGTGAGTACATATTATACTCAATGGCCGTCTTCATTTATGTTTATACTCTTATAATGAGTTGGGTTAACTCACTATAAAGTGTTTTTGCATTGTAGTGATGTACGGTTTTTTTGTAATACATTTTTATTGAAATTTTGTTATGTTTATAGTACGTGTTTTTATACCGTTTTATTCTGTCTTAAAGAATTTAGCCAACCATCTTATTGTGCAAGGTTTGTCAACTGGTTTTGTGGCTATGAAGAAAACACCGAGGAAGCTATCAAAGCCCAAAAAGAACAACAACAACAAATGGCAATTCTCACTTCACTCAAACAAAGCCGAAAAGCCAAAATATTCCTTTATGTCAATGTTGTCATAAATTTAATCGTAGCCATTGCTCTCTACGTTTATTTTTCAATTTAATTAAGACTAGGGAAATGACCTTTAACAATTTACGATAATAATTGTTAATGTTTGCCAATCAGTAGCTCTTATGCATACATAAAGTTGTGCGGTAACTGAGCGCGAATACTACTGATATAGACCCTCTTAATAAGTCCCGAAGTGTTGTGTTTTCTGCGCTTGACGTCATATTTATTCTTTTCAATTCCTATCATATTATGACGTCAAGCGCGGGGAACACGACACTTGGAGACTTATTAAAAGGGTCTATAGCGTAAAGATGCTAATGTGTGTAATGTTTTAGTGTGTTATATATAGATATAACAAATCTATGACTAGGTGAATAAGTTAAGTTGTAACTGGTAAACAGGTCTAGCAAGTAATTTCATTATTAGATAACTCGGTACCAGTGTACGGTTGATGAGAAATACATAAAAGCCACTTGTAACACATATTGTAGTCTGCCTTTTTCTTATCAATAGACTTGCTACAAATACTTCGTCGTCGCGCGCGCCGATAAAAAAATCACAGGAATCCCAACCGGATTTGCACGCAGGTCCTCTCCTGTCGACTTATCCACGGAGCAATATACGCGCGCACATGACGTTATCGACGCACGAGAGAAAATATAAAGAACGCTTAAAGCGTAGTAAGAGGAGTAATATGTTAACTGGTAACAAGAAATATTTTGTTTATCTACTTTTTTATATCAAAATTAATAAGCAAGCTTTTTAAACCTTGAAAATGAAATATAAGTATCCCCACCCCGAAATATATAAAGTGCAGCTGTGCATTATAGGAGCAATACATGGCCCTGGTTTTGACTGTGTTTTTAGACCCAATACAGGGCCGGATAGAATCGAGGATTAATCTACCTTGTAAGCTTTTATATCTTGATAAAACACTTCTGCTCGTCTATTAAAGATTACATTTAAAGTTACGACAAAATACCCGCTGTAAAACTAGTAACTCAAGTGAGTAATGCATCATCTGTCCAGGTCAACCGGCCAAACAATCCACAAGTTTGCCATTGAGCATAATAATGAGTTTCATATAGTGAAAAATTAGCTAATAGATCACTAAAAGTGCACTAACCCCTCCATTATACATGTTTTGAAGTAATGCCTGCATGCTATTGTGTCATGCGCGTATGTTTACTTGCTAGATATATGTACCGTATTTTAATACTCGAACAAGCACCGATTACTCACCCACGCTTTGGGCTTCCTGTGTAATATATACCGTCATGCTTTGTTCATAGCCGTGTAGCCACGCTTTCCGGTTGCGAATTCAGTTGTGGGCACTTCTAGCAAAGCTTTGGTAGGCTTTTGTAAAATGTTGGCCCTTTTACGTCCTAATTCAAAGAGATTTTATTAACCATAAGACGCTGAACTACTAAATGGTATGTACTAAGCAAAATTTGTTGTTAATGATTGATAAAAGTTGTTAAATGTGATTGAATTTATCAAACAAAATGGATGTCAAAATATGTCTGTTTCAATGTTTTTAACTAACGTATAAACTATGCTTTTAAACTATAGAAACGCTTCATTTCAACTTAAAGCAAATGTTAACATTGGTAGTTAAGATTTCTTTATCAACTTTCTTACTATCGACAAAGAATCTAGCCTTTGGCTTCGTTGAAACCTGTCACTTACCGATCGAGTAGATCTCCCAAAGAACTACACCATAAGACCATAGCTCTTATTTTGTTTCATAATTTCACTGGCATTCGATGTGAGGCATATCTTTTCCGAGTTCGAAGCACGAACGGAGCAAAATCATGCGCTGGCACATAGATTTAGATTGTTTTCCTTTGGATGAAAACCCACGATAGTTTTTTCCGAGTACACAGAGTCCCCATTCTTTGAACTTTTTCACTACAATCCAGTGGCATCCTGTTTTTTTTCCTGTTCCCATATAAGTAGTGTCGTCATTGTGTTTGCCAACATTAATAACAAACAGAATGGACATGACTTGATTAAGATCAAACTTTCTAACTTGCCTTTCTCTATTTATAAATAAAAATTATTATTATTATTATTTGCATTGACCACTGTGTTAGGACAAATACAGATGACATCACGTTTAAGACTATTAAAGAAATTGACCACCCATGATACATGGTCGGTTGACAACCATCCATCATCAGAAACATGAGCAAGCTCATCAGGAGTCGTACCTGCTGATAAGTTAATACATTTTATGAATATATATCCCTCCATAGGCTCTACAGTATAATGTTTTTTTGAATGAATTATCTCGGATGTTCCAAAACCAACTTATTCACTAATTAAAGTGTCGGGCGATTTTCACAGTGAAAAAATAATAATGAAACTCTATCAATCTGGCTATCATCTATATCAAAAAATATATATCGTTATTGTAAACTGAACACCAACCACGAAAAACCCGAAACCCTATAACCACGATAACAATAAGTAATAAAGGCGAGTAATAGTCCTTATAGTAGTAAACCGACAAACAAATGGAATAAACGCGATTGCCTAACAAATCATAGTTCCAAGTAGCAAGTTGGTAAACTGTAAACACGCAGTGTCTCTGAGTGTAATGCTTGAAGTATTTCAACTAGGCGAGCTAGTGTGACCTGCCGACTTGGCTGTGGACTGCTCCTCAAGGCAGTCAAGGGCCTTATGCTGTCCCGAACACCTGAGGCACTGATGTGCGAACCGACACAGAGTATGGTGAGGCACAGCTACTCCTGTTCCACGAGTTGCAAATAGTCGAGCCCGGGACCATAGGCTGTGGTCTAGGTGCCGCTCCAGCCGTGTGGAAGTTGTAGAGCTGGAAGTTAGATAGATATGTTGGCTGCCGCAGCATGTTCACGAAAGGCCTGATTGTACGCCAGCTAAGCTCGCCCGCTAAACTGACGATAAGTGCGCATAATCAACAGCTTGTACTGCAGCAAATCTCTCCAGTGCTCGGGATATGCGAGGCCAGCACTAAAGAATAAATTGAAAACACTTCTGTCCAGCTCACAATGTCCTCGAAGCGTCGTTTTGGCTTCTTGGGCACGTTCGTGAATAGCATTCACCCGTCGAACCACATTTGCGGTTCTGACTCGGAGCTAGGAATTAAGTTCGCTGGCAATAATTCATTCAGATCCACAAATTTGCCTGCCACAATCTGAGTAACGAGCTTGGCTGGGATAGGCGAGTATCCCGGACCCACTATGAATGGTTGGCAAAGCGGGGTAATGATGAACAGTGGGACAGTGGTGAAAACTGGGGTCGTAGAGGCTGGCAACGTGCTGGCCGTAAGCGCCCCGGCCGGCCCCCCGGTAACGAGCAAGAGGCAAAAGTGCCTATTAATGAAGGCGCACTCACTGGAGACTTACCTTTGCTCGACCCCGGTGTGGTAGAAGGGCAAGGGGCTCCAGCGGTAAGTAGCGAATTCGTCCTGGCCATGAGATTGGGGTGCTCTCTCTCTCTCTCTCTCGAGATCATGGCACAGTTGACCTCCGCTTGAATTGTGTCCAATACCTCCAGCTGCAAAGCTGGTGCTGTTGACGGCGGGGCAGCTGATGCCAACTCCGACTCCGGTACAGCTGGGACCTTATTTTTATTTTTATTTTTTTTTTTATTTTATTTTATTTTTTTTATTGAATAAATTCCAACAATTTACATAAATAAATAATACAGATACTTAAACTGAATTACATTACATTACACTACACTACATTACATTACACTACTCTACACTGCATTACATTACATTTACAGGGGAAGAAAGTAAGGTATAAATAGGCATAAATAAATACATGAGTACATCTACATCTACATACGTGTAAGTACACATATGCATGCATATATCCATGTATATATTTCCATTTTGCTAGTACGTTTTATAAATATTAGGAAGGAGTTTGTTCCATTTATTGTAATGGTATGATAATTTGTTTCTATTTTTAGCTATCCTAAATTCTAAGTCATAAGTATATTTAATTTTCGGCAAGAAAAAGGAAAGTGAAGGGAGTATATTCTTTATGCTGCATTTATAAATGAAATACTTTGCTAATATTAAAATATGATTTATTAAAATTTTGTCATCATTTAGTGTATAAGCACCAAGAATAATGTCCATTTCATTCAAGTCTTATAATAATAATAATCTGTTTATTTCATCATAGTGTAACTTAAATGATAAATTACATGATTAGTCAGCATACAACATATAAATTGGATTGATAATAGAATTCACACTAATAGCATTGTATGGGCAAGTTACTGATATCTGTAGGTTACAAATTTATTTATTTTTTTATTTTTTATAATTTTTTTTTATTAATAACTAACAACAAAGAAAACACACACAAAATTTACAATTAAAGAGTGCCACAATAAATGTGACACACGAGAGAGGACACACAAAAAATTTACAATTAAAGAGTGCCACAATAAATGTGACACACGAGAAGACAATAGTTTTTACAATAATTAAAGTTTCAATGAAATAAGCTTATTTATAATTAACTATATATATATACACAAACAAGCACAATCAGAACTATATAATACTAATGGCATTTCAATAACATACATATAACACAACTACACCACAATTACTACATTTACTACATAGGACTTGTTCTATCTAAGCCAATAGTTTTTGCAATTTATTGTACTTTTTTAGATTTTTTGCAATTTCGTATTTGATATTTTCGTATTCTTGCAATTTTGATTTTAAATTTGCGATATTGGGTACCATTCCTCTTTTTCTACAGCCAACTACTTTGTATTTATAATTATAACAAAAATAGAAATTCTTCCATTTTATCGTTAACTCCTCCTAAGATAATATTACTTATATTTAATTTTGGTAGCTTTATATTCCCCGTATGTAACCAGTTTCTTATTTCAAGAAAATAATTCTTTGTTAAATAACAATCAATAAAAAGATGTTCCATTGTTTCAATGGAAGATTTACAAAAAGTACAACTCTGTGAATCAATTAGTTTAAATCTAAAAAGGTCTTTATTCAGGAAGAGGGAATTATTTAAAATTTTATATTGCAAAGCTCGTAACTTAGTTTCATTACAAATTTATTTAATCGTTAAGTTTTTCCTAAACATTTGTCCTGTCTGGTAACTCCAGATCTTAAGGAGTATCCGTGGTCGACAGTAGTAGGTTTTGGTAGAAAGAGAGTCTACCATCTTTGTAAGAGCAAAGATCTTGGAAGTCGTAACAAGCTTCAACACAATCAGCAAGCTAGGCACGCTATAGCCAAATTACCCTTCTTGGGTGCCACAAGCCCTAAGGGTTTATCCCTTCGGGGGGGCCCGCACATAACTATGCAATATCAGGCGATACCCCTGGGCGGCACGCTTCTACGACTTGGTCCACACGCCCTAAGAGTCTATCCCACAGGGGAACCCCGCATAAACCTATATTAGTAAGGGGATACCGCTGAGAGCAGCGCCTCATTGGCTCGGTTTTAACTTAGCCTAAATTACATTAGCCACATTCATCTTTTTGAAAGTTTTCTCTATTTCTTGAATCTTTGGAAAACCAAAAGGACCAGAGTTTTGCAAATAGACTGGGCCATAGAAAATACAGGATACATGAAGCTCTTCTATGTCCTCTTGTTTTGGCCAATCAAAGCTACTGGCACCAACACAGCGGAGACACTTCAACTTCAAGTAATCTCCGTCCTTGCTTAGCACTCTTCCAATGTAATAGTTATCTACATAATCAGCTGCATAATAATGCTCAAGCTGGATTTCATCTGCTGGTGGGATCTGCTTCAGCTTTCTTTCATGTAACTCAAGTAGCATCTGCTTCCTGAATAAATTGATACTGGCTGCATCAATTATTTCACTCAGGTTATGCAGGCATCTTGCATATAAGCAGATGTAAGCCCCACAGTCATAAGAGTTACACTGTTGAGGGATGTCATCTTTTGTATTAATACAAAATGTCCACACTGTTATCAAGTGTTTGTATTAATAATGCAGCTTTGGAGATTTTGATTCTTCTGCTTTACGTTTCATGACATCACTAGCCAAGCTATCAAGATAGAGAATGCATTTCTTTTTTTGGTAGAATTACCAATAGAGACCAATGTTCAACCTGTGCATCATTGCATGGTATTAGTACATCATCTTGAAGCAGAAGCGGGGCTTTGTCATGAAGTAATGTGCTTATGTGCATTTATTGTTTGCACTCTACTGACATACCAATAAAATAAAGTAATTTTCTTTGTGGACATAATCCTCGATTCGAAACTCATTTTAGCATGATTGGACAGTCATTGACATATGTAAGACATAAAAGACATATGTTATTTACCGGCTTGGAGGTCCTTATAGTGAAAAACTGCCCTCCAAATGTTAACATTGGTAGTTAAGATTTCTTTATCAACTTTCTTACCATCGACAAAGAAACTAGGCTTTGGCTTCGTTGAAACCTGTCACATACTGATCGAGTAGATCTCCCAAAGAACTACACCGTAAGACCATAGGTCTTATTTCGTTTCATAATTTTATGTGACAAAATCTTGATAACCATGAAAATAGCTGCTCACATACTTCTGTATTTACACCCTAAAAGGATACAAATAAACTATGCTTTTAAACTATAGAAACGCTGCATTTCAACTTAAAGCAAATGTTAACATTGGTAGTTAAGATTTCTTTATCAACTTTCTTACTATCGACAAAGAATCTAGCCTTTGGCTTCGTTGAAACCTGTCACTTACTGATCGAGTAGATCTCCCAAAGAACTACACCATCAGACCATAGGTCTTATTTCGTTTCATAATTTCATGTGACAAAATCTTGATAACCATGAAAAATAGCTGCTCACATACTTCTGTATTTACACCCTAAAAGGGCACAAATAAACTATGCTTTTAAACTATGGAAACGCTTCATTTAAACTTAAAGCAAATATTAACATTGGTAGTTAAGATTTCTTTATCAACTTTCTTACTATCGACAAAGAATCTAGCCTTTGGCTTCTTTGAAACCTGTCACATACTGATCAAGTAGATCTCCCAAAGAACTACACCATAAGACCATAGGTCTTATTTCGTTTCATATTTTCTTGTGACAAAATCTTGATAACCATGAAAATAGCTGCTCACATACTTCTGTATTTACACCCTAAAAGGATACAAATAAACTATGCTTTTAAACTATAGAAACGCTGCATTTCAACTTAAAGCAAATGTTAACATTGGTAGTTAAGATTTCTTTATCAACTTTCTTACTATCAACAAAGAATCTAGCCTTTGGCTTCGTTGAAACCTGTCACTTACTGATCAAGTAGATCTCCCAAATAAACTACACCATAAGACCATAGGTCTTATTTCGTTTCATAATTTCATGTGACAAATTCTTGATAACCATGAAAATAGCTGCTCACATACTTCTGTATTTACACCCTAAAAGGGTACAAATAAACTATGCTTTTAAACTATGGAAACGCTGCATTTCAACTTAAAGCAAATGTTAACATTGGTAGTTAAGATTTCTTTATCAACTTTCTTACTATCGACAAAGAAACTAGCCTTTGGCTTCGTTGAAACCTGTCACATACTGATCGAGTAGATCTCCCAAAGAACTACACCATAAGACCATAGGTCTTATTTCGTTTCATAATTTCATGTGACAAAATCTTGATAACCATGAAAATAGCTGCTCACATACTTCTGTATTTACACCCTCTAAAAAGGATACAAAAAAACTATGCTTTTAAACTATAGAAACGCTTCATTTCAACTTAAAGCAAATGTTTACATTGGTAGTTAAGATTTCTTTATCAACTTTCTTACTATCGACAAAGAATCTAGCCTTTGGCTTCTTTGAAACCTGTCACATACTGATCGAGTAGATCTCCCAAAGAACTACACCATAAGACCATAGGTCTTATTTCGTTTCATAATTTCATGTGACAAAATCTTGATAACCATGAAAATAGCTGCTCGTGATCACATACTTCTGTATTTACACCCTAAAAGGATACAAATAAACAAGAAGTAATAAACTGCACAGCCTAAACTCATGAAATAACTATTTACTATTTAATATGATATTATCTGGCTTACTTAATTGATAAACTACATTCTTGATTTGAATTGATAACATTAAAAAAAAAATTGTTTCACAATTATCACTTTATCACAATTATCATATGTTATGTAATATATTTATAAAAGAATATATTTGAAAACTGGCAATCTTCTTAAAATCATATAATTTTCAACTGTTAAAATAATCGTTGAAACCTGTCCACATACCGATCAAGTAGATCTCCCAAAGAACTACACCATAAGACCATAGGTCTTATTTCGTTTCATAATTTCATGTGACAAAATCTTGATAACCATGAAAATAGCTGCTCACATACTTCTGTATTTACACCCTAAAAGGATACAAATAAATTATGCTTTTAAACTATGGAAACGCTGCATTTCAACTTAAAGCAAATGTTAACATTGGTAGTTAAGATTTCTTTATCAACTTTCTTACTATCGACAAAGAATCTTGCCTTTGGCTTCGTTGAAACCTGTCACTTACCAATCGAGTAGATCTCCCAAAGAACTACACCATAAGACCATAGGTCTTATTTCGTTTCATAATTTCATGTGACAAAATCTTGATAACAATGAAAATAGCTGCTCGTGATCACATACTTCTGTATTTACACCCTAAAAGGATACAAATAAACAAGAAGTAATAAACTGCACAGCCTAAACTCATGAAATAACTATTTACTATTTAACATGATATTATCTGGCTTACTTCATTGATAAACTACATTCTTGATTTGAATTGATAACATTAAAAAAAAAATTGTTTCACAATTATCACTTTATCACAATTATCATATGTTATGTAATATATTTATAAAAGAATATATTTGAAAACTGGCAATCTTCTTAAAATCATATAATTTTCAACTGTTAAAATAATCGTTGAAACCTGTCCACATACCGATCAAGTAGATCTCCCAAAGAACTACACCATAAGACCATAGGTCTTATTTCGTTTCATAATTTCATGTGACAAAATCTTGATAACCATGAAAATAGCTGCTCACATACTTCTGTATTTACACCCTAAAAGGATACAAATAAATTATGCTTTTAAACTATGGAAACGCTGCATTTCAACTTAAAGCAAATGTTAACATTGGTAGTTAAGATTTCTTTATCAACTTTCTTACTATCGACAAAGAATCTTGCCTTTGGCTTCGTTGAAACCTGTCACTTACCGATCGAGTAGATCTCCCAAAGAACTACACCATAAGACCATAGGTCTTATTTCGTTTCATAATTTCATGTGACAAAATCTTGATAACAATGAAAATAGCTGCTCGTGATCACATACTTCTGTATTTACACCCTAAAAGGATACAAATAAACAAGAAGTAATAAACTGCACAGCCTAAACTCATGAAATGAGAAATTTTTTCAGGTTTTCCATATAATATAAATGTATGAAAAGGAGCATTTTACGCATTCAAAGATACCAATTTATTTATTTTTTCTGAAAGGTGAATTGTTGACATTTTCCAGAAATTGTAAGTCTGGTTTCACATTTTTAATTCGAATATAAATTGACACTTCAAAGTATAGCGAATTACATAGAAATCTTGTCATCCTTGTGTGAATATTATACACATTCGGGCATCTATAATTTTAAAAACATACTTATAGCGCACATCAATTATTACCTTTGCTTGCGTTTCATAGGAGGGCAAATTTCTTCTTAGTTTGTGTGTTCCTTGTATGTATACTTTCGGTTATAAGCACTACTAAAAGTCAGTGAAAATGGTAATGCTCCAACCACCAATGAATTTCTGAAGTTTTCAAGAAAGTGCCTTTCAAAGGCGGTTTCTTCACTTGAAAGAAGAGATTGTATGTTTATGTCCATATCATAATGTCTTTCTCCATCCTACGTCCAGTAGTCACAGTACTCGTGTATTTTGCAGTTTCATTGATGTTTTGTAATCCTGCTCCCAAGATATGTTCCCATTGTACTATAGATCACAACAGCATGTGTTACGCCCCAAAATGTAATAACTCGCACAAAATGTAATAGTAACGCAAAATGTAATAACTTCTGACGCAAAATGTAATAGTAACGCAAAATGTAATAACATTTGACGCAAAATGTAATAACTTGCTTAACGTAAAATGTAATAACTTTTGACGCAAAATGTAATAGGTGTGTTTAACGCAAAATGTAATAATTAATAAATAATAATTAATAAATAATATGAAGCAAAATAAATTGATATACATGTACATGACTGTAGATCGAAGGGTCGAAATTAAAGTTCATTTGTGAGCGTTTTTTGTTGTAACGATTATCATAAAGCTCGACTGTTGAGAAAACAGTTCTATATGATTTAGTGTCGATTGATAGGGATGTAGTGATGAAATCAGGAATAATTTGAATGGAAATCTTACCTCATTTGCAATCTGCTTTTGTGCATGAGTGAACATAACAAACTATTCCGCTGCTTGGACTGACTGCTCTTGAATTAGCATGGCAGGAGGGCTTGGTTGTTGTCCTTTTATAAGACGCGAGCTGTAATGGTTGAAAATATGCAATGAAGCGGCAATCTTTTGGCATGCATATGCATCAATGAACGAAAAGAAATCACACAAGCAAGCAAAATAAAATGTTAACCGAACAAAAAGGCAAAAAATAATACGAAAAGAATAAAAAACAGTAAAAGCTATAAAAATTATAAAAGCTTATTAGATCAAATGGAAACCCGTCTGTTAAAGCAAAATACAGTAAAATTATTAAAAGTAAGGTTAGATCTTAGAAAAAAATACTAATGAAAAATAACGGACTTGTGCTACCTAACAATAAAAATCGTGTTTAAAAAGTTAAATTGGAAAACAAATGAAACAAAAATACAAAGCTAACCTTTAAAGTGTCATCCAATGAAAGAAAATGCAAGAAATGAAAAGCAAAAAGGTAAAAATAGTAAATTCTCCGAGAGTGCACACATATTCTTCTTCCATGAGTAGCTCCTTCAAGCAAAATTTGAATGATCCAGTATGGTAACTGCCTACCACCCTTGAGGATATTTGATTTCCTTTAAAATGTTAAGAAGCTCTGCAACAGCTTTAGTGCTTTTTTCATCAAAAGGCTGGTTGTTTGGAAAATCAACTTTTGATAGGTCGGCAGTGCTGTATTCTGGGATAGCAGTAGCAAATGAACTTTGAATGATATCCATTTTTTTGTTTAGCATTACTAGGCTCCGATTGCAACACTGGTATTTGGAGTGTATTTCTGCTGGTGCACGATTTCAGTAGTTGTTTGTCAATAGCCTGAGCTGACCTCTTTATAATATAAGTCTAGAACAGTTGTTGATCCCTGGTTGAAGTGTGCTACAGCATCAAATAGGTCAAATTCAAGCACAGGCATGCCGACAAGCACCACGCTGCCAAATTATTCTGTTGGATGCTTCATTCTGTTTATGAGTTTTGCCATGAAGACACTTTTTGAGAAGTTCATCATCACTAAGTCTTTCGTATATTGGCTTCATCAAGCCAATTATATTCAAAGGCAAGCCATAACCATGTTTAAATGTATTAGTCTTATTGGCTATGTCCCTCTTATAGCCACACAATTTTGACGCTCCATCAGGACATTGGTTATGCAGAGGTTGTTGGTCATTTGACGCACATTGAAACAGAGTGGCATGAATGGCTGTCTTCATTCAATTGAGATCATCTACATTAGTTCTAATGGCAAAGCCATAGTAGTTTTAAAGTTTGTCTATCATGGCATCAGTCAGTTTGCCCTTTCCTCCAATTCCCGCATACCCCTTCTTTATTTTTTTTGCAGAGCTGTTTCTATCCTCTTTTAGACATGAATTATATTTTCTGTACAATAACACAATCTTCGTACATATTCTCAACTTCAGCATGGCTTTTTGAATCACCATTAGCATACAGTTCAGAGTATCTAAGTTTTTTTTTTAATAGATCGGCTGAACAAGCGACCAGGTCCCACTGACTCCATGCCAGGTGCAGAACCATGGTAGTTGGCATTGCACTTGAAGCTGTGCACTGCCCACCATGTTCTGTAGGTAATACTCTCTTTGTCAAGATGCGAATGCTGATGACATTGCTTGCATGATTGAGAGAGTGCTTCAGCGTCTACAATCAAAATAATATCCAACTGTGCAAAAATGAGTATGTAAGTATTAGAACTAAAGACCTCTGATTTGTCATCTTTAAAAGAACTAAGTATCAACATTATGTCCCATTTATTACCTGTTTTCCTTTTTCTTGATTTTTTTTATAGCCACATGTAGTTCACACATTTTCAACATCTAACATATAAAAACATAGATATAATTAAATAACCTGTAGCAATATCAATGAAATAGTGGTTTTGTGTTATCTTAATAATGTTTAACATATATTACCGTTATTTTCGATTGTTGAAATTTATACACCACGGATTATACAATTTATTTGAGTCCATATTTTGCTGTATAAATTATGTTTTCTTTTTTATTATGTATTTGTAATACATTCATTAATTTCATAAAAAAAAAACATTAAAAATCCATTTGAGTGCTGCAATCCTTATCAACAATTGAACTATTCAAATAAAACCTTAGTGTATTAATACCTGTCTTCTTTGTCTTCTTGTTCTACATCTGTACCTGCAATTAATATTTGTTTTTATTATTATCGTGTTTGGACTGATCTGCTCGAATTCTCCCAAACGCATCTCGGTTTTCACAGAAGACGTGTTTCATTTCTTAAATCCAGTTATACAATCTTTCCTTGACTGTTCCTCAGACGATGTAAACGCTTTTGGAACGTCTAAATTCACTTTTTTGATAAAACTGATTGTCTAGACGACTTCAAAGATTGTTTGTTGTCATCATTTTAGGTGACTTTTCTGATGTTTCTGTGTCTTCACTTTGGACGTCTTACACTTCGATAGTTAGGCATTTCACATCGTCTGGATGTGCTATACAATTAACTATATGTATGGACTGCACTGCACTGCAGCCACATGGCTTCCAATCATGAGTGGTTAGTATGTAATGTATGTAGCGCATTTCACATTGTCTAAATGCTCCTAATAATATTATCATTCTATAATTCTTACTTACGCAAACAAGTTCATTAAATGTCAGTCAGGCCATCGACCATTCATATGATTGATTCTGATTTATTGCGGGAGACCCCTAAAATGAGCTAATTTTTTTCCGTGTGTCTGTGTGTGTGTGTGTGGGGAGGGGGGGGAGGGCGATAGTGTCTGTTGCTGGCCTTTGTTTAGTTCAGTGTGTGTTTGATCGTTTAATCATGATAGACCAGTTTTCTCTCATGATAGTTTGAGACTAAATGCTCTGAGTAAATGATTTCCATGTTGAGCATTTTGTTTCCTCTCTCAAGGAAAATAATATAAAAATCTTCACAAAGTTTGCAATTTTTTATGGATTGCGTCATTTTCAGGACGGGACATTGACCTCTCAACAAGAGCGTCGACTTCATTTGTTTACACAGTTCTGCTTTCTTTGAAAGGAAATATTTCGCGTTCATTTCTAATTGATAATCTACAATCTTGGACATAAATAGTTGACACTCCCTGTAAATGCTTGATACTATACATTTCACAACCATTTTCTCCCCTCCCTCCCCCACCCCTGGACAATGTTGATATTCCTGAGATAGAAACATCTTCAGGGAAAACAACATTGCATTGGGGGGGAGGGGGGTATCAAAATACGATCGTTTTAGTGATATTTAGCGACGAAAATGCAAAGAAATGCTTAAGTTTTCAAACAGTGTCAACATTTATGTCCAAGATTGTATTTTAGCCATTTTCGCTAAAATACAGCTATCAGTATAGTAGTAGTTGTGCATTGCATATCGATTTAATTCTCTCACAACATCGTAACGTATCTTTCAAATTATGTTTGACATTGATAAAGAAGGTAATTTGAAAAGAGTTGGACCAAAACTAGCCTTGTTTGCCATGGTCACTTGAACCAATTGGGAAACGGACCCTTAAGAAATCATTAGTACGGGAATGCGTTAGCAACACTTCTTGAAGTAAAATCAGGAACCCTTGTTTGTGTAAAATATATGGTTTACCACAGCTGTGCAAATAGTTTGTGACAGTTTAAGATGGCAATCATGGTTGAAACGGCAATGCGTGACCTTTAAAGTCGTAAGCCGCTATTCGAATTTAGTATAAATCACATGAAAAGTTGATGTCGTGAGCAATTGTTGATGGTTTTTCTTAAGTTTTGCCTAAACACTCGGCCTTGAAACTTTCCTAAATTAAAAATTAACTGTAAACATTGAGTTATGGCGTATAAACAACTCGCCGCTTAAACAATAGAGGTTTTGGTTAAGTGAGGTGTTCGCTTACACGACAGCAAACTGCACGGTTTACAGGATTTGTAAGCTCACATCCACTTCGATGTGCTTTCTTTTATTAATTAATCTGTTGTATACTGTAAATATATATATTAATATAACAGTTTCCGTAGGAAAATGTAGTTTTGAAACGAGAAATAACGAGAAAACAACGGTTTACATTTTTCTGCACAATAAAGTTAGATATCCCTAGTACATTCTTTAATTTGGGATTAGCACGGTTTACAAATTGTAAACCGTGTAAAACCTCAACGTTTTCAACTTTTTCACATATTTTTTTAGCTCAACGTGTTTATTATATTTAAAATATTATCAAACTGAAATAAAAATTAAACTTCAGGCGAAAACATATGAATTAGAGCGAATTTTAGATAACGCTTTACATGACGGTTTACAAACCGGAAGTAAATCTACGAGGAAACCGGAAGTGATATAATATTCAAGCTTTTTTCAAAAATTTCTATACGAGCATCACTAGTTTGGGAAATTAATGACTTTTTCGTTTATTTCGTAAAAATAGTGGGCCTTGCCATCAATTTTTATGCCGTTTTATGAAAACTTGGATTCTAACCACCAATGACGTCATATTCTTATGTAATTCCAAATGACGTCATATTTTAAACACAATTTAACATGGCAATTATGTCCAAATTAATGCTAAAAGCCAATCCGTTTAATGCTTTGTGAACTTTTTTCATGTTTTATAACCTTATCAACTAGTAATAGCTCTCATTCGTCTGTATTTTAGGAAAAATGACAAAATACAATCTTGGACATAAATAGTTGACACTCCCTGTAAATGCTTGATACTATACATTTCACAACCATTTTCTCCCCTCCCTCCCCCACCCCTGGACAATGTTGATATTCCTGAGATAGAAACATCTTCAGGGAAAACAACATTGCATTGGGGGGGAGGGGGTATCAAAATACGATCGTTTTAGTGATATTTAGCGACGAAAATGCAAAGAAATGCTTAAGTTTTCAAACAGTGTCAACATTTATGTCCAAGATTGTAGGTCCTTTAGTGACGAACCACAAGAAAAGTGTCACTGGGATGGTGGTGGGGGGATGGTGGTGGGGTGGATTTGTGGGTGAAAACCAAAAAAAACAAAACATTCCAATGAAAATTGTGTAAAAAACAAAATCTGCCTTACTATTTTCTCAGGAGAAAAAACAACAATTGGATGAAATAATAATAATAACAAGTTTAATTCAACCATAATGCAGACTGACGACTTAATTACAGTGGAGGTCAGCTAAATAATTACAATTACAATTTATATATATTAAGTTACATAGATATTATTGAATACTAAATAATTGAATAATTAAGGATTTGTCAGTGACTTCATAACCCTTGGAAGGGGAATAGACGAGTTATCCCTTCTTGTGTTGTATTAAGAGTTAGACAAATCTATCCATCCCCTGATGGACAGTATATGAGGTTCAAGCATCACTAAGTTTTATTACCAGTTCACAAATTCATAAATAATTAATAACATTGAATTAAACAAAGAGAATTCATCACAATGACCAGGTTCAAAAATGTCATAAAACACATGCATAAATTCAGTCAACTTTGCTTTGAATTTCTTCAATAATTATTCATGAATTTGAGAAGCTAGTGTAACAGACATGTTTCATCAAACAACTCCATTACCTTGTGCTGTTTTGAATCTTGATCTACAAACATGTTCATTATAAATATACAACCGAGGTCTTGTTCAAAACAGCATTTACTAACAAAACTAATTTGAGTAATTGCTTGAAATCTATAATAGTTTGACATTTGCAGCAGCCATAGTACTACGCTTTTGCGTTCTTATACAGACTGAAATTTCTCAAATTTCAAAAAAAGATATACATTGGTACCTCTGTTATAGCAGCTTGTCCTATTAAGTGACTGCTTTTCAAAGTCACTTCAATAAATGTTTATGGAGGTATCACTGTATATTAAAAGCAAAACGTTCAAGGTTATTTATTGCTTGTATCTTCAAGTATAGTATAGATACAGAAGTGATCATATTTATGTTTAAGTCATAAAACTATTTAACTACTTAATGAACCATTGTAAGGCTATGTAGATCAGGCATGAATAATGTATGTTACTTGTACAAAGCCTATCTACAAGGTACAAATATGGTGCTATGTACAAATTGTTCACTCTTGAACCTGATTTTCCACTGCAGTAAGTGCTGGTTTGTCCTGTAGACCATCATTAAGGTTACAGTCCACCTTCGCGGGGTGTCTCAGTAAAAAAATCATTAGCTCGTCAGATTAAATATTATTTCAAAGATTTACACATCATTTTAAAGCTAAATAACCATAGAATACGCCTGTGTAATTTGTTTTACCGAAATGCTCATTTATAAAGAGTTGTGATGCTTTAAACTCAAAACGACCGTCTTTGTTTGAGCGAATTGATCTAAAGTTCTCATTGTATTGTCGACTTTTCTGCATAATATCAATAAGCACATACGTGCCTTCCAAAATGTGTGAGGAGTTGTCAATATTTCACTTAGTTTAGATATAAATTAGAGTTGAAGCCGGAGATTCAATTATTTTTGTGAATTCGAAACTTTTGGTCATAAATCTGAATCTAAGTTGGTATTTGACAAACGCTCACATGTTTTGAATTTTGTTGAGTTGATAATGCCACATGGCAATTTTCAGGCTATTTGGTTGAAAACATTTTTAGATCAATTTGCTCAAAGTTGTGTTATACGCATTAAACTCGAACAAAGTTATAAGGCTTTGAAGTCCTGTGGTACATTAATTGCCCTTGTTTGCTTAGTTTAGCTTTGCGGTATAGATGTATGTTGTAGTCAAGGAGTACACGCATGATGAAGTAAGGATGTCTGAGATCAATTAATAAATGCATCAATAATAAGAATTGAATAAAAAGCTGTAGTTGAGTGAGTCTATTTACAGAATAACTTATACATGGCATTGTCATTGGTCACAAAATTAGGTGTGATTTTTAACATTGAACACATGGATGAACAGTGTCCAGCAGTTAGATGGAACCACTCTAGGATGCTACAGTATGTAACATCTTACATTGTGTTTTACAATGTTAACAGTAACAAAACGTATGACATTAGTAGTTAATATACAGATATTCATTTGGTGTCCAGCAGTTAGATGGAACCACTCTAGGATGCTACAGTATGTTACATCTTACATTGTGTTTTACAATGTTAACAGTAACAAAACGTATGACATTAGTAGTTAATATAGATACATGCAAATCAGAGTATCTTATGTTTCAAAAAACATGAAATAGCAACTGAAGAGAAATACAATTCCTTGTATCATAATAATTAGCATCTCAGTTGCATGTATCTATAATATCAACTATTACAAGTAAACATTTAACCCTTTCACTCCTACGGCTCTTGAAAGCGCCCATAAAAAAATGTTCTCAATTAAAAAATCAAATCTTTCTTAAAAAAATTACTCAAAATGCCAAAAAGCCCAGGACTGAAAGGGTTAATATAAGTCATCATTTCACTTTTGTAAGTTTATGATTCAATTGATAAGACTTTGTATTCGATATTGTCATAGGTTAGAAGTACTTCTCTGTTGGCAAGGAGAATAGCTGTAGTTAAGTCCTTTTGAGTTGTACTGGCATTAAAAGTTGGTACCAAAATAGAAAGGAGCTGTTGCACTTCTTGGTGGTTGAAGTTAGGCGAAGTTTTTTGCTGCTTTGTGTGTGGATCAGTAGACGAAGAGTCCACATCACTGAACAGTTTTCCAATACTTGCGTCATTTTACATAACTCACAATTGCCTAAAGTAGAATCATCAGGGATAACAGCTCTGTAACATGATACACATGCCAATTTTTTATGACTGCTGCACACCCATAACCTAAACTCCTTGAAAACTCCTTAGATTTTTTTTTACTGACATCAGCACAAAACCCTGTATCATTCTTCAAATTGTACCCCTTGCAGCCTCCTTTAAGACCTTAAGTTGGTGAAAGTGTATGTGGTGTTTACATTCAAGGAATCGGCATACTGTTCCCAAAGAACAAGTTTTATGTAAGCTAACTTCTTGTTTTTTTAAGCTGTTGCTTGTCTGCTGTGAAGATTGTTCTAGTGATTGTTCTAGTTCTCTTGATTTGGAAAAAAGTGCATCCTCTGACGCAATAGGTTTAAGGATTGTATTTTTTTGTACAACAAGGTCATCCGAGTTACTTTCAAAATACTTGAAATTGGTCATTTGAACTGCACTTTTGATATCTTGAAGAGTGGTCATTTCTGTGTACTTGTCAGGTGAAAAACAGACAGTGGGAATCACTTTATCTACAGTTTGCAGAGTACAATTAAAGCATTGTCGGTTGGATGATGATGCCCTCTTTACCGGTGAGACGTTGTAGATATAACACAATTATAAATCATTGGTTGGTTCTGCAAGAAAAAGTGAGCATTAAAAATATATAATGGCATTTATAGTTTTATTGACATCAGGAAATATCCACAACGATTAGTTTATACATGTACCAACAAACATATGAGGTGTATACTTAAAGGTGGTATGTACAATAGAGGGTACAGTGTGTATGATGAGTGCATATCTCTCAAAGCAAATTGTTTTTGGAGTTTCCATACAAACCTTGAAATTTTCAATTTCAAATTTTACTTGCCTTTTGAGACCCTATAAATTTCGAATCTGTGTGTTATTAGTAAAACAGTGTATTTATTTGTTTACCTTGCCTATACATCTATATTAAAGTGCTAGTCTTGCGAGTATGACAAAATTTCTAAAAATTATACCTTTTAAAACTTCAGATGATGCTTATATCACTGTTCAAATTTTATTTTCATACGAGTCCGGGAAGTTGCTGTATTTAGCGTCTGAAGTTCGTCACTTTGTGTCCGCCATTAATCGATCACGTTCTTCTGAGCCGGTCAGTCATTAAAGGAAGTGACGTCATATGCGCAACGCTCGAATGTTCATTGCTACTAAACCTCTGTTATTTATATTGACTGATGGTCATAATTCATCAAATGTTTCATTGATTCTTGCAAATATTTACGTCCAAACTCTAAAACATGTCTCCTACAATATATGTTGTTCAAGTTTGGTCGAATTTGTCTTACAATAACGCCGAAATTTCAATTCATTTCAGTCAATAGACTAAATATGAACAAATCGGATTTGCCCGCACAAAAATAGAAAACTTTCGCAAAGGCATTATCTGCTTGGTTCATTTCAAAAGAGACCAACTTACAAGCATTTGTTGTATCTCGTATTTAGATTTATTGTTGTTTTTTATCTTCATTATTTCATCAAAAAAGCTACACTCCTTTTGATTTAAAGATCTCAGTTTTTTTACTTCCAAAATGTTATCAAACTGGATTTGTTTTGAGTCAGTATGTCAGCCTACGTAAGGTCAAAATGAAAATCATTCCAAATCAAATAACGTATGTTTTACTGATCTAAGAATATGTATTATAAGTTACATAATTAACAAACTAAACAACCTGTAAAACAATTCGCAGAAAAAAAATAGACGAAAACTTTTAGTTTGTTTATGAAATGAACGCTCTTGGATTGCAGTATAAATAGTAAGCACATGTGAGTTGTCAGTGTGGCATTTTATCTCGACTGTTTTACTGACTAGCTTCATGAACGTGCATGGAAAACTGATTTTAACGATTAACAAATTGTGATTACAGCGCAACGCGTAAAAGTATGGTCACTGATAATGTATTCGCATACTTCTGTCTCGCCATCGATCCAATAAGCGTTTTGATCCGAGACAAGATAACAAAATCCTACAACGCTGATTGGATCGATTGCGAGACAGAAGTATGCAAATACATTATCAGTGGCCATACTTTTACGCGTTGCGCTGTAAAAAGCTACATAATTTTTAGAATACTCTAGATAGATTACTTACTTTTGTACACCCTGGTTTGGTTCAAGCGAACAACGGCATGCAAACTATATATGAAGTAACTTCAGTTACAACACAAAACGAACAAATCAAGACAACAACTCGAGCACAATAAACGTCTTTTAATGCTTATTCAATACACCAATCAGGCAGTCATCATATTTCTGAATTGAGAAGTACACATTCTAGAACATCTCCCATTATAATATACCCAGCATGTGGAGGTGATTTCCAAACTTACCTACCAGAGGTCATGAACACTTTGTTTGAGCTAAATGAGAGTTTGCATGTATATATTAGGAATATAAACAATTCTAAAAACATCAACACTTTTTTATTCAGACAATTGAGTCTGTACAAAATGAAGCAAATAAGGTACTTTGCTTATTTTTCTAGTAATCTTCACTTGAGGCTCAACTGGTGATTGCATGAAAATTTGAAAACATTACGAGTTGTTTAATTTTAGACTATTGGTAACACATTGCATTCCTTGTCAAACATGCAAACTAATATTTAGCCAGAATAATAATCTGTGTAGATGTCTCAATAAATGTTGACACTACTGAAAAAAGTAAATACTACTGAGCATAATATGCCTGAAAGCCCAATCAATGGATCAACAAATAATATGCTCTTTTGGGCAAAAGCTGCTGCCATAAATGAGTTATGATATCCTCCAGCACTAGAAGTCTTCTATGTACTCATTCCTTTTGTGTTCAAAGTAAAACCAATTTGATCTGTTCACATGAATTGATGTTGCTACAATGCCTGACCCTGTCAACAAAAAATCAGATAAATATTTTGATTATAAAGATGACTGTTTCATGAATGAATTTCTATGGGATATCATTAAAAAACATTATTATATCAGCTAGGATACACTTGTAAACACTACGCTCGCCTATTAGTGTAGTAGTGATTCTCTAAAGTATCCTTTAGTGGTTGCACTAATAAAAAGATTGTATTAATTAGTTTAATAGTAATGGTATCCCCTAAAGGGTATGATACATATTGCATAGTACCCTTTAGCAGTTCAATGAAAAAATAAAGATATTATATTAATTTAATAGTGATTATATCCTCTAATGAATATGACACACATAATACCCTTTATAGGGTGAAGTAATAAAGAGAATATATAAGTTATATCCTCTAAAGGGTATGACACACATAGTACCCTTAGAGGGTGAAATAAAAAAAATGTATTAGTTATATCCTCTAAAGGGTATGACAAACATGCTCTATAGTACTCTTTAGCGGTTCAATGAAGTAAAAATTTTATATATGCTCTAAGTATATAGCGGTTGTAGAAGTAATGAAACAATTGTATTATTAGTTTAGTTCTTTCTCTAGAAATTTCAAATAGAAGCACATCTTTAACTTAAGTTTAATTGTTGTGTGTTGTTTTACCTTGATTCAGCAAGCAAATTATTCGTATTTGACATCATTATATTGGCAAAAAAATTCCTCCGCATTCACCTAGAAAGACGGCCATGTTTTATTTTCCGAAGGTTTTCGTTGACACAATCGTCGGTATCTTGACGAACCGAATAGAAATACTCGGTTCCAGTCTTTCGCGAAATAGCCTCTAAAGGGTATGATCTAGGCACAACCGATATTCTGCCACTAGATGTATCGTTGAATCTACCCCCTATCTTGGAGGCTCAGAGCAGATGTCTGCTGAAGATGTCGTTAAGACACAAGAAGTTGCAGGCCTAAGGATTCACGTTGAGCGTGCTATAAACAAAATCAAGAACTTCCATATATTTGATAGAGTTATACCACTACATCAATTTGGTTTGATTAACCAGATATGGGCAGTTTGTGCTATTTTGTGCAATGGACAGCCAAATATAATATCTGTCAATCAGAATACTACAGATTAAATGTAATAATGATGGCACACAACAGCACTATAAATATGACAATGTCTAATTAATTAGTGATAACAATGATCAGATAAATGTTTTATTTAGATGAATATAATCTAGTCGTGCATGCAGTTTTCCAAAATTGAACGATATTTTAGAGTATTTTTTTTTCATGCAATGTCATAGTACAATTTATCAACAATGAAATTTGATAATATATTTTCATTAGTTAGATAGTGATCCTTGGATTCTAATAACTAGGGATCAGAGTACATTGAGTACTACAATATTTATGACTTTAAAGCTGTGAACAATACACGAGTAAAAAAGTCAAGACTAGAATACATAATATGAGTAATTATGAGTTGTTACACTTAGCCTGTGATTACATGTAAGTAAAACCAAATGGATCTACAACTAACTGGTAGAGTGAAGTTATTTAACCTGTCAAATTGATGTTAGACTGATACACATTAGCAGTCTCTAGTTCCATTTTTTTCTTTTGTGTCTATTTGACTATTACACCTTGACTATTTCACGGGTTAAATGTCTTCACTCTAGTCACCTATTGCACAAGTTAACAACTCTAAACCCATGAAACACAAACCTAATGTTATAATAAAAACAAGATGTAAGTGTTATCACTTTGCACTATTTAGATATATAATACTTAATACAAATCTTTCAAATTAGAGTGGTTTTTATAAACCTGTGAAACAAAATTGGCATGTTACAGTGATAGTTAAATTAAAACCATACAAAGAATATCTTTCACAGTTTTATAAAACCACACTACATTTACCAAGAAATGTAAATGTACAGATTTACATGATCAAACTCATGGTGTTCAATAAAAGCCATGGCAGCCATGTTGGAAGAACTAACAATAAAATATTTTTCTGTTTGTGTTTCGTAAACATGGATGCCAAGACGTCACTTAAAAAGTGATTAATATTACATGGGCGTGCGGAGACACAAATTTTATCTTGTGGTGCTGAAATGATCTTTCACGAGTGAGCGCAGTGAAGACAACATTTGTATCTCCAAGCGACCATGTAATGTTCTGTTTATTATATAATTATCAATGAAAATAAAATAAAACTTTTTTGATACACAAAGTTTCTGTAAAGCTCTGTAACCATGTTGATGATATTTTCACATGTGAAGATATCAAATTTTTGAAACAGAAATATAGGTATTTTATTGACAATTATATAATAAATATGTTTATGTTAATTATATGTACAAACATTTTTAACAGTTGTTGTTTCAAGTCACAATGACCTTTTTAATTGACATTTGTGTCACTACCTGAAGATGAAGAAGCAAACTCAATAAAATGTTCAAAATAATATCCATGTAGTTTCTCTTTTAACTGCTCCCAAAACTGATAGTTTCTTGTCATTCTTTCAACATAAAGACCAACCTTTGTGTAGACAATGAAATCACACCATTCAGCTCCAGTTATACCAAGCTGTCCTTGCACTTGAGCATAGTAGGGATGGGACTCCTTCAAGTGACACTGATCCTCCCCAGACTTCTCCACTAAGAAACTGGGATCAATACATGCATCCAGAGGTGTCCCTTGAAATTTTGTAATCGGGCATTTCACCTCTGCAATGCCATAGGGATGGATGCACCCAGGATCAATAGCCCTTGCATCTGGGGTAGCACCAAGGATTGGGTATCCTTTATCAAACCACACTTTAAAACTTGAACAGGTGTGTGTCTGCTGTGCATAAACTTCTCATATGCCATGAGAGCAATTGGTTCATACTTTCTGCCATGTTCAAAATTTCTACAAGAAACTACTTTTGGATTGATGAGATTCTCAGCAAATGTGTTGTGATTTCTCTGGCGTCTTGATATCAAGTGAAAATTTGATGCTGTAAACCTGTTTCGTCTTTCATCTTTCCACCGTGTAGAGCCTGACTGTTCTCTTGTTTCTTCCTCTAATTTATTAATATCTTCTTGACTTAAGTGCAGCATGTCTAAAAGGCTAAATGTTCATTCTTGGTCAAGTCATTTGGAATTAACATTTCAGCTTTGTTCGACTGATCAAATTTTGGATAATCTGTGTGAACTGTACGTGGAAGTAATGCTCTGGGAACTGAACTGATGTCAGCCACAGCTTTAAAGTTTGATTCTGTAAAAGCAACTTGATGAGCAAGAGTCGAGCCAATCTTATATTGTCCATACTTAGTGTTCTTAGTGTCTGTATTTGATGCATCATTATACATTTGAGCAAAGCCACAGTTAGAATTAATGTTATAAAAATTAGTTTTCAAAGACTTTTCATCTAATTCTGAATGCTCTGGTTTGGCCCTAGCCTCGTACAGTAGAGGCTTTACACAGGACTTTGAGCATTCACCTTCCATCTTTGATTTCTTTACTAACACTTCTAGCACAGGTTCAGGGCCAATGTTTGAGCCGCCACCTTTCTTATGCCACTTTTGTAGCAGTGAAGTTGATGAACAATTTGGTTGCTGGTCCTACTCTTGGACTAGTTCAGTCATTCGCTGACAGCCGTATAGAGAAAACTTGCACAGTTTAAACATTAAAGCAAGTACATGGTTGCAATAACCAACTTTTCCTGCTACACACGTACATACACTTTTCTTCACATCTCCAGTCACAATACATAATGCAATCCTCTGTTTGTGTGGAGGATCGTTTTTTCTGAAGCTATACAGCATTTGGCTTCGAAAAAGAAGCATTTATCATCGCTCACACATTGGATATCTTCCAGGTACTCATCATCCAAAAATCTCTTAGCTTTCCTTAACATTGTAGGCACAGAATTATGATCTTTATTGGTTTAACGCTTGCCAGACTTAATTACATGTTCATCCATATCTGCTTTTGAAAAAGGAGGCATCTTTTCAAGGGATGTTCCCCAAACATGTGTTGGAAATTCCACGCGCTCGTCAACATTGCTACTAGCTACGTTTTTGACGCTTCTTCGATGTTCTGTCCTTCGTGAAAATACATTATTTTCATCTGGATCAACAATATCCTTATCGTTTCCGCTTTCGATGTATTCATAAACCCTGCAAAAAAAGTATTTATTTAAGGCAATGACCGGTGCAAAACATGCTTTCTTCGCTGTCTATAAATAAACACTCGATAACATAACAAAAGAATCGAACTGTGAACTTTACCTCTACTAATTGAGCTTTAGTTTTAAGTCCTTTCACAAGATCACCTCTACAATTCAGCCAGAACTCATCATTCTTTAGTTCTTCTGGCTTTCTTCCGAGAAGAGAAGCACCAAGAATATCGTTTTCAGAGAGAGAAACACTTTGAGTTTGGTTAACGCTAGACGCCATTTTGATTTTGAGGACTTGGTGGCCTCGTTTCCGTACAAACTCGTTCCCAGTGTCTGCGCTTCATCAGAGGTTATGCAAGTTGTGTATACTGATAGACTTACTAAAGATATAACTTGTAATTGATTATAAATTGCAATTAATGATTTTATATTGATTTCATGGGTGCCCGTAGCTGTTTTTGTTTTTAGTTTCAACTCGAGCTGTTGATCTACAATATCCTTACGTTCTTCTTCGATAGCACAATCTTCTCTTGATTTTTTTTTACCAACGGCTCTAAATCACGTTCAGACTTCTAACAAGTAGTTGATGATGTTGTTCCATACTTTTTTTCGTCTTTTTGCGTGATAATGGTATAAAACTCGCATCAAAAGAACACGCTACTTCATATAAATATTAGTAAGGAATGTATTGCGACCAGAATCGTCTTGCACATATGATGTCACACACTAAAATGTACAACCGCTGTACAGTATCAAGATCGAGTAATGGCGGACAAAATTTTAGCGTTTTTGGCAGCAATTTTTAGGTGCAAAAATTAAATATAAGTGGAGTTTCAAATTGAGGTTGAATGGAACAGGTAAATATGTGGAGTGAACAGTGGTATGATAATGGTGAAAGAAATTCATAAAAGAGAAGTGAGAATAAAAATATGTTATGAATAATAAATGATAATAATAATGATAACGAGTAAATAATAATAAATATATATATAATAATAAAAAATAAGGTCAAAATAAAAATGTAAAAATAATGTAAAAATAACGGCAATATAAAATAACGATGTCAATAAAGAAAGGCGCAAAGTGAACTCGAGTTCGTGTGGATATACGTGACTGTCTCGAGGGAAGGAGGGGACGTAAAAATAGAAAGGGAAGGTGAGCCGAAGGGAAGATAAGTAGATAGTCCTACCATAAGCTAATCATCAGGGGTTGAGGCAAATGGTAGAGGTTAGGGTTTTGGAATTGTAACTATCCTTTTTAGGCATATATTTAAGGAAAGCATACTAAAAAATTGCGAATTTTGCACCTTGACTAGCACTTTAATATTAAACTGCATCAACAAATTCCTATTTACATTCAGTGACTCATCAAGAGACTTCTCAATATCATTTAACTGCTTCTTTACTATCATTTCATTGTGATAGAAGTCCATTAAGAAATTATACAGAAAGTGTATAATTAATTGTGTGGCTGTTTTCGGATTCCTGAAAACTTGTCTTGATGGTGTTGGACTGGATGGGTATGTTGATGTCGTGATAATGGCAAAGGGATGACTTGTGTGGATTGCTGCCAGTGTGAAATCTTTCACCAAGAATATATCGTCTACTGAACCTGTCAGTTCATCATGGCAATTGTCAATGTTCTTGAAAAAGAAGAACTCATTAGATTTTTTTCTTTCTTATTCAATAAAAGGTCATTAATTTATACATTTGATTAAAACCTGTCAATTATGAGCCAGCTTCACAGTTCTGTATAGCTTGATATTTGTAGTAGATCCATCCACGAATTAGAATATATTATAGACCTTTGAGTGAAGTGTGAAAAGCTCTGAATTATGTTCCAGTTCGTTTAGTCAATATTATTGTCTGTTTTCAAGACCAAGAACAGACATCCACTGCTTTAACTTATCACGTTACATTTACAATTACTTTATTTTTTAAATGAATAACGATAAAAAAGCATAAACATTCACTAAACAGACTAAAAGAAACAGTTGCAAGACCACACTGCAAAGTAAACAATCATCTCTTTCAAACAACTTTATTTAAGTCATTGTTACTTTATGTTAATGTTGAAACCAAGAATTATTCATGTGTCTTAAAAACGGTCAACCGGGTGTTTTTTAGTTTTTTTTATTTTTATTTTTTTATTTCTATTGCCTGAACAGTTTGTATGACAGACTTGCCTTCTTCCTTTTTTTCTACTTAAAACCCCAACTGTTCCTGAAGGAAATAATTTTCGTCTGGGTTCATAATCTGCAACATTAAAAACTTCAAAAAGTAGGTTAATTAGGCAATGTGACGAACTGTATTAATGAAGGTTGTCAAAGAGAATGGTGAACATGCAGTGACTAATAGGACATGTATATAATGTTTTGCAAATAAACAAACAAAATTATTCACTTTCCATGGCTTTGTCAGACTGACATGCATGTGCAATTGACTTCTTTACACTTATCTAAATTCATATACAGAAAAAGTTGTTACAAATGACCACCAGCTCACATTTCAGTAGTGCAATTGTTATTAATCACTAGCCGTTCCCCATTCTCTCTCAAACACTTTTTTGACTTATCTATCCAGTTCATCCTCCAGTCTCTAGCCTAGTCCAGCAATATCTACATTCTCCGGTACAGTATTCACAACAACAAAATTCCGCTCACAATTTCTCTCCAATATAATGTTTGTTATGATTTTGTTTGTCTTTTTATGCCATTGTGAGCCAAAATACTATGCGACAATTTACTTTACACAAAACTGTGTTATCAGTTGATCTACTAAATAAGGTGGGACATAATTATTGGAGCAAGAAGTTATGTAGGGTAATCAGGGCCAGGATTATTTGGCTGACTTTCTCAGGGCACAGGTGGATTGGAGATCTTAGGATACACCATCGATTGGCCAGGATACCGAAGGTATTTTCAGAAATTCTTCTATTCCTGGAGAGCCTGTAGTTGTGTTTCTTCATTCAGTTGTCAGACCAGATTGTGGGTATGGCTTCATCGTATTTGTAGAGAGTGCAAAGGCATCATCTCCAGTGAAAACACAGGGCATGGTTTATTTTCTATTTGGAAGGGGGTGGCATCGGGTATGTTTAATGGATTTTCAGATGATGTCAAAGCTTGTTTGAGATCACACTTATGCCTAAATCTGCCCAGATGATATCATATTCGGGCCCGACAGCTGCCATTAATATGATGCTGTTATTTCCTTTGTAATCCTAAAAATGAGATCCGCTGTTCCAAGGCTGTTGTATGAAGAAGGCCCAGTGGAAGTTAAGCTTTCGCTTAAGGTTACTGTGAACTATTAAGCCAAAAATTTAAAGACAATAACATTTAAAACATAAACTTTTGATTATTGAAACAAAAAAAATAATAATGTTACATACTTCCAGAGATTTAAAATGAAATTGTTTTTATGGAAAACAAATTTAACTCGAAAAGTGACATTATAATCCTATAATCCTATTATTGCTTGGTTCGTTTATGAGATATCATGTTCCTTTTCTAAACTTCATAATATTTAATGTTTCTTAATTTACTTGATTTATTATTTGATTTAGTCTTATTTTTGTTCGCCATGAATTTACAAACAGTCACTAATAAGAACCTTGGACCTGGGTATGGTTTGGCCGAGGCCTTAACCACCCAATGTCTACTAATGCAGATATGGGCTAAAGATGATGATGATGATGATGTTTACTGCTTTGTGCTCTAAAATGTATTTTGTGAATGTTTGTTATCTGAGTTATAAAAACTTCCCCCAGAGTGTTATCAAAACATTACTAGATAATATACTGAGTTGTAAACCTCGCTGAAATCCTGTTAAAAAAAAAAATGCGACATTGTGTGGCTTATCAATGCTCAAGCGATACCAAGAAAAAGGATCCAGATATTTCTTTTCATATGTTACCGTGTCTTAAGCGCTTAAACTGGAGGAAAAAGTGGATAAATGCTATCAACAGGCCCGAAAGGAAAGAGCGAGTAGGCTAAGTGGATCGAAAGATGTGTACATATCCAAATGGCCCTTTTTTGAGTCATCATTACACTTTTTAAGGGACAACATTAACCCAAGAAAAACTTTCAGCAACATGGAGGAGCCAGTGATAATCGTTGACAGCCCTGCAGAGGAAGCAGAGATTGTACCGGACGAAGTTGCTGATATGCCGGAAAACAGTCAACCATTTTGTATATTTAAGGTAACTATACTATTAAAGGATTAGATAGTGGCGCTAGATGTACTTAATATAATTATACATTAATTGAATCGTTCTTTTTTTTACCATGTATCTTAAAAAAAGTTCAACAGGAATAGTTCAATATTGATAATTATAGGCTGTTTTCATTGTTGATAATTTCATGCACAGGGTCAAGAGATAATTGCTATAGTCAAGTTTGATATGTTTTTATATAGTTAGTATGTTTCATGAAGAGCATATTTGAGATGCTCTTTCAGTCAATTATCCAAAATTTTCAAGGATGTACAACACCATATTGTGTATGAAGATTTACAACAACTGTCACAGACATGATTTCTTTTGTCAAATTCTCACGAATTATTAGTCTACCTCAGTCTATGATGTGTAGTAAAGTATAAGAGGGTGGCCAAGGGAGGGGGTCGTCATCACGAATCGATATTTATGATATTCACGCATCACGGTCACATTTAAGTCACGTTCAACATAGTATTCACGTATAACAACTAAATTGGTCGTTTTTCACGAATCACGCAATTATTTTAGCCTAAATCACGAGTCACAAGTTACCTCTTGGCCACCCTCGTATAAGAGGGGCATGTTTAGTAAAAAGCACTGTTATTGTACTTGTCCTAATATCTTCTATATTCAAATGATGTCAGGATTTACATTTATTTACTTATGTCTCAAAAATGCTAAAGTATACATTTCGTAAATATTATTTATAGAATTGTTTGATTTTTATCACTGATTTAATATTTCAGACAAACAACCCACCATCTACAAAAAATAGGAAGTCAACCACAGACCTCGAAGAAAAGCTTTTTACAAGCTGTTTGAATGAACTCAAAAGACCCAGAGAGGTAAAGACAGTGGATACAGACAGCCTCTTTGGCCAATATGTAGCAAGCCAGCTTCAAAAAGTACAAGACAGCTACACAAAAGAGATGTTGAAGTTAGACATACAACAACTCATAGTTAAATCCATATTGCCACCACCAAGAACTCAACGGGAGCCCTTATCTACAATCCAATACTCTGATTTTCTAAACTGATATAGAGTCATTGTCATTAACATTGCCCATCAAAACGGACATGTGACACCATGTAAGCTTACTCTAAGTACTTGATACTTATTAGCACTAATTGTGAACATGGGATTGATTTCATAGTTCAAGTTCAGACTCATTGTCACTCATTACTAAACATCTGAAAATTGAAATTTCGACAAAGCAATAAACAAAAAAATCATGTGTCACTTCAAGTGTTAATTAATCTCTATTTACACGGACGTAATAATAATAAATAATAAACTTTATTTCTATAGCGCACTTATCCTATGCTCAAGGCGCTTTACAAAGAAGATAATTAACTATTTACAACTAATGAAAAAAATAAATTATGATATGAGTAAAGATTCTAAAAACAAATATGATTTATAAAACTATAAAAATATGATATAACTACTTCTAAAATTCACAATATATACAATTATAAAAAAAATAAAATAATAATAATAATAATCCTTAAACTAATGTTTCGTTTTTCTTATATTTCGTAAAAAGGTATGTTTTCAACTTTTTCTTAAAACTTTCAACAGTTGTTATGCTGCGTAAATCATATGGTAGATTGTTCCAAAGTCTTGGAGCCAGATTAGAAAATGCTCTCTCTCCATACGTTTTTGTATGCGATGTAGGTTCTTTTAATAATTTCTTTGAGACAGATCTCAACGATCTGGAGTATTGCCTGTACTGGAGCTTTGATCTTAAATAGTCAGGTGCTTTAGCATTGAGACATTTGAAGACGATCAGTAACGTCTTAAAGGTAGATCTGTAGTGTACAGGTAGCCAATGGAGTTCCTGTAGTAATGGTGTAATGTGGTCGTATTTACGTCCTTGGCATACCACTCTGGCTGCAGTATTCTGAACATATTGCAGCCTCTGTATCTGATATTTAGGCAAGCCAGACAACAATGAGTTACAGTAGTCTAATTTAGACGTCACAAAGGCATGGACTACGGTAGCAGCAGAATCTTTGGTTAAGTACTTGCGTATTCTGGATATATTGCGTAGGTGGTAGAACGACGACTTACAAACAGTGGACAGGTGCGCATTAAAGGACATAGTGTCATCAAATTTTACACCCAAACTACTGGCTGATGTCGACAGAGTAACGTTTTCAGTTCCAACCAGCAAAGACTGTACAGGTGGCGATGCTCGAAATTTAGAGTGTAATAATATGATTTCAGTTTTTTCATTATTTAGTTTGAGTTCATTCAAGTTCATCCAGTTACAAATAGATGTGATACATTCCTCAATTTTAGATTTCGCTAGGCTAACCTCGTGCGTTTTGAAGGAAAAATACAATTGGTTGTCATCAGCGTACATATGCGTACAATGTTAATGATATTGGCTGGATCAATCAAGTTTAGTTATTGGTTGCAGCTAGTGCACTTGTCTATTTTAAAGCAACACCAAGTAGACTGAAACAATTTAATAATTATTATTATTATTAAAGGTATAAGGTTATATTACTAATAATATATATATCTCAACTTCTGGAGTTTTTAAAGTTTGAACATTATATGCAATAATTGTATTTGTAATTGTATGCCCAGTAAAAAAGTGTTATAAAAGCAATTTAAAATGTCTGATTGTGTCTACATTACTATGTACTTGGTAGACATTGTGTAACAACGTCCTCTCTTGCTGTACAGACCCAGCATGTATCAAAAATGAAAAAAATCAATCAATAAATTAATTAATGACTGAATGCATATTTAATGATTAATAAACTTAGATAAAAATGAAGTGTTCTTTAAAACGCCCCCATCGCTGATTCTGCCTTTGCAGAATTAAATTAACTTTTAGACAACCACTGCCATTAAAACAATACTGTAGAATCCCTTGTAATTGTACAATTCTGACCCCGAGTTTCTTGGGTGAAGCATACGTTTATGTTTTCCGTCTGCAGCGCCGATGCAGGTCGGCAGCTGCCATCGATCTCTGAATAGATCTGATATTTTGCGCCATTCATTCGGCGTTCTGGGACACGAAAAGTGATCTTCCTTCAGTACATGAAAGATTACCCTACAGACCTCTGGGATTAGCAGAGATAAAGAAGATGTGCTGATGCGAAACTGATATTGTAGAATTTTGTATAATTCTCTGGTTGCAAGAAATCACAACGTTACAGCGATTCGTTCTTCAGCCGAAATAGGTTGCCTCATTTGAGTTTCTCTTTTACTGATTAGTGGTTTTACTTTCTCGAGAAGTTCCTACAACACAACAATAACCCATTGACATCGTAATTCGCTTATTCATAACTTTTCAAATAAATTTAGTTCATATTTAAAATCAAAACAGTTAGCTCACCTCACGTCTGTGACTTGTGCAGGTGTGTATACCTTGGATCACTGATTTCGTCCTTGTCTACTGATGTGTGTGGAAGTGTGTGTAATTCGTCTACCATAGAGATGTGCTGGTGTAAGGGCTTCTGTATCATTGAAATCTGATGATACATACGTTAAGGGACGACAATGGTCTGTAGGGTGCTTAGATTGATCGAGGCTCTACCCAGAACTTTCTTTATGGCAGACTTAGTAAGACCGATCAAGCGTTCCCAAAATCCTCCATACCAAGGTGCTCTTTGGGATGAACTGCCAGTCAACACCTTGACTTGCAAGCGTTTCTTTGAGTGTCTGAGATTGTAACAGTTCCCTTAATTCGTTGTCTGCACACATGAATGTTGATGCATTGTTGGAGATCATCTTGCTTGGGAGAGATTTGTGGCTTGTGAAGTGACGGAATGCAATTAAGAACGACTCAACAGTTAGATCTTCCACTATCTCAAGATGAATGGCTCTTGTCGTTGCACAAGTGAAGAGACAAACATAGACTTTACTTTCGATGTTAGCTTTACGGATGTATAACTCTCCGGTGTAATCTAGTCCTGTTACATCAAATAGATGAGTTTGTTGAAGTCTTGATTTGGGGAGTGCTGGTGATTCAGGTGCATTGTAAGCTGGACCTGATGTCTTTCTGCAGGTCACGCAGCGATCGATGTGGTGTTTGATGCGCTGTTGGCCAGATGGTATCCTGTAATTCTGACGTAAGGTGGTAAGCGTGGATCCTACTCCTGCATGAAGCTGTTTGATATGAGTGATGTAGACCTGGTTGAGTGGCTGTAGAAGGTGAGGATTCTTCTGTGGTGGTCTCGTTTGGCAATGACTCTTTGACTTGTAGATGAAGTGTGTCGGCGTTGTTGGACCAAGAGGGCCACTGAGATTTGTTGACTAGCCATGGAGGGCCCTGTTGCCATAGTGAAGTGCATTGAGATCTTCGATCATTTCGGCTATCTTTCCATTCAAATCATTTAACGTCGATTGTCAAAAAAACATTTTTTTTTTTTGATAAATATGGAAATATGAATGGGAGTTGATGTTAGCGGTATGTTCGAAAACACTTGCATTGTAGGGAGAATTAAAGGAATAAATGTAACTTTATCTACTTCCAAAGGTCTTGAGATAGGTGCTTGATCCAGGAAAGAGCAACTCTTTGAAGAAGTATAAGTGGTAGTACTACATGAACTCTCAAAGTGAAGCGATTTCACGAATTTTGGTTGGGACACTTTTGGTCCGTTTGAGCTGCAAGTGTTAATCTCTTTTCAGAGCCTCAGTGTTTGATCGAAGTCTTTTTGTTCTTACTTGGGGGAAATGCGTCTATCAAGGCCTGTTTCACACTGCTCAACTCATCTTGAGGCTTTTTTAATTGCTTGTAACACATTTTAATGCATATGAATAAACTCGAAGCATTGAAATATGTCAAGACGTCAATATGTCAACAGACGTGTTTCCAAATATCTCTATCGTTTCCTTTGGCGATGGATTACTTGTACATAAAAAGCATTCATATTTACTACTATTTGTTTTGGAATTTCCATACAAACCTTGAAATTTTCAATTTCAAATTTTACTTCCCTATTTGAGACCCTATTAATTCCGAATTTTACCTGTGTGTGTATTTAGAAAAACAACAGTGCATGTATTTGTTTACCTTGCCTATACATCTGAATTAATATTAAACTGCATCAACAAATTCCTATTAACATTCAGTGACTCATCGAGAGACTTCTCAATGTCATTTAACTGCTTCTTTACTATCATTTCATTTTGATAGAATTCCATTAAAAAATTATACAGAAAGTGTGTAGAAAACATGTTTTGCATAAGTGGCGAGGATTCTTATGGCTGTTTTCGGTTTCCTGGGAACTTGTCTTGATGGCGTTGGACTGGATGAGTAGGTTGATGTTGTCTCAATGTACTTAATAATTTTTGATATGGAAGCATTTGAAATATGACCTACATTTCCAGAAATGCGCATGTCTAAATTCCACAGGGATCCCATCAGTATGGAAACGAGGCTGTAAAAAAACCTTGACTTTTTCTCGATATTAGATGCAGTTTGTAGATGAAACTTTGGAATTAGACATCTTTGGCGTATGAAGAATTGTTCTTGACGATTCTAAAGCGATCACGTAATTAATCACGTGACTAAGCAATGTGATCTAAAAATAAAAACAAAATTAAAATTAATTTCATTGATGTTTGTTATTTCTGATGGGAAATCTGAATTTTGACCATACCTTGGCAAAATTAAGAGTTCTACTGGCATTAGCCTCCACAATTACATAGAGCAGTGCAGTCAAGGTTTGCCTTGAGGCACTTACATCTCCCTTTGCACCCCTTCTTACATCCACAATGAATGAGCTCGTAGCAGCCGTCTTTGGCCTGGGCCAGTGTTGTCCACAGTGGTTTCCATACATTGTCGTCTTTCTTCCAATCCCATTGCTCTGGACCCCATATTTGAGCGCCTTGGTACAATGCTCGTAAAATGTGTTGCTTAAGAGCAGCTTGAGTTGGTGGTATTCCATCAATTTTTCTACTTTTCTTGGCAAATAGAGACTCTTGCTTCGTTTACTCCTGAGAGTACGCTGGTCTTGTCATAGAGAAGCACAACAAAACTTTCAAGGACTGCTAACGATCCATCTACATCACGTAAGGTTGGCGAGGGCGTTGACAAATTCACTAGCGCAGTAGTGAGTTCTGGATATAAATTCCAGATCTCCCAGGCAGTCTTTTTTCCAGGTCCTGCGAAGAATGACACTGTGCTGATATGAATTTTTTTTAATATACATATATCTCTCTCTACAAAGATATAAAAGTGCAATAGTGATTACCTGTATCACAACCGGTCATAGCATGAAATAGTGCTAGTGCTTTACATTTATCAATCCCCAGCTTTGTGGCAATGTCTTGAATTGGAAGATATCTGAAATGCTTCCCCACACCAAACGCAACCCAGAGTTCATCTACTGCAATCAAAGGAAAAATAGATAGTGCAAGTACGAGGACATCAGTGCCAATTGTCCTTATCATAATACGTGTGTAACCACAGAGCGAGGCATCATGAACATGTAACAGGATTCTTGTGTCTGCTTCCTCATGTGTGCAAGGCATAATATCGGATAATTGACCATCACTTCCATAAGGATGAACACTCTCTTCATGTGTACTGCGAATTTCTTTGTCAACCAATACAGCTTCTTCTGTATGAATCAGTTGCTCTGAGAGAAGATGAAACAGTTCTTCCTTGTTTTGATCGACACGCAAGAATGAGTGCCAATTCTTGGGAATTGGAGTAGATGGCTTGACTTGACGTCGAGCTCCCTTTCCTCTTTGTTCCCTTGCACATTTCTTAATCGAATCATCTCTGTATACGTCCCAAATTATATCGATTCTTTTGACATCTTGAAGCCTTTTCAATATAAAAGGCTTGAACACACTGTCGCTATATTCTTGAAACGTACGTGCAGTTCCAGGACTCAGCATTTGCACCACTACAGCTCCATCAATAACTAGCACCTCCACTTCTGGGCTTTGGGCTGGAAGAGTATTTACGTAACCCTCTAGACACTTCACAAGATCTGCTTTCTGACGCTTTCTTAGTTCTCCCATGTCCTCGATTGATGGTTGCCATGGCTGATTTTCATGTCTAAAGAAATCCTCTAAGTTTCCGTCCCTACTCTAACATGCGATGTAAAGCCGTGAAAATAGTGCACAATCATTCTTGAGCTCAGCAAGTTTGGTCTTATGTTTTGGTTGGTCCTTCTCTTGGGAACTGAATAAACGCAGATTGTTCTTCCTTAGTGGTGTTGTAATTGCTGTTGATCTCTTTATAAGTCTTGTATCGACATAAGACTTATATTGTTCCTGGCCAATGTTGATGACATTCTTGACAGTTTGAACAACCTCGTCGCTCATGACATCTTTGGTGTCAAGTGCTACCAACTCTTCATCATCCTCCATAAATGGATTTCCAAGATCCTCAAAGCTGCTGATGACTGATGCTGATGACCTGCTATTGAGGAGGAATGGAAAAGAGAATATAATAACAAAAGAAAGCAAAACAAAATAAACAAACAAGCAACAAAAAATATGCTGTATCAAAATTGTGTTGCAGTTTTTGATTTGAAAATACTTACTGAATGCCACAGCATTCATTATTTTTAGGGATTAAACATTTTCATCAATATGATAACTACTTATGAGAAGTGAAAAAATACCCGGAAAAAATGTTTATACAATAAAAGGCATGAAAAACCCATATTAAACTTCGTCACAAAGGGACAGGTTATTGCCTGGTAAATCCTTATATGTATAACTTCTTATAAAATTTTAATGGTTTGAAAAACTTGAAAGATAATTTCTTACATATACAGCTATTTCAAAAATCATTGAATACTGAATAGTGCATTCCAAGACCAAAGAGCATTCTTCTTAGTCTATACATCTTTAGAGAGTGCAAATAATAAACTGTGAAATAGTTAGCTGACTATTTCGTGCAATTTTATGCTAATTCTATTGTTCTCTATTGTTTAATTATCATTATTTTGTACAAATTAGTACTAGTTGTATACGGGTCACGGGTATATTATTTGCACTCTAACTTTGAAATAGGTTCTGAAAAACTAACTTCTTATATAACTTCTACTTATAAGTAGAAATGTCTAAACAGTAACTTCTAAGATGTATAACGTCTTATATAACTTTTTTTATATGTAATGAGCAAATTAGAAGATATTCTAGATACTCACTTGCACAAGTAGCCATGTTTCCACCATGTAAACTGTCTGTATGCAGAGATGTACGTAGAGATCTGCAAAATATAACAAAGTGTTTGCATTACAACTTACGCATTTGGTATGTTGTTTGGCCTTGGAAGTTGAGAACTTTCTCGGTCATGAAGTGAAACAAGTGAAGTCCAAAGCACATCTCGATTCAAGCAAACGGGTACAAAACTTTTGTGGAATGTCACGCATGGTATGTCGTTATCTTAAAATAAATAAGCCAATTTATCAAGAAAAAGCATACCTTGCTATTACCTTGCATTGTAATCCTTACCTCTTGTTAAATGCTAAATGGTTCCTAGCTCTTTACAACATACGCACATTTCTGCTGTGTCCATGTTTACACAGCAAAAACACACGCACCAAGATGAAACTTCTTCTTTGGTTGATCTACCGTTGTTCCTTCTTCCTCCGATTCCGACTCGCTTGAACTATTTGTAGTTTCATCTTCAGTAAATTCTGGCTCAAATTGAAAGGGCAAAGCCATTCTTTAGTTATCTTATTTGTTGTGGTTTTCATAGCTCGAATAAAGTCTTACAAGAACGAGCTTGACGTCCACGAGTTGACGTCACAAGACCACGTGACAAAAACACAGGAAATCCAAAACGTGTTTTCATCGAAATTAAAATTTCGTTTTGGTGGGAAAAAAAGTTTTATGGAAATTTCGATAATATTTTTGAAATCAGCATTATTTTTTTACATAAAATAAGTTCAAGTCGAAAAGTATCTGAGGGCCCCTTTAATTTTGCACATACTAGTCAAATTTAAAAGAATAACTTGCAAAAAATCAGTCTGAAAATCTTAGAAATTAGCACAAACATTACTCAACTCAACAACATTAAAACTGTGTGAGCGTTTTATTTATGACGGAAATACATTGATTGACGTCCACCAAAATCAAGTTTAGATGATGATGTTCTAAATGAACCAGTGCACGTGTGACTGAGAACGGCTGTATCAAAAAGGTCAGCGATGTTATGTACGATGTTATGTTATTGGGCCTTATCTATTCTGAAAAACCTGTTATATGCTTCCTGGTCATCTAGTTCGAGTTTTGGACAAGCTTTGTATTAAAGTAGTTTCACATAAGCCGCTTCTTGTATGGATATGTGTTTTTTATATGCTAATGAGGTCTTTGATAAGAAATTTAACGAATTCACGTGCATATTTTCTTACAATAAAAAGCGTGTACTTCATTTTTAATTTATTATGAAACAAAATTAACAACATGATCTTTATTTTAAGAGCTTTTTTAGCCAGGGATGCATTATGTACTTATTTCTTAATTTATGTATTTATTTTTCCTAAAATGTAAACATATATCGTTGCTGGCGTTGTTGTTAGTAAACTCAACAATGTCGCGTATGCAATTAATTTCTAAAATTACAATGTCAAATATTCATGTCACAATGTATTACCAGCTAAATTACAAAACTAAAGTGCAAGAATGCTTCGTTATAGTTTTGTCAGGATAGACTGACTAAAAGCTGCTCATGTAGTTTTATTCGTCTTTGTCCTAGAAAGGCTGCCAACTCAACGCAAATTGGCATAAGCCAGCATGGGTGTCGCAATATTTGAGATACAGCCTTGTAGGTTTTGACTTCTTTACAAATATGTTCAACATTAATCCTCCTCTTTGCCTTGGATTAAAAAACCCATCTGGTTTTCCCTTACAGGTGTTAGGAATGGTCCTCCTCCAGGATTATTGGTGGGAGATCTAAAATCTGTCCTGGGCCAATAGGCGCCATCATCCTATAAGATGTTGCGTCCCGAGTACTTCCTAGAAAACCCACTTGTAAAAATCATGTTTAGTGTCAGTTTTAAACAACTTCCAGCTTAGTGTCAATACATTATACTTGGTTCAGAATGTCTAATGTCTAACTCATATGGGTAGAGAGACGTTGCGCTGGCTCATAGTCAACATCGTGTTCGATAACTATAACATCCTCAACTGACTAAAGTTTTCTCTTGTTTTGTTGTTTATTCAGTGTGAAATCTTTCCTTTTGAGGGTCTCCATGTCAAACATCAAGAATAAATCGCAGCGGTTTTTGCCGACAACGGTAACTGGTTCCAAATGTGAGAAATAAAATAAGAATAAGATTTATGGAAGTATTGACTTTTATACGAGTCTTGAACAACATTATGGCCACTATTTCTGAGATTGTAAGGTATTAAACGATGTTTGAAAAGATTCGCAAGATAACTAGGACCTTTTTCTTTAAAACATTTTAAAAATTTAATTAATGATTGTTCTATCCGTCTATGTTCCAACTTACACATATCAGCCATTCTAAGCACTGACTCATAATTGGTGCTATTAACTATGTTTATGACTGTGCGTAAGCCATAATGATTTGCATTTTCGAGTTTCTTGTTAATAGTTTTAGCTTAACCAATAAGTAAAGATACAATATTGGAAATGCGTCAATACAAAGCTCCTATATAAAACAAATAACGTATTTGTTTGTACGAGATGCTTAAGGCATCGTACCGCTGCTTTCTTAGCATATGCTTTCTTTAAAATTTCGTTTGAGTGTTCTTTAAAAGAAAAATTGTTGTCCAATTTTACTCTGAGGATCTTTAAATTTTCTTTGACATCAATAGGGGTACCTCAAAATTCAAGGTTGTAGTTGTATTTAGACTTCCCGAGGATCATCGCTTGTGTCTTGTCACCATTACATAATTCAAAAGAGGTAAATTCCATAAATTTCTGTTAAAGAACATGTCTTTAAATTCATCAAATTTCTCAATGGTAGTGAATACATTGCTGTTAGCGTGTTCATGCTCTCTTAAGAAGATCTAAATTTATTGACTTTAGAAAACAAGTTTTCTGTAAGCAGCTAGAGACTCGTTAATATGGATGCGATTGCGATGTCATTGCATTCTAGGGCCATTAGTGGGTATTGTACTTGACGACAGTTTGTTGTGTAAATTTGAGGCTCTACTCTCACTCAAAACCTTGAGTCTTGCTACTAGACGGGCTATCACAAAATAGACCACTAGTAGGACAGTTAATCAGCATGTGGAATTTGTGATAGACCATTAATATGTATGTTTATACAAAATAAACATAAATTTGTGTTTGCACAAACCTTGTACTTGGTGATGATGATCCACCACTACAGAACTCGAGATAACTCTACCATTGGGAATGGCATTGTGGCAATTCATGCAATTCATGCAATCAAGCACGACTGCTTGATCTTTATTATGTGCTTCTTGGATGCAGGCCTGTAGAAAATGAATTGGCAGTGTGGATATACACATCAATGGATATATACTTTATACATAAATATGTGAATCAGTATTAGATATCAACGGGGTGCTTAGGGGTTTATGAATACGAATGTGCACTAAATTGGGTTTTTCCCTTTTAGGGCATAAATCAACAACAATGCTACTTTTTGAATATATTTGCCGTCATCAACTCAGAGAGCGAAAGGTGCTTGATGTAAGTATAAAGATACAAATAACATTGAGAAACCGAACCTTAAACATTCGGTTAAACATCTCACCTTTTGTTCATGGACCTTTAGTGGGATATCACCCTGCAAATGTCTCAAGTATCCCTTTGTCTGGCCCAGCAGATTTTTAAAATACTCAACAGAAAATGGGAAGAGTCATCAGATCTTTAGACCTCACACCTTCATTGCTGGTCCTCAAGATTTTGTAGCCACGTTGGGATAGCTGTGGGTATTGGACAATGATGCAGTTGTGTACCTGCATCCCGGTGCCGTTTTTGGGGAATTCGATTTTTTTGCTCACCCAAATCATTCAGAGCTAAGCTGATTCTTTCTGCTGGCGTCGGCAACTGATTTGTGGTTGAAAACGCCAAGCAGAGGAAAGAGCGGGTCCACGTCTGTCCAGTAAGTTGATTTGGTCACCCATATGCAGTTCGTCTTGCTGCTTGCCTGTTACGTGTGTAACCAGTTGAGGGCTGATAACTGAAAAGGCGTTGATGTTCGCTTTTTGCTGTCTGTGTTGTCGTGCTTGGAGCTGAAATAATGGTAGAAGTTTGAATAGTACTACTTGTAGTACTAGTAGGTTGTGTAGTACTACTAGTACAAAAGTTTATTCAGTACCTTAGATATATATACATAATTTACAATTTTTGTTATTAAACAGACGATAAGGTACAGGCTACCTATAATAACCATTGCTGGCTAACCAAGATAGATAGCTTACATAAGTAGTTTTATATATATTATGGTCAATGAGTTTTCAGTTAAGGTTACGGTCCACGTTCGCGGTGTGCTTTCACATGCTCTCAGTTAAAAGTGTGTTTACCGCGTCATTTTACAATAATAATAGACATATTATATATCATTTTAAAGCTTATATAACAGAGAATAAGACTGTGTATGTTTTGTTATATACAACAATTTTCTGTAAGATATGCTCTTCGAAAAACCTCAAAATTAACCGCCTTCAATGCGAGTTGTTTAAAAAAGTATAAGTCAAAAAGTTCATACTGCTTTGCCGTCATTTCTTCGTTATGTCAATCAACACATATTGGTCTTCAAAACCGTGTCCAGTTTTTTGATAAAATGCTTAGTTTTAGAGTTATGGCCCATTTTGTTATTTAACTTGAAGTTTTAACAATGAGTCGACTTTGAAACACATTTATTCAAGAACAGAGCATTTTATCGAAAAACACGGTTTTGAATACATGTATGTGCTGATTGACATAATGCAGAAATGACGGCGAAGTAGAACTTTTGGACTTATACTTTTTTTAATGAAAGTGCTCGATTTTGAGGTTTCACGTGAGGCATTGGTTAAAGATATTATTTTTCTTAAAAAAACTTACATAGTCTTATTCTCTGTTATATAAGCTTTAAAATGATATATACTTTGTCTATCTTTATTGTTAAGTGACACGCTAAACAATTTTTAACGTAGAGCACCCCGCGAACGTGGACCGTAACATTAACATAATATTATATTATAGAAAAAAATGAGACGAAAAAAAGATAACATTAAATAGAAATAACATAAATAGAAACGGGATCAAGTATGAATTTTGAAATATACATATATAATGTACAATGATATGTACCATACATATATGGTTATGATAACTAAGCTAATATAATGAAAGATTGTGTTGATTTGTAAGTAATATATACAATATGAGCGGCCGATCTGTATCCGATATACAACGGCGAGTCGAAGACGAGCCGTTGTATATCGGATACAGATCGGACGCGAATATTGTATAGAACTTATGAAAGTCCAACGTTAGTTCTTTCATATTTTACTAAAATTGTCAAGATAAATGTAAATCTGGCCGAGAAAATTCAAGTTGAAACTTATGCAAATCAGGACGAAATCTGTATGAGATTTACAACCTCCGTCACGGACGTGAATTCTTTTGTCAATTGCTCATTAATTATTCATGAATTTTATAATAAAAGATACATCAGTAAACATAAGTTCTTATCATATCACTACTGATTTGATCCTTAAATTTAGTTCTGCTTAAAGTTTTTGTAGGTTCACTTATTGTATCCCAGATTTTGGCACCACAGAATCTGATATTAAATTTTCTACATTGTGAACATAGATTTCCTAATTCTCATTCCATGTTCACTGTTAATCTCTTCTTTCGTTGGACAATGTTTAAGACACCAACTGCATAAAATAGAAAAGCTAACTGTTATTATTACTTATATTTATATGAGCAACTTCTCAAATGAAATGCAGTTTATAATGTACAGTAATATAACAGCATCACATAGTTCACCTTCAACGATCTTAGGGAAAATCTTACAAAAATAAAAGTCCTTCATGATTTCAATATTGTTTACCCAGCTTTCTTCTCTCTTGATGTTTATCAGAATGAAGTCTTTAGATGTCCAGACAAAAAAGTAACAAAACATCCTACCAGTTAGGAACATTTGGCCTTGTACTTGATGCCAGTAAACATGGTTATTTTTTAGCTGTACAGTTCCGTCATCCTGCTTGGTCAAAAAAAAGCTGGCAGACTTCAATGCCTCTGCAATTGTGTAAAAATTGTTTTGAAGTATTAGATACCAGGAGTATTTTAAGGCAGTCAAAGTTTGTTGATTTTCGTGTGTTTTGCGCGACCTCAAAAATTGGTCACAGCAGAAATACCATAAAAAATTAATCTTTTATCCAAAATCGTTATAACGGCCAGGTAATTGAAGAGTGCTTTAATACTTGTGAGAAATATGGAGTTTATTGGTTTGTCATTTAGCCTTCAGGCTTTCAATAAAGTTCCACCAAAATGAAGCTGTTTTGAACAGTCAAATCGGCCAATATACCGCTAACTCAGACTTTTGTAAATAACTCAAGAAAAAAAAAATCGCAGCGACTTTTTATTATTTTTCCCATAATCAGAACACTAAATCGGATATTTGTGTGCAATAAAAAAAATTCGAATATTTTGAGTTGACTTGACATTCTCGGTTTTTACCGTCACTCTTAACCTTCATTTCCATAATTAATTTTCTCATACTAATGTCCTTTGGAAGTGTTTTCATAAATTCATGTGAGGTTTCTTCTGTGAGGACAGCATAGACAATGTCATAATCATTGAAAAGTTAATCAGCATCCCCTCTCAAAAAAGGAGTTAACCACTTTGTCACATTGTTCACTTACTTCTTCTATCAAACCAATGTCTTCATCCTCCACTGAGTCGACTTCATCAATACTTTCTACCACTGCTAAATCTTTTTGTAGTAGGTAGTTGTGTCTGCAACACTTTAGATCATTTTGTACTTCTCTGCTGTTCTTACAAACATCCATACAACCGGTGAGGGCAGGAAGTAATTGCATGTGATTGAAGTTAAGAACTTGTAAATGACTTGATTTTTTTACACGTGATAAAGACACATATACTAAGCCAGGAACAAACTCCTTTGAACAATGAACCACTGCTGCTGGTAAGGTCAGGCCTTGGGCTTTATGACAGGTAATGGCATACATTAGGATTATCGGATATTACGTGCGCTTGCCAACAACCTCTCCATGCTTCCCCCTCTTGTACCACGCTTCCCTTTGCAAACTAACTTGACCAATTTCTCCAAACTCCACCTTCATCCTTTCCCCATCCATACCAATAAACACCCCCGCACTCCCATTCCTTAGACCATCGCTCCTGTTCCATGTCAGCATGACTTTGCACCCCAGTTTTAAAACAAGTACTTGTTCAGCAGGGCAGGACATGTTTGTTGTGTCCCCGTCATCAGTTGCAGCAAAGCGATGCTCATCTCCTTGAAATTCTTGCAACTTATCCAGATTGAACAATTGCGTTGAAAGTTTCTTAAAAAATATATGGACTGCTACACTTTCCAATTTGCGTGATAGACGTCTTTTCAGTTCTTTAATATACTCTAGAATGCCAAATGAACAAGTCCTTCTCTTACCTCCTTTACAGTGATATTCGTTTTATCGCGACCTGCTGTTTGAAAACTTCGGTTTGATTTGGTCTTTTGTGGACCGTCAAACAACTAGGGGGCGGAGTTATGTAATGGTTAGCCGCTGATCTTGAGCTATACTTTGACTTTTGACTTTTGTTTATTCACACGTATAATTATATTTACAATAATGATATAACAAATAGTAAAATATAACGATTACATTCTTTATAAAGTATACTATGTTTTGAGTTACAGATATAAGGAAAAAGAAAAACGTGTGTGGTGGCCAAAGTAGTTTAACACTTTCGAGTTGGCCGCCACCCAGGTAATAAATAATATATATATAAAATCATGTGATATGTGAAGACGTGATTGATCTACAGTTAATTTTTGATATCAGCGGTCATTTTTGTGACATGATCAGATAAAGTTTAAATTGGGCTTTAAATTTGTTATAAGACAGGTTTTTTATTTCAGATGGGACATGTTCCCATATAGTAGAAGCTATATATTTAAAAGTAGATTTTCCGTAATTTGTTCTTATTGCCGGGCGAGTTAAATTCTGTTTAGATGCATAGCGTGTGTTATAGTTATGCTGTTCTTTTGCTAACTTAAAGATGTCATGGAAAACACTTGGGATTTTTTGCTTATTGTATATTATTTGGAATACGAATAAGGCTATTCTAAATTTAAATATATTATTCAGAGTAAGAAGTTCTAGCAAGTTATAAAATGGCGAAGCATGTTCTCTTGAGTGTGCAAAGAACATGTTTCTTATGCATTTATTTTGCATTGTATTTAGTTTAGTTAACTTTGACTTATATGCTGTTCCCCAAGAGTGAATTGCATAAGATAAATATGGATAGACTAAGGAATAGTAGACACTAGTTAGTGTTTTTAATGGTAAGTAGTGTCTTAACAGTTTAATTATACCAACATTCTTAGCTAACTTGTTATGGATACATGCAATATGATAATCCCATTTTAGGTTTTTGTCGAGATATACTCCAAGGTATTTGATGCAGTCTTTTTGTTGAAAATGGTTAATATTCATAGTTATTTTGTTTTTCGAGGTTACGATCATGTAGTTAGTCTTTTTCATATTAATGGACAACTTATTCAGTATACAATACTTCATAATTAGTTCTAGGTCTTCATTAATGACTTGTTCAATTATAAGCGGGTTAGTGTGTGAAAAAAAAATATTAGTGTCATCAGCAAAGATACGAAAGCTAATTCTTTTTGATACATTAGGTAAGTCATTGATATATAATAAAAATAGCAATGGTCCTAAAGTCGAACCTTGTGGAATTCCACAAGTAATTGTTTTATGAGAAGATGTTGCTTCATTTATTTTAACAAATTGCTTTCGATCGGTGAGGTAATTTTTGAACCAGTCAAGAGCTAAGCCCCTGATACCGTACTTTTGTAGCTTCATCAGTAAGATTTCATGATTAATTGTATCGAAGGCTTTAGAGAAATCTAAAAATATTCCACATGTGGTTTCTTTCTTATCTATTGATGTATTTAATTTATTTGTAATTTCTAGCACTGCTTGCTCGGTTGAATGGTTCTTTCTAAACCCAAATTGATGTTCAAATATTATGTTGTGTTTGTCTAGAAAATGAATGAGCTGATTATAGACTAATCGTTCAAGTATTTTACTGAATGACGATAGAGTGGAAATAGGTCGATAATTATTAGGCTTATTTACTTCTCCCGTTTTAAAGATGGGAGTTATGCGTGATATTTTGAATAAATCTGGCACTTTACCACAGTTTATAGATCTATTGAAAATATGCGTAAATGGTATTGCTAATTCTTTGTGGGCAATTCTAATCAAACGATTCGGTATATCTAACGATGTTTTGTTAGAGTTTAAGGCTTGTAATTGTCGTGAGACGCTTTCGATTTCTATTTCCTTTAAATAAAAACTTGATGTTGGTGAGTTGTCAATGAATTTGGTGGGATCCTCATTTAGGCTAGGTAATTTACTAGCTAATTCTGGACCTATTGTATTAAAATATTCATTAAACTGTTCACATATGTCGTTTTCATCTGTAAATGTTTCACCATTATAATCTATTTTGGTTGGGTATGATTGTCCTTTTGTTTTCCTGGATATTATATTACCAATCAGCTTCCAGGTCATTTTTAGATTGCCTTTGTTCTCTTCGAATCGTGAACTAAAGTATGCTTTCTTAGATTTTTTTATCAGATTGTTTAGCATATTGGAGTAAGTTTTATAGGCAGTCATCTTTTCCGGATCATTATGTTTGAAAAAATGCGTTTTATACATTTTTTGTTTTTTTCTTATTGACTGTAGTAGTCCTGGAGTTAACCATGGTTTTCTAAATTGTTTTGCTTTGTTTTTCGACATTTTCTTCATAGGAGCATGTTTATCGATAACTTGTTGTATTTTGTTTAAAACATTTTGCACCGTTTTGTTAAGCTCAGAGTCATAACAATGTGTCCAGCTAATTGTGCTCAGTTCATTAAGATACTGCGTATTACTAAAATCTTTATAGTTCCTATAATATGCGTTTGGAATGTGATTTTTATCTCTATTCTGATTTATGATGCAAAATACTGGCAAGTGGTCTGATACATCGGCCGTCAATATACCTGAGGTTATGGTACTGTTGAAAACATTAGTGTAAATGTGATCAATCAGAGTTGCCGAATGATCAGTTATTCTGGTGGGCTTTGTTATTATAGGATAACAATAGTTAGCATAAAGCATGTTGATATAATCCTCTGTTTGTGGATGTTTATCTAAGTTTAAAAAATTTATATTTATATCTCCTAGGATATATACTTCATAGTTATTTGTGTTTAGATATCTTATTGTTTCTTCTAGTTTACTAGAAAATTCACTAAAGTTTGCATTGGGATGTCTATAAATGCAACCAATTATTATACTCTTTTTTTTGGTAGAGCAATTATTTAGCTCGATCCAACAGGATTCGACCGAGTCTAAATTTAGATCAATATCTGGTCTATGGTTTGGACTAAGTGAATTGGACACATATAGAGCGGCACCGCCAGCCATTGTTGGCGAGTCGTTATGAAAAAACTTATACGAAGGTATATCAATGTTAGATATTGATTTATCGTTAAGCCGGGTTTCGGTTACGGCTAATATATGCGGATTTGTATTCATAGTAGATAATAGATTATTAAGAGAATCGATGTTCTTAGATAAGCTTCTGATATTACAATGCAGAAGTGTTAGATTTTGGTTAGATTCACAGTCAGAAAATGCTTTGTTAAATTTTTCTATCGAATAATACGATGAACAGGGAATTTCAAGCATAATGTCTGAGTCATTATTATCAAACTTATCTGGGTTTGGTAGAATTGTGCCATACAGGTCTTCGAAAGCCTCATCATCAGAGCTTTGATCTATGTTTGGGATCATTTAGCATCTTGGTAGCTGAAGTTACTCTGTGTAATTGGTTACTTCGTTTAGATCTCTCATCGTAGTGATTGTATAGACAGGGCTATTTTCGTTTTCCCTGAGCAGTATCTTGCCGTTGACAGTCCAGATGTATTTAAAGTCATTTGTTTTCTTGAACTTATATGCTTGTGCAAATATCTTTTTCCTTGTGCCAGTCAGTGATTCATTGATGTAGATTTTCGGATCCGCGCGGTTTGATCTTCTAGATGTAGCATTAAATGAAGGTAAAGAGTTGGCTGTTTTGCCAATCATCTTTTTCCTTGCTTTGTACATTTTCTCTTTGATATCTCTTCTTGTAAATTTGACGATAAGTCTATTTTTAGCCTTCTTATTGTCAGGTAATGGATGAGATGTAGAAATATCAGTATCCTTTAATTCCACATTAAGAATCTGGCCGATTTCCTTGACAATTTGGTTTGTTTCTATGTCTTTATCGTTGGGGATTCCTGTTATTTCAAGACAATCCCTTCGGATATATTGCTCAATCTCATCAATGGCTTCTTCATTTGAGTCGCTTGTGTATCTTAAGTTTCCAAGTTTAGTATTCTGATCATTAATTTGGTCTTTTAAATCATTGATTGTTTTCTTTGCTTTTTGAAGTTGATTACAGACTTCGTCATATTTCTGTGATAGAAATTCCTGAGAAGTCTCGATTGCTAAGCATCGCTCGTTTAAGTCCTTTGTCGCCATTTTAACGGCTTTCTCAATTTGAATTTGTATTTCTTTCTTCGATTCCTCCTTCAGTTCGTCCTTCATCTCATCTTTCAGTTTCTTTAAATCAATGTCGAGTTTACCTGTCATTTTGAATATTTCTAATATTGAATTTAGTCTAGTTTGATGTAATAGTTCTAGCGGTCTCAATACACGTCTTAACACCACGGAGTCATGTGAAAGGATATATAGGACACATGACATTTCCGAGGGAAACATAGATCGTTGTATAATTTACTAACAAATAATAATTACTCATAAATAAACCACAATAAAGACCAATAAAAGTTTGTAATGTCTGCTTTATTACCTCATGTGTTGTATTACGCTTTGCGAAGTCCAAAACCCCCAATAAATAGACAAAACATTTGAAAACCCCAATGATAACAACCCGCTGGTTATCAAACGAATGTTGATCTACTTTGACCCAGGCTCGGCAGCTAAGCTTGTTTGCCTCTAAAGGCTAGGTACCTAAGCTAAATTGTCAACAATATGGTCGTCAAATCTAGGGTGAGAGTCAATTGTGACGCCTAACAATTTCTGGGAGCGACTATAGAATACCCGTCCACATAAAACTGTTATCAAAATGACTGCCACCGCGGTCCGTGGTGATCGCTATGCCTGACGGGTAAATTAGTCCCTTAGACTTTTGAGAACGAGAAATATATAATAAACACTGTCACGGCAGTCCGCGGTGCCGTGGTGATCGCTATGCCTGCCGGGTAATTTTTTCCCTTAGACTTTTGAGAACGAGAAATATATAATAAACTCTGCCACCGTGGTGCCGTGGTGATCGCTATGCCTGCCGGGTAATTTTTTCCCTTAGACTTTTGAGAACGAGAAATATATAATAAACACTGCCACCGCGGCCCGTGGTGCCGTGGTGATCGCTATGCCTGCCGGGTAAATTTTTCCTTTAGACTTTTGTGAATGAGAAATATATGATAAATGACTGCCACCGCTGTCATGGCTCTGATTTCTGGGTAAATTCTAAAAAGGACAAGAAAAGTGAAGACAACATTTGAGTAAATCATGTATCGTGTTTATTTAAACACACAAATAACAAGATAGATCTAAAAACGAGTAATTACATATGAAGAAGAAAAAAGAGATTCGTGTAAATATACGTCCACGTTTTTTTAGTTATCTTCATGTAATTAGGTAAGAGTCCAATTTCTAGCTTTCATATACTGAAATTAAAGAATAATCTTAAATGCTTAAATGTATTTGTGTGTTTGCAAATATCCTTTCATGGCTGCAGTTATGTCCTTATGTAAAGGTTTATGTATTGCCTCTTGAAATTGTGCTTCATCTACTGACGACGTTGAAGGCCATGTTGCTGGTTTTGCCTTGATGAAGACCTTACAAGGTGTAGTCGCCCTAGGTACTCTGAACAGGATAACCCTTCCAAAACCATCTTCTGTAAGGGACTCAACTGCTCGGTGGTACTCTGGTTCAGCAATTGAACGTGCAGATCGTTTTCCGTGCTTGAAGGTTACCACTGGACCTTGCGAAGTAAGGACGATGGTTTTCACACTGTCTAGGTTTGGCTGTTCGACAGTTTTATCACAAACTGTGTTGGTAATTTGCTTGAGGAACTCTGAATATTAAAAGATAAGAATAGTATTAGTTAAAAATACTACTATAATTTCGAATATTAACACGTTACATGAAGTAATATTTAATACTGCATGTTTTTCACTTGTGCTAATAGTTTTCCGTTCATTTCAAAAAAATAACCGATGAAATATTTAAGGTGACTGAATACTTTGTATGTAAGCGGAGATACCGCTGTATTGCCATAGAATTGCATTGTCATAGAATTATCATTATCCAAACTTTAAACCTTTTTCGCGGGACTTCATATATTTTTGGATCTCTAAAAGTGTATAAGGTAAAATTTCGTCTGTTTTCCGAAGTTTAAAAACAATTTCGATTACTCAAACATGAAAAAAGTGCTTATGTTGTGTTTTTGTTTGCTCGTAGTTTACAATAAACTGTCCGCGCAAAACCTAGAAAAAGCGTTTTTTTTCGTTTTTTATAAAGAAAATTATTTCAAAGACAAACACGAGCTCGGTACTGCATATATTTGTTTGTATATTAATATTTTGCATCCCTAAATTTCAGATATAAAAAGTTATACTACTGAAGTTTCGGATTATTATTTGTCAAAGTATTCATAAAAAAATTCAAAATGTTACCTGACAGAGAATATGTTTCTGGGATTCTAGATGCTTTACGAAACTAATAGCTTGTTGTAAGGTCTCTCAGGGAATTGTAGAAGGTGGCTCTGTAGCATCGTCCGTCGACAGCATTTCATCAAGCACATGGTTGAGCACATGGAGAGACGTTGCAACTCTTGGTATACGTTCTGGAGTTCTTGGACTTTGGTGGCACTTGTCCCGCTGCTAGATCGTCGTTTAATTCTTTCGAAAAGTTGTCAATTGTCTCTCTTAAGAGTGTTTGGCCATTTGTGTCAAACCTATAAATTGTATCTCGGTCTAGCGCTGTGAGACGTTCTGAGAGTTCATTGAAGTCACTCACTCGCTCTGTTTGTAATTGGACCTGGGCTTCCTCCATTTGGGTGAGTGTCGGTCGATAGGCTAACGGTGTGGCGATTAGAATCCTATCCACCAGGCCATGACCATGGTCCATTCTAGCGATGAGCTTGGCAGCATTCGTTAACTGGGTAGATCCGAGTATGCAGAATGGTGTCTCCGCCTTGATTACGGGTGTGTTTTCCGTGGAGAAATGGTATGTTGAGGACTCGCCAGAGAACAATTTACATAACAGTTGCACGTCGCTTGTCCCGTTGTCTTTGTCCGACTTCATCAACTTGTTTATGACATCCAACACTTCTGGGGATAGTATAATGCCTTTCTTGTTTTAGGCGATCATTTTCACTAGACCAGAGGAAGTAGTTTTGCTTATGATTGTCTCTGCAAAGTCACTTTGTTCAAGCAGATCTGTTGCGGCATAACGGATTGCTGCTTGCTGCTGACGCCTAAAAAGAAAATATATTAAGTAGTTAAATTATTTGTTTTTTAATAACCACAGCTTTGTCTCTACTTTGCAGTTGAAAGAATTTCAATCAGTATAATAAGATGTTTGGTGTGTGTTTGCTGCTGTATTTTCAGTAAATGTTAAGCAGAAAATCGAAACTAGTATCTTACCTGTGCCTGGATGTCCAATGAATATGGTATACAAATTCAATGGCTCATTATGTGTTGTTACATGAACTTTTGCATCGTTGCAGGACAGAAGATAGGAAGTTGTGGCTATAAGCGGTGGAATAAAATAGCCCTCACAACTGTAGTCCAGTGGCTTTGTTTTTGATAAAGTTATAAGTAACTTCTTCTGGAAACAGCTCCGCGTAAGGAAATTGAACTTGGTTTAGTCGTTTTTGTAGGTTAATCCAAGTTTGTTCGTTTTGTTTGCTCAATTTTGCAAGTGCAGACATTTTGATACGATCGATGAGAAGTGTATATGACAAAGGTCGGTCAATAATGATGGAAAATAAGACTATCATGCGAATGGAATACTAACCAAACATCCCTAGGGAGTTACATAGAGGTATTACAACACGGCCTGTCAGTGTATAAGCAAGGTGATAACACAAATTTGGTTAATTCTTAAACAAAAGGATCACTGATAAGTGCGCAAGTTGAATGTGATAACTAACTATGCTATCACAAAGGCAGAAAACAATGCGGACAAAAGCGAGAATGAGCCGCTGTGTATAGAGGAGTGATAACACAAAGAAAAAGATACATAAAGAATCACAAATGCAGAAATCACCGACTAAGAAAACGCAGACTTAGTTATAGTTAGTTATAGTTTGATGATTAAAATCGATCATCGAAAACTGATCGATGAAATCGAAAAAAATCGATAATCGTTAGTTGATTAATATTGATTTTTTATTTTTTTTATTTAAACCTATATTTGCTCAGTGTTTTCCCCAAGAGCTGAGCTCATCGTGGGAGATTACACAGTACTAATTTACAATATTTATGGAGTTTAAGGAATAGAACAAAAATACAGAAATATAAATATTGACATAAAATAATTGGGAAAAGACACTATTACAAGAGATAAATATATGAAAAGAAAATGAAAGAAAAAATAAACTGAAAAAAATACATAGTACAATATATTCCGAGAGTAACTTGCTTTATGCAAATCTTTTGGTATCCATTATATATTTTTGAACATATAAAAACAACTTCTGCTTTTGTTTCAGTGTTAGAAATGGAGAACCATTCGGAAAGAAATTTATTTTATTACTATCAGAAACAGGCTGTTTGAAAAGCTGTGCGGAAAGTGATAACAAAGTTTGACGTTGAGCGGCATATCGAGAGCAATGTAAGAAATAATGAGAAATTGACTCTACAGATCCATTGTCACAGTCACAGAGTGGTGACGATTTACACGAAATTTTGAATAGGTAAACATTTAATGCACAGTGCCCTAGCCGAAGTCTGGTGTGTAGTATAGAGGCTTGTCTATTGAGGGTGGCATTATAAAGTCGATTATAATTAACACAGAATGTATTGCGAAGTTTAGATTTAAACTCGTTACTTGACTGACAAGCAAATATTGATTGTATCGAAAGTCGATGAAAATCGATAATTACAACAAAATTCATGTGATTATATAGATTACATCAATTGTATCGAACCATTTTCGTCCCCATTGCCAACGGTGAACCGTCCAACGGAAGGTTTGCCCGCTGGACGGTTGACCGTGGGCTATGGAGACGAGAATGGTATCGAACACAATGCTTCAGCCGGAACGTTAACACCTAAATCGTCTTTTAAATTATGATTTGAAATACTGTAGTTGATTTATTATAATTCTACTTGTGATTTAAAAATAAACAAATGATAAGTATCATGTTTGTACATGAAATGCATGTCAATATACATAATAACCAGATTAAATGGTATAATCGATAGTCACACCAAAATGGGTTATCGCAGTGCAGACATTTTGATACAATCGATGAGAAGTGTATTTAACAAAGGTCGGTAAATAATGATGGAAAATAAGAGTATCATGCGAATGGAATGCTAACCAAATATCCATAGGGAGTTACATAGAGGTATTACAACACGGCCTGTCAGTGTATAAGCAAGGTGATAACACAAATTTGGTTAATTCTTAAACAAAAGAATCACTTATAATTGCAGAATTTGAATGTGATAACTAATTATCACAAAGGCAGAAAACAATTCGGACAAAAGCGAGAATGAGCCGCTGTGTAAAGAGAGATGAATAGTCAATAGTCAATCAGAGCTGACGTATGATTAAAAGGTCTATTGTTAGCTCTAACGCTTTAAATGAAACGTTAGTACGAGCTGAAATTTACATGCAGAATAGTCCTAGAAGGTTTAACATGTGCGATAAAGCAATACAAGTGTCAATAGGTTCTAAACGAATCCACAAAGTGAGTAAAGGATGTCAAGTAGGGACAGAGGTTGAAAAGAAGGAATGTGCTAGTCAATGTGGAACTGAGGCAAAAGGAAGCTACAGCCGTAGTAAAGCTCACAACAAATGGCGATTTGATGACTTGCTAGGCCTTCTACACGACAAGAAAACATGAATAGACTGGCTCATGGGTTAAGAACATTTAGCAAAGACGCAAGTTTGTCAATGCTGTGGTTCTCCAATGAAGCTGATTGCCTGCAACGATAGATCTGACGGCTATAAATGGGAATGCAGACACTAAATTAACAACAAACGACACAAAATTGAGAAATCAATCCGAGCAGGAAGCTGGTTTGAAAAGTGCAACATGACTCTAGAGGAAGTGCTAAAGTTTACGTACTGGTGGTGTCAAGACCTTGACCAGGCACATATAAAACATGAGCTTGGAATTTCAAGCAACACAGCTGTTGACTGGGACATGTTTTGTCATGAGACTTGTGAAGTCACGCTTGAAAATCAGAGCGAGAAGTTAGGCGGCGAGGGGAAAGTAGTACAAATAGACGAGGGCAAGTTCGGAAAGAGGAAATATCACCGCGGTCACAGAGTTGAAGGACAGTGGGTATTTGGAGGGATTGAAGATGGGACAAGAAAGTGCGTCATGGTTGCCGTGGATAAAAGAGACGAAAATACTCTCTTGCCTGTGATAAAGAAATGGATAAAACCAGGAACTTTGATAATCTCAGACTGTTGGAAAGCATATATTAATTTAGAGAAACATGGATATTTCCACAGTACGGTTAACCATTAAAGGAATTTGTGAATGAAGTAGGACAACATACAAACAGGATTGAGGGTCATTGGAGACAGGCAAAAGCACAATTTCCAAGCTTTGGAGTGAAGAAGTGTCTGTTTTCTTCAAATCTCGCAGAGTTCATGTGTGCGTTATATGCACAAAGGAGAGGACTTATTTAGTTGCTTTTTGAATGATGCAAAGATGTTATATAGATGTAGTTAGTTGATAGAGTGCAATGATTATATGTAAATGTAATTGAAAGATGTTAGTAATAAAGTGATTCATTGTATTTTTGAAGTTATTGTATTGATTAGTTGTTATGATATTGCGTCAATGGACAATGAAATTGCCTCAATGGACAGTAGTTCAGGTTGGGCGTAATAAAGTAAACAGATCTGGTAACAATGTTTGATGAATCAACATAACCGCATAACAGATCTAAAAAATGGTTCTTTAAAAGTTAAAAATGATAATTATGGACGAGAATTGATTACAGTAGAATATATTTATTGGGCTCCCTGTGTCCGCGGACCGCGGTGGCAGTCATTTTCATAAAAGATTTTAAAAATGATTCTTTACAAATTACAAATGACAATTATGGACGAGAATTGATTACATTAGAATACATTTATTGGGCTCCCTGTGTCCGCGGACCGCGGTGGCAGTCATTTTCATAAAAGATTTTAAAAATGATTCTTTACAAATTACAAATGACAATTATGGACGAGAATTGATTACAGTATAATACATTTATTGGGCTCCCTGTGTCCGCGGACCACGGTGGTAGTCATTTTGGTAACAGATATGAGTGGATGGGTATTCTATGGTCTAGCCAATTTCTGGGAGTGGACTTGCTCAAGTTCGGCTGAATTAAGATTACTGCAATTTTCACAAACATGCGAACTCCAACGCTAAAATACCGAACTCGTTTTATGAGTTTTCGCTTCCGTCAATCAAACTTCCGACATTTCCCGGATGCTTTCCGTAGTAACGGCATTCAATATGGTGGAATTTGAAAGATTTTACGACGATTTTGAAGACTTTTTTAGAGGATATAATAGCTGCGAATCGAAACGACTCCTATTTAGAGGAGACTCAAATCGTTTGAAGTTCGATTGAAGTGAAGTGTAAATTCCACAACAAAAGCAATGATCGAACACGTTTGTTTTAGACATTCCACTCACTTAGAAGTATTGTGATACTTACTTGCTCTCCCTCTTCATCGACGATTAAACATGTAAAAGTCTCCTCTATAAATGTAGGAGTTTCACGGCTTTTAATTGCTCTGAGGATTCTTCAACATCATGAACAAACCTTTTATAAACTCGGCCATATTGAATGTCGATACTTCGGAAAGCAGTCGGGAAATATCGGGCGTTTGATTGACGGAAGCGAAAACTACAAAAACGAGTTCAGTATTTGAGCCTTGGAGTTCGCATGTTTGTGAAAGTCGCAGTAAGTGTAAGTGACGTGCTTTCCATCTTCTTAGGTAGACGTTTTCCAGTTTTGAGCATAGTTTTGGTTTTGGACTCACTTAGAACCATTTTGTTGTTATTTGTCCATTGGACAACTTTATCTACATCAGATTGTAGTGCTACATTTAGGGCTCCAGGTGCTAATTCATAGCTCGTACTAGCACTAATGGTAGTATCATCTGCATAAATGTCAGCTTCTGAATGCTCCAGTATCTTTGGTAGATCGTTTATAAACACAAGAAATAATACTGGTCCCAAAATACTCCCTTGGGGCACCCCAAGTTTGACATGTTTTAAGGTTGATGGACACCCATCAATGTTAACGTATTGCTTGCGATCTTTATTTATCGGAAGAGGAATGTGCTAACTTCTTATCTAATCATATAAGAGACAACCCAAAGCTTGCATCGGAAAAGTCTAAGAAATGTGACGGGTATCTTACCAAAAGTGAATGTTTCACGGCTCTGCAAAAAATGGGCAATTCAAAAAGTCCAGGAATAGACGGTCTAACCAAAGAGTTCTATTTGACGTTCTGGGATAATATTGGAGATTTGTTAGTGGACAGTCTCAACGAGAGTTACGACAAGGGTAGTTTATCTACAACACAACGCCAAGCTGTAATAACTTTAATAGAAAAACCAGGAAAAGATTTGAGGTATCTTAAAAATTGGCGTCCAATAAGTCTAATTAATGTCGACGTTAAAATCTGTAGTAAGGCATTATCGAATAGGCTGGTCAATGTTTTACCTTGCATTATTCACCCCAATCAAGTTGCATATGTCAAAGACCGCACTATAGACGAGCCGATTAGGTTCATTGACGACCTCTTTGAATACACATCAATTGAAAAGGAGTCGCTTTTACTTTTCGCAGCTGATTTTGAGAAAGCGTTTGATAGTATCCACCATAATTTTATCTGGACTGTTCTTAGATTTTTTGGTTTTGGAGAGAATTTTGTTAAATGGATTCACCTTCTTCTCCATAATACTAAGAGCTGTGCTTTAAATAATGGTATCGCTACGGATTTTTTTAACATAGAGAGAGGAACTAAGCAAGGAGACCCAATTTCTCCTTATATATTTATCATTATCATGGAATGTCTAGCTCTGTTAATTAGACAGAATACTGATATTCGAGGGGTGTCCTTTGATACAGAGGGAGCAATTATGACTAAAGTGCTACTTTTTGCTGACGATACCACCTTTTTTCTGAAAGATCTTAACTCGCTTAACGCTACTTTACAGGAATTGGATAACTTCCAACAATTCTCAGGCCTCAAGATTAATCGCGAAAAATCTGAGATCGGATGGCTAGGTCCCAAAGAGATCAAGCACCAAATTAACGAAGAACATAAAATTATAAAATGGATCGATATGCATGAGTCAGGTATTAAGATCTTAGGAATTTATTTTTCCCACAATAAAATTTTTTGTAATGCTAATAATTTTGAAAGAGTATTTGAAAATTTTAAAACGACCTTGTCTATATGGAAAGGAAGGCAGTTAACACCTATTGGTAAAGTACAGATTGTTAAATCTTTAGGTCTTTCCAAGCTTATCTATGTTTGCACAAAGTTAGGAGCAAACAAAGAATTCTTAAAACGAGTCAAAGACACGACCGTTGACTTTATTTGGAACGGGAAGAAACCCAAAATTAAATATAACACTTTAATTGGTACATATGAAAAAGGCGGTCTTCAACTCACCGACTTTGAAAGTCTCATAAAAGCCAGTATGTGCAAATGGGCTGTGAAATTATTACATGGGGAAACAAAAACTTGGAAAATCCTACCACGCTTAAAGTTAAAAAAGATAGGTGGCTCTGAATGTATCCGTTGTAATTTTGAAGTGGCTAATATTCCTAACGATATACCCAATTTTTATAAAGAAGTCCTCAAGATCTGGGGTCAAGTAAGTTTCTCTGACGTAGATAATTTAGAAACAGTTCTTATACAAAGTCTGTGGAATAATTCTTTTATTAAGTTTAAATGTGATGTCAAGTATATGTGTCGTTTTTTGGATTGTAACATTTATTGTGTTAAAGACTTGTGGGATGTCAAGTGTGGTTTTTCATGGGAAATTGTAATGAAAAGAGGTCTTTCACAAATAGACTGGTTTACTTGGTTTTCCTTAATAAAAGCTTTGCCAGCGAAGTGGAAAAAAATTTTACACAATAACCTCAATAATAATAGTGTTGAAAAAATCAATTGCATAAGAAGAATCCGCCTTATAACAGGAAGTGAGATTGACTTTGTTAAGGTCAAAACAAAACAAATTTATAATATTATAGTATCAAAGAAATTTGAGCGTCCTACAGCCCAATGTAGGTGGCAAAAATATCTACACCAAGGTAAAGGCTGCTTTGATTGGGATAAAGTTTATATGTTAGCTCGGGCCACTACAATTGATACATATCTAAGATGGTTTCAATACAGAATTTTGATGAATTGTTTATACCTTAACAAAGACCTATTTCGTTTTAGACTTAAAGATAATCAATTATGTTCCTTTTGTTTAAAAGACGCTGAAACTATCGATCATATTTTTGTTAAATGTGAATTTTCTAGTAATCTTTATAGTGAAATTTCGTCTTGGTTAAATACTCATAAAATTAATTTACCCCCTCTTAATCTAACCTCGATTGTAGTAGGGCCCTGTTTATGTTTTAATTTTTCGCTGCTTATCAATTTTATTTTGCTTGCTTATAAATCTTATATTTATAGAGCAAGAACAAAGGGTTGTTTTTTGAGTCTTAATGGTTTTAAAGTTTATTTAAGCTGTTACGTATAAATTGAATATAATATTGCTTCAAAAAACAACACAATGCATAGCCATCTGACTAAATTCTCGAGTTTAAGAGATGCCCTCGTTTTATGATCTAAACACTAACATTCCTTAATTTCCTTTTTTGTCTTATTTCTAGTACAATTAACAATATATTATTAACATTATTATATTTATTTATATGTATATATATTTCTTTTTGTTCTTTAATTATGTTACATTATCTTGTAATTGTAAATGTGTGTTTGAAATAAAAACAATTAAAAAAAAAAAAAAAGATAGTTTTCAAAAAGTGTAATGTAATTGCCATCAATACCAATGTGACCAAGCTTCTGTAGAAGAAGAGCATGATCGATAAGATCAAATGCTTTTTTATAGTCAATCATCACCAAGCCAGAAACTCTATTACTGTCAAGATTGAATAACAGTTCATCAACCAGTCGAACCAAAGCTGTCTCAGTAGAGTGGGACTTTTTAAAGCCTGGCTGTAATTTGTGTAGTATGCCATTGGTTTTTAGGAAATCACAAAGATGGTCACAAATGTGTCGCTCGAGAAGTTAAGACAATACAGGTAAATCTGAAATTGGCCTGTAGTTGTTACAATCGGTTCTGCTACCATTTCCTTTGAATACAGGTGTTACTTTAGCTACCTTTCAGGCAGATGGAAAAACCTTTTTGGCCAGGCAGAGATTTAACAATCTAGTTAAAGATGGTAATATGGCAGGAAGCAGCTATTTTTAAGATTTTGGCACTGATGCCGTCATCACCAGTGGCTTTATGGTTAGGTATATACAAAAGCAGTTCAGACAATTGTTTCCTTGTTATGTTCGGGACATCAAATGCAGATTCAACTTGATTAACATGATTTGTAATCTCAGTAACTTGTGCAGCTCTCTGTTTAGAAATCAAATTCAGCGGATAGTTGACGAAAAAAGAGTTTAATGTTTCAGCTATACTACACTTGTCAGTAATAACTGTATCATTATTATTGTTATCAGATAGCTTATCAATACCAGAACGAGATTCGTCATCGTCACGCGATAAGCATTTTATGAGATTCCATTATTTTCTGCTGTTGTGTTTGTTTTCAAATTTTTGTTCTTGAAATAGTCCTGCTTTGCTTTGATAATCAAGTTGGAGACGTTATATTTTGTTTGCTTATATGAGGCCCAATCATTATCTAAATTGGTCTTTCTTGCTTTTTTCAGCAAACTATCTCTTTTTTTAATTTCATTCAGAATATTGGCATTGAACCACTTGGGTTGACTTGTCCTTTTTACTCGTTTTTGTTTTAGAGGGAGATGATCATCAATTATGCCTTTAAATAACTTGTACCATGAGTCAACAATGTCATCGATGATATTTCAGTTTCATGTTTGATGATTTTGTTATTAATTTGTATACATACATTATGAGTAATTTTTTTTTTAACAGGATGGAAAATTACGAAATTTGATTTATCCACATTAAGGTGGATCAAAACTTTCTTGATTCTAAATATCAGTGAAATTTGTACGGCTTGTCCTATCCCAACATTGAATCTAGGTGTATCTAAGCATCGCATATCGCTTTTGATAATTTATTCTATTACGAGGAACATCACTGAACTCGGCCGTTCCACATCCTTGCGTTCGGAGGAATATTTGCATACAGTCGAAGCTCCATTAAGCGGACACCCTTGGGAAACGAAAAAAGTGTCCGTAAGTAGAGCTGTCCGCCTAATAGGAAGGGTTCTTAAAACGGGTAAATAACGTAACATGGTCTCTTTTTGCGCTTACAAAAGCATTTCTAGATAGCAATAATAGCAATTAAAGACAAAGAATAGTCTGGTTCAATGATTAAGCAATTTATTCAAAATAGTAAATATTTTAACAACTGTTCTATTAGATAATTATGGTCTGGTGTAACACAAGTCTAACACGAGATGAAGTGAGCAACCAATACGAAGTTATTGGTCATGCACCAAAGCTAATGCCTTGTGGCTGATAAAGTTTTTGAAAAGAGCGACCAACAGTGCAAAAGTTGTCATTACGGGAAAGCGAATAAACAGAGGAGGAGGCTATGGATTAGAGGTGCCATGTGATTATGACATTAGAGGAGACCAATTCTCTATCAACTGGCTCCAATCTAAACTGAAAAAAAGTTATATTGTGTAATATAGGTCCTTTTAAGCTTAACTTTTACATTCGCAAGCTAGTTAAACTGATAGTACTGTTAAACTTAGAAGTCGATGATGTAAACAAGGACAAATAGATTAAATAAAGTTTTCGAGTGTCCGCTTAGGGGAGCTTGAAAACAATAGAAAAGGTCAATTGGGATTCGCTTAAGGTGACCGCGTCCGCTTAAGAGAATAGACTGCTTTAGATCCAAGACGCGAACTTCGAAGATGACGCCAATATGACGAGTGGAGCCTGGGTCGAGAACACCGGCCGCAATGAAATGTTTTGATTTAGAAAGATGACGTGCGAATTGCGTGACGCGAAGTCGACGCGAGTAGTATTGTTGGTTCACTCTCCGTTTTATATGTGAGTCAGGTTGTTTTTCTTGGATATGTCGAGCTCTAGGGGGCTGCAAGCGGCAAGAGATGCTTTGTGCATCGCATACGATCAAAATGTTATCGACGATTTGGAGTTTGCCTTGCTGTACGACGCGAATAAGTCACGAGAAATTTTTCCATATTGGAAATTTCAAACTTTTGACTTGAGTTCTTGGGATGATACAGAATGTAAAACGGAGTTAAGGTTTTCAAAGAAAGACTTACCTGACCTATTGGATGTTTTGGACATTCCAGACAAGATTATTTGCTCTCAAGGGAATACTTGTAGTGGTATGGAAGGACTTTACATCTTGTTGAAACGTTTAGCGTATCCATGTCAATATACAGACTTTGTTCATAGATTTGGGAGAAACCCAACTGCTTTATGTCTAATTTTTAACGAAGTGTTGGACCTTGTTTACGAGAATCATCATCACCGTCTTGACGAATGGAATCATGAACTGTTACAACCACAACAAATGCAAGAATATGCTGCTGCTATCCATGCGAAAGGTGCTCCCTTGACTCATTGTTTTGGCTTTATCGATGGGACACTAAGGCCAACTTCAAGACCAAAAGTGGGTCAACGTCTAGTGTACAACGGCCACAAAAGAAAACATGGACTCAAATTCCAGAGTGTTGTGATACCAAATGGAATGATTGCGAGTCTGCATGGGCCATACGAAGGACGAAAGCATGACAGTTCAATGTTACACGATACAAATCTATTGAATGAACTGAGGCAGAATGCATGGGCTAATGGATATCCACTATGTTTGTATGGTGACCCTGCCTACCCGTTAAATCCACATCTACAAATGCCTTTTCGAAGGGCCCAGCCACTAACAGCTAACATGACAGCCTACAATAAAGCAATGAGTCAGGTTAGAGTGTCTGTAGAGTGGCTTTTTGGTAACATTACAAATTATTTTACATTCATTGACTTCAAAAAACAAATGAAAATTGGCTTGAGTCCTGTTGGAAAACTTTATGTGGTTTGTGCTCTATTTGAAAATGCAAGAACTTGCCTTTACAGTAATATTGTGTCACAGTCTTTTGGTGTTGACCCTCCAACCTTGCATGAGTACTTTCAGTGATTTAATAATTATATATAAATTTTGCAATAATTGTTTAAATAAGTGTACAATTGTGTAAAGCTGATAACATTATGATAGAACACTCATTTGTCACAGTTATCAATGCATTTGCTTTATTTTGATCACAAGACTCATTTCATTTCATGTGCAGCAACCAATTGATTCTATACTGTTGTTGCAAGGTACTGCATGGTCAATGTTTGACCGCCATCTAGGAATTTCATGCATTCAGCAAAAAACACTGTAAATCTTTTTAGAGTTGCAACATATTTAATACCTTTATAATAAATACTGCTAATTCTATTGTTCTCAAGTGTTTAATTAACACTTAATTTTATTGCACACTTTTAGTGTTTGTACTCTATCATAAAGTGAAGTCATTTCAGAACCTGTGAAATAGAGGTTAATTAGACTAGAGTGCATTCAGTGAAAGCAAGTACAAGCTGTCTTAAATTTTTGAACAGCTAATAAACTAACTATAAATATTGAAAAGACTAACTATATGATCATCAAATCTAGTAGGAAAATAATTCCTAACATTGAACTACCACAATTTAGACAGACTGAATACATCAAATACCTTAGGTGTTTACATCGATCAACACCTATCATGGGAAAAACAAATTAATTTTGCTCTAGGCAAAATATCTAAAAACAATGGCATAATAAGAAAGCTAAGGCATTATGTTAATCTTAAAACTTTACAAAGCTTGTACTATTCATTAATCTATCCTTATCTTTCATATGGTATATTGTCGTGGGGCAGTACATATAAAACTAAGTTGTCAAAAATATGTACTGCCCAAAACAAATCTATTAGAAACTTTTTCTTTGCAAATCAATACGAGACCGCAGTTCCTCTGTATACAATTCTTGACTTTCTAACATTTGAAAATATTTTTAAGCTTAAAGCAGCAGTACTTTGTTATAAAATCCTTAATACAAGCAATACTAAAATCAAGATAGAGTAGACGCACTAAATCCGTGACATATAATTAGTACTAATTAGTACTATTTCATAAAAAAATTATTTGTTTTCTATTGTTTTATTATCACTATTTAGTACTAAAAATTAGTATTTGTTTCACGTATTAAGTGCGTCTACTCTACCAGAAATATTCTCTGGTATTATTAAGTTAGCAAAATCTCAACATAGTTATAACACCAGATATGCTTCAGCAAACAATCTTGTCCCTCCACCATCTCGTACTAATTATGGCAAATTTATGTTTAAATCTATAATAACCAAAATATGGGAAAAATATCCCAATACATATTAAAAACAAAAAATCGTTAACTGTATTCAAGTCATGCTTTAAAAGGCACTTGATTCAAATTCAATAAATTGTAAATATACACATATGAGCATGTATATACATATGTATATATATATGTTCATATATGTAAATAATGTTGTACCTTTATGTTAACTGTAAATATCATATTGTATATACTATTGTAGAATTATTTTCTAAAATTATCCTCATATATCAATAGCTACCTTCTTCTCATATTATAACTATATAACATGATCCGTCATTTTGATCTAATTTCACACTTAAATTGAATTACTTAACTGCAGTGGCTGTCGACTCGAAAGTTTATACAACTTCGACAGCCACACACACTTTACTATAAATTAAATACATAATTTTCAGTCACTTATCCTGCTTTCAAATTTGTAAATGTTATGTATAAATATTCATATTGTAAATATATATGTGTGTGAATAAAACAAAAGTTCAAAGTTCATGAAACATTACATGTAGGTCTAGTAAAAAATACTAATTTGTACTATTTTATGCTAATTCTTTTGTTTTGTTCGACTAGTACTATTTTGCACAATTTAGTAATTAGTGTTTCACGTTTTTACTGAATGCACTCTAATACACCCTAGTAGTCTCTAGTTCCATTGTTTTCTTTTGTGTCTATTTGACTATTACGCCTTGACCATTAGATTTTGTTTCACAGGTTTAATATTTTCTCTTTAAAAACCAGATTTAATAATTATTTTATATTGTACACTATGTATGTTGTCTAAATCATGCAGTTCAAGTCATAGTTGTTATTTTGATAGCTGTTAGTTGTACTTGTGACTGACAATATTTGACATAAGGCATTACACTGTATGTCAGAATTTTAATATTGGATATATTTTATTATTATTCAAATAAAATACACAAATATACAAATGATAAGAATTTTATTTGTCCCTCAGTATATATTTTTTAAATGTTATGGGGAATGTACATTGAGTGCATGAATGCTTTTACAGCAAAATATTATGATGATGATAAATCAAAAATTCAATAATATAATAAATAGTCAATTCATATAAGAAAAATACATGTTAACTACATGTATATTACACTGTTGATTTCTAGCGATCTCTATTTGTTATTGTTATTTATGTATCAAATTTAAAATTGCATTCAGTATAAATAATTGCATCAAATACATTAAATCACATTAATTGTGTTGAATGGCATGCTGATCAAAACAGAAACATCAGTAAATTTTTACAGAATCAAGTTATATTTGTTTGTCATATGCAGTAAAACCATAGTGTGATATACAATAGATTTGCAACAAGTCATGGAGACAGCTCTATACATGACTTTAAATATCATATGTAATATGGGCAATTCTAAATTTCTAAATTCTTACATGTATACTACTGCATATGACAAAAAATATTTACACTAGTCCTTTTTCTGTAACATACTTTGCATAAATGCAAACATCTGTTGCTGCTGTTGTTGTTGCTGCTGTTGTTCTTGTTGTTTTTCAATCTGCTTCATGAGCAGGGTCATTTGGTTTTGTGACTGTTTTACTTGAAGGTTTTGCTGTTCCTTTGCTAAATCAAGTTCTTCTTTCTTGAATTTCAATTCTTCCTCCCTCATTCTGGCATCATTTGCTGACTTTTCTTTCAGCCATTCAATGGTGTCAGTTGATGACCTTCGAGATTTGACTGGCTTTGTAGGTGTATTTTCATCTTCATCATCAGAACACCCTGCTGCTGCCTGCATCCTCTTCCTTGTCTCCCCCATCCTCTCCAAGGGTGTTTTACGGATATCTTCTGCCATCTTCTTTTCCTTGCTGATACCATCTTTTTTTTGTTGCTTGTCTCTCTCTGTATCTTCTGCCATGCTGCTTAGGTCTTCTAGAAGACAGTCGACTTCTGATGGCTCATCTCCTCCACCACCACTCTCTCTTAGCTCTTTTGACTTCTTTGCTTTATATTTCTTAAATAGTGTTGTGTAGTGATCTCTAACAGATCTTGATGACAGGAAGTTGAAATTGCCCTCTGTACATGCATTCAGGTTTTCTGCCACTTTTTGCCATGAACTACCCCTTTCTCGGCTCAGGTATTTGTGACTGAAGACCCCCTCAGCTGCAATTTCTCTAAGTAAAAGTACATCTTCTTTGTCAGTCCATGTCATGCTTCTACAAGAAAAAAATCTTGAAGTTAGTATACTTATTATCTCTATTTGTGGCATTTAAAAAGGTAAATATTGTACTAATGTGTAAATTATATATCACAATTTTACAAAATACACCTTTTGGAGTGTCTGGACTCTACAAAACGGTCAGGTTTTTTGTACAAAATTAATTACAAACAATCAAAATGAACAACATGACTTGACAATTCTAACACAGTAATTGTATATCTTACAAGCTTACTTTTTATTCGCCATCTTTCAACTCCGAGTTATCGTATTTTTGCTGAAAAGTAAAAAGCGTTGAAGTTATAAGTTTAAATGAACGTACAGCTTGACAATTCGCAATCAAAAACGTACATTAGAAATAACAAAATAAAAACGTAATAGAGTCATGGAAACTTTCAGTATAAAAAGGAACAAACATGACGAGACTAAAAATAACATTTTAAGCTTACATATTTTACATGACAGGCAATATATCTCAAAAACACCAAAATTATCGACGAATTTGACACTAGTTAAATTTCTAAAAGCTTTTAATGCTCTTACGAGAGTAAACATATGCATTTTCCAAAAACTATACTAAAGTTTTAATCACATAAACATAAAGGTCTAGTAGTTGAAAACAATTGAAGTTAAAAATGTACGACCTACAAGTTTGTTTATCTCCATTTTTATCACAAAAATTATGAAAAATGGTGGTAAAATGGTGTTAATTCAAATTCTTAATGTTTTTAGCATTATCGGCAGCACTTATATGTACGTTTTCTCAAAGAAAAAAGGGAGTTTTTATAACATCAACTTACCGTTCTCAACTGGACGTGAAATGGCGCGAAAAGAGCGCGTCTTCACACGCTCGCGGACTTCGCCAATGCCACCGGAAGTTAAATTTCACTCGTGCCATTCCTAACCGTGAGGTGTAACGCAATCTTCGAGGTTCGCGTCTTGGATCTAAAGCAGTCTAATGTCCGCTAAATGGAACGTGTGAATACAGTGTTTGTATGAAAGAAAAACGGGGTTCTGGAAAGCTGTCCGTAACTAGAACTGTCCGCTTAGTGGAGCGTCCGCTAATGGAGCTTCGACTGTATTCACCTTTGACTAATCTGTGTCGTTATGAAACTAAATGTATTAGTTGTTTTTTTGTTTTTATTTTTTTACTAGTCATGCTAGCTGTTGCCAAAAGTCATTGATGACTCTCCCCGAGCATTCCTCTCGGCAGTTTGGATCAGCTGATCCAAATTAAAACTAAAACTATTTCCAACAACTTATAACACGATAAATGATACAACTAGAAAACATGTTCGTGTAGTCTATTCAACTCGAAATGAGTGCAATCGATTGCTTTCAATTAAAATAAAAGAATAAATCAAAATGCCAAATGCGAGTATTTATAAGCTTGTACAACAAATGCAGAAAGAGGAATTTTGGAGTTTTCCAGTGCACAACGGCAGAATGACAGTGTATTTTTCCAGCAAATGTGAAACTTGTTTGGCTATATTTTTAACAAATTCGAAATGTGGTTCGGCATATTTCTAAGCAATTCCAAATGCGAGATTCTATGGCTTTGTCTAACTGTGTCAATTTTTCCTCAATATTGCGTAGTTTAAGTGTTACACTTCTTAGTTCCTTCGCTGAGGTTTCTTTGAACGCACTGAGTTCGTCGTAATCGTCCGAAAAAAATTGGATACTTCTGGAATTATTTTGTTCTTCTGTATTAATGGCGGATGGGTCACTACTAAAAGTTGTTTGAAACTTCTGCTTCAACTCTTCAAGTTGCTTAGCAAGTTCTCCAATTTGAGACTTAAGTTGGTCGTTTTCTTTTTTAAGCTTAGCTACTTGTTCTTTAGTCATAATTATAAAAAAAATTTATTAGATTATCAGGAGCTCGAAGAAGTTCCCCATGTTCCCATTTACGCTTCCGGTCAAGTTTTCATTGTCTCCCCTCAGCGCTATACATTGGCGACCACAAAAAGTACTGCTTCTACAAAGCAGCGGATGTGTCGATTTCTTTCTATGTTGCTTGCTTTCTCTTCATCTATACGGCTAATGATGCTGTGCTCTGGGTTCTCAACATTGTTCACAATCTGCTCTGCAGCTATAATAATAATAATATCTTTAATAGTTAATCCTCGTTAAGGTTATTACTTAACTATTTACAATCAAAAATTTGGCAACATTTAGCAGATCATCGTCCAATTTGTTTAGTGCGCTCTCCACATCTACAAGTGGGAAAGAGAGAAGAAGTTTAGAGTCGTCCACATATGACTCTAGGCAACACTCCTGAGGAGCTCCAGGTAGGTCGTTCAAGAAGATGCCAAAAAGGAGTGGAGATAAGATTGCACCTTGAGGGACACCGTGTCCAATACGGACAACTTGAGAACGGCCAGACAAATAGCTCTCAAACCACTTAACTGTAGTCGGTGAAGCACCGGCAGCCGAACGTTTTTGTAGTAGTCGACCATGGTTGATGCTATCGAATGCTTTGGATAGGTCGAGCAGAATCAGAGCTGTGATCTTTTTGTCCATGGCGTTGAGTATGTAGTCAGTGACATGAATGTTCAAAGTCTCTGTTGAGTGGAGTTTCTTGTTGCCGCTTTGATGGGAAGATAGTCGGTTGTGACTTGTGAGGAAAGCCGAGAATTGCTCCAACACAATTTTTTCACATACTTTAGAGGCAACTGTAAGTAGTGATAGTGGACGGTTGTTTGATGCAGATTCGTGGTCACCCTCTTTGAGAAGAAGAAGACAGCACTTTTCCAAGCAGTAGGGAATGTGGAGGTTAGTATTGAACAGTTAATGATTTCAGTTAACGTACCAAGGATTACAGGTAGGCAGTCTTTGAGTACTCCTGCTTTGATTTTGTCTGGACCAGGTGATTTATTTAAGGCCAGTGATGAAATCACGCGTCTAACATCATGGCAGGTTACCGGCTTGAGATTGAAGAGGACATCAGTAGTATGGGCGTGGATAAGAGGTATGTCCTGATTGTCGATTCCATTGTCGATGGCTAATTTAGCAGTAGCATCGGCGGCATTTTTGCCCACTGTCGAAAAGAAGTTAAATTCATCAGCGATGGACTTGTGGTCCTTGGTGTAAACTCTACTTTCGCGTTCCCTAGAGGGGACTGCACGATTGATGATCTTCCACAAGGAGCTTGAGTTATTTTTGTTCATTTGGACTTCCTGCAAGGTGTAGTTTCTCTCTGCGTCTTTCAAAGCTTTTTTAACTGATTTTTGGGATGTTTTAAACAGTGACCAATCATGTGAGTTTCGGGTCTGCAGGTATTGACTGTGTAGCTTGTTTCTAGTTTTCATTTGGCTCTTCATGTCGTCGGTAACAAAAGGACAAGGGCGGTTGCGGATCTTGATGGTCTTTATCGGGGCGTGGTTGTCAAGAGTTGACTGAAGAATGTTATTGAAAGAATTAAGTTTCGTATTCACCTCATGAACATTGAAGATGGACAATAGTTGGTGAGAATGTGAGGCGAGGTCTGCGGCAAATATTTCTGGATCGTAGTTCCTGTAACTGCGTGTTGTTATATTCAGAGGTGTGGCTATCAGAGATTCGTGGTGATAATTTTTCTGTTGGTGTTGACAAGGGCGGTTGCGGATCTTGATGGTCTTTATCGGGGCATGGTTGTCAAGAGTTGACTGAAGAATGTTATTGAAAGAATTAAGTTTCGTATTCACGTCATGAACGTTGAAGATGGATAATAGTTGGTGAGAATGTGAGGCGAGGTCTGCGGCAAATATTTCTGGATCGTAGTTCCTGTAACTGCGTGTTGTTATATGCAGAGGTGTGGCTATCAGAGATTCGTGGTGATACTTTTTCTGTTGGTGTTGTTTTGCCTTTTCTTGTTACTTGTGCCATTTAACAAAAGGCTTATTCACAAAGGCACCCATGTCTTTTCTACTGTTCAAAGCCATCATCAGTGCGCAGAATTTGCAAAACGCGCCATCTAATGATGGACTGTATACCATCCATGGGAAATCACTCAAGTATACAAGACACTTGTGCAAAAATTGCGTTGGAAAGCAGAAGTCGGGAGGTGGAACAAAGTGACTTTTCAAAAGATGATACTTTTGTGCTATGGAAATTGTTCCCATTGCTTCAATGAACTTCTCGGGTTGACCGGCTGAAATCTCACCAATTTTGTTGAGTTGTAGTGCCTGAGATTGAAGAGGCTTTATTGGGGCTGTGTTATCAACAGCTTGTTCTTGCACTTCAGCTTGTGGTAATTCTAGAATATACATTCACATATTTTGAATGGTAAAGGAATGGTCAATAATTAGCATGCGTATATCCAGTTCTGGAAGCATGATGGAAGCGTAAGAGTCGCACGAGGCTTTAGCCGAGTGCGACTCTAGCTACCAGAGTGCTTCCAGAACCGGATATACGCACGCTAATTATCGACCATTTCTTTTATAACATAAGCCCTTTTTTCAGTAAAATAATACGATCTTATTAACCGAGCGGGAGGTCTGTACAGGAGAATCTTGGATGAAGTCTGAAAGAACAGACCGAACGCAATGAGGACCCGACCAAGGTCAAGATTCTCCTGTACAGACCGACCAAGCTGAGTTAATAAGATTTTTATTATATGACCACAACTATTTTCGATAAAAAAGTAATCATTTTTTAATTTAATTAACGCCGCGCGTACGTTGCTTTCAAATGGCTTCCCAGTAGTTTTACTGAAAAAGAGCGGGTTCTCATAAACTTGTTTTCATTCAGCATGCCTGTGACGGCTGCTTCAACAAACCTACAGTGATTTTAATGCCAAAATATTGAAACTATGGCAGCTTTCTTCATCAATCCAAATCAAAGACCGTTTAAAGACAAAGGCTTTTGTTTATACCTCTACTTCAAGAAAGTCAAGAAACAAAAAAACAAGTTTTACAAAGGATTTTAGCAGACACGAACTGTAGTGAGCCACAATGGATGTTGAAACGAGTTGAAATTCGTCTTGTGGACGTTTGCATCGAGCAAAAGAGCCTTTGAAAGCGCTTATTTTTCGATAAACAATAATAAGAACTTTAAACGAAATCACCGTCAACTGTTGAACGAATTAATCTATCTGTGTCGTACTTAATGAAGAAGATGAAAGGATGATGATCGCTGACAGAACTTTGAATCGAGAAAAAACGGCCTTTTTCAAGATTTTTGAACCTTTAGTATGCAGAAAAAGAAAGGCAAGAACACTTCCTGACTTCAAAAACGTTGTTAACTTTGTAGAAAAACTGATCGTGAATTTTACAGCTTTTTAAAAGTAACTGAAAAGCAACGATATCTCTCAGCAAAAGATAGCTCAACTCACCGCCGTGTTGCTTACAAGGAAAGATAAAAACTAAAAGTATACTTTTCAACTATTATTGAGGTATGTGAACGAGCTTTATATTCTTTAGAGAATTAAAATAAAACCCCTTTGTGTATTCTCTCTGGAGTTTTTGCATTTTCATTTGATTTTCTCAACTTTTGCTTATTAAAATGTATGCAAAAACAACCAATGCTCGCCACCTATGTGCAAATTTGCAATTTTTTGTGGGTTTTAGTCGACCTTTTGGTGTATATATACAAAATGTGGAAAACATAGACAAGTGTGATAAATAAAAATATATACACTGTACACATGTGTAATACGATTTTTAACAGTATACAAAATCCCTATAAGGGACTGGTCATAAAGTATACGGGGGGTGGGCCGGAAAAAAAGGTGGGGTGGGCCATAAGTTTTGAGCATAAAAAATGGGGTGGGCCAAGAAAAATTAAAAACAATACACTGGGGGTATTTGGGGGTAATTGTGGTGCATTGTATAGGAGTGGGCTACTTGTAACTATGCATAGACTAAAGGGTGGGCCAATAAAAATCATTCATTGGGAATTCTGAATTTTCCGTCCCACCCCCCTCTATACCTTAGTCCAGTCCCTGAAACACTGTTTTTTTTAATAAAATTAAATTTATGTTGACAAGATTGATAAATATTTAAATTTGATTGTAAAATGTATAAAAACGAAATGCCTAGTTCGAGCATTAAAATATATTTGAATTATAACTTAGGAACTACAGTTGAATGTAGCAAATAACAAGAAAATCAACTTGTAGCTGTCAATAAGGATATAGCACTATTTGAAACTGACTATATTACAGTAAACTCACTAAACCCATTGCTATTTACTCCCTAAAATTCAGTTTTTACTGCAAGTATATATGCTTTTTGGAATTTCTAAGGTGTATTAGTTTATAAAGTATATTTCAATAGTAAAGTACCTTTACTTTCAACTAGTTTTTTGTTGTTATTGGGACAAGTTTTCTTAGTTTATTTTTATTGTCAATGATTGTCAATGATGTTAATAATAGAAAAGTACAAAAAAATCAGTAAAACCAATATGTAATACCAAATCAACTAGAAAACATGGTCTATATAAGACATCCAGGTAAAGTATCTATCCCTTATTACTATCTCGGGTTGTAGAAATAACAAGTGGTTTAAAAAACAATGTAAGGTAACAACAAATACCCCAGATCTTATTTATATCAGCTGCCATACTTAATGGAATAACTAATTCTAAATTTCTTAACTTTTTCTATAGCCCTCTCAACATGTATTCTTTCTTTTGCTATCCTTCGTGTTCTTACCTCATCTGAGTGACTAAGCTGAGATGCGCCATTTAAAAATGGAGGGATGTTAAGTGACACATCCTCTGGGAGATCCTCTGCTATAGTAAATCCTCTATCAGCCATTATCACATCACCAGGTTCTAATAGGTGCAAGATTCCACAGTCCTTTGTGAGTTCTCTGTCTGATGTTCTTCCAGCATAGAGTTCTGAGACAAAAGTCAATGTTCCAGCTGGGGAAATACCAATAAGGCCCTTTGCAGTGTTGTGGTACTTATAAGTTGAAAAAGTTGCACTTTGAGTTGCTGGAGATGTTGGCTTTTCGATGAATATCTCAGTACAGTCAATTATCACACTGGTTCTGGAAAACGAATTACCCAAAATATTAATAAAACATAAACATTAAGATGTATTGTATTGTATTGTATTGTATTGTATTGTATTGTATTGTATTGTATTGTATTGTATTGTATTGTATTGTATTGTATTGTATTGTATTGTATTGTATTGTATTGTATTGTATTGTATTGTATTGTATTGTATTGTAATGTATTGTAATGTATTGTAATGTATTGTAATGTATTGTAATGTATTGTAATGTATTGTAATGTATTGTATTGTATTGTATTGTATTGTATTGTATTGTATTGTAATGTATTGTAATGTATTGTAATGTATTGTATTGTATTGTAATGTATTGTAATGTATTGTATTGTAATGTTCGTGCGGGAAATGTCCCGCGTCAGGGGACAATTCCCGGGAAATTTCCCACACAGGGATCCCAAAAACGGGAAATGTCCCTCCCTTGTCCCGCGGAACGGGAAATGTCCCACGGGACAGGGAAATGTCCCGGGAAATATCCCTTGGAACGGGAAATGTCCCACGGGACAGGGAAATGTCCCAGGAAAAATCCCTCGGAACGGGAAATGTCCCACGGGACAGGGAAATGTCCCGGGAATTATCCCTCGGAACGGGAAATGTCCCCCAAGACAGGGAAATGTCCCTGAAGCTTTTAAACACCTTATTAAAAGGAACGTATTCATTTTTTAGGTTCATAGTGTAATAAATCTCCATATTTAGTGTATGGTTTTGTTCTATTTTAATTTTTTTTTTGTATAGAAAGCTTAACTAATAAACAAATAAAGAGACTGAGTCAACTTAACAGTAATTGTTTTGATGTTCAAAAATGAGGAACGATTTTATAATGAAACAATATATAAAGGAGTAACGATTAACTAGAAAACGAATGCAAAAAAGATTGCTAAATAGCCTTTAACAAACAAAGATCATAAATCAAGAAAGCTATTAACATCCACTGTGGAGGTTTATTCTTTTGTGTGGATATGTTTTGCTATCACATCACTATACTAAACTATAAAACAATATCAAACAGATGTGATAGTGTCACGAATTGCATGTTTCAAAGGAATGATTCTAAGATATAGTGTTTTGCATTTGGTTAAGATGATCTGAGTTGCCTTATCTCCAAAGGACAAACAAAGCATTTCAAAATCGGGATCTTTGGAGTGTTTTATAATGCTCTTGATTTGATGTGTCTCGGGAAGAACGGTTCCTTCTTGAAAAGGTGTGAACATACACGTAAAACTATATTTTCATACTTTGGAGTCCATATTCTTCGCTTAAACCCATTTTTGGTTTCAGTTACTTTGGAAGGTGGTATTGTGTTTGTGTCGTCACTCTCACTGCTGTCCCGATCTTGTACCTGTGATAAGATAAGAAAAGAAAAGAAGAGAAGAGAAGATAATTTATTTGATATCAATAACATAGGGAGTGGTCGCCCAATCTTCCGAGCATATGTATATATAAATATATATCAATAAGAGTATCAATCAATAATATTACTATACTAATTAATTAAAAATAATTACTGATACTTTTTAATACTGGAGGTAACTGTTACATTGGCAGCCGACAAAAAATAGCTTATTAAGATGCCTTTTAAATGATGTTATATTCACAGCGTTTTTTGCCGACAATGGTAACTGGTCCCAAACGTTAGAGATGATATATGTATAAGAATTATTGAAGTATTGACTTTACCTTCCACCGTTTTACTCATTCTTCACTGTTTTCTGATGGGATATCTACTAGTTCAGGCTTTGGTTGTAAGGATGATAGGTATCGTAGCCTCCTTACTAGTTTCTTTGGATCCTGGTTTAGCAGAGAACTGTTTTGCAGTTTTGATTTGACGTCTATTACAGTAATCAAAGATTTTTGTTTAATTTCATCATCAAACATTATCTTTAATTCCTTGTCAACAATATCATCAGATCCAATTGGACGCCCCTGTGTGGTTTCTTCTGTGGGATTAAATGTTTTAGCTAGTTCTTGTTGGGCTTTCACAGATCGTACAATTGTATCTTCAATTACATAGTAGGATCTGGCAGTAGATTCTTTGTGAGTCATTAGTCTACTTAAGTCTTCACGCTGCTCTTGTGGCTTTCTTGAAACAGAGGTGGCCGCAGTTTGTCTGAATTTTGTAGGGAACAATCGACCTTTATCTGTTCGTCCATATCTCTTTCCAATGGTGTTGAATATGCCTGCAATACGGATGCTGTAAAGTTGTCCCCCAGTGCGAGTCAGAAAAAAGTAGCCACAATCCTCTCCATTTTTCTCTTGGACGGCGACGGGGCGAAATACTTCGTAATACTTTGTCATAAGCTCAAACAGTTCTTTGGTCATAACAATTAGTGCAGGGCCTTCTAAGCCTGTTTTGTGCTCTTTTACTAGTATAACGTAACTACCTTCTTCTTTTCGCCATCTTGCGTTCTTGAACTCTGACACTAGCATGCCTCTAGCAACACCTGATTGCTGTGCGTTGCTGTGGATGATCATGAAGATCATGAAATCTCTTGCTTGATTATGATCGAATAATGAAACCAGCTTTTCTTTTTGGTTAAAGGCCTTGATAAACTCTTTATCAGCTGCAAGAGCATCCGAGGAAAGCATTTCTTGTACTTCTTCTACAGTGAATTGGGTTTCAAATTTTTGCGATTGCTTGTCTACTCGTTCTTTCTTCAAGTAAGGTTTCAGTGCAGTTTTCCAACCTGGTATAGCAGCAAACGTATGCTCTAGTTGTTTCTTTGTCTCGTACACCACCTGTATATTATTCTTGCAGTGTAGAATGAAATTTAGAAATTTTTCAAGAGAGAGAATGTAGTGGTACTTGGTTCGCATCTTTAACTTTCCTGGCAAATCACTTTTGCTCGAAACGAAAAGATCCCAGATCTTGTTGCAATCCTCAAGAACAATAAGGTCAACTCGTTTGGCTGTTTTCTCACTGAGGAAACTCATTAGTCGATACATCCTATTCGTCACTTGATCTGCATCATATTCAGTTTTCTTTAAACCTCCTTCAGGACTCTGGAGATGCATCCAGAAATCGCCTAGTGTGCGCTCGATGAAAAGCTGACTTTTTGATAGGCCAGACCATGACTTTGGCTTGGAAAACTTCTCTTCTTCTTCTTCTTCTTCTTCTGCTTCGTCTTCGTCGTCTTCTTCTTCTTCTTCTTCTTCTTCTTCACGATCGTTAAGTTCTATTGTTGTTTCGCATCTTTCCACTGGCTCAACATTTAGCTGATCAATTGTTCCGTTGTCGTTGATGACTTCTAGGTGCGTATGCTGAGTTATTTGGTTCATCATACAAATGTAGCCCGCGTCCTAGCTCGGTCATGAGGTTAGTATTTTTTTTCCTTTTTTTCCCCTTTTTCTATTTCCAGCACAAATCATCATTTGAACGGTGTTGGGTACTAAAACACACCTATATTTGAATAATTCCTGGTGCACCGACGCAACAGTCATCACTCCAAGGCTGCAATAATGTTGCATTTGTTTACCTATTTATTTTTTCATAGTAGTATCCTTTGTTGTATGACATATTACCATGACAAGTTGTACTTTGTTATTGAAAGTATAAACAACATGTAATAAAATATCAATTATGATGACTTTATAGACATAAAGTAATTGGAGTGTTGACCATAGTTTCAGTGCTGCGATATTGGCTTTTAAATAAGTGTATTAAACGTCAATCTTGATCTACTCAATAGTAGCTATATAGATACTTACATCATTGTTTGCGTTGCCCAAATTGTTGAGTGTTTCGTTGTACTTTAAAAAGTAGTGGTCTGCTATAATGACTTTGACTTTGGCAAGGAAGTCTTGTAAGATTGCAGAACATTCCGCCTATCATGATAAATATATAACAACAATTAAATTACGATAATGATAATAATGAAGGTAATAATAATGATAATGATCATCATTATGATCATTATGACAATCATGGTAATAATGATGCTTATTATGATAATAATACCAAGTGCTCCGAGCATATTTCAGATGGAGCTACGAAGCTATCAGAAGTAAACTTCAAGATTTTGAGGGATTTTTAATATTCAAACTGACAAAGTGATCGAGCATCGTAGACCCGATATCATTCTGGTTAATTACAAAAACAAGCAGTGTCATATCATTGACGTTGCTATACCAGTAGATGCAGGAATGACGGATAAAGAGTTGGAGAAAATAGTTAGATATACCCCTACGTCATACCCCCTACTCCACCCTCTAACCATCAACAATCCCTCCCCTTTATCAGATCATCAATCTGTAGCTACTCCTGTCAAAATATACACAAAAGTACGAATATTACATACTATACATTTAACTTAACTGATGTGACTAAGGTTTAAGTTAGGTGCCAAAATCCCACATATATCAACCTTTCTAACTATGAGAACGTATTACCTCTTTGACCTGCGTTTCAACTTCACTACACACTAAAGTTAAATAGGCATATTCTTGCTTTGACGGTAGCCTTTCAATAAAATTAAAAGCCATCAAAAAGTGTGTTTACGACCTGAAAAAAAATCAATTTGCTTATTTACACTCAACATAAACTATCAGCAATATGTTTTAATGTTAATGAGGTTTTTGTTTGTATCATTTATCCACCAAAGTATAGTTTTTTCCAATTATTGAATAATATGACCCAGTCTGGGATATGCAGTCCTCCATAGCCAATACCATATTTCCGTAATCAACTCATTTTGGATCGAAAAATCCTCATAAATAGTTATTGTTATTGAGATCGGTTAACAGAAACAAAATTATTCATACTTTAATTATGCTTTTCAAATTGTCAAACATGAAAGACAACGGAATGATCAGCATAAACTAATTAATTTAATTCAACAGAATTACGTACGATTTCAAGCTAAAAAGAAAGGATCTAAATGAGATTGCATACAAAAGCCTTTCAACTGTTTATTTAAAATATAAAACAAAATGCTTGAAACTAGCTGGTTATTGACAAAATGGTTTTAAAACCAGCTGTATTATTTCAACAGCAATACGTTAAAATTTACTTACAGATAATGAAGAGTTGTAGAGTAATCGTAGACTATTTTAGTCGCCTGATATGCAGATAAAATCTGAAATTAAGATAATAATGTCAAAGAATAATAAATATTGTTATTACTAAAAATACAAAACTGACGATTTAAATATCAAAACATATGGCAATTAGCTATAAATGAAGTTTGCTTACCTCAGAATCTAGACGTCCGTATCTAACTTTCCTCGAAAAAGACGAAAAAGAAAAGAAAAATGTGCAATGGAGCAGAAGGACTGTTGATCTCGCGGAGTGCCTAATTTATTGCTAGGCCTGTAGACCAGGGGTAAAATCGCTTTTTTCAGATTCTTTTTACAAGTTCAAAAACATTCACGAATCTATCACGGACCTTTCCCTGTATAATTGTGTAAAGTATGGTAGAACAACTAATTCAATTTAACAAGATATTTTCATTTCAAGTGAACGGGAAATGTCCCTCGAACAGATGCGAAAGAAAATAAAAAAACACATTAGAATCAATCAAATGTAATCTAATCATTTCGTTTCGCTTGCAAATCAATTATTCTTATAAATATAATCGTTGCGAAAGAAAATAAAAAAAACACATTAGAATCAATCAAATGTAGTCTAATCATTTCGTTTCGCTTGCAAATCAATTATTCTTATAAATATAATCGTTTTTTGGAAATTTCTATAGTATTTGTGAAGTTATAAACAAAATCAAACTAGGGGACATTTCCCGTTCGTGCTAAAAAAAATTTCGTGTTAAAACGTTAAAAAAATATCTCGATTGGCGTTAAATTATTGACACTAACCTGCTTAATAACTCTGTTAAGATTGGATTAAAAAAAACGTTTTTATTATCAAGATATTCACATTATAATGAACGGAAAATGTCCCCTCTGCGAATCACAAATGAAGATACAAATTAATGATTGTTTCGTTTTATTAAAATAAATCATAATATTATGCTTCCACATGATGTATTCTTTGTCATATTTCAGTTTTTCTGTTCTTCTATTAATATTTGCGAAGTTATGACAAAAAGCGCAGTTGAGGGACATTTCCCGTTTTTTGCATGTTTGGGTAAAAGTGAAATAATTCTAAAAATACGCTTTCTGATGAGCTGTTACTTGCAGTATATGTTCCTTTAATACCGTAGATTAGTAAAAAGTCACAGAAACCGTTCTAGAACGTTTTATAACCATGTTTTATCAATCATGAACTTTTTTTATAGGTTTCAAAACCTTGGTTTTGCGTAAGGTCTTGTGAATGTCTTGCAGTTGGTTCAGAGTTTTTGGAAAAACTTAAAAGGCATTGTCCCGCGGTTTAAAACGACTGTATTGGGGCCTGATTTTTGTGTCAAAGTACTGATTTATTTCTGGAAAGTTTCAGCTTTATTCGAAAAAAATTGAAGTTTTATTCCACCATTCGGGAAACGTCCCCTCGGACAAACAAAATTTGAAAAAAAACATGGTTAACGAAATGTTACAAAAATAAAATAAATGCATACTGTTTTCTGGCTAATGGGCTATATTATACGTCAGTTTTAGAATAGAGAAAACAAAAATAGAAAAGTTATAGCGAAAAATTGCAATACAAAATCGCGGGACAAAAATTGGAAGTATGATCCATTAGTATAGTATTGTATTGTATTGTATTGTATTGTATTGTATTGTATTGTATTGTATTGTATTGTATTGTATTGTATTGTATTGTATTGTATTGTATTGTACGTGTAAAACATGCAAGACTTCTTAAATGAAATGTAACATTCAATTGCTCCATCTTGAAAAGTAATATATTCTTTACACATAATCAAGGCAGCCATTGAGCATATAAGACTCCCAGATAGCAACAGATTTTTGTCACATTAAAGAATAATGTTAGTTCAATGCACATCTCTACCATTGCGTGCTGAATAGTTGTCTGGCCCTCATTATGTTACTTTTGAAAATGGCTCATGGAACTGTGGGTTTTCTGACCGCACTCTAATATGCTATTAAATTATTTTAGACTTACGAACATTTGGAATTTGAGAGGCTGGTAATGTAAGGCCTGCATGTCCTTATACAAATATTTGTAATTTCAAACAGCAGTGCATTATGTTCTTATTTACATGGTACTTTTACATGGTAATTGTAAATTTTAGCCTGGGTTTTCTTAATGCACTTGTTCTTATATGCGGGTTTTTACTGCATTCCACCGTAAAATGATAATAAGCTAAAGCCACTTCTAGAGCTTATACCTAAAGTTTTTACTTGATGAAATATAGCTTCAAATATTCAATTAAAATAATAACAGTTTTAATTCAACTTTTCAGGATTAGAAACATGTAGCAAAGAATTCAAACATTATTTTTCTTACTTGAAATCCAAAGAGTGGAATAAATATTTTTTTCTTGTATTATATCTTAGCTTAATATTATTTATATAAATGAACTTATTTCAATTATTATAATTATAATTGAATTAACCAATTTTTAATAGGTTTTTCCTCAAGTTTGTCATGGTAAATATAATTCATCGAGCTTGAAGCGTATTGAAATCCACCACAGCTTCTTGCACTTTATTGGCTTTTCACCTCCGATTATTTTGAGGTTCACACTGAATGGGTCCTCTTATTTCGATCTGATTATAAGCTGCAGCTGCAATTTTTTGAAAAAAATTAAGTTTTTGAACAAAATACCTAAAGTTTATAAAATATGTTTATATTTCATCAATTTAGTATAAGCAAAGGTGGTACACATTTCAAATATTTCATATAATAGGTCAATCTAAGCCTAGGTTCCAACATATTTTCTGTGTTTTGTTTTGGTCTGTTGTATGGCGGCAATCTTCATATCACTCGTATATATATAATAAAGAAAGTGCCCCCCTAGACTGAAGTGAATTGTTCACGTGTGCCTCAGCCAACATGTAGTATAATTATTAGTGTCTATTAGTATCCATTAGTATCTGTCTATCTATGTATTATTTTTCAACTGTTTAGATATTATTATAATTGCAGTCAAGATTTTGCTGCACTTATACATCATCTACATGTATTGCTAGTCTAGATATTGATATATATTTTTGAAACAGTTTAAGAATACTTGAAGAACACTTTTAGGCTGATTTTTCAAAAAAAAACACCCTTTTCTGTGGAGATTTTGGAGCTTATATGCAGATTTTTACTGTACTCTTTTCAGTGGAAATCACTTGTGGTAAAATGTCCTTTTGAAATTTTATCTCGTTTCTTTACCATGTGACCATTATTGGCCAATCATTTTATTCAAAACTGCATGTGGTACAAAAAGAAACACCCCAAAGGCAGAATTTTGAGCAAACCGACTCTAGTGATTTTCATAGTCAATATTTACTGTAAAACAAAACGCCCTAATGTATTTCTTGAAATGTTTTGATCACCAATCTTATTTTCTAATGCTTTCCTGTGTTTTCTAACGATTGTTTCATAAAAGGTAAAAGTCCATTAAGAAATTGAAAAGATAATGGACCTCAAATGATTGCTGGCAGGTACTTCTTAACCTCTGTATGTTATTCCGGTTGTTTTCTGACTCCTGTGTGCTTGTGGTGACTATGTTGATGTTATGGTAAGCACACAGAGGTGACTTGTGGGGATTTGTGGCACTATGGAACCTATCTCCAAGGACAAAATGTCTTTTAGATTGTGTAATTGGATGCATTCCATCAGTTATCTCGTTGAGTGGTTCACGTTAATGCGCCATCATGTATTCTGACCATGACCACCAAGGCCACCAAGACCACCAAGACCACCATGGCCACCAAGACCACCAGGCAGTGCATACACACTTGATTTACAAGGGGGACATAAGGGTTTGCGGTATTGTGACGCCCCTTACACACGTCAAGCACCTCAGCCAATGGGTCACCGGGGACACATCACGGAGGGGTGTAAGGGGTCGGAGGTGTTGGTAGGTGTCTATACTTATAAATTACGAACAAATATGCGTTTCTTTTTTGGAATAGAATAGCTTATTAGAATAGCTATTTCGGTTAATGCACTGCTTAGTAATATTTAAATTAATTCACTTAAAAGATGAATTAGCCAATCACAGTCGTCGATATTAGAGCTGCGGCCCTGCTCCTTTTCATAGATGGTTGACTGTGCCAGGTGAATTCTCTGTTTTGGCAGCTTGTGGTGTTACAACAGGTTGTAACAACTACCTCCGTACCCACTTGTCTCGTCTTAACCAATGGACCATCTGCTTTGCAAGAATGGCAGGAACTGAACAACAGTAGTAGTTGGGACAAGAACACAATATGTTTGGACTCTGTTTTCAAGTTGGTTACATGCATATTCAAACTATAAAAGAAAAGTATTACAAATTATAATTATCATCTTCGAATAAGAGTGAATGGTCTGATCCCAGGTGTAATCGATGTATATGAGGCATGATCGTCCGGGGTGGTGTAGTCTTGAGAAAGACTGATGGTGTTGATGTCATCATCGAATCATCTAAATGGTTGTGGATCCACGATGGCGCAAACCGTGGTTAATATACCACAAGAAATTATCATGATTTTTTTTTACCACATTAAAATATTTGATTTTTACTAGCAACCATGGTATGTAAGTTTAAGTATTAGCGCCAGCAGGCTGCCTATTTTAGAGCTCTCTAGCTTTTTGCTTTTAAGTCATTTACACGTTAATTTTCAAATCAGTTCAACTCTATTTGGCTCACTAAACATTCTCTGGATTCAATAATGATTCGATATTCAAGAAACTTCTTGTTATCGCGATGTATGAGCTGGAAATTATCTCCTGTTGATATTCAAACTTCCCGCCATTGTGCAACTTCAACACACCAACTACCTTTGGACTACTCTACTTGGTCATCTTTAAAATCTCTGGGTATTTTGCGTCGTTCTCGTGGATGTCGAGGAGGACAGTCCAGTTTAAATGCCGGTAAAACGTATCCCATCAAAACCTACATTTCACAACGAAATCGTAGCTTATTAAATATTCAAGATGCTGTTCGTTCTATTCGTTCCACCTGGACAACCTCACCGATAACAACAAGCTCATTAATCTATGTACAACCGAACAAAAGCCATTGTTCTGATTCACCAAGTGTAACGTTGCGAGATAACACAGCCTTCTGCCTTTTGAACGCCCGTTCAATACGAAACAAAGCACGTATTATCAAGAACTTTGTGTCTGATTCTGACATTGATATTCTAGCGATCACTGAAACGTGGCTTAATGGCGACGAGTCTGATGATTTCCATACTCGTGAAATTTGTCCAACTGGTTACAATATTCACCATGTACCACGCCCTGTTTCTAATGGAGGTGGAGTTGCTGTTGTTTTACGGAATCTGTTCAATGCTGAAGTGTCACCCCATCAGCCTTATTCATCTTTTGAACACATGGAACTCCAACTTAAATGTAGCAGTCGTATTGTTCGTCTGATTGTAATTTACAGACCTCCCAGACTTGGTTTTTCTTCATTTTTAGATGAGTTTGCTACATATCTTGGTCATTTATCAACATCTTCTGGATATCTTCTTATAACTGGAGACTTCAATCTTCATGTTGACGTTTTGGATGATAGCATGTCACGCCGTTTTCTCGACTTGATTCAGACCTTCAATTTGGTGCAAAATGTATCCTCCATCACCCATCGACGTGGCCACATTCTTGATCTGGTAATAACCAGAGATGAAGATCATATTGTCAGTGACTTTGTTGTCTCCGACCCTGGTCTATCTGATCATCTTGCTGTTCAATGTAAACTTCAACTTCCTAATAAATGTCCTGCTAAGAAACTAGTCACTTCACGCAATTTACGCTCTATCAATATGGATGATTTTACTAGTGACCTTGTTACTTCTGATTTGTTAAAGTCGTACTGTGATTGTGATATGGATGTTTCTACTTTAGTTTGTCACTACAACAACACACTTTCATCATTGATTGATAGTTATGCACCTTTAAATAAACGCTTGGTTGCATCTCGTCCACATTCACTATGGTTTACTCCTGATATTCTAGAAGCTAAGAGAAAAAGAAGACGTCTTGAGAGGAAGTGGCGCAGTACTAAGTGTGATTCTGATCATCAACGTTATACAGAACAGTGCTACGTGGTAAATAATCTAGTTAGGAATGCAAAGGAGTCCTACTACTCCATGATCATAGATGAAAAAGAGGGCGATCAACGCACGCTATTCCAATCCATCGACAAACTAGTCAATCGTAAACCTGAGGAACGCTTCCCACCATGTCCATCTAATCAACAGCTCGCTCAGAACTTTAATGACTTCTTTGTTGATAAAATCAAAACCATTCGTGCGACAATAACGAGCAACCCTGGCACCTTTTACTCTTCTGATGATGATTCTTCTACATGTAGATTGTCTTGTTTTCACCTTTTGTCACCTGAAGAAGTGTCACAACTAGTGTCATCGAAAGTGAAATGCTGTCAACTCGACCCTGTACCAGTTACCGTCCTAAAGCCTTGTTTGCCTGTATTGTTACCAGCGATTACAGAAATAGTGAATCGTTCGTTATCTTCTGCCACTATGCCTCAATGCCTAAAAATTGCACAGATCCGACCTCTTCTGAAGAAACCATCACTAGACTTTAAAGTTTTGAAGAACTTTAGACCTATATCAAATCTGCCTTTTATATCTAAAGTTATTGAAAAATCAGTATGCTCTCAACTTATCAACTACATTGATTCTAACAACCTGGGAGAAATCTTCCAATCTGCATACAAGAAAATGCACAGTACTGAGACGGCTTTGTTGAAAGTCCAAGATGATATCCTGAGGTCCATCGACAACAATAGATCTGTTGCTCTGCTTCTTCTTGACTTATCGGCTGCTTTCGACCTAGTCGATCATGACATCTTGCTACACCGTCTTCAACATCTCTTTGGTATTACGGGTAAGGCGTTTGATTGGTTTCACTCATACCTCAACAATCGCAAACAGTTTGTAAGTGTACGTGGACATTCATCGCCCTTGCACCAATTAAATCAAGGCGTACCACAAGGCTCCGTTCTCGGACCAATTCTGTATTTGCTGTACACATTTCCACTTGGTAGTATTGTAAAGAAGCATGGCATGAACTACCATCTCTATGCCGACGATACACAGTTATATGTTTCCTTTGACTCATGTCAACCTGATGATCATACTTCAACCAAGCTTGAAGCTTGTATTAGTGACGTTAGTAATTGGATGGCAACCAACAGATTAAAACTGAATTCTGATAAAACCGAACTTCTTGTCTTCAGTTCTCAATTTCGTCCAGCTACATCACTTCAGCTTCACGTCAATGATGATGTCATCGAATCTTCTAAGAAAGCCAGGAACATTGGTGTACTTTTTGATAAGCATTTAAAGTATGAGTCTCAAGTGAAAGCTATTTGCAAGTCGTCCTTTTTCCATCTTCGCAACATTTCACGTATCAGGAAATATCTTTCTGTTAGTAGTACCAAAACACTGGTTCATGCTTTTATCACTTGCAAGTTAGACAGCTGCAATTCCGTGCTATATGGCCTCCCAAAATACCTCATTAACAAGCTTCAACTGGTTCAAAATTGCGCAGCAAGACTCATTTTTAGACAAAGCAAATATACTCATGTTACTCCATTGATGAAGGAACTTCATTGGCTTCCTGTAAAGTACCGTATAATGTTTAAGATCCTACTTATGACTTACAAAGCTCTCAATGGACTTGCTCCTGTCTACATAAAAGATTTGTTGGTGAAATATTGCCCCTCACGTTCTCTGCGCTCTGCAAAAAGATATTTACTTAATGTCCCAGCCTCAAACACAGCTACATACGGCGATCGTGCCTTTAGTATTGCAGCACCTAAGTTGTGGAATGCTTTGCCTGATGATGTCAAGTCCTGCGAAACTTTAAACAAATTTAAAACAAAACTAAAAACACATTTTTTTACCTTAGCCTATTGCTGACATTTTTTATTTCAGACATCAAAGAACATTTAAAATTTAAACAATATCAATATCTATATCAATATATATATATTTACTATAATTTACTGTAATTTAATTAAATGTAATTTTCACTAATTTTTATATTAACATATATTTTTTTTTTTTTTTTTATATATATAAATATATCATGCTTGTAGTTTTTATATTTTTCTGTATATACTGTAAAGCGCCTTGAGCTTTGGAAAAGGCGCTATATAAATATATTATTATTTATTATTATTATTACTCTTATTTAACATGTCTTTCGACCAATCAGAAAGCAAGAAAATTATCAAGTGTGGTAAAAAAAGGTTATCCATCATTTGTCTAACAAATGTCAAGCCAATGGGAAGACTGGAATATATGATAACTATCATTATTATGACTTGAATTATTACCTTTCAGAATGATCAATGTCCTCATCTCCTGTTAATGGTTCTTCCTCAGATTCAGTCTCTGTGATATATGAAGAGTCATTATCACTGGCATAAGAACAATCATCCACATCTTCAAACTCCAATTCATCTTCACTATCACTTATTGTTGTCTTATCATGAGTCACTTGTTCTTCTTGTATGTCAGCATTTTGGAAGATTCTGATTTCCTTTTCCAGTTGTAAGACTGTAACATTGAATAAAATAACAACTATAACTCTAGGAGTATGTATGCTCACAATCTATGCGCCACATAAATGATTGAGGCTCTGTTAGGGTTTTAGGATTATTGATTATTAGGGGTTTTTAGAGCAGGGATATTGATTATTAAGTTTAAGGATTATGGATTATTTTTGCAGCATTTAGGACCAATTTAGGATTTAGGATTACTCGTTTGTACTATATTTTTGGTAAATCTTTATTTACAATTTAGGATTACTGGTTATTTATGAACTTCAATCAGGATTATGGATTATTCAGGTTGTTCAGCATTGATTTAAGCGAAGCGATGGCTTCACTGTCTGAGCTGATGTTGTTATGGTGTTGCTTGATCATCAGTTGGAGGCTTTTCTCTGCAGTCTGACAGATTTTACGGACTTCAGCGTTGAAGGTAGAGTCTGGTCTGATATGGGGATTTGGCCGGTATTGTAGACCTACTGGACAGCTACTCTCGCTGAGAAACTTCTGAAGTACCATCTTTGATCGTTGGCTTCTTGTAATCCTGGATTCGAGGCTGGCGATGTGGTTCCTGGTGTTGTTTGTAGTGTTGTGGCTCACTGTCTTTGGGAGCTGGCTGTTGGGAACACTGTATCTCGTCGGAATAGCGGAATAGCGATTGTTGACACTTATAGATGACCTTTGCTTGTTTTCGAGTTCTGTCTTGATTGATAGTAAACACTTTCTCTCCTCGGCTAATTTTTTCTGTTATTGTTTTAAAAACTATTTGTCATCGGGATGTTTCTCAATGTTCTTACAGAACTTTGCAGACATACAAGGGCTAGGGTACGGACAATTCAGCCGATTGTGGCGTTCTTTTTGATGACATTTACTGCATGAAGGAAGGTTTGAAGTAGTGCTGTCAAAAGATGATCTTTCCGCTGTAAACAGTTCAATGTCATGTTCAATCTGGCGCACATTCTCTTCTTGCTGGTCTCTCTTGATGGGAGACAATAGTGGTTGACTATCAGTCATCTCGACGAGCATTGCAGCTATTTTGTCAGGATCAGGTGTTTAACTCATAGTTCCGAATATAACTGTTTTGATTGTTTAGCAATTAGCAAGACCGGTTTCGGATACACACCTGACATTTCCTACCCTGCTATATGCCTCTCTGAATGGTCCAACATTTTTACTACCAAGTCCCCTATTTTAAGAGAAAACACAATATTATTTTACAATTTGATATTAAAATATGTCCATAGAATGAGTGAATTGCATCTAAGGTTTATGATAAAAAAAAAAATAGATAAAGTAAATGCATCGAACCCAATGTATTTTGGCGATTTTGGCAATGGTTTTAATAAAAATAATTGAAAATATTAAAGCTTTTCAGTGCTCACCAAGACCATAATAAAGATTGAAATGTAAACACACATCTTTAGTTTAAAATCGCCATCGTTACATCAAAATACACATAAAGCAAAGTCCATCAAATGGTAAACTTACCAATTCACGGTACAATGCGACTCATCTACTACAACTGCTAACAAGCGATCTCTGAGTTCTTGAACAAGATTTAAACATACTGATGTTACAAGGACTTCAGGGCTTGTGTAGTAAATTGAACAATCTTTCGCCTGACCAAAAGAAGCTGAGTCAAGCTTGCATGCCTTTAAACCAAGGATTTAATGAATTAAGAGGAGATACCACAATAATAACTGGCGAGGAAGGGTAGCTTGACTTTTCTTTAGTCGCCAAGTGCGAAGCAGTGCAAAGACAGCGAAATGGTAGATTAATGACTTACCGTGACCAGTAGGAAGATTGACAAATGTATCATGTCGACACATAAGACAAAGAAGAGCATCAAACTGATGTTCTGTTAATTTTTTGATCCTTGAATTAACAATTTTGTTCAGACAAAAAGTCACTGAATTTTCAAGTTCTTGACGAGTGATGCGAACACCCGCCATTATCGAAGTGGGAACGAGCCAGCAATCAAAGTCAGCGGACGTAGACAAGAAAACTGGTTTTAAACCAGTTTAGTCTACATCCAGAGAAGTGGATGTTATTATCGGGTACCGGCAGAGAATTCTTACTCTTCGCTTCTCGGCGGGGGAAAAAAGAATCCTCTGCTCACAGGGTACGTCCAATCATAAGCACTCAAAACAATAGCCAAAAGACGTTTACAGTTCGATATGTTCTACACAAAGAAATTTTGGTATATAAAGGCTCAGGAAATCTTAGATGAAAAGGGAATTAGATATCAAATAAAATATTAAAAAATCCGCTTAGTTTTGAAATTATGGCATATTTTCATGTTTTAACCAATGAGATGGACGGATTAGACAATGCACAATTAGCACCTTTCTGCATCCCATTGCCGTTTGCCTGCCTACTTCTTACACACATCATTACTTAAACAAATTTGTACACGATTGTAGTGTAGATTGTAGTTACCGTCATAGCGTGACCAACGTACAACGCCATCCTCACTAATACATACACAGTTCTTTGAATGCTTTTTAGATGCACAACAGCATTTAACATTATTCACATCAGGGAACCTCTTTGAGGTTGTTCCCATAAGACCGCCCCAGGCAGCACTTGTTTTATCAGGTATAAAATCCCTTGGGCTTCTCCCTCGGGATTTTATATCTGATAAAACACTGTTTTTTAGAAATGGAAATTTCATGGAAATGTTATGACCATCAAAAATATAAAAAATAATGGCTGCTTTTTTCAATTAGATACTTTAGAAGATATAATTTGCACTTTTCGATCAACTGCAGGCTTATAAAAACTTTAACCGAAGTTCTGTTTTGTTGCTTTTCTTTTGCCTTACATATAAGTAAAAGTTTTAATAAAGAAAACTATTATTCGCCTAGGCTCAATGATTGTCGAGAATATATAGTTACCTCTGCTCAACGAGTTATGGCTTAGTAACTATTATATTCACTTCACCTTCGACAAATAAATTATATTGTGAAATGTTAATCAATCACCAAGAAAGAAAATTTGGAAACACTATTTTTACCTCCAGTAAAAACATTTCTTTAAAATTGTAATAGTACGTTAAGGCAATGGCGAATTTCATTTTTGACAATGAAAATTCTGCAGGGAAGCAATGTTGTTTTTCTTGCCTCCAGTCCACCTTTGTTAATGCTTTATCCACCATTTCATGAAGGACATGAAGAGCACCAACTAAATATTTGGTAAACATCAATAACTAACACTCATACAAATCAAATCAAATATTAACACGCAGAGAGAATAAGAGAATAATAAACAAACAAAAAGACTGAGAAGAAGTGGATAGGTAGTCTACCATGTACATGTGTACATATAAATGTTATAGATGGGCAATCAATTGAAATAATTTGCCCTTGCAATATATAATCTGTAAGGTGAGTGATCTGCATGCATTTTTGCAATTTTGTGTCAATTTATATATGTAATCTTTTTTTCCTTTACTGTAACATATTGAAAAACACAATATAGCTCAAGACTGTGCAACTTGCACTAAAATTTCATCTAAATTCGTAGAGCTTACCTCAAAACAGTTCTTCCATTTTTGGAAGAAACCTCTTTAATACCATCACTGCCTTCAGTACTAGTGGAACTTGAGGTGAAGTGCAAGTTTAATTTGTAGATGATTTCATCAGCTTAAATTGTCTATTCTTCTCGTGCTTCCTTCGAAAAGGTATACTCATGTACAACTGAATGGTCGGGCATATGTACCTTCCAGATTTCCTTTATGACATCTGAAAAGTTGATGATTAGGAAGTTGGAAAGCTTACCTGCCCAATAATCAACTTCTTGATTGGTTAGAAGATTTGGCTCAGGAACGGCAAATATCAAACAATCGAAGAAGCCATCTTTTCTTGAATGCAGGTTTGTTAACTGTCGAACAAACTCCTTGTCCTGTGAGAACCCAGGGATACAACCCCTGCTCTCCTTTATTTCCAGGCTACTATTTCCCTACTTGTAAGTATAGGGACCCATATCTTTGATAGTCAAATTTGTTAAGAAAAACAATTGTAACTAACGTGCTAACTCTGGTAAAACGCTGAACGTAAACAATGTTAATTATTGACTAGGATTCCTTGCAGTTGTCAACAAGGTGTTAAGGATAACAGTGAAAACGACTTTGATGGGAATTAGCTTTGCCTCTTTCCATAGAAATTGATACTTATTTTCTGACTTGTTTTCTGACATTTTCCTTCAATTGATCTCATATTGTTATCTATAAATATAGAATTCGGTGAGAGCTCTTAAGCTGTCAACCGCTCACCATGATTTCCACGATTTGTTTCTTGAATGTCTTAACAACGCCATGAACATAGTAGGTTTTCTTCACTAGGCATTGATGTTTGTGCAGTGATAGTGTATCAGCTTCACTGTTTTTTTGTTTTTATTTTTTCAACCTCAGTAACTGTATTTTTTCCTTCATTATATCTGTTCTGCATCCTCTTATTCTAACTATTATGTTGATAAGCTGGAAAGGCGTTGTTGTTGGTGGTGTTGAAGCGTACACATTGTCGTGATTGTGACTTGGGCATGGCTATGCTTGGTATAAACTTCTCCAAGTGTTCTTTTGTCAGTTTTACTGATGTCACTGGATCGGATGATTATTTCTTTTTCTTTTAGACCAAGGGTGTTTCTTTCCAGCATTCTTGTTCACATTAAATTTTGTGATTTTAGTTAGATTCTACTTTTTGGTGTCTTTTTTTGTAGAGTTGAAGAAAGGTTTGCAAGCTGTTTTCATGATAAGCTTCTGAAATCACATGTGCACAAATGTTTCTGGTCTTACAACCGACACAAGCATCATCACAGGTGTGATTCCATTCTTCATTGATTACACATTGTGAGGAACAGGGTCGACCACATTTTGGGTTCCCTGTGGAATATTGACAAATTGGCTCGATACAAGGTTTCTAAAAGTCTAGCGTAAACTAATTTATATTTCATGATATAAGCCCTGTCTGACGCTCTCACTTGACTTCAAGACTTAATTTCATTTTTTAAAGAAAGTAAGCGTGGTACAACTCCATTGTAAAGTTTCTAAGAATTATGTCTACAAAATGCCACACTTAGAGCAGCACCCAATTTACAGTTTGTTATTTGATTTTTTAAATCCCTATGCAAGCGTTATTCCTGCTAGTTGATAGATGGGGTGGAATTTCACTCGGCAACCATTAATGATTTTTTTTTTTTTAATATACTAAATCATGTACATTCCCTTGATTTCTAGTGTATATTAAATCAGTGCTGTTCTGTACTTTTTAGTTAGTACTTTTGCACACTTTTTCCTTTCTTTGTATACTACATGCAGTATGATCAATCAATCAATCAATTTATTAAAGTTATTATCATTATATATATATTTATTATTAAAGTTATAACGAGGTTATTAAAGTTACATCCGAGCCAGAGGCTCATGTAAAAAAACATGACAATAATATAAATATATTGAGCTATAGAAAATATAAACATGAAAATATAAATAGTGCTTAAATAGATAATATTATTTCATTTAAAACTTTTACAAATGTATAAATACGGACACAAACACAACAAAAAATGAGAGAAAATAAGAAGAAGAATACTATAAAACTATATCAAATTAGTAAGTAATTATATACCTCAAGCTATTTAACTTCTAATATCCTATGATAAACAGTGATTACATTTACAAGTAGCTCTTAAATTGCTAAAATCGTATGCCTTCAGCTTCTTACGGAATTCACTTAATTTACTAGATTGCTTTATAAAGTAAGGAAGCTGATTCCATAGATGTGATACCTTATAAGTAAAGGCGATAATTGAAGATTCGTTGTCTTTCCGTCATGTTCTTCCCAGGGTAGGGTCTCTTAAGCCATGGTTTCAGGCCAAATGCTTCATCTCCTGCAATTAAGTATGGCAGTTTGGGTACGGCACAACCTTCTAGATATTCAGGTTCAGTAAATTTTAAAGCACCACTGTCAAGAGCTTTTCCCATTTCAGTGTGAGAGTACTTCACTATCATTATTACTGCCATAATTCCCAATATCCATAAGTGGGAAAGTGTAATTGGCATCACAAAGTGCCATTAACACCAAACTAAAAAAAACCTTATAATTGTAATATAGTGAGCCAGAGTTATTGGGACACTGAAGGGCAACATGTTTGCCATCAATGGCACCCACACAATGGGGTAAGTTCCACTGTTCCTCAAATTCTCTTGCAATCTCTTTCCAATCATCAGGTATACTAGGTGATCTTAGATACACACCCTTCAATGCTTGCCAGATAGCCCAACCTGTTTCTCTCATAATGTGGGAAACAGTAGTTTTTCCTACTCTAAAGATAAAAGCTATTTATTGCTGATCATCTCCACTCGCCAGGTATCGCAGGGTGAGTGTCAATCTCTCAGATGGTGAAATGGGTTCTCTAAATCGTGTAGTTTGCTTTGTAATTAATGGACCAACCAAAGATAGTAGGTGTTCGTATCTTTCTGGGCTCATGCGTAAGTACCTAAATATGTAAAGAGTACCATCAATTAACACTATTGTAGTGAGGATGAATTACTGCCAGGTGTCAGAAGAGAAAGAAAAAATGGATAGTGTAAATGACAGACAGTTTATTACAGTTAATGTCTATGCACAACTACTAGTACTATAGAAATTTTTAAATAAATAATAAAATAATCAATTCTGTTGGTTTTAAATATAAGATAGAAATTTTCCTTTTTTATTCTGATGAGTGCCTAGCCTTCCCTAGGTCTTCCCCTATCAGTTATTATCCTCTATCATATATAAAATACTACTATTAATGAACAGTAAATCATGACTTTAATAAACCAAAGTGTAGTTTATTTGTAGTAGACTAATTATTAGAGGGCGTAAGATAATTAACGTTCGTAAAAAAGAGAAGAGTCAAATACTGCATTTCTTAGCAGTAATATCAACAACAAACACCGCTCGACATCCGCCATATTGGATTCAAGTCACGTGGTTGTGCTTGCGTTTATCCACGTCTCGTTTTCACTATGAAATAAACCCTTGTGCTTGCGTTTGCGTCTGCGCTTGCGCTTGCGTCGCTAGTGAAAACCAGGCTTAAGTAAAAATTCTAGTATTGTACATTTTCGTAAATCCGTAAATTTTCGTATATCAAAGTTGTCGCAAAAAGTGCTTAAAAATTACTTTTTGATCCTTGAAAACTCCTCAGATTTTGTTTACTGACATTAGAACGAACCCTGCCCAAGGTATGGAATTTCAGAGAGTTACTGTTCATGGTGGCAAGGAGTTCACCCCAGGTCAGTTGTATGTAGCCCTTTCGAGGGTTACCAGTCGTTTCGCCGACATGGCAGTTCGCCGACAACCAGTTCGCCGACAGTCTGTAACCAGGTCGCCGACACTCTCAAAACCCTAAAAGAAACTTACTATAATATTATTTTATCGTCTTATACCATACACATGAGAGTTGTTTTGAGTTTGCCTGTCAAAATAACGTTCAAAAACATAAACTTTCGTCGCCCGACGCTCATTTGTATCCATCAACAATCACTTCGCATCCTTCGCACATTCGTTTGGTTTCGCTGTACTTTATGGATTATTATTATAATTATTATTATTATTATTATTATTATTATTATTATTATTATTATTATTATTATTATTATTATTATTATTATTATTATTATTATTATTATTATGTTCCAACTCCACTCAGGCTGTCTCTTAAACAGAAATGATTATTATTATTATTATTAAAAAACTTAAAGATATAAATAATATTATTAGAGTGACATTTCCAAAACGTCGCTCTAATAACAATATTATTTATATCTTAAAGTTGTCCAAAATCCACTCTTATAAAACTAGTATAATTATCAATATAAATCAATTTTTAATTATCATTATTTTATTGTAAATTGTAAATTTTAGTTATTTTTATAATCATTGAATATTATTATCATTATTATTAATTATCATTATTATTACCATTAAATATTATTATTATTATCATTATCATTGATATTCTGACACATTCAGTCTCTTTATTAAAACCATAATTATTCAGGATTATGTTATTTGAAATTGGAAACATTCTCACTAAATACCTCTTTCTTGACAAAAGATGTTCTCCACCAAATTGCTGTTTATATATGCTGGAATTATCCCTGATCCTGGATTTTCCTTTAAAGCGATACTGCAAATTTCCTGGAATCCTATGAGTGTTGAATAAAGGTCAAATCTTAGTTTGTCTGAAAGCATTCTGTATCTCTGGTCAACAGATTTGTCTCAGACGACTTCGCATCTTCCTCCCAGCTCTTAAACCATTCACAGCACTGCTGCAGTTTCCTTATTCTGTCATCAGCCATTGAAGTGACAGGTTTCATATCCTCAAATACATCCACAAGTGCAGTTGTGGTTGCCAGAAATCCAGCAGTGGCATTCAAATATGTGACGTCAGCTTGCTTTATGGACAGGAAGTCCTGGAATGCCTGGCAAAAATATGTGTAATTGATTAACAGATCTATGATCAGTACATGTTTTATATAAATAATGAATTCATAATAGGTGGATTGATTAAAACCAGATTATACATCAATGCAAATCTGAAAAATTAGATAAGAAATATTAAATATTGGTTTTGCAAAAAACTGTAACTATCTAAAAATTAAAAAAAAAGATTGTCTGGGCCCCAGCCCTTCCTTTTCTATGTGATTCCCCTGTTCCCCTGTAACTACAGTTATATAAATTATAAATTGATTATATCAAATATTACCTTAATAAGATACAGCATTTTACTACTGAGTACATCTATGGCTTAATGGTTGCGCATACGAGAAGCATATCCAAGGTTCAGATGTTCTTCTGTAAGGCGTTCATGTATGCTTAAGGAATTCTCCTCTTGATCCAACTGATACGACAGTCTCCATTGCCTCCATTCAATGTATTTACACCCAATCTGCAAATGCCGCACTGCATCTTTTTTGCTCTTCTCGACATTGTTTCTCAGCTTTTTGAAGTTATGCTGATCACAATATATATAAATGGAATGAATAACAATAGTAAAATTATATTAAATGAAATTTGCCATTGTGAAAATAATCATAACTGTGAAAATAATCATAACTGTGGGGTGCACGCAAGGGTGGATCCAAGGGAGGAGGGGGGAGCAAAGGTGTGCTGAAACTCCCCCCCCCCCCCCCCCCCTTTCAGCAGAAATAGTTATGCTTTTTTATTCTTTTCAACTTTGTTTACAAGACGGAACTCAATTAGTCCCCCCTCTATTTTTGGCTGGACGCACTCTTCTTATAAAGTGATTGTCAATGAAAATGCATAATTCACTGACTTACATAGGGGTCCATAATGAATACCAATTGTCCTCGCGTGTAAGGGTTTACTACTTTGAATCTTTCTGCTATTGGATCTTTTCCTATAAAATGAGCCGGTATGAAGCTTCGATTGGCAGAGCCTCCATCACATACAAAAAATTGCACATATGAAACCAGCACTCCAAAGATAGAAAACAGCTTGCCAGAACAGTCTACAAAGCGTCACAGGATCAACTTCTCTAGTTGGCCAATGGGCAAATGGAAACCGAAAGCCAGTATATCCCAAAAATACAAATTGCAGTACATGTGATGCAGTTTCGACATTTTTGTTCTCTAAAATTGACATTGCATGAATATACATAAACATTAGAAATATCAAATAAGAAAAGTATGTGGGGGTGTCCCAGATCCAGAAATGTGTGTCCCAAATGTTAGTAGGATGTCCGTTGCTATTAATAAGATTATGACTGTTCATGCGTAGTTCCTTTAATTGCTTTTCACTCACAAGCTCGCGCTTGAGGTAACTATAATAAATTATTACATAATATACGTGTCAGCGAAAATAGAAAATACTGAATTACAGAAAACGATAATAGTTACAAGACAAATTGCGGAAAAACTTGTGGCTACGGCGATAAACATTGACTGACTAAATTATAAGATTTTACAAGATTATAAAACGAAAACGAGCAGAGATTTACATACGGACAAAAGACTAACGAAAACACGGTTTACTCTTGGGAACAACAAAAATGTTGTAGTGTTAGTGACAATGACAATTGTGCAAATTATGTATTAGTTCAACATTTTAGACAATAACTCAGTATTTAATAATGCAGACATTGCATCATGCTCTTCACCAAGATTTACAAAACCAACTAACACTGACTGCCCTCCAATTTTTTTCAACTAGCGATCCTCCTTCAATAAATAGTAAACATGTAATATTAGCTAAATCGAAATTAATTCTAGATTATGCAGGTGTATGCTAGTTTATTAAAGCATTTGGAGAACAGGAAATCTAAATTGACAGATCGATTGAGTCATGAATATTAATTAGTAATGACAAAATAGTTATAAACCCTGCTTGCTTGGTCTAGCTCTGTTCAGAGAAATATCGATCAGTCCTTGATCTTTTTCTGCATGGTTATTGATTGACAAATTCAAGATGAATTCTCTGCACATGCATTTATGGTTGTTAATATATACACCTTATTTCAAAAACGTTGTCATATAGAAATAGAACATTTGTACTTTAGTGGAAAAGTCCATACATTAAAAAGACAAAAGGAGCGTTCAGCTTCAGTGATCACCTTTTTTTGTCTTTTTAATGTATTCCTTTTCCACTAAAGTACAAATGTTCTTTTATATATGACATGCATGCATGTGACACATAAAGCATAATAGTAATTAATTTTAATATCATATACATTATACCTGAATCGACATTTCATCAAGAATGATGCCTCCAGATCTGCCATTGTATTTTTTGTCTGCTTCATGCTTCATCCATGTTATTTATCTCATCATTTATTTCAGGCTCCTGTGAAACTGAGTTCTTGTAGTAGCACAACAACCTCCCAGAAGGCAATGTTAGCATTCCACATCAACGTAGTTCTTGGTATGCCTCTGGACTACGATTCAAAATTGATAAACATAGACAGATGATTCTGAAGGTGAATGACATAACATCCATTTACAACTCATAATTAATGTACATGCCTGTATTTAATATTTAATAACTTTGTGATGTATTCTAAATCCATAAGACTTTTTTTTTCAAACCTTAGTAATCAACTCAAATTATTATTATTATTATTATTAACGTTGATGATTACAGATACAAAAAGTAAACATGCTGAGCACTATTCTTTGACTGTTTAATTCATAATTGCATATCGGCATATGTAAGATTCAATTTTTAAACTAAGGCTATAGTGGCTATAGTTATATAAATACCAATATTATTAATAATTATTTTGCCTACAGGCTGAAAACATCAAAACATTGTTGTTCAATAAAAAGAATATTTTATTGTTTTGTCATATGATATAAAAAAATAACAATATAGTAAAATAAAATATTACAAATATAATTAATATATATAAAAATAAATCATCAATAAAATATAAATAATTATAAAATATTAAAAATGAATACGTGTATTAAATACATTTATTATATGGCATCAAAATTCCGCGCTCTCTGATTGGTTGCTGACACATTATTTTTTCTCGGCTGGACGGTGGCTAACGCGAGGTGAAAAAACAACAAAAACCTACTTATTTTTCGATAAACAATAATGAAAACTTTAATTCAAGGCTAAGTGGCAAGCATTGGGGTTTTTTGCAAACATGTTGACAAGCAAAAGTTGAGAAAATCAAATCAATATTGCAAAAACTCACGAGAGAATAAACATATTTCATAGGTTGTGAGAATACTCAAAAGCTCATTTTTTAAATCTCTAAAGAACATAAAGCTCGTTCACATACCTCAATAACAGTTGGAAAGTGTACTTGTAGTTTTTATCTTTCCCTGTAAACAACACGGCGGTGAGTTGAGTTATCTTTTGTTGAGATATGTCGTTGCTTTTCACTCACTTTTAAAAAGCTTCAAAATTCACGACAAGTTTTTTTACTTAAGTTAAAATAGTTTTTGAAGTCAGGAAGTGTAATTGTCTTTCTTTTTCTGCATACAAAAGGTTCAAAAATCTTAAAAAGGACGATTTACTCGATTCAAAGTCCTGTCAGCGATCCTCATCATTTCATCTTCTTCATGAATCATGACACAGACAAATATAAATTCCTTCAACAGTTGACAATGATTACGATTAAAGTTCTTATTATTGTTTATCAAAAAATGAGCTTCTGTAGGCTTTATTTCCCGATGCAAACGTCAACAAGACCGACGAATTTCAACTCGTTTCAACAACCATCGTTCACTTGCTTATGTCAGCTAAAATCCCTTGTAAAACTTGTTTTTTGTTTCTTGACTTTCTTTGATGTTGAGATACAAACAAAACCCTTTGTCTTTAAACGATCTTTGATTTGGAATGATGAAAGCTCCAGTAATTTCAATATTTTGGCATTAAAATTTCTGTAAGTTTGTTGAGGCAGCCATCGCATGCTGAATGAAAACAAACCGGTTTCTGACAACCCGCTCTTTTTCAGTAAAACTACTGGGAAGCCATTCAAAAGCAACGCGCGCGCGCGTCGTAAAATGTCAAAAACTTATTACTTTTTCTCGCTTTTTAAAATAGCCATATAATAAATAACTTATCAACCTCGTCCGTTCGGTCATTACAGGGAAATCTCAGACCTCCGTCTTGATGTATTGATCTCGCTATCGCTCGGTCAATACGACAAGACCTCGGTCTGAGATTTCCCTGTAATGACCTCACTCTCGGTTAATAAGTGGTATGTATTCACAATGTAAACTCAATCGTATCATCAGTTTCAATTTTCTCTTGTGCAGTGGAAGCCAAAGGTTGACAGCAACGCTTTACATAAGCACATTTAAAACACATCTGACTACGACAAGTTATGTCTATCAGACCTTGGCAATCCATTGAAACGTGTCGCAAATCTAGGCAATCATTATCGATATCTAACTTGGCCCAAGACATTGTTATACCTATGGTTTTCCCTCTCTTATCTTTGGATTCCTTATTTACATCTGGTGAATCCCTGGCATAAACAGTTTTCGTGAACATGTGTCAACAAAGCTTTTAACGTGGCATTACTATCTAACTTTAGATTTCGTTCGTGAACAACTTTTCGAGTAGAAGTGGCAACTCGACTTCGTAGGTCAAGTCTCTGAAGACTCTAACACTCTTTCCCACTCGATGTCCGTCACATAAGTAGTCTTGAAAATAAAACCACTTGTGAAAGTTATAACTGGATCCGGAGTTGACATTGCAGTCGTGTGAATAACTTAGCCCACTGAAGTTTAAGCTTTTCATTTTGTCAAAGTTAACTTCGATTTCATCTTGATCATGAGTAATAGCTGCTAGATTCAGATAAACGTACTCTTCTTTTGAATCTCTCCTTCTTTTGGACTTTCTGACATATGTGTAAGCTTTAAACAATACTTCACTCAGCCGACTTGGATACAATGTTGGACAATCTGATAATTGATACAGTCGAAGGAACTCAGTTGTTGGTATATATTCCCCTTCAATCTGTTTGAAATTCTCATGAAGCCTGAAAATTGAATATCATGAATTATCTCTATAATGTATTTTTCTAAGTTATGATGGATAGAAATTTTAAAATAAAGAAACATAGGAACCTCCATCTACTATAATTCATATTAGGTGCATGAAGAGTGCAAACACTGAATTGGAAGGGTGCTCCTATACTCTGAAACTCCTCAATAAGAGATATCACTACTCTGTCAACTTTTAAATCAAGATTGAAAACTCATTTATTTCAAGTTGCCTTCAATTTGTAATTTTAAGCAGATAATAAATCATTTTATGATTTTTTATATTTTAGCGCTTACAAATGACTTATATGCGTCTGTATATAAGAAATGCTAATGCTTTGTTATTAAGATTACCTTCTTCGACAAGATGAGTAGCTACTTTTTTAAGGTCTCCCTTTATAGGTGCCTTTATTTGAACGAAGGCCTATCACTGGGTGAGTGTTGTACTCAAAATCTGCTAACTTTCGCCTCTTCTTGTTCTTGCCTTTGTTCCTAGACCACAATTCCTTAGCCTTCCGAATAAGGTCCTCCTAAGGATGCTTTGTTTAGTTGACGTGCTGACAGTTAACATTTTTCTCCACCTTCTGAAACATGCATTGTTCACCTAAGCTTATATAAATCGCTGTTCAAAAGTGAAACTTTGATTTATACTACCTTTACTGCTTTCCGCCATTTGGTTTTCTTGTACTGTGTGGGATCTGGGCATGCACTTCTTTCGAATGCACGAGGTTTTTGATAATCATAAATTTGACAGCGGAAGAAGTTTTTATGATTATCGTTAATTTGGCCTCGGGATCATGTTGCATTATCCTTGGATACTTTCTTTTTTTGCTTCTGGTTTGTGATATCTTCAACACTCTTTTAATAGAAGGAAAATGTACAATAACTCAACTAGTACAGGAAATGTTTTACCCTTTCCTGAATGTGGGAAAAATGAGAAATTGTTGGGTTTTGCTTGGGATTTTATTGGAATTTTCCCAATGCTACCAAAACCAATTAAAACCCAATAATGGAAATGATTGACCCAATGAAAACCCAATAATGGAAATGATTGACCCAATGTAAACCCAATAATGGGAAATGATTGACCCAATGTAAACCAAATAATGGGAAATGATTGACCCAATGAAAACCCAATAATGGGAAATGATTGACCCAATTAAAACCCAATAATGGGAAATGATTGACCCAATGAAAAACCAATAATGGGTAATTATTGACCCAATGAAAACCCAATAATGGAAAATGATTGACCCAATGAAAACCCAATTGTTTCCGAGAGATCCCAGTTAGAAACCTTTGTTTATGAAAAACTAAAGCAAAACTATATAAATCCCGCAACTAACCTAATGCATGAAGCTCAGTCGAAAAAGACACCATGTGCTCTAAACCCGCAAGGCCTCACGGGTCATCTAGCTCGTACACAGGGAGCCCAAATCCTTCTTAACATCCTCCCCTTCCTGATGTTGTAAACATTAACTTGATAAACGAATAATAAATAAACTTGAACTTGAACGTTGAACTTCTATTTGATTGTTTGAAATGTTTGTGCGCCAATTACTACTTCTCAATTGGACACAGCTTAACAATTGGTCTTTTCAGCACGTTGTCCTTTAGTTGAACATCGGCAGTACGTACATGACCATCTGATCCAGGATAGGTTTTTATGATCCTCCCTAGAGGCCATTTGCCACGAGGGGTGTCGGGCGAAATCACAAGAACTAAGTCCCCCACTTTTAGATCCTCTTGGGTCTTTAGCCATTTTCCACGGGGGCTCAAAGCTGGTAACCATTCTCGTAGCCACCGTTGCCAGAAATGTCGAACAAGCTCCTGAACCCTCCGCCATCTCTTCCTTGGATTGAAATCTGTGCTGTCTGCTGTATCAGGTGCAAATTGACCACCCATTTGGCCATGCAAGAAATGATTGGGTGTCAAAGGAACTTCATCAGAGGCATTAGCCGATTGGTAAGTGAGAGGTCGTGAGTTTATCAGTCCTTCAGCACCCACAATTGCACTTGTAAGTTCTTCATCAGTTATGTCAGCATTTCCTAAAATGGCTTTAATTGCTTTCTTTGCTGCTTTGATCATTACTTCATGAACGCCGTTGAAGTGTGGAGCTCCTGGTGGATTGAAGTGCCATTTGATTCCCTTGTTGGCAGTGGAGTCTTGAATTTTGTCCTTGTTTAGGGCCATGACAAGTTCTTTTAGCTCTCGATCCCCACTTACAAAATTTGTACCATTATCAGATACCATAAGTTCTGGAAGTCCACGACGAGAGACCATACGGTAAAAGGCGTTCAAGAAAGAGTCTGTATCCATACTATAAGCCATTTCTAAATGTACTGCTCTACAAGACAAGCAGGTAAACAAACAAAGATAACGTTTTTGTCGTGTTTTTCCTCTTCCTTGCTTCGTCAGAAATGGGCCTGCAAAATCAACTGAAGCTTGGCTGAACGCTCTTAGAGACTGGCGAGTTCGCAAATTTGAAAGTGGAGCCATTATCTGACTTGCTGGTTTGGCTTTTGTACGTCTACATGTGGCACACTCTCTTTCCCAATCTCTGATTGCCTCTCTGGCTGAAATTATCCAATATTTCGATGAAAGTTGAGCAAGAACTTGATTGGTACCACCATGTTTACACTGACTGTGGGCATCACGAATGATCAAGGAGGTGACAGCATGCTTTCGAGGTAGTATGATTGGAAATCTACTCTCCCATGAAAGACACTCTGTGAACTGTAAGCGGCCATTACAGCGAACAAGGCCATCTTCATCAAGACGTGGAGAAAGAGGCAGCAACCTTGAGGTACACGGTAACTTCCTTTCTGCTTTTAAACTTGCAATCTCTTCAGGGAAGTTCTCTAATTGTGCTAACTTGATGTAGTAGACTTCTGCTCTTCTTATTTCTTGTGGGCTTAAAGCTCCAGTCCCTCGAATCTTTGACGTCAAACGACAGTTGCTAATAAAGCGTATTACATAGGCAGCTACACGTACCATTCGTGTCCAGCTTGAATAGCGAGTTGGGTTGAGGTGGTCCTCTTTCTTCAGAAGTGATAAAAATGATAGGTTGATCTCTAACTCTTCCGCTTGTTGAGTACTAAAATTACAAATGAGGTACTGTTTCTTGGTCTCTGTTGTTGAGTTGATTGACTGAGATGGTTGGAGATTCATAACTGGCCACTTTTCTTGGGGTTGTTTGAGGAACTCCGGTCCTTCCCACCAGTTGACATCATTGACCAATGTCCTTGCAGGTAGTCCTCGACTCAACTTGTCTGCAGGGTTGATTTTCGTTGGTGTATAACGCCATTGTGATGGATCTGTCTTAGATTGTATTTCTCCGACTCTGTTGGCCACGAACGGTTTAAATTGACGAGATCTTCCTCTCACCCAGTAGAGCACATCTTCACTGTCAGTCCAAAATGTTACTTTGTTGATTGCCATTTCACATATACTTACAGCCTTCTCTGCTATTTGTAGACCAACTACAGCTGCCATTAATTCTAATCTTGGTATGCTTATTGAGTGCAGAGGTGTTACCTTAGCCCTTGACAGTACAAACCGAACTGTGACATCTCCAGATTCATAGCAATGTCTTAGGAAAGCTACTGCCCCATATGCTTCCTGCGATGCATCAGTGAAGACATGAAGTTGTGAATCAATAACTACACCAGGCCTCTTCAGTGATCTTGGTACTTTGACATCAGACAGCTCAGTAAGCTCTTCAAACCAAGCCATAGCAGCTCGAGACAACTCTGCAGGTAGGTCTTCATCCCATGTTATTCCAGTTGTCCACATTTCTTGCAAGATCATACGAGCTCTTATGGTATAGGGAGATATGAAACCAAGTGGATCAAACAAGGTAGATGTGCGACTCAAGAAACTTCTCTTGGTTAAACGGAAATCATTTGCTGGAGGATGAACCACAAATGTGAACTGGTCTGGCTCAGACATCCATGAAATGCCAAGTGTCTTAACTACAGGCATGACATCAGCCTCAAGATCTAAACTTTTCACACAATCTTCTTTTGGGATTGCTTTCAATACTTCTGACTTATTGGACATCCACTTCTTTGGTGTCATACCAGCTTTACTCCATAATTCCTTTAGCTCATGATACAGCCTGATGGCTTCTTCAACTGTCTCTGTTGAGTCCATGCTGTCGTCCATATAAGTACTTTTGCTCACAGTTTCAGCGGCTGTAGGAAACTTTGACGCATTAGTTTCAGCATTATGTTGAGAAACTAACTGCGCCATGTACGGTGAAGCATTAACTCCGAAGACGACTCTTGTAAACTGATATACTTTCGGAGGAACTGTAGTATCCATATTACGCCACAGGAATCTGTGAAAGGTCTGGTCAGAAGGCTTTAGGTGTACCTGTAAGTACATTTCTGTGATGTCACAAACAAGTGCCACTGGAGAACGTCTGAATCTAGTAAGAACATCAACTAGATCCCTTTGCAGCTTTGGTCCCTGGTGAACGACATCATTGAGCGAGAGACCTTTGTAACGAGCTGAAGCATCAAACACTGGTCGTACTTTACTAGTTGACTTGTCCATTCTTACGATTGGGAAGTGTGGAAGGTACCAGGCTTTCTCTTCAGTTTCAGGTGTTGTTCTTACTTCTTTCACATAACCCTTTTCTCTGTACTTGTCAAACACATTTTGATAGCACTTAGCTATTTCAGGCTGCTTGACCAATTTCTTCTCTGTACTTTCTAGTCGTCGTAATGCCATAGGGTAGTTATTTCTCAAGGATGGAGCATCTGATTTCCAGGGTAATCCCACTGTGTAACCACTTGGGGCAACACTTAATGTTTCTTTTACGATCTGCTCAGCCTCTTTATCTTCGGGACGAACTAACGAGTACGGGCGTGGCTCCTCCATTTCCCACATCTGCTTAACGAGGGAGTTCAGTTGTGTCTCTTCATTGATGTAGTAGGTCACATGGGCAGTTTCGCCATTTCTGAGAGATGGAGGTCCAATACATGTCCATCCTAATGGTGTAAGTCGTGCAATTGGCTCACCTGGATTACCACGAACTTCTTCTAGAGCACAGTGTAGGTCAGAGAGATCGAGACCAATCAGCATGTCAACAATAGGGCGTTTTCCCTTTACAGGAAAGTTGATATCCTTCAAATGAGGCCATTTGGTACTTTCTTTCGACCAGTCAATGGCATGCATGTTTCCAGTTACACGATTAGTTGTATGAACTGTGATTTGTTCTCTAACTTGACCATCAGAACTCTCTAGCTCACAATGTACTATGTTGCTCTTCAGACTTGTGCGTGTATCATTCAGGACTTGAACAAACAGAGAGACCTCTTCACCATTTAAATCCAGGAAGTTGGCAACATCCTTATTTAAATAAGATCTTGTGCTTGCATCATCAAGTAATGCATTTATACGCAGACTCTTATCTCCATTCTTTAACAGCACTGGTACAGTTCTTAATGCTAGATATTCTGGAGTTGAGCTGGATGTAACATAGCTTTTGGGTTGGTTAGCCTCCCCTTCCGTGGGTTTTGTAGTTGACCATGATTCAGTCCTGCTACTCTTGGGTTGTTCTTGTTGAGGCTTATTTTCCATCCCTTTACTTACTTGTACTCTTCTGTTATCAGTATTGTGGAGAAGACGATGATGATTTGAACGACAACCATTGATTTGGCATAACCTCTTGCTTCTGCATGTATTACTCCTATGATAACTTGACAGACATCGGAAGCACACCTTGAGTTCACGAGCTTTAATCCATCTGTCATCCACAGAAAGATCCTTAAATTTGTCGCAGCTCCATAACCCGTGCTCCTGTGAACAGAGATGACACTTCATGGCTTGTTTCTTCTCTTCTACTCTCACTTGAGGTACTGCTAGTGTGCGTCCTGTGTTTTGAAATCTTGGTTTCTCTGCACCTAGTCCCTTGACTGTTTCAAGTGCTGTCATCCAGCTTTCGGCCTCTTCATTTATGAATGCATAGAGATTGTGAACAGTCCCTACTAAATGTTTATCTCTAAGCCAGTCCTGATACTTTACAACCAACTGTTCATTCAGCTTTCTAAGTAATGATACATAAAGCGAACCTGCACCGAGTTCTGAAACTTGACCTGCGTCTGTTAGTTTGACAACAAGAGTGTCTAACAGTTCTGCTAACTGTTCAAGATCTGCTGCATTTCCTTCACGGACTCTGCGAAATTTCTCTAGCTCTTCTAGTCGTAGACTTATCTCTCTTCTCTTCCCACCATATTTCCTGACCAGCCGGTTTATTGCTACTTCGTAAGCAGTCCCAGAATAGCCCAGATTTTGTACAGTTCGGAGTGCTTCTCCTTCCAGACAGCTGTACAACCTTAGCAACTTTTGTTCTGGGGGAATCTTTTCATGTTTTCCTATCGTTTGGTAAAACGCTGCATGCCAGGACTCAAACGATCGTTTATCTCCTTTGAAATGCGGCACATTTAGACGCTGTAGACCTTTCATTGGATCCTCAATTGGGTTTGAGCGTTGTTGCACCCTTTTCGTTTCTTTAGAAGCAGCTCCTTTTACATCTAATGCTTTTAACGCTTTTTCGAGATCGCTGAGCTCTTTGCCTTGTGTAAATAGGTCTGGGGTGTCCGTTTGATGAGATCGTAGATCCAGAGAGCGTGAATTTGATGGAAGTGGATCGGAAGAACGTTGATCGTGCGAGCGTGGAGACATTGAACGTGGATCCATTGAACGGGAAGCGTGTGAACGTGGATCAATTGAACGGGAAGCGTGTGAACGTGGATCGTCGTGCGATAAAACGTATGTCGGCTGTTCGACAGTGATCGGGGTTGAGAACTTCGGCTGGATTCCTAGTTGTGAATAAAGCTCCTTTTGCTGTTGTTTCGCCTTCGTTAGCGAAACCTCGAGATCTGTGATCATTTCTTCTATTTTATCCACTTGTAGAGACGCGGCGGCGCCATGTGCGATCGGTGATGGTGTTTGCTCAGTTCGACTCAGTTGTGGGCCTTCAGCGTAAGCGTTAACCATATTTGTGACTTCTTGCATATCACTCCTAATGCGATCGTTTTCTGCTTTTAGTCGAGCGATTTTATCCACTTCTTCGTAGACATTCCATTCTCCTTCAAGATCATTACAGACGCGAAAGTATTCATTGACGTGATCGATAAGTTTTCCGAATAATTCTTTTATGCCGTCTCTTCCAATCTCCTTATCTTCCAATTCATTGATGAGGTGGTCTCTGATCTCATAAATCGCCAGTTTTAAAGAATTCTTCTTGTCCCGTAATCCTTTCATTGTTGTGTTGCGAAATCCCTCGCAGTGATCAATCGATTAACCTGAACACGGCGGGCACGCGCGACCCCGAAATCGGAACTTTTCGCCATTCATTTTGGTCAGCGGCCTAACCCAACAATACATAACTCGGAAATCCAAAATGGCGGCTGCTCGAAGGATAAATTACAATGTTGAGGAAGTTTTAGACCAGATTTGGAATGATAGTGACGAAGAGGAAGAGGAAGTACTTGAGAAAGAGGAGGTAGACAGGCAGAAGGAAGTTTTAGACGACTGGGTTGACACATTTGATGGAGGAGAACAGTGTGACAGCGAGTTTTTGAGGGAGAACGCTAAAATGTCACTTCTCCCTCTGGTTCGACAGGCGTTTCTCAGAACATCTACCGACGAAAGAGGTAGGTTTGATTTATTTTACTTGAACTATATTTGAAAAGATACATTTGCACTAGTTTGATAACCATTTTTAAAGATATACATAAAACAAAACAAACAAAAGAAGAAGAAAAAACAATATAAACAATTCTGCATGAATTTTGCTACAGTACAAGTTGACAACAATTATACAGGTCCACCAAATAGATTTGTGTACTGTAAATATGTACTTATAGAAAACCCAAGAGTATTTGAGTCATATTACACTATTACATAAATTATAAAACATTACTGTAAAAAAAAACATTCTTACATTAAGGGTTTTTGGTCCATATGGTAAGAAAATTCCCCTAAATTATTTATTTATTTTACCATAAGGAATTTAATCACCTCATGGACAATAACCCTTGAAATAAATATTGACTTTTTTAACAGTGATCCTTGTACAGCATGAATATTTAATTATGTTTATTTTATTTATAGATCTTCAGCAAGTTGCCCAAAATTTGAATTCACAGACTGTAAGTGTTAGAGCAGTGCTAGATCAGGAGAGTAGGTTGTGACTTAGTGGTATTTATAGAAGACTGGCTGGAAGGGTTGGTATACCCAAACCATACTATGCTGAAATTACACGAAGCATACCACATAGTGTGTTTTTATCTATGCGACAAGTGTTGAGGGACCTTAATGTTGCTGAGCCAAACTGCTATTTTGCTGGAAATAAGAAAGCAGATGTTATTTCTATCATAAATATGGAAATTGTCCACAAGTTGCTGTCATGTTTGTCTGGTCATACCATTGCTGAAGTGAAGAAGTACTTTGAACGCACTCACAGGTATGACCAGATACAACCACAGGGTAAAAGTAATAACATCAACCTCTAAGGACTTTGCTTTTGTTTACAAAAAGAAGTGTGGACAATTAATTGTACAATACTATTACGGTGAATGGAATTTTCATGGTAATGCTCAACATTTTGGCTAAAACTAACTGAAATATTTATTTGGATGAGCCCTTGAACTGTTAAATTCACTTATGTTGGCAACAATTAAAGATTGGATTAGATGATAATTTGTTATGAAAGAACAACATTTTTGAAAACTCATCCAAATATATATCTGTAGCTAGAGTGCTTGGACTGAATGTACTTGATAAACAACACAATACTGATTAGAAAAGACCCATGCAAAATTTATTTATTTCAAATTGTTTGACTATTTTAAATATTGTGTTCTCAATCCCTGGGCACTACTTGTTAGCTGGTACAAAGTTAATGTGAACAGATAAAAGAGAACAAATTTTAAAGATGCATGCTATAAATTTACAGATAGTCTTGCTCAGGTTAATTGAAATCAATACTCATTGCTTTTGTATATTCAATGCATGCATTCTTACTGATAGTTAAAAACCAAAAAAAACAGTCACAAATTTTGAGCATGCAAATATTTTATTCTGTTATATTTCTACATGTGTAAAAATTCATTAGATATGTTTATGTATTGTTTATTTCCAACTGTACACTAGTTACCACTTATTATATACATGTGTAAAAACTCATTAGATATATCATTATGGTTTGTTAATTTCAACATGTGTAGTACCACTCTTGTCTAATTAGTGATTACAACATGTGTAAAAACTCATTAGATATATCATGATGGTTTGTTAATTTCAACATGTGTAGTACCACTCTAGTCTAATTAGTAATTACAACATGTGTAAAAACTCATTAGATATATCATTATGGTTTGTTAATTTCAACATGTGGAGTACCACTCTAGTCTAATTAGTGATTACAACATGTGTAAAAACTCATTAGATATATCATTATGGTTTGTTAATTTCAACATGTGGAGTACCACTCTAGTCTAATTAGTGATTACAACATGTGTAAAAACTCATTAGATATATCATTATGGTTTGTTAATTTCAACATGTGTAGTAGAGTACAAACACTAAAAGTGTGCAACATAAATACCACTAAATACTGCTAAATTATGCAAATTCTTTTGTCCTCTATTGTTTAATCAACACTATTTAGTGGTAAATAGTACAAAGTATTGCACATTTTTAGTGTTTGTACTCTACCACTCTAGTCTAATTAGTGATTACAACATGTGTAAAAACTCATTAGATATATCATTATGGTTTGTTAATTTCAACATGTGTAGTACCACTCTAGTCTAATTAGAGATTACAACATGTGTAAAAACTCATTAGATATATTATAACAGTTTGTTAATTTCCAACATGTGCTAATAAGCACTATTACATGTACATGTGCACTAGAGTGCTGTCAATAAAACCATGAAATATGCATAGCTATTTAGCCATTTGTGCATGTAAGTACTGCTTTTTTCACTATACAGTACATGACTGTGTGATTAGCTGTAATTATGCATACCTATAGTTATGCCTATTTCACAGATTTATTGATTTGATGGCACTCTAACACATTAGAATTAGAATTACCTTTGCATAATCTTTATTACTCAATTGAGATATTTTTGAACTAGCAATACAGAGTTGTCAATAAAGAGGATTTCAAAATAATGGCATTTTTGTATGTGATTTTAAACTAAAAGAACTGCATTGACTGTGATAATAAAAATAAATACTTGCTGGTGGTAGGCACGATATTCCCTTATGTTTGGTATACGTCATGTTAATTCAAATGATAAATTTTGTTTTAGCACTCAAATACACAATCCTCAAGACAATTTGCTCCAAAGAGCACATAATTCTCATTGGAGCTACAGGCACTTCCCAGCCTATGATAATAATCCCTATAAGCCATGCACAAGCAGTGTCGTCTTTTCCACAAGGGGCACCAACTCCACCTAGGGACATAAAATTTACGAGGCTGATTATTGAACCACTTTAAATCATAAATATGACTATTATTTAAATAAAATTATGCAAGCCTATTAAAGTGTCGTTTGTTTTAAATCCCTGAAACATTCATGCATCTTGTCACTTCAATCCATATCTTCACAAAGAGTGCCATACACGTTGTGAACATTGCCAATAGGAATTTGCTTAATAAAAGGCATGAGCCTGTTATAAGGGATGAGTGTAGGCAATGAACAACCGTCAACAGCTGAAGATATGTTCTGCATACCCCCCCCCCCCCCCCCCCCCAAAACCACCACCCCCACTATAATATACAGTGTGAGAAACACATTAAAACTTAATAGGAAACCATGAAAAACAACTAGAGCGAAATAGTGATTCAATTAGTGTGATAAGCTTGTGTATGATTGTGCATTTTATGGCCTGTTTGTCTGTTTTGTTAAGCTACTGACAGTCACACGTGCGCACGGCTTGTTGCTAAGCGAAAAATCAACAATATTATTGTTCATACTATGACACGAAGGCAAAAATACTATAGAAGAGCCGAAAGCCAATAATGATAGTTAATATTCTTTATTTCACATGTCAATATATCTGTTTTGCTTCAGCTTCAAGTTAACTTGATCTGAAAGCAGATTAAAGCATTGTTTGCACGACAATCAAAATCGAAAATTATCACAACATTGTAAGAATTATTAAATCCAATCCCTTATAAAGAAAATCATATGGTTTTGCTCACCTTTTCATCAAGTTTCTGACACAAGTGTTAGTGTCTTCGCGTGTAGATCTCTCTACTTTGTCTTTATCAAGTCGTCGGTATCAGTTCAAATCCCGTTCTAATGAGTCGATGCCCCTTGACTTCATAATATGTCCTTCTCTCAACTGTTTCTTCTTCTTATTAAAGCTCGAAAGATCGAATCTCGGCATTGTTTTCGCGATAAATAAAGACCTTATCGCGCGAAATCTAAGTAGTTTATCCAAAATCTGGAGTCAACAAATTCTAGTTCAACTCACATTCTATCACAAAATCAAGAGACTTAAACTATTTAACCTTCATAAAAAAAATTTTCCCAAGGCGATAAAAGTGTATTCAGGCGAGAATAGCGAAATGTCGTTCAAACTGTGTTTTTTCAAGCAAACAGTGTCGACTTTACAGCTATATTTGTTGACAAGTTTGGTATCAAATTTAAGCTCTTTCCTTCGTCGAGCATATACGATTAGTCGATAAACCTTCGGAATAAACCGAAGGCAGTGATCGGCTCCCGAATTATACCGTCAACGGTTTTCGCTAATTCGGCACCAGTCCACCGAAAATTGAAAACGGCCAATATGGCGGCTTCGGCGATGAAACGTTCCGATTTCGGGGTCGCGCGTGCCCGCCGTGGAACGTTTTCCAGAGTATTTTCTTCAAAATTCCATTACATGGCGAAGAAGATCGCTTGGAACCTCGCTCTGCTACCAATGTTTCCGAGAGATCCCAGTTAGAAACCTTTGTTTATGAAAAACTAAAGCAAAACTATATAAATCCCGCAACTAACCTAATGCATGAAGCTCAGTCGAAAAAGACACCATGTGCTCTAAACCCGCAAGGCCTCACGGGTCATCTAGCTCGTACACAGGGAGCCCAAATCCTTCTTAACACCAATAACGCGTAATAATTGACCCAATGAAAACTCAATAATGGGTAATTATTGACCAAATGAAAAAAAATTTGAAACAATTGACCCAATGAAAACAAAAATGAGAAACTGAACTTGTTTATTCAGATAAAACAATATGCAACAGTTTTACAGTGTGGTTACAGCTTGCACTGTAAAGTGTGATATAAACAAATGTCAACAAAAGAAGAAAAATATATATAATGTTTTTAATGTGTTTTTAAGTCATATCTAGACTAATAATGTTTAGATAGAAATTTCTTTATAAACAGTAACGTTGTCCATTCTTAACGTGCTCATGTCTGCACTATTATTAACTGAACAGTATTTGATGTTCAATATTTTTTTGCTAGACATTCTTTCAACTGTGAAACAGTCAGGTTTAACCTTGAATTTATTTTTCAGTGGCTTTGTTACATTTTCTCTATTTGTTATTTCGCCCATTATGTCTTGAATGATCATTTGTGAATGTTTCATGCTTAGATGTGATACTTTCATGAACACTCATATTGTAAGTCACAAATCGTAGGCCGACTCTGATAGGTTAATAATTATGATGTCATTGTATCTATAGCTAGATAGCTGTAAGCTAGAGACATGTGTGTGTTTATTACAGGGCACACAAATGTTCGAACCTCTATCTCTCTCGATAAGTATATCTCTACTGACTCTACATCTCTCTAAAGTACTATCAAATATTGTAAACATACGATTAATCTACGAATTAAAAGAAGCGTTCGCACATGTGCATTATTGACATCTTCACATACTCTGAGTCCTCCTCACTTTCTATAGATATTGCAGACGGTGTTCCTGGCAGAGAATATTCATCATCACTACTACTAGTGCGTACTTTTTAACTGTAAGTAAAAATGATAATATTCAAGGTTACTTGCAGTGCATTCACACTAGGTCATTTTAAAGTTAGCTTTCCATATTTAAGTACCTGGACGTCTGTCAACACATTTGTAGATGAAGCTCGCTACAATAAACAGCGTGTTCACATTACAATGTATTGATAGTAAGTTATCAAATATCAGTCGTTTGAAATTTTGGCGGGATGTCCACTTGAGTAAACATGGGAAACTCAGTGCAAGTCTAGTTGCTATTGTACTCGATGTTTTTACTTCTTTCGACAAATGAACTCCTACGGAAACTGAAATTAAAGATTATCAGCAATCAAAGAAGACGAAGAATTCTATTGCTTCATTTAGCGAGAGTGTGTAGAAGAACAAGTAATAGAGGCGGTAGGCGAGTATGGTCGTGGAATCGTTGTCAATATTTCTTTGATGAACTCTTAAGGGGTGCACTGCCAGACGATATGTGGAAAGAACACTTGAGAGTAAATCTTCCCTAAAAGGATCTCCAGCCATAGGAATAACATGGTTAATAACTTTACTAGTCATTTCAATCAGTGTTTCAATCCCACAACATAAGGAGAGTTGGTCAATTTCATTTATAAGTTCATTAACTTTAACGTTCCTGACTGACATCAGATTTGCTGTATACAGCTCGTGATTTTCGGGCAATAAACAACCATAAATCTTAATTGTGAAGCATAGGCTATCATCGATGGTGATCTCAACTTTAGCCACTACTGTCGAAACTTCAACTACAGACCGAGCAGGTACAGTACATCATGACTTCGTTTTGGCATGTTTAGCAAAGGCACAGGTCCAAATCGTGTTTTTTTTCTTGGTCATCTTATCAGAATGGACTAAAAAGTAAAACAAAGATATATAGTTAGTTATCTTGGTACAGAATATTCACAAACTCGAAAGTTTTTGCAGCAATGCAAAACATAAACACACTCGCTGATACACGAACAAAGTGGTTATAAGCCTATAAGTTAAATCAACTTTACTTACATATTTCGATATCTTTCGGATCGAAATGTTTCTCACAAGTGTAGACATGGTCATTTTCAATTCTTTTCTTGAATTATTTGTCAATCGATCGCGTTTTTGTGAGCTCGTTGAGCCAATTTTGTCTCCACTGTTTGTGCTCTTCGTTTTTCGATGCTGGAAGCTTCCAAATGCCGATGCCTTTTTCTTTTCTAGAAGATCCACAGCAACCACAGCACAGTTATCGCCGGGCATAGCGAAACACTCGTGTGTGGTGGCTCAAAAATAGTAGTTTGGAGTCTATATAGTTAAAATGATGTCTGAAAATTGAAAAATACTTCGCTCTTAGTTACTGTGTTTACTAGCAAGACGCCAACTTGAACAGTTTGGTTGCACGGTCTTGACCACGTGACCGAACCAAAACCATAACAATAACATGCTCCTTTGAAGTTTGCCGGGTTTCATAACCAGTCCCTCTATTAACACTGTGTAAGTACAGGTTATCCTGGCAGTATTCATGATGCTCGAATGCTTCGCCTGAGCTCTCTTTATCGGGATATTGAAAACGAAAATGTTCTTTGTTCTCCCTGGAAACTTATCAACGGAAAAGAAGTGACACCATTACTGTTGGGAGACCCTGCATACAAATTGACAAGTTGGCTTATGAAACCTTACTCTGAAGCAAAAGGTTATCGGTGGAAGCCAGAAAACGTTTAAGTATGAACTGAGTTCTTTGCGTGGTATTGTGGAGCAAGCTTTTGGTAAATTGAAAGGTAGATGGCGCTGCCTTGGTGACTGTTTAAATGAAGACGTTAACCAAGTTCCCTTTACTATAATAGCATGTTGCGTTCTTCACAATATTTGTACAGACATGGGGGATGATACACCCATTGTAATTGTACCTAATAATGCTCCTACTTTGCCAAATGCAGGCCATGATATCAATACAGATGGAAAACGGTTGAGAGAGCTGATAAAGGACTATGTAAAATGACTTAAGGTATCAGGATACCAAATGGACCCCTATGTGCGCGAATTTAAATTAAGCGTACTCTTTTTGTCTTAACTCAGTAAAAGTATATATTTTCTGAAAGCTGAGTAAATGTAGTTTTCCGTAGTGAAGTTTGATTTTAATGATTTCTAAAGTTTCAGACGTTGTTAGCCAAGAAATGAAATTTGACCGTACCTTATTCAAAATGTTCGATGTCAAGAAGTAGGTATGTTGTAAAACCTTGACTGGACTGGACTGAGAAAACCTGGACTGGACTGAGAAAACCTGGACTGAGAAAACCTGGACTGTTGATAACTCATTCGTAAAACAAACAAAATTCTGTCAAAGTGAACATCTTTATCTGGCTTAAGCAGTTAAAACCCTTTAATTTCCTTTACCGTGTCAAACATTAGGTTTTGACTCTTTACCTCACGCTCGCTCTCTTTTTCTGCCAATTGTGCAAAAAAATTCGTGATCTCTTTGTTGGCTAGTGTTTAAGAAGAAGTCAATTAGTTGTTATTCAAACTGAGAAGATGCTTTTTTCACTTTCTTTGCGTGCATTTTGGAAGCTGGCTGCTTTTCCTTGCCTGTTCGCTTACCCTACTGACTGGTTGCTTTTTTTTTCCTTGCGAGGTCTCTCATGTGCGGCGTCATCTACATCATTATCATCATCATCATTTTCTTTCTCATCAGGTTAGTTTTTGCATGAGTCCGATTTAAGTTCGTCGCTTGTGTCCAAACCGCAGTCCAGTACAAACTTGGGGGTTATATTTGGTTTGCAACCTAACACCACATCTAAGTCTTCGTAGTATTCGAAAGTCTCTCTGTTGTTCCCAGAACGATTATTGTGGTCCTTGATCTGTTTATATTCATCTTCTAAGTGTTTAATGCGAGCCTTGCACCGTGTTCCACTTAGGAACATTGTAATTCCTTGCTCGACCAAATTCTTGTTCAATTTTGTGGCGATCGAATCCCAAGACCCACTGTTTCTCCGTTTGCTGATAGGATAGCTATCACGCCAGATTTCTAAGAGGAATCTCGTCTCTGCATCAGACCAGTTTTTTCCTCGACTCTTACTGCATGACGATGCCTCTCCAGATAAAATAGGGGATGCAGAATCCTGACTAGTGAGAGGGGTGTTACTGGACGATGTGAAAGGCAGCGTATCTGGGCCATGCCATGTCGTATCGGCAGTGAAGCTACCAGTGAAGCTAGTAGATGGCGCACGAGGTGGTGTTCTAGTACGAAAATATAGCGTAGTTGGTCGTGGTGGAGCAGCTGGAAAGGTTAAGCTAGATGCCCTCACTTGCGGCGGATTGAGATAATAAGATGGGAATAGAAAAGGCCCTTGGCTTGTGCTTGGCGAGTCGAGGGCCGTCGGCGGTGGATTCGTAAAATGATGTCTATTAAATAAGTATAAGAAAACAAATCAATCAATACAATATACAAACACGCGATTATAGAAAGAAAAATATTTGTCATGGCACTTAAACTTTAGCCACTTACCTAAAGTTAGAGAATGGATTCATGTTGCTGTCTCCCATTGTTGTCATAGTAAGAACACTGAACACTGAATGAGTAACAAGTACCGGCATGGCATATATTTGACCTTTTAATTTGACAAGTGTCTGTCAAGAACATCGCTGTGATTGGTAATCTAACTTTTGCGGTATATCCGGTGTTTTAGCAACGATTTTGCTCTGGAAAGCTAGGGTGTTTTCACTGTATTTCCGGAGAAACGACACCTTATGGAATTTTAAGCGAGTTGAAATGCCTAGTGAAAACACACCCATATTCATTTAGAAAAATTAAAGCGGCATAAACTAGGTGCAAATAAAAGGTGTAAATGAAGACCTTATGTACATTTCATTTTTGTTTTTTACATAATTCATGTAAAATTAGATACACAAGGGAATACATTAAATAAAGACACATAACACAGTTCATTCTCTAAAATCATTCTCCACCAAGAGTGAATTCCTAGTTTGTTGTAACTACATAGTTGATAACTAAAACTTATTAGGCACTAATTTGATAGCACTTCTTTGACGCTATATATGGCATGCACTTGATTATTTTGATAAAAAATGGTAAGTTATGTACCTTTTTATGGGGGTAAATTGCAACGAGAAATTAAATGCTTGCAAAACTAGAAATCAAAGTCATCTCGCAGCGATCTCACCTCGGCCGCCATCTTGGATTATCATTGACACAGGAGCCCAATGATTGCAAAGAGCAGCCCAAGCATAAGCCTGCTGTGAAGACTCGATTTTTTTTTTCACTCAAAATATTCGCCAAAAAAGTAGAACTCTACCCAAGCGTTCCTCCTGCAATAGGGGGTAAATGAAAATGTAATTTGGAGCACGTTTTTGTTGAAAAGACTACCGAATTGATTGTAAGTATAGATTTGTCGAAAAGACTGCAACAACGCATTAAATTAAAACGACAACAACTCCATGACAGCATTCTTACATTTATTATGATTTTCTACTTACAGAAAAGTAACATCCATTGATACATTGTTTTCAAAAGGGCAGTGCTTAATGGAACAAATCCCGGAACGAAACCTGGACCGGCGACTGAAACGATTTCATTTGGCTGACTTCGTAGTGTCCAAAGTGTCCAATTCTTTGTCGAAGTTGTATTAATTGAATAGAATATTCTCAATAAAACATGTACCTGTCCTTTTATTTCTTCTGTCTCTAATTTCTACTCTCAAAATGCGATGCAAAATGCTGAAAAAAGTAAATGTTCTCGACCGAAAGGACGCCATGTCTGTTTTGGCCAAAGCACAGGAAGCCCAATCTTCCCTCTGTCAAACATGCCCTTTTAGCATTTTATGTTGATATTATAACAAAATTCAGATACAAATATATATAAAAAAGGTAAACTATACCTTCGTTATGAATCAAAAGCAAAATACAAAGAAAACTTGCAAGAAAGCCATAGTCAATACATTGAAGACTAATCAATTAAACAGTTAATATTGTATAAAAAGGCTTTCAAACTTCTGCGACACTATTTTCTTCACATCATAATTTTTCGTCATTTTAAGTGACACGAGAATTAAGCGGAATAAGGTAGTTGAACTAAGAAATCATATGCCTTCTCGGATGGCAAACGCGCGGAAATATAAAGAAATCCAAATCACTTTGACGTCTCATAAATCTGCTCAATGTTATGGTATACTCAAAATCTTTTTTTTTTTTTATCTAAGGTTTACTTATTCTCGTTTGGGGTTAAAAAATATTGTGGATAGTGGAAAGCTGCACGTCGAGAAAAATGCGATTATGTTTCCCAAATAAAACATTCGGATAGTGTTAAAGACATTCGGAGTGTTAAATACATTTACGAAAATATAATTGCCTAAAAAATACCTTTCCACACTTACGATGATTTCACTTTTCATCAGTTACTATCAAGTAATGTATGTCTGCTGATTAATGAAGTTTACTTTTTTAATATTGATTGAAACTGAGACATCATAGTGATAAGGATTTCTTAATATTCTTGTGCATTTGCAATCCAAGAAGTCACATGATTTCTTAGTGCAAGTCGCCTATTGAAATGGGAATTTGAATGTGCAGTTGCTTTTGGTAGATGTTAGCCTACAAAAGTGTACATCCAAAAAGAATCAATTGTACTTTATTATTAGTAGAAGTGCCATAATGAACAGTATTTTCTCCATTAATATCAAACTCATTTCCAACATCTTGCAAAATGAAAGAGTGTAAAGTGAGCATCTCACATGTTTCAGTACCTCAGATGATTGCTGATAACTGTCAAAAAAATGAAATAGGAATTCAATTATCTACTTAACAGTAAATTCACTTTCATAATTGTACCTTTTGGCTTATAAAAATGCTCAAGATACCAACTTCCAATTAGTTTTGTATCTCATGTTGTAACGGGTTTCTGACAAAATATGCAATTTTGTAAGTACAAACAGTCAAATTGAAGTGGCTAAATGTTGTAAAATATCGTAAGAGCAATCTTACCAGAGAAGTAAAAGTTCCTGTTCCTCCTCTTCTTCTCTTCTTTTTGCCAACATTCCCGCGTCGTTCTAGTCGCTCTGGATCAACTAGTTGCATCACATCGTACACCAAGTTACGTGGTACGTTAAGATTGTGTTGTTCTCCTATTTTTTTGTGAATTGCACGGTATCCTGGCAACTGTTCTGGCCCCTGCATTTCTTCCCTTACAGCACGTTCGACTTCTTGAATGTCAATTTGGTAGTCCACATACGTAATATCAAAAAATGAAAATCTCCTGCTTAGAGAAGGCAAACTCCAAGCATATTCTGGAAAATCGCGTCGAACCAAATCAAGAATCTCACTGCCTTTTAAGTTTTGTGAAACATAGAATTCAAGGTCAGCTCTTCGTTTTTCATCGCCTTCCCAGTTCGAGTTTCTAATTGTGTTTTAGGACTGTTAGTGCTAGTCACCATGTTCTAGCTCCTCTTCAATCAGTGCAGAGTTGATCAGTTTAGAAGTGCCATTTTGCATTGCTTACACAACACAACCGCTCCAGTAGAAATCGCTGGCTATGATAACGTTGGGCCGACCGAAACATTTGATTTTTGATTTGCATTTTGCATTTAACACTGGGCCAGCGCTTGGCCGAGCATTATCATTGAAAATGCAAATCAAAAACAATTTTTTTTTCCATTATTATTTTATTATCTTTTTATTTGTTTAGATAGATCACCTTATGAACTATCACATGTTGTAGGTACAATTTATAGGTTTCAATTCTGAAAGCAGGAAAACCGTGAACTGTTACAAATATTTGCATTTTGACCTACCTCAAGATATTCTTTTGATAAAGAATACTCCCCACCTCCTTAAACAGACCTCTCTGCTTCTACTAAACACCTCTGCGCATAGCCGCTCAAGCCCTCGATAAAGTCCGGTATGCTGCTTTTCTTAAAATCAAAACTATCTTTGATGACCACAGAATTTTTGCTCTCGTTGGCATTAGTGGTGTACTTCTCTGGCGGTTAACCTAGTTGTGCCTTCTCTCTTACAGGTCTGATCATACGCAGATATGCATGAGCGCTCGTTGAGTAGCTGCTCAATTCTAGCTCCTTGAATTTTATTTCATTTTTACCTATTACGTTTCTTCTTTTTGCTGAGACTTCAAGTACTATTGCTTTATTAGTACTTTCGTATCTAAAAATGATCACATATTCAAGAAATTTCCTTATATCACGGTGCTTTTGGTGGAAATGTATTACTACTGGTATTCAAACTTCCCGCCATTGTCCATCATCAACGTCAAGTCAATTTTTAAAAAGACCTTTAGAACACTCTACCTGGATGAATTTAAAGTCAATGGGTCTCCTTCGAAGCTTCCGTGGACATCGTGGAGGATATTCGTCATCGACAAATAGTAAAACTAACGCTATTAAACCTGTAATTTCGAGACGTACTTCTTTACCTAATTTGCATAGACCAACTTGCAACTTGAATAATTACAAACCTAGTCATGGTCGGATAACTCGCAATGTCAACAATGTAATAACCATCGAAAGATTGCCATTTCAACCGGTTTTACGTGGATCAAATGCGGTGAATTTTTCTCTTTTGAACTCAAGATCTGTCAGAAACAAGACACTTGCATTAAAAGACTATGTAGTTGATCTGGATATGGATATTCTTGCACTGACTGAAACATGGCTTTCTTCGACTGATGGAAATGTGGTTTCTGAATTATGTCCAACTGGCTATACTTTGTCAAGTAATTCAAGAGGATCGCGTGGCGGCGGAGTGGCTGTTCTTCATAAGAAAACTCTTAAGTTTAAAAAACAAACCAACATAAAACATTCTTTCAAGTCTTTCGAGTTCATTGATCTGTTACTATGGAAAATGTCTAATGTCACTCTGCGACTTGTTGTGGTTTATCGACCTCCTCCATCAAAGTCAAATGGCGGCACACTAGCTCTCTTTTTTGAAGAATTTCCTAAACTTCTTGAACAATTGGTAACTACTTGTGGTTCTTTGCTAATTGTTGGTGACTTTAATTTTCATGTAGATAAACCAACTGACGCTACTACTCACCGATTTATTCAACTGCTTCATACTTTTAATTTGATTCAACATATAACTTCACCTACTCACAAAAGTGGACATACTTTGGACCTTATTATAACAAGATCGGATGAGTCCTGTGCAAGCAGGTTCTCAGTGACAGATCCGGCCATATCCGACCATTATGCAGTCAACTGTTTACTATCTTTAACTAAGCCACCATTTGAAAGAAAGACAATTTCTTACCGAAAAATCAAGTCTATAAACATTCAAACGTTTCAACAAGATCTGACTCAATTGCCAGTTGTTGCTGTAGACGATAGTACCATAGATGTTGCTGACCTTGTCAGTAGTTATGATCAAGACCTTACATATCTGCTCGACAAACATGCTCCTATGAAGACATGCTGCATTACACTACGACCATCCGCACCATGGTATTCTGAGAATATTAAAGTTGAGAAACAAAAGAGGCGTAGATTGGAAAGACATTGGCTTAAATCAGGATTGACTGTTCATAAAGACATGTTCGTAGAACAATGTAAGGTGGTCAACAAGTGTATTCATGATTCTAAGATGGCATACTATTCTACTCTGATCAACAAGAATCAGTCAAATCCCAAAGCACTATTCTCAACTGTAGATAAATTACTCCATCGTAAACCAGAGAAGAAACTGCCTTCATCTGACTGCAATAGATCTCTTGCTAATAAGTTTGCTGAGTTATTCCATGGTAAGATCTCTAAACTCAGTAGCGACCTCAAGGCTAAAAGTGCAGATATTGTTGATCCATTTCCTGATACAAACAGCTGTCGATCAGAATTGTGCAAGTTCCAGCAAATCACTGTTGAGGATCTAACATCTCTTGTTGGTGTGTCAACTATCAAGTCTTGTGTTCTGGATCCCATTCCATCGTCCATCATGAAAGAGTGTACTGATGTATTGTATCCTATAATCACCCGTATTGTCAATCTATCTCTGGAATTTTCTGAACTGCCTAAATCTCTAAAGGAAGCTGCTGTGTATCCTCTACTTAAAAAGCCATCGCTTGACCATGAAGTACTACTTAACTACAGACCAATATCAAATCTTCCTTTTGTCTCCAAATGCTGTGAGAAGGTGGTTGGGTCTCAACTAAATGACTATTTGAATGGCAATAATTTGACCGAATGTTTTCAATCTGCTTATAAAGTGTGTCATGGTACGGAAACCGCCCTTCTAAGAGTACAAAATGACATTCTTCGAGCCATTGATGATGACAGATGTGTCGTTTTGTTACTTCTAGACTTGTCATCAGCCTTTGACACGGTTGCTCACCATATTCTACTATCAAGACTGTCTTCTCGTTTTGGGGTTCGTGGAAAAGCTTTGTCATGGTTTCAATCCTATCTAAATGATCGTACACAAGTCATCCATGTCGAAAATGAATCATCTGACTCAATCAACCTGGAGTTTGGTGTACCTCAGGGATCTGTTTTGGGCCCTGTCTTGTTTACGTTGTACACGTCTCCACTAGGTGACATAATGCGACATCATGGCGTTTCTTTCCATTTCTATGCAGATGACACACAGGTCTATTACACATTTAATTGCTCCGTTGGAAATGATATGGTATCGTGTAAGCACAAAGTTGAAGCATGCATACGTGATATTGATAGCTGGATGCTGAGTAACAACTTGAAACTAAATAACGATAAGACAGAATTCCTGCTACTTCATGCACAGCATCGTCAAACACCACCACTAGACTCTATTTATGCTGCTAATGAACTCATTAAAGTCTCTGATAATGCAAGAAACATTGGGGTAGTTTTTGATAGGACTCTATGTTTTGAAAAACAGATAACCACAGTTTGTCAGTCAGCTTTTTACCATCTTAGAAATCTATCACGTGTTAGAAAATATTTAAGCTATGATACTACTAAAGTCCTAGTACATGCTTTCGTAACGTCTAAGATAGATTTTTGTAATTCTTTGTTGTTTGGTTTACCCAAACATCTTATACAACGTTTGCAATATGTTCTGAATAGTGCAGCCAGAGTTATAAGTCAGTCTAAGAAATACGATCATATTACACCGGTATTGATGGAGTTACATTGGCTCCCGGTAGAGCAAAGAATAAAATATAAGATTCTTCTTTTTGTATATAAAGCACTAAATGGTATTTCACCAATTTATATTAGTGAGTTAATACATAATTATCAACCGTCTCGTGTTCTTAGGTCATCTAATAAAGGTTTACTAGCTATACCTAAGTTTAAATTACAGACGTATGGATCACGAGCTTTTTCCGTCTGTGGTCCCATTTTATGGAATAATCTTCCTCAAGATATAAGATTATGTGATAGTGTAAATATTTTTAAGAAGAAACTTAAAACGTATTTATTTAAAGAAGCATATTTATAATATATATTAGATCTGTAGTTTTCCTTTTAAATGCTTATTTGTAGATAGTTTTATTAGTAAATAGTTATCATTTTATATATATTTATCATATGTAATTTTTAGGAATTTTTGATCATGTAATTTTGTAAAGCACTTTGAAACTTGTGTAAAGGGCTATAATAAAGTTATTATTATTATTATTATTATACTTGTCGTAAATACATCGGCTTTGGTTTTCAAGAACCAGTCATGAAATCCCGGAGTATTCCACTTGTATTCCACTTGTCACTTGGCGATGAAACTCTTGACCTGAAGTCATCATAACTGGAAGAGTCTACAAGTTCTAACACCAGTGTTCGTGCTACTCCTTAAACTCCTTGAAAACTCCTTAGATTTGATTTATGTTTTTAAGGTCACTCGAAAAGCCCTTGAATTTTAGAAACCAAGCAAAAACTCCTTAAAAACTCCTTAATTCTAGCTAAAGTAGGGTAAAAATTATAGTATTGCAAATTAAAGTTAGGTTAAAATTCTAGTATTGTACATCATTTTCGTAAATTTGTAAATTTTTGTATATCAAAGTTGTCGCAAAAAGTGCTTAAAAATTACTTTTTGGTCTTGAAAACTCCTTGAAAACTCCTTAGATTTTGTTTACTGACATCAGCACGAACGCTGTAAAATCTTTTAAAATCCATCTAGTAGCTTGGCTCTGTACACGTTCAATTTTTGACTTGAGAAAATTGTAATGAGGAGACCAGACGACAGTGGCGTAGCAAAGTTGCGATTTGACTAGGGATAGGTAGAGAGTGCGACGAACTTTAACATCAGGTAATAAGGAGCAAGTTCTTTTCAACAGACCCAAAAGCTTATTTGCTTTAGCTACCAAGCTGTGAATATGGGAATTCCAAGTGAGTGTATTAGTAGTGACGGTTACACCAAGATCTTTCACTTTCGTCTTTCATCCAAAAAGAACCCCAAACCATTGTTGTCTTTTTTGTTATTAAGGCGGATGCAAAGAAATAGCCATTTCTATGATTTCTGCAAGTGTTCGACTAGTTTTCCCATGAAATAACGAAAAGATACCAAAAAGACTAATTTGTCACTTGCAAATAAGGTAAGATCACCAAATATGGCCTAGATTAAGACAACATTTTAAGACAATTGTTTCATATGCAATATGTATGGCGATCTGTATTCATTAACTACACAAACATATGTCACGTCAGATCATAAAAACCATTACACCCATCGTGGTCAATAGAATGATTCAGGAAATCAAATACAATCGAATGTAATCATTTGATTGAATTCAATTGGTTTGATGCCTGGCATAACATAATTAATTTTGCAGAACTGAAAATCCAAAATTGAGTCTGATAAAAGAACAACAATCATGGTTCCTTCACATGCACCCTGAAAGCACGTTTTTTTTTATATATATTATCAGGCCTAAAAGCGGCCACCTGGGGGTCAATAACTTATCCTCTACCAAAGTGGGAGTATCCATATGCGCTCTTTGAGCGCCTTTAATTAGTATTTGCACTTGAACCTCACCTTTGTGTCTCCCAACTTGTAACCAAAGATGTCATGCAAGATGGTGGACTTGACATCTGGCTTGACATATAATTTCTTCAGGAGCGTTTCTTCGAAGCTATTCCTCATGTGGATGAAGCATCTTAAGCCGACTGCATCGGGGAAACGCTGCCAGCAAGGCATTTATAAGAGGTAACTCCCCATCTGACCCATAAGCTTGAAGTTTCTTGAGATCTTGTTTCTTCCCGATCAAATGAGATAAGAAACTGTAGTAGCTCTGTGTTGCAAGGTCCAAGAAAAACTGGAATTTCTTGTGTTTTTTTTAAGTATGGGCATCGGGTGCTTATAGGTGGTTACAGTGACAAAAGATTTGCCAATATTAAATGTTGGGTCTATGGTCATGATTGTAACTTGCTGTGCATTTGTGCAAAACCGGGCAATGTCTTTTACTTGTTGCTCAAATGCTACTATTACTTCTGGTGTTTTAGTAAAAGTGACTTCTTGGATGAAACCGCCTTCTGAACAGTGATCCTCCTTCAGGAGGGGGGAGGAACAGACCTTAAATCTCCCACATCCCTTATGTTTTTTGCCCATTTCTCCCTCCTCCCTGTTTTTCCAATTTTTTTAGAAAACAAATATATTTCACATCATTTTTGTTGTAAATGACGTCACGAATATATCCCATGCTAGTAAAATCGAATTATCAAACATATTTTGTGCTTTAAAGAGTTCCATGTAACGTGACCTTAGTCACCTTACCACTGACTATTCTTTAGTTGTCTCTCTCTCTTTTCTTTTTTTGTTTTTGTTTCGCAAGGCATCATTCATTCCCTTTATGCAAAAGAGAGAGAGAGAGAGAGAGAGACAATTCAGCCTTTATAGTGTTTTGTTTTTACTATCAATGTATTTGTAGATATACACCTTGGGCTTGTTTAGGGTTTGACGGGCTAGACCTTGAAAGTTTGATAGTTAGTACTTTGGATATGTGGCTCGAAAGAAGCACTTTTTCTAAGGCAATGTGCCATTGGCTCTCGGTTATCGATTTGACAAAATTGCCAAGACGCCATTGGTCGATTTGTGTATGTAGCCAAGCACAACAGTCGTGGTACCCAACCCTATCGATTTAGATTTTGCTGTTAGGCCTTCTTCTTCTGTATCGTCTTTGCGTAAGCGAACATCCAGGGCAAAGTTTTGTAAAGGTTTTGATTTTTCGTTCATTTGAAATGCTAGAACATAGGCCTGAATGATTGGCCTTCTTGAGAGCAGAAAAAGCAGCTCCTCTGTTCCCTCCTCAGTAGTCAAAAGGTATATTTTTCTCAATCAGAACTTTGTTATCACGGCTACAAGAACGCAAAACCATTTCTTTGTCTTCTTTAGTCCGGCAGATTGGTGAAAAAATTGTGGGTTTTATGATAAAAGCACCAACTTTTGCAGAAAGATAGCTTGATACCTTTTAAAAAATATGTGATATGGACCCCATCGAGATCTTTCAATAAAACATGGCTAGACGTGATTTACGTATTGAGTGAAAAAATGACAACATGAAAACGAGGCTGAAGATTTTATTTTCCTTATATCAATTAGTATTGCCTTTATTCTTCACAATAACGGTCAATAGCTATCTTTCACAGTATACAGTGATAAGGTGTTTCTGAGCGTGTCTTAAAAGCTGTCACGTGATCTCTCACGTAATCATAGAAGGGGCTTAATAAAAGGGGAGGAAAAAGGAAAACTACTATTTAAGTAGTAAGCTAATTAGTTAGCTGATCTCCCAGGAAGCCCACGAAGCGCTCTGCAAGAACTCTAGATCTCTCTCCCAAAGCCGCGCACTAACCAACTTAGTTACACTTGTTCACAAAGGGTTATCATTCGGTAGTTGAATAAGATTTACTACACTGACCATAGCATATTTCAGTATATCTTACTATTTATATAATGCACTAATAATATGTGAATATACTTATAACTTATAACTTATAAATAACGGTATTAAGGTCGAATTAATGTTGGCTGTCTATTGACTATTATATGGTATGTAAATTACACTACTAATGTTATATGTGTGTAAACAGAACTTTGCGTGCTTCATTTACGCTGGTTGATGTACTAACATGGTCGTACAAAAGAATGGCATAGCGTTCAAGCATGGTCATGGAATTGTTCAGCGCAGACAATGTCGGACAATTGCGTCAGCGTCAACTGTGCGAATAATCGCCTTTGTGAATCCACACTTAGCAGCATCAGAAGCGTGCAGGATAAGCCTTGTGTCAACTTCCTCTGTTTGCATGGGGAAAGATTCGAAACGTCTTCTCGGGACATGTTACAGAGTACTAACTCACCTTGTGTGCGTTGAGATAATCTCTCCATATTCTGAAGGAATTGTCATCAACTCTTCTGCAAGGAAGTTAAACAATTCGTCTTTGTCGTTATCACTTTGTAAGAATTCTGTCCAATTTCTTTCCAGGAATTCTTGTGTCAGGCTTGACTCTTTTTTTTTTCCACTTCCTATTTTTTATCTAATAGTGGCTTTTAGGCTAGCTGTTCGTTATAAGATACCTGTAGCTGGCCTTTTACAATAAGCAAGAAATACTTCGTTGCTGTAGTTTGCAAAGGTTTTCAAGCTCCAGGCTTGTTAACCAAAGCCGCTCCGTCAAATATTGAAACTTGAACAGCTGGCAATATTTCTGTTTTTGATTTGGAAACAAAGTAGGATACAGATGTTGGAAAGCTGTTGTTCTCATTGGTAAAATAATCATTCAAGTTGAAATCTAAAGACGGGAAAAGAGGGAACAATCATCTTTGGTTGAATTTATCTTCATTTTGTCATTGGATTTTTGTTTCTTTTGTGAAGGAGAACTGAAGAGTGTTAACTTGTTTATTGTAATCGGTTCACTGAGAGGAGTTCAAATTCTTCAAACTGCTGCTTTCCTAATTCCTGTACAATTCTCACAATTTGAGCAACGCCTGGATCAGCAATACCACGACTAGTACTAGCAAATCATTGCTTGGCTTAGGAATGGGTTTCCCATTTCTTCAATTGTGCTATAGATAGCTTTAACTTGTTTGTGAAATCTGTCTTGAGTCGATCTTGCCTTTTCGTGGTGTCGACTTTTGAGATTGTGTGAGAATTTCCTGCAAAGACTCAAACTCGATGATAACTCTCGATAATTCTGTGCCAGAAACCATCCATCTCAACAAATTATTGATCGAGATGAGTTTTCCGTGAGGTCAAATAGCGCCTGCGTCTCCATTGGTGATTTTATTATTCAATTCATGTGCTTGATCGAGGTGATTGCAATACTTCATTTGTCTCTTCTTGGCAAACTGACCAATTGGTGATTTATCCTGTGAGCTAGATTCTGATATCGCTAATTCCTTGTCTGTCATCGGGATTTTGTAAGCAAGTTTCACAAAAACGAGAATAAATAATACTTTTGCACGAGCGACTATCGTGTTTCATCCAACTTAATAAAAACAATGAAAATAAGAAAATATGAATATTACTTCATACAAATCAAAAACAAAAAGTTAATTCAACAACAAGCAAATAAAGAGAATGTTAATCGTACCTTCATAACCGAGGCTACCCAAGTCTAGTTCAAAGTCTACACTTTTCCCATTTACACATTTTACGGTTTTATTCAAATATTATTTTCTTATAGTTATATTATTATAGTTAATATTATTATCGGTTTTATTCAAACTTGCAGACTATAGCTAAAGAGAGTGTGCTCATTAAAACTACAACGTTTATTTACAGTACATTGAGCTACCATATGGATATTAATTTCCTATAAGGTCACGTGACCTATCACGTGATGTTAAGAAAGAACGTGTCTATCATCACATTATATATTTACGTATTTAGTGTGAATGTTTGTCTTTTTATTGTTCAAAATTGCACTGGATAAGCATCCTTCTAGTTTCCAGCCTCGTTTCCATGCTAATATCAGACCTACCATACTTTAACTGCCTATATCCTAACTTACGGGAAGAACGGTGATGGGGTCCATATCCAATATTGATAAGCAGCTTATTTACTACCTCTGTACAAATTTTGGTGCTTCTATCATAAAACCCACAATTCTTATGAAAATCTTCACGATTCTGCCGGACTACTTGTAATCAGTTAGTGTTACTGGTCATAATACGCAGGAGCATTATAGAAAAATTCATTGGTTGACGAGGGAATTCCACGTTGAATTTCACGAGAAAAACGATATCGCACGAATCGCGGAGCGATGAGTGCGATATCGTTTTTTCGAGTGAAATTTAACGTGGAATTCCCGAGTCAACCAATGAATTTTTCTTGAATCCCATACCATCATAATTTTTGATAAAAATAGCGGCATTTTTTCAAAACATAAATTTATCACGCGCGGCTAAAAAGCCAATTCGTAGCTGGATACGAATAGCCAATAGGAAACGACCAAAAATCTGAATGTTTCATCATTTCATTCACTGAGCTGGAGTCGTTGGTATAGTTTTGAACTTCGTGCTGAAAAACAAATTTGTTTTACTTCTCAAAATACTGGTTTATTAACTAATGATGCCAAAGAAAAAATCATTTGTACATTAGAGTATCGTAAGTAGTGCTAATCAGTGAGAAGACTATGGAACAACTCGAACTGGTCTATTAGTTTTGAAGAAAGAAGGATCGACAAAACTACACAACAAAGCAAGCTAGATATAGACGTAGATATAAACGGCTTTAATATTGAAGATTTCTTCATAAAAGATTGCCATAGGTAAGTAATAATTGTTTTGCAAAGCGATAAAATAACTGTCATGAAATGTCATAACGATTTCAATGGTAAAATATTATAACTGAGTCGTGTTTGAATGAAAAACACTCGCCTAAAAGTTGGCTAACAGTTTGACTTTTTCTTTTCTTCTAAGATGAACCAGGATTCACACTGGCATGAAGGTTAATGGAAATATTTACAGGAGAGTTATTAAAATTAGCCTCTGTAAATAAACCGCTTACTGCTCCAGCTAAAAAGCCAGATGAATCAAATCTCGGCACGGCTTGGGCTTGTGGCTGAGCTGGAGTTTGCATCTGACCTGTAGACACTTGCATCGTTGAACTACAAGAAGGACTATTGTACCCAGACAACTTATTTGACATCTGACGTTGTTTTTCTAAAGGGTTGTGGCTATAGCTTGTGATGGACTCTGCATTTGCGTGTCCTGTTAGCTCTGAAATCTCTACTGGATGAAATTCCTCTCTTAAAAGTTGGATTGCCGTCTTTCGTCCGCTTGAGTTAGTGAAGTTTCCTTGCAAGCCAGCTTTCTCAGCAATTTGCTTCATCATTTTAGACAGTGTATTTACACCAATTGGACTGGATTTATACCATGTGTTGGTCGTTGCACCGTCTATTGGCTTCAAATAGAAGTTGTTTGGGACATCTTCTCCTTTTGGCCGATGGGTTACGTACTCTACGAAGGCTCTGTACGGGTCTCTTTCACTGCCGTCTGTTTTCCATATCTTATTTTATTTCCTGGCTCGCTCCGCCTTCATTCCGTTGCCTTGGCGATTCTTCGTTTGTCGCTCAACATATTCAATAAACTGGTCGTGGACGACAAAATCTTGTACTTGACAATCGTGTTGTTCTTTGCACGCTTGCATCCCGAGATGTGTCATATTATTCCACCATACAAGGCGTACGAGGCTTCTTGCGTTTTCAAGGCCGATTCCACCACTGGTCCACATTTCTCTATATCTCCTGCTTCTACAGGTTCTGCTGCATTGGGTTTACTTCCCAAACCTTTCTTCTTCAGGTCTTTTTTCTTTAAAGAAAGAATGGTTGATACTTCTTCAAACTCATATTCCTTGCCTTTGTTGTTGCTTGTTTTTTGTCTTATCTCAATGAAGAAATGCTTTAAAAGCTCAGGGGCATTCTCTTTTGATACTTTATCAAGATTGATCTGTTTCCCGTATTTTGAAGCGCACCAGGTTTTCATACGGCGTACTGCAACATTAGTGCTTTTTTTCGTATTCTTAGCGACCATGCTGTCTTTAAAATCCTCCAGTTCATCTTCAGTGTAGGTAACTATTTCAACTTCTTTGCTGGTTTCGGATTCGCCTTTGTTTTCACATATATCAGTAGTTTCTTTTTCTTTTTCTGGTTCTTGTTTTTTCTCGCTACGCCGGCGCCTTGTTGACACTAAAGTTAGTGGTTTTTCTTCAGTTTTCAAATCTTTTAGAAATTCATATTCAAAGTTTGGTAGTTCGTAATCTTGAGGAAAACTGCTTTTGAAACAAAAATGTTGTCAAAAACAGCTCGGTTGCGCTAACCAAAAACAAGGGAAAGCAAAACAAAGCGCGGGCTTCCTGGTTTTTCCTTTGAATTCAGCTTTTCAGATTGCGGTCTTACTGCGGTCATATTAAAAGCAAAACACGCTTTTTAACAAGGTTAGATATTTGCATTAATATTCTTTGTGAACTTATCTTGATTTTGGTTTGTTTTGTAGTATCATATGTTAAGAAAATCAAGCCAAAATAAGACACAAAAAAATTGTTTTGTGCGGGATACCTGATTTTTCATTGAATTCAGCTCTGATAGCGTTGAATTCCACTCTGAATCCTTCGCTATCTACGTCACAGATTCGTCATCTCGGACCAATCAGCGCGCGATTTTGTTATGTGATATGGGATTCTTTGCAATACTCATCAAAATTCTTATAAAAGTTAACCAAATTTGCTATAGTTATAACGTTACAACTTAAAAGACATAAAAACGGTAAAACGCGCTGACTTTTAAAGTAGTCTAGATTTCAGGCATTTTACTTTAGCAGCCGAAATAAGAAGAATACGTGCGTGGTGAAGTATAACTCTAACTGGACACAAAAGTGTAGACTCGGGTGTATTACAGTGCTGCGCGCCGAACCGTTTGCACTAGAGAAAGTTTTTGACAAGTTTTTGACAAGTTGTGGCAATCTTTGTCCAATCATATCGCGCGATTTATTGAGGCGAGGTCAAATCAATTACTCCGAATGATAGGCGGCATTGCCAGAGAGTTCAGTAATGGCGAAGTATCAAATTAAAGTTCAATACAGAGAGTACAAATGTTCCACTTTCCTCTTGGAAAATGTATGCTACAAAGGCCTATTATCTAGCAAAAGGCGAAATTGCTCCTCGCTCGCACACTTGGATGACGAAATATGATCCGTTTACGTTTCAAAGACGATGATGGGGATCTTGTAAATATTTCCAAAGGTGACAACTTCGCTTTCACTGAAATTCTTCGAACAGCAAACTTTCTAAAATTTCACTGGCATAAATGCTTGGTTTGACAAGTCTTTCGACCTCGATATATTGGGAAACTACTATATATTGGGATCAATTTTGGGGTTTGTTTGAAAATTCTTTGGCGCTCTCAAAGACGTATGAAATTCGCTTCATTGTATAAACGCTTTAGGACATTATCGACATACGTGTGGCTGATGCGAACATCTCGAGCAATTTGATGGTGACTATTTCTTTCGTGATAAAGGTCTAAAATTATTTCTCTAAACATTTCAGGCAGTGGGCGGCCGTTATCTGATAAATCCCGCCATTAGCGTTTTGCCGTAATTGAACGTCGGCTGAAAATAAAATGTATAATTAAAATCGGTCAAAGACTGAAAAGATACAAATCAAAATCATGCAAATTATAGCTTACATGAGATATTGAAAGCCATGATTCAGCCAGCATTGAAAGCCATTCAGGTTCTGTGTGTAATATCGAGTCGGTCTATACACATTACTTCAAAGTAATCGAAAACTTGTCAAAAACTAATCAAAAACTTTGTGTCCTGGCAACGGTTCGGCGCGCAGCACTGTAACTTCTTCCATGGGAAGTTTCCTATCGCTACGCAGGTGTAACGTGTATCATTTCGCTGTTTATAAACAGAACAATAAAAATAAAATATCTCATTCAAGCACGATGATAGATTGTTTGTTTTCACTAGAGTTATTTCTTCTTCGATTTTTAATCTCCTTTGCAAGGAGGGGCCAGGAGATTGTTCCTAGCTCTTGAGTGTCACTGCGGATGGCGGCCATTAGCGCTGACTCTGCGATGTCGGGTACGCTGGGTGCTCCAAGAGAGACGCTGTCCACAGCGCCAGACGGTGAGGGGTGTCTCGAGGTGGCGTCTGCGGCTTGGTTACTTTTTCCAGGCATGTGCTGGATGTCGAATCTCCATGGGAGGGTGCGCTGCTTCAGGCCGAACAAGCGCAAGTTGGTGATTTCGTCGAGGGTACGATCACCAAATATTTTGACCAGAGGCTTGTGGTCCGTGATGACAACTAAGTTGTCGCATCCTTGTGTGAAGTAGCGGGTTTGCTCAAGACCCCAGGCTACGGCCAGTGCTTCTCCCTCGATGGCTGCGTAGCGCTGCTCGGCCGAGGACAGGAACCGTGAGCCAGCAAGGGTGATTCTCCATCCGTCAGGCAGCAGTCAGGGACGCCAGATGGGCAGTTGCAGTGCTTTTGAAGGAGGAAGTAGCCTATGCCGCGTGTCAACCAGTCGGGCGAAGGCAAGTGCGTCGCTGTAGGTCAAAGATCTCTACACCCTGGCGGATGGCTTTGACGATAGCTTCCTTAGACACTTGAAAGGCCTTGTTCAGGTGACCATGAGAACTTACAGCAGGCTCTGTGGAAGGGTTTGAAGGGGGACATTACATCGCGGAGCTGGGCATAGTTGGATACCTGGTTGACGAGGCCAAACCAGCTCCTGATGTCCGTGGTGGATGCAGGTTGGGGGAAGTCCCTGATGGCGTTGAGGTATTTGGGTAGTGGCTCGATGGTCTCGTTTGATACCCTGAAACCAGCGAAGTGGATGCTGCGTTCGGCGAACTGGAATTTTTCAGGGTTGAGGACGACGCCTGCCTGTCCGATGCGGGTTAGGAGGTCTATGGTTCGCCACCAGTGTTGCTCCAGTTCGGTGTCGTAGTGGATGGTATCGTCCACACGGCGGTTGTAGCCGTCCCCTGATGACAGAAACCCCTGTGGTGCTCTCATATACCGCCAGTGGCCGAACGGCGTAATGAAGGTAGTGAGGTGACGATCCGACTTGCGCAGAGGGACACTATGGTAGCCATTCCAGGCGTCGGTTACTGTCTTCCAAGTGTTCTTTGGTATACGGCGCGCCAGGTGGAAGGGTGATTCCATTGTGAACGTCTCCCTCTGGCAGAATTTGTTGAGCGGCAAGAGGTCGACTGTTCACCTGGGGGTGCCGTCATGCTTTCGGGTGATGACCATTCTGTGGCACCAGGTTACTGGTTCGCCGTAAGGCACTCGTTCAATGACGCCGAGGGCCTCGTCTCGGAGAAAGTCATCATACACTCTTTGCTGCCAGTGGATAGGTACGTTCGCTTGGGTGTGACATGCCTTGGGTGTTGCAGCTGGATCGATGTGGATCTCCACTGCTGGTCCCTCCATACAAGGGAGTGTCAGTGAGGGCACGTGTTGAACGTGGATGCAGCGTAGCGCTCGAGCAGCCATGCCTTCATGCGTACGTTGTTTTCAGGAGTGCAGGGGAGGGGCAGTTCCGTCGGTCGTGGAAGACGGTGAAGATGTGGTGGGCCAGTCGCGGTGCGGACGGTCTGCTGACAGCACAGTGAGTTTTGGGTGCACGCTTTCTGCGGCGTCTGCGAGAGTTGCGGGAAGCCCTTGGGTTGTCTGTATGGAGGGCGGCGACCTGGGAGATCGAGTCTGATTCGACTGCTTGGACGGCTGATGACGGGGTCTGGGGCGAGCAATTTGGTTGTGGGCGTTGTTGGCGCTTTCTTCGGCGTTGCTCCTTGTAGCATGTGATGCATAACTGGTGAGGCGTCGAGTTCCAGCCCCGAGTCCCCTCCGTGAAAAGCTTGAAGGTGGATTGACATTCAGGACATTAAGCCTCCTTAGCCTGGTCTGATCGGGACGGGGCGGCAGAGGGGGCTGGTGCCGGGCTTGTTTGGCGCCAGAAGGACGATACGCCTGACAGGGTGGAGGAGGGTAGGGCGTTCTGGGCCATCTCCTTGTTCTCAACCAGGGCGATAACGTCGTTTACTGGTTTGTTTAGGATGTCTACGACGCCCAGGACCTCCAGGCGTATGTCGCTGTCGTAGAGGCCATTCACGATGATGTCACGGATGGCGTGGTCTGTGTAGTCTGCAGGCAGTCCGCAAGAGCACTTGGTAGAGAGGCACATGTTTCTGCCTTCCCTCGGACCCTGGCCGCGAATGATCGGACTGGATTGTCACGCTCTTGGTGGAGCTGCAGAAGCTCGGTGCTGAGGACGCAGGTAGCAACCGGGATAACTGCCAGGGATTGCATGGCGGCCATAAATTTAGCCAGGTTGTAGCCAGGTTGTTGCATTTGGGTTCGCCTTGAGAAGGTTGTCCCCAAGCTCGGTCCCAGCACACTGGAAAAGCTGGGTGGGTGCTGACGATTCGTCAATGCCCGAGCCGGCACGAAACACCTCCCATCGGTGAAAAACATTCCATTCTTCTACAGATATGCCGATATCGACCTTCGGGCGCTCGAGTTTTGGGCCTCTTGGTACTATGTTTTGTGTCTGTGGAGCTGAAGTTTGATGCGCTTCGACCTTCGGGCGCTCGAGTTTTGGGCCTCTTGGTGCTTTGTTTTGTGTCTGTGGAGCCGAAGTTTGATGCGCTAGGCCGTGGTTTGTTAGTAGGGCGATTGCCAGGGCTTCAGAGATGTCCGCTGTCTTGAATTCGCAGTCCGGGACGGAGCACGCGACGATGACCATATTCACTGGTTTATCATGAAGAATGACTCCTCGATCGTAGGTTTAACATTGATTTAATGACGACGATGGTAAATCGGTGGTAATAATAACGTATAAACAATAGGTCAAAAGCCATAGACTTACAGTGAAGAATAAAGTGTACTTTACAGGTATCAGAAGTAGTGCTTTGATCTTGCTCGTTTACATAAACAAAATGGCGACTCGATAACTAAATAAGGTCAGCGGTAGTCCGTGCTGACTAGTGGTCAGCGGGTAGACTCTTCAGAGGAGATTTCGTGTTCAATACTTGACTGGATCTGAAACGAGTTGAAATGAGTCGAAATTGAGCACTGAATTAGACACAAAAAATATAAAATATTGAACTCTATGGGAAGCTAAAGGCTTAAAAGACATCTAAAAGTGTTTGATTATTACAAATATGGCCTTTCTTACCTTTCTGGAGATGTTTGTGGCATTTTAACGAACCGAGTTTGCAAGCATAACTTTTAGCCGTGAGAACGGCCGGTTAGTACTTCATGTAAGAACACATGGTATGGCACTATTACTATCATACATGTATTTTTGTCAGTGTCCTGCACTATCCTATTCTATATATTGTTGTATCTGAACTTTCCTAATGAATACTCTCTATCCTATAGCATCCCTTATTTTATAAAATATATATGTACCTCTTAAGTGCTTATGTTTCCTCTGGGAAATGTATGTGTAAGTATATATAAATATGTTGAAAAGTTTTCATTCCTTTATATAAAACATATGTTTGTATGTAGGAAATACATGTTGTTGTTTGTTTCTTTTGCATTGTGGGTGTTGTTATTAAATGTGTATGCAGTGTTTATCTATTTTATTCTTCTTAGAAGTTCTGGAATTATGTACGATGAAAGGTATGGATGTGTTCTGAATAACGGCGGATAATTGTCCACAAAAATGTGGTAAGGTTTAATGTGTAGTGTTTTATTGTGGTGCAATGTCATGTAATGTAATATAGCATGTATAGAAATGTATTGTAATGTGATGTAATGTATTGCAAATTGTTTTGTAATGTAATGGACAATGTTAAGTGATTAAACGTGATTAAATGTACAGTGTAATGTGATGTATAATGTAATGTACAATTTAATGTAATGCAGTGTAATGTGATGTGATTTACTGTAATGTAGTATAGTGTTGTGTAATGTCGTAAAAGTAATGTAATGTAATGTACTTTACTCTAATGTAATGTAGTGTATTGTATGTGATTTTGAAGTGATGTAATGTAGTGTAATGTACAATGTCTGTGATGTAATGTGACGTACAAAGTGATGTAATATACCATGTATCGAAATGTATTGTAATGTGATGTAATGTATTGCAAATTGTTTGTAATGCAAAAAGTCAATGTTAAATATGTACATATTACTAAACAGGTTTTCGTACCAACTCATCGCATAAGGGAAGTGGTGGGATGTGAAGTGTGGAGGGTTTGTAGTTTATGTGTGTTTGTGAAATGTAGTTGTGAGTGGTTTATGTTTTAGTTTTGAAGCTGGAGGTAATGGTAGTTGGTGGGGTGATGAGTTAGGATTCCCGAAGGAATGCAAAACTTTCCCTGCGTTTATGCAACAGTTTTATGAAAGTATATGTAATATTTCATTGACTGAGTGGTGAACGAGTATATGTAATGTTATGTAATGTACACTGTGATGTAATGTATTGTAATGAAATGCATTTGAATGTAATGTGACGTAGGGTAAGGTAAGGCAATGTACTGTGATGTAGTGTAATGTATGTAAGGTGAGGCACTGTAATGTAATGTAATGTAAATTATGTAATGTAATGTATTTTAATTTATTGTATTGTATTATCATATATCCATAATAAATGTGAGTGCAAGTGTGTATAAGTTTGTTTAGTGGTCGTGTTGACGAAAACATATGCGACAGATGATGCATAGTATAATAATATGTGTTGTGTTGCGTTGAATGTAATGGGATTTGCCATGTGCCATTCATTATAACTGTATCAACATGAAAATATACGACCGGCCACAAACAAAGAAAAAACCTTTACTTGATTAGTATATAAACATTACTTTTTATTGAAACTGGAACTTTTAAATCATATTGCTTTGTTTTAAAAAAAGACATAATAAATAAATATTAATACTCGACATGGGTTACCTGTGTTTTATGTCACGCAGTCTTCACTGTCGTCTGTCGGCCGTTCTCACGGCTCAACGCTGGCAAACTCGGTCTGTTGATATACAACAAACATCTACAGAAAGGTAAGAAAGACCATATTTGTAATAATCAAACACTTTTAGATGTCTTTTATGCCTTTAGCTTCTCATAGAGTTCAATATTTTGATATTTTTTGTGTATCCAGTCAAGTATTGAACACGAAATCTCCTCAAAGACATTTCTCTTGACTTCTATTTCTTTAAAATATTAATAAACATTCTTAACTATGATTAAGGATATTTACTATTGAATTTCGAGGAAAAAGCTGCGGTTATGGGTGAGTCTTTTAGTACAACGTACACAATAGCCGTACATAATTGTATGTCGAATATGGGTGAAAATAGGGTATGTATTCGCAGCTCTCAAAAATTCAATTATGAATTGCCACAAAATTTTATTTCATAAAACCAAGCCAAACTTAAGCCAATTTTGAGAAATTTGAAAAAATTGTATTCTGCAGCCGGTAGATGAAACTTAGGGGAAACCGCTCTTAAATGCATAAGAGAAAAGTCAATGGCATTATGCTGAGTTTTTTAGATTAACGTGTCATTAAATTGATTTTCTAAAACATATTCACAGGAAAATTCATTTGTAGAAAAATATGTATTTGGATCAAGGTCGTTCGATTATGGCAAGCCGATTGTAGCAATATTCAATAAAAAAAAATGTTATTTCAAAGAGTACTATTTCAATTCAATTCAACGATCATATTTCGTTCAATACACTTTTTTCTCGTTCAATGCTTTTTTTTTGTTCAACAAAACTTTTGCATTTAACGTTTTATCAATATTCAACAAGACTTTTTCATATTCAACACATTTTTTGCGTTCAACGCGTTATTTTTCCTTCAATGCAAATTTGTTTTCGTTCAACGCGTTTTTTTTCGTTCAACGCATTATTTTTCGTTCAACACATTATTTTTCGTTCAACGATGTATTATTTAGTACTGTACAGCGGTTGATATATATTACCCAGTCCCTCAGGATATTGTTAGCGTCGTAAGCCTGGTACCGAGTCAAGGAGAATCATTTTACAATTTCTGCGTTTCCATTTTACTTAATCTAATGTCTCTACAATCAAGTTTCAATCCTGACGAAGACCTTACAAAATTTCTTCATTTAGTTCTGGACAATGCAGAGCAGGCTCTACTTGGAGACTGCTCCTCGAATAGTTTACAAATTCAGACCGTTGTCGATCAAACGATTGGTTTGCTTCGATCCTTGGCTGAAAACGACAATGAATTCCATGACTACTGGAGCTCTCTAGCAAGTGCATTTTACGATGTTTTTCAGTCCTTGCAGGAGCAACATTTAAAACTGCACAAAAGGCCAACTGCTGTAGCTCAAGTGCCTGTTGACTCTAAGCGCACTGGTAGACCTGGAAGACCATCATTACAAATTCCACAAGAAATGCTAGAGGACCTGAGAGGTTTTGGTTTTTCCTGGCAGAAAATAGCCGATATATTGGGAGTGTCGCGCTGGACTGTCTCTAGGAGATTAAAGGAGTATAATTTACAATCAATGAGTGGTTTCAGCTTATTGTCTGATGGGGAAATAGATGAAAAGGTATCTGAATATATGAATGAACATGGCAAAACTACAGGACAGGTATACATGAGTGGTTACCTCAGATCAAAGGGGCTGAGAGTACAAAGGAGTAGAGTAAGGGAGAGCATAGCAAGGCTGGAGGAGCAGTTGTAAGACGAAGAACTTACCAAGTGCCTTGGCCTAATTCCTTGTGGCATCTTGATGGACATCACTCTCTCATACGCTGGTGGCTAGTTGTCCATGGCTGCATAGATGGCTTTTCTAGACGGATCATGTTTCTTCATTGCAGTTCAAACAACTTATCAGAAACAGTGCTATCCCTTTTTCTAAATGTTATTGAGAAAGATAGACTTTGGCCTTCCCGAATTCGTGTCGACAAAGGTGTAGAAAATGTTTTGATTTGTGATGCTATGGTGGATGCAAGAGGATCAAATAGGGGGAGCTTTATTGCTGGGCCTTCTACTCACAATCAAAGAATAGAACGGCTGTGGAGGGACGTGTTTCGTTGTGTTGTCCACTATTTTTATTATCTGTTCTATGCTTTAGAAGATACTGGCAAATAAAATATTGAAGATCCCACTAACATGTTTGCACTTCATTATGTCTTTCTTGCAAGAATCAATAAAGCACTTCATCAATACCTGGAAACCTTCAATAATCATGGTATCCGAACTGCTAATAACTGGTCTCCATATCAAATGTGGATGAATGGAATGCTTCATGATGATAATCCATTATCACATGACTGCCTTGATGAAGACCCAGATGACCTGGTATTCTATGGCTATGATCCACAGGGACCTTCCCCATTTGATGATAGTGATAACAATGTCACAGTATCTCCAGTAGAGATATCAATGGAAGATGAAGTTTTGCAGATTCTTAAACAGGAAATAGATCCATTGGCATCCTCTACAGAGATGGGTATGGAAATTTACACGAATGCCTTGGACCTGGTTAAACAAACTATAAACGTGTAACATGATATACATCAATGCGTTCACACTCAAATGGTCATTTGTCATCATTGTACATGTAAGTGACAAACCATAAGGAATAATAGCTGGATGAGAGAAACCAACCAAAATAAAAATTGTTCACACCCCCAGTTACTGTATTTCAAATAGTTTGTCAGCGCTTTTCTGAAATAGATCAATAATTATCAATGTATAAGATCAAACAACTTTTATTCATCATTATCAAGATATAGTCAACAAAGCAAATATCCATGTAAAAACTACATAAATTTAACAATCATTTTGTTTTTGTTGTCATTGAGATTGATTTTCATGAACCCTTGAAATACATGTAGTTGTTAACTAATGGTAACATTTAACTACTACACATTTTTGCTAATGTTTACAAGTTTATGTAAACCACTCTATCATTTTTATAGTCGTTAAACTTAAACTGTAAAATAATTAGCTATTAAGAGTGGTTTTAACTGTGAAATAGTTACCAAGCTATTAATAGACACTAGTATACCCTAAGTCATAAAATACTCAGTGTATTCTTTTGTTTGAATATGACTATTAGACACAGACTACACTGACTATTAGTAATTGTTTTACAGTCCAATGAGAACCACTCTAAAGCATGATATAGTACTAAGTAGTACAAAATAGCACAAATTGAATAGAGAACAAAGGAATTTGCATTATTTAGTAATACTTAGTTAGTACGTACTATTTCATTCTTTAGAGTGGTTTTCATTAACCCATGAAACACTTTTTTAGCATAATATGCTTTATTACATTTAAAGTACACCTGATGCCTTTCATTATATTTTGTGAATCTGTTGTACATGAGGTGTATAATAAGTGTACTTAATTTTTCTTTATGTCGACCTCTCCTTTCTGAGATATAAACATTTGAAATCTGAAAATGCAAATGAAGTGACATCATTCCAGGCCTCATTAAATATACAAAAGTTCTCTGGAAATAATTATAGCAATTTTTAAAAGCTCAATATCTGTATTACAAATATTCACACTACCATTAACATTTTTACTACTTTACAAAAACAAGCTTGCTGTCAGCTTTGAAAAATTCCTGGGATTTATTATACACCTCATGCACAACAGATTTGCAAAATAGCATGAAGGGCGTCAGGTCAATTTAAACTTTGTGTTTTAAAATTATTTGTTCAATAGCACTATTACACTTTATTTCACAGGTTAATGAAAACCACTCTAAGTGTTGCACTCTAGTGGGTAAATAGCCTCAAACTAAAAACTATTAGGTAATATCTGTTAGAGTTGTTTTCATTAACCCAAGAAACAAAGTGAAATAGCTAGAGTGTAACAGATCGTAATTATTGTTAAGACAATAAAATACAAAAGATGAAAATAACAATACCCTGCTTTCTGCTATTAATGTTAATATTCATCCTTTGGAAATCTATACAACACTGAGGAATTTTAATACCACAAACCTGACATCAAGCATGGAAAGCATGTTATTAGATTTATTCATCAAAAGTGTTTATGAAAAACAGAACAATAACAATATAATAATACTAATACAAACTCATAATGTTCATAATACTGTAACTATAGACCCTTTTAATAAGTCCCGAAGTGTTGTGTTTTCACTTTGAACCAAAATAAGTGGACAAAAATGCCATGTCATATAGAGGGAAAAGCACCTCTACGGCAGGTAACTGTGCATTCAATGATGGCCTTGGCAGCCGGAGGCAGCAAATGCAAGTGTTTGCACTTGGCAAAAAAGAATCTTGTGCCTCATGGAATTGGATGCTTGGATGAATGTGGAATCCAAGGATAGGTTCTTCGTCTGTGCCAGTGACGAATGTCAAAATGCTTGATAATGACAACCCATGTCTTCTACCACCTGAAAACATTGCAACATAATATACATTATTTTGGCTCTTAACATCTTGCAAAAGGCATCGGCACCTATAATTTACAACAATCTATTGTCTAATTTCTGTTTTGTGCTTGAATTGGGGCTGGTGTCCCAGTACTATTTTGTCCTGCCTCATATCACAGAGCTGCAATTAAAATATGCAAATTACAATATAAATGCTCCTTTTCTTATTTCTTAATTTTGTAAGCCAAGAATCAATTACCATTGATATTTTAAGGCAGATTGGGATTTATGGATCTTGCTGATAGGATTTTTTTTAATTTTGTAAATAGGAAAAGATTGGTGTAGAGAAATACTGGGAACTAGTAGCTCAATTTGAGAAGCCATTATTTTATGAAGCAATCATATTAGGGAATACTTTTGTTTGATTGTTCTAAATATAACCACAACAGCTGACTTATTAGCATTCTCGTACCCAGACCCTTTTCATCATCACTGCCAAAGGCTCTGGGTTACCCTGTATTTTAAAGGCACCTGATTGGCTGTGATAGGCCCTGTGGGGTCTTGGTAGATTTAATGTACTTACTTGCTACCTCCCTTATGTATTTTATAAATGCAGCATAGACTTTGGTTTCTAGGGGACGATTGTTTGACCCTTCAGGACTAAATTCGGGTTTCAGTAATTGTGCCAGTTGCGCCACAGTTAGCTTGTGATCAGTGTTTCGTCTCAATAAATGCAAAAACATTGGTAGTTGACATCCAATCTGTGAAAATGTGAATAGGTTTCTATTAAAAAAACAGTATTCAATAAATTATTAAAAAAAGATTTTGATTGATTAAAAAATGAGCTTACAATGACTTGGATAGGTTTGGATTTTTCTTAGCAATCAATCAGTGGTCAATGGGGGTAGAGTTACGTAAATCACTATAGCAACATGGTGAAAGGCCCAAAGGGAACGAAAATTGACCCATGACATGTAACCTAGCAGCCTCCTACTGTACATACAGAATAGTCATGTAATGTTCTTACACATGGGATGAAACATGCTTCAAAATGCTCATGATCATTAGAAAATTGGACAACATGCACATTCTCAACTTTTTTAGATTTATATTTTTTCATTTATTTAGTTCTTGAACTGGGGGAAAAAAGTTATAACAAAACGTGTCAAGATAAGCATCCCTTGAAAGTTTTAGGTTAATTCATGTAGCTTAAAACCTGAAGCAATGTAATTTTTTTTCAACTCATCAAAAATAATAATTTAAATTATAACATGATTTTTTGACTGACAAGGTCATGTGATCACCAGTTTTAAAGATTAGAAAATGTGTGAATGTTCTCCAATAGTCAACCTTCAAAATAGTATAATAATATTGATGTGTATTTGCAGGAAATAAAAATATCTATGTTCTGACAAGGAGATCTACATGTAACCAAGATAATGGACAAAAAGATGATTTTATTAACTCCTACCTGGTGTATTCCAAGAAATTTGAGACCATTTCGCAAATATTGCATGGATGAATGTGGTGGTGTTGGGGAATTAGAAAACATTTTTTGAAGTATTTCTTCTTCTAAAAATGTAGGCATCTTTCCATTTTGGAGGATACTTAGGCCTGTTAATACAGATTTATCAGTAGTTAATTATAACTCAGTAGACTGAGTTAACACATATAGTATTCTTACCAAGTATTTTACCCACTGTGAGGTAGTCCTCCGCAATGTGATCTTTCAGTCCTTTTTCAAAGTATTTACTGTATATTTCAGAGAGGATAAGTCTAAAAAATTCTTTCCGGGGACCACCTAAATCTTCAGCTTCCTAAAATGTGTACAATAAAATAGTGATTATAAAACGGTTTTGAATCTAAACAAGCTACATGTACATCAAAATAATAAAACTGCAGGCATTTTAATATTATGCTTTAACATCAAAAGACAAAAATCAACAAGAAAATAAGACAAGAAAACAACCAATCTTTTAAAACATAATATACACCTATCCAAAAAAATCTGCAACTTCAAATATTTATGTCTTTTGTTTCCCTATTGTTTTATCTCTCAAGAACAAAAGCCATATATATATATATTAAGAATTGCAGAATTTGTTTGGTTAGTTGTATATAATAATATATAATAATATAATATTGATAGAGTGAACACACTAAACCTGTGAAACAAATAGTACTATTTAGTACTAAATAGTGCTAATTCATATAATAGAAAACAAAGGATTTAGCTTAGATTAGATAATGGATTCTGATTCTTTCTTTTACTGTAATAGAATTCAACTCTGTTGCATTCCAAACAATATGATGCAGTATTTTTTATCAAGTCAGACTGCACTAATCAAAGCAAAATAATTTCAGTACACCACTACAAACATATAAAATACTACATATCAAACAAAACAAATGGTTTAGTATTGACATACTTCACCATAAAAATCTACTTGAAGGGTTTTTCTCAAATCTTCTGTAGGAACCACTTTCAGTTCATCAAATGCGGTGTCAAGAAGACTGCTTCTGTCAACCAAGATGTGCAGTGTCGTTCCTTCCGACACTTCACTCACACTTTGAACCTCAAGATTTCTCCCGTAAACAAACTTGCTTTGGACAAGTCTTAGGATCTCAGTTGGGTTTGAGATGTTACCATCTTTGCAGGACCTCACTGCTTCTTGAGCAAGTTTGTCCATTTCAGGACAAATTTCAGAGGCAGGTTGGCTGTTGTTGCTTACTTGAGATGAGCTTTGGCTGTTGTTGCTCACTTGAGATGAGCTTTGGCTGTTGTTGCTCACTTGAGATGAGCTTTGGCTGTTGTTGCTCACTTGAGATGAGCTTTGGCTGTTGTTGCTCACTTGAGATGAGCTTTGGCTGTTGTTGTTCACTTGAGATGAGCTTTGGCTGTTGTTGCTCACTTGAGAATAGGCTGGGGCTTGGTTGTTGGTGTAGCTTACTTCAGTAGGTGGCTTATTGGCTTTTTCTTTATCACTCATGTACGAGTTAAGCAAGCCTAAAGGAATGACAGTTACATGGATTAGCAAAAGGTGGTGATCGCTGATGAATGCTGGCATCAATCAAAACAAAAGTCGGTATCCCCCCCCCCCCCCCCCCCCCCCCCCCCCCCCCCCCCCCCCACACACACACACACACACACACAATGCACATTTATCATGCCTGTAACACTATCGCTTACCATCATCACTGTCGACGTCAATGCTATCTTTTTTTTTTCGGATAACAGGCATTCCAAACCTGCTTTCAGCTTTACATAAATGGCACCTTGACCAGCAACAACTTTCAGCTGTTTGTATCCAAATGAATTGCAGCTCACTGGAATTGATAGCTTTCTTCTGGTAGCTCTCAGAAAAACAAAGTCAGAATCTGTAACGATTGGATAGTTAACCCGAGTTGCTTGGCCTATTTTGCTTCGAATTGTAGCCTCGGAAGCATCAGAGGACAATTCAATTAAACCTCGAAGCATGATTTTATCGTCAGAAATCACCCAGTCGTGTTCGTCTTCGTCGTCTATTGAAATTAACACGAACTCAAAGGCTTTTAGATCTTCCTTTTTTGCTTTTTTTTTCTGGTCTCCTTGAGTACTGGTTGCTCTAAGGCGTTCGCGTTTGTTTAAACGCTTGGTAAGGCCACTTGCTGATTGCGTGGAGAAGTTGAGCATAGATCTTGCTCGTTGCAATGCACTCGATACGTCTGACGGCGACCTTGACGACCCAGGCAGAGAAGACGAAGCTCCAGCATCAGTCTCTTTTGTTAGAAGCTTGTTCACAAGCTCTGAAGCTTCACCAAGGCAAGTGGATAACTTCGCTAGAGATGAAGGATCCATCTCTATGTGCACATGAAAGATAAACTTCACATGCAAGTCGAAGAAGACTGGGTATTTCTTCAGTCAACCGCTGTACAGTAAATCGTTGAACGATAAAATATTCGTTGAACCAAAAAATCACATTGAATGAAAAATTTTTGTTGAACAAAAAAAAGACATTGAATGAAAACTTTTTGTTGAACAAAAAAAAACATTGAATGAAACAGTGTATTGAACATAAAGTATATGCATTGAATTGAATTGAAATAATTACTATTTGAATGAAATATTCGTTCATTGAATATTGCTACAGTTGGCTTGCCATATTCGATCTAGTAAGTTTACGATTCGAGTTTGATAAAAATGGATTCGAACAGGACCATTTTGAAATTCATTAATCACTAATTGAAATTAGTCATCATCTAAGTTACAAAAAGGCAGGACATTTTGCATAGAAATGGTTCGAGTCATTTCATAATCTATAAGTAAAGCGATATATTAGATAAATAGCTAATTGTAAATATATTAAATAAATAGTTATTTAATAGAGACAAATAGAGCTACTTCAGTCTATACGATTGTCACTTATCTCTTTGAGAGGATGATCTAGTATTTAGTTCAGCCATCTTGATGACTTTCGCCCTGGTGAGTTGATCTTGTTCTTGGTCGGCTCTCAGTTTCTGTATCGGTAGGTGGCCAAATTCTACGCCATGGAGGTACAGATTGGCCACGGTTGATCTTATCTGTGAGGTTATCCAAGATATTCAATCCTGTTACTCGAATGATTTTCGAGTCCTCCGTTTCTTTCATTAATATTGACGAATTTCTTGTCCAACAGAAGGCGAAATTGTGATTCTTTTGGAATGCTTTAGCCTTGTTAAAGAGATCTTGGGTTTAAGGACTGAGATGGTCGAATACTTTGATTTTATCGGCATTTTCCCATTCGATCTTGCTAATTTCTTCCCTTGATCTCATAACTGATTTTTTGGATGATAGAAGATGGATGATGGATGATGGTGTTTATTGCAGTCTCCGACATCGCAGCGAGCTTTACGTCCGCAATTTCGAGCGATGTTCTGACGAGTGAAGACAGAAAAAGCAGTTTCTTTTCTTTAGCAAACATAGCTCGTTTGTTTACATCCATGGCTTTAAACTGTTCACGTTTCTCAATTGGATGCTTTTGCTGACAGACCAAGCAGTTTGTATCATTGGATCTCTTCATTTCTTTACTTGGGGTTTGTTTTGTATCGTAGTATGAGTTGGTTGTCTTCGGTTCACCCACGCTTGGATTGTTAACAATTCTCTCTTCACGCCTGTGGCGAGGGTACTTGCTTTCGACTGATTGCGCGATGTTGGGGGTGTTGTGTCGATTACTAGATGCATTGACGTTCTGCCTTCTGCCGTCGTTCCTGAATGGAGTCTTTGATGCACCAACATAGTTTTTATCCAGGTAATGTAGCAACCTTTGCATTTGATCATAGGCTCCGGTGATCTGGAAAATCTGCTGCTGGAACTGCTTCAGGTACTGTAATAATGTAGGGGCCTTGGATTTGATAGCTTTAAGTTGTGCATGTAATCTTCTCATGAAATCGTCTTCGTTGTACATCTCATTCAGCCTGAAAAGGGAGGCATTTGCTTGTGACCCTGCTTGTATAAGTTTGTTCTCAATGAAAGGCCCGAAAAGATGGTGATATTCAGCATGATAAATAGCTGATAATAATATTTAGATTTACTAAAAAGTAGTCATGGCAAATCTTCAAAACAAAACAAAAAGTTCTTTTGAAATGGAATTAAAAGCCTCAAGAATTATAAGTTCTACCAACACAAGATCGATTTGAAAAGACAAGGATTTTAAAACAAGGTATTTTATTATGAAAAACTTCGTGTAAAACATCATTTTGTTCTGTAAACAAAAATTTAACGACTTTGAAGTAAAAACTACTAAAAAAAAGCTCGTTTAGTAGCCATAAAATAGTCAATATTGCTAAATAAACAGAAGTTATTCAACCAATTTTAAATCATGTTTGTATTTCAATTCATCTTTGATGTTTTCCGTTTATAAGGAAAAACTATGACAAAACGAGTTGAAGGTTCAACTGATTTAGAATGCAAAACAGTCCCTACTTTTACACAAAATCTATGACAAAACGAGTTGAATATTGAACTAATTTAGGTTGCAAAACAGACCCTACTTTTACACAAAAACCATGACAAATCGAGTTGAAGATTGAACTAATTTAGACTGCAAAACAGTCCCTACTTTTACACGAAAACTACGACGAAACGAGTTGAAGATTGAACTAATTTTTGAGTTTTGTTTCTCAAAAACTTGAAACAAATGATAATCTTGAACCATGGATAATAAAAACACTTGAACTTACTTTATCGGTGATTATTTTCTTGAGGTTTTCTTTCTTCAATGACATTAATCATATTTTGAGGAATAGATGTATGTACTTGAATTTTGATGGATTAAACATTGTTCATAGTTCAACTGCCAAGCTTGAAAATCCTTCGATAAACTGTGCCGAGGGAAGCGATTTGAAGACAGTTTTCATAAATTGCTGTAGTCTTTTAATATTCTTCCACGAAGGTATCTACAAATAGGTTTTCTTGATCTTTTGGAATCAGTCTTTTCTGCTTTTCTTTAGTATAATTTCTTCGTTTTTGTGTCCTTCGAGTTTATGTTCTTCTTCGGTCAAAACTATCTTTGTTCTTCGAAGTTCATCTTTCTCCGTTGTTATTTTGTATTAATGTAAGCTCTGCTATTTTGTTGTTGTTTGTTTGACTTTTTTGTCGATAAATTAAAAGAACAACTTTGCTTTGTTGATCTAGCGGTATTTGGCGCGCGCGTCACTTTCGTTCCCGCCGAAATATAACAACCACTAGATTGATTTAGCATGAAGACGCGCGTAGCCCAAGACGCGCCATTTGACCGGTTTTCCATCTCGGAGACTGGGTACGAGGTCACGTCCAATGTTTTGATTTAGCTGACATCAGATGACGAAACGCGACCGTCAATATGTACCAATAATGGACTAAAGCTATACTCTAAACATGGCTCCTTTTGGTGGCCTTCGCACCGTAAGAGAGGCTTTAATTGCAGCCTATTTCAATGATGCTATTGATGATTACGAATTCTTGTTTCTTTACGACGAAAATATGTCAAGAAGTTCATTTCCATACTGGAAATTTGACCGGTTTGACATCGACTAATGGGACGACACTGAGTGTATCACCGAGTTTAGATTCTCGAAAGCCGACTTATTTTTGCTGCTGGAAGCTCTAGACTTTCCTGACAAGTTTATTTGTTCTCAAAGAACAATATGTTCTGGACTAGAGGGACTATGTATTCTCCTGAAAAGACTTGCTTACCCTTGTAGATACACAGATATGGTGGGGAGATTTGGACGAAACCCCACAGAATTGTGCCTAATCTTTAACAATGTTTTAAGTTTTGTTTACGACAATCACCATCACCGCTTGAAGTCATTTAACCAGCCATTCCTTTCACCGCAAATGTTAGACCGTTATGCACAGGCTATTTTCGACAGAGGATCACCACTACCGAACTGTTTTGGTTTCGTCGATGGGACTTTGCGTCCAATTGCAAGACCAAAAAAGAATCAACGTGTTGTCTACAATGGCCACAAACGAGTACATGGGATCAAGTTCCAAAGTGTCGTCCTACCTAATGGTTTAATTGGAAATCTTGATGGTCCTTATGAAGGTCGAAGACACGATAACACGATGCTTTATCACTCCGGTTTACTTACAGACCTTCGAAGAAGTGCATGGTCAGCTGCCAATGGGCAACCTCTCTGTATTTACGGTGACCCAGCCTACCCCCTCAGCTTGCATCTTCAAGCACCATTTAGAAATCCAGTCCTCACTCCACAGATGTCAGAATTCAACGCTCGCATGAGTGAGGTCAGGGTTTCTGTTGAATGGTTGTTTGGATCAATTTTAAAGTACTACAAGTTCATTGATTTTAAGAAGCAAATGAAGATTGGATTAAGCCCTGTGGGTAAGATGTATCTTGTATGTGGAATTCTGCAAAATGCCCACACGTGTATTTATGGGAACATTGTATCTGACTATTTTGACTTGGCACCACCAAACATTCATGATTATTTTGTGTAATTTGATTTATAGCATTATGCTATAAAAATGTTTATAACAATGATGGCATATATAGAATGTTTTAATAAATATTATAGCTAATAGTGCTGAGCATTATATATCCTACCTATTGGCTGTATAATTAAAAGTGCATTCACTCTATAGATGTGTGATATGTGCATGGTTTTCATTCTACCAAGAGATATATGCCACTAATTGTTATAATTTTTTGATACCTTTCAAACCTGCAGATAAATAAGTAATAATCATTTTTGGAGCATTAATTAATTCACTTTTCCAGTTATATACACCTATTTCAAAAAATCATTGTTGCCAGTCCACACTGTGATGCCTGCAAAGGATGTCAGCATTTCTTTTGTTGTTATAGATTTATATTTATAGTATATTTTAATTGTACGTGTTTGTGTTATATGACCATAAAGTGTTGTTACAGTGGAAGATGACAAAACAAATATTTATTGAAAAACGTGTAATAAATCACATATTCTGTTCATATTACCGACATCCTTTGCAGGTTTCAGAGTGTGGACTGTAGCTTCAGCTGTGACAACGATTTTTGAAATAGGTGTATATACATATTATATGTTTTTGTGAATGTTTATCTTATATTTATACTAAATTAAAATATATTGAGTATAGTGATCATTGCATGCATGTTCTATATGAGATGTCAATATGCTAATTGAGTGATAAAAATTACAATAAGCAGTTATCAGAATTTAAGAAGCTGAAGCTTATTGAATTCATATATCTGATATTTGATGTTGTTTTTAGTTATTGTCCTATATATTATTGCTGATATGATGCCTTTTTGGGCATATTTCTAATTTGAATTTAAAAAAATGATCACAATAAAATGTGTCTGGCAAAATGTTTATAAGGACAATTTTCAACACAGACTATATAATCCACACAATTAACATGCATATGTTGAGTATGATTTTCTAAATAGCTACTAAAAAAACCCTTGAAAGGAGATTGTACTCTTAAGTATTTTATTATTAATATACAATTGTCATCTTGTTTCATGACAGTTCATGATCATCAATCATGGAATATAGCATATTTGTTCAATTAAACACCAAACTGAAGAAAAGTAAAACTATTTGTTTTGAATCCCTAATTTATAATTATACTTAATTTTATCATAAGTACTTAGTTTTTTGCATTATTATATTTCTAATCAGTAAATTGAATTTTATTTAACATGCATGTGCATATTTGAAAATTTGTATTTTTTTAAAAAAGTCTTGAATTGTAATATTAATTACAATTCAATGTGTAAATAATGTCATGAAATGCTATATAATTTGTATATGTGTTTTAAAATTCTAACCATGCATTTGCATTCTTTATTAACAACATTTGAAAAATGTAAGTTCTTTTTATATATTTGTTTCATGGATATTTTTATATGTACAAGTTGTATAATTAAAGCATAATTGTTCAACCTTTGGGATATTGACGCTCTATAAAATATTATTATTATTCATTTACTGCTTTATTATTATAAAAAAAAGTATTTTGTATTTCAAAATAAGTTTCATAATTTTGAGTAAGTATCAATTGACGGGGAAAGAAAAATGACTTTTTCGTCATATTATTCACCAAAAGAAAACAATAGAATTGACTTGCCCTATGATATAGCACACAAACACTGATGTACATCGGCCTTATACACCGGCAAATGAAAATAACTTTTTTGCTATAATTTTTGCTCAGTCATTTTATTCCCAGCTGCATGCAAATATATTCAATAACTGAATTTTCACACTTAATCATGATATTTTTTAAACTTATGTATTAAAGGTTTTTTGATGAGGTCATCATATTTATGTAAGATCAGGAAATCTGTTCAGGAATTGTATTCATGGTTACTGGAATATATAATATTTCAAAAATATTTTAAAGACATGTTTGAATCAAAGGTAATAGTATAGTACATCCTAGGCCTTGTTCAATGAATACATATAATAATCCAGTTCTTTAAGTGTACAAGACAATGTTTATTGAATAATTATAATAATAAAATTGAATTAGTACAATATGTAATGTACATTATTCCATAAAAATACAAAATTTATATAAATTAATATAACTTTTTATATTATTAGTATCATTTGAAAATTTGAAAATTGAGCATGTAAAATTCAACATATAAAAATATATATCATATTTCATTATCAATACATATATATCACTGATTAAATATCAGCTCATAACAGTTTTTAAAATTTAAAAGTCTAGTTGCCTGACCCAGGCCTTGACAAAAACATGGCCTGTAGTTGTTGTTGCTGTTGGTTCATCATGTTAATCATCTGCTGCATCAACATTGACTGTTGAGCCTGTTGGTCTTGTTGAGCCTTCATTTGCATCTCAGTTTGTTTCTTTTGTAGATCCATCTCCTGCCTTCTCTCCTCTCTCCTCTCTTTTTTCTCAGCCCTCTCCTCCTCCAGTTGAATCTTCCTCCACTCTGCATCCATTTCTCCTTTTTTCTCCAACCAGGTTAGAGTATCACTCCTTGATCTTCTTTTCTTCTTCTCCTTAACTTCATCGTCTTTGTCTTCACTGCCAGTTCTTTTTCGCGTTTGTCCCATCGTTTCCATTGCCTTCTTCCTAATATCCAATGCTTTTTCCTTTTCTTGTTTTTCTTTTTCCTTCTGTGTATCTGTTTGATCCTGTGCCTTTTTCTCTGACTCCTCGTTCAGCTCAATTAGATCTTCGACCAACACTTCGAATTCTGATCTCTCCTCCCCTCCACCTCCAGTACTCCGTATTTCCTTGGCAGTCTTCGCTTTGTGTCTTCTCGATATTAACGTAAACCTATCTCGTGCCCCCCTAGCTGTGAGAGGATCACCAAACCGCTCGTCTGTATTTAGGACCTCGGCTATCTCTAGCCATGTTCTTCCTCTTTCTTTACTGCCAGATGTCTTTTTCATCTGTCCAGTTCATTACAGACCTTTGAAGACAAGACAAAATTCAATCAATTTTCGTACGTGTTAAAAAAATTCAATTGCAAATTTTACCTTTTAATAAAACAAAGAAAAATGTCACTAAAACGCTAGCTATAAGTGGAGGTGTATATATAAATACGATTAGTTTTCAAATAACTTTTCTTTTTTACTTTAACACAAGTAAACAATTAGATTTCTTACAATTTATTTCTTGTAACAGTCAAATTGCAAGTTTGAGACTGAACTAGATTTGCCGAAAGCTACCTGCTCGAAAAATCGTGGAAAAATAACAGAATAACCCTATTTTTAACAGACGTTTTTACTCTTAACGCAACTTTAGATGCACCATAAAAGATTTGAGAAAAAATACTGCAAATTTACTCACTTTTTACTTGTAGTTGCCATTGTTTACTTCGCCGTTTTGACAAGACGTGAAACTTGTTGTTTTGACGTCGCGGACGCGCGGCCGTGACAACAAGACGCGGGAAAATTGCCTCGTTCCAATCTCTTTGGCCGCGAGCGACGTCCTGTATGAAGGCCGCGTCTTCATGCTAAATCAATCTAATCAGCATCGCGATGGGCGCGGACGTCGGACGTACGCTTGGGATTCCTGTGTGAAAACCATCGAAAATCAACTAGATGGGTTACCATTTTTGTGGTTACGTCGTCCTACGGAGTACCACTTTGTCATCACGCTGAGCAAGTCCGTCTGTAACAATAGAATGTGACGTCACGATAGATGACGTCTCTGCCCCAAGGCCTAGGTCGGTACGCGCAAATAAAGGTACTTTTATGTACTTTTAGTCGTTATTTCTTTTAAAAACTTAATCGATTAAGGAGATCCTATTTCAAGTTTCATCTGCCGGATAATTGGAGGGCAAAATTCTTTTTTTTATAAAGACGAGGATATCTTGGCCGGAATGATCCGCCGTTAGCGAAGTCCTTTCACAGAAGATGTGCCACGCCAGCAGAATTCATTCGCTTCGGTATATTATCAAGAAATCTTGAGTTTATATTGATTAATGTGCTATTTTTGTTCTTCATAATGTCAGAGAACGTGACTTCCTTCACGAAGCCTACAAAGCGAACACCGTCAACACGACATAAAAACATTCAGATCGGCCTGTCTGAAAACCACTCTCAACATCCCAAATCGCCTCAAAAATTACACAAATTGCTTAAATAACTATCTATCTTTCTTGTTCTGACGTTGAATTTTCAAGAACAACTTCAAGTTTTCGAAGCATTCAAGTTTTCGAACTCTATATCCATTATCGCATACTCAAATCTTCGTAGCGGCGCTTTGGGGGGAGGGGACGGGATGAAATGTCAACACTTTGTAACACAGGCATCCCGGTACATAGAAATATATGTCGAACAGATTCATACAGCCCAAAATCCATCTTTATTTTCGTGACGTTTATTTCTCAAAAGGTTAATCTTGATAATAATGTTTCTGAGATTTAGTTTTCATTTTCTCAATAAAAACATGAAATTTGGGATAAGGACATTTCTCATTAAAATAACCTAAAATTAGTCATAAATGATTTACGTGCATATGTTTATTTTTGTGCACATTTTAAACATTTTGTAAACATTAATCAACCAATTTAGTTCCTCCTCACCCTCGGGACTTTCCAAAGTAGCCAGGTTGGCCGCAGAAAAGAGGTATATAGAATAGGTATATAGGAATAGATTTGAAGCTTTTTATTCTGACCGCCTAATAGAGGGTGACCACTTAATGGGTGACCGCTTAATAGAGGTACCACTGTATATGTATTGTGTATGATCTATGTATGATACATTATGAATAGCTGTTATTACAGTTATATGCAAATGATTTCAAACAATGGATTCAAATTGAGGCTTTCGGACAAACCTATTGTTTTCGCCCGAAAGCCTCCACTTCAACCCATTGTTCAAAATCATTTGCATATAACTGTAATAACAGCTATTTCAATCCCTCAGAATCCCTTCTGTTCAGTAGCCCGAGTAATCGCTCACAGAGCGTCTAGTTTCCATTTAATCTAATTTTAAAGTAGGTCTATAATTATTTTTCTATTTATTTTAACTTCTACTCTAAATTCAAAAGCCACTCGAATAGCATTGCAGCATTTCACTGCAGAAACTTATAGTATCATCATTTCTAACACTTAACTTAACTAAACAAGTGAGAGTAACCACATGAGCTCTTTAATTTCTTAAGTATGGTGCTCCGCTCGCGCGGGCCTTCGGCCCGCGCGGGAGCTCCGCTATTAAAATTAAGATAAAAAAATCTGATTTAGATAAAAAAAAATTAAAAATCTTTACAATTGTGCAGGAATTTTCTGACGATTCTTGAAATTATTACGTTATTAGTGGCATCTATTTTTAGTAACAACGTTAGAAATTTCAAAAGAAGTGTTAAAAATGATACAGATGTTTTTGCTATGCAAAAAGAATATTTACCGTAAAAAAAATCTAAATCAGATCAATTGGCGTGAAGTTATACAGCTAATGAAAGAAATTCAAATTTCCCGCCAAATGACCATATAAGGTCAAATTAAGGGCGTAATACACAGCCACACAATGAATTTATTGGAGCAGGGACCTGGACGATGTTGTTTAATAAAAAAGAAATCTCAAATCAAAAAAACTACATTGTGATTTTAAACAACATCGTCCAGGTCCCTGCTCCAATAAATTCATTGTGTGTCTGTGTATTACGCCCTTAATTTGACCATATATGGTCATTTAGCGAAAAATTTGAATTTCTCTCATTTGCTGTAACTTCACATCATTTTATCCGAATAAGATATGGTTTACACCAAAAATCATAGAATTATATAAAGAAAACGAATATATATTTATTACCATTGATTCTGTGAATTTTCTTCATAATGCCAAATTTGGACATGATTTATGACGTCACAATAACAATCACGTGGGATTAATTAAACACTAATTATATGGTAATTTACCAACCTACTATCCTGCCAAGTTTCGTCACATTTGATATAATCTACTTCTGTCTATGGCCTAAAACTCTGTTTTTATAACGGTTCGGGAGGAAAAGCCCTAGCAACCGACAATCGTGCAGATTTGGCCCCTGGGAACACAGGAAACCCGCATCAAATAGGCAAGGTTACAAATTTGAAAAAAAAAATAGACTTTAAATTCATAATTTGTGATATTCTTGATTGCCTTTTTAGGAGTAAAGACGTCCTTGGAACCGAATTCATTTTTTTCGTAAAGCATAGCCATCAGAGCCTTTCTTATCTCTTAGTACAACTACACCATACCACTGTAAACTATGCAGTAAACACCTCAGCCTCGATATAATATAATATAGTTCTTTAGAATTTGACTACAGCCTGTAGAAGTGTACTTGTTTTAATTGTTTGATGTGTACATTCTTAAAATACGAAATGATATATTACCCGCTATCGAATTCAAAAAACATTGTCGTTAATAGGCTTCAAGTCTACGCGACTAGACCGAAAGGTAGCATGGGTAGAAATCACCGAAGCGGCGAATTATTCATAATTAGTTGATTGAGTGCGCGTGGTACTGTAATTAGATACTGTGTGCATTCATCCGCTTCGGTGATTTCTACCTTTCGGTCTTGAAGCTTATTGACGACAATGTCACCTGACAGCTGTACCTTCCACAATAGCCAACATTTTTTAGATAAGCTATATACAAGATTCTTCAAAATATTCTATCATCCGCTGCTTTTTAAGATCGATTCATGTCCAGCCAACCTGTCAATTCTAGCCTGAGTCACACCCGCACTTAATTTTAAGAAAACCTTCGGATGTGACGCAGGCTTGTCAATTCTTTTCTCCTCGTGTTGAATAAATCAAAATTAATTGTTTCGCGTTGTCTTGATTGATCGACAAGAGGCTCACTCCACCTGGTGTTGTTCCAACAAACATGTCTCTTATGTAAATGAAAACCTCTTTCATCCAAACCAGTGAGACCACTACAGTCAATCAGGGAATACTTAAATGAAAGAAAGATTCAAATACAACAAAACTACTGCAAAGGTACTACTTAATTATTCCATTTAATTTAATGAAATCTCACCGAACATCGCATGTTGCGACTGGTTAGTCCAAAAGACATTTAGTGCCTATTTGAAATACGATTTTGTTGGACAACATTGCAATTTATCAAAAAATAACCAATAGTAAAAAACGTTGGAACAGATCATAACAATCGCATGTAATCATATTCAACGAAAATCGACCCTTTCAGATAAAATGGAATTGACTTGAAGAACAAACCAGCCTGATCGACAACATAAACATGCTATTTACCCACAATAATAAGAAGACAAAGGTATACTAGAAATATAATCGCATGGAATCGAAAGTAATCGAATCGTGTGTTGTTGACAGTTTGATTCCTCTGAGCGTAGATCAGTTTTAACCATGATTTGCAATCCAGACCGATAACATTAACCTGCTCTATACCTGCGACGCTAAGAAAAGAATGAAAAGGTACTTATGGATAGTTAATTAACGCTCGTGGCGCGACCTGTTTGTTTCGTCGACATACACATTTTTTACAGACGTTGAGTGCTTTTAGACTTCTCTCAATTCATGATAAAACGTTTTTATTATTTTATATTTTTGGATATTTTTGTTTTATTTTACTTTTTGCCTAATTGTTTTATACTTTTATCCATGTATTTAATGATGAAACGTTTTTGTTTTGTTTTTTTTCTATCTAGGTAGCTGCTTTAAAGTAAAAAAGGTTTACTCTGGAAAAGTTGGGTTAGAAGCTGTCGGGCTTGTTTTGTATAAATTTTAATTTATACCGACATACAACATGGTATCCAGCACGTTTATCTTGATATGTATCACAACTTTACAATGTAAGTATATGACACATCTTAATTGTCACAGTAAACAATTTATACATTCTTAAAGCTAAAAATATACTCGAGTTTGCTTGAATAACAATAGAATCACAGCCATTGCGACTTCATATCACATATACTTTTATCTCCATTTCAATCTGCTTGCTCAGTGAACCTTTAGCCGAGCGTAGTGTTTACAAGTTTTAGTATTGCGATGCTTATTTGCCAACCATTTTAACAATATATTTTCTTAATTTATTTTCGATCTAATAACACTAATGGTTGGCAAAACTATAACAAAATACGTCACTGTACGTCCACCTATTTACATGGCGTCTACTCTTTTCTCTCTAAGTGGCCTTTGTTGTCAGGTGTTTTACTCCTTGTTGAGCAAAAGCTGTCGAATTCAAAAAGTAAATCATACATCATTACTGTCCTCATTACTGTTTTTCGGTATTTTGCATTCCAACTGCTTGTTGTTAAATACGTTTTTGGCGGCTGCTGAGTTGCTCTTCACTTTTAATGTTTTGATTGACGGCAGCCAAAAACGTATTTCAACTAGCCGTCGCCTGAGTTCGCAGAAAGCCGAATTGCTGCGTTAATTAACAAAAGACCGAGATGGTAGAGAAATGAGAAGTTACTGAGCTGATATCATATTTGAAACACGAGTGTGAGTGCTTCATCCGGTTTCCAAACACGAGAAAATTTTGAAAGCACGACACCGCAGGCTTTTATTGTTTTTGTTTCGGCCCTGAAGCCGAAACGGTACTAGAATCAGTTTGCGGACCCATAATTTTCCGCCTCTTCTGTCAACCATCTTATAGTTCAGCGAATCAGATTCCTCGTGAGCAGCATTAGCCAATTACACAACGAGTATGAACCTTCGGTTTCGTAATAAATCTTCGCACGTGGCTTGCCTCGTAATCCAAAATTTATTCACGACAGAAAGTCGTTCAACAAAAATAATAGCCATGAGTGAGACATTCTACACTTTCAAAATTCTAAACTTCTGTAAAATCATCCGTTTTATTTAATTTAATCAACACTATAATAAAAAAAAAACACATAGAGGCAGCACTGTACGGCAGCTGTAGAGGGCCGAAACATCATTGCTTTTAAAGCAATATAGCCTTGTTGAGTGTTTAGACAGTCTGGTTGGCTGAAATGGTCATTAATTATTCATGAGTTTGAGAAGATATGCATGCGACTTGAGCTCCTCTTGTCGTGATTAAATCATTGAATGCGTCTCTCTAGTACATATATGTAATATATACACCTATTTCAAGTAACGTTGTCCATCTGGAATGGTTGATCTGAGACCGATAGGAATTGTGCGAGCTCGTTAAACTGTAATTCAGCACCATTCAAGTGTGATTAAAACAATTTATTTGAAATTTAATGAACTCACAATTCCTATCGGTATCAGATCAACCATTCCAGATGGACAACGTTAATTGAAATAGGTGTACAATAGGAGCGGCCGATCTGTATGGGATGTACAACGGCAAGTTAAAGACGAGCCGTTGTATATCTCATACAGATCGGTCGCGAACATAGTCCAACGTTAGCTCTTTCATATTTTACTTAAATTGTCAAGATAAAAGCAATTCTGGTCGAGAAAATTCAAGTTAAAACTCAGTTATGCAAATGAGGACGATGTTGTATCTAAAGTACAGCCTTCTTCATGGACGCGATTTCTTTTTTTCAAATTCTTAATTATTCATAATTTTTATAAGTAATTATAATGCCGTTTCCAGCTTCCCATCATCCCTTTTGGTCTCGGATTCTACTGATCTAGGCTATGATCATTCGATTCATTCATTTAGATATTCGAGTCCAAAGTGACAGCGTCATCCCAGAATACTGTGCACCTCGTCCGTCTCTCATATCAATCAACTCACCTTATTACAACTACTTCCCTTACTACGTGGAACTGCATCGCTGTGGGGGGTCGTGCTCTTCCGTGAGCCCGCGGATACAGAGATGTTCAGCGGCATCGATCCAAACGATATCAAAGAGTGTATTTGATTTGTCTGATCAAAAAAGTAAAGTTCTTCAGTTTGTTAATCATACTAGATGTAATTGTTCGTGTACGCAAAGTCCTGGAACCTGTGATGATAGACTGGAGATATGGAATCCCGATACGTGTAGCTGTAAATGTAAGATTCCCGCGGGAAAACCATACCCTTGTCCCGAAAACTTCAAGTAAGTTTGTGTAGACTGCATATTAAAATACCTGTTAACATTCTATTTAAAGGTTGCCAGGGTCAATCAATCAAGTTGCCACTTGCATTATAGCGTCATATACTACCAGTACCAGCTGAATGCTTTGACATTTTCTTTTGTTTATATGTCTCAAATTTTCCTGTATTCTCAAATAGGAATAAAGATCTGAATGGGAAAGAAATTTCGTAAAGCATTCTGGTACTGGTTGTAAAATGACGTCATCGTGCAAATGGTCTATTAATCAATCAATATGTTTATTTCAACAAACAAAGTATCATTAGCGTAATTTACAATATTTACTTATTTATATTAATTTACGAAAACGTTATTTAAGAAATATAAAACGGCGCGCGTGTCTATGTACTGTGATATAAACACGAGATGTAGAGCACGAGAGAAGCAAGCTTAGAAACACGAGCGCAGCGAGTATTTCTCTTGCTTCTTGAGTGCTCTACATCTCCCAGCGTGTTTATATCACAGTACATAGACACAAGCGGCCGTTTTATATTTCTTTTATGAAATTTTTTCGCAAAAAAAAGATGCAGAGAAAACTTTTCTACCGAATGTTTTTAAACACGTTACAATCAGAGCGCGCGACAGCATTCGTCATTTTTATTCTCTGTTCTCTCATATAGACATGGCCATCAACCAATCAGAGCGCGCGTTAGATACCAAAAATTTTATAAATAGAAATATTAAAATATTTTTGTACAATAAAGATAGTTTCTGAACAATAGACTTATTCGGCTAATGCGTTGCTATGTATGTTTCCACCCAATTCAAATCTTTTGGGAATAAGATTCTTTGTCTTATGTATTGCAATGTCACGTGGAAAATATTTGGAACAAACGTTTTTATTCCCAGAGGTTTTGAACTGGGTAGAAACGTACATAGCAACGCGTTAGCCGATTAGGTCTATTTTGTTCACGTCTGTAGCTTACGTCACATCCTAGCTTGTTTATGTTTTCTTTAGATGGAACCAGTATATTTGTCGATGTCAGTGTAATCTACCTCCAAAGGACTGTGATGGTATTAAGGTATTTACTATAAATGGAAAATAGCGAGTAAACTAGTATAGGCTGCGTCGGTGTTTGATATAAATGATAGGTAATATAATGAAATTTGTAACACCGTTAAAAATCTTGACTTGACTTTACTGACGTTTCGAGCTTTAGCCCTTCGTCGGAGTAAAAGAGTTAGACTAAAAGAGATACTGAGTATAAATAAGACCCCGTCTACCCGGATCCGGATACTTTTGAAACCGCATACTTTTTGATGCGAATCGGCCTATCGTCCACACGAATCCAGTGAATCCGGTCACCGAAACCGCATACTTTTACTTGAATCCTCCGGATACGCGGAATAGTGTGGACGCAACTATTTCTATGCGGTTTCAGCCGGATCGGAATCGTGTGGACGAGGCATTAGATTTACGGTTATTGTTTAGTATTTACTTCACCTAACTAATATAAAACAGAGCAATATCGGCTTCCACTGCGGTTTAGGCCTCGTCTACACGAATCCGATCCGGCTGAAACCGCATAGAAATATTTGCGTCTACACGAATTCTGTTGATCGTTTCCAATTCGGATTCCCCCGTCAAAAGTATGCGGTTTCGGTGACCGGATTCACTGGATTCGTGTGGACGATAGGCCGATTCGCATCAAAAAGTATGCGGTTTCAAAAGTATCCGGATCCGTGTAGACGGGGTCTTACAATAGTGGCGACATCTTGAAAAGTGAGCACCGAGTCACCATACTTTAGAAGAAATTTGCCGTGCTGATGATATGTCATATTAGAACAGACTGGCTCACTTAGAACATTGCAATATTCTTAAGGCCACAATATAGCGACTCGTTGCTCACTTTTCAAGTTGGCTGTTACTCATATGCATTGTTCTTAGACTGCTAACGGGAACCATTGATATATGTATTTCAGGCATATCACCTTTCGCAAATCTTAAAAGGTCTCATCCAAACAGAATCTAGATAATGCCTACAATGTACATTCATATAATTCACTAGCTCAAGGATTGTATGCTCTAGTCTTTACTTCATAGGTATGGAATAGCCAAGTCTGTGGCTGTGTTTGTAGTTTTGATGCCCTTACAAAGTGCGAACAAGAAAAAATGCAAATGGATAGAGACACATGTAGATGTTATCGCGAGCCACCGCCTGCCACTTTTGCTAGGGGAGGTAAATATTCTTCCAAGTCAGTATATTATAGTATTATAGTTTTAATTATCGTGGGTTTCACAGTCATTTTCTGAATTCCTCGAGAAATAAATCCTGGATATATGATCATTTTAATTTATCATATTCTCTATTTCACAAATTATCAATTTATTCCTTTATTCACTTGTTTCCTCCTTCTTCCCTTGATCCCTTCCTTCCTTACTCACTAACATACTTACTTACTTCTTTCCTTCCTTCGTTCCTTTCTTCCTTTTCTTGCTTCCTTCTTTTTTTGCTATCCATTGTTTCTTCCTTTGTCTTTCCCCTACATTGCTTCCTTCAGTCCTTCTTTCTTTAATTATTCATTTATTTCTCTATCCTTTCATATAAATCTGTTATAAAAATCTGGACAATGGGGAGTGTAATATATGTTCAAGGAATTATGGACATGAAGCCTTATATAATAGCACATGTTCCATTATATAATGCTTCATGTTCATTCTGTCATGTCGTTCATTTATTTTTCTTGAATCTATTCATTCAGCAATTCATTATTTTTTTTCTTTATTCCATTGTTACTATTCTACATTCACTCACCAAGTCTATTCTACATTCACTCACCAAGTAAATCCACTAAATCATGAATCAGCCCTTTAATTTACTTTTGCTTCAAATCGTATATTTGCATAGCTTTTGAGAATAAAATACACGCATTTTCACGCCAATCACTACCCATTATGGCTCTTCTATCAAGCTCACTCGCTCAGACACATGCTATAAACTATTTCACAATCAAAGCTACAGTCCAAACTCTGAAGCCTGCAAAGGATATTGGTATTTATTCTCTTGTTATCGATTTATTCACAGCATATTTTGGTTGCACGTGGTGGCGTTATATGACCATTACATTACATTGATGATGGAACAAATGTATATTTAAAAACGTGACGTGTCATATGCAAGAAATTCTGTTTATATTACCGACATCCTTTGCAGGCTTCAGAGTGTGAACTGTAGGTTTGGCTTTGGCAACGATTTTTGAAATACGTAGATTTATACAACATACTACACTAGGATTGATATTCATTCATGCTTCACTTGCAGGCAAGGGTGTTCCACGAGGTGTCATGATCGGGTGTATGGTTGCTGAGCTATTTCTGATTTTGTTGCTATTTGATGTGTTCTTATACTGTCGCTATGGTGATGGTGTTGTCACGGCAATAAACCGAAGATTCTGCTCCAAAAAGAAACCACATGGTACTGTATTAGACCGAATCGAAATATAGCGACCTGTTATTATTCTTGTCTGGTTAGCCTCGTGTTAACTCAATAGAGGTTTCACATGTATGAGATGCTAGCTAGCCAAAAACAATAATTATTCAAATTGGTCGCATATGTTTGATTCGGTGTATAAACTTAGGTTCTTTCAGTAAATGTGACCATGGTAATAGAGTAATTGTCTTTCACGTGAATAATTGATCAATGTAATTTAATTATATTAGTATTACATATGTTTTCTTTCCGTTTGGACGGAAAGCTTACCACTCGACGAATTATGACCAATCAATAGTCTTAAAAAATATAGTATTTCATTATATTTTTCATTTAAAAGTTAATAAATGGCCTCTCTTAGCTTAGTACTTACAATTTTGATGTGTATGTTTACTTAGATAACCTGCAATGCGTCTCTGTTGCTCATTTATTTATTCGCGTTTTTGTTGTTGTTGTTAATGTTTGTATGCCGCTTTTTATTTGTTTTTCTTCTTTTTGGTTAGTTGGTTAGTATTTATATGTTAATTTGTTTGTATGTTCGTTTGTTTGTTTGTTTGCTAATTTGTCTATTCGTTTGTTTGTTTGTATGTATGCTCAATGACTTTTTATCTGTCTCACTGATTGTCGTCTTTTTTTTCCAGAAGATGTCCCTTTAAAAACAGAAAATGCCGAAACATGTTGAAAGCCAAATGGTCCAGTAAATGAAAGTGCTGAACATTTCGCCCCTTCGGTGTAAGAAGTATAAATCGACGATAAAGAATATATAAAATAATTTGATAATTAATTCTATAGCGCCTGAATTATGTATTATTTAAGAAATGAGCAGGAAAGTTTTATTTCGCCCCGGGGATTTTATACCTGATAAAACACGTGCTGCGAGTTTTTTGAATGACTTAAAAACTCATTAGGGACTGCGCAATAATTATCAGGAGGGGGGGGGGGGGGGTTGAGAATCCAGGGGGGCATAATCTAAACTTATGTCTTGAAAGAGGGGGGGCAACGACCAAAATTAATCAGTGAAGGAGGGGGGGTAACACCTAACTTTAATTTGAAACTGAAAACTCAACAAATTAACAAAAATAAGATGATGTTGGACCCAGTCAATCTGTCAGTCAATAATTTATGACAAAAGTTCTTGGATGGCCAGCGCAGCCTCTCCAACAAAGCAATGGCATCTCTGCAGGTCCCTCAGACAAGCTTGATCTGTGAGAGATGTGAATAGAGAAAGTGTTTCTTGGGTTTCTTGATCAATATCATCAATTTGAGCTACTCCATAGCGGCCAGGGTCATATTCTCCATCAACAGGATTCCTCCCTAGTAACATAAATATTACACAGGCTCTTTTTTTCTGTTTTCAGTTGCCTCCATTTCAGTCCTTTTCTTGGCTTTTCGTTTATTTTCTTTCTTTCTTCTGGCTACTATGATCTTGATTCGGAATCAATAAAATACGTCGATTTATATTTTCTGTAATGCTCTATCAAGTTCCTCATACAGTCGTGAAACATTTTTCTGGATTCCAGTGGTTATTTCATATGTAGTGTCTTCATTAAATTTATGGTGACAGGAGAGCCCTGTTTGAATTTTTCTAGTGCTGCTACTAAAGAGGCTCTCATCATGCATAGACATTTTATGCTTTATGTTTTCCACCTTTTTCTTCAGATTGCCGACTTCGTTTTGCAATCTTTTGATGTTACTGTTGTCATGCGGTTTAGGACTGTATTTTTCGCAAAGAAACCGCTCTGCGCATGCTGGGTTATCTGATATTAAATATTCAAAGCTTGAGTGGCATGTCTTGCTTGAGTGGCATGTCTTGATCTCTTCCATAGTAAAATATTGTCTGTCTTTCCGCTATAAACATCTTTTTCATTAAAGCTAGATCACTACCTGCCCTTTCTTTGTAGCTTGAGAAAAACGTCGGTAACAGTTCATTCCCAAACACACTAATCTTCTTCTTTAATTTGCATCTTAAAAAAAACACACACACACATTTGAAAGAACTTCAGAGAAAGCAACTCTTGAGGATATCGATATGTCTTCATCGTCTGTTGAGACCTCATCGGAGTCAGAAACGAGTGACTCTGAGCAAGAACCGTACACTGAATCATCTGATTCTGACGTTGAACCTTTTTAACGAGGGGGGGGAGGGTTGAAATGTTGCAGTCCTATTTTTTCCGTTATGGTAGGGGGCAAGGCGTAATGTTCTTCATTTGTGAGGGGGTAGTAATTAACTTTTTCGATTTTTTCGCTCATTTCTCAAACCACCCACCCCCACCCACCCCTCCTGATAATTATTGCGCAGTCCCTTAGTTATGTATTTATGACTTTTGGTCCAATATCGATGAAACTATGCATCGATATGAGAAAACAAAAGAAAAAGGAAGGTTGTTTGCATTTGGGAATTGACCTACAGTAATAGTAGAGGAATGCTAACGAACTTGATAACATTAAACGTGTTTTTGTTGCAACCTTTTCATCGTCGGTTGACTCAGTAGTATGATGGCTTTTGAAAAGCGGTGATACAGCCATGCAGAAAATCTCGGTCCTGGCATTGGTTCTCCAAAAATGTGCCATTATCATTCGAATTCCTTCCAGGACTTAAAGTTTCAAACGTAGATTACCGTATTCACTCGAATATTAAGCTCCGCCGCGCTTATTAAATGGCGCTTATTCGGGGGCGGCGCTTATTCGAGTCAATACGGTATGTGTTATAAAATGCTTTCTTCGTGACCAGAGAGAAGCATCGGATTGGACAAAATGGTCATGAATTTTTAAGAGATATTATTAGGCTCTTCACAATTAAGAAACATTTCTAGTGTAAGTAATAATTTTAAGAAAATGTTTTGTGTTTATAATACCTATATACATGTAATATTCCTACACTTATAAATGAAAGACCCCTAAAACTAGTCTACACACAAGGATTATAAACCTTTTTACATTTTGTTTATAACATGATAATTATTATTATTAAGAAAGACCTTCCTGTTTTGTCCAACTAATTAAATAAATCTCACTCCACATTTCAAAAAATTATCAGTCTGCCAAAAGAATTTGAACTTTTTTAATCCCCTTAATTTAATAAAGATACACTTTGGATGAAAAATGCAATTTTCTTCTGGCGTTTACGTACAAGTAGCTTATCATCAGAAAAGCTGAAGAAAAGAGTTCTTCACGTGGAACTAATGTCAAGTTCTCATAACTCAATTAGTGAAATACAAACTAGTGTGAACGTGCATATTGTTCCTCAGTTAGCTGTGAAGAAAGTAGACAAAACGTTATTTCCCCAGCTGAACGTTCCCACAATTTCTTTACAACAACCGCCTGTTATCTCAACACAAGTAATTTTATCAACCAATCTTTCGTTAGATCTAGATGCTGTTAACATTGTTTTCAAAAATTAATGAATAAGCCCTTAACTTGAGTATCAAGTCGGGGGTGGACTGAAATATCAAGTCGGGAGGGGGATCAAAGCTACCTAAATACCTGATATTTTTTCCTTAGATACACGAATAGCTTTAACGAAATGCATAAAATATAACGTTCAAATACACAAGAAGAAAAACTTTTATTTAATTTACTCCAACAACATATCTTAAATTTTGAAATAAATGAAATTTCCATTGATATCCGAATATGCCGAGGAAGTCTTCCAGCTAGTATAATTTAATTACATCCTTTTCGTAAAGTAATCATTTATTCTAATGCGTACAGAACTTGTCCATTAGTTTTTCAACCACCGGAGCAGATGGCAAAACAGTGTGTGACTTATACATCTATTTCTAAAATCATATCGTCGCCTTCAAAGCTACAGTCCACATTCTGAAGCCTTCAAAGGATGTCGGTATTTCCAGTCAAGTTATATATCAATTTATTCATAGTATGTTTTGATTTGTACGTGTTTGTGTTATATGACCATAACAAGCTGATGTAGTGGTACATGAAGAAACAAATATTTCTTGAAAAATGTGTAATAAATTGTATAGCAAAGGATGTTCATACTACCGGCATCCTTTGCAGGCTTAGAGTGTAAACACTTTTGAAACAGGTGGTCATTTGAACATGCGCAATGAGAATACCATGCATACATTGAAGTAGTCCAGTGAACGTTATCTACGACAAGTTCTGCGTTCTGATTGGCTAGTCATAGAACGTAGTTTATTCGATAATAAACATGAATAATAGCGAAAAACTAGAATAGTTTAAAAACTTGTATTGTACATGTAAACTAGGTTTAGAACAGCCTTTGCTTCTTGAATTCTAGCGCTGTTAAAGTTACAAAACGAGCTTCACCTATTAGCTCTTGAACAGCCATCTACCTGGGGAAAGACTGTTTGAAGGTTTGTGCCCGTTTTTCTACTGAAATAATAATACTTGCTGAGTAATATAAAGTGTTCATAGAGCGACAAAAAGGACGTTGAAGCACTTTCAATGAACTTTTGAGACTGGAACATTGAATTTCTAGAACTTTAATTAGTATTTTGAATTATTCGTTTGAAAGTCTCGGAAAAGTTCTATGTCATTTTATATTATTTATATACATAAAAGATTTTTAACTTACTTTAAAAAAGTACTTTATAGCATAATGAAAACGTATATTTTAATTATTCTATTCATTCGGAGAAGTAGACTTTTGATATGAAGACCCATATGATAGTCTGAATAATTTAATTCGTAATCTTCTCAATATTAAACTGGATTGTTTTAAGGTGGCTCGACTGAGTATTTTTGAAGGGCCACCGTCGCTGTTTGATCGCAAAGTACGTCGCGCGTAGAAAAATAATTTCAGATTAATTTTCATAGCGAGTTCAGGCATAGACTGAAGTTTGTTCTGATGTTTCAAATATTGCAATCGGAACTAGCAATAATTTTTTATGATAGAAAAGTAGTTTTGACAAATACGACAATTTTAGGCGAAATAGAGTTTTCTATAAAACCGCATTAGTTGTTTCACAAACTTCAGATCAAGGTCTTTGTTGTTGCTGAAAATAAAAGATTTATATGGAGGCATTTTTGAATAAAGCGCTTTTAAACATTTACACAACAAATAAATTAAATTAATCAAGCATCCATTTCACTTGATCAAAAACATCACTACAAAAGCTCAGAAAAAGTTGCTTTTGGTCTCATTTGGTCAACAAATGTCTTAGTTATCCGTCTGGCGAACATGAACGAAATCACTTCAGGCTATTAGGACATACATGATTTTTCGTTTGGTGAGATATAACTGCGCTTTTTCTTCTTTTGTCTAATATTGCACACATTTTTACAAAATATTTCAAAACTTAAAATTTCCTTGATGAATTTTTTTCTTACCGCAGCATTGGCTTTTTGAAATAGTTACTCATCGAGCCCTGCAGTTTTATGACCATTGATAGATTGGAAGATATCGAAAATAATTTTCAAAATAGGTAAACTTTTCGACCGCTTACTCAAGGCTCGCATTGTTTTGGTTGTCCGAGACCGCTATTGTCTATATTTTTTACTCAAGTTGTGAATTCCGATATGCATTGTCACCTCACAAACAACACCAGTGATTTTTCGCTTTTTATCAAGTTTAGTTAGAGGCATGTTATTCGAAGTACTGCATATCAGCTGGAATTGCGTTACCAGCACCCATCATAACCGTCCTTTGTCATTTATAATATAATATTCAAGCGATCACATTCGGAGCTGCTCAGCTAACGAACGGTAGTCAAGTGTTGTTTGTGAGGTGACAATGCATATCGGAATTCACAACTTGAGTAAAAAATATAGACAATAGCGGTCTCGGACAACCAAAACAATGCGAGCCTTGAGTAAGCGGTCGAAAAGTTTACCTATTTTGAAAATTATTTTCGATATCTTCCAGTCTATCAATGGTCATAAAACTGCAGGGCTCGATGAGTAACTATTTCAAAAAGCCAATGCTGCGGTAAGAAAAAAATTCATCAAGGAAATTTTAAGTTTTGAAATATTTTGTAAAAATGTGTGCAATATTAGTCAAAAGAAGAAAAAGCGCAGTTATATCTCACCAAACGAAAAATCATGTATGTCCTAATAGCCTGAAGTGATTTCGTTCATGTTCGCCAGACAGATAACTAAGACATTTGTTGACCAAATGAGACCAAAAGCAACTTTTTCTGAGCTTTTGTAGTGATGTTTTTGATCAAGTGAAATGGATGCTTGATTAATTTAATTTATTTGTTGTGTAAATGTTTAAAAGCGTTTTATTCAAAAATGCCTCCATATAAATCTTTTATTTTCAGCAACAACGAAGACCTTGATCTGAAGTTTGTGAAACAACCAATGCGGTTTTATAGAAAACTCTATTTCGCCTAAAATTGTCGTATTTGTCAAAACTACTTTTCTATCATAAAAAATTATTGCTAGTTCCGATTGCAATATTTGAAACATCAGAACAAACTTCAGTCTATGCCTGAACTCGCTATGGAAATTAATCTGAAATTATTTTTTCACGCGCGACGTACTTTGCGATCAAACAGCGACGGTGGCCCTTCAAAAATACTCAGTCGAGCCACCTTAATAAAAATGGTAATTATCTCAGTGATAAGAAAGAATTATTCTGCACTGTGCATCATATTTACAAAGAACAGAGAAGTCGTACACATTCAAAAAGCCGAAAAAGATGAAAGGGTTAAGGACTCGCGCGGAACTTTTTATTAGAATTTATCTCAATATTAATGAGATACTATGCAAGAAAGTTTAAAGAAAACTTAATTCCTTTTGACCTATATCTCGTGGTTGGAAGTCATATGATCTTATTCATGATTTAATTCAAAAATGTTGGTGTTCATTTGCTGTAAATAGATAAATGTATTTGGCATTACCTTTAAAATGATATAATATATAGTTTGCTATTTTACGTTCAATTCTGACGTAATGAGAGCGCTTTTACAAAGAGACACCGCAAACCTATCGAAAGCACCAGCTAACTAGCGAATACGTGCAGAACAAGCGGCCTTATATTTGTTATGTTGTTTTATAGAGACAATGTGATGTGCTTGACTGATATCACAGCCTGATATCAGTACCTGTTGTGTTGTATATAGAGACAATGTGCTTGACATTATCTTGAATTCATTCATTCACGTCAATGAGCACTTTTCAAATCAGTATGATACTTATTCAATCATGCCAATGGTATCACTGAGCTCTTCTTAAGCTGTCTTCTAAATGGATCATTTGTTAAAGAAAAGTCGATGACACTTCACCAATAGAACAGGCCCGGGGGTTACAGGCTACATCGTGAGAAGTACAATTTAGTGAGCTTACTATTAATCCTTTTATTCCGACGAAGGGCTAAAGCTCGAACCGTAAAGTAAAGTTATAAAGTCAACATTTTTTATGGTGTTACAAATTTCATTATATATTACCTATATCGTTATACTATTAATCCAAGGGGGGACTCAGAGGTAAAAGAATCGGTTATGCAGGTAGGTCATTACAAAAAATACCCCTTAAAGATACCGGAAGTCCTTTAAAAGGTCGTGGCATGGACAATTTTTAACCCCTCGGTGCAATTTACTAAAAAAGAAAACTTGGTTATGTAACCGAGAATCGGTAAGCTTTTAACTTTTTTCGATACCCTAAAATACCAATAAATGTGTCGAAATTCTACATTTTCCTTTTGATACTCTTAAAGATACCAAATCGCTGATTTTTAGGACGAGCATACCCGATACTTTTACCCCTGAGCTACCCCCCCCCCCCCCTCCCCCCACTCCTCTCGCCCCTTTTGTCTTTGACAAAGAGAAACTTTACTAATTGTGAATTTCGAAGTTCATGGCGTATATATTTGGCGATCGTGTTCATTTTGGGGGTCATGGCAATTGAGTGTCATTGCTACAGCCTATTTTCCTCTTTATTTCTCATGAACACTAAGACATTTGTTCTTTATTTCTGTTTTTCGGGGTATTTTGAAACCTTATTCCCGACAAGGATTGTCACTCTTTCATAAGCCATAAGGTCCAAAGCGTCAGTAAGTTACCTTTTTTTACTCCGAAGAAGGATTAACGTCCAAAATGTTAGTAATTGATAAATATAACACGTTTGTTTAAAAAAAAAAGATACGAATTTAATTTTACTGTACTCCAGAGAAGGATTAACGTCCAAAATGTTAGTAATTTATAAATATAACACTTTTGTTTAAAAAAAAAAAAAGATACGAATTTAATTTTACTGTTCTCCAGAGAAAGATTAACGTCCAAAATGTTAGTAATTTATAAATATAACACGTTTGTTTAAAAAAGAATAAGATTCTTTATAGATTTTCCTTGAAAATATGTTTGTTTGACAATTTCATGAAGACCAACAGCAATTTTTCATTGACAGGTTTTGTTTGGCAAAGTTTGGATCTATAATAAATTATCTATAGTTGTAGACGTTTTCCTTGACAAGCTTAGTTTGTTACTATTCCTTGGCAGGTTTTTCCTGTCGTCTAGTATATAACCCACATGCGTAACGTATATGTACTTGACAATACTTTCTAGACAAAGAAAAGGTAGGATGCCAGCTTTCCACAGACGAGAGTGCTTCTCAGCGCTTCTCAAGTGCTCTATTTAAAGTGCACCTGACGCCCTTCATGATATTTTGCAAAACTGTTGTGCATGAGGTGTATAATAAGTGTACTTGATATTTCTTGATCTCGACCTCTCCTTTTTGAGATATGAACATTTGAAATCTGAAAATGCAAATGAGGTGGCGTCATCCCAGGAATTTGTCAAAGTTTTGTTTCAAAGCTGACAGCAAGCTTGTTTTTGTAAAGTAGTAAAAATGTTAATGACAGTGTGAATATTATAGTAATACAGATATTGAGCTTTATAAAATTGCTATAATTATTTCCAGAGAACTTTTGTATATTTAATGAGGCCTGGGATGACGTCACTTCATTTGCATTTTCAGATTTCAGATGTTTATATCTCAGAAAGGAGAGGTCGACATCAAGCAAAATTAAGTACACTTATTATGCACCTCATGTACAACAGATTCGCAAAATATCATGAAAGGCGTCGACCAGGTGCACTTTAACAATTAGACCCGAAGCCCGAATGTGCTAACGGTCAATAGCCCTATTTGACAGGTAGCCCTTGAGGGAGAGAGGTCGTATCGTTTAAGTATCCACCAACCCGTAGGTCAAACTTAAAATCTTCAGAAATAATGACAACAAAGTTAGTAAATGAACAAAATATTTTTGTGACTTGGTCACGCGTGGCTCAAATGTTGGCAGGTGATAATAGCTGGCAGCTTTGCAAAGTGTTCATTCAAAAAGACAAATTCAAAACAGAAAACAGCTGTTAAAGAGAAGGATTTCAAAACTCATGAGTTATGGCAATATTCTTGAGATCAGTTACAAGCTTGTAATTAAGGGATTAAGGGATTAAAAGAAACACAACATAAACAACTGATCACAGTTTAAACCCAGGGGGGGGGGGGGGTACTCCCTTTGTCCAAGTGGTAGGGGTGATCGGCGGAGATTTTGAAAATGACCCCTAAAAGGTACGCTCAGATACAAATCAAGCAGAGTAAAAACGACCCTTAGAACTGATTTTTTAGCCAAATCTCTAAATGGACCCTAAAAGGTACGCACTGGAAATATTTTAACCCTAAAAGGTACGCCGATCACCCCTACCACTTTGATAAAGCGAGAACCCCCCCCCCCCCCCCCCCCCCCGGAGTTTAAACCTGAAATTGGACTCATTTAGCGCATGAAAAGTTACTTTGAAATGAATGAATGAATGAATGAATGAATGAATGAATGAAAACTTTATTTAACGAGGAGACCTCATCACCCTAAGGTGCTTTTCATGAGGGACCTCAAATAAGCACATAAATTTACAAATTATAAGAATAAGAGTATACAAAAGAAAGTATAAAATATATATGATTTAAAATTACAACCCTAAAAACTATAATAAAAATAGAAACTATAAATACAAATATACAATAAAATACATAAATTATCTAATAGTCTATAATTATAATGCTAAATGCTAGTGAAATAGTTTTTCTTAAAAATTGCAAAAGACGCTGAAGACTTAAGAGTTTGCATTTTGACTTGCTGTTCGTTTTATGGTTGGAAATTGGCAGATATTTCTCTGGGTTCGCTTAAATAATTTTTACATGTTTGGATTAAGGTGAGAAGTTAAATTAATTAATTTATAATCTTGGTTAAAGTCAAAATTGAATGTGAAAAATTTTTGCTTTCGTTTTGTATTAATATATAATATATAATTATAATTATAATATATTAAATATCGACTAGTGGCTATTTGTTTTGAGGAACATCTAGTTTCCAAGGGCATTAATCACAGCATTATGCCCGAGATCTTAACTGCTCTATTGTTCAACAACAAAATTTTCCGTGCACTATGTATAGTTTAGTAAACGAGCTGGAGTGTTTTATAAGTGAGTATACACTTCAAGTTCATTTAATTTCGAAAAACCTCATTATTCTACCTTAATGCAATTATTTCTTCATTCACGTAATGCAGTCATTTGACGTGTATCCAAATTGAATCTCAAAACAAAATCCTGTGAAAACCAATTTTTACAATTTGCCAATGGCCATCATTAATACAGCGTATTATGACTCAAGATGACCATGTTAATTAAGAGTTGCATAATTACATCATAGTTATATTTGTAAACATGTTAATACTTGTAAAACCACCAGGTTTTGACATAATTGAATCAATCTCAAAATTGAAAACGTTTAGTTTTAATATGACGCAAAATAAAAATCACTATAAATTTTGTGAAAATTCAATAAAGTTAGTTTAGTTAAATTTAGTTTACCGTAATATGGGGTGTTTAGGTAAAAAAATATTCACTTTCAATATTGTAAAATTCAAATAAAGTTAGTTCTCTGCAATCACAAAACACCTGTTTATTTGATCCGTTTAAAAGAAACCGTTGTACCGTAAACTAAGCGAAAACCAAAAACAGAATAAATGCACAATGAAGCTAAATATTTGAACAAGAACATACCCACGATCATTAATAATGATTACAACTTGTGAAAGGATACAAAATACGACAAATGACAAAGCACTTCAGCCCTTGTTCGAGAGAGTTCTATTCTACAAGGAAATTAAATTAATAAAGCTCGGCCGTTTAACGTCGGTAAACAGGAACTAGATCAGTTAGGATTATTAACTCAGCTGTGTACACCACTTTTAATAAGTTTGACATCGTACAGCAGCTGTTGATACTAATACTGAGGCATTATGGGTATACATATTATCCGGCTTAAAACACGAAAAGGCCTATTACCAGGTACATGCAATTATAAACGGTCTACTATACCAAGGGCATTGATGTTCAGTATTGTAGAGATATTATGGACCCGTACACATAAACACGAATAATATATTGACGTGCAAACAACACTCTCGTCAAGAAACGGAGGTTATATACTACTTGAAAATACGCCGAAAATCAGTCCAACGACGTTTTGATTTCCTAGAAAGAGCCAATGTAAAACAGCAATTTGAGAGCGGTTACAGAATTCCAGAGCTATAGCTTTTCAGAAACTGACCAACAACATTTCTCGGAAAGGTAAGATTTAATGATTTTCTAGCGCGTTCTTGAGCTTGATTGACTGAAAAGAAGTCATAATGAGTTACAAGTCAGTTGTCAAATTTATTCGGCCACACTTGCTGTTTGTAGTGTGACTGTACGAAAACCAAAAGTCAAAACATAGATTTGAGGAATTGTGTAATAACGTACAGTTTGGATTTCGAGTGCTGACTTTAAAGTACAAATATGGAATTTATAGCATAATATGCGAGTGATGTTTATTTACTTTGATCAGTGAAAAGGCTAGAAGATTTGATGCAGTTTCCTAAAATCGAGAAAAAGCAAGTACACGATTGAATTTCGAATGGGATATATTACGGTTGGAAACGGTGAAATGACAGTTTAGTCAGCGTTGTCAACGTTTTCATTTATGATTTATTGACTTTCATCGTATAATGAAAATTAACTATACCTTGTTGGAGATTGTTTCCAACAAGGTTTATTTAAGTTTCATTACGATGAAAGTCAAATAATTATGAATGAAAATGTTGTCAACGCTGAATATTACAGTGCGAATCGAAAAACCTTGGGCACCCAGAAATATTTAATTTAAGAAATCGTTTATTGTACGTTGGAGAACTCACAAACAACTATAACGACAAACGTTAATCATACTACACATCAGTCAAAGTTCTTGCGGTGATATAGTTGTTTGTGAGTAGTTCAACGAATAATAAATGATTTCTAAAATATTTGTAGGTGCCCATGGTTTTTTGATTCGCACTGTAAATAATATATTCTTTGATATAACTAATATTTTATTGTAAAACTAACCCGGCACTAAATGTTGAACGACGTTTTGTGTTCCTCTAGCTCTAACACCGTTATCAAGCCGAATTCAAGACACTAATAGAGAGTTTTTTCAGTTCTAATTAATCTTGTTTTCAAAAAGTTGATTAGAATTGAAATAATTTAATTAAAATTTAATGCAAGTTGGAAATGACTCACAGAAGAAATAAAACTGTCAAATTGGACTTCATTACGCTGCATCTCAGTTGAACATCTAGAATACGAATTGCAAACTCTTAAGAAACTAACTTTTATGCTGTTAAAATACGATGAAGTTTCGCAGTAATGAATGGTGTGATATTTTGATTTTAATAGAAATCGCTTTTAGTGAAGACTCTTTTATTTAAATAAGATGGGATTAGGACTGATTAGAGTCTTAAAGTCTTTAAGATTCATTTATCGTTGATCACATAAAGGATAAGAAAAGATGTTATAACGTTTCCTTTTGATCTTTCTCCAATTTTGGTTTGGTATGGTATGGTATGGTATTTGTGTCAGATACAACGTTTTGTTTCCCACTACAAATTATAGTAGAAAGCTAGTCGTTCCTAAGATTTCAGTTCTTGCCAAATGTTCTATTTATAAGGTTTTCCCTTAGGTTTTTCCTCAATTACGACTAGGGATTCCGCAACGCCTTGGCATCATGGAAAAATACTTAGACTACGAGTAGTGCCTTTTTTAATTTTCTCTCCGGTTTCCGCGTGGAAAACCAGCTTTTTTAAAAAGGCCCGCACGTCCACGTTTTATAAAACTAATTTTCTGAATCCGGAGGGAAAAGTAGGGGCTGCTCGCAGTCTACAAAGTACTAGTGTTGCTGTACTAGTGTTTATTGCTGATAAAAATAACACATGCATGAAACTGATAATATTTCTTTCTTAACCATAACAGGAAATGAAGGACAAATCGAGCATCATGCTACCTCCACTTGACATATTCGTCATCACCGTCTACGTCATCCTCATAACTGTTGACGTCATCGGTAACTCCCTATTGGTTTACATCATCTTATCATACAATAGACGCCAACGAAGACCACGTGACATGATAGTTCTAAACTTGAGCGTCGCGGATCTTATGGTTGGGGTTTTCTTTTTTCCGCGTCACTTGCTGCGTCACGCATTCACGCATCCTGTTGGTCACACAGGTGACATGTTGTGTAAGTTCGTGACGGGAGGTAACTTTTCCTGGATTGGTGCAACGGCATCTAGTTTCTGCATAGTGGTGTTAGCTTTTGAGAGATATTTCGCGGTTATTCATCCTTTAAAACATCGCTTCAATGTCAAGAGGGTTAAGCTAACCATTATTGCATGCTGGCTTTATGCATGTATAACCATGGCCCCCCTTTTTTTCGTTCTCGAAAATGATCCACCAAACAACTCTTGTGTCGAAAACTGGCCAAGCCCAGTCACAGCGACGGCTTTTTCAACTGTGACTCTGATCCTTGTCTTAATCATCCCTGTTATTCTAATGTCGTACTTATACGGCCGTGTGATCAAACGATTATGGTTTAAAAAGACCTCTACAGTTCACCCTGTCACGCAAAACTTCGCTCTCAAGTCACGTAAGAGCGTGACTAAAATGCTCCTGATTGTCACGTTTATTTACGTCGTCTGTTGGGCAACAGATCTTATTATGTATAACTTACTAGCCTCGCAGTGGAGCAATAGTGACCCAATATACAGTCTTCCAGAAGCCTTGGTTCTTCTAAACTCGAGCGTCAACCCCATCGTCTTCAGTTTATGTAGCCAGCGGTTTAGAAAACAACTTGTGAGCATGCTCAGAAGGGAAAAACTTAGCAGTGTAGGGGTGCTAACGGGAGTACGAGGCGATGGAGATGAAAACTCTAAGGTTGATGATAAAACTAATAACGATCCTGCGATAAGCTATCCACTGGAAGGAATGGAAGTAAAACAATAGTTTATATCGAGGATGACTTGTGCCTGCGTTTCTAAGAAACAATTGGAGTAAAAATGTACGATAACTAGAGGTTTAACTAGTGTGAACTGCGCCGGCGTTTCTAAGAAACAATTGCAGTAAAAATGTACGATAACTAGCGGTTTTTAAAAGGTATTTCCCAGTAGTTTCTTTAATGACCACACTTCCCATTTTCATTTAGAGAATTGATCAACTTTCACTGGTCTAATCAAGATGTATTTTGCACCAGATATAAAGCATAGATGTAAGTTTTGATTGATGTCTTTCAATTTAATTTATGTTTCTATGGCAACATAAAACAAAGATGGCGGAAATAGATTTTCTAAAATATCTCGTATTTTCGATGAGCTTCAGAAAAATGACTATATAGGTGTTAAACTTCACATTCATGCGCTATTAATCTGACCATAATTAGGATGTTGGATTAGAGTGATTTCAAACAAATCACAAAAATGATGTTTTTGTGAATGATTTAAAATCGCTCTAATCAAACTTCATGAATCTGATGTGACGTTTAACACCTATATAGTCATTTTTTTCTGAAGCTAATCGAAAGTACGAAATATTTTAGAAAAACCTATTTCCGCCATCTTTGTTTCACGTTATTTTAAGTTGTCATAGCAACACCAATTGAGTTGAAATTGACATCAATCAAAATCCCCCATCCCCGCTGCAAGCATTTTAAAATTACTGAACAGCCCGCGACAACATTCAAAGTGTTCTTTAGGCCCTATAGCTACTCACGAAAATTGCACAACTCTTCTTTCGGGGACATCTGCTCATGTCATTTCCCATCATAATTGTACGACGTCACAAGTATTCATCAACGTGGTGGTTTAATAGGTTTAAACAGCGTCTCAAACTTATACATATAACGTCATTGTGTAGTTTATAGTTTTTTTTTACATCGATTAAATGAAATGTATCAAATGGATTCAAGCAGTGTCTCAAAACAACTGCCGTGTAAGAATTGGACAAATTGACCTGGATGGATTTTCAGCAGTGAAACTGAGTCAAACCTTCAAATAATACCGGAACCATGATGAATGTCAACTGCTTTTAAATTTTGATTTGGTATGTATATTTTCCTTGATCAGCGTCAAGACCGGTTAATATACTGACCACAGCTAGCGGAACTAGTTGTTACACCGGAAACAATTTGTTCCTCATATACTACCTCACGTTCATGGTTACTCAGTAGCATGTGCACAGCCCTCTCCACCCCTCCCCGTCTAAGGGGAGTTGAAGATACAACAACGCTGACACACCTAGAGAGAGATATAGTGTGAAGTCAAGTGTCTTTAAGAAACTAGACAGCAAAACTTACACAGGTAGCCCAAGCTCATTGTCTAACAACATTGATAACCCGTGAAACAAAATTAAATAGTCAAGGTGTAATAGTCAAATAGACACAAAAGAAAACAATGGAATTAGAGACTGCTAAAGTGTATTAGTCTAATATCTAATTCAAGGCATTTAACCCGTGAAACAAAATTAAATAGTCAAGGTGTAATAGTCAAATAGACACAAAAGAAAACAATGGAATTAGAGACTACTAAAGTGTATTAGTCTAATATCTAATTCAAGGCATATAACCCGTAAAACAAAATTAAATAGTCAAGGTGTCATAGTCAAATAGACACAAAAGAAAACAATGGAATTAGAGACTGCTAAAGTGTATTAGTCTAATATCTAATTCAAGGCATATAACCCGTAAAACAAAATTAAATAGTCAAGGTGTAATAGTCAAATAGACACAAAAGAAAACAATGGAATTAGAGACTGCTAAGGTGTATTAGGCTTAACAATTTCTTTTCACTTTTATTAAACATGTCATAAAATTCCATATATAATTCACTATGGCACATCAAATATGTATTTTTTATAATTTCATTTGTCAATGTTGTCAGATAATGAGTTTGGGCTGCCTGTGGTTCTACTAGAGGTTAATCTAAAATCATGTGCAAAATACCTTTATCATATTATCCGTTTTTTACATTCGATTTACATGAATTAAAAGATTTCAATAATATTTTTCCGTTTCCTCCTCTCCCCTGAATCAATGTTGAGTTTTGGAAATATGAAACTTGTCATGTGAAAGGTCAATCAGCATTGCTCTTGGGGGAAGGGGGTTTGCAAATCAAATTGATACATTTTGTATATTTTTTTAACAAACGAAAACGCTCATAAAAATGTGACAATGTCCCAACAATTTTGAATATGATAGTAGTTGGGAGATCAAGAGCAATCTTAGTTCGCAATCAAACAAGAACTTTCTGTATTTTTTTCGTTAAACCGGCCTCGTTTTTATCAATGTTTTTATTCCCTTATTTTACCATTATTTTATCCCCCCCCCCCCCCCCCGCCCCATTACCTAATCCAATCTATCAGTTGAACCGTCTATCTTCTTTTTACCCCCCCCCCCCCCCCCCATTAACTGATCTAATCTAGATCATGAACCGTCTATCTTCTTTCTTCCTAACTTTCGTTCCTCTGCTTTCATAATTATTTTGGGGGGGGGGGGGGGGGGAAGTCGGCAATATTGAGGGGGTCACGTTATTTTCGAAAGCTATATGGGGGGGGGGGGGGTTGTTTAAGTAAAACTGCACGAAATATAGGAGGTTATGATATTTTTACCAACCACGAGGGGGGGGGGGGGGGTTGGGTAATATTTGAAAAAGACAACAGGTGATTCTGCCGACCCCCTTCCCCCTATACACTAATCACTGAAAGCCCCCTTAATTTTCACTCGAATATTTCTGGCAGTTGTCAGTTTTAGAAGAACCACCTGGTGTTGTCAACTTTATTGAATTCAGGAACGGAATGAAACGGAACTGAGAAAATTGATCAGTTGAAAGACGGGACTGAAACAAGGTCGGGTTACAAAACATTTTTGATAAAGTTCAGGAGTGCATATTTTATTATTTTGTTTATTTTCATTTCGCCCTTGTTTCTCCGTTTTGATACATTCGACCCTGAATTGATTTTTGTATTTAAAAAAAAAACTGAAAAAACCTCTGATTTAAAATGCATGACACTAATGGGCTCTAGCTTGTTGTTTCTGTTTTATTTTCTTCAAGTTCCCAATCACGATCATTCATGCATCTTTTTCCACGTCCTTCCACGTTTCCAAAAACTAGCACATTTACCGGAACAAAATTCCTATGTCATATGCATTCAAATTAGCACGGACCGGATGTCAAATATTGCATGAATAATAATTAACTCATTGACAGTACGCGTCACTGATCCAGCATGCCTAATGCTCGCGCTGCATCGATTCATAAACACGGCTAACTACAGCTTTTAAAGTCATCAACATCTGTCACCCAAGTACTCCTTTTAATTCAAGACAAGAAAGAAGAAAAACTACCAGAAAAACTGAGATCTGGACAGTTATCAGGTATGAATGTACAGTAAATCCATCAAGTCAACTTTGACAAATCGATCAATTTGAATAGCACCCGGCTTGCGGTCATGAAAGTTCACCACAAGTTGCAACTTTTCCCACGTTCGATCAACTAGTTATAAGTGATTGTTTTAAACTTTTGAAGACTTTTTGAACAGATTATTTTATAATTTGTAGGATATTTATTATTGGTTGTCTGTTTACATCGATTCTAGTTCATTTATTGATCAATATCTTCTTTGAGACAAGAATGTGCTGGAATCCTTTCTATAAACCAATTCGCGATGATAATTCCAAGAAATTTAAAGTATCCATAAAGCATTCGATACCCAAATTGTTGATAATTTGAGCTGAAATGTCGGGAATCTATCGTTGAAACGTTACAGCTTAATGTTTGTTTACGCATGAAAGAGGTTTGTACATTTCATGTTATCTTGTCCTGTGTCAGAAAGCCGAAACGAAATGTTGCTTTCTAAGCACAAAAATTGATTAACCATCTATTTCTTTAACTAGTTCTCTTTGCTAATTCGTTTTCATTCGGTAAAATGTCTTTGATTTGTGCTCTTTGTCCACATTATTAGGTAATGTCTGAGTGTATTTTTTTAAAGAATGTGATGGAATTAAATTATATGCTGAAATCAACAAGACAATGCATGTACTATAAATTGAATAATGTAATTGCTTATATTCGCGCTATTATCATTTAATTAGTGTATTGTTTGCTCATGTAACCTTATTTTTAAAGTAAATTCATTAAATTTTTAACATTCGGAGTATCACACTATGAATGGCCTCCTGGCTGCGATGTGTGTGTACGTACGTCAATAGCTAAGCACTGCTGCTAAAACCTCTAGTGACTCTTGATTAATATTAACCATTAACAGAACAAAACCTCTTGTGACTAATTACAAAAATACAAGCTCGTTTGTTGTATGCTACATGTACAGTATCTTATTCTGTTCGAAAATGCGTCGATGCGTAGTAAAATTGATTAATTTGTTTTGTTATTGTATATGTTGCTGTGTTTGTATATATTTATGTCAACCTTGCAAAATAATATTCTCTTTCATTTTCCTTTTTCTTTTTTACTGAATACCTTTAATAAGATATTCAGTGGGTAAAATGTTTGTTATATTTCATTCATGAATTGTATTGCTCATGTTGTATGTATACCAGATTGAGTTGTTTGCTTTGTACTGTAAGTAAGAAAGAAATTATATTAATTAATTGTGCTAGTTACCTTGAAAATTCATTTAATCAAAATTAATATTTGTATCATTAATGACAGTAAGTGAGTTACAGTGTAAGTTTTTAATGAGTATGCATGTTTGTACCATGAAGCAGCAATATCCATAAGTGCATGTTGTCAATTAAGATACACTCTGGGTGTGTTTCCCAACGGAAACGCTGCCCTTTAGTTGTGATAACCATTGCCCCATTCAAGCCAATTACAATAGTATACATGTATTCGTACGAAAGCTCAGTTCATTAAAATCTTAGCTTTTTTATAGTTGATACAAATTGATTTACAGTATGATTCCTATATGTATCAACTGCAGGCTATATTTATTTGATATTTAGTATGAAGAGAGGGTGGCCAAGGAGGGGTCGTCATTACGCGTAGTCACAAATCAATATTTATGGTTTCCAATATTTATGATATTCACACATCACATACAAATTTAAGTCACGTTCAACATAGTATTCACATACACCTACTTGCAAGAACGTTGTCATACGAAAAAAGAACATTTGTATTTAGTGGGTTAGGAATAAATTAAAAGTACAAAAGATGATCACTGAAGCTGACACACTAAATACAAATGTTCTTTTTTCGTATGTCAACTTTTTTGCAAGTAGGTGTATACCAACTAAATTTTTGTTATTTTCATGAATCACACACTTATTTTAGCCTAAATCACGTGTCACGCATTATGAATGCAGTTGTGGTAATAAGAAATTTAAATTTATAGTACATATTTATGTAGGATATGAAAACTATATTAAATTCATGAGCATGGTGATGGAAATTATACCAGTGATGGCTATAATTGTATGATGATGATGATGGTGATGATGATGACAATGTAGATGATGATGGTTATAATAATGATGATGATGTTGGTGATTGTGATGATGATGATCGATGATGATGATGATGATGATGATGTAGATGATGATGATGGTTATAATAATGATGATGATGTTGGTGATTGTGATGATGATGATCGATGATGATGATGAAGATGACAATGTAGATGATGATGGTTATAATAATGATGATGATGTTGGTGATTGTGATGATGATGATCGATGATGGTGATGAAGATGACAATGTAGATGATGATGGTTATAATAATGATGATGATGTTGGTGATTGTGATGATGATGATCGATGATGGTGATGAAGATGACAATGTAGATGATGATGGTTATAATAATGATGATGTTGGTGATTGTGATGATGATGATCGATGATGGTGATGAAGATGACAATGTAGATGATGATGGTTATAATAATGATGATGTTGGTGATTGTGATGATGATGATGGTGATGAAGATGATGATGTAGATGATGATGATGGTTATAATGATGTAAGTGAAGTTGGTGATGATGATAACGATCATGATGATGTAAGTGATGATGGTGATTGTGATGATGACGAAGTAGATGATGAAGATAATGATGGTTATAATGATGATGTTGGTGATGATGATGATGGTGATTGTGATGATGATGATGTAGATGATGAAGATGATGATGGTTATAATGATGTTGGTGATGGTGATTGTGATGTAGATGATGAAGATGATGATGGTTATAATGATGATGGTGATGTTGGTGATGGTGATTGTGATGATGACGATGTAGATGATATAGATGATGATGGTTATAATGATGATGGTGATGATTGTGATGATGTTGATGTAGATGATATAGATGATGATGGTTATAATGATGTTGGTGATGATTGTGATGATGATGTTGATGAAGAAGATGTAGATGATAATGTAGAGGAAGATGATGGTGATGATGTTGGTGATGGTGAAGATGATGATTGTGATGATGATGTAGATGAAGATGACGGTGTTGATAATGATACTAGTGCTAAAGATGATAATGTTGATGATGATGATACTGTCATTGATGATGCTCAACCAGGAAGCATGCAAAAATTCATATTTTTTTGAAAAACAAATTTGAATGGAATAATTATTATAAATGAAAAGACATGAGTAAGAAATATTAATGTGACATGCAATATTATTGACAAGTTATATATGGAAATATATACATCTTATATATTGCTTTGTAAGTGCATTGAGCATTGGTATATCAGGCCCCTAGCAGGGAAAATACATCTGTGGGGGCGACTTACAAAATCTTACCTTATTTAAAAATCTCCTACATAACCCATTGATTCCATGCTGGATGTTGAGGATCATGGAGACTAGGACACCCATGATTACTTGTACCATTTCATCTGCTGTTGTTCTCTCTACATCACTATAAAGCCTTCTTGTACAGCGAAATTATCTTCCTCCATCCAACAAATGAAACTACAAGCTGTTCTTTACCTGAAATATTCGCTGTTTCATCAGCCATTTAATATGACATAAAACACCGCATTTTGGATGTTTTCTGATATTTGACTGGCTTAAATATTTGGAAGAGGCAAAAATCTGGAGGGCCCCTAGCCTCTTCCCCCGCTACGGACCTATAAATGCGCTATAAAAAGAACGTGACATATGTACTGTTTCATAAGCCATTATGGTATAAAACACCACATTTTGGATGTTTTCTGATATTTGACTGGCTTAAATATTTGGAAGAGGCAAAAATCTGGAGGGCCCCTAGCCTCTTCCCACGCTACGGTCCTATTAAATGCGCTATAAAAAGAACTTGACATTATCATTATAAACAAAGTAACAAACTTTAATTTTAAAAGTGTGTTCGAGTGTTCATGGTTGGAGTGTCCTCACTGTTTAAAAGTACTTCGAACATCCGGGAGACCCAAAGAGGAGTTCTTTCCACTTGTAACATAATATACCTCAAAGTCCACCAAAACTGAAATGAGTCGCGTGAACGAAACTGTTCAAATTTAGAATATCTTTCATCAATTAGAAAAACCTATAATATATCTGATGTATTACATCATAGTTAATATTAATTATGATTACAATAGTATATCAGTTCTTCCTTCAGTGCGACCTCATCTAGCAGTTACGTCAAAGAGTGATGTGACGTATCATGATGGCGTCATAAACCTATGCCTATCGTATGATGACGTCATCTGTGTTTATCATTGCCATATTCAAATGATGTTTGAAAATATTTTTATTACATTTGTATAGGAAATTACACCGTTCGAGAAGAACTAATGAAAAATATCGCGCGTATTTGGTACTCGCACTTAATTCACTTTCATCAAATACGCGCGGTATTTTTCATTAATTCTTCGAGAACATTTAGGTGTAATTTCTTGTTATAATTGTTCACAATATTTGTATAATAACACTTGTAAAAGTACGTGAATTTTACGTGTGAAAATATCATGCAGTTTTGCATAAAATTGTTTGTTTATATAATAAAGAGAATGATACTTGGGCGCCCGGAGATATTTAATTTATCTTGGAGTGCTAACAGTCGATAAATTTGTGAGTAATATGTTTAAGCAAATAACATCAAATCACAAATATTTCATAGTAGTTTTAAACCGCTCCTGTTTACTCATTCGCCCTGCGTCCTTTTCAAATCAAATTATCTGTTGTTGTTGTTGTTGTTGTTGTATTTTTTATTTTTATTTTTGACGATTGATGTACAATAATGTAATTATAATAGCTGGAATCCTACCTTGAATCATCTTTAAGGCATACTAGATTTTCTGTGACAAAAGGGACTTTCTGAAAAGGGAACTTTCCGTATTTCTGAAAAAAGTTACAAAGTAAATCAAATATATTTCGAGCGATTATTTTTTTTTCTCTTTCGATTGTAAAAACTTCCCTTCAGCCGTATTTTGTACTAGTTTACGTATATGTGAAGCTTATTTATGTAAAGGCGGCTTCAAATAACGCATAAAGCATTTCATTGGTGTAACTTGTGATTCTATTACGTCGCATATCAACCGGCAACCTTTTACTCGACTCAGCATACCTTATATGGTGATTGTATCAACCAATAGCATTGCAGCTAATTGGTCATGTGCTTCACTAGGCGTGCGGGATCCCCCTAAAAAATAATGCTATTAAACTCAGCTGCGAGTTTTCATTCATTATTCAAACTAATCAGCCAATCTTACATACTGTCTAGCAAGAACATCTAGCAAAAAGAACAAGCAGAATCCAGAGAAAAAGAAAGAAAGCAATCTTCAAAGATGAACACGAAGCTCCTTTTATTTGTCTTCATAACCTACGCCAATCGTAAGTTTGTACATTTTTTTATATACTATACCAGCTTGTGTTTGTAGCTTTATGGAGGTTTCCCCGCTACAGTATGCAAATTTGGTTTATTTACCAAATTGATTTGTTTGGGATTAGACTGAAACTCAACCCTTAGGTATCATATATTTTCATTTTTATTTTCATTGAAAAGTAATTCATAATATTTTGGTTTTTAAATTATTATTATTATTATTTGTTTGCTAGTGTTTGAAAAATGACAAATCAAAACTTTTTTTTTGTAAATAGTGTGTCTGCTGTCTATCACATGATTTAGCTAACTCAACCATGGGGCTTTCCAACGTGTGATGAGCCAGACAAAACATGAATAAATGAAGAGCTTACTTTTCAGTGATTTTGTGCAATATTTCTGACTGTTACTCAGAATAAGAACAACTTTAATTCTTACATTTTTATATTTTGAAAAAAAAAATACGTAAAATATCTTGAATGCGGTCTATTAGTGAATGGATGCTTCGTTGGGGATTATTTCATGCAAATCGACCAAAATGATTTAAATATATATCTTGCGTTTATTTATTGCACGTAAAATGAAAGAAAAACTGCAAAATGCACTTTTTCCGGAATGAAATGTATATCGAGCAATATTTGGATTTTTATTAGAAAAATCTGAAAACAATATGCCCAAAATAATTTCTGTATGCACCTTTTTCATTAGATGTAACTCTACAGTTTCAATACTTTTTTGTTGTTTTTTAAGGACAACTTTACGAAATATAATTCAAAATAAATAGGTTTACATTCAACTTGAAATAACTATACATCCGGAAGTTGGCTGTGGACTCACACGTCGATCTCGGAAGGCGTGTTGGTAACTACTTCCTTGATAATCTGAATTGGCTCCGATAACAGGAAATACAACTAAAGACATCTGCAACGTATGCACAGATATGGACAACGAATAGTGTCATTCCAAAAAGTTTCAATTTTAATCTAGACGACCTTCACAGATCCCGAAAATATCCCGCGACCCATCAGTATCTTAGGACTCGAAAATATGTCGGGAACGGAAACAATCACTGATATATATCTCAGGAGCCCATCATATCAGTGCTCACGGATCCAGAGACTCGAGCAGATCCTCGGACCGAATACTGATATCGTAACCCGTGACCCCATTTTATCCACGGATCCGAACTGTAAAGAGATGTTATTTTAAAATTAATGATCATTATGCTGATTTATGTTTTGTGTTTTTCTTTTTTAGATTTAGTCTACAGTCAAAAATCCGGCAAAGCTATGTGTGAACCAAGATTAACAGTCATCTCTCTTGAGAAAGAATTCCCTACCAAAGATCTCTTCCCGTTCTTCGTACAAGTGTATCGTTGCGGTGGTTCATGTTATATCCATCCTAGTGATCAAAAGTGTTCAGCTTTAACAACAAATAAAATAAAAATTCACGGATTGTTTGACCGTGTCAATTCTAAAGCTGTAACAGTGACTATTACTAACCATACAAGCTGTGCATGTGCGTGTGTTAAGTCATTGATGGATTGTCGACTGGAACTGGAGGACTGGAAACAGAATCAATGTAGATGTAGCTGTAAATATCCCAATGGACCGCCAAAAGATTTAGCTTGCAAAGCGGGATTCAGGTGAGAAAATATACTTATGTATGGACAGCATAGGGTGGCAAATACAAAGTACCCTAACCTAGCCTGCCTAGCGACTCCCTAGGGGGAGTGGGAAGAGAGAGGGAAAAGGAGGATGGAAAAATTCAAGGTTCTGAAACTCATTGTTCTATCTTTTTGCTTGCTTTTTTCAATAGTTACCATGCACAAAACAAGTCAAACATAATCAATGAATGTAAAACAAATTAAAAGCTTGTGCACGGTCGTAACCGCATACTCAACATCCGTAGTTGCTCCCTTGTCAACCCCTTTGAAGTTTGTCGGGTTTCATAACCATTCCCCATTATTAACTACGAACAAGCAAACAAACAAGCAAGCAAGAAAACAAACAAACAAACAAACAAACAAACAAACAAACGCATAAGAACGAACAAACTAACTGACCAACAAACAGAGATGCAAGCAAGCAAACAAATAACAAACAAATCGTAAATTCAAAAAACAAATCAATAAACGTGAAAACAAGAATTACCTCACGAGTAATCACACAAATCAATAAATAACCAAATAGCCAAAAAAACAAACATAAAAAACATTAATCATCATTTATATCACGGCACGTTTTATCATTTCTTCTGGATGGGAATGTGTACCATTAGAAATATAGTAATCTGACTTTTTTTCTGCAGATGGGACGTGCATACTTGCAGATGTAAATGTGACACACCACCAAAATCATGCCCACCAAAAAAGGTAAGTTATGTCCGCTTTTCCCGACCCAAGACTATAGTTTCATCGGGTTTTCAGTTCTTTTGCGGTTTTGCTATTTTTAGTGACGGAAATTGAAACCTTTTGGGCTAAAGCTCTTTGTATTAAAAGAGAAGTTTTTAAGTCATTGGCATATCAGTCATCAGTCAATTAGTCATCGTGATTGGCATATCCCGCATTTGTCGAAAGAGTGTTGCAGCATCACTATTAGTTCTTAATTTTATTTATTTATTTATTATTTATTTATTTATTTGTTTATTTGTTTGTTTGTTTGTTTGTTTATTTGTTTGTTTGTTTATTTATTTGTTTGTTTGTTTATTTGTTTGTTTGTTTATTTGTTTGTTTATTTATTTATTTATTATTATTTTTTTTTTATTTTTTTTTTTATTTATTCGTTTATTCTGCTTTTTTTGTTTGTTTGTGTGTTTGTTCGTTGTTTGTTTATTCGTTGTTTGTTAGTTCTATTTTTTGTCATGGTGTTTCTGTAGTGTGTACAGTTTTTCCTGTTATGCAACCGACTCGGATTTGAATGCATTCCTTTTATTATTTTGCTCTATGTATAACTAGTCGTTCTAGACCATTCTACTGTCACTGAAGTCTCATTTATTTACACCAGTTAACATATTCTATCTTTTGTCAGGAATGGAATAATGAATCCTGTGGTTGTACGTGCTCAAACAGAGTCGTTAAAAGATGCCAAAGAAAGCAGAAAGGTCTTGATTATGAACGCTGCGAGTGTGTCGATGTGCAGGCCTTACGTAGAGACCCCAATTGTAAGTACCATACACTAAATGATTACCTTATTTCGCTATGACGTCGCAAAATAGGATTTATTACTGCTAAACGGCACACCTTAATTAACTTAAACAAGGTTGTCACAGGTGAGTTGATAAAAATTTCACTTTGACGCGTATGTCAAAATAGGTCATTTCAAAATGAAGAAGGACATACACAATGAACACAAATGAATAATCCATGTGAATTTTATTGTTGGAGTAATTCGTGTTGCTAGTCTTGTACTCCAGGTAATAGTCCACCCAGAGTAGACTAGTTGTGTACTAAAATTTCCAACGTATAGAGATATTGAGTGTGATTCTGAGTCTCCCCAATTAGTGCCTGGTTAAGGATACACCGGAGAAAATATTTCTCAAAACCCTCCAAATTTTTAAATCACCCTGAGTGAAATGTAAGACAATTATCTTCAATTCTATGAAAAAAAATAGTCGAAAAGTTTTTTTGCAAGGAAGATATTGAAGAAAAACTAGTTCAAACGCTCTTCGAAAGGTGTTGGACTGTCGACAGGAGATGTCAGAGGAGATCTTAGGCGGGTCACGCAAAATACATTAGTGTGACTGTCACACTACATTACAAACACATCACGGACTATCAATTGAAGCTATAAACACGCGAAATTTGTATCACAAGAAATAGATATTCAAGTATTATATATAGTCATTTAGTTAGATTTTTAAAGTTCGTTTTTATACCGTTGTACTTTTGTATCTGTGGTTGGGATGTCTTGTCGAAGAAGGAAAGAGCCCTTTCTATCGCAATCGATCGAAGAAAGAGGCGCCGAAGCTGTGAGGAATTTTCCACTCAAAAGGCAGAGCCGCTCGCGTTGAGCGACCGAGACTAGAGTCGTACTATGACCAAACAAAAAAACTATTTGAGGAGCAGCACGGGGAGCTATAAACCGTAAGTTCTAGTGCCATGCATAGCACGAGACAACCGCCACAACATGCTATGATCAATGATGGTCGGTCACAACCTCAGAAAGAATGATCATCTAACGGTTGTGGACCCTCTGATATTAGAAGAAGGACTAACTAAGCAACGTAAAATACCAAGTTATAAAGACAAGTGATGATGATTTACTGGAAAATTACGAAGTTTTGTGATAATATGCTAAAAAACTACCAAGTTTTCATTATAAATTACGGCGGTGATTGTAAATTGTATCGAAACGACTCTACTTGTTATTATCGTCTTTATTCCTTGATTTTTTCTCAATAACCCTATAAAACACAACTATATTCTTAGAATAACTAAATTTAAGTCCAAAATGTTTACTTTCAAAATGAAAACTGGTTTATTATAATATACGCGGTAGACAATCACTCCGTCGTTCACTCGGTTAAAGTTTGACACGCATATTAAACTATTGTGTATCGAAACGACTCTACTTGTAATTATCATCCTTATTGCTTGTTTTTTCTCAATAAACCTATTATACATAACTATATTCTTAGAATAACTACATTTAAATCCAAAATCTTTACTTAAAAAAAAAAAAACCGGGTTTATTATGCGCGGTTATATAAACAAACTCAACATATTCACTACGATTATTGTGCTTGTATCTGGCGTTGCTGTATTTCTGCCTCTTCCGGATCCCCTGCCTCTTCCTCTTCCTCTAGCTTTTCCTCTGCCGTTCCCTCGTACTCCTCCTATCTTGTTTAATTCTTCTGTTTTCATGACTGTCGATTTTTTTTGCGCGAGAACACAACAACCGGACAAACGCAAGGTCAAACTATGAACTCGCTCAACAACGTTGCTGTCCAGGTCAGTCCAGGATCGTATTTCGTTCCTATTGCTTATTGGCTCACAGCGCTTGGGCTTGGTTTGAGCTTGTCAGCGCCGAGTAAATAATCCTTTAATCCTATTTAACTTCAACTCGCTTTTTCTCGAAAGCAAGTTTTGACAAAATACTCAAAATCAAATGGTTAACATGCAAAAGTTTTTTAATGAATTTCAGCGAAAATTTGCATGGTGACTCCGACACTATTCAGATATCAAAGTGTGTTGGCATTTGTATTTATTTACATTAATTAGACAGATATGAACCATTCTCTGGAGGATGCACTAAAAAAAGCATAGGTCTGACTTTGAAATGAAATAAAAAAATAACTACTCGTTAAAAAAGAAAATGCCAACACACTTCGAAACTACAATGTGTCTGAAGTAGGATGCCGAAATTTATTTTTTAATTTACGTTAAAACTACTGCAGGTTAACGTTCCGCGCTAGGACACCACGTTCCTGTTTAATGTCGGATTCCATTAAATTGAATCGGTTTTGTCAAAAATATGCTCAATATCTGTGCTGTTTGGTCTTTTAGCTTTAAAAAAATGTATACTTTGTCGGGGTTTGCGTATAAATTGAGCGCGCTATTAGCTTTTAAAAAAAACGTCTCTGTTTTGTCCGGTGTATCCTTAAATACATTGAGACGTTAAAAAAGTGATATATTGTATGTATATATCCTTTCTGTTTATTTTGCTATTGAATGTGAACCTTCTTGACATGCAACCAAAGATTTCTATATACCCTTATATTCCTATATTTCCTATATACCCCATCTCTGGGGAATACCTCTGATCAATTTTTTAACATTTTGTTTGTTCATTATATTTAGCTTCAACTCAATCCAAGTCGAAGGTGTACATATCATTGATGATTGTGGAAGGCATTGTTATATGTGGATTACTGTGTGTTGTCATCGATTATATCGTGAAGTCAAAAAGACGTCGTTTTATGTCTTACGAGACTGAAGCAGCATCTCCCACAAAACTACCGCCATCTATCGCAGACTCGGGCAATATCAGCTGCTCTAACGGCGGAAGTGGTAAGTATTGATTGGATTTTGATCCGGGAATTCTCAAAATTGCTCCTAAAAGATAGCGAAAATCCTTTACAAATCAAAAGGCTTGACACGGACAATTTTAGCCTCTAGTAGATACCACACAACACATTAAAAAGCTCGGATAGCGATGGGGTTTTGTGGGTTTTGTTTTCCTTTTTCCTGCAACAGGTTGCAGGGTCTATTCCCTTAGTGTGGCCGTGTGACCAAATTTATGAGATAACCTTTGTCACCGGCCGCGACAAAGTCTTTCCTCTTTACTCTGTGTACCCGCGTCGCAGCAAAAAATAGAATCAATGCACATGGAGCGACCTGTTGCAGAGACAACTTCCAGCAACTTGTCGCCTAGTTTGTACCGCCCTTCAAATAAATAGAGTAATTGCTTTTGTTAATTTTTTTATCTTTATTATTTTTTCAGACCACATTCAGACTTCGGAAGATCAAAAAGATTACCAAACAAACAGCAACGGTTCCGTGTGCTTACAAGTGACCAGCAGGGAGTCAACAATTTAACTTACTCTTTGATAGACATGGCGTTTTCTGAGGAAAGGAAAGTTTGGATTTGTCGCAAAAGGCGGAACAAATTGCTTAGGCTTGAACACAAATTTCAGCGCGCCTTTGTCAGTATTATGAACTCGGAAAGTTTTTAGGATTATAGCGTTTTATAGTATTGCTAAGAAGCTAAATCAAAACATAACATTGAGCAATTATATCCATGGCAGGACAATTTTCGCGCCAAAATTGCCACTGGCGCGTGCGCGTTGGAAATGTGTACATTTTCCCGCGCTTTGTCCAGCAATGAGTTTGGACGCGTTCTCCGCCGCGGGCGCAAGTTGATTTATAAACCATGTGCTTTTACAGTGGAACTCCGTCAGTTACCATGGACAACAAAATTAATAGACAAAAATAAATGGATATTTCAAAACAAAAACTGTTGAACAACTTTGTACATGAGTTCAATAAAACGGAGTTTCACTGGAAAAATAAATAAATAAAAAACGGTAAAAGTTTTATTGTAAATATTTAATATTAAGAAACAGCTAGGTACTTGATTAACGCCTGTAGTGCCTTTGTGTTGACGTTGATTTTAACTGTAACATAATATAAAGATGTTTTTGAAATTTTTCTAAAATAGTCTCTAATTATACTAATATATTAGTATATAATTTATTTCAAAGTGTCCTTTTTCATAAATTTGTGGTATTTATATAAATATTGTATATTTTGTTTTACGTTAATGCTAAGGATCAGTGTAACATAAGGACATAAGCATTTCTTTTTCGGACAATAGCTGTCAGTAGAGAAGTCTTTTATAAGTATGCCTTTCATAAAAGGTACAATGTGAACACAAAGGGTTTTCACCTTTTTATAATGTACCCTGAATATTTGGGGACACAGTTAGATTGACACACAATGCCCAAAAGTGCAGCCATTTTACGGCAAATAAAACGCAGTGTTGAGCCAAGACTAGCAAAATACAAAAAATGTATCTTTTTGGGCAATGTTCAGCTCAGATGTAGAAATGCATAACTTCTGATATATAAATCTTGATGATTATTAATAGTTATTACCCTATGGGAACACTGTAGTTTAATACAGAATAATAAAATATTTTTATATAATGTGTTGTTGTTATCATGATTTTAGAAAAAATGTAAGGGTCATTGACCAAATGCAAAACTTAGTAGCCGCGCCTTTAAGCGCACGGAAATGAGGCTTATTATGCAAACAGAGGAAAAACATTCCGTCGCTATAAGGACAAAACTACAACTTCATTGACAGCATTTTATAGTCGTTTTTCCACCTTTTACTTTGGTAAAATACTAAAATGTTCAGCTAAATTACCGCTTTCTACGTTATATTTTACAATAGTTAGCCTTTTTTCAATTTTTAGTAACATTTTATCTCGTTTTTGACCTTTACACTGCTTGACTTCCCGCCCTTCTGCGATGGAATTATGGAGGAGAAATGCGATTCAAAGTCAGGTAAATTGATCTTTTTAACTAATTGAAAAAGAGTTAGCATTTTTTTTTTATCGCGGCTACTAAGTTTCGCATTTGGTCTACCCCTTACTTTTCCTTGATCTCATTCTATAATGGTTTTCACATTACTGGAGCATCAATGGGTATCATTACTGAAGTCGAAATCAGACTCAGAAGCAACAAACTCGTAGGAAAACCGAGATCGCTCAGACAGCAAAATGATTATTCTTCAGGTTACAAACTGCATATGAATATCTTTAATATATAAATCTATAAATCTAACTCAAAATAACAAATATTTAAAGTGCAATATTATTTACAACATCAGGATCCCCATATTTTTGTTATCCTATTTACAATATTAATGTCTCTTACAGTAACTCATCTAAAACTCATTGAGTCAAACAAAATTACTGTCCAAAATATTGGCTAATAAATTCAATTTAAAATTAAGTCAGAATAGCTGAATGAAAAAGTATGTTGGCTTTGTTCCAGGTAGCTTATTCTATTCTGGTCAAAGTTTTGGCACAAAGCATTTTAATTTATACATGTCTGGTTTTGTAGCATATACTCTAGCTATTAAGTTATCTCCATTTAATGTGTATTTAACTATCACTGTATAGTGAAGTTTTTATAAAACTATGTACATGAATCCACAATCCTGCAAATAAGAAAATAAAAAATGAGTGATCAAGCTCAAATGCATACCATAAGAATGTAAATTGAATGAACTTTATCAAACATTATGTATATTTGCAAACAAAATCATGTTTTTAATACCACATTTGATAATTTTCTCACTTTCTGATTGGTCGAGAGCTGTGGTAAATAAGAGTACATACCACGGTTGCTATTTTGCAATATTTTTAATGTGGTAAAAAACAAATTCACGATAGTTTCTTGTGGTATGTCCTCTTATTTACCACTGTTGGTGCCATCTCATCGTCTAAATTGTTGTGGATCCACTCAAAAATTTGTTAATTAGCCCATACCTGGCATTTTGATAATAAGTTATTGACTCCAAGTCCTATTGCTGTTGATACTTCAAACTCAGGTTCAGCTAAGCATCCTTCATCTCTGAAGCAATGAAAAATAACAAAAATGCAATTATTGTATTATATACTGTAGAAAATAACTTGATTCTGATTGGATGAAAGGAGTACAATAAAATTGTAAATTGTACTCCTCAGAGTAAAAATTTACAAAAAGAAAGAGTTCAGCTTGAGTGATCTTCTTTTGTCTTTTAATTAATTCCTTTCCCACTAAATTACATAAGTCAGGACAACATGCAATTAGGTGTATACAGTATGTACATGGCATTGTAAATCGTACCTGTGAGTTGTTATTGACTCCTCTATTTGGGTTCTCACATAGGACAGGTCAACAGCATCATACTGAAAAGAAAGAAATATAAAAATATTTATCAAGAAACAATAAAAATAACCCTAACCCTATCTCTTTCCTGACAATAAAGGCTAGGGCTAGCCTCATACACAGATATTATTAAGTAAAAGCTTTATATCAGCTAAAAAGATATTTTGAATATTCCCAATGTCACATTTCTTATCAAATCTTCATTTATAGTATGTTTATGCCGGTGGAATTCAGAACTTCACAGGCAATATACCTCTTTACCTTCCTTGTTTGTTGTCACATTTCAGATCATGTGATGCTACCCTTGGGAGTTGATTCATTCACATGTAAATAATATAACACGTTCATCATAAAAGAACAATTCTCAAGGGAATGACACATATGGAGGTAAAGAAGTCTATTAAATGTAAGTCAAAGGAATCATCAGTATTTACTAAGACAAGGGACATTTAGAATAACCAAAATGTTTTTTTACTAGACAACCTTCATGAAATTGACTGTAAATGGTCAAAGTCGTAAATCCATCAGATTATTATACATTTAGAATAACCAAAATGTTTTTTTACTAGACAACCTTAATGAAATTGACTGTAAATGGTCAAAGTCGTAAATCCATCAGATTATACCTCAGTGTCAATACGTGCTCCACATTTACAAAAGATGACTTGCTTGTTCTGGTGAAGAGGATTTCTGCATCACAAGGGGGGACGACATAGTGTTAAAGTTATTGATATTGGATAATTTCTATATATATATATATTGGGACATTCATAGGTTTGCAGTCTTAAAACCTGTACATTTTGTACAGTAGGCCAATTAATCAACATTGATTTTATAAACAGTAGTGTGTACAATATACACCTATTTCAAAAATCATTGTCGCAAACAAAGCCACAGTCCACACTCTAAAGTCTGCAAAGGATGTCGGTATTTCTACTCTTGTTATCGATATATTCATAGCATATTTTGGTTGTACGTGTTTGCGTTATATGACCATAACAAGTTGTTGTTCTGGTAGATGATGATACAAATATTTCTTTAAAAGACGTGAAATTAACCACAACTTTAGTCCATGTAGCCGACATCCTTTAATTGCAGGCTTTAGAGTGTGGATTGTATATACCCTGACTCTATAAACCCTGGCTGTTTGCTATTTCTATTAATAGTCAGGTCTCTTAGCGTCATAATGTTTACAGAGCTGACAAAAGCACCAAATTTGACACAGACATAGCTTATCACAGTACCTTACATATTAGAGGGGGTGCCCAATGCACATATTCTGTTGAAAGGAATTATAGGGGGTTTAAAATTCCAAAATCTTCCTAATTGGGCTTCCTGTGGTGACAATATGAAAAAGTGCTATTTTAACTGCTAAATTGCATGGAAAGCTGAGTTTAAGTGGTATTTAACAGTTTTAGTCTTGGTTCTATCATTTCCATTGGTAAACGAATTATAAATTGGCCAGGAACAGCTATTTTTTAAATTGCTGTAACATGCTAGTACCCAGGTCTACTCGTCCATAAGCCATATCCAAGATGGCGGCGTCCAGTCATATCTGTGTAACCTGTAAGTATTCACCTTTAAACATTCAATTTTATTATATTTTCTTCAACTTTTATTCAAATAAAACTTAACTTAATAGTTTTTATGATTTTGAAGTGTTTTTATTGCTTGTTTACTGTGTTTGGAGCGAAAAATACTGATTCGTCGGCTTTTTCGAATTTTCTGCAAATTTCAGAAAGCATGACATTCTCTTGGAGCAATTGTATAATCTGCCAAAAAGGTACGAAAGAGGAGCTAAGGTGCCCTTTGAAAGCATGTGGAGCTAGTACAGATCCTAGAGCTGTGTATAGCTCATTTCTCGACAATGTTTTTGAGTTCAAATCACTTAATGCGCTTCCCATCAGTCTTACTTTGCCGCTTGACACGAGTGTTGACATTTTATTGGAAAAACAAGCTTCCTGGCATAAATCTTGTAACCTACAGTTCAGTGCATCTAAACTTAAAAGAGCAAAAGAAAGAATAGCTTCTAAAAGAAAGAGAGAACAGGAAGTACATGCAGAAGATGAGGATATACGAGCATCTAAATCAAGAAGATTGTCTTTTCCCAGCAAAGAGAGCTGTATTTTGTGTGGTCATGGTGGCCAACTTCATGAAGTGACTACTTTCGCCACTGATGAAAAACTCCGCCGTATGATAACAGAGCTTCAAGATGTCACCCTCTTACCTAAAATCTCTGGAGTTGACCTAATAGCAGCCGAGGCGAAGTATCATCTCAAGTGCATGACCGACCTGCGAAACCGATACAGAGCTCTTATTACGAGAACACGACAAGAATCCTATGAAAAGGAAGATGATAAGATAAAGGAATCTCAGGCCTTTATTGAGTTAATTGATTATATTGAGACCTCTGTTGACAATGGAAAGATGATGTATCTCCTCACTGAACTACATTCACTATATGTAAATCGACTTGAGACCTTAGGAATACACAAGCAAGTAAATAGAACTAGGCTTAAAGCCTCATTGCTAGAACATTTTTCGGGAGCCCAAGAACAAAGTGATGGGAAAAAGGTAATTATAATATTCAAGAAAGCAATTGAAAACATGCTCAGAGTAGCAGTTGAACAACGAAACTTCACAGATGATGCGATAGTTTTAGCAAAAGCTTCAGCGATCATACGTAAGGACATGTTTAGCCATAATGGATTCAGATTTTCTGGAAGTTTTACTGAGCAATGCCAACAAGCGTCCGTTCCTAGTAGTCTGAAGAGTTTAGTATCAATGATTTTGAATGGAGTGAACATCAAAAACACTGAGACACAAGAATCCCAACCATGCTTAACAGTGTGCCAGACAATAATTTTTAATGCAAAGGAACGATTGACGGCAAAGTCAAAAACTGGTCAGACACGACATACCAAAGCAAGAGAACCACCTCTCCCCCTGTATATTGGCTTTAACGTGCACGCGACAACAAGAAGTAAGTCACTAATAACTAGGCTTTATCAACTGGGGATCTCCGTATCTTATCAACGAATCATGGAGTTAGAGGACATGCTGGCTACATCTGTTAGTGAGAGATTTAAGATGGACGGCGTTGTGGCACCTGCTTGTCTAAGGAAGGATGTTTTTACCATAGGGGCTCTTGACAACCTGGACCATAACCCAAGCTCCACAACAGCTTCCTCGTCGTTCCATGGCACAGGCATAAGCGTTTTCCAGCTGCCTACAACACAAAACCCTGGCAAGAAAAGGCCACCAGTGCTTCTACCACCACAGAGTACAGGACACACCCTTCCAGAAACGTATGCCAATGTTAAACCTGTGGAGCTTAACACAAGCCAAGCAGTTGTACCAGCTTGTCAGATGAAGGAGTCTGTGGGTTCTTGCGTGTTGGATGAGAGGAAGAAAGAAGAAGAATGGGTGGAGCATTCGCTACCAAAACTAAACGGAGAGTCTGTAACTGCTGCCGATAAGCTGACTTGGGCGGCATATCACGCTTCAAACCACACTGAAGATGACCCACCAGCCTTGACTGCCCTGCTTCCCTTGTTCTACGAAAAGGTGAATGTTGTAAAGTAGAATTTTATTCAGCATTTGAATATTTCATATATATAAAGCCACTAGTTAATCTATAATTTTATAATTGTTGTTATTAAAAGGCTGCAACACCAGCGATGGTAAAGCATGGTATGGATGTCTTGAGGCAGGCGACCACCTTCCTAAATCCGAATCAGATTCCCGTGATTACTGTAGACCAGCCTCTCTTTGTGCTCGCAAAGATGGTACAGTGGAGGTGGCCAGCCTCACATGGAGAGCAAGTGTACGTAGTTATGATGGGAGGTCTTCATATGGAGATGACATTGTGGAATGTGCTGGGGGATTTGCTTGACGGTTCTGGTTGGACTGCCGCCTTGACAGAAGCCAATGTTGCCTCAAGTGGTGTGGCTGATTCTTTCTTGAAGGCAACGCATCTAACAAGAACTAGGTATGGTAAATTACTAACATATAATTGTTCATTGTCGCTTTTGAAAAATAGATCAGTGTTATGATTTTTATTGTTTGCTCTATTATATCAGCATAATCTCATTACACAGGCAATGATAATCAGTTTATTGACTCTTCATAGCTTAAAGATAACAAGTGTAATAGAATGACATTTTAAGGCAGAAATATTTGATACAAAGTAATAATATGGATTAATTCCAGGCATGCACATCAAGTCACCTATCTGGCTCTTCAGAAATTAAAGAGAGAAGCTTTTTCTCAAAGCAATGAGCCATCAATATCTACGTGGGAGGAAGTAAGAAAGGAAAGAAGCCCGACATTTCTCTTTTGGGAGTTAATAATGCAGTACGAGGCACTGGTGTTACTTGTCATACGAGCCCATCGGCAGCGCAACTTGAAATTGTATGTGGAAGCCCTAGAAGAGTTGATACCCTTCTTCTTCGCTCTCGATCACGTCAACTATGCCAGATGGGCCCCCGTCCATATTCGTGACATGAAGTCTCTGCCAGACAGTATCGCAGCGGAGTTTAAGGAAGAAGGCCATTGGGTGCTGTCTAAAACAGGCAATAAGTTCTCTGCTATACCGTTTGACCAAGCGCATGAACAGGAAAATAAGGTTGTCAAGAGCGCAGGTGGCGCAGTAGGCCTAACAGAGAACCCGGTTGCCTTTAGGTGAGTAACATGTTGATTCATCAACAGAGCGTGCATGATTGCTGGTAATGCTATTTGCATAACAATTGTTTCTCTTAAGAAATAAAATTTTAATTGTGTGTTTTTTTTTGGTTTGGTTTTAGAAGATGGATGCTTTCAGGTCCGGAGACAACTAGAATGCTGCATCAATTTGAGGGTCAATATCTGGAAAATAGCGACGAGTCTAGTGACTTCCCGAACCATGAGATGGGACTGAGTGCACAGACAACTTTCAAGCAGCAAGTAAACAATCTAGTAGACGTGGTGAGAAAGATGGGAAACCCCTTCTTAGATGACTTCCAAGAACTAGTCACCCTTGACAGCAGAGATTGCATGGACGACGAGGTTACCAATGCAATTGTTAATCTTGAACAGCTTGGAAAAACACAGTACCAAGAGTTTGTTACAGCTGTTATCAAGGACAGATCAGTTACTATTAGCAGTCCCATCAAAAAGAATAAGCTACCTCTCTTTGGAAAACAGCCATCACGCACCAAATCCAAAACGTCTAAGACCATTGCAGTACTACAAAACAACGTCGCACTTTTTGCACAGTTATTTATCGCAATGCAGAGCCGAGATGCTGACCTAGAAGAATTCTTCAGCCATGAAGTTCAGCCTTTTCCTCCTTCACTATCAGAATTTGGCAAACTTCGTTTGCCAAGTTCAAAGTCTGATCTGTTGAAATGTATCATCAAATCGCAACATCCCGAGCCCCCATCACAGTTTGATTCCAGAATTTGTGATGGTGCTGTGATTGTCCACTGCCTTCCAGTGACTGGCGTTGTCACCTTTGATGACTACGCAGATAATGTCTTCGTTCCTTATATCTGCAATCAGGCAAGCCAACGAGTGGATGTTGTCTGGGACACTTATGTCCCAGATAGTCTTAAAGAATCGACACGAGAAAAGAGGGGGAAGGGCGTGCGCCGTAAAGTCGGAGGTGGTACCAAGCTCCCACCAAAGTGGATGCAGTTTCTGCGAGATTCCCTTAACAAGGAAGAGCTGTTTAAATTTCTCACGTCAAAGGTTGCTGCGTTTACTTGGCCAGAGATGAAGACTGTCTACATGACATCAGGTTGCTATTATGATTTATTTGAATGTATAATTGCCAAATACTCTATTTGTAATGCTATGAAATATAATTTATGTCTTAGGATGTTCTGTGGTCTCTATTGGCTCGGACAGATCAATGGGTGAATGTAATCACGAGGAGGCCGACACAAGGATCGTTGTCCATGTTCTTCACGCCATTCAAACAGACAACGCCAAAACTGTTCTCATTAGAACCGTTGATACAGATGTCATTGTTATATTAATTGGCAAGTTCCATTACCTCACAGCTATCCAGCCAGACTTGGAGTTGTGGGTGTCGTTCGGAATGGGTCGCAACTTCTCATTCATCAGCATCAATGTCATTTGTAATGATCTTGGTGAAGCACGATCTAGATCACTGCCAGTTTTGCACGCACTGAGTGGCTGTGATACCACCTCAACCTTTTACGGGAAAAGCAAGAAGTCCGTCTGGCACACATGGGAGCTCTATCCAGAAATAACTCCGACACTACAGTTCCTCGCAGATAATCCATTTTACCAGCTGACAGTGGACTCTGACCACTTTAAATGTTTAGAAAGGTTCACAGTAATCCTGTATGACAAGCTGAGCCCCTTGGACGCCATCAACAAGGCAAGAATGGAGATCTTTTGTAAGAACAACAGAGCAATGGACAAGCTTCCCCCAACACAGGTATAAATATGACAAGTAATTATACGTTCGTTCCTTGTTTTTTCTTTGTTGAGCAATTATTCATTTCCAATAATACAGTTAACTTCGCTTTTTTTACTCAAATTTACTTAAAGGACGCCCTTCTACAACATGTCAAGCGTTCTATCTACCAAGCTGGAATCTGGACAACCAGCGAACAGTCCCAGCAGGCCTTACCATCACCAGACCAGTTCTCATGGAAACGAGAGGGTTCTAAATGGATCCCAAAGTGGATTACCATCCCAGAGGTTTCAAAAGCGTGTAGTGAGCTTGTCAGGTGTACTTGCAAGAAAGCATGCACTAGATGCAAGTGTGTTAAGGCATCATTAGAGTGCACACCCCTTTGTAAATGCCAGTGCCAGACTATCGTAATTTCATGACAAGATATAATATATATATGAGAGGTCACAAAGCTCACAAAACATCAATTTACTATTGGTGACTTAAAGTGCAATAAGTAATTAATGAATATAAAATGGCCCTTGTGTCTATATACTGTGATATAAACACAGCGGGAGCTGTAGAGCAAGAGAGAAGTTGTTAAGAAACATAAGACCAAACCAAGTGTTTCTTTTTCGAGTGCTTTACGGCTACAAGAGTGTTTATATCATAGTATACAAGCAGAGATTGCTTATATTAATTATTTTTCGTTTAACGCTTAGCGTGTCTCTTTCCTTTGATATAACACGATAGCCAGTCAATCAGAGCGCACGTAGTATCTCAAATGATTAATAAATGCGTATAAAAGAAGAATAACCGAGTGGAGACTGGGTACTAGCCTTTATACTTGTAAAACTGGTTAGAATAGTGACATGACAATTAAATGTGAACAAATATACCTGAAATTACTTTTTGTTTAGTCATTCTTAGCCACACAAGACAAAAATGATTTTCACCACAGGGAGCCCAATTCGGAAATTTAGGTAAAAATGTGACTATCCCATAATTCCTTAACTAGAGCCGATCACGATGGGCACCCCCTCCAATATTAATTGGTAGGTACTAAGGATTCTCTGTGCCAACTTTCACACTTTTGTCACTCCTGTAAACATCCGACCCATATTTTGCACTAAGAGACCTGACTATAAAAGTACTTGACCTAAATAACAATTTTCCAGAAGAATATTTAAATACTGCAATAAAAACTGTGCATTTTATAGCGGTTTAAATATGCCCAAAAAGTGTTATTTGGGTTTCCTGTGTAAAAAAAATTGAGTTTATTGATATGAGCTGGTGAGAATATCGATGGTGTAGTGTCTGGGATAGTGTATTGCAAGTTTCAATAGTTTCGTATAGTTCATACATGTGATATTACTGCAAAAATGCCAGATAGATGCGTCATTTATGGCTGTTCAAACAAAACAAACTCAGAGAAGCAAGTCTCTCTCCATAAAATGCCGTTCTTATCCCGGACACTACTTCATCGATATTGTCAGCAGCTCATATCAATAAACTTCCTTTTACACAGGAAGCCCAAACAACACTTTTTGGGCATATTCAAACAGCTATAAAATGCACAGTGTTTATCGCAGTATTTTATTCTTCTGGAAAATTGTTATTTATGACCAGTACTTTTAATAGAAATAGCAAACAGCCAGGGTTTATAGGCACTTTAAGCTATAGAAAATATTACCTTTTGCACACAGGACAAATAACATCATTTGTAGACAGTTTATCTATTGCAGCACAAAGAGATTCTTCCTCAAATCTCTGGTTTTCATCATACTGATGCAGAATATTTTGTTCTGCATTGAATTCAAAGAAAAATTATGTTTAGTTTTCATCTTTATTATTGTTTGCTATCATTATGAATCTGAGTCATGGCCATGACAAATCATAATCAAAATTATCAGAATTTCCATATGATGATCATGATTAGCATCAGTTCCTCATCATCATTACTTTATCACCATCATCACGGTCATCATACTTATCACCATCATTATCACTATTGCAATGCACTTGTTATCATCATCACCATCATTATTACTATTGCAATGCACTTGCTATCATTATCATCACCATCATTATTACTATTGCAATGCACTTGCTATCATTATCATCACCATCATTATTACTATTGCAATGCACTTGCTATCATTATCATCACCATCATTATTACTATTGCAATGCACTTGTTATTATTATCATCACCATCATTATTACTATTGCAATGCACTTGCTATCATTATCATCACCATCATTATTACTATTGCAATGCACTTGCTATCATTATCATCACCATCATTATTACTATTGCAATGCACTTGCTATCATTATCATCACCATCATTATTACTATTGCAATGCATTTGCTATCATTATCATCACCATCATTATTACTATTGCAATGCACTTGCTATCATTATCATCACCATCATTATTACTATTGCAATGCACTTGCTATCATTATCATCACCATCATTATTACTATTGCAATGCACTTGCTATCATTATCATCACCATCATTATTACTATTGCAATGCACTTGCTATCATTATCATCACCATCATTATTACTATTGCAATGCACTTGCTATCATTATCATCACCATCATTATTACTATTGCAATGCACTTGTTATTATTATCATCACCATCATTATTACTATTGCAATGCACTTGCTATCATTATCATCACCATCATTATTACTATTGCAATGCACTTGCTATCATTATCATCACCATCATTATTACTATTGCAATGCACTTGCTATCATTATCATCACCATCATTATTACTATTGCAATGCATTTGCTATCATTATCATCACCATCATTATTACTATTGCAATGCACTTGCTATCATTATCATCACCATCATTATTACTATTGCAATGCACTTGCTATCATTATCATCACCATCATTATTACTATTGCAATGCACTTGCTATCATCATCATCATAACCATCATTATTACCAGTACTATTGCACTGCCCTTGTTATTCTCATCATCATAATGGCCAACAATATCATCATCCTTTAAATACAAACAACTAAGCAGGCTAGCGTTATTGCTTTTAAGAGATAATGGTCTGATCCCAGATGTAATCAATGTAGATGAGGCATGATCGCCCTGAGTGGTGTAGTCTTGAGAAAGACTGACCTACCCACGCACCGACATCAACGTTACCGACTAAACAGAAATATACATACCACCGCTGTCTTTTCGTTTCTTTACTCTGAAGACGACTTCTGCTCAGGTTGTCAAAACGTCAGACATCAACACCATCAGTCTTTCTCAAGACTACACTACCATGGACGATCATGCCTCACCTACTTCTACAGTTATTGCTTTTGTTGCAATCTTCAACTTCATCATATTTGGGTTATTATCACATTCAAATATTATACATTTAAGCACAATAATAATCACCTTCTTCAATCAATTCTCTCTGAATCTCGTCCATAATATCTAGAATTTCATTTAACTCTACTTCTTCTCTGACATCAAGTTTGTCCTGAAACGATGATGATGATTATTATGACAATCTCATGTTAACAAGCTATACAGACAAATGACAGACTTACTCCCGCAAACGGTCTACATGAATCCTTGTTTGGTTTCCACGCTGGTAAGTGACTATTTTCAACAGCTATTCTGCTCCATTCTTCATCCATGACTTTTTCTACTTCAGAACCAAGCGGTGAATCAGTGCTTTTGATGTGTCGGAATTTATCGAGAAATTTCTGTCGTCCTTTTTGAAGTCGTTCTTTACAACGCTGCAAATTTTGAGAGAAAATATTTTTGAATTGACTTCGAAAAAAACTCTTCCGTTCACTTATCGTTTTGTTGCATGTTAATTTTCATTATATTACGAGAGTTACAAAAATACCCTTTTATAAGTGTCTTTCCATGGTGGTGTAGTGCATTTATATTGGTTACGGTGTCTAGAGAAAGGATCTGAACTTGAATGACTTCTCTCCATGATGGATGCCATATTGGATTTTGCTTCTTCCCGCGGAACAATTTTTGGCGCGGTTTTATTGGTCTAATTTACACCAATGGTAGCCCTTTTTAGAAAACTGTTGTTCATATTCTTATCAAATCAAGAACCGCGAAAGACTGTATAGAAGAATGACGTAGCGTTTCTGTTTTGCCAGGGTGATTCTGGGTAATTCAAGGGAAAAACAACATGGCGGCTGCTTCATTGCAGTCAATGAAGAACTTTTGGAAGGAATTCAACCTTCCCGAGCTACAGGTAAGACCATTTTAAACAAAAGCAAACAAAAAAAAAATACGAATCATTTTCTTCTCGCATCTGCAATTCATATCATTTTAACACTGTTCAAATATAAGGTTGTTGTCATTTTTTGCAACGCTTCTTTTTTCTCGTTTAGAAATCTTTAGACACAACTGCAACAGAGCTTGCAAATCGCCAAGATGAATCGGACACTTCGAGGAAAAAGCTTGTGGAACTTAGCAGAGATTTTAAAAAGAATACTACAGAGGTATTTATTGAGAAACTTCAGATATTGATTTGGTGACGTGGAAAAACGAAATCAGAAAATGTTTTCTCACCCATTATGTACGAGTCAAATCCAAAGGTGCCCATCCCCCCCCCCGGGCAAACCCCGGGCATTTGACAAGACTTGAGTTCGTATAGTGGGGAATTTGACGCCGATTAGCTACCTGAACGGGCGGGCATTTGACGAGTTGTCGGCCATCTTTAAAAATACCCAGAAAGCATTGGAGTCCTAACCACAGGTAGCCCATGATCAGGCAAAAGTCACACGGGAACGGGAACGAAAAGCAAAGAATTGATAGATAGTTTTTCCTTGTTATACACCTATTTCAAAAAACGTCAGAAAGATATTGGCGATTGAAGAACAGCGATTGCAAAGGAGCTCTGGGAACTGTTCTTTCACAAGTGAAATTAAATTGACGAAGTATAAATGCTTGTCTTTGTGTTTTAGAGTCGAAAAGTGCAAAGAAAATCCAAGTTCTTTAAGTTCTTAAAATAGATTTGTGAATTATATCGAGATCCATCTTTCGGTCGTGCAATCACCAATCAAAAATTGCCAATAACCATTCTCTTCTTCAACGTTTTTTGAAATTTCCCTTCATATTAGATTTACAAGTTTTGTCCGCCATGTTCATGAGACGTCATGTGGTAGAAGGAAGTTTAAGTATTTTCTTTTCTACTTTAAGTAAAATTTGAGCTTATTACTGACTCGAGCTCGAGGGGCGGGCATTTGACCATTCTGTTGTTTTCAATAGTGGGGCATTTGACTGTTCAGTTTGCCCAGATGGTGGGGAATTTGACCCATTTTTTTTCAAAAAGTCAAATGCCCGGGGGTTTGCCCGGGGGGGGGATGGGCACCTTTGGATTTGACTCGTACATTAGAGAAGAGTATTAATTTATGACGATATGGCATTATTTATTTTAGGAACTAAGGAAAAAAGTGGCTCCTTTGTTGAAAAGCTTTCAAGGAGAGGTAAATATTTTTAATCATGAAGAAATTATAATAATTATAATACTTTTTGCATGCATATTTGACTGACATTCGAAATAATATAAGATTAAATAATTATACTTTGTCACTATCACCATTAATGTTTCATAGATAAAACCATTTACTTACAACCTCATTAGTAGTGTTGCTGACATTGTTTTTTATGTTTTGTTTTTGTTTGTTTAAATGTGAAATCAAACACATACATGTACTGTATACATGTACATATTAATTTTAGTACCCAAGTATGTACTTGTATAACACACAAGTTTTTAAGTGGAAATTATTCCAAAAGGTTCTCCAGGCACAAATTACATGTATTCTACTTTTTACCAACATTTGCATCTACCCATTAGTGGTGCGACAAAAAGAACATGTTCTGTCATGCCGTTAAACTTCAAAGATTGGTGCCAAACTTCCTTGTTACAAAAAACATTTATGTACATGTATGTATAAACTATATTGCACTATGTTATCAGGTCGATGCTCTATCTAAGAGAAGTAAAGCATCAGAGGCAGCATTTCTTACAATTTACAAGAAACTTGTTGATGTACCAGGTTAGTAATTATGACATAAATGGAAACTAGCAAATAAACAAGTATAGGCTGCACCAGTCACAGGACCCCTAATCAATCAATAATTATGAATAAAATAGATGAAAAATGTGCATGAATGCAATTGTTCGTCGTTTGGGCTTCCTGTGTCGACTACTGCTTGTGATATATGTTGGGCTTCCTGTGGCCGTTGCTTGGTGACGAATGGCAAAATTCAAAAACTTTTCGCGTAGCTAAATCTCTCTAGTTTAGTATATATGTTACAAGGGATGAAACTATCAAATACTCAAAATATGTGCAGTGCAACGTGGGGGTACTGGAAGTGATTTTTTTTTTCTGCCAAATGTGAACAAGATGATGTCCGATGGACAATATATACAACTTCAACTTCAAACTGTATAGCTTTGACACAATAATGCTGCATAAAATGCAATATAAATTAGGTATATAGATATATACAGAAACCATTTCGAGCCTCCTTAAATATCATTTTTTTTATGGTGTTAAACATTTTATTTTATTAGCTATCATAACTAAGTAAAGACAAACAGAAATAATGATTTATAATATTAATGGAGTACCTCATTACATGTACACTTAATGAGATACAGATAAAATATCATTGTAGAGTGATGAGCTGCAATCATTTGTAATGAGAATAAACATCTATTGCTCTACTGATTGTGTTATTGGATATGTCATATAGGAGGGCATTCAGTACTGTCACAATACGTTAAGTTGCTTCTTGCTCAACATATTGACATTTAGAGGCCATTTTCTGCATGAATTTCTGTATTCTGCAATTCACACAACCTATAGGTTTTCAGATAATAAATATTATATTCTACTGTACATTCTTACTGAAGATTGAAATAGAGCTGTAGAGTGAGCTAATTGTTTAAAAAATAGTTTTAAAATGATATATTTATTTTTTTAGACCCATTGCCAGTCCTTGAACAAGCTCAAATACACCAACAAAAGGCTTCAAAAATACAGGTATCATGATGCATTGTTTATAACTCTTACTGAGGCTGTGCTAAAACTACTTTCAAAGGTACTATAATGCCTTTCATTCACAACTAATTGTATATTTGTTTGTAGGATTATGAAATAGAAAACAAAAAGTTGAGAGAAACTTTGGAGGAATATAACACAGAATTTGCTGAAGTCAAAAATCAAGGTTAGAAATGTGTCATCATTGTTTGCCATATTTTAATATACAATATATATTGTAAGTACAATGCACATACTTAGCTGGATATTGTACAAGGGTATTCACTTACAATGCTCACTTATGCAATGTTTGCAACATGAGCGATGCGTAATATCGGCAGATAAAATCACATACCAAATGTGTGTAATGGTATAGTCTAGTATACAACATGCAGACGTGAATGTTGTAAACAACATGTTTTACCAAAATTCAGATCAAGGTAAACCTCACACAGAAATTGCAAGATGAAACTTATGCAAATCAGAACATACTGTAGTACTAGTATTGTATATCGGATATACTTCCTCCTCCACAGTTATGATTATTCCTTTTGTCAATTTTTAATGAATTATTAAAGGACCCTCAGATACTTTTAGACTTGAACTTATTTTATGTAAAAAATAATGCTGATTTGAAAAACATTATCAAAATTTCCATAAAATATTTTTTTCCCACCAAAAATGCGATTTTCATTTCGATGAAAACATGTTTTGGGCTTCCTGTGATTTTGTCACGTGGTCTGATGACGTCAGGTCGTGGTCATCGAACTCATTAGGTTCTTATCCTAGGCTTCCACTTACGAACTCAAAATCTGGATTGCGAACTTTCAGTTACCTAGCCTCCAGTGAATGGAACTTACTACCTGATACTGTAAAATCATCTACATCACTCTCGTCATTCAAATCTAATTATTTAAATATGTCTTTCAAAAAGCTTGAAAACATGAACTTATCTTAGGTTGTACTTTTTTCAAATTAGGAATTTTCAAATTACATTTAGAAAAGCTTGAAACAATACATGAATTACCTTAAGTCGCTTTTTTTTTAATTTAGAAATTTTAAAATTGCATTTAGATAGTTTTATATTTTTATCATTTTAATTTACTTGTTTATATTTCTTATTTAAATTTTATGTATGTATGTATATATGTAGGGCCTAGATGAAAATTACTTGTGTAATTCTAGTTACCCTATTGAAATAAAGTGCTTTATTATTATTATTATTATCAAAACAACAAATTAGACGCCGAAAGAATGGCTTTGCCGCTTCAATTTGAGCCTGAATTTACAGAAAATGAAATGACAAATCAATGAGTGAAGTGAGACATAATTGGATGAATTTATAGGTACATTTAACAGTATATATTACCTTTTTTAGAGGTTACCATCAACAAATTTAAAGAAAAGATCAAAGAATATGATGACAAACTAGAAGAAAGAGTACAGGTAATCCATCTCCAAGTATTCGTTAACGTTGAAATACTAAATATTGCTTTTCTTAGTTGAAACTGAAGGTACATGATTATAAATTAGCTAGCTTTAAACAATATGAAATGAACAATATTATTTAAAAAACGGTTGAATTGTTAGAGTACAAACATTAAAAGCGTGAAACATAAATAGTACTAAATAGTGATATTTTATGCTAATTCTATTGTTTTCTATAAATAATTGTTTAATTAGCACTATTTAGTACTAATTAGTACTACTTGTTGCATGGGTATAATATTTGTACTCTAGTGCAATGTTATAATTTAATATCAAACCTCACACATTGGGATACTATAAATATCTTACAGGCTAAAGTCAAAGAAAGAGAGAAAGAATTACAAAGAGAGTTTGCAGAAAAAGAGAAACAGCTTAGAGAAACTCAACTAATTGTTGCAAGAAAACTTGGTGAAGCAGAGCACAAGTCAGCTACACTACAAGCTGGTTAGTAGAGCATATTTTTATAACCCCCTTTTAACATGCAAATGAGCATACATGTTGAACAACATGCTAATGAGGTGTGTATGTAGCTATACAGTACATCTTTTCCTTGAGCCACAACTAGCCATCGATGTAATTTATACACCTACAGTATTTCAAAAATCGTTGTCGCATCTGAAGCTACAGTCCACACTCTGAAGCTTGCAAAGGATGTTGGTAATATAAACATAATTTGTTATTTATTTCACGGTTTTTAAAGAAATATTTGTTTCATCATCCACCACTGCAGCAAATTGATATGTCCATATAACACAAACACGTACAACCAAAATGTGCTATGATTAAATCGATAACAAGAGAAGAAATACTGACATCCTTTGCAGGCTTCAGAGTGTGGACTGTAGCTTTGATTGTGACAGCCATTTTTGAAATAGGTGTATTTGACATTCTTATCTGTAAAGATCATTAATACAAGTGGTTTCACCTTAAACAATAAATTACTCACCTGTTTTATATCCACAAATCATTAGCATGTTATTTCACTTATATGCTCATTTGCATGTTAAAAGTGGGAAGTAATATGAAGTTACAATGTACATTTGAATAATTGATCATGAATGTGTATATTCATGAATGTATGTTTATTGGTTGTTATTTATAGCACTGGACAACACACAGACAGAATTGTTTGACATTAAGAGCAAATATGATGAGGTCACAGCAGCTAGGTAGAGTATTTGTAAATGAATACATTTATTTATTCATTCATGTATTTATTTAATATTTATTTATTTAATATTTATTTATTTAATATTTATTTATTTATTTATTTAATTATGTTTATTTTTTTAATATTTATTTAATGTTTATTTATTTATTTAATCATTCATTTATTTATTTATTTATTTATTTATTGTATTAGGTCATCAGAGATTGAAATCTTGGAACTAGATGTGGACAGAACTAACCAGGTAAACAATCCAATCAATCTCTCCAGGTTATCTGGTTTTCCTCCCTCCACAAAAATCAACATTGTGTATTGAGAGTTGAATGCATAGAATGTGCGAAGGTTGTAAGGTGTGTGTATTGAGGATACACAGCATCACAAGCTTTTAGCTTTAGAAGCATACCATGTATGCTATACTATGTATATACACCTACTTGCAGTAAGGTTGTCATACAAAAATATACTTTTGTTATAAAGAAAATAGAACATTTGTGATTTAGTAAGATAGGAATTGATTAAAAGACAAAAGAAAATCACTCAAGCTGAACTCTCTCTTTTGTCTTTTGATTAATTCCTTTCGCACTAAATCACAAATGTTCTATTTTCTTTGTGACAAATGTTCTATTTTGTATGACAACCTTACTGCAAGTAGGTGTATGTCCGAGAGAATACTGGCACTGGGTATGGATGCCCAGCAGTTGAAGAGAAAGATAATGGACAGAACAAACTTTCAGCGCCTACTGGAAACATTAGAGGGGAAGTCTCCAGAGAGGGAAAGATGATGATGATGATGATGATGTATAAATAAAAAGATTATAATTATTGTTTTTAAGATTTATGATTGAAGGGTCCTACTGATGTAATTGTTAAACATTTCTGGCAACAGTTTTGCACATTCTTTAATTTCCAAGGGTAGGAACAGAAAAGAAAATCAGAAAAATCATTGTTACTTCAATGTTTGGAATTTATTACTTTTAATTATTAAGCAGTCAACCTCGGGACTTTCTGAAGTGGCTGCTTAATAGAGGTTGACTGCTGAATAGAGATATAGAATAGGTATAGGAATAGATTTGGGACTTTTTTTTGTGGCCGCCTAATAGAGAGTGACCACTTAATGGGTGACCGCTTAATAGACATACCACGTACTGTATTTCATTTTGGCAAAAAAAATCATGTTTGAATTGTTTTTAGAGAGCCCTTTCAGCTGAGAAACAAGTTGAAGCACTGAAAGAAGAGCTTGCAAAAGCACACTTTGAAATACAGGTAGGCATAAGAAACATTATAATAATGACAATTCAAATAATAATAATAATAATTGCTAGTTCTTATATAGTGCATTTCCAGAACTGCTCAATGTGCTTACTCAACGTGTTCGAGTTGAAGGTATATCAAGGCACATTAAGCTGCCACCATACAACCCATGTCTGAACACAGATTTCTTTTACATCCCTCAATGTTGTTAAGTATTGAAAGACGGGACCTCCATTTTATCCGAGAGGACGTGAAGTTCTAACTATTTTGTAGATTTTTAAGAAACGAAGGCAGCAACTTCTCAATTATTTTAAAGACCTGAATCTCTATCCACTGCTAATTGGTTGGCGGTTAAAAAAAATATTCATGATACTGTCAGTGTTGAATAACATTGTATTATGGGTGGTTAAATAGGTTACCTTTAGCCTTTTACAACACACAGTGTATATACATCCTTTCTGAGAAACTTTGTCATCTGTGAAATGAAATGCGTAAAAACTAGCATTGCAAGGTAGCCTATTTATACTTTACTAGAATGCAGGATTTCATGGACCCATTGCCACACTTGTCAATGTATTATTGAGAAATGATAACTTTAAATTATAAGACATATAAGACAATTAAGGTGTACAGAATGCACATTTAGTTTCTGAACTGATCCAAAAATGTGTAACAATGTATAAAAACATGGTCATGGTTACAAAAAAGGATCAACACCAAAACAGCCATCCACTATTTAATTGATTTATATTATGACAATACATTGTTTCAAACCAATAAATGGTTTATGAAATTATCTATCAATTATTCCTAAAATGTGTTTATTCTTGAATTCCAGGATGTCAGTGACCCGAAAAGACCAGATATGGTAATATTGATCAATGGCTTTTCTTGATAATGGCACACAAAATATGTACATGTACCTTTGTACTTAATGCTCTACATTGTACAAATGTTTAAATTATAATAACATATTAATTTTACATTCTGAAGGACACTGCTGTGGAAACTATTTCCAGATCAGCCCTGGAACATGAACTGACTGCAAAAGAAAGACAGGTAAGACAATGCATTCAACATTGATGGCACATTGAAAAAGAAGTTTTAATACACCAAATCCAAATATGGCATCCAAATTTAATAACTATTGTTCTTGACTGACCAGCCTCTCATACATGTGAAAACGCCATTGTTTAAACATTAACACGAGGTTGGTCAGTCAAGAACAATACTTATTTGAATTGGACGCCATATTTCGATTTGGTGTATTGAGCATCACATAGTCAAAGCCTTGCAAAATGAAAACTGGATATTTTCTCCACTATTTAGCATTGATAACTACTACAATGAAACCCCCTCTATACTGGACAGCACTGGGACCAAGTAAAATGTCCAGTTTAGTGGGGGTTCTAGTTGTTTAAGGTTTTATTTGATGTCCAGTTTAGAGGGGGTACTAGTTGTCTAAGGTTTTATTTGATGTCCAGTTTAGAGGGGTACCACTGTATATACATGTATAGTCCTCATAAATGGTTTTGTATCATAATTATACTATAGATCTCACAGCTGGTAACCGATATACAACATATGCAATCAACAATTACAAGAATGAAAGACAGCAGCACATTACAGGTTTGTACTACCTATCTATCATTTACTGGCAATGGTTAAAACAGGTTCCCATTTAAATCTGTACTTATGCAAATTTTGTTGATGTGTGCTAAACACACAGATCAACCAATCAGAGAAGTTCACTTCAGAAATAATATACTCTGATTGGTTGATCTGTGTGTTTAGCACACATCAACACAATTTGCATAAGTACAGATTTAAATGGGAACCTGTTATAAGTACAAATGTAGATACCTTACACCTCACGCCATGGTTCTCTTAACACCTTTCTTGTGTTCTGTAAATCCCTGCATGCTTTATAACTGCACTCAGCAAGCTTGCTCTTTTTTTATTTCTTCAATAGATACTATTAACTCCTATCCGACTGAGACTATTATTGAAATTTTGACTGTTTTTGATGCAAAAAGTTAAAAAAATTAATTTTAATTCCAAATAAGGCATTGTCATGGAAACTGTTGCTGTTTCGAACTACCGATGGCTCAAGGTTTCAAGGAACGCCTTGATGATTTTAGCTCGTTCAATTCCGAGTCAACACTTTGACCCTGAATTGAGCTAAAATCCAGTTTATAAGTGCTTTTTTCAGTTATTTGCTACTACAAGAGCCCCTGGTCATGTTTCATTAAGTTTGTCTAGGTGGTGGAGACGCTCTTTTGGACGAATTCGAGGGTGGAAGACGATTTTACAAAGAAAATAGCGCCAGCAGCTATGTCTATTGACAATGGTGTTGTTGGAGTAAAATCGCTTTCCTTGTCGTCTTGTAGTCTTGTAGTGATTTTCGCCTTATAAAGATGGCAATCGGTGCAATTTTTATCCGGTTGGAGCGGGTGACTGGGCACTTATAAAAAATCTATAAAGAGTTGTGGTCTGGGCCATGTGCTGTCAAAAATTTCCATAATTACCCATAATGCTTTTCGCTATTAAATGGAGAAACGAGTTTTTGCGAAGGGAGTCTAAAAGAAACGGCTGTTGTGCATCTCGTAGAAGATGTTAGATCAAAAAAAGTTAAGAAATCAAAAGAACTAGGCCTGAAGTGTTCTGAGAATGGCGATTTTTGTATTTTGAATAATATTTTTTGCACTAAATTTAGAGATGAAAAATGAAGTTTACAGTGGTCGTTCTATGGTGCAAAAACGCACACTTTAACGTTCACCTTAACACAAAGGACAATTTATTTCACATTTTCGGATCTCAGATGATCAATTAAGTGTCAGATGTTGCCGAACTTACCACGTTATACAGTCAATTAAATAATTAAGCCCTGACTCTCAAACCAAGAAAGCTAGAATTTTCAAAGTCATAGGTCGAATTCAACCTAAATTTGCAGGGACAGTCGGATAGGAGTTAAACTTCTAGATCTTACCTCTGGCATAATTTTGCTCTTTGTACTCTCATAACTGTAATGATATGAAAGGAATAAAATGCAATGATTGTATAAATGTATTAAATTTTCTTATTGTCTTCTGTTGCTTTCTGCAACTCTTGAATTCAACTGTCCATTGGCATGTGCTGGACATTTTACAAGACTCTGCCCATCAAAATTTGAGTCTGAAATAGTGTCTGCCATGTTGGTTTTGTTTTAGAAAATCTGACATTGTATTGAGTAAGACACAGCTGGATGCAGCCACATTAATAACATGATTAATTTGAAATACTATTACAGGGCTCAAAATAGGAAAAAACATTTGGCATGCCACTTCCTGGAGAGAAATACACAGTGAAGATGATTTCCAGTCAATTTTGACTGCAATATTTTTATCCATTTGGCAGTTCATTACTATTTTTTACCTACCAAACCTTAAATTTTGTCTATCATTTGGCCATTGGCAGGCAGCTATTTTGAGCCCTGTATTCATAAAATTAGTGTGAACCATTTGCTAGGGTTGTTCATGGTATATATAAAGGGCAGTAGTTTGTTTACATCCTTTCTGAATCACAATCATCCATGATGGAATTCTTAAAAACATTATTTCAGGTCAACAGACTGGAAGAACAAGTTACAGCAAAATCAGCTCATATAAAGTCACTGGTAAGACTTTTTTTGAATAAAAAACATGCATTGCTATAAACCAAACCAGCTAAAATATTGCTATGATCTTTTGAGAATAAGATTCTTTGTCTTCGATATCACATGGAAAATGTTTGGAACAAAACTTCTTAGGTTTTGAATTGGGTTGAAACTTAATACAAAGCAACGTGTTAGCCGATTTGGTCTACATGGGCTATTTGACCAATTAAATACAACAGGTTCCCATTTAAATCTGTACTTATGCAAATTTTGTTCATGTGTGCTAAACACACAGATCAACCAATCAGAGAAGTTCACTTCAGAAATAATATACTCTGATTAATGGTTGATCTGTGTGTTTAGCACACATCAACACAATAATTTGCATAAGTACAGATTTAAATTTAAAAGTACAGATTTAAATGGGAACCTGTTATACATAATTATAACCATGGCAATATCAGTCGAGGGCTGAGCAACCAGCTGCAAACATCCTTTCTTGCAGATGTTTTTAGTGTCTTTTTCAACCTGACAAATTCCCTACTTTAACAGTGGGGATACTTGAATCGTGAACACTTGACTTTTTTATTTCCTGGGCCCTTCTACTGCTTCAAAATCTCTTACAATGAAGCAGTGAGTTCAAATACACTCAGTGTTCTTCATAATACATCATCTTTCTAATCTATTCGCTCATGGGTCAGTGTGTTTTAAAAAAAGTAACAAAAAAATGCAGTGCCAGTGTTCACAGTTCCAGCACGTCCTCACTGTAAAGTTGGTGTAAAGGAGACTTAGTGGTTAGCCACCCTTTGTCTGCCAAGAAATGGAGAGATAGCTATAACTGGTCATTCTGCTGAATAATTCTATTTAATAAATTATACAAGTGTTCTATGGATATTTTCAGGAAGAGAGACTTTCTCACCAAGAAGATTATGAAGAAGTCAAGCGAGAACTCAGGTAATTCTAACCTTTTATTTGATATTTACATGTTAGCTTTAATTGTATGTAGTGTGAAACAAGTATGAGTATTTCTACTCCCTTTGATGTGATGCTAGTCCATCACAGGTTACTCCTAGCATTTTGTCAGGTTTTTTACCCAACAATCCACTGAGACCCACTACTACACCCGGGTAGAGAGAGGCACTGCAAGTGTTATTGTAGGCAGCTTGTACCTAAATTTCTGTTAAATGTAATGTATTTTTGTAATTGTAAAATCAACTATGGTACTAAATAAACATATTGATTGATTGATTGAGTGTCTTGCCTAAATACACAACACAATCATCTCATAGTTCTCAACCCGGTATCCAGCGCACTAGCCATCAGGCCACCACACCTCTCACATCATACAGTGTACATAGTAAATAATCTAATAACGCACAACATGTTTTGGTAGTGTACTGAAGATGATAGAGTTTTCCTCCTCACTGGATGATCAAGAAGGCAAAGAAGCAACACCCAAATCACTGGAAATGCTCTTTGTGAACAAAAACAAACGTATGTAATCATGTATCATGAAGGCAATTTATGAGGTTATCATTATTATCATGTAGCCTGTGTTGAAAACCATAAAAACCTGATCAGACAGACGGCATATAAAGGGATTTCATGGCAGCTATGCTTGTTGGCAAGAACAAATGAAAGGATTTTAGTTCCCTTTAGAGAAAAACTCCAAAAATGTGATTGCTATGAAACCCCTCTATACGTAGGACATGGCTTGTATTTTTTAAAAAAGGTTGTGAGTGAATTGCAAAATGGTGGTTTGTGATTGTACAACCAAAAGGAATTTTGGTTATGCATTACAACATAACTATGTATAAGGCCAAACAAAAAAATATGTGTGTTTCCTGTTGCATGAGAAATATAATTGGGGTCGGTAGGTCGGATTTCCTTTTTTTTTAACTGATATAACTAAATTTGATGCCCGTTTTTATTAGGTCATCTCCAAAAATCTGTTTCTCCTCCAAGTGGTTGCATTTCCTAAATTTTAATGCCAGCACACTTGTTGTGACGCCATTTCTAAAACGAATTACTAAAAATAAACTTCAACAAATCGTTGTCGAAATGAATGAGCTTTTATGGGTACCCTGTGGTACATTCGGAAAAAATCGGTAAGAAAATTAGGGTCGGTCGCGCAACAGGAAACACACATATTTTTTTTGTTTGGCCTAACTTGTATGATCTTCTCAATTTTTAAACATAGTTTTATTAATTATAATCTCATTTTCTGCTTTAAAATGGCCGGGACTTACATTGTGCAGTAAATTTGCTTTCTGCCAGAAAAGAGACATAAATTGTAATCAATGTCAAAGACCCTCAATTCATTTTGGCTATACAATCATTGTTGGTCAATAGACATTTGACACTTGAAAATCCTTGAATAGGCATATCACATGTTACAAATCACTAACTGTATTCTGAATGAATGTTAACTTCAATATTTGTTTGCACGCAGACATTTAGTTAAAAATTGATGATTATGTTTCTTTTGCGTAATAATTTAATATAAAATAGATACCAAGCTTTCGGCCATCTTGGCCATCGTCAGGGTAGTAGTACACGTAATATGTTTGAATTAACGTATGCAGTTAACAAGATGGCCGATAGCTTATAATAAATTATTACGCATAAGAAACGTAATCATCAATTTTAAAATGTTAATTGTTATTTCTCCAGGATTGCAGTCTGAAAATACCAACCTAAAAGTGGACAAATCTGAACTAGCAAGTAAGTCCAAGTAGGAGTTATCGCTGCACAGGGAACCTGGCTTTCTAGAGGTCAGGGGATCGTATTCTGTATGAAGGAAAAAGCTAATAAAATTAAAAAAAATTATCTGAACTTAATGGTCTTGTGAAGATGACACTGAAATGTCAATTACATTTTCTATGCATTATTTTTCTTGTTAAATGTATTATGATCATTTTCCTTAGTACAAATCAATTATAATGTTTTCATCTTATGATACAGCCAGGTACCAAGAACTGACCAAACAATACAAAGAAGCTGTGCACAACATTACTGACCAGAAAGAACTCATTACACAACTTGAATGTGATCTTCTAAGTGTTAATGCCCTGCCTACATCATACAGAGGTCAGGGAGAGGTAAGCAAACTCTTCTCTAAAACATTAGGCCATTTTCATGATTGCATCTTATAATACCTGCCTACATCATACAGAGGTCAGGGAGAGGTAAGCAAACTCTTCTCTAAAACATTAGGCCATTTTCATGATAGCATCATATAATACCTGCCTATATCATACAGAGGTCAGGGAGAGGTAAGCAAACTCTTCTCTAAAACATTAGGCCATTTTCATGATAGCATCATATAATACCTGCCTACATCATACATAGGTCAGGGAGAGGTAAGCAAACTCTTCTCTAAAACATTAGGCCATTTTCATGATAGCATCATATAATACCTGCCTACATCATACAGAGGTCAGGGAGAGGTAAGCAAACTCTTCTCTAAAACATTAGGCCATTTTCATGATAGCATCATATAATACCTGCCTACATCATACATAGGTCAGGGAGAGGTAAGCAAACTCTTCTCTAAAACATTAGGCCATTTTCATGATAGCATCATATAATACCTGCCTACATCATACATAGGTCAGGGAGAGGTAAGCAAACTCTTCTCTAAAACATTAGGCCATTTTCATGATAGCATCATATAATACCTGCCTATATCATACAGAGGTCAGGGAGAGGTAAGCATACCGTACGGTACTCTTCTCTAAAATATTAGGCCATTTTCATGATAGCATCATATAATACCTGCCTACATCATACAGAGGTCAGGGAGAGGTAAGCATACTCTTCTCTAAAACATTAGGCCATTTTCATGATAGCATCATATAATACCTGCCTACATCATACATAGGTCAGGGAGAGGTAAGCAAACTCTTCTCTAAAACATTAGGTCATTTTCATGATAGCATCATACACCGTTTCCGAGAAACTTTGTCACCCGTGAATTGAAAAGCCTACAATGTACAAGCTAGTAGTGCAGGGGATTATAGGTTACCTATGTATACTTTATTAGAACGCAGGGATTTCATGGCCACATTCAGTAAACTTGTCAATATGTTATTGAGAAATGTCCATTTTGACTTTTCATACAACAAGAAAGGCGTTCCGAATGCACATTTCTAAAGTTTCTAAACTGATCCATGATCCTTTGCGCCACTAGCTTGTGTGCTTTTCACGGGTGACAAACTTTCTCGGAAAGGGTGTATAATACCTGCCTACATCATACAGAGGTCAGGGAGAGGTAAGCAACATTAGGCCATTAGGGGTGTCCCAATTGCAAATGAAGGGGGCTTGAGGTGTTAGGGGGTGTCCGGTCCCTTAATGTCTTAAATAAAATAGGAGTCATTGCAGTACTAGGGGGGATGTCCGGTTCCCCTGTACTTTGCCTACTTTCTTTTGTGAAATAATTACAATGCTACCTCTATTAAGCGGTCACCCATTAAGTGGTCACCCTCTATTAAGCAGCCACTTTGGAAAGTCCCGAGGGTGACCGCTTAATAGAGGTACCGCTGTAGTGCCAATTGTTCTAGTATTCACAAGAGGGATTAAGAATTTGAATAAAATAGAAAAGTTGTAAAGCATTCTGGCACTGGTAGTAAAATGATTGTGCAAAAGTCCTATTAGAGTTTGGAAAAGGCTACTTAACTATAGCACTGTCACATAATAAATAATAATAAAAGTCTTAAAAATATGTATCCTATTTTACATCAGTATAGAGCGGTTTTCGTACGAGTGGGAAAAAACATTCGAAAATTCTACAGTAACAGTACCGTAAATATTACGGCCAGTTTCCCACTCATACGAAAACCGCTCTAAGATTTAAGGTATAACAATAAGAAATTTACAAAATAATGTATAGATAATAAAATGATAAAATATATAACTCTCAATATTTAAAAATGAGTGTACTACTGAAAACGTTCTTTCTGTGTTAATTTTAGGTCTTATTACATTTGGTTTTCTTAGTACATATTTGATTTCTTTTTTTCTTAGGAAGGAGAGGACGTAGTGGGTGGTTATCCATTTTTGTCACTTTTTTAACTAAGTTCCTATCCATCATTTCTAGGTGCTGATGAATATTTATTTTCTCAGTAGTAAATCTGTGTTTGTAGCATATGTCTAAGAATCTTTGTATCATGGTCTGTTCGGGTTCCACTGAACCATATACTTGCAGGCCATATGATAAGTCAAGAGAACCAGGCTCTTGAACAAATGATCCATTTCTTTCGGGTTAAATCCTTCCTTGCGTAAAGTTGGACTCCCTGTGTGTATGTTATGGGATCCCTGTTGAAAATAAAAATCAGTTGAAATGATATATTCTGATAATTAAGACAGTGTTCTTATTTGTTGTTCAGGGGGAAGCAGGACCACCATCAGGGACTGAACTTGTAGCAACAGCTGTCCAACAAACTCCAGTCAGTAAGTAGTATGCCCTTCATTCTACAGACCAAATAGTTTAGTATAGTAATAGTAATAATAGTAATAATTTAGTATAGTATAATATATACTATAAGTTTAGTTTTATATAGTAGTTTAGTTTAGTTTAGTACCTTTAATTGGTTACAAGTCACTTTATACTGTACAATTCTAGGAAGCATTGCAAGTAGACTTGCTTTTTATCTCCTTCAGCTGGAATCATTGACTTTGCGTATGACTCAATGGAAAGACCTGTTTGGTTTTCATGAGGAAAAGTAGTGAATTTTTCACGGTTACCCACTAGTAAACTATATCAGTTAACATGCTAGTTTCCATTTACAATTGATATAAATAACCAGCATTTACACGTCCTTCCATCTGGACTAGTTGCTGTGTACAAACAAACTTATGTACCATGTACTTCATAATGTTTTCTTCAGACGATAACACAGATCCATCAGCAGCCAATTCTCTATTACCAATCATATCAAGTCAAAGGGAAAGGTTTAAACTACGCAATCTAGAACTGGAAGCTGTAAGTGCTGCAATTGATGTCATGTACTGACACTAAATGTGAGAGAACCTTACTGCTGTTTTCAGCTATCTGCAAACTTGTAGTTGTAAAATATGTATTTCACTGCTGTCAATCAAAAAACTCAAAGGTATATATCAACTAATTGATTTTGATTGGTGGCAGCCAAAAACTATTCCACGAAAGTCTAAGTACGCAGAAAGTAGAATATCACAGTAACGCATTTATCCAATGTATATAACATATCAAACGTAAATGCTATGATCGTAATTGCAATCAATTGATGGTGAATAACTACCTGTCTGACTGTCTGTCTGTCTGTCTGTCTGTCTGTCTGTCAGTTTGTTTTTCTGACTGGCAAACTAAAAGGCCTACTAATTGTTTCTTAACATTTGCACTGTCCCTAATCACGAGGTAATTCAAATTTCTCTTCAGATGACACGCCATCAACAGCAGAAAATCAGCACGTTACAAGATGAAGTGGATACATTGCGATCTGATAATGTCAAGTTGTATGAGAAGATCAAGTTTTTACAGAGTTACCCTACAAAGGTAAGACATATTCTTAAAGCTATTCCCTCTCTTTTTAAAAGCTCTCTTTTCATTTAGTATCTTCTGTTTAATTTGTTTGTTTGGTTAAAGTAAAGTAAAATAAAATAGTAAAGTAACCGTATTTAACGTCGGTAACTAGTGACAGTCATAGACTGATAAAATTGAGGCCGATGGTGCTCATTTTACTCCTCTTGGTTAGTGCTTGGAATCGCTTTTTTATAATTATAATTTTTTATATTTTGTTGCTTTTTTCGGTCGTCTGTTTATTCATTTCCTGTTTATTTGATCATTGTTGGTCTGTTCGTTTTGAGTGATTTTTTTTATTTTACTCATATATTTTGTTATATTTTAAGTTTGTCTGGTTTTTACTTATTTATTTGTTTTTGTTCGTTTGTTTGTTTATTATATTTCTAGTCCCTTGGATTTTCTAGATTATGATTATTCTTTGTTGTCAGGGATCTTCAGGACGAGACGATGATCAGGCTGTTAGTCGATATTCATCACATTATGAACAAAGGCTGGATCCATTCTCTGCCTTTAACCAACGGGTAACCAAATTTATATTTGAAATTTGTAACACCGTAAAAAATGTTGACTTAACTTTACTGACGTTTCGAGCTTTAGCCCTTCGTCGGAGTAAAAGGTTACGAAGGGCTAAAGCTCGAAACGTCAGTAAAGTTAAGTCAAATTTCATTTTATTACCTATCGTTTATATCAAACACCGACGCAGCTTATACAGCTTACTCGCTAGTTTCCATTTCCATTTATATTTATTCACATTGTTACGCTTGTAGTCTCATCCACAAATACACTTTTAACAGCTTGCAGTATTCATTATGGACATAGATGTTTTAGACGATTTTCTTGTCAACACTAGTCCCGCTCTGCCAACGCTCAGAGAGAAAAAGAACATGAAACGACTTGGTCAACTTGTTATGCCTGGTTCACACTAGCGACATAAGCATAAGCACCATACGCGCATGCAGACTCATTTGGGCTTTGTTTATTTGCCGCACTTGTCTTTTCTCACACCTGGTCAAGAAATCCTTCACTGAGCCTGCGTATATTGTTGCTTATCGACTTATGCTTATGACCCTAGTGTGAACCAGGCTTAAGCATAAGCAACATACGCAGACTCAGATGGGCTTTGCTCACTTGTCTGTTCTCAGTCACACCTATTCAAGGAATGCTGCACTGAGTCTGCGTTTGTTCCTTATGCATATGTCGCTAGTGAACATATTCGTTTGAATTGGTAAATCACTAGCGAATTGCATCATTTGAATCATCGTTGTAAAGCCACATTTAGTTACCTTATCTTCATCTTCCAGGAAAAACAGCAAAGATACATGGGACTTAGCTCTCATGAGAAAGTTACTTTAAACATGGTAGGGTGGTACAAAGTTTTCAAATTGCAACCAAATTGTACAGTGATAAATAATTGTTTGCTTTGTTCCAACAGGGACGATTTCTTCTTGGTAATAAAATGGCACGTACAATAACGTTCTTTTACTTGTTAATACTCCATCTCTTGGTCTTCTTGGTGAGTATAAGGAATCATTTATTTAAATACTCTCATGTCGCAATTTTACTGCGGTTTTCGACTTTGTTTGTTTGACTGTTTTGTTTGTCTGTTTTGTTTGTTTGTCTGTCTGTCTGTATTGTTTGTTTGTCGGTTTGTCTGTCTGTTTTATTAATTCTGTCTAGCTGTCTGCTTGTTTAGGTTACTATCCTAAGACCTTTAATCATTTGTTATCAATGCAGGTGTTGTTCAAACTGGCGCATACCGAGTCCTGTAAGAGAGATACTGCTTCAGAATGCGCTAAAAGGTATATTAATATATTGATTGACGTTTAGTTTACTTGTATAGAGAGGCGTAATGGTCTAGTGGTCAAGGGACCGAATTCCGGGCCTAATGGTCTGGGTTCGATGCCCGGCCCGGACGGTTATATTGTATCCTTGGGCAAGATACTTAACTCTCTCAGTTCCACGTCTTCCCGGATAACGACGTAAAGCCGGAGGTCCCGTCTGCCTTCACTCTAACTTCCTATATAAGGTGGACGTAAAAGATCCTGCTGTGCTCTTCGAAAAGAGCAGGGGATTGTCTCCCGGCACATTCAGGTCTCAAGCGCATTTGAATATGTAAATATAGATATTTGCGCTATATAGATATTAAAATATATATAAAAATTATTGTCATAGAGTACAAACACTAAAAGTATGCAACATAAATACCACTAAATACTGCTAAATTATGCAAATTCTTTTGTTCTCTATTGTTTAATCGACACTATTTAGTGGTAAATAGTACAAAGTATTGCACACTTTAGCCGAAATCGCTGCATTGCGACCAACAAATTATTGATTTCATTTTGATTTTAAACTTATACCAAACCATCCAATGACTGGACGAGATTACGTAAGCTCCACGCTCAATGTCGATAGACATACCCCCGGGAAGAGACTCAAAGGGAATAAAAGTATCGGTTATGCTCGTTGGGAATTTTGATAAACACCCTTAGAAGATAACGAACGTCCTTACAAAAGGGCGTGGTACGGAAGATTTTAACTCCTATAGGAGTTACTACACAGACATCACAAAGTGTTAAAATGACATTCTTTTTTTTCTTAGATTTGCCCAACATATGGTGGACGTTCATAGCCAACATTCCTGACAATATAGGATCCTCGTTGCTAATTTATTAACACTGATTGTTAACTCGATACGGTTTGTACATGTATGTACTTCTTACTGTGTTAGGCTTCCAAGTACTGCTGAAACAAGTAACACACATGGATGATGCGGTGAACGCCCGTGTTGTGTCGGTATACACCTTTTCCAAGAAAGTTTGTCACCCGTCGAAAAGCACACAAGCTAGTGGCGCAAAGGAACTGTTCAGAAAACAAAATGTGCATTTGGAACGCATTTCTTGTTGTCTAATAAGTCAAAATGGTCATTTCTCAATAACATATTGACAAGTGTAGCAATGTGGCCATGAAATCCCTGCGTTCTAGTAAAGTACACATCAGGTTACCCATAGTCCCCTGCGCTACTAGCTTGTAGGTTTCTCACGACTCGGGTGACAAAGTTTCTCGGATAGGGTTTATACACATATTTCAAAAATCGTTGTCGCAACAAAAGCTACAGTCCACACTCTGAAGCCTGCAAAGGATGTCGGTAATATGAACATAATTTATGTTTTCTTGCACTTTTTTATAGAACAATTTGTGTTATTTTATAGCATATTTTTGTTTTATGTGTTTCTGTCATATTACCATAACACATGGTTCGTGCTACTCCTTAAACTCCTTGAAAACTCTTTAGATTTGATCTACGTTTTTAAGGGCATTTGAAAAGCCCTTGAATTTTCGAAAATCAGCAAAAACTCCTTAATTTTAGCTAGGGTTAGGGTAGGGTAAAAATTATAGTATTGCAAATTAAAGTTAAGTTCTAGTATTGTACATCATTTTCGTAAAATTTCGTATATCAAAGTTGTCGCAGAAAGTGCTTAAAAATTACGTTTTGGTCCTTGAAAACTCTTTGAAAACTCCTTAGATTTTGTTTACTGACATCAGCACGAACCCTGATAACAAGTTGTTGCAGTGGTAGATAAAAAATCGATTGCAAGAGAAGAAATACCGACATACTTTGCAGACTTCAGAGTGTAGCTTTGATTGCGACAACGTTACTTTATAAAAAAAAAAATAGGCGTACAATCACAAGCCGAAGGCGCGTATAGCCGATACAACACGGACGTGAATGTTGTAAACGACTTAAAAAACGTATTATTATTCGTGGGGTTTTTAATGTATAAGACTATACCATGAATTCCAGGAGCTCGTCAATTTGGAAATTAGAGGTTTGAGAAACCCGCTGTTGGAACAATTGCATATTTTGTTTCGATTAGCTTGATATTTTTATCTTTATTATTTGGGGGAAGTGGTTTGTTAGAAGGGATAGATTCTAATTCTTGATTTACCGTCAAGACAGAAAGGAAATGTCAGTACATAGCAAAAGAACCAAGAAAAAGTTCAGAAAAAGCAGTAAAATAAAAAAATCGGTGCAAAAAAGCAAAATAAATAGAGGATATTACATGGGAACTTTATCTTCAAGTGTTGAAAAGATCTTTCACGAGCGAGCGCAGCAAACGAGTGAATTTCAATACCAGGGGCCGGTTGTACGAAGGGAATAGCGTTATCCACCGGATAAATCCTTTTCCGGCGAATAAAATCTATAAAAAACACATGCAGTGGATAACTTTTATCCGCGGATAACTTTTTTCGCACTTCGTCCAACCGGCCCCAGAAGATAAAATCCGTAGCTCCAAGCGCCCATGTAATATTCTGTTTATTATATAATTATCAATGACTCATTGATAAAAGAAAAGATACAATAAGCTACCGTAAAGTTGTGTAACGGTGACACCATAGTGATCTGAATTATTGATATATAGGTATTTCATTGATAATCATATAATAAATACAATTAAAGGAAGTTCCATCAAAAAACCCTAAAACCATCGCACATTAATACCCAACAAGGTTTTTATTACTAATTATAATCAAGATTTAAGTACAATTCAAACATAATGGTACATTGTAAATAATAATAATAATAGATTGAATGGAAATTATTAAAAATCTTATCCATAATATATAACCTCGCCTTATATACCACACCTTGATATGACCTTTTTGTTATTTTATTATTATATTTCTGTTTTATTTATAAGTACCCTCTAAATATAGTGCTTTGTTCAAAGGAAAAGGGCTCAATTGACGTTTGGGTTACCTGTGGTGACATGGTTTCTTTTCCCTTGCAGCTTTGTTTAGTTTCGATCCCATTCCACTACGATTAATAAATTCCGTATGTGAATGGGACCGAAATTAAAATAAGGTACTGCAAAGAAGACCGGACGTATATGCGATGGCAAATTTCTATCCGATAGTTTTTTCGTAGAATGCTTCATTTAGCAAAGCGAGAGGATATTTACAGTACATTTAGCTATTGCTTTTTTATTTATTGCTTTAGCTGTTACTTTATGATTCTTTTGTGTGTTTATCTATGCGATCATGCCTTTGTCTTCACCTACAGATAAAAGCAATATAGATCAGATTCTTTAAAACTTACGGCCCGGGCAAACGATTTCAACATTTGCTTTAACATTCGTGCGATTTTGTTGAATGGCAATGTTGAAGCCGTTTGCCCACCTTTTCAACATTGTTGAAACGTGTTGAAAGGATGTTGAATTGACTCGAAAGAGTTTTAAAGAGCGTTGCACATTGCCATTCAACAAAATCGAACGGGTGTTGAAGCAAATGTTGAAACCGTTTGCCAGAAGATAAAAAAAGTTCAGTGACAATATTCAGAATACGTTTCGTTTCGTATCCGCCCTCGTGAGACTTGAGGTCATTCATCGTGGATATTGGATATTAGAAAGGTATTAGTTTGTTTTTCCAATGTCACCTGGTGAAGAGCAGTAGTCGATACGTCGCGGTCCTAACTTTCGACATTCGTGAGACAAACTAATAATTGTTCACTTATGGTGCACAAATGTCCCGGGGGACCTATTGAAAGAGGGTGGGGATGCTCGCTGAGAATTTTTTAAATGGACCCTAAGGAAACCTGTGTTGTCAGTTTATGGGCGTGGCAGCGATAAAATTGTACCCCTGAGAGGGACCTAGTAAAAACCTATCCAAGGCTGGGTTTCTCGATTTAGTTCATTTACATCAAACGCCTTCTGCTCGTTGAAAAGAAGCATTGTTAATGTTGTTTATTTTCAAAACCCTAAAAGGGACCACAAAACGCAGCTAGTTGGCATTCCCGTTCATTAACACCCTAAGCGGGACCGAAACCTTGATTTCAACCCCTAAAGGGGACGGCGAGCATCCCCATCCCTTTGACCTCCGGGTCCCCGATAAATGTACGTAGATCATAGAAATGTAAATCCATATATCTTTTTCTAGTAAGAAAACAATAGATTCCATTGCTTACCTTGACAAACTCCACAGCTTTTAGCACAGCTAAGAGCCAAGTAAGGTTTCCATTTCGGATCTTCACAGTAACCCTTTCTACTGTAGCTTGCGCACCTACTATCTCTGTCAAAACACTGTTGTTTAGCTGTTGATCAACATCATAATATTTCATCATTAAATTGTCAACATATCATATTAAATAAATAGTTAACGCGTGAAATAAAGTGTATTAGGTAGGTAAAGTGTGATAGTTAAAAAACAACAAAATAACACAATGGAATAAAGGTGTATTAAAGAGTGATACATTAAAGTGTGTTTCTATGATCGTATATATACCTACTTACAGTAAGGTTGTCATACAAAATAGAACATATAAGTAGAACCGACTCCTACTTTCTGCAATAATTTTTATAAAAATGTACGTGTGACATGGTCGTGCAACTTGTCTCTTGACACAATTAGAGCATGAGCACCAATTTTACGGTGTTGCTGCTGAATGATTCAAATTAAGCGTGTAACTTGCAACCCTTTTTTTCGCGAGACAAATTGCAACTGTAATCGTGCGTTTGACATGATCTCGTGCAACCTGCAATAATTTTTTCGCGAGACAAGTTGCACGAGAAATCGTAGCATGTGACACGGGCTTAAGATATACTCACGACAATATCCACAAGTGTCAGGACAATGCTTTATCAGATATGTTCTTATATAGTAAGCACCAGTGTTAGTACAAGGAAGGATTTTGAACTGTTGACAAACGTGTCTGGATGTGTCTACACAAGCTACGAAAGTATCAAAGATAAAACTTTTTAAATAACCGGTTTAATCATCATTAACTGATATCATCATCTTCAAACTGGAATGTGGTGTTCCGCAAGGTTCTGTGCTGGGAACCATGCTATATAAACTCTCTCCTTTATCCTCCTCCGCAAGCTTCTCCTCTCCTCTCCGTTTTCGTTTCTTTTATTGGGCTTCCTGTCTCGAGTGACCGGAAGGGAGGTTGGAAGGGACCAATTCCCCCTCGGTCAAATGAAAAAGGGATCCCATGAGAGGGAAAGGAAAGGAGGAGGCTACCTCCCCTTTTAGTGACGTTGAACATGCATGCCCACCACCACATGAACTGCCAAATTAAATCTACCCTTGTGATTTCCAGCTTCCGTTGGGCAACACTGCTAAAACATCTTTCCTTTTTAATAAAGCATGAAAGGGCAACTTCCTCTTCCACACCTCTTCTCTTCTTGAACAAACAATTGCCATTTTACTTGTGAGCAGCATGTCACAGGAAAACAAAACCGGTTTTATTAAACGGTGAAAATTGACCAATCAGAGCGCACTTTCTTTTGGATCTTATTGAGAACCAATCAAGCGACGAGTACAGATTTTGTATTCGCGAACCCAGGGTACATCTTAGCTGGGATCACAGTTTAGATACTTACGTCGACACCCTCTACCGTTAGGTCCCAAGGCCACAGAACCATCCCAACAACAACCATACCCGATGTTATGACATTGACTAATTGGTGCTGCTGGGCTCTCTACAAATGACAAAACATAGATAGAAATACAAAGAATCATTTAGAAAACATACTATGACCACTATACAAACTATGATATGAAAACAATACTGAATCAAAGGCAGCCTAAACTCATTATTGGACAACATTGACAAATAAAATTTACGTTTTTTAATATCTCCTTTTTTTACACACTCTTATTTCTCGTTCTAGTCAGTAAACGAGTTCTGAATAGCTTTCATCAATAAATTCAATCTTTGTCTTTCTTCATAAGGTTTGATTGTTTATTTATTTAAGATTATTTTGAGAAAAAAAATGCAAATTTTGACGCACTGTACCGCGGTAGTTGTGTAAGGCAAAAATTAAACTTCCGGTTATACAAAACATGACGCACGGGAGTAGGGTAATGCGAAAACTAAACTGCATCCGGTTATTAAAAATATCACAATTGGGAATTCACATTATAAAAAAAAAATAAAAAAATCTTTATTGGGTATCAAATAAAGCATAGCTTTTTTCCAATCTGGCCCATTAAAATATTTACATATATGCTGATTTTGATCTACCTATACAATTGAATTAACTAAACTAGGTATATCTAATAATCTAATAATTAATCTTATTATATTGCGCGCGGATATTTAAACTTTATCAATAGAGGTTAGTAAGAGAGGGAAACTATACGAGCTATGGATCCCATGCAAATTCTGGTTCCTAAAGACTTGAAAAAGATATATCTGAAACATACAATCATGTGCAAAATACTTTGAGACATTATATGGTTTTTACATGAAAAATATTTCAACATCATTTTTTCCGTTTCCACCTCTCTCCCGTATTAATGTTGAATTTTGGGAATGTGAAACGGTTGTCATTTGAAAGATCAATCAACATTGTTTTGTATATTTTTTTAAACTCAAACAAAACAACTCATAAAAATGTCCCAACAATTTTGCACATGATTGTAGACCATTTATAACGTTGATCATCTGGAAATGGTTGCTCTTAGTATTCACGCTTGGAAATTAATTTTTCCATTTGAAATACTGGTATCTGTACTTCAGCACCGATTCGGACGCGATTCATAACAATACATTTGGACCTAAATGAACTCCCATAATTCCTATCGGTCTCAGATCAGCCATTTCCCGATGATCAACGTTTATTGAAGTAGGTGTATATTTTAGATGTACTTACTCTTGGGATTGCATGCCTTACAGGTCCAAGCACACCTTCTTTTATCAAAGTCAGAATCGCACCTAAGTTTCCCTTCTTTTTTCAGGCGTTTGCAACTTCCAACCTCTACATCGTAGCACAATTCCTCTATGAACAAACATGAAAACTATAATGTTAAAACTTCAATTCCTATATACTAGCAGAGTCGAGGTCATCTCATGGTGAGTGGGTTTCAATGGGGGTCTGTAGAGGAGACTTATACCGAATTTGGACCTCAACCCGGCCAAGACAACAAGAGGCTTCCGGGTGTCGGGTGCCGGGGTACTCCCATATATTTGCATACGGGTATATGCCGCTGGATAGTCATTCACATGTCTCATATGCATGTTAAACTGAGATGTACTTGCTCAGTTCATGTAATCCCTGCTTAGGGGAGACCTCATTTTAAAGAAATCTTTACAACAAGCGCCTCGCTATATGGGGAAAAATACTACTAAAAAAGGGTCTACTTTTCTATTATCTTGAATATAGGGTATGGATTTGTTTACTCTCTTTCGTTCTATTTGTGTCTCAGGGACGGATCCAGGGGCAATGCAGGGGGTGTGGGTGTGCACCCCCCTGGGCTTAGACAATCATAAAGCTCGAAAATATTTTTTCTCAAGTTATTTATATATTATGTCATTTCCTAATGGTACGTGCACCCCCCCCCCCCCACCCCCCACCCCCCTGAAAAAAATCCTGGATCGTCTCCTGGTGTCTTGACAGGTTTTCTGGCGACAAATCCCTATACCCTATACCAAAACCAGCTCAAGTTCATTGCAAGAAATACTCACGTGCGCATCCTTGTTGGTTGGGTCCAGGTGAGTTCGTTTTCATGTCCTTAACACAACACTTATAGATCCAGTTCTTGCAATCTAGTAGAAAACGATAGCATATATATATATCAGCCTGGAGTAACATTGCGATAGAAATCGATCATCGGAAAGCTAATCGATAAATCGATATTAATCGATTTGTTTAGTTGATTAGTATCGATTGATATCGATAATCACAAAAAAACTGTGTATCGATTTTTATCGATTTTCGAAATAATCGATTTATTATTATCGGAAAGCATTCATTGCTGTGTTGACACAACAGACGTTTTATATTGCTTTTATAAAACATGAATGGAATATAGCGAGTAAACTAGTATAGTCTGCGTCGTTGTTTGATATAAACGATAGGTAATATAATGAAATTTGTAACACCGTAAAAAATGTTGTTTTAACTTTACTGACGTTTCGAGCTTTAGCCCTTCGTCATGTTCGTCGGAGTAAAAGGGAAATGTTTAAACTTTTTTACTGAGAGTGTCTTTGTCCTCTTATATAAACACGACAACCAGCCAATCAGAGCGCGCTTATTATCTCAAATATTTCAGAATGTTCTTTTTTATCTACTACAAATACTTACTACAGAATCCACAATGGTTTTCGCAGTTTCTCCTCATGAAATCAAATTGGTAGTGTTTGGCTTTCTTCTCATCACAGAATCTCCTCGGGTAATAGCTACAAAGTCTTGATCTATCTTGACACTCCTTTCCAAGAACTTCAAGGACAAAAGAAAAACAATAAATTTCCCAGATGATGGATTGTAAATCGGAAGGCTTGGAATAAAATTACATTTAATTTAACGTGGAAGAAACGACTTCTAACTAATTATGATTCCCACGTACAAGGAAATATTGAATAAATTAGCTGATGTAGAAGAGAAGGACATGTGCGTATACAGACCGGGTTATGAAAGAATCAGCTATACAGCTATTTCAAAAAACGTTGAATACTGAATAGTGCATTCCAAGACCAAAGGGCATTGTGGGTCTCATTAATTTAAAATAAACAATAGATATACAGCGATATTTTCTCCCAACAACTAGCTCATATATTGTTTTGAATGGAATGCACTAAAAATAAGAAAACTAATTATACATAAAAAAGTATACCGCTATTTGAAAAAACGTAGGATACTGAACTGACTACGTACTGAAAAGTGCATTCCAAGACAGAAATGCATTCTGGGGCATTAAATATTGTAAATAAGATACCAATTAGTTATTTTATTCTTAGTGCATTCCATTCAAAACAGTATACAAGCTAGGTATTGGGAGTAAATATTGATGTATATTTGTTTTTTATTTCAAGTTAGCAAGACCCACAATGCACTTTGGTCTTGGAATGCACTATTCAGTATTCAACGTTTTTTGAAATAGCTGTAAATTACAATACAAGACCATCACTCCCTTCTTGAAATTTCTCACATTTACTGCCGCTCAATATTCAATATTTACAACACACTCTTCTGCTCACATGTTGATTTTGTGCGGAGGGAGGAAAACCGAACAACCCAGAGAAAAACCCTCTTGGCATATTGGATAAAAAAAAAAAGCTCACAGATACTTCGTATAATTCACAATATATTTGATTTGGGCAAAAGCGCATGCCATTGTAAGTACACAGGTAGCCCAAGCTATTTATCTGTGCTCTCCTTATAAGCCTTTTAGAAGAGAATATATGGCGATCTTAATAATATACAAAATATGTTTAAATAAAAAGATAAACTCGCTTGTGTCTTGCATGCGTTGTATTGTGACTCCCTGTGAAGTTTCAAGTCATTTGGAGAGTATTGAGCGAGTATTGACATGTTGTCTCTCCCTTGATAATTAAGAGAACTGTCAAAGACGTTTAAGCAAGAACCCTAAAAGGACCCTAAAAGGTACGCACAGGGAATATTTGCAACCCTAAAAGGTACGCCGATCACCCCTATACCACAAAGGACCACCCCCTTCCCTCCCCTCCCCCGGGGGTGTGATCATATAAGGAAAGTGAGACTTGAAGTGTATAATCACTGTGTTATTTGTATTGCACTTATCCGGGCTATTATACCCGTAACTTATCTATTTATTCTTGCAACTAATACAAAAAATAATCAAAATAATCTTGATAAACTATATTAAACACAGAATACAAAAAGCTGACGCTTATTTTACATCGAAAAAATAAAAACCCGTAGCTCAAAAGCTGGGCATGAACGAGAACACAAATAGATGACACTTTTTTTGGAATGGCAGGATCTCCTATCGTGTGATCTCGATCGTTTTTTTTAAACAACTTTTGGCGGCTAGTGTTTCCTTTACCGTTATATATTGTTACACACTTGAATCATACTACCAACGTACTTGAACTTTTCATGCACGTAATGTTTTTCTTCATGGTGATCAAAATATAAAGTACAAGTTGTATTATTTTGAAACATTTTCACTTATGTTTTAAATTTTAATTAATATTTGATATTATGTGTTCAGTTTCACTTTACGGGGACAAAGGTTTCTCAACAAGGGCGAGACAGCCATTCATCGCTGGTTCAAAATGTTTTTTTTTTTAATTCGTTGACCCTTAGAGGTCAGGCATACTTCAATAAAATTCAAAATTGAGCAGCTTAAATTTTTTTCATGCTAACGGTTTTAGGGTGTGCAAGGGCTAGTAAAATACATGTTTTCCTAGGTTTTTAGACAATTTTAAACAAATTTGCGTGATCAAATAACCGACTAACTTCAAAGTCATCCATGGGGAACTGAGATGACTTAACGGATTATGGAGGCATTGTTTTTGTATGAAAATAATAACACTGAGACTGAAACGCACTTATATACGAAATATCTATTGTTATTCTTGTACCATAAGCATAACACTTATATTTTATTCTTTTATCGATGTTTTTATTTTAATTATCAGGAGTTTAGCAATCGGTATATATAAATATTGCTATAAAGTTGTTTATTATGCCCTCAAGATTATTAGTTGAGTTGGTAAATGTTATTTTAGAAATCAATTCTTGATTCTTTTAATACAGGGTCAATCCTAAATTATTCATAATAAAGGAAATATTTTATACAAAATCAACAAATTTGGTAAGAATAAGGAAAATTGAAAATACAAGATTTCATTGAATCTTTTATGCAATCTTTGTTGTTATATTAATATAAAACTACAATTGTTCTTTGTTGTTGTAAATGTTATAAAATCATTGGGCATTTTTAAGTCGGTATAAAGAGTTATAAATGAGAGCTATTAATGTTGTTTTCGATAACATAGCTTTCTTTTGAAACAGAAACAAAATAAATTAAAACCGCAATTAGAGCTTAGAATAAAGTATAATAAATCCAAGACAAACTCACCGAGCGACAATCCCACAATGCAAACGCAAAGGCACAAAATAGCTTTCACTTCCATCTATAATAAATCACTTCGTAAATGTTCACAATTGTTTGCCGTTCCTCTGTCGATGAAGTCCCAAAAGTAATGAACTGCCAACTCCTTCAGCCTTGACTAATGTGCGTTATGCTTTAGTGAAATTCAAGCACACATTTATGAAATTACCGCCAAAACGACAGTCTCTGATTGGCTGGTTGCAAAGCCGACCCCGAGTTGGTCACAATTTGAATTTATTAATGTCTAATATGGTGTTACAAGGTATTAAATTAGCGTTTCTATATAATCATTCTTGTCATATTTCGGCTCAACGAAACATTAGGAACGATTTGCTTTGCTGTGATAAAAATCAAATGTTTTGATATCGTTTTCAAAAGCTTTCAACTGAATTCATGCTAGTCAACAACATTAATGTACATTTTGACATTTGGCGGGAAAACACTAATATACTTTAGGTATGAGTATTAATACTTTGTATTTTGAAAAATTTTGTTTTTATTTGTTCTGATTTCAATGCAATAATTGTATCACCCGATTGCTGAAGTGACGCTGAATCGTAGAAATAGATAGTATTTTATAATTCGTTTTCGTTATCAGTTTTCTTTCAAAGACTGGGTTGCATGCTTTAATAGTTTTGCCCATAGGCGGACCCAGCGGGATATAACGATGATATAGACTGTCCGTTATTTATTGCATAAGAAAAGCAACCGTAGACTTAGGGCGCAAACACTTCACAATCCGTGAAATAAAATCAAAATTGTTACTAGAGTGAAGGCATTTAACCCGTGAAATAGAAATTGCTTGCTAAAGTGTAATAGAGTGCTTACACTATGTCCATGAAATAAAATCTAAATAGTTACTAACTAATAGTTTTTATTTAGTGACTATTAGTCACTATCACTGAACTGGAACAGCTTTAGTAACAATACACAATGAATAAAGTATTAACTTTCTATGGTTTTGAGTATTTGATTTCCCTTTAGTGTGTTGTGGTCTAATGTTACTAAAGCTGTTCCAGTTGAGTGATAGTGACTAAAAGTCACTAAATAAAAACTAATATGTAGGAACTATTTAGATTCTATTTCATGGACATAGTGTAAGCACTCTAGTCAAATAGACTCAAAAGAAAACAATGGAATTAGGGTCTACTAAAGAGTGTTAGTCTAATATCTATTTCACGGGTTAAATGACTTCACTCTAACAAATAGTTCTTATTTGAATAGTGGCTATCACTCAACCAGAACAGTCTAAGAAAAAGCAAATACAAAGGAGACAATACTTCATTACAGCTTTACTAGTTGTCTAAAATAGTCACTAATAGTTTATTAAATAAGAACTATTAGACAGTAAAAATATATTTTATTTCACGGATTAGAGTGGTTTTCATTAACCCGTGAAACAAAGTGTAATAGCTAAAGTGTAATAGATCGTAATAGTCATGTAAAGACAACAAAATACAAAACAACCAAAGTGTAATAGTGTGTAATACGCTAAAGTGTGTTTCACGGGTTAATGAAAACCACTCTAAGTGTTTGCGCTCTATAAGACGCGTTTAATTAGTTAGTCCACACTTGAATGCGTCTCAGAGCAATTCAGCTCATGTTGGTTCACAGGGAGCCCGGCTTTTTGTCGTTTCTTTTCTTTTTTTCTCTCTTTTTATTTACGCTATTGATGCGCTATATTATGTTTGCATCGGGTTTCCTGTGGTATGAGACAGTTCCGAAATGATGTAATTAACAGTAACTCGATAGGAGGATTAAACTCTTATCTGTAACGCACTCGCTTGTAACCGTTAATGTATTGACTGTTACTAGAGAGTGCGTTACAGATAAGAGTTTATCCTCCTATCAAGTTACTGTTAATTACATCAACATTCAATTTTGTGCTTTTCTGCTGTCAGAAACTTGATACCCGCCCCTACCCTCTGGGTCTCTTTTTAGTTTATTGGTTTAATGCAGTTTAACTAGAGAATGGTTTATACTCGTTAACGGAGAGATAGAGTATAAGAAAAATTAGAAGCCTGAGAAGGGACCACTGGAAAAACTGATAAATTTACAAACTTTGTAAAATTCCTGTAAATTTCCTGTAAATATACTGTAAATTAAATTTACAGGTTTATAGTATCTTTACATAGTTTGTAAATTTTCCCAAGATTCTGTAAATATCTTGAAAATACGTGAGTAAAATGGTTAGAAACCCTGTAAATTTCTGATAAACTCTGTAAATACATCACGCAAACCCTGTAAAAACCCTGTGAATACTCATAATCAAGACTCTGTAAATATTCTGTAAATCAATTACCCAAAGCCTGTAAATATTCTGTAAATAATTTTACCAAAGCCTGTAAATATTCTGTAAATCAAATACCCAAAGCCTGTAAATATTCTGTAAATCAATTACCCAAAGCCTGTAAATATTCTGTAAATCAAATACCCAAAGCCTGTAAACATTCTGTAAATCAATTACCCAAAGCCTGTAAATATTCTGTAAATCAAATACCCAAAGCCTGTAAATATTCTGTAAATCAATTACCCAAAGCCTGTAAATATTCTGTAAATCAATTACCCAAAGCCTGTAAATATTCTGTAAATCAAATACCCAAAGCCTGTAAATATTCTGTAAATCAATTACCCAAAGCCTGTAAATATTCTGTAAATCAATTACCCAAAGCCTGTAAATATTCTGTAAATCAATTACCCAAAGCCTGTAAATATTCTGTAAATCAATTACCCAAAGCATGTAAATATTCTGTAAATCAATTACCCAAAGCCTGTAAATATTCTGTAAATCAATTACCCAAAGCCTGTAAATATTCTGTAAATGGATTTCCCACAGCCTGTAAATATTCTGTAAATACATAACCGGTACCCAAACCAAACCCTGTAACTACCCAAACCATGCAAATATCACAACATAACTTTGTTTATTATGAATTCAGTGTTAGCAAAATAATATTTTTTACTACAAATATAAAAACCGTAACAATAACTCGAGTTCTCTTATAATTTGAAAAGAATGAACTGTTTGGCGAAATTCTCAATTTCATGAACTCTACTTCCCGGTTAATTTTTTTTTAATGTTTGAAATGAACCATAACAATAGCAAATACTTTTGGGTATACTGTGTAATTTTAAGGTGTTTTTGCAATTCATTGTACACATGGGCCGGATTTTCCAGATACTTATCTGGTTAGTTTAGAGTGGTTTCCATTAACCTCTGAGACAAAGTGTAAAAAGAGTAAATAAGGATTTATTATCCAACTAGTCATAGACGAGTAAAAATATCGCAGGAGTAGGACTGGATCAAGTAAAAATATCCAGCGATATTTTTACTCGTCTATCTATCCCTGAAGTAAAACAATATTTTCCATTATAAAATAACAAAAACCTTTAGATTGGATAATAAATAACTTATTAAACAGTTTGATGTGTAATATGGCTGGATATTTTACTCGTTAACTTGCATTTTCACTCACCCGGAGGCTCGTCAAAATACAGCGTTTCACTCGTAAAATATCCAGACATATTACACATCAAACTGTCTAATAAGATATATTTAGTCACACAAATGAAAAGCAAACAAACAAGTCAAATTTGACTGTATTTCACGGGTTAGAGCGCAAACACTTAATCCGTGAAACAAAATCTAAATTATTTAGTGAGTTTACTCGCTCAACCAGAACAGTCTAAGAAAAGGCAAATACAAAGGAAACAATACTTCATTATAGCTTTACTTGTCTAAAATATTCACTACCAGTCACCAAATAAGAACTATCAGACAGTATCAAATAGATCAGTATCACCATAGATTTCATGGATTAAGTGTTTGCGCTCTAATGAAAACCACTCTAATCTCATAAAACTATCATAAATATGGATAATATAAAAAAATACATTTTAAATATTAAATAACTTCTAGATGATTTGTAAAGATCTGAATATAGAAATACCAAAACTACTCTATAAATCTCTTAAAAAATGTAAAACTATCAAATAAATAATTAAATAAATATATAAAATATTATAAATACATTTGAAACTATTAATAAAGTTTTAGATGATTCGTAAATAAATAAAAAGCTGAATAAAAAGCTTTAACAATACATTTGAAACTATTAAACTATTAATATTAAATATATAAAATATTATAAATATATTTGAAACTATTAATAAAGTTTTAGATGATTCGTAAATAAATAAAAAGCTGAATAAAAAGCTTTAACAATACATTTGAAACTATTAAACTATTAATATTAAATATATAAAATATTATAAATATATTTGAAACTGTTAATAAAGTTTTAGATGATTCGTAAAAAAAAAAAAAGCTGAATAAAAAGATTACTTAAATTTCAAATTGTTGTATTTTATAGTGTCTTTAGAATTGATTCTAAAGACTTCGATCCCAAAAATTGATTCAGAAAGAAGCTGGCATAGCTGTTTCTTTTTGGTGCATCCTTTGATGCCAGCAACCCCGTTTTCTTTACATACTTCCTTTAGTTTCTCCATGCTGACATTAGAGATGCGCAGTTCTTTTAGGTAGAACAAACTTATAATAATGCCTTCCTCAAATGTAATCTAAATATCAAATAACTTCTAGATGATTTGTAAAGATCTGAATATAGAAATACCAAAACTACTCTATAAATCTCTTAAAAAATGTAAAACTATCAAATAAATAATCAAATAAATATATAAAATATTATAAATATATTTGAAACTGTTAATAAAGTTTTAGATGATTCGTAAAAAAAAAAAAAAGCTGAATAAAAAGATTACTTAAATTTCAAATTGTTGTATTTTATAGTGTCTTTAGAATTGATTCTAAAGACTTCGATCCCAAAAATTGATTCAGAAAGAAGCTGGCATAGCTGTTTCTTTTTGGTGCATCCTTTGATGCCAGCAACCCCTTTTTCTTTACATACTTCCTTTAGTTTCTCCATGCTGACATTAGAGATGCGCAGTTCTTTTAGGTAGAACAAACTTATAATAATGCCTTCCTCAAATGTAATCTAGGAGTAAACAAAAATGGTCGTTTTCAGTCAGATGACCTTGCTGGTGACATAGATATTCATTGCATGACAATGGGCCTTACACAATGAAGTACAGAGTGCAGATCAATGGGAATCAAACACCAATGTTGAATTTGGGAGCTATATTGTCATGTGAAGATGGTATATGAATGAGTAAAGAAAATGTTGTCCCTTACCAGACCAGCTTCCATAAAAGCTCTCTTGTTTTCTTTCTTTTTTTCATTTATTTTTTTCTCGTACTCTGAGATTTGAGGCTCATCCTACATGTATATAAGTAGAAAAAAATGTAAGTACACTTTTTATTGCTCCACTAAATGTACAGTTGCCTGTGAAATCCATTAAAAGTGAATAATCCCAGAGCTCAGACAGGGATATAGGTAATAAAGAGGTCTTGAGTTCAATTTGGTAATAATTTGCATGAGTGTGTTTTTCAAAGAGTTGAAATTGCATGTGACAATGAACAGCGAACAACCATTTCCATGATTCAATCTGATTACTCAAACTGTTTTCTTTTGTTTATCAACCAATCAGCAACGTGTAAACTCTGTACCTATTACACATTTTTGCACCAATTACAGATTTCTGTACTGCTGTAATTGCATTGTACAAATGTAATTGCACTGAATTATGTATTAACAGAGATTTCATCATACAATTAGAATTGAGTAATTTTTTCATGTGTATTATTAATTATGGAATCAGTCTTCACTTAACAGTACTTTTGTAGAATCAATACCATGCTTTTAAAGTGCTTATGAAGTCAAAAATGGGACATATTTCCCTAAATTCTAGACATCTTAGTTAATCGATTCCCGTTGTCAGAATTCAATTTGAAGCAATTGGGAATATTTTATCGATCTTTAAACATCGTTGTGACCACGCCCTGGCCGGGATTTTTCGGTCTGGGGCGAGTTACCGGAGGTGACGACACAAGTTACTGCATTGAAGTGTCAACTGAGGATTCATTTTGACAACTTTACTTCAAGAGAAGTTGTAAAAGTATATCTAGTCTCGTTTGTTGTCAACATTTCACGAAAGATTCATTCGACAAGAATTATAATGTGGAAGGAACAGACTATGTAAGGAAGGAGAAAGCTTGACACGACTGGTATTCGACATTAAACTCGCCATGGATTTGCCCGATCAGGCTTATACATATATCATTTTAAATCTCACGATGTCTAGAATTGAGGGAAATATGTCCCATTTTTGACTTCATAAGCACTTTAAGACCCGTTACATTACCTCAATATCCGATGCTGACTCACATACCTCCATCTAATAAAGTAAATTTACAGTCAACACATTTGACATCTTGTACGATTCTCCGAATATTCAAAATGAATATTCGAATAATCAAATGAATATTCGTATAATAAAATAAATATTTGTAAGTTCATAGAACCTATAACAGAAAGATTTCAACTCAGTTTAATATATTAAGGGAGTTCCACACTAAGATGATGTACATACGTTTTCTTCAACCCCAAAATTACTTGCTGATGCAGTTTCCTAGAGTTAAGAAAAGATAAATAATGAACAACTCACACATACCGTATATATCCAGCATTGATTATATGACAATCTACATTCTAAATGTACAATAAAACTAAAGCATCTTGTGGTACCAGGATGCCATGTTCATATTGTAACATGTTCATTTGAATATCAATGCTTCTCACACAAAACAATTTATGAGTGCTATACCTCAGAATTAGCACCACTTTTATCAACCTAAAAGACAAAAGACTTCATGTAAAAATAGGCAAAATACTAAGTACTTATTGACTGAGTGGGAGGGCCGTACGGGGGAAATATTTGGCTCGCGGTCATGACGTACAAAATGACCAAGAGCCAAATATTTTTCCGTACCCTGGTGCAAATCCTGGACAGGATCCTGTCTAGGATCAGGATCCTACACAGGATCCTGTCTAGGATTAGATTCCTGTGTAGGATCCTGTTGAGTGTCAGGATCCTATGTAAGATCCTGTCTAGGATTAAGTTCCTATACAGGATCCTGTCTAGGAGTTGGTTCCTATACAGGATCCTGTTGAGGGTCAGGATCCTATGCAGGATCCTGTCTAGGAATTCTTTAGTTCCTACACAGGATCCTGTCTAGGATTTCTGTAGTTCCTACACAGGATCCTGTCTAGGATTTCTGTAGTAATTCCTACACAGGATCCTGTCTAGGATTTCTGTAGTTCCTACACAGGATCCTGTCTAGGATTTCTGTAGTTCCTACGCAGGATCCTGTCTAGGATTTTCACCAGGGTACGGCCCGACCTAACTCAGTCAATAAGTTTTTTATCATATGACTCGTATATTTTGTCCGGCGCGCGCCATTTTTTGTAATGTCTCGAGTAGCTGGTCCGTACAGGTTTAGCAAATTTAAAAACATAGACCAAGTTGAGTTCTGTGCATCCTTAAAAGTTGAAACTTACATTTCTGGGTTGTTGAGGCTCTGCACGGGAAGTGGACTTAACCTAAAAAAGAGATGAAGAAAAAATGCATAAAAAAATACCTGGCCGCCGCCGGGTACACGAAAAAGTGGGGTTTGCTAGCAGGCTCTCCTTTCCCTTCCTCCCCCATCCCATCCCCCCATCTTCCTAAATCCCCATCCCCAATCCTCTAAGAGCCAGCAATGCAGGCTGGTAAATACACTGTATGAACTATGACTTACTTGTTTTGTGTTTTGGGGAGGTTCAGTCTTGGCCCTCCTTTTTGTCTTGTCCTCTACATGTAAACCCTAAATAGCAGTATTTAAAATGATCAACTCATGCAACAATATATATTCCATGTTCCTGATTATTTTGGTTTTCTAGCAAGTTTTGCTAAATATATGTCGGTAGAACTGTAACACAGAAAAATGTTTTCTACTTCTCGATTATGTGGTAGCTTGCGTACACACATCTGTACACCATTTCCACTAGGTACATTGCTTACATCAATGGTTAGCCCAACCTGACTAGAATAAGTAATACCAACACACACTATTAAAAGTGCACACATACTGTACCTAAGAGCCGGCAATGTAGGCTGGTAAATACACTGTATGAACTATGACTTACTTGTTTTGTGTTTTGGGGAGGTTCAGTCTTGGCCCTCCTTTTTGTCTTGTCCTCTACATGTAAACCCTAAATAGCAGTATTTAAAATGATCAACTCATGCAACAATATATATTCCATGTTCCTGATTATTTTGGTTTTCTAGCAAGTTTTGCTAAATATATGTCGGTAGAACTGTAACACAGAAAAATGTTTTCTACTTCTCGATTATGTGGTAGCTTGCGTACACACATCTGTACACCATTTCCACTAGGTACATTGCTTACATCAATGGTTAGCCCAACCTGACTAGAATAAGTAATACCAACACACACTATTAAAAGTGCACACATACTGTACCTAAGAGCCGGCAATGTAGGCTGGTAAATACACTGTATGAACTACGACTTACTTTTTTTGTGTCCTGGGGAGGTTCAGTCTTTGCCCTCCTTTTTGTCTTGCCCTCTACATGTAAACCCTAAATAGCAGTATTTAAAACGATTAATTCATGCAACAATATAAATTCCATGTTCCTGATTATTGTTTGGTTTTCTAGCAAGTTTTGCTCATTTCTAATCATCAATCTGTATACATGTGAGTTTTTCAGTTACATGTATGCTGGTTAAAATAGTTTCTTCTGTTAAACATTATTCCAGGTCTTGAAATAGCATATTATCTTGCAATGATTCTCAATGTAAGCATGTGTTAGTCTAGTTCATGCAGCATACCAAAACACAATTCTTAACAACATACAAATTCTTGCACCTGTCAAGTGCCAAAAGCTGTGGCAGGCCAAACTTTCTTCCTATTTTGATCCCAGTATTTTAATCTTATCAACACATGAATGTGACATTTTAGCTGCTTGTGGCTACATGTATTACCTTGTAAGCTGATGGCTTTCTGCCTTGGCTAAGTTTCTGACCAATAAATTCTCTGGCCCGCTGGCTGGATAATGTGACAGTTCCGTGGCCATCAATCCTGAGTCTTCCAATATACTTTCCCAGTTCATTATCTTGTAAGATCTCTCCCATAAGCAAACAGTTCCCTTTAGCCTCCTCATAGCATGTCCCATTGGCCACTTTCAGGGCTCCACTTCCCTGCCACTTGAAATACAGTAAAAACCCATATAAGAAGCACTATTTTTCAAGGTTAGGCTAAAGTGGTTCTTATATAATTGGTATTTAGTGAGAAATTAGGCTAAGGTGGTTCTTAACTGGTTCTTATTTACAAAGCATAAACAATTTCCCTTATATATTGTTTTTTTTTATGTAATATAAATTGTTATGTAGAAGCATCTGAATGATGAATGTATTCTCATAATTTGAGAACTAACTGATAATACATTTGTAAACATTTTACTTGCATTGATTTTAAATTTGGTCATATTCAGACTCAAATTATATTTTTTCAAATGACCAAATAAATCTTGAAACCTTTCATATAAGAACCAGTCTAGATTTTTAGCCTAAAGCCTAGTGGTTCTTAATCCACTGGTTCTTATATGCGGGTTTTTACTGCAGTAATGACAATTATTAATGCAATCTGATATATTTGGTATATATTCGACTGAAGTCTTCTGTAATTTAGAGATGTCGAATTTAACAGTTTCACAATATTGTCAGTAATATTCCTAAAACCCCAATTGAATATCATTTTACCAGTCATACTATGAGATTTTGTTTATTCCATCATTCTTTCCGCACACGTTGTTACACTGACATTACATCAAATGATTGACAATAGGAAGTTTTGCAGACATGCACACAAAGATAAAAAATACACTACCTTCCCCTCTTTTTTGGCTGTATCCACTAAGAGGCACAGTCTGGCATTAAATTTATTCAACAGCATGTTCGCATCTTGTGCTTGTTGGTTTGTTTTTGCCAGTAAAAGGAGTTCTTTCTTCCCAATCTCCCTTGAAGGCTGTTTCGTGTCTAAATTTTCAAGTTTCTTGTGTGGTTTACATGTAGTATGGTGGTCATCTTTTTTTTGCTGCTCAACCACAACATCGTCATTGTTATTTTGCAGCTTATCCACACACAAGGTCTCCTCTAAGAATGTGATAATAGCAACAAAAGTGTATTTATTCTTCTCACTTATCAATACTAATAATTAATGATTTTGAAATGATATTATTTCAAATCATGTATCATACCAGAAACTCATAAGGGGATTGAAACATGCAACCGCCGTACATTTTTTGTGTCCCATGCTAGGCAATATTCAACTTGTTCGTTGGAAATATTTTTGCGTTTAAACATAACTTTATGCTTCCAAAACACTGGAAACTTTTTGAATAGACAAATACTAGAAAAACATATCTAAAAACCCACAAAGATTAATGATATATATATTTTTATCACCAGTAGCCATTTTGAATTGAGCTTTGACTACCAAATATGGTATCAAAAATATGCTAATCAGTTTGAATATGGTGGATCATAGAACCACGCTACACGTTTTTATCCCCTAATGAGTTTCTGATCATACACTATCAAGTTAAGATTAATATATTGCTCATATTTACATTTAAGCCTTCCCTGAATTAAAAAAAAACATTAATTCATCCGATTCAAATTTCTCAAAAAATTAGTAATTAATAATAATAATAATAATAACAAACCTTGTAAATTATTTAAGGCACTTCTCAGCATAATCAAATATTTCCCAGGGATTTTCATGGTTTGGATCATGTCTAGATTTTTTGCTAGGAGCCGGAGTTCCGTCACAGTCTCGAACTGGTGAGATAAACAACATAGCAACATTATTGTAACATAAAAGAACAATTTGCCTTCCTCACACCAAGATTGTCTGATCTCATTAAGAGACTGTGGTAAACCACTTTTAAGGCAGTAGAGTCTATGTTTAGGCAATATCATTTATGTTTTTTTCATGCTCAAACTGTCATTGAAAAATGCCATGTTTACATTTTGGTCTAGTGACATTACACAGGAATCCTAGTGCCCCAAGGGTAAATTGATTTTGCACTCGAAAAACTAAACAAAAACAAACTTTATAAAAAGGATCTTTGAGCTCAAAACAAAAGTAATGTATCAAGCCTCGACAGAGATATGTACGATCTTTCGTGCTGTGGTTAATATGGAAAAAAACCATTTATATAGTCAAATAAGGTTCGAAGAATCTAGGATTATAACTTTTTGAAGCTACTGTCCTCCATATATGGAGGCGTATCTTCTATGTCATGGTGTAGTGAAGGAATAGAAAACGAGGCAGCGTGCTCTATCGAGTCTTATAATTCAACAACAAATTTTCCTCCGCTCTCATTGGTCGAGGGGCGATCACGTGACGTGATAGTGCCCGCCGCGGAGGGATACTATCAGCGCATAGTGCCTGCTGAGTGAGAAAACAAAGCAGTTTTTTTCGTAAAATTTAAAATAAACTGACTAAACTGACGTAATTTTGCATTGAAATGGTTTTCTAGTTTGCTTTTCGTCCGCTGTGGAAAATTTTGTTGTTGATAAACTGAATAAACTGACGTAATTTTGCATTGAAATGGTTTTCTTGTGTGCTTTTTGTCCGCTTCGGTATGTTCTCGGGCGACTATTTGTTTTTCTGAACATCCAGTTTCTGCGGGCAACTATCACAGCATAATGCCCACGATTCAACTACTCTATTGTTTAAATAGAGCACGCGGGAATTTTAAGAAGACGAGAGAAGCGTTAGGAGAAGCACGACGCGTAGCGGAGTGCTTCTCAGCGCTTCTCAAGTCTTCTTAAAATTCCCAAGTGCTCTATGACTCAATAGAGCACTGCTGCCGAGTTTTCTATTTCTTTTATAAAATATTCAGTAGTTAAAATGAAACGAATCGACGCTCCGTGCACTGTTGAGTTATAGAGAACGCTTCTCAGCCAATCAGAGCGCGCGATTTATATCAAATATTTTATAATGTCCGATAGAAAAAGTGTAACACTGACTACTACGCATGCGCGAAATTTGCCGCTTGTGTCGAAAACAAAATGGCGGACGTGATGCAAAGCCGTGTAGCTTGAATTCTATTGCCTCTAGCGTAATTACTTGATAAAGCTAACCAAGTCAACCTGTTTAAACTCATTTACTTACTTTCCTTGTATTGTCCTTAAATTTTTAGAATAGCTTTGTAATAGCATTTTTCTTGACCAGGGTTGGTAACGTTACCTTGCATATAGGGGCGCCTTGCATATAGGGGCGCCTTGCATATAGGGGCGAGGGGAGGGGTGGTATAGAGTATATAAATATTCAAAATACCAGCATTGTTGTACAACATAAAGCACTAGATGTTTATGAATTACGCGTAAATTTAGCTTTATTCAATTCAGCAATTTTTTAATATAGTATTTATCTATATGTATCTCTAGATATCTCATATTATTTTATTGTCTTAGTGTTTTCGCTCTATCACTTTTAAATTTGAGTTAGCTAATTCATTGAACTTCCTTCCGATCTTTTAGAACTACCGTATACAGGCTTCATACTGCATGAACGCTATATATAATGGTAATTGAACTAAGTGGAGTGCAATTTGGTTCGAAATCAAACGCGCGATTACAAAATCGCACGACCGCGTAGCGGGAGTGCGATTTGAATCGCAAGTTTGATTTCGAACCAAAATTGCACGACACGAAGTTCAATTACCACTTAATTATATCCATTTTGAAATCAAACTGTAGTTTACAGCATGCTTTTATTGATTTTTTTACAATACCGGAAACGGAAATGCTCTTTTTACATTGAAAATGTCATGTGACAGGTCGTTTGCAAGTTTGACAACTGATCACTAGTTTGCTTGGCAGCTCAAAGTTCTTGCAAATTTGGCGAAATTTATAGTTTAATCTTCAACAGCTGACTCAATAAGGTACAGTTGTTGTGTCTTCGGTAGCTGAGGAGATATTCAGGACTAATGTCTAACTTGATCGTACACATGTGTGTAATGGCGTTGAGCTCAGCAAAACTGGCACACGTGAAATTGAACATACAAGCAAGATTTGGTTAAGTTAAATAAATTAGCTACCTCACATTTAAAAGTAAATAGAGCAAAAACACTAAGACAATAAAATAATATGAGATATCTAGAGATACATAGATAAATACTATATTGAAAATTTGCTGAATTAAATAAAGCTGAGTTTACGCGTAATTCATAAACATCTAGTGTTTTATGTTGTACAACAATGCCGGTATTTCGAATGTTTATATACTCTATACCACCCCTCCCCTCGCCCCTATATGCAAGGCGCCCCTATATGCAAGGCGCCCCTAATATGCAAGGCGCCCCTATATGCAAGGTAACGTTACGAACACTACTGTTTTTCTTAGCCATTCTTAAAATATAATTTTCTGAATGGACCTTAATCTCCAATCTCCAAACCTTATCAGCAGTTCTCCGTTAATTTGTTTTTAATTTTTTTTTCTTTTATCTATATATTTAGCTTTTTAAAACAGTAGCTTTATGCAGTCCTAGACTGCCTATTTTTTCTCGAGCTGTGAGGTTTTCCCGCGCTTTTCTATAAAACAACTTTTCAACTCCTTACTGGAACTATTCTAAATTCAACCTACCTTATTTTCTTCAACAATTTGTGGTATAAGTCCCGATAAACCATTTATCTGAAGAAAGAGCTTCGCATCATCACAAGAAGTCTATTTTAAAGGAATAAGTTAAGGTAAGCTTTAAACGCATGATCATTCAAAAGTCTTCAAGCGTAAACCACAAACAATTCTAAAATAAAAGCAATAACTCTTCGACAATTAACTTTAAAAGTGGTCATAAAGCACTTACCGATACATTTTGGGATTCCATGATCAATGTTCCCTATAAAAGCTACAATAAAGCTGGTTGAAAGTTGTAAGACGAAAAAGACCTTGTTTGCAGTTGAACCGAAGGCAAAGCGACCCGCGTAGGTGTATATCCGCTGGTTAGATAATGCAGGCTCACCTTTTCTACCAGGCTCTCACGGCGATTTTGTTTTCAGGGCCTTTGTCGCCTTTGTACATGTATTGAAGTATATTTTAAAGATCAGAAAGCTTGTAAAACGAAGTGTAAAACGGAAACAAATTGGTTACTGATGGTTTACATGTATTGCTAACCTTTCGGATGGTTACAGTGATCGCATATGGATGGTAAGTTCAAAAAATATTGAGCTTATAAACTCTTTTTAGCTGCTTGAACTTCGCATTCTGTCGTCGGATTTTCGTTCAGTTTGAGATGCATGGTGAAAATACTTTAAAACTACATTTATCGATAGTTTTTAACTTACTGAATACGAATTTGTTTACATCTCTAAAAACCTGCGGTTTTTTCGTAAAAGCCTTCGAAAGTTTGATATACATGTAATTCTTAAGAAAATTTATTCCCTATCCGCCATATTGTTTTTACTGAAAATCCGCTCATAATTTCGGGCTCATATCAACAAATTTTGCTGCTTTACGGTTATTAAAGGGCGATTTTTCTAAGATTTTATATATTATCTACAATAATTGATTAAAATTTTTAGTGAGGAAAAATAATAAAAAGTGAAAACAAAAGCACCCAATACATTTTGAATAAATATATCTTATTAGACAGTCTGATGTGTAATATCATGACTTACATAATACAATGTAGAAACGTAAAAGCCATTAAAAATCGTAAGCTCAATTCATTAAAGCTATGGAAAACAAACAAACAACATTCAAAGCCATGCATAACACGTGTAGATTGTCAACTTACGCTGTCAAAAATAACGCAAACATTACGAAACGTGTCGGAAATCATCACTTTATTTCCACTTAAAGCTCAAATCATTAAACTGTGTAATTGTTTTATTAAAAACTTACATTTTGTTAAAGCACTAGTTCGTTTCAGCGGGAGAAACTTGAACGTGTGCTTGAATGTTTACAGTAATGTCGTTCAACTATTTTATTAAATTCAAATCTATTTTTTTTAGCTCGCACAGCAGCATACTCGAATGATGAAATTGATTTTGAACAAAACATCAACAAAGGTATGTATAATTAACCAACCATATGGACAGCAAAACCTTATTATAGAACACAATTCTATAAAAAGTGTAAATCTTCATCCAAAATTCTGAAAAAAATACCCCAAAAGGGACTTGTATTTGCACAAGATAGACAGGTATGCTCCAACCAATAATGTATTATTTTGGTGCAATGTATTATCACATCTAAGACCAAAAGCATTACTGGGACAATAAGCAATTTGCTAATTTCATGCAAATTTCATGTTAATCTTATTAGCTCTACTTGTTCTGCTGTGCATTTGTATTTGTCTACATAAAAATATTACACAAAGAATACCCAAAATCCCTTTTAGCCTTAGCTGGTGTGATGTGACCATTTTGAACCCGAAAACATTTTTTTAAATAAGGTATACACCTAATTGCAAGAATGTTGTCTTATAAAAATAAAAAATAAACATTAGAGTACAAATACTAAAAGTGTGCAACATAAATACCACTAAATGCGGCTAAACTATGCAAATTATTTTGTTCTCTATTGTTTAATCAACACTATTTAGTGGTAAATAGTACAAAGTATTGCACACTTTTAGTGTTTGTACTCTATAAAAATAAAAAGGAATTAATTAAAAGACAAAAGAAAGGCATTCAAGCTCAAACAGTGGCTTAAGGGATTAATTAGAAGACAAAAGAGCTGGTTCAGCTTGAATGACTTTCTTTTGTCTTTTAATAAATTCATATTTTTTATTTTTATAAGTTTTTTTTTTATTTTTATAAGGTTTTTTATTTTATTTTTATAAGACAACATTCTTGCAATTAGGTGTATATACACAAAGTTAAACCTCTTCATTGCACAGTTACCTAACCTCAACAGTACTTGAAGTAAAGTTGTATATACCACCATAATTTTTGTATTTTGTATTTTTATTTTAAGCGCTTAGAACAGACTTGAATAAGCGCTATATAAGCTACATACATTATTATTATTATTATTATTATTATTATTATTATTATTATTATTATTATTATAATAGTCCAGTTTCGAGATCTCTTTACAGTAACATAGTGTTAACCTCTTTAATGTATTCCTCATAAATGTAGATGTCATCTTTTTTTTTTCACTCATCAGAACCAAGACAAGGACCATTAACTCAAACAGCCAATGAACTCTTTGATTTAACACAATCAACAGGTACCATAAATTATATATATTGAAAATGATAACTTTCAAAATATCTTTGACACAGTGTATATTACACACTTTTGATATTTTGAATGTTCAAACTTCATAATTACATCTGTAGATGTTATTACATACTAACAGTCATAAAGTCTCTCAGGCTCAGATTTCGCATTCATATGTAGCACCACAAAAGGCAAATCTATGCTGTGATAGCAATGAGCATTAAACAAAACAATTACCATATCAAATTTAAAAATAATATTACCAATTTTTTTTAGCTCACACAACAGAAAATTGGGATGATGAACTTGATTCAGAACAAAACACCAAGAAAGGTATGTATAGATAACCAACCATGTGGACAGCAAAACATTACTATAGAACACAATGCTGAAATAAACTGGGCATCCTTGTCCAAATTCTAAAAAGAACCCAAGAGACAGGGATTCTGCCACTCTTCGCATAATTCCGCATTGTTTGTCAAATAAATCAACCTTTTTAAGTGTTAAAATATTTAAATCAACATACATAATCCCTATCTCTCTGACTTACATAAAAAGTGGTTTTGGCTTTTTATTACAGCCCTACAGAGTACTAAGTTATCGTTAATAGTTTTTTTTTTTTTTCACAAATCAATCATGTACATGCGAAGCCATTTTGTTTTTATGATGAGATGATCGTTAGGGCTTGGAGTCTCAGCCCAGGTACCAAGTGTTTGGCAAGGTTCCAAGATGACAAATGTTGTTGCGGAAATCAATTTTTTTTGTTTTCATCCTAAATAGCCATATAAACGTTGTTATTGGTAGCAATTATTAATCAATAATGTGAAATATAACAAAATTATGTAAGAAACAAGGTTTTACTAAAATATTTGGGTCAGAACGCACCTCTAAAGAACATTACCGGTGATTGGTTGGCTAAACCCAGAGTGAAACTATAGAACGAAGCATAAGCAATAGAGCTTATTGTTCTGGGCAGCCAATCACAATGAGTCTTCTAGAAAACTGTGAGACTACAGAAATATTTTATGGCTAGAACTAAAAATCTAGATCAAATCATACAATACAACCATTATCCTTACACATAAAATTAATGAAAAAAAATATTAAAAAACCATTAGAAATGTTCCAGATTAAAAATGTCATGTTGAACAATAATTTATGTTAGTAATACTATTTCCTTCTAAATCCTTCAATTGTCACAGCAAAACAAAATGATACAGTGTTTTTCACTTGTCTAATGTTATGTATCTTTTCCTTATAGACATGGCCAGTATCAATCTGGACAAGATGGACTCAGTCAATCTAAAAGTAAAAGTTACATCAAAAGCTCTGAAGAATGTTTCAACTGGCACAATCCTTGAGATGTTGGTCTCAGACGTCAAGTCATTTGCAAGGTGCATTGCCTGGAATAACTTAGCATCATTTTTTGATAAAAGGCTAAGTTTAGATCAAACATACTTAATGTCAGGCGTACATGTTCGCAAAATTAAACCCCAATATCAATACCAAGGGACTCTACCTATTGAACTAACACTATCTGGTGGAATAGACATTAAAACATCCCAAAGTACCATTGATACTGTGCCAGAAACCACTTACTGTAAGATAAAAGAGTTGAATCAAGCTCTTAACACAAGAGTTAACATTATAGGAATTGTAAAATCTTACGAAAACACACCAACACATATTGTAACCCAACAGGGGAAATCTGTCATAAAGAAAGAATTTACAATTGTAGATGATACAGAGAAGGAAGCTACCTCCACATTGTGGGAAATCTAGCTCAAACTTTTGACTTAAGTAACAATCCAGTAGTGAACATTACAAATTCTACAGTTAAGTATTTTAGAATCATGTCACAATTTCTGTAACGTCACCAAAAAGCAAAACACTAAAAGAGTGGTTTAAGAAAAATCCATTAACCACTCCAGTTTCCACAGCAAAAAGACATCTTGACGTAGGTGATTACACTACAATCGATATCAGTGAACTTGAACATACAACTGTTGGACGAGAAGTTCAAGTATTGACAGAAATTCAGGATGTCAAATCCAACATGTACTTCTCTTGCAAAGTATGCAAAAGCGGTGTCATAACAGTCCTTGACGAAATATTCTGTCAAAAATGCAACAAGGCAACTGAAACCTTTAAAAGAGTTGTTTTAAACTTAAAATTGAAAGGTTTTGCTCAAGAAGTAAAACTTTTTCAAGACAATATTGCATGTCTTTTAAGTTCCGATATCAATAACATTGACAATACTGATATTGAAGAAGCCATTGAGCCATTTAAACATAAACAAGCTAATTTTCTAGTATTGAAAAGGGCAAAAAACAACAACATTGACTACATCATTTTAGACATCACCTTTGGACAATTTAAAAAATCTGCACTGTAAATATGTTATTTTACAATGTCTTTCCAGTGTATTATTTTGTAACAATTATCTCAACAGTACTATGCGAGTCACTAGCATGGTAAAAATATTTGCTCTAATTCTTCTTTTGTATCACGTGACCACATTATTGGCTTATAATGATCACATAACAAATGATACAATTTTATATAAAAAAAAATATTACCACTCTTCTGATTTCCATAGTATTAATTGTCCTTTTAGTTGACTTGTGTTAAGTTAGATAGTAAAAATCTTTTACTGAAATAGTTTTCATCAGACTTTGAAGTAAGACATTTCCCACTTATACACCAATGGGCAGTAAAAAGAAAAATCTGCATATTCAGAGAATATAATAGATGTCCATGTGACTACAAACCACTTCCCCCTGTTCTCGACTCTGAACTAAATAGATGTCCATGTGACTACAAACCACTTCCCCCTGTTCTCGACTCTGAACTAAACCAAATTTTACAGTCTGATCTAAACTTTTTCACCTGTTAACAATTGTTACCAAGATCAATGTGTTGGTTAAAGTTATATCTGAGAAACAGTCAACATACAATGTTTTTTTGTATTATTTAGCACTTTACTTTTTCACAGATATAGCATTTGCAAAGCATACTATCATGAGTATCTGCTATGTAAAACTGTTGAGTTATAATAGTGATGTTCATATTTTCATCGGTTTTGAAAAAAGCATGTCTGAAAAAACTCACAAAAATAAGAATCCCTGTTACCTAGCTCGTAGTAATAATACAGTAATACCCTGCATATAAGAACAAGAACACAATCAGCCTGGCGCCAGTTGTACAAAGGGTGGAAAGTGCAATTCAGCGGATAAATCCTTGCCCAATGGGTAAAATTCATAAAAAACTATGCAGTGCTGAAATTTATTTCCAGTGGATAACTTTATCCACCCAGCCCTTGAACTCCAAAAATTGGTGTTTTCTTATATGCAGGAGCTTACTGTATAGTTGACATTATTATAAAACACATTATCCTATTTTTGAACAATCAATATTATTCCTGATCATTACACCGTTGTAAACTTAACCAAGTAATTGTTTTGTTAATTTAATATCATGTTCTCTATTTGATACACATGTTAGTAGTTATTCACTAATAAATGTTGAGATCTCTCAGTCTTAAAAAAGTTTGAGTATTTTATTGTATTAGAAATAATTGAACCAGTGAAATACATAATCAACTAATACTTTAAGTATTTTTCCTGATTTTACTGGTCCAATATTTTCACTCTATGAGCTCTGTATCAACCTATAACAAGTCTTATGTGCAAAATAAGTGAATTTATATGTAATGTATATACACAAATTGAAGCTTTTTCGTATTAGTTGATTTTTTAAAACAGATTCAGTCTTTCTTACGTAGAAAAGCCTTCCAAAAAATATTGAAAAACCAGGTTTTCGTCAACAAGACCTTGTCGATTTTTATTTTCGAATTGACAGGGTCTTGTCGACGAAAACCTGTTTTTTCAACGTACGTATGAACGACTGTTTCTAACATCAACTGACATGAAATTTACGAAGTCCTTTAATGTCCAGTGTAAAGTTATATCAAACAAATTGATGGAAACTAGCTGGAAAGCTTGTGTGAGCTGCGTCTGTGTTTCTAAACAAACAGTTATAAAAAGATAATTTTTACACCGTAAAAATTGCAAAAGAAGTTACTCAAACAAATTGAGGCTATTGGCCAGTAACAAAACGAGTAGAGGACTGGGTACTAGTTTCCCTAATTAATGTAATTAAGAAACAAACCTCATAATTAAAGAGAGCACATCAAAATATGTTAGATTCCTGAGTTTGGTTGCATGTGGTTGTATTCTGACCAAGATACACCCTCATAAAAATGCCTAAAATTAGAAGGAAATGTATGGTTTGAAAGGACGCCTGTCCCTCCAATCCATACATTCCTTTGTAATTTTGGGCAGTTTTGAATGGCTGTAACTCACTAAATATCCAACCAAAAGCAACAAATCTCAGGAATCTTACATATCTTGATCTGCTCTTTTATATTATCAGGTTCATTTCTAAATTACATTAATTGGGAAAACTAGTACCTAGTCCTTTACTCGTTTTGTTACTGGCGAATTTACCAGACGTTTTTGAAAGCGCGCGGGATAATGATGACGTCACAATGGTACACAGGAACCCCGCGAAGAATTCTTGACAGACTGATGCAAATAACGAAATAATTGAATTTTAATATTCACGGGAAATCGCCCAGTAGCCTATATTCCCAAAGACGTAAATGAAAGCCTTATCTTGACATACAGCTGCCTGACCGAGTAGCCATTTTGGCTCTTGTTTCCTTTAAACCAGGAGATTGTTAATGGAAGACTACCACTTACATCACATGTCCAGACCAGATTCTTATTCTCCACAACTGTATTATTAGTGCAACTTGTAATAACAGGAGGATCTTAGAATAATAAAAAGAAATTAGGCACATTCAGCTACTGTAAACTATAATCCTGGAAAAAGATAACAAAAGTCATGAATTCTCAAATTACCCCATCCCATCCATCTATTCACACTGGTGGCAACATTTTGACATGTGGTATCCACAAAACAAACAACATGTTATTTCCCACACTTAATTTTGTACATTAGTTGAAATTCCCTAAATCCAAGGAAGAAATAAACACATTGCATATAAAACTCAAACATGGACAGTGAATGCCTGAAAATCGCTGTTTTTGAAGGTGAAAAATAAGGCAATGGTAGCATGCAGTGAGTTTAAGTTGTCTTTGGATATCATTGATATCTTATTAACCTAATCTTTCTAAATGGGTCGAAATAAACGAGTGACTGAGTAAACTATAAATGTTCTGACACAAAAATCACAGAAGAAATATTTGTAAGTCTATAATATACTATGTGAATCTAAGAGTAGATGTCTGCAACGCGGTTCCTATTTGACCCCATTCAGGGGAATGTTTTAAACACAAATAAGGTGCACAAGACACAATCAGTTTTCCTTTATCAAAAGCAGGGAAAGCAAAACAGCTTACACGTACATAGGACAAACATTGACCTAGTGTAGTGTAGTAAAGAGAGGTCAGACCTCACATACTGGCAACTTCCTGGCCTAATAGTGGTGTGGATGTTTTTAACATCCATCTTATGCTCAAAATTTGTCCTTAAAGTTTAATGTCCTTATCCTAGTAGTTGTGAAGGTCTAACCATTTGCAGATGTATAATTACAATGGTAGTACCTTCTCAATTATTTAAGAAACTGAGTATTAGTCTGACCAGGGCTAAAACCTGATATCCAGCTCAATAGTCTACAGTGTAGCCAACTAAGAGGTTATAGTCACACTAAGTAGATAAACATGGTCTAATTATAGTCTGAGGTAGACACAAGGCAAATGTAGAGCACAAGATGGGGTTACTCCATGAATTGGTTTGATAATTATTTGGATTTAACTAGTTTAGTTATTATTAGCTAAATTATTATTAGTTCAGTAAAGTACCTTTCACAGTAATAGTCACAACATTAGAAGTTGGAGAAGAGCCAGCAGCATTGGTTGCATTACATGAAAATTTCAATGTTCCTGGTTGAGTCAAAGCATGGGAGAGAACTGCTTTAGTGTAATTACCACTTGTTGTCCCATTTAACATACCAATGGTGGAATCGTTTTGCAAGAAGGTCAACTTTGGGGGTGGATGACCGGATAGTCCATTGCATGTTATGTTAATAGTATCGTTGCGGCAAAAACCAGACTTATCAGGTTGGAGTTGGAGCACAGGTTTACCGGGAAAAACTAAAAAAGAAACAGATAAAATGATTAATGGTCTGTGATAGAATTGACATAAAGATGGAATGAACAAACAGGCAGACAAATGCAATGTAGAAAGACAGAGGACAAATATACTGAGTATGTACAAATAAGACAGACAGACAGACAGACAGACAGGCAGGCAGGCAGACAGGCAGACAGACAGACAGACAGACAGACAGACAGGCAGGCAGGCAGGCAGGCAGGCAGGCAGGCAGGCAGGCAGGCAGGCAGGCAGGCAGGCAGACAGACAGACAGACAGACAGACAGACAGACAGTGAGGCATGCAAAACATAATGAAAACAGAAAGTACTTTCAAGCAGATAGAAAGACAGGCAGAGCTCATTTAAATAAACAGACCAATAGACATTTATAATTTTTGCTTATAATACACTTGTGAAAAGAGCGAGTCTGTGTGAAAACCATGAGGGCGAGTCTACACCGTACATCACCAGTTTTATATTGCAATGCAATCGAGCTTGTGAGCAACCGGCGTAATTAGTACTGCGGCTTTTGTAAACTTTTGCTGCGACTTTATGAAGAGACAATCATTGTTCTAAAGAGTATGGACATGTGCTCAATCCTGGACTGGAATTTGTATGGACTGGACTTTGTACTTTAAAAATACTCAATTAGTTAGGTTATTCGTCTAAATGGCCTAATACGATAGAAGTCAGTTTTAAGTAATGATGTGTGTAAGAACGAGGCAGGCAAACGGCAATGGAATGCAGAAAGGTGCTAATTGTGCATTGTCTAATCCGTCCATCTCATTGGTTAAAACATGAAAATCTGCCATAATTTCAAAAGTAAGCACATTTTTTAATATTTTATTTGATATCTAATTCCCTTTTCATTTAAGATTTCCTGGGCCTTTATATATCAAAATTTCTATGTGGGAAACATATCGAATTATAAACGTCTTTTGGCTATTGTTTTGAGCGCTTATGATTGGACGAGATATTTAAGTACAAAAGAAACTTTGTTCCAAAATAGATCAGGTAACTAATTTTAAAAATAAAATGCTCTGAAGACCGATATACTTTCAGTCTGAAAACTGAGACATTCTTATGTGGTAAGGTTGCTATTTCCGCAGAACAATAGAGAGTTGCCTGCTTCTTACACACATCATTACTTAAACGGTATGCCAAATATTCTGCTCTATATAAATCATGGCCTATATCATGGCCATATTTGTTTTGCAAAGAAGATAAATAATTATTATAAATATTAAAAATAATTAGCCTTTTTCATATCGAGCAAGGGACTGAAACCAAGTTTCTCAAAATTAATTTAATTCAAAAATAAACCCTATCACAGGAAAGAACAAATACAAATTAATAAGAGTTGAAAGTTTGTGCAAATTGCAACGAAATTATGGTATATTAATTTTTTTTCGAAAATACAAAGAATGTATGGTTTGGAAGGACGTTTTGGAAGACACCATTTGTCTGTATATTTGTCTCTAATTTTGGCAGAGTTTGGATGCTCATAATTTTGTTTCTATTTAGCCAAACATTCTGAAACTTGGTCAATAAGCTTATATTTGGTTACTCTCCCATGATACAGGGTATTTTTTCTGGTACCATGATTAAATTAGTTTTTCACACTCTTACTCAGTCCCTTGCTCGATATGGGAAAGGCCAATTAACAGTGAAGGAAGTGGCACAAGCCACAAGGTCATCACTGACGTCTATCGTAGTAAGGCGTTTAGAACCGAACTCGCGTATTTTCATGAAGCTCAAGAGCTTGAAATGAAACAATAATAGCAAAACAAAATATAAGAATTCAAAAACCTTTTGATGAAACTGAGTTTTTACAAAGTCCAGTCCATATTAAAGTCCAGTCCAACACATACCAAGAGTATGTCAATGTTAGTATATATGCTTTATTTTCATGGTGATAGAGTGCATTTAGTAAAAGCGTGAAACGCTAGCTACTAAAAAGTACTATTTTGTACTATTTTGTTAAAAATTAGTTGAAGCGTGAAGAGCGAATGCGCACGTGCCTTGAATAAAAAATACACAATACGCAAGTGAAATGGTATTAAATTCTTTTTTTCCTTCGCGCTGCTGCAAAATCAAGACACATGACACATCTAGAGCTAAAATAACCACAATACACAAGTATAATTGTTTTCGAGTCTCTATTCCTTTACGCTGCTGCAAAATCAAGACACATCTAGAGCTAAAATAACCACAATACACAAGTAAAATCGTTTTCGAGTCTTTACTCTACTGCAAGGCAGTAGCCCCCCCCAAAAAAAGATCAAGGCACACTAAAGAATAAGTGTTACTCACTCTATTGCATGTAGTTCACCATAAATACGTACTCTGGCTGGCTTTAAACGTCAATAAACGTAACAATGACCTCCATTCGCTTCTGTATTATGGATCTTGAAACTATTCTCCACGACATTTAGACTAGGTCATACTGCTGCATTCTTAGGCCCTGTTTATATGGCACCCGAGACAGCCCTTCCCCCTAGTTACCCTGGGCGAGTTTTAAAAGTTAACTTAGAAGTTTTAATATATCTCTTTGTAAAATTCCACCTACCGTTTACATGGGAATAATTTCTCATCTCGGTTGGGCGATACAACTCGGGGGGCGAGATATCTCGTCTCGGCTCAGGTAGGGTAACCCTGGAAGGCGGGATAAATTTTTCTCATATAAACGCATAACCCGCCTACACGGGCTGAGTTTAATGCAGTCGACTTTAACCTTGCCGATTTGATGTCTCCTGTGTTCCCAGGGGTCAAATCTTTACTTCTTATCATGTGGACGTTCTATAAAGTTGTCTCGGGTGAAGGGCTGTCTCGAGACAATTTTCTCCAATATAACCAGGGCCTAAAAATTCATTCTTAATTAGCTTCAAACAAAATCCCATGCTCACGTGCTCGCGTTATGCACGTGCGGTTCAGTGATTGCACGTGCACACTAAATTTACTAATTACTAGTCTTATTTGTACAAAATAGTACAATTTAGTATTAGTAAAGTTTCACGCTTTTACTAAATGCACTCTATCATGTATATAAATGGCGTTAAGCTTAACATTCAACTTGCAACATACATGCTTTGTTATTTTTTTGGTACTTCTCAAAGGTCAAAATTTTAAAATTGTTTTGAAAGACATAATCAAAAACTTACAATATACATACTTTTCCAAATGATAAAAGTTGCAAATTGGATTGAAATTCAAAACTAATCGCACTGAGTTCTCTGAATATCAATATTTTCTTTGCGTCCTTTCTTTGCATGTTTCAGCCAAATAACAATAATCACAATGATCTTAATCACAAGCTAATGTTTTTTTTTATGGAGATCTTTACAATGTTGTGAATTCCTTTGAAATTTAATACAAAATATAGATTGTTTTACTATATACACGAACGATAACTGGAATAAACATTGATATGTATCTAAAATGTTTCTCATAATCAATTGCATTCTGAACAACATATTTTGATAAATTTCAAAACTAATGCACAACGTTACTCAATGTGGCGGGTCATAGATTGTTCATATTATTTCCAGTGCACAAAAATGCAATAACCTGCAAATAGTTTATCCACATATGTCTCGAAAATGTGAAAACTCCGGGAATACATCTAATTTTAATAAAGAAGATGAATCAATATTTATCGAAGCAATTGCTGCAAAATCAGCAGTGAGAGTAGGAATTTGTAAAAAAGGAACGATAGCATTGCAAGGGGGCCTATTATAGGTTGGTGGTTTGACGGTTTTTGCCGGGGAACATGACTAAAAATAGCGGTTTTGCGGTATGACGAACCCCTATAATAGGCCTACTTGCAAAGATAAAATCCACTGCCACTTTTCAATAGAAAGCCTTTCACTCTAACCGACTACTCCAAGGAACGTATTTTGGCCATGGTGTCAGATATATATTTTTTATTTTGCATAAACATATTATAGAATGAGTATAAATACTGACATTTTGAACATAAATCAAAATTTATTGAATATAAGTAATATAATGAATTAAATTTGTAACACCGTAAAAAATGTTGACTTAATTTTACTGACGTTTCAAGCTTTAGCCCTTCGTCAATTGCTTCGTCGGAGTAAGGGCTAGAGCTCGAAACGTCAGTAAAAGTTAAGTCAATATTACCTATCATTTATATCAAACACCTACGCAGCCTATACTAGTTTACTCGCTAGTTTCTATTTATTGAATATGAATTGAACTTATTGAATATACGTAAGGTCATATTGAATAGAGTTTGAATTTATTGAATATTGCAACAATCTGGCAACGATAAAAGAAAAACGCCAATGTCTTAATGACAACAATTATTATAAGATAACAATGGAAAAAAGTCAGACCATTTAGATTTGAAGTTGACATTTCCTGTTGTTTTCGTGGAGGTTAACACGTACAAACGGATGCTAAAAGATAGTTATTTCATGGTTTTATAATTGAATTTTTAAAATTTAATAAATTAATAAATTCATTCTTACCTAACACTCTCAGGAACGTGTATTTGAATTTAGTATTGAAGTTTGAATTAAGCAAAGATATCCTATAATACTTCTCGTCAGTTGTTTTCACCAAGTTGTGAAGAGTAAAAGTCACGTTTACCACATTTGATGTTCCTTGTACAACCAAATCGATGTCTGCTTCTCTCCCTGATAAGTGTTTGTTCTTAACACCATTTGATTCCAGTAAATCGATGATTGTCTCTTCGCCAGATTGTGACTTTTCTTTGTTTCGGTAAATGAAAACTTTAAACCATTTATATGGGCTTCCAACATCAACAGTCCAAACAAGTTTAGCTGTTTTTCCTTGAATAAAATCGACAGAGGCATCGGAGCGTATCCAAGTAAACGCTGCATCTAAAGACAGAAAACGAATCATTCTGTTAATTATACTGACACGAAGGCAACAAGTTATGAATACAAAGTATTACCTGATATTAGAAATGTATGGAACAAACATAAGATAATCCCTTCAATGAACATGGTGGCGTCTTATATAATATAATTTATTATTTATATAGCCTTGTCTTGCCTAAATAACATAATATGACCGTATATGCTAAAATCGCCTTAGATTGCCTAATATTACTCAGTGGGATTTTAGGGTACAATTAAGATTTATAAATATCATATTGTTATTTAACAATATCAAACGTTTATTATAGAAAGTTCAGAATAACATAAATTTCAAATCTATAAATTCATATCTATAAATAAAGTTTTATTTGTTTGAAATCAATGCCTTGTCTTTTCAATATGCTAACATTCATTATTTTCATATAATATTCTGAGATTTTTTAAATATATCCTACAAAGTCAACATTAAAAGTGGTCTAAACACTAAGCGCTTTCAAAATGTTCTAACAGTGATCCACGAGTTGGCCATAGGTGGCCTTAGATTAAAGAAATCCAGATGATAAACATATATTTTTTAGTTGGCCAAATGTTTGTACTCTAGTAATGTATCAGTCAATTCCAAGGGTGCCCAACCCCCCTCCAGGCATACCCCGGGCATTTGACTTGAACATTTTTCTGTAGGGGCGGGCATTTGACAAAAATATGTTGCCCGACCAGTGGGGCATTTGACAATCGAAATATCATGGTCATTGGTCAAAAATAAAAAAATACCAATCATAGTTTTACACTCACATGTTCAGTTTAGTTCGTAAATCAAGTTTATATCAATTATTTGAATAACATCGTACTTTAATACATGCCTTTGTATGGGTGGGGCCAGGGTGGCCACATTAGAAAGGCAGTTTATGCAACTGACTTTAAAAGTTTCATCTCAAAAGGTAAGCTTAAATGAATATTTATGCGGCGATTCAAACTACTGCATAACTTTAAAAGCTTTCTGAATGATATAAATATGCATTGTTTGCACTTGATACAAAGTCAGCTGTGCCTACAAGTCAGCTGTGCAAATATGAAAAGGAAAATGTTCCTGTTACATTACTTCATATTGATAATTTATTCCTGCTGGCTTTGTTTCACTTAAACAATGGAGTCTCCTAGATACGTCTCCTAGATAAGTCCTTATCACCCCTGGCCAAATGAGGTATTAATAGAATCCTTGTGAGTTATAGAATCGATATTCGGTTTAAAAAAAAATTTAGGATTCATTCCCGTCGTGTAATTGACGCCGAAAATCGCATTTCAACCTGTGGTTTTTCAAAACGAGCAAAAAAGGAATGTGTACTAATCTAACATGTGACGTCAGTATGGTATCGCACCTCAGCTCCGTTGTAGTGATTTACCTGCGAATTCACTGTTTACATGCGACTTTTTGTCTTCATATTAACGTTCTAAAATGCTAAATCGATGTGTTGCTGGTGGATGCTCTAGCAGATCTGATTTAGAAAAGGATATAGTGCTTCAAGCTATTCCTTATTTCAATGACGACAGGCCAGAAGCCAAAGAACAGAGAAGAAAGTGGGTCAGTTTTGTAAGCGAGCGAAGTGGGAGCCAACATATAACTCAGTTCTCTGCTCATTACACTTTCTAAAGAGCAACTATCAAAGACATTTTACCATGATAGACGAACACACAAATCGGGTAGCATTCATAACACGGCCTGTAAAGGAGAATTTTGGTGTATTAAACGTCCGTGCCGACTGTTCACGTTGAGTCGCTAACAACAACAACAGCTACCGCAGGTGAAACAAGGCTCAGGTCTAAAAGAAAGGTAAGACTTGATCTTCTTCACAATAAAACAAAAATAATAATTAAATGCTGTCTCAGTTGTTCATAATTTTTATCGTTCACTGATTGTTACTAATCTATGTAATTTTCTCAAGACTCTCAAAAACGCAAGCATCTTCTTCAGATATCTTGGCGACGATATCGAAGAAACAGACGAAATACACGGAAAAGATGAGGAAAGTTATCCTGCTGCTGCTATAAATAAGCTGTTATTAAAAATCTTTTTATATTTTAGTGACAAATATTGTATGTATTTTCCCGGAGATCTAGAAGTCAATCGAACGTTCGGATCAATCATATGTTATATTTCATTTATTTATTATAATTATTATGTTATGTATTATTATTATTAAATAATTATGTTATTATTATCATTATATTATTACTATTCAAGTATTTATTCATTTATATTGATTGTTTTATGTTAATTTAATGTATGGTGCTTGATGTTTTTTAGTATTATTTTTAAAGCAAAATTATAACAATATTCACTTTTTTATAGGCACAGATTGGTTTGATAAAACAAAAGAATGTAAAAATTGAAAAAAAAATCAAATAGCTTGGCTTTAGAATACCCCGACACATTTTAGGCCACAGTATAGACCTGTCACCGTGGTCCGCAGTGGCGGCGGGCCGTGGTTACAATAAGTTGTATATCTGTATTTCACTTTGGACTGCGGTTACACTTAGTTGTATATCTGTATTTCACTGACTTCGGGCTTAATTTATATTATATTAGTGCCTTCAAAAATGTCGGGGTATTCTAAAGTTGCTCGTATTGTTAGTTTCAAAAACTGAACTAAGTTGAGCAGGAGGTCATTTACAGTTACTGACACACAACAACATCTAGACCCATAAAATTAATACTCAAATTTCTGCAAGAATTACATCAGGATAATAGGACTCAGCCAAAATTCATTATTTTCCTCTCTTTTAAAAATAATTTAGTGGGTCATGAGAGAAAATGTCTTCTAATGTGTTATTTTAATTTATTTCATAGATAAAAAAAAATTCTTGTTTGCTTATCTTTTATTGTCTATGCCATCCTCTGACTTTAGAAATATCATCAGCAGAAAATATGATGGCAAGAAAAACTGAGCAGCCAGTATGTTCTGTCTGTAAAAAAAAAACACAATGAAGGGCCACAAATTTGTAACAGATTGCCCAAAAAACAACTAACACATGAAATCTAACAATAAACTAATGTTATCCATACTGACTATAGTAAGACTTGTATATTTTAGCTAATCAATGGTGGCCATTTTATCTTTATTGGATCTATCTTTATTGGATAGAGAATTACAATATACATGTAAAACAGCTAATAGTCTAATAAATACTAGTACAGCTTATACGTCTGTGTCTATCAAAGTGTTTCACTTTTGTAGCATGTCTGTTTGAAAAAATTTGAATTAAAAACAAAACAGTATTTTTACAAGCATTATTTACACCTATTTCAAAAATCCTTGTCATAATTAATAATAATAATGTAGTGCTAAGGCATTACAAAAGCCTCAATGCCTTTACATTAAAATGTATAAACTAAAAAAAAACTAAATAAAAGTTATAAATATGGTCTGACTACTTGGATTATAAATTAAACAGGTATGTCCTATTAAAGCTGTAGTCTACACTATGAAGCCAGCAAACAATGTCTGCATTTGTTCTCTTGTTATCGATTTATCCATAGCATATATTTGGGTTGTGTCATATGACCATAACAAAGTTGTTCCAGTGTTAGGTGATAGACAAGCATATTACCAACATCTTTAACAGGGCTCAAGTGTAGACTGTAGCTTCAACAACAACACAAATTTCGAAATAAGGATGTAATAAAGGTTAACTGACTATCTTCCTCTCCATTTTCCTACACTTCAAATACAGTATATCTACATGTAGCATCAGCAAATGTGATAAGCACATGAAGGTTCCTTTATCCATGAATGAGTCTCGTAAAGTCACGATATACAATCCCACGTAAGAACCTGAAAACTAAATAAATAAAAAAGACTTATACACTGAGCTTTATCCTTGAAACAAATGAAGTATGTACTAAATAGACTGTATTTGGCTCAAAATGGTGATTCCTTAATACTGCGAGTCACCAGGTTAGTTTGTTATATATCTTAAATAATATTTATAGAAATAGAACCGATTTTTTTATAAAAACAATTTCAGACTTCCAAATCCGGGTTCTTAGTAATTTGTCTCGAACACACTGGATACAGGGTTTGAAGAAACAATACATGAAGCAAACTCTTGCTGTACGAGTTCGCTTGAAAGTGATTTATATTACAACACAGCATTGAAACTCGTTGAGGTTTTAAAGTAAATCTATTTGGCATTTCCCGCACTTGCACCTGATAGTATAAGTAAATCAAGCTCAGAAAACATCGACATGATATATACTAAAGTCGATCTCGCTAACTTACCAGCATGAATTTAGTTGTTATTTTCCATTATATCTATTCTGCAATTGGAGTTCAAATTCTTTCTGATTTGCTTGGATACTGTTGTACTCTTCAAGTTATTCCTAACTGGCTATCGGCACGTCAGCATTGTAGCCATCTTGTAGATTAGCGTCCCCTTCTACCAAGTATCGAGGCAAGAAATTGACCTCTGAACCGTCAGAATTACAATACGAAGAATAATCTGATTCACAGCTAGACATTGTGCGAAATGTGTTTAAATATAATCAAATATGGTCAAAGATAAAGCGATTTAGAGCAAGTAATATACATCTCAAACACACATTCTCAAACAACTACAGCGAAGCATCACTTGTGGGATACCTCAATGACGCCACAACACTTAATAGAGCCCAGTCCACTTTTGGCGCGGTTTTGACTTTGAGAAAGTCAAATTCATTCGCGATTTAAAAATCAGCAATTGAGTAAAAAACTGCGAAATTACCAGAATATCTTTTTTATAATGTATATTTTCAGAAAAAAAGGAATTGGCCAGGGGTGATAAGGACTTTAATACGTCTTGCACAGGTGACGATTGGTGAACGCCATTTTGACCATACAAAGCAAAGGGACTTGTAATGTACACAGGGTGACCACACTGTTTGCCTGGGAGTGGGAATTTGACACTCTTCCACGGCCCTGACAATGGCATTTGACAATGTAGCTTGCCCACACCACACAGGTGGGGATTTGCCAATTTTTTTTTTGAAAAATCAAATGACCGGGTTGTTGCCCGAGTTGGGAGGGGGGTTAGGGTTAGGGTTAGGGGGGATGGGCACCCTTGGAATTGACTGATACATAAACGTAATAACTAACCCTGGCAGGTATACTTACCAGTAACATTCAATTTGGCTTGGTAGTTTCCAGAAGCATATAAACTATCTGTTATTCTTGCAGCATATTCCCTGCTGTCGTTTAGTCTCAGGTCCGTAATCTTAAACCAAGCATGCCCTTGTGCGATGTTACCAATAAAATGAACTCGGTTTCTATACCAAGATGCACCATTGTCTAGGTTGGAACTATTAGTTACTTTATCGTTTTCAACCGTTAAGAAGGAAGGATATATCAAATCTTTATCACGTTTATATAGTCCCCATTTTACAATTGAAATGTTAGTTGGTGCCGATGCATTCCATTTGAAAGTCACATCACCGCCGACATATCCATTCAAGTCTCCAAGTTGGGTTATACCACAGGTAACTACAACAGTGAGATAGATATAACGGTTATGGATAAGCAACAAGAGAATTATGTCACTATAAACGTACCCTTGTCCGATAGGTTTTCTTTTGTTTCTCCTGTGATTCTCTGAGCCGCTTCGTGGCTCAGAGAATCACAGGAGAAACAAAAGAAAACCTATCGGACAAGGGTACTATAAACGTTGATTTTAAGTGAAAGAATTTAATTTCAATACCATCTTTGATGCTAAACAGAAGAATGTAAACCACCACTCCTCCAGTGCAAAACTTAGTCGACACCATTTCCATTCTTGAAGCAGATACATAAAAATGCTTGAACAGAAAATGTCCCCAAGCACATTATTGGTTCCTACTTGAGTGTGCCTACCTCAATGTTGTACCAGGTGCCCACGTTCCTATAGGTCAGCGATAGGGATAGCTCATTGGGCCGTCTGAATGAGTTCTTTTTCTGTTTATATAATTATTTTAAGCAATATAAAACTATGCAGGAAACAAGGATGCCCAAACGTTCCATTTCATTTTTCTTATTTATTGCTCTAATTTCATATGGTGAGTTTGAACAGCTTTATCGGTTATAATAAGACTAACGATAATATTAATCAATTAAGGAACTAACATTTTTCACGTATTATTTATGAATCGACAGAAGTAGAAGCAGATCCGACATTCAGTATATCTCCTCCTAACAAACTCTACGTCCTCAAGGGAAAAAATGCTAGATTTGTGTGGGACTACGATGTGGCCTTAAGAAGCCAGTTTGATACGGAATCACCAAGATGGTTGTTTTATGATCCCAGTAGCAGTCATCCAATAACGATTGGTAGTGATTTCAAAAAGTCATCATCAAATTGGGATTTTACTATAAGTAGCACTTGCCCTTCTCGGTTAAAGCAGCGAGTAAGTAAAGTACCAACAGCAACTTTGGAGGTTTCTAATGTAACAACAGCTGATAATGGGGGATATGGTTGTATGTTATTGCTGAAAGATGTTGATCCAGATTTATTTCCCTTAACCAAATCACAGCTGATAGTTACAGGTATGTAAAACTTTTTAATTTGATGCTGATGTATTGTGATTTTCCAGTGTATGTAGTCTTGATAAAGATTTGGTGTAAATATCATTTCTTTGTGAAATGTTATCACCTTTTTTGTAAAAAATGTTTTGGGATTTCCTAGCTCTTGAGGAGCCCAAACCAATGGAGGGTCATGCATGACTTGCTTCATGATTCTGCTTTTATCATCATATTTAAATAATCTTGGGCAGTCTGCATGGAGCCATCAGGTCGGGAGAAAACCTGGGCCTTGCCCATGGCCTACCCCATGGCCTACACAACACTATATGGCCCACCTAAATTTCCATATTTTCATGAAACATAAGTCACCAATATGAATTATAGTCAGGCAGTTATAAGTGCAATAATTTGAGCTAATCATACACTTTTGGCTAAAAGCACCATTTTTTGTTAAAATGAAGCTATTATAGTGTTGATTAATCTCAGATATGGAGTCATTGCAAATTTTCGCTCTGCCGGCATTTAATTGGCTATATGTGTAGTGGGTACCCTGCCATGTTATTATTTATTTCCTTTGTAATCTAATTTGTTTTCTGTTATAGCATTATTAAGGCCAAGCTAATAAAATTAATTCAAATAATTCGAATTCTACAGTAATTAATTAAGTCACCTGAGAAAAGTAAGTTGTGCTTGGAATTCTTTTTCATCACTTTCCACGGCGGCCAAAAAGACACCTGAAATCGACAAGATTTGACTAACTTTTGTATTTCAACCTCAAAATTCTTGAAACTTCGCCAAAATACACAGGTCAATGTTCTTAACAACTTGTTCTTTTTTATTTTTTCTGATTTTTATTTTTTTGGTGGGAAAATGACATCATAGGTTTGGCGCAAAGTTTATATTTTGCACAATAAAATCAAAGGATATGAATTTTTTTAAACTGGTATTTCGGGCCATTTTGTTAGTAAAAATAGAACAAAATGGCCCAAATCGAAGTATTTAAAAATTCATATCTTTTGATTTTATAGCTCAAATTATGTGTTCTCCTCAGTTTGTAGATCCTTTCAGAAAGATCTTTCAAATAATGTGGTCATTTTGGTCATAGAACAAACTTGAAATTTTGGCGCCAAACTTATGATGTCATTTTCCCGCCAAAAAATAAAAATCAGAAAAAATAAAAAAAAAACAAGTTGTAAAGAACATTGACCTGTGTATGTTGGCAAAATTTCAAGAATTTTGAGGTTGAAGTGAAAAAGTTAGTCAAACCTTGTCGATTTCAGGTGTCTTTTTGGCCACCGTGTTCATTGATTGTAAATGGGACATATCACTGGAATGTTTTCAGAATATCTATCATTTTGTCATTGCAATTTTCATTTTTAAAAAGTAGACCCCTGTCTTTGCTAAATTTGCATCTATCATCAATCCAAAATAACCCATATTCAAGGCATCACAGCTCACAAAATATAAATTGCTGGATCAAGCATTTTGCCCAACCCCTCGTACATTTATTGAAATGCAAAAAGCAAGCAACATTTCGGATATCAAGAAAAAAGAAAAAAACAACATAATACATGTATATAAAGTTATGCTCCTTTTAAGGCTTTTTTAAATAATGACAAACCACCCCTCACTTAAAATCGCTTTTTAGACTTTTATTTTTCATTGCAATCTACTAATCAAAGGTTGGTAAAAGTGGAATCGTAAAAACATTTTGCACTTTTTAATCTGTATTTCTGTACAGCAACCTCAAGCTTTCTGTGTTTTTTCTAATTTGTCGATGCATGACATATGCAAATTAGACTGTGAAATAAATTGAATCCAAATGCAATTATTTGCACCCATTGTATTACATTAGGTCTTAATAGATAATAAATTAATAATAAATCTTTTTGTTTTTGATTGCCAACTACTGTAAAGTTCAATAAACTCCATTTTTAGATGGCTTAGATGAAGTAGATGAACAGTTTTGAACATGTTAAATAATATTATATATCGAATCCTTTTAGATCAGGGCATCTGAAAAAGTTGGGAAAAAAACTTAGAAGATTGCAAAAATTTTAGCAGATAGTGTGGAAAAGTGCGGAAATGCTAATTTGCATATTATTATTTATCATTAATATTATTTTGATGCAAAATGAAGAAAATTTTCATGAAATTCCCGCTAAATTTGCTGTATGTTTATAGCTAGGCTTGTGATTGGTCTATTTTTAGACCAATCATAAGTGTTTATGAAATTAGAACTTAAAAATATGTTCAGTTGGGCTAATAGTTTTATAATAAAGTTGATAACTAGAAGTTTAACTATCATTTTATGATATTTCGGATGACCTCCGTCATCCATCATCAGATTTTAATGATTTGTATAATTTACATGTCAATACATGATTGCAGTCTCATGTGACTGGGTCAGTTTAATTTATGAGTTTCAGTGACAAGAACAAGGACAATCAGTCCCACTGAAACTCTTAAATTGTTATTAACCCTTTGACTACTGGGCTTTTTTTACATTTTTGAGCAATTTTCTGGATATAAATGATCCGTAGGATTTCTTGACTCCATATTTGGCGTTACCATGGAAAGTGCTGCTGTTTTGTAATCTCAGGGGCTCAAGTTCTCAGGCCACATGACTATTAGATCGGGTGTCTGTAAAACCCGGAACACCCGGAACACCCCGGAACACCCCCGGAACACCCCCGGAACACCCCAGAAAAGTTAATATTTATAAAATTAAAAAATTAAAAAGGGAAAAAAGGGAAAAAAAAGAAAGAGGAAGAAAAAAAAGAAGAAGAAAAAATGAGATTTTAAACGTTGTAGTTTTGCAGAATAAATATTTTTACAGCTCTGCACATTTTGACGTAACTATTGTATTCATAATTAGGTCTATTGTTATATGCCGTTTTCGATGTCGTTGCTGTAGTGGTTACTTAGACCTTGTCTACACGAATCCGATCCGGCTGAAACCGCATAGAAATATTTGCGTCCACACGAATCCGCGTATCCAGAGGATTCAAGTAAAGGTATGCGGTTTCGGTGACTGGATTCAATGGATTCGTGTGGACGATAGGCCGATTCGCATCAAAAAGTATGTGGTTTCAAAAGTATCCGGATCCGTGTAGACGGGGTCTTAAACTCCCTACTATTGTAGTTATCCCGCGTTCAATAGCTAACGGTCTTAGAATGCGGTCGTATTCACAATGTATTTCGTCGAAAATGACATTTCACTGGACTAGCTGGAAACAAATCAGAGTTGTTTGCATTAGCATGTAATGAAGTTCCGTACTGTGCACTAAGGGCCTGTTTACATGGAGATAGGGTCACCCTACCCCTAGAGTCACCCTACTCTATTGTATTCCATGGTTGTGTTTACATGTCAGGTAGGGTGACCCTAGGGGTAGGGTTACCCTATCAGCTAGGTAGGGTGACCCTCCTAGGAGGGCCAGCTTTTTGCATGTAAACGCTCAAGGTAGGGTGACCCTAGGGGGAGGGCTATGTCGTTCTGGCGAGTATTTACGAAGATTCCAGTTAAAAGTAATCGTAAATGAGCATTAAAGTGATAAAACTAATGGAAAAGAATAAAATGTAAGAGATCCTGTGACAACGAACGCTCCAAACATCACAAATTTCGCTCAAAGTAGTCAAACACGTAGTCTCGCTTATACGCAATACTGTACTGGTTGGCGGCTTGATATATAATTCGCTCTTTGGGATGCCGTTTGAGCTATAAACATTGATATTATAAGAAGCCACAGCATTGAAATCCCACAGCCAAGCCAGATACTAAAGACAAGAATATAGAGTTTACAGCAAAAAGAGAACGTTTAACCGCCATTTTGTTGTTTATTTACCTGAGACGCTAACCCTACCCCTAGGGTCACCCTACCTCGTCTCTTTGCATGTAAAGGACGGCTATCTATTGGCCCTACCCCTAGGGTCACCCTACCCCTAGGGTCACCCTATCTCCATGTAAACAGGCCCTTAGTGTGGTTTTAGGATTCACAAACTCTGATTTGTTTTCAGTCCAGTGAAATGTCATTTTCGACGAAATACATTGTGAATACGACCGTATTCTAAGACCGTTAGCTAAATGAACGCGGGATAACTACAATAGTAGGGAGTTTAAGTAACCACTACGGCAACGACGTCGAAAACGGCATATAACAATAGACCTATAATTATGAATACAATAGCTACGTGAAAATGTGCAAAGCTGTAAAGATATTTATTCTGCAAAACTACAACGTGAAAAATCTCAATTTTTTCCCCTTTTTTTTCTCTCTTTTCTTTCTTTTTTTTCTTTTTTCCCTTTTTTCTATTTTAATTTTATAAATATTAACTTTTCTGGGGTGTTCCGGGGTGTTTTGGGGGTGTTTCGGGGGTGTTCCGGGTGTTCCGGGCACGTTCCGGGTTTTACAGACACCCCTATTAGATCGCATCGTTGGATATTTACACTGGCTCAAAGTTGACTTAAATCGGAATTTCGTTAATTTCAGGGTCATATTTTGCCTTTAGTCACTACTGGAAGAGCATCATTAAGCTTCAAGGTAGCAAAGAGCTCACTATCTGGAAGAAATCAGCGAGGAATCTCACTTTGTCAGCAAAAAATGATCGATGTTTGGTTCATTCGGTTTTGGCGGGCTCAGAACAAAGTTAGGTTTGGAGTTGGACTAAAGGCAAATTCTCGGACCTGCCATGGCTATTTATCAAAGTTGTGATGATAGAGGAACACAACAAGCACGAAATTTTGGCCGAAAACCGAGTTGACCCTAGACTTATAATAAATTTATAAATGGACTAAGGGGGAACTCCATGCTGAGCGCTGTCATCGTTACCCACAATGCCTTGCAGTCGTAAATATTTGAAAACACGTGCGTATCAAAATGGCCGTAATCAAACGACCACAGCTCAGTTCGTGAAGTGAAAAAACTTGCCAAAGCTATAGCACAAGGATTGAATTTTGTTGTGAAAACGGCCTTTTTGTTTAAAAACGATTTTTTCAATATATATCCAAGGTCATAAAAGTGTGATTTTCACTATTGAAAAATAAGGCAAAAACGATCATTTTTAACTTTCTTAAAGTTCATGTGGAATTTTTGTGCTAAAATTGCTTGTTTCTTGTGACTGACATGATATGAAAATTTGAAGAACTTACTAACATTCAAACGGCTGGCCAAATTTGGCTTGTTTAAAAAAGTTAGAATTTTTCAAAGCAAGGTTGTTTTTTTACGGGCGGTTTCGGGCGCCGTAGGAGTCAAAGGGTTAATTATTTATTTGATATATTTCATCTAAACTGGAACTATTTCTTCTTTGTATTCTGACAGCTTTTTCCTATCTCTTTATGGTTTGCTGTTCCTGATAAGCAATTACCCCACCTTCTCAAACCATGCACATGTATTATCTTTTTCTAGATCTTTCACAAGCAAATCTCTTCTCACTTTTTCTTTTTAACTAAAATCAAATGTATATGGGCCTTCCTTTTTTCCTTCTACCATATTTCACCTCTGTCCATATGAATAGTATACTGTTCTACAGAAGTTGTCTTCTCCACTTCTCATCACATGTCTATTCTATTGCAATATTTTAAACAGAAGTTATTATTTTTATTTTATATTTGTTTAATCAATCATGATTGAGATATTGATTTAATAAAACAAAATAAACTGCTTTATAACAAAAGGTATTGTTCGCAAACACAATAGTTATTTAAAGTTCTTAATTAAATAACTTTGCTCTTATCGAGTCACTTAATGGTACTTGTACCTTGATCATGCAGTAAAGGTTGGCAAACTTGAATAAACAACATATTTCAAAGATTAAACAGTCTAGTTTGGTTTTACATCTCTTTAGGACTTTAAATTGTCTGGCACTAAGATGTCCAAGCTAGGCCATGTTCACTGCAAATATGTTTACCAAACGAACTTAATTTCTGTTGATGTTCAGCTATACGTTGGTGGACTTAATCATAAATGACTTAATGAATCATAAGTTATTTAATTAAGAACCTTTAAATAACTATTGTGTTAATGAACAGTACATTTTGTTATAAAGCAGTTTTAAATGATATATTTGTATAATTTAATTTACTTATACCTGATGATGGTTTTATGATGAGACTGAAACGTCATGACTTTATAATTCCTTTGATTTTAATTATTAAATTATATTGATTTCTTTGCATTGTTTATAATTGCAGAAACCCCAAAATTTACAGTAAAACCTAATATACTAACAACAGTAGTTGAAAACAAAGACTTGAACATCAATTGTACAGCAGTTGGTCCACCATCACCAAATGTTACATGGGTGAAGGTTTCTAGTGATACCATCAAGGTCCAACGTATAGGGAGTGCTGTTCTTACAATATCCAACATCCGAAGAAGTCAAAATGGGACAAAGTTTAAGTGTCAGGCACAAAACAACCCAAATCAGAATCCAACTGAAACTGAAACCACCATCATAGTACATTGTAAGTACAATGATTTCATTCTTATTTTAGGATCACATAAAGGTTGCTATTACAGACCTGCATAAGATAGCACTGGTTATGGAGACAAACTATTACCTGATGTTAGAAACGTATTGGATAAACATAAGATAATCCCTGCAATGATCATGGTTGCTTCTTAAGTTGTCTAAATAACATCATAACATTACAAAATTTCTGCATACGGAAGTAACGGAGTTTTCTATGGTTGCGTGACTTTTCATATCTGCTTTAATTTCATCTAGGTAAATCCTTTCGGTAACCGAGCCTGCAAGGCAAACTTAGAAACTTGTTAGCATTGAGCCCGAGCATATCTGCAATGCGGTGTTGCGCAAAAAGTGAACACAGGGTCGTGAAATGGTTTATGGGATCAGAGATCAGCGTTATTTTGGGATCAGGATCAGAATTTTTGCTTTGGGATCGGGATCACAGCCACTGGGATCGGGATCATGAGAAAATATCGCCGAATCAGGAATCATGAATCATGAATCAAGGAAAGTAAAGAGGTCTATTAAACTTCAGAATTCACAAGCGATAATTAAAACAATAGTTTTTTAGACAGAATTAATTATAAATATAAAAATTAGCGAACTTCGTTCGAGCATTAATGTTTGTTTGTAACGTTCGGCTTATCATATAAAGAGGATAACGGTATTATTGATCAATTAAATAAATCGCTTCACAAATATGTTGACAAACAATGTTATTTCTATCTGAATTTATTCGATCTATTACAGAGCTTTTAAAGTGTTAGCTGACAAGACCTACGATTATTTACTAAGGTTTCTACAGTGTGTCGATCTAACTTCATGTTGCAATGCAGTATATGCTACTTGAAGAACTTCAGTGTGGATAAAAAGCGTTAGTTAAAACATTTTCGTTGTGAAAGTGGGCTTTAATGTTGATAATTAGAATTATTGTTATAACTTGTTTGATTTGGCCATCTCGCGATACTGATTTCAACAATTTACAGCCTTTAGAACGGGGACAATCAATGTTATGCAGGTATAAGAAGAAACAGATTCAGAAATTATATAAATGCTACTGTCCACACGAACACTAAAAGATAGTTATTTCATTATATAAAGGAATTTTAAAAGCTTGATAAATTTACAAATTCATTCTTACCTAACACTCTCAGGAATGTGTATTTTGAATTAAGCAAAGATATCCTATAGTACTTCTCGTCGGTTGTTTTTACCAAGTTGTGAAGAGTAAAAGTCACGTTTACAACATTTGATGTTCCTTGAGCATTAAAATCGATGTCTGCTTCTCTCCCTGATAAGTGTTTGTTCTTAACACCATTTGATTCCAGTAAATCGATGATTGCCTCTTCGCCAGATTGTGACTTTTCTTTGTTTCGGTAAATGAAAACTTTAAACCATTTATATGGGCTTCCAACATCAACAGTCCAAACAAGTTTAGCTGTTTGTCCTTGAATAAAATCGACAGAGGCATCGGAGCGTATCCAAGTAAACGCTGCATCTAAAGACAGAAAACGAATGATTCTGTTAATTATACTGACACGAAGGCAACAAGTTATGAATACAAAGTATTACCTGATATTAGAAATGCATGGAACAAACATAAGATAATCCCTGCATTGAACATGGTGCATGGCGTCTTATATAATTTATAAATTATTACTCGTGCCCAGGCCTATGGCCGGCACGAGTCTTAAAATGCAACGCGTGTTTTTTTTATTTTTATTTGTGGTTTCCATGTCAGAAGTTGTACTTCGGAAAGTCCGAAGATGTCCGAAGATGTTACGAACCGCCAAAAACAAGCCATAAATCGCTCGATATTGAAGTAAATGTCCTCAAACTTTACAGAAATGCAAAGAAAAACACAACACACAGGAAGATACATCTAATTTTTCCATATCAGAAGTTCCTTTGGCTTCGCCATGAAGTCGCGATCGTGAATAGCGATTACTCTCCGGTCAACTTCAAAATGGCGGCTATATAGCGCGACTACAAAACGTCTCGGTAAAATGGCTTCAAATGCGTTAAAAGTCGCAATCGACACTAAAACTCGTCGCAGTTTGGCTTTTTATTTATCAAAGCTCGTAGTTGGAGTATTAGTTTTCATAATCATCGCCGTTTTCGTTTCAAAATAGTGAAATATTCAAATGGATTTGAAGGACTTCGATCGTATGCTGAGGTTTTTGATACCATGTGGAAAATCGTCTCATATAAGGACATGCATGGATATACAAGCTTCATACTTCGGTAAAAAAACAACAATTATTTAATGATGCTAAACATATCAAAATAGTATTTCAAAACTTTTCATACGTATTTTCAAAAGAACCTAATTTGCACTTTACAGTGTTTTATTTATTCATTGTCCTGATACTCAGAGTGAAGTAAATAACATTGTGTGAATCGATCACTTGTGAGTCTTTGTATGTAGCAGTCAATAATATCTTTAGATAATTGTATTTTAAAGAGCTTATTGTATAGTTTTGTACAGTGTTCTCTTTCTATCGACAGTTGATCATTTCATGAAAACTCTTTGTTACCCAGGTTTTTAAAGGCTCCCTATGTAGCCAAGATCATGCTGGGGAAGTGTTTTTTTTTTTATACACTTGGACTGGTATATCCACAAATATAAAACAATGATAAGTGGGAATTGGGTTTGAGAATTTAACTTAGCAAAACTATCCAGGATTGTAGGTCATGGGAAATGGGATTAGGACTTCCCAACCAGCACCCCCATGATAGATTATTTTTAATTAATAATAAATTATATATATATTGAGCAAGTCATTTTTGAGAATGATATATATAGTGCTATTTGATATAACTTATTGTTCTTGAACATGGCCTGACAAAATATCCCATAGATATCCCAGTCATCTTGCAATATTTGCTGGGTATCTATATAACAGTAAAAATGTGTACATGTACTCCGCAGTGATCAAAGTTTATGTGTTTTTGTTTCTTGTATTTTCTAAGTGAAATGATATATGTTAATTACCCTGCGAGCATATTCTCCTTTACCTTCTCTCTCCATATATGGGATGGTAAAGTGACTCTGGTCGCAGGGTATATATATTGGTTTAGCTATACAAATAACAAGGCAACTTGGAATTAATTAAATAATTTTAATATACCAGTAATACTAAGTTGTACTATTTTATATATATTCTTTGTTGAACTAGCATCAATTCGATCAACAAAGCAGTTCTTCAGATAAGAGACAGAAATAAGAAAACATTGATTTTCATACTACCCCTCCATTTTGTTTAAAGCAACAAGAATACTACCAGTATGCCTTTCATGGAAAGGGGGTGTTACTAACATCCCAAAATGGCCTATCAGTATGGGTGGGTGGGTAGGGTAGGGTAGGGTGTACACCCTATCTCAGAACAATTACCTAAGATATATACACAGTTCTATTCAGGACTTAAAAGAACCAGTTTCTAGAAATCACAGTCCAAACGAAAGTCCAGTCCAGGTTTAAGCACATGTCACTCTAGTTTTTAATTTAATTTAAGTTTTTTTACAGAATGACACTTGCTTTACAATATTTTGTAATGTATTCTAAATACTAGCCCTGCTTCTCCTTTACAGACAAAATTTAAAAGCAACAAATAGCACCATGCTTCAGCTCATGATTTTGTTCCGATTTATATACATGATAACTCTTTGCCATCAAACAACAAGGGTGTTGTAATGTACTGTATTGTCAGTCAGGCATAACAAGGACTCCTGAGTTACTCAATCACATCAAGGCATGAGTAAACGCTTCCTCAAAGCGTCTAGTTATCTATATAGCCCTTGTCTTGTCTAAATAACATAATATGACCGTATATGTTTACAGACCTGTTTAAGATAGCACTGGTTATGAAGACAACTTATTACCTGATATTAGAAACGTGTGGGACAAACATAAGATAATCCCTGCGACGATTATGATGGCTTCTTAAGTTGTCTAAATAACATCATAACATTACAAAATTTCTGCATACGGAAGTAACGGAGTTTTCTATGGTTGCGTGACTTTTTATATCTGCTTTAATTTCATCTAGGTAAATCCTTTCGGTAACCGAGCCTGCAAGGCCAACTTAGAAACTTGTTAGCATTGAGCCCGAGCATATCTGCAATGCGGTGTTGCGCAAAAAGTGAACACAGGGTCGTGGCATGGTTTATGGGATCAGAGATCAGCGTTATTTTGGGATCGGGATCAGGATCAGAATTTTTGCGTTGGGATCGGGATCACAGCCACTGGGATCGGGATCATGAGAAAATATCGCCGAATCAGGAATCATGAATCATGAATCATGAATCAAGGAAAGTAAAGAGGTCTATTAAACTTCAGAATTCACAAGCGATAATTAAAACAATAGTTTTTTAGACATAATTAATTGTAAATATATATATACTTCGTTCGAGCATTAATTAGGATTATATGCAAATACGTCTTATTTGTTATTATACTCTCGAGCTCGCCATCGAAACTTTTCAGGTAATTTCACTAGTTTTTATGACGTTTATTCATTGTGACGTTGAAGCACAACCTAACCAGTTTAAAATACCACGATATTATATAAATATATATATAAATATAACAGGGAGGGGTAGCTTGTACTTATTATCAAATCTGATTTGAAGCCTCAAGTTTCAATAATATTATGTTTTAACTTTTTAAACATGTAAACCAGCCTCATTTCTTTTTGGTGTAAGGTTTTAAAAGAGTTTTTCCATTTTCATGCGGTTTCTGATAGATTACAAAAACATAGAAAGTTCCCTATCCCGGTCAGGTTAGCATTAACGTATTTTTTTCCCAGTCGGGGTCACGCTAGCAAGTTGTGCATGTTCATTTCGCGCTGATTGGCTAGTTCCTTCTGAAGGATTTACCTGAACTTACGTACGGAGTAAAGTTTTTGGTCCGAGAATGTTTCATTTATATCACGATTAGGTACCTTTCTCGCTCGCCTTGGCATTTCACAAGCCATACAGATACAGATATATACAGACACTCCCCTCGGGGCTTTTCAGTGACTGTTTGCAATTGCTTATGTTACATGTGGAGGGCTTATCGGACTGCTAGAGACAGTTTACAATCGTAAACTGTTGTACCGGGAGACATCCCCCTACTCTTTGCGAACATAGCACAAGGATCTTAATTTAACGTTCGCCTTATATATGATTAGAGTGAAGACAGATCTACTGTTTTACGTCCTTATCCGAGAAGACGTCTGTGAAGGTCTAAACATTTGCAGAATTAATAAGGTAGCATCTAATCCTCGACTTTAAGACCCTGAGTATCGGTCCGGCCGGGACGCGAAACCCGTACCTCCCGCACTGTAGTCCGGCGCTTAACCAACTAAGCGAACCGGTCGGCGGTATAGCGATGTTTACATGATCTCCCGGAATATGCAAATTAACTAAGCAAGCGCAGTATCGATATATTGGTTGTCCTTGTTACGTAAAAGTAGGGACTGTTTTGATGTAAATGAATTTTCAGTCGGTTTTGAATCGTCTGTCCTCTTATTGGCACACTCTTGACGTCATAAAATGAGCACAAACACAAACCAAAATAAATGTACAAGAAAAATAAATTGTCAGTTAAATGACGAAAAATAACGAATTTGTCACGCCACGAACACAACGGTTTCTCTTCAAGCTATCGATGGAAAATCACACAATTTACGAAAGGGATCTTTTTTCAGCCGGAAAAAAAGATAGAAGGCCTATTTTCATACAGAAATACAGAGTACTGTTTGTCTTTAGAAAGAGAAGGTAAAACAGGTAAAAAAAGTACAAGGACGTCAAACATGGCCGATTAGCTGGTACAGGTTTCACCCTTTAGTAAAATTGCATAAAAACTGATCATATAGAAGAGTACACAATACTTACACAATACTTGATATGTCTAACCTAAATGTACAACATTATACGCTTTTCAAATCAGTCCTGATGAATGGTATTGTTCGTCCAAAATTTAATTTTGAGCACGTTTTTGTTGAAAAGACTACCGAATTGATTGTAAGTGAAGATTTGTCGAAAAGACTGAAAAAACGCATAAAATTAAAACGACAACAACTCCATGACAGTTAGCATAGTTACGTACATTTATTACAATTTTCTGCTTACAGAAAAGTAATTTCCATTGATATATTATCCATAAACTTGTTTTTAAAATCCGTTTTTGATGAAAAAACTTTGTGTCGATGACAAACTTTCCCTCAACTCCGCACGAGTGTTGTGTGGCATGATGGCGTAAGCACAGTGTGTCTGTCCTCTTATTGATCACGGCAAATCAACCAATCAGCGCGCATGAATTTACACAACAATTATTTATTGTGTCAGGTTTATAACCTTTTAAAAATGTAAATATTCTATTCTATCTTACCATTTGTATTTAACAGGTTTAATAATATCATGTAATTTTCATATTCATTTTATAATATCTAGGTAATGTATTTGCGATCAGGCCTGCATACAAATTCACCAAAGTTGTTAGCCTCGAGTCCGTGCATTTTTGTAATGCGGTATTGTATAAAGATATAAATAAAACGTAGGGAAAACCCCCAGCTCGCCGTTCATTCAAACAACATTTGCATATGTATTTCGATATTTTTCTTATTTTCATAAAAAGAGTACGTGTCGAAGGTATTTGAATATATAGAAAGAAGAAAATAAACCACGCCGGATTAAGAGAAATTTCTTTACACCTTGATTTAATAAAAAACATGCTTTTTGAATTGGAAGGGAATTTAGTCGAGCTCCTTTCATGGAAGGAGGTTCGCAGAGTCGTGTTTTTAACTGCAAATTTTGTTTCGACTCGTTTCGACATAAACCGTCGCTATCAAGACCTTACACGAAAAACCCAACTCACTGTTCTAACGGCCAGTTAAATCTAGTAAATATGTACCTGGCCTAACTTTTGAAGTCGTGAAGTTGACCGTCGCCAGCGCTTCTAAACCTATGTAAAACCCGCACTGACCAATTATCATTTCGAGGGAGGGGAGCCTCGACATATTAAAAAAAGTTGATTTGATGCTTTACAATTTCAAGAATGATTTTATTTTATTGACGATAATTGTTATATCATGTTGTAAATATTGCTGTATATTGATTTTTAAAAGTTTTTTGAGTTTTAGTTTCGATTTTTCTGACCGAAAAAAATCATTCGTACCCTACTCTACTGAGGCAGGTTTTGGTGCGCAATTTTTTTCCTGTCATTGGCTATACTAACAACTTGAGCTTGTTAGCTTCGCGCTGATTGGCAAGTTGCATTTTCTTGTATCACCTAGATTGTAATGCGCAGAAACCTTGACACCTTGCGCAATATAAGTAATTAATTATTTATATTTTTTATTGCAGATACATTTAATGAATTGTTTTACGTTAGGGGGGGGGGGTGCGGAGGATTTTAGTTCGGACACAGTGAAACTTAGCAGATCCCCCCTTCATCAGTATATACATTGCTGTGATCCCCTCTCCTACCTACGGATAATTTCAGAGATCCCCCCCTCCTAGATAAGTACCTATATTTTTGATACCTTTTAATTAAAATTACTTTGATACAGTACTTACAATCTGTGTTCAGTTGTCAATATGGTTGTATTCACGGCTACATCGTAAAAATCAGCACGCTGAAGTTCCATCTGTACTTCTTTATATCATAGTTCACTTTTTCCATCACTTTTTCAAAGTTCAAGTCTTTTAAAAAACCTTCTGTCGAAGTTTAGGGTTAGTATTGTACACGTGGCTGTTTTTCAGGTTTCATTTTTTTTTGCAATTTTTAAAAGGCTTGTACCAATATCGGGGATGCTTTCATCAGGCACAAAAGATTTTTTAGGAATATGCTCATGATCATGTTCATTTAAATCAGCAATGACAAGATCAGTGTCACTAGAACTTTCATCGTCACTCGAAAAGCTAGTATCGTCACTGTAATAAGACTCGTCGTCGCTTGAGAGTTCCTGATATGTTGCTTTGTCAACTGGATTTCTCTCCCGGGAAAAATGGCAGCGGATAGCCTTGATCTTATCGGCCTTTCGGCCAATAGTTGTGAGTGCATGTTCTTTTAGGTATAGATTTAGTTCTCGTAGAACTAGTTTCTCTACTTTACCACTCTCAATAAGTGTCTCCCACCAGGGAGCTGAATCTGAATCTGATGATGTCGCAATTGTTGATTCAAGCCATTGAGCATTTTGTTGTACACTAAGAGTTTAATTCAAACACCGTTGCTGTTACGTTTATGATTCAAATGCTATGTTTTATAATATAAATAATAATAATGATATTACGATAATAATATTAAAAATAATTACCATGTAGTACTTGGCAAAAAAAAAAGAATTACTAAAAAAAATGGAAAAACTGACAGATACATAAATGAATGAAACAGTTATTTAAAATACAGTTAGTGGATGAATAATAATCAAATAAAATCATGAATTCTTACACATTTATATTTTGAGTGATCCCCCTTTTGATGCTGTAGGCCATTAATAATGACCGGTCCCTAAGCATATTGGAAAGGCAAGGAAAAGTCAACATTTTAATGTTGACTTTTCCTTGCCTTTCCAATATGCTTTTAAAAAATTGGTACCAAACTCTATTAAAGCACTTTCAAAATGTTCTAACAATATCCACGAGTTGGCCATTGGGTGCCTTTGACTAATTCTGTTTTCGAAGTATTTTAAGAGTCATATAGGTCATTTTGCTTCTCTATATACCGCCTGTCTCGAAAATCTTTAACGCAGCCGAATTTACAGTCACGTTGAAGCATGTGATTAATTCAACGTCCATGGATATGGATATCTAGCCCAGCGAGCGTACGTTCTTGAGACAATCTAGTTCTCATTAAAGTGGGCTACCTGTGTAATAAAGACTACCGCGCCTGTGTTGTTACCAGCCAGCGGCCGTCATGTGACAGTTTTACTTCCTTGTTGACTACCCCTGCGATAAGTAGGTTGTTGTCGTTCAGAGAAGAGAAGATGATCTTCGTTGGGTTGATTTTGTGCTTGCTCCATACTTCAACATCATCAGGTTTGAAAATCAGAGTAGTTTCGGTTGTTAAACGTTTGTTCGTCCGTATTAGTGTAATTTAACTTACAGAATCATTCGTTTTCTGTGTTTTATAGATGCACCGTTTAATTGGATACGCTCCGATGCCTCTGTCGATTTTATTCAAGGAAAAACAGCTAAACTTGTTTGGACTGTTGATGTTGGAAGCCCATATAAATGGTTTAAAGTTTTCATTTACCGAAACAAAGAAAAGTCAGAATCTGGCGAAGAGACAATCATCGATTTACTGGAATCAAATGGTGTTAAGAACAAAACTTATCAGGGAGAGAAGCAGACATCGATTTGAATGCTCAAGGAACATCAAATGTTGTAAACGTGACTTTTACTCTTCACAACTTGGTAAAAACAACCGACGAGAAGTACTATAGGATATCTTTGCTTAATTCAAAATACACATTCCTGAGAGTGTTAGGTAAGAATGAATTTGTAAATTTATCAAGCTTTTAAAATTCCTTTATATAATGAAATAACTATCTTTTAGTGTTCGTGTGGACAGTAGCATTTATATAATTTCTGAATCTGTTTCTTCTTATACCTGCATAACATTGATTGTCCCCGTTCTAAAGGCTGTAAATTGTTGAAATCAGTATCGCGAGATGGCCAAATCAAACAAGTTATAACAATAATTCTAATTATCAACATTAAAGCCCACTTTCACAACGAAAATGTTTTAACTAACGCTTTTTATCCACACTGAAGTTCTTCAAGTAGCATATACTGCATTGCAACATGAAGTTAGATCGACACACTGTAGAAACCTTAGTAAATAATCGTAGGTCTTGTCAGCTAACACTTTAAAAGCTCTGTAATAGATCGAATAAATTCAGATAGAAATAACATTGTTTGTCAACATATTTGTGAAGCGATTTATTTAATTGATCAATAATACCGTTATCCTCTTTATATGATAAGCCGAACGTTACAAACAAATATTACACGTAAGGAAATTCCAAACACAAGCTCAGTATTATTTCCTAAATAATTGACCCAAGTACAATGTGCCATATATCAATAATTTGTGGATCAGCTATTATATCGATCTATATTAGGCTACATATATATTGTAAAAAGAGGAACAAGAATAGAAGACTTGAATAACAATGATCTTTAAATGTGAATATATTATCATAAGTGCGTATTTCAGAATTCGCGATGGGATTGGAACTTCTAATTCACAGTATCAATGGTGTTCTATAAGACAGTATCAGACAGTCTCATATTTCACATTAATGAGGAATAGCTCACACATTTATTAGAAACTTTTGGATCTTTATCACGAATAGTTTTCCTATCTAGTGTTAAGTACTACACAAAACCTAATAAGTGTAGATTTCTACGAAACAAATCATTTTAATAACGTTAACGATTTTGTTTACACACAGTTGAACTTCCACATGAAATTAATAGCTGATCTCTAAAACTGTCAGAGACATGATTACTTTAGAAAATCTATATCCCTTCTTTATGATATAATCAATATACATATATTTGTAATCCTGGGGGAAGTTAATGTTTTTGACATTTTCTAGAAGTTATGCTACATTGATCAAGATAATCTCAAAACTGGCACAACAAAACGTTTTACATATTTGCATAATGGTCAGACATCAGTCAAAATGAAATTCTGGTTCAAGTTTTACTCATATTAACATATGAAGTGGTGCCTTACCTATTTTTACTTAATGGTTACTTAATGGATAATTTAAGTAGTTAGGATATCATGATGTGTTTGTTAATATAGGTCTGTATCATAGCAATACCATGGACAGCAGAGTATCGTTTGCGTTTGTATTCGCTTGTAATTTCCGTGTATTTATAGTTACGGTCGCGTATTTGCTTGTTTTGTTATTCCATTGACCTTTCGTCAAATGTCTAGCTCCTATTTCATGATAACGGCCCCCGAAGGTATATAAAATACCAGGGTACGAAGCTAGATAGTGATGACAAATTGGCCAGTTCGGCCTCTGTTCGCTTGCTATCCGACACCGAAAACACAATTGTTCTTTCGGGCATTATTGGTATAGACGTCGTGCATCAACACTGAGATAGTATGGAAGTAAAACATATCTAGTGGAAGGATATCAGAAGCCGGCAAATAAAGGTATTGCGTGTTCACGGTTTGTAGCAAAGTGCATAAGCCTTAGGCCGCGTTTTTGAAGAACCAATATTTTATTTAGCTTAGATTTGGAAGTTTGCAATTGGCCCCATTCAGGTAGCCCATAAGAGATAGACTAAAGATTGATAGATAGTGCGTAGAGTTGAATATGGCACATAAAGCCGCAATCTAGAGATAATTCCGATAGTTTCACTTATTTTCATAGTTATGTAATTTATATGGTAGTTCCAAGATAAGTTTATATCAATTTAATAGGAGACCCAGGTATTTAACATTGTCTTTCTTCTCCAGAGGTGTCAGTTTCCGGGTATTGGTATCAAGTACATTTATGATTGTCACCCCTTTTTGGTATGGAGCAAAAGTAACATAATTTGATTTTTAATATTTAATGTTAGTTTGTTAGCTAGCACCCAGTCACAAATGTTAGTTAGTTATTTCCTTATTTACAGTTCTTTAGATATATCTATTCTGCATATTGTAGGTTTGTATCGTCTACAAGTAAGAAGAAGTGGAATTTATCACTGGAATTTTGGATGTCATTTATTTAAAGTAGAAAAAGTAAAGGTCCTAGGACAGATCCTCGTGATACACCGTATAGTGTTTGTTCTTTATCAGATATACTTGATTGAAATGGAGTTGTTTGCTTTCACTCACATATATAAGAGGCAAACCAATCATTAGCTATCCATAATGCTCTAATTTAGATAATAATATTTTGTGATTGACTGTATCATAATCTTTTTGAAGATCAATAAATATGCCGCAGGAGAACCTGTTTTATCCATATTCGCTTGGATTTCACTTATCAAGTCTAGTAATGCGCGTTGTGTCGAATGCTTTTCGCGAGATCCATACTGTGAAGGGTGGAGGATATTATTCAACTCTATGTAATTTTTAAGTCGGTTGTAAACTAGTTTCTTAAAAATACGATTTATGTTAGAAAGTAGAGAGAGAGATAATTCCCAGGGTCTTCGATTCTTCATCTTCGTCTTTATAAATGGGAACAATCTTAGAATATTTTACAGTGCGACTACTCCAACCAAGGCCACCCAAACAAAATTTTCACAAATCATCCAATCACATTCAATTATCTAAACAATAGACTTACAGGAAATTGATGATTCAGTAAATTTCATTGTCAAAATATAATGTCAACGTGTCAACAAAAAACATCAGAATTATCTTGTATAGTGATTGAATAATTTGTGACAAATGTTTTTGGGTGGCCTTGGTTTGAGTAGTCGCACTGTAACTTAGAAGTTCACAAAATCAGTTCCAGCTAGCGGGAGGACGTGACAAATTTAGCTGGCGGGGGTAGGGTTGGGTAGCGTATACACTGACGTTTTGCATTCTTGGGATTCCAAAGGGAAACAAGACTTGACAAATTCCAGTACGAAAGCAAAATTTCGATGTTAGAAGCTGGTTTTCGATGCTTTTTATTTGAGCTTTGTATTTCAAACTCTGGTTGAGGTCTGTGTGATTATCGTTAATGTGTGTGCCAGAGTTTGGGGAGAATAGGATTAATTTTTCGGGTAGATTTTGAAGATAATATAAGCGTGATTGGTGGCCGTAGCCGCCAGAGTTGCCTGCCTTGTGTTTTTTTCACTTCATTGAGGAGCGTGTGTTCGCTGCCGAATAACTCGCTTTAAATCGCTTTAAAATGCTTCGCAGGGCAAAATAAACCACAAATTCGTAAACAGGAAATATCAAACTTTATTTTGGAACAGTAAAGTAAAATCTAAAAGAAAAAAAAAGAACATGAATATCGAAGTTAAATATGACCAACTTTGAACGAATTTACCAACGGCTTTTAGCCGTTCCCGGCACAGGAAGCCCATCCATAACGAACTGGGATGGTGGGGAGCCTGTGATCTAAGGCTGGAGTTTTCAATCTAAGGTTGGAGTTTAAAATTCAGGCCTGAAGATATTATAATAATAGTTTAACATAAAAAAAACCCGTGAATCTCAGGCTGATGTATTTTTATAATCAATAGTTTAACATAGTACGGCCCGTGAATCTCACGCTGATGTGTTATTCTAATAGTTTAACATAGTGCAGCCCGTGAATTTCTGTCTAATATATTATTATAATAGTTTAGCATAATACGGACCGTAAATCTCAGGCTGATATGTTATTATAATAGTTTAACATAGTACAGCCCGTGAATCGGAGGCTGCGATTTTGATAGAGAATAATGTATATGCGTTAAATCGAAGTAATTTATTCAGAAAGGCATTAAAGCCGGGTTTTGAATCTAAGGCTGTTAGTTTTGATTATCATCCCTAAATTGATTTAATAAATTGAACTCAATTAATAACAACATATCTGATTTGAAATTACTTTACATTTATCAGTTGTGTCATAAAAGCCTTTAACAAACTGACCTTGTTGACCTCCCCCCGGAAATGAATGTGAAACTCAGGCAATGTGAATCTCAGGCTACCAATCTCAGGCCACCTTCACTTTGGGTCTAACTTGGGGCTAAAAAGCAATGGAGAGTGCAAAACAACTGCTAATTTCCTAGTATTTTTGAATTTATGTGGTTCAATATTATTGATCAATCTGCTTTATTCAAAACTAATGAATCAAATATAAAATGAAACTGATAAATGTATAATATATGCTTGATCTACAACTTACCCATATATCGAAATGATTATTGCTACCTACATGTACATGATATTGCTAGAACAAACTTTTACGCATTTTACTTGAGGATAAATAGCATTAGACTGCAAAACAACTGCTAATTTTTATAATATTCTAGGAATTTAGTGTTCAATACTATTTATGACTCTACTTTTTCAAATCTAATGGGTCGGATATAAAATATAACTTATAAATAAATATATGAATTTATATGTATACCCATATACTTGAAACATTGCTCTAAATATCTTCTTGCATCAATGACCAAATGCCAGGCCAAGTTTTAGACAAAATAAGACATGCAAAAATAATTATGCACTAGCTGCCAAATCAGTGGATAATTAAATTGCAGTCATATATAATTTACTGGAAATATCATATTTCACTGTTTCTTTGTCTAGAAATGGCAGGCCCAATGTTTGTACCATTTCATAGTAAATGCACATATTACATCTAGAACAAAACAACATGTCTTGCTTTGGGCTAAAAAGCAATGTATGAACAGTGCAAAACAACAGATAATTTTTATAGTATTCTAGGAATTTATACTGTTCAATATTATTGATGGCTCTGCTTTTTCAAGGCTTATAATCGGCCATTTATGTAACCGATAAAAGTTCTTTACAACTTATTCAGTTATCAAAATGATCATTGCTATAGCTAATTAAATGTTGGACATATGCATGAACATATTGTTTTTAGATGACTGGATACTTTTGGAAATAATGTTAAACTTCTCTTTGATCTACGAATTTTTAATGTGAAATTTAATGCTGATTCCAAATATGAAATGAAAAATAATCAGCATTTAATGGGTGCCTACGCGCGAGATTTTGAAGAAAAACTTGTGAAAACGGAAGCGATATGAAAAAAATCACAACTCATAAAAAATAGTTATTTTTCATACTATATCAAGCACAAATACCGGCTAATGAGTCATTCTAAAATACAACATGGATGGTTTTGAATAAAAGACAAAGAAAAACCTTGATTTGTCATATTTTGTCCTTTCAGTACTTTCAAAACTCGCATGAAGTCGGACAAAAAATCCTACGAAAATCGATTTTTTTGGACGTTAGAAAAATTAACTTTTTGAAAAACGTAACGTAGATTTTATTAGGTTTTTTCTTCTAAGCATAACGAAAGTATGGAGTCCCGTGCAAAATTCGAGGGTTTTGCCCTGTTGAAGCTCAAAACGTGTATGGCTCCTAAAGAAAAGTTTGTATTTTATTTAGCGGTTTTTGTGCGCGCGCACATCGTGGGCTCGAATCGAACGTACCAAGGCGTTTAAAAGTAGCAAGTCACCTTAATGTATAAGGAAGTATAATGATCTCTTTATACTATCTCACAAGAAAACTAACATTAAAATCATATAAAATAAAACAAGGTTCACAATAATATATAGTGCTCATACATACTCACATTGTACATCTAGATATACTGTTGTACTAGCAGTAGGACATTCCCCTCCATTACTGGCAGTAACTCTGTACATTCCACGATCAGCTCTACTAACCGTGGCAATATTAAGACTTTTTCCTGACTGGAAGACTGTGTTGGTATTTCCTTTAAACCAGGAGATTGTTAATGGCAGACTACCACTTACATCACAGGTCCAGACCAGGTTACCCTTCTCCACAGCTGTCTTGTTGGTGCAACTTGTAATAACAGGAGGATCTTAGAATAAAAAATTATATTAGCCACGTTTAGCTACTGGAGACTATAATCCTTGAAAAGGATAACAAAAGTCTTGAATTCTCAAATTACCCCTTCCCCATCCTTCCACTGAAGTCATTGACACACAATTGTCGCAAAATTTGGACATGTGGTATCCACAAAACAAATGACGTGTACGTGTTATTTCACACGCTGAATTTCGTACATTAATTGAAATTCCCTGAATCCAAAGATCCAAAGAAAACTCTTGAGTCAAAGGAAACAGCTAGCACATTGCAAGTCTCAAACATGGACAATGAATGCCTGAAAATGGCTATTTTTAAATGGGGGAAATCCAGATGAGGGTAGCATGCAGTGAGTTTAAGTTCTTTTTGGATATCATTGATATCTTATTAAGCTAATCTTTCAAAAGGGAGTGACTGAGTAAACTATAAAAGGTCTGACACAAAAATCACAGAAGAAATATTTGGAAGCTAATAATATACTAAGTGGTTCTTATTTGACCCATTTCAGAGTCATGAAAAACAAATAAGGTACACAAGACACAATTTTCCTTTAAAGAAAAGCAGGGACAGCAATTTAAAACAGCTTACATGTACATAGGACAAACATTGATATTGACAGTGGGCCTATAGTGTTTTTTTATTTATTTTGTTTTATTTATAAGACCACAACAACAGAGTTAGGCTCCAAAAATGAGTGGCTCGATTAAAATAATAATAATAACGATACATAGAAGAAATAATTACAATAAGCAAAAAAAACATAATGAATCAAAATAATTGATTACAATATACATCAAAATAATAATCAATTACAGCATGATGGTCTCATGGTTAAATTGTTTGTGCCACAGCATTTAGGGCAAACTCTTTTCCAAGATGGAGGGTAGTCAATGTCATAAGTATTTTTTAAGGCTTCTGTGTAATGGTCAGTTAATTTTCTTTTTAAGATAGACTTTGATGAACTTAAACGTACTTCTTCAGGAAGTGAATTCCAAATTTTTGGTAGTACACAATAAAAAGAATTTTGAAATAATTTGGATTTACATAATGGAACCTTAATGTCATATTTACTGCTGTGTCTTGTTGTGCAAGTATTCTTGTGCTGTATTAGTTCGTTGAGTTGAACATTATAGTGTTTATTCATCGCACAGAATGCCCGGACACATCCGGGTCTTTTCTGCTGTTTGAGCGCGAAGTTCAATCAGGCGAAGCGTATTTAATGAGGTAATTTACAAAGAAAACAGGCCAAAATTGGTCAACTTCGTGTAATAAAATACATTTTAAAAGTTTTTAAAAGGTGATCTCAGTTAGGTAGGGGGTGCAAATCAAAGATGAAATGTTGACTAAACGTTTGCACTATCAAATGTTTAATAATGTCAATAACTAAGCTTCTCTTTTTTGAGCTCAAATTTGTCAAAAATCGGTATTTTTTGTGGGGAGCCAATATTCCAACTGTAATTTGTGGGTTTTAATAACAGGTTAAACTTAGGTAGGGGGTGCAAAATTAACATCGTAATCCAAGCAACATTTTGCACCCTTTACTTCTACAAAAACCTTTTTTATAAGCTTCTCTTTTTTAAGCTGAATATTTGAGCTCATTATCTAAAGCTCTTGCGACTGACGTTCAAATCCCAATGTGCCACTTTAAGTTATGCGGTGTAATAAGTTAAGCTGCAATTTGTAATAACTCTAATTAAGTAATCCTACTCCCTTTGTTCTTGGTAATAAATCGGCTTAAGTCGGACAAGTGAAATGATTATTTTGTAAACCGTTCAGAACTTCATCTAATCAGTCGTTTAAACCAATCAGAACTATCAATGTCGATAATTTATTCGAATTATGTCTATTTTGAATAATTTACGGGCCGTAAGTAAATGTCCAAAAAGTCAAATAGGATTCTGTGCGATGTGATAAGCTTGTAGAATAATGTAATGTTATTCATTTCATGCCAGTAGGTTAAGGGAAGCATCTTTAATGACAACAGTCTTTCTTTATAGGATAGTTCGGTGTTTAGCAAAATGTACCGCGTTGCGCGTCTCTGTAGACTTTCGATGGTTTTGAGATTTCCAACAGGAGTGTTTGACCACACCTGACTTGCGTAACCCAGCGTGTACCGAACCAAGGTCAGATATATGTTCACTTTTAAAACGTGCACTAGCCAAACTTTAAAGAAAACATATCAAGGTGGTCGTCTTACCGAGTACCTTCCTTTATCTAGACCAGAGGCCAACCACTACCCTATATATTCTCAAATGCATTAACATTAGTATCCTTTGTTTCATTTAAACACATTTTAACTGGACATTAAGCCCAAGAGCGCAGCGCTCGACGAGAGGGGTCGAAGGTTGTGTAATAGCTTTTACACGAGTTCTATAATGTTGTATATAGTATTTTTTATATTTGTAAACATTATGTAATTCGCTTATTTATTTAAAGCGATAGTATGTATTAAGACTCCTATTATATTCTTACTACATATCAAAAGCTGTCTTATGTAGTATGGAAAATCCTTGAAACTAAGGCAAAATGCTACAATATGACCATCTTTCTTTTATGACCATTCCTAGACAAGCCACGTAATGTACAAGTCGTCCCAGCAAGTGTACCAGCACTAGATATCAATGGATCATTCAGCCTCACTTGTAATGAATCCTCTAACCTTGTTGGTAGTTACACGTGGTCATTGAATGGTGTACCATTGGTTGGTGAAAATGATAGTGTGCTAACTAAAGACAACATCACGCCACAAGATGCTGGGGAATATACCTGTACTGTTACTAACAGTGTAGGAAGTGGTACAAGCAACAAGGTCACCATTAACGTTAACTGTAAGTATTTAGGCCACAGTCCACAAAGCTTTCTGCATGTTGGCCGTTGGCTCAAGACGAGCTCATCTGCCCTCTGACAGGTTTTGTTTTTCGTCCTGCTGTGTGACATGCCCACCTCCTCACTAACACAATGACAGCCGGTTTAGTCGCTGAACTCAAACCATGCTGCAGGTGGTATTGGGTTACAATGTTACCAGTAGCGGAGTCACCAGTAGACCCTGACCTGACTTGACCAACTATGGAACAACTGTGGTCTCTGATGAATTAATCATATAAAACTACATTATTTGCACTACGTTTTCGTGGCAAAATAGAAGAAATGAAGAATGGAAATACAGTTCACTCTCTCTGAACGACTTCTCTCGTAAGCGACCATCATCTCCCGTAAGCAACCACTGTTTCAACTTCTAAACAAAGTGCTAAACAAAGTCTTAAGATACAGTAATTTTGAAATTCGTTGATAATGTTTGACACGTGTTCAGATGTGTTACAAATTACGCATTGTTTGGGCTTCACGTGAAGGGGTACCTGTGGTTTGGCCTTCCTGTGTTCTCGTAAGCCACACTTTCTTCTGGTCCGAGGGTGGTCGCTTACGAGAGAGTCAACTTGTGCCCAGTAACAATTGAATATTTGAATTATGAACTACAATTATCAGGCGACTAGTTGCTATGCACATATACTTCCTGGATTTGCCAGCTTTAAACTAAAATTTAACATCCAAAATTATTTCGTTTTTAGTTTTTGACAATTTCGTAACATTGCAGAAACTCGATAATAATTTTAATTATAGAAAGTTTATGTTGATATATATATAGGTTAGCCCCTGTGGTTATTATAGATAGCTTGTACCTTAAATTCTGTAAAATCTAGCCAATATAAATATGTACATATATTGTAACTCATGAACTAAATAAAATTTAATTTAATTAAAAAACATGAACCAGGCTATCAATCATGTACAAAATTGTGTTTGAAATTGTTATTTATTTAGATTCACCAACATGTATTTATAATACATTTGAGGCTACCAACAGGCAGTGTGTTTCAATGCAAAGGGATGGCAATCCTCTCTCTACGTTAAGCTGTTGTCCACCGGAAAATATAAACATTTCACAAATTGGAAATGCCTACACCATTTGTGGAGTAAAGAGCAACAGTATCAGCATCTGTACAATGGCTAATGCTTTTGGAAAATGCAGCTTTATATTGAAAGTATATCAACAAGGTAAGTTGGTGATAATTACTGGAAATAATCGATCATACTATAGTCAAAGGTACCAAGTGAAGACTCATGTTTATTTAACTGTTGTCTTCTTTGTGTAATGGGTCGGTCTGGCATTTTTGAAAGTTGTACCATACAAATCCACAGACAGCTATGAAGTAACTCATTAAAAAACATATATGTTTTATAATTTGTTGCAGTTACCGAATACCTTTATAAGGGGTCGTTTAGAATTACCAACCGTTTGTACCAGGACAGTCTGAATGACAGAAGCTCTTTAGAATTCAAAACTCTAAAAGCAAACATTGAAAATATGGTATGTGATAATAAGCTATAAGATGTAAGGAAAAGCGTTACCAATCATCCCATTACAAAAACATTTAAATGTTTGTGGTTTATAAAATACTTATTGAATTTTTATTCGGCGAAAAGGATTGTTCAAAAAGATTATATTTAGTCATTTTTGTATTGAATTGAATATTAATATTTTTCTTTCTGTTTATTTTTTTTTAGTCACGGTCTTATCGATTTTCTATGTAGTCTATGTATTGAACCGGTTTTGCTTTTGTTGACAGCTAAAATCTGTATACACGCCCTATAAGTATGTTACATCAGCAGAAATTCTGGAGTTTTGGTAAGTATATCACAGTCACTCGCGTAACAGATGCAATTTTTCCAGATCCAGATTTCAAGCCAGTTTTCCAAACCGCAATCTTTCTTGATTAGTCTTAAAATGGTATATTTTCGTTCTTTAACGTTTTGACCTCTCAAAACCTACAATCGCATTTTTAATTTAATTTCAATTTTTTCTTCTGTAACGTCACAGACCTCGTTATCAGCATAAAAAAAAACTAAAATATACACCTATTTCAAAAAACGTTGTCAGAAGGAGATCTGCAATCTGCAATCTGAGACCAAAATGAATTCTGGGGTACGGCAGTTTTTTTCATTAAAAATTCGTTTGCGTGCACTTTCTGGCTTCGGATATGGCGATGGTAAATATACATCTGAAGGTGCTAAGCGCAAAAAAAAAAAAAAAAATACAATGCCAATTCATTTCGGTCTCAGATTGCAGATTCAGATCTCCTTCTGACAACGTTTTTTGAAATAGGTGTATGGATATCAATATTAACTAAATGTGAAACTATTACTTTCAAGCTTAAGGATGGATATTGCATGATGAAGTTAGTTCTAAAATATATGCCTAAATTAGTAACCAAGACCTTAACTTACTTTGCCATTCACCTCACTTAATCACTTACATGTACTTTGAATTTTTAAGTTGTTCAAAACAAATACAATAGGCATTAAGCCTCCTTTGCATGCAGGCTACTCGATCCTACTTTTTCCTTTTGAGGATCCCTGTGGGATTTCTCCCTTCTTAAAACAGGAAGCCCAAAAGTAAGCAAAGGAGCCAGTGCCTACAGAGGAGGCTAGTAAGAATTAAGTTTGCATCTTGGCTTGCTGTTTGACTGTTTTCTTTTGCTTTCTTTTTTCTATTTGTTAAAATAGGCCAGGAAGTGTCATTGTTGTTTTCCAGCTAAAGCTGATTGCCAATATCAGCGATCCATTATCACCAATAAAAGAAGCACTGAGAAAGAATGGAAGTTCCTTGGACGGGTTGAAAATAGATCCAAACAGTATACAATCAGGTTTGTTTAGGTTACAACAGCCCTGGTTTTGAGGTCATAGAAGATCCTGTTATTTATCAGGGATTTGTTTTGTTTTAGGAGAGTATGTCCCCCCTACCACAACGAGAACAACTAAAGCCACAACTTTCCAGTCAAGCCCTGCTTCTCAGTCAAGTCCTACGCCATGCATATGCACAGGTTTGCACACTCTGTTAATTTTTTTTATTAAGCAGTAATTCCTATTCATTTAACATAGGAAAGATTGTCTATCTGTCTTTGTGGATTTGTTGGTTTTGCCAGCTATAGCCTATATGCGTACCACATCCAAAAAGATAAAACACGCATTATTTTGTTAAATAAAATAGTGCATTATACTTTTATTCTACAAGCAAAATATTGTAAAACATTCAAAATTTAGGAACAAATAAAGTTGTTGTTACTGTAATAATGACTTGTGTTCTCTATTTTACTATATAGAATGTTCTCAAATCCCTGCTATAGTCCTTGGTGTGTTGTTCGCTATTGCTCTGGTTTTCAACATCATCCTTGTTGGTTACATCATTTGGAAGCATCGGATTGGTAAGAAACATTTGCAGCGCCCAAAACAGCTAAAGCTAAATATATGGATTGATAAACAAATGATTGTTCAAATATGTATTTGACGAATTGATGAATTTAAATTAATTGATATCATTTATTTTCAGAAAATAAAGCAAGACCAAAAAGCAGGTATAAGTGTATATGTACAAAACAACAAAACACAAAACAAAACAAAATTAAAACTCAAAACAACAAACTTAAAAAATTACTTAAAAACAGTGTTTTTTGTTTCTCTTTACTTTTCAGTTCAAATAACAACCAAGAAGCTGTACATATGGTAGGCACACTTTAATTCATCTTTTTGTTAATTTAAAACGGTTTTTTGTAAGAGAAAAAGTATTATTGAAGCCTAATTTATAAACCTTTAATGTAACAAAAAGTGAAAAACGCCGGTTATTATCAGTTATTTATGAATTCTTCAACAGAATGAGATAGCTCTTCAAGATCAAGTACCAAGCAACGTGGCACAGTATGAGTCAGTGAACAACCAGGAACAACAACAACCAACCACACAGCTGTATCAGTCTTTACAGACTCAGACTCCTTCTGACACTTACAGCTCACTAAGCCCTAACACAAAACTTCCTCCTAAGCCTGCAGTCATCACAAACAGCGGTGTTTACCAGGATATTCAAGGCGCTTCACGTCCGCAGTACCAGTCTCTTGACAATTTCAGCCGAGTCTAGTAAAGGTTAACAGTGGATAAGGTTAAACTAATCGAAGAATTTGAACAATCATATCACGTCTGTTCTAGGATGTTGGTGTGATCTATCGTACTACTGCTATAAATATCACTCACTCACTCACTCACTAACTTTGCAATCACTCACTCAATGAATAAAATCATTTTAACGATTGTGAAAATTTCAGTTTTACCTTTATTTACACTTGGTCTCTTTATTTATCATCATTTTGCTTGATTGTGAGAAAGGCGGCAAATTGTAATATTGCAGATTCGAAAAGTATATTTTCTTAATGTTTGCTTCTTGTTATGCCTCCGTCCGACTGTCCTTACCATATTTTCAGTATACATGCAACTATTTGAAAATCGTTGTAGCAATTAAAACTGGCTTACGTCCACACTCTAAAGCCTGCAAATAATGCCGCTTATTGTATTCTCGCATATTTTGGTTGCACGGTTTGTTTTATATGAACCGGCATAGCAAACTGTAGCTAAGCTGTTGCAGTCGGGCAGATAATGAAATGAATATTTGATGAGAAAATAAATAGTGCTTATTTCACAACGAGTTTTCAAATAGTATCCTTTAGATAAATGAATGCCGAGCCAAGCCGAGAACAATAGGACTCTTATGGCCCTTACTACATGTTTGGCCTGGTTTGGATATAGAAAATTAAAAAAAAAGAAAAAATAATTAATTAATTAATGAAGAAGTAAATAATAAAAAGTTAAAACAATTAAAAAATTAAAAAGGAGAAAATAAAAAAAGTGAAAAAATTAAAAATCAAGCAAAAAAAATAATAATGAGAAAATGGAAATAATAATCAAATCCCCCTGCTCCCCGTAAACTCCCCCTGCTCATCGGTTACTCATCGTTTGCTCCTCGTTTGCTCCTCGTTTGCTCCTCGTTTGCTTCTCGTTTGCTCCTCGTCTGCTCCTCGTCTGCTCCTCGTCTGCTCCTCGTCTGCTCCTCGGGAACTCCGATCCTCGTTTGCTCCTCTGCACCTCTAATGCTAATTCGGTCCCTAACATGCTACTTGCGCTGTTAAATCCGGTACACACGAGGTAGCTTGCTCCCACACGCTCCCGCAATATGTTCCTTGGTGATCCTGGGTCATTTTGCAATACCAGTACACACGACGGAAACGAGGGAGCGAAACGATGCAAACAACCGAGCATGAGAACTAGTTTAAATCCAACAATTTGATTGGGCAACTGGAGACAGGTTGTTGCGCGGCAGAAACGTCTAAGTACACAGGAGGGAGCTTGCTCCTGAAACACGCTCCTGCAACAGATTTGCTCCTGGAGCTTGCTACATCACATTTAATCAGTTTGATATGAAGGAGCAAAACCTGGGAGCAAAATGTTTGTTGCGCAACATTTTTTTTGCGTGAAATCGTTGGTACACACGAGGGAGCTTTGCTCCGGGAGCATGTTGCGGGAGCGTGTTTCGAGAGCAAGCTCCCTCGCGTGTACCGGCCTTAAGATGCGCAGAAACAATCCGCACGAACGTCCTTAAGGTGAAAGACCCAATAAACATTACTTTGCTTCGATTCGTTCGATTTCATATGTCTATTTTTATCTGCTTGAGACTTACTGTTTTCACTATATTTGCCACATGTACACTATTTGTTTATCGGTCTGTCTGTCTTTCTGTCTATTTGTATGTCTTACAAATTGACAATCTATTTGTCTTTCTGTCACCACTTTTTATTGATAAATAGAATAGCTAAGTAATTTTTTGTTATTTTTCAGTTCCTCCTTCGAAACCAGTTCTGCAAATAGATCCAAATTGGCTTATGTTCTGCAGCAATGATACTATCAATGTAACCTGCACTGCAGAAGCTGGAGATCCACCTGAGACTAATTGGACAATATTGCAAAACAATGTCATTATTGGGTTGATAAATAATCGCACCAATGCAGTTCTAACCCAAAAATTGACTAAAGCAGGAACAGTTTTATTCTCATGTCAAGCAACTAACCTTGTTGGCTCCTCTCCAATTTCAGCTGTGAATATTACTGTGAAAGGTACTAAACTAAACTAATAAAAAATATTCGTTAGGCAATAGAATGAAATCTGTACCACCTTAAAAAATGTTAACTCAACTTTACTGAAGGATGTTTCAACTTTCATTCTATTGCCTATCACTTATATCAAACACCGATGCAGCCTATTGTATAGGCCTATACTACTATACTAGTTTACCTGTTAACGTGACGTTACTGAATGTTGTTTTAACTTCCATTCTATTGCGTGTGCCACGACACATAAAACATTTGTGGGCGAGACTGCTAAAAGACGCATTGTTTGAGACTCTGACTTAAATGTGCTGCTTGGTTTGGAGATTTTAGGCAAATGTAGGAATCGAAAGTCAATGTGGGAAACAACATGCTTAGATTGTAATACCAAATGTCCAAACTGATGTTGTGACAAGTGTGCATGTGTTTTGTGAGGGGGATAACGTGTAAGACAACTAGCTAAATGTGTCTATTAATACCATTTATTATTTCAAGATCCTCCTGTTATTACAAGTTGTAAAAACAAGAAAGTTGTGGAAAATGAGAACCTGGTCTGGACATGTGGTGTAAGTGGTAGTCTGCCATTAAACATCTCATGGTTTAAAGGAAATACCAGCACTGTCATCCAATCAGGGAACAGTCTTAACATCACTGCTGTTAACATGAATGATTCTGGGAAGTACATATTTACTGCCAGTAATGGAGGGGAATGTCCTACTGCTAGTACAACAGTATATCTAGATGTACAATGTGAGTATGTGTGTGTTTTACATAGTATGTTTACAATAGTATGTATTCTTGTGAATCTTGTTTTATTGTTTCATTATTTCATTCGTCAATGTGAATTACATATTGTCAGGATACAAACTGCATTGTATAATAGTTACATTGATAAATGTTAGCAGGGAATGTGAGCAGTTTGTGTCATTACTTATATATATCGTCTTTTGTGCGGCTGGAAGAGCATGAAGTTGGTTGTATTTTAGTAGTGAATCGTTGAATCTACGCAGTTGTCTGTCTGGATTATAATAAACAATGTCAATTTCACATGAACAGGAATGAACATGTGTGTGTGTGTGTTTTAAGGGAAACTTTTATTTTGGTATTAGCTATACTGGCAGTAATTGTCAAATGTTAAGAGTTACTGATGCGTCGATTTATACAACCATTCTGATTGTTTATAATACTAGCTGAATAACCGTGAGGTATTGTTGATTACAGACAAACCTGAACAAATAAGTGTCGACATGGCACAAAGTGGTTTCATCGATATTAACGAAGGGCAATCTGTCAATATCATTTGCTCTGCCAAAGCAAACCCAGAGCCTTCCTATCACTGGGTGTTTGATGGTAAACCGCTGTCCAGTCTAAGAAACGATACCATTACTATAAGTAATGCTACATTTGAAGACAACGATGGAAAGTACACTTGTACTGCAGTTAATACATTAGGAAATGAAACCATCGATGTGACAGTCAGAGTACACTGTAAGTATACATTGTTTTTGTTTTGGATGGTGTTGATGATGGTGTTGTTATGTTTTTTTAATTTAATTTCAATCCATTTCCATTGCATTACAAATTGAACACAATAAAAAGATGCATAAACTATAAAACTAATAAGGCAAACTGAAAAAAAACGTAACAAAATACACAACAGCGTTACATATTATAATAATTTATTAATCATCTCCTATTATTATACAGTTCTACTATCCGCCTCAACCTCTTACCACTATTTCTAGCCATTTTTAAGGTAAGATATTACATTCATTCAATGTATCATTATGTACACATTTCACAAACGTTTTTCACTCTCCTCTCTCTCTCTCTCTCTCTCTCACTATCTATCAATATTTATTTTTTATTTTTATATATTTGTTTTAATTTTAATATACCGGTATATATTTTGACACGGAGAAGTCGGGCAAAGACTTGGTACCAAGTTAGAAACTTCTTTGCTTAGTTGTACTTTGCCCCTGACGATTTACAACTATATAAGCCTTGGTGTCAAAATTATTTTAATTTGTTTTCCTATTTATTTGTTTTTGTTTTCGTTTTTCTTCTTCTTCTTCTTCTTTTTAAGCTCTTTTCTTCTCAAAATCTTCTCCTGTTCTTTTCTTTTTCATCATTCTTGAACTATAATGATATATAATTGATTATTTTCTATATATTATCCATTGTATTTAAATTTATCTACCCTACCCCCTTTCCCTACCATACCACCCTTTATATTTCCTTTCCTTTATCCACATATATCTTATCCTTCCCTTCCATCTATCTCCCCTCCTTTATAAATTTATTTATTTACTTTATTTATTTATTTTTATGTATTATTATTTGATTTGATTTGATTTTTTTTTTTTTTTTTTTTTTAATTTTTTTTTTATATATTTTATTTTTTTATTTATTTATTTTTTATTTTTTATTTTTTATTTTTGTTGTTGTAATTTCACCATCATACCATCACATTTTATGTTTTCATTTCAAAGACTATCTTACTACTTTGTAGTATGTACAAGGCCTTATTATTTGGGGCTATTGTAATTGGTTTCATCAATGCCACTTTGATTTGTATAAAATATCCCACTGCCCGTTTTGGGTTCAATCAACATCATATATACAGCATTCTAGTGGGGGTGCTAATTTTTCTTATTTATGAATCATTGTTGGTAGATGTCTCCTAGCTGTCTTTGTTTTCATTCGTTTTTTTATTTTATTTTATTTCATCTTTTTATATTATTTTATCATTTTAATTTTATTTTCATTATATTAATATTTTATTTTTATTTTATGTATTTTTATTTGTTTTATTTGTTTTTAGCCGATCAGAACCCCCCTCCCCCCCTTTTTTTTTTTTTTTTCTCTCCCTTTTTTTTTTTAATTTTTTTTTTTTTCCATCTCATTATTATCATCTCTTTTTTTACCCCACTACAACCCTCTTTTTATCTCTTTTTAGAGCTAGCCCCCACCGTTACATTTAATCTCTATACCTTACCCATTACCTAACCCTAAACCTAGCCCTAACCATGCCCTATATTTATCCAATACCTTAGAGCTAATCCCTATGCCTTAAATTTAACTCTATACATTTAGAGCTAGCCCCTACCTTTATATTATTCTCTAGCTATACCTTACCCAATACCCTACCCTTAACCTAACCATACCCTATACTTATCCAATACCTTAGAGCTAATCTCTATGCCTTACATTTAACTCTATGCATTTAGGGCTAGCCCCTACCTTTATATTATTCTCTATACCTTACCCAATACCTAACCCTAAACATAACCATACCCTATACTTATCCAATACCTTAGAGCTAATCTCTATGCCTTACATTTAACTCTATACATTTAGAGCTAGCCCCTACCTTTATATTATTCTCTATACCTTACCCAATACCTAACCCTAAACCTAACCATACCCTATACTTATCCAATACCTTAGAGCTAATCTCTATGCCTTACATTTAACTCTATACATTTAGAGCTAGCCCCTACCTTTATATTATTCTCTATACCTTACCCAATACCTAACCCTAAACCTAACCATACCCTATACTTATCCAATACCTTAGAGCTAATCTCTATGCCTTACATTTAACTCTATGCATTTAGAGCTAGCCTCTACCTTTATATTATTCTCTATACCTTATTAATTATTTAGAACTATCCAGCTATGTGCCTTACATTTAACTCTAATATCATATTACTCATTTACTACAAAAATGATTATTATTTTTATTTTTTTATTATTATTTTATTATTATTTTTTCTTTCCGATATACGTTTATATTTATCCCCAGTCATTATATACATTTACGATGGAACCTCAAGATAAAAAGAAAATTAAGAACATAGAATAAAAGAATTTAATACAAGCTCAAGAAAAAGCTTTTAAACAAGAAACCAAAAAACAGACTACTAATTGATACCTCCGACCTTACAAGTAACATAAGATGGCTCAAATTAATCAAAAGTAACAAGAACATCAACAAATACTACAAGAAAAACTACTATCTGTACACAAAACCTGCCTTATCATCTCAAAAATCAAGTTAAACATTACCTTATTAAACACTGAAATATCCACCATCCATGATTGCAACTGGTAATTACAATCCTTCTTCCACTACAGCTGACTAGCATATTCTTCTTCTAAACGATAATGGCAATAACACACTCCAAACAGAAATTTGTATCTTCTATCCAGCAACTTGACATCGATCAAGATTACCACAACAACTTCCAAATAATTCCATGAAGAGATGAGCACATGTTTTCAGTGTACAACTAGCTTTCTGTCTTTATATTTGATCATAATCCGCCAATTAACACCAGATCGCTTCCAATACCATATCTCTTTCAGAAGAACGTATATCCGGATAGAAAATCATCATTATTAACGCTTTTCGATTTAAATAATAACCTTTTCCCCCCCTAATTTTACTTTATAAATTTCAACGTAAATTATATCTTTATAATATTTACCGCTGACCTTTGCAATGGATCCTCAATTTACGTCACCACGCTGACGTATCCTAAACTTACAGTCACCATAGTAACGGTCCTTTTTTTTGTCAATTTATTTTTCTTTGGGATTTTGTATTTTTCCTCTCCTTTTTCCTGTGTTTTTTCACCGTACCAATTACAGTTTTCTTATTTCCTCTAACAGGTCAGTTTACTAAAGTGTTTATTATATTTTTTATGCATTTATTTCGGTTTTACCATATATTTTTATACAATTTTTTTCCTTTTTTAATCATAGCGTATTTAACAACCTTTTTCTCCTATTTTTAATCAATTTTCTTCCCATAACAATTTTCCCTTATTACATATTATAATAATTTATTAATCATCTCCTATTATTATACAGTTCTACTATCCGCCTCAACCTCTTACCACTATTTCTAGCCATTTTTAAGGTAAGATATTACATTCATTCAATGTATCATTATGTACACATTTCACAAACGTTTTTCACTCTCCTCTCTCTCTCTCTCTCTCTCTCACTATCTATCAATATTTATTTTTTATTTTTATATATTTGTTTTAATTTTAATATACCGGTATATATTTTGACACGGAGAAGTCGGGCAAAGACTTGGTACCAAGTTAGAAACTTCTTTGCTTAGTTGTACTTTGCCCCTGACGATTTACAACTATATAAGCCTTGGTGTCAAAATTATTTTAATTTGTTTTCCTATTTATTTGTTTTTGTTTTCGTTTTTCTTCTTCTTCTTCTTCTTTTTAAGCTCTTTTCTTCTCAAAATCTTCTCCTGTTCTTTTCTTTTTCATCATTCTTGAACTATAATGATATATAATTGATTATTTTCTATATATTATCCATTGTATTTAAATTTATCTACCCTACCCCCTTTCCCTACCATACCACCCTTTATATTTCCTTTCCTTTATCCACATATATCTTATCCTTCCCTTCCATCTATCTCCCCTCCTTTATAAATTTATTTATTTACTTTATTTATTTATTTTTATGTATTATTATTTGATTTGATTTGATTTTTTTTTTTTTATTAATTTTTTTTTTTTTTTTATATATTTTATTTTTTTATTTTTTATTTTTTATTTTTGTTGTTGTAATTTCACCATCATACCATCACATTTTATGTTTTCATTTCAAAGACTATCTTACTACTTTGTAGTATGTACAAGGCCTTATTATTTGGGGCTATTGTAATTGGTTTCATCAATGCCACTTTGATTTGTATAAAATATCCCACTGCCCGTTTTGGGTTCAATCAACATTATAATACTAGCTGAATAACCGTGAGGTATTGTTGATTACAGACAAACCTGAACAAATAAGTGTCGACATGGCACAAAGTGGTTTCATCGATATTAACGAAGGGCAATCTGTCAATATCATTTGCTCTGCCAAAGCAAACCCAGAGCCTTCCTATCACTGGGTGTTTGATGGTAAACCGCTGTCCAGTCTAAGAAACGATACCATTACTATAAGTAATGCTACATTTGAAGACAACGATGGAAAGTACACTTGTACTGCAGTTAATACATTAGGAAATGAAACCATCGATGTGACAGTCAGAGTACACTGTAAGTATACATTGTTTTTGTTTTGGATGGTGTTGATGATGGTGTTGTTATGTTTTTTTAATTTAATTTCAATCCATTTCCATTGCATTACAAATTGAACACAATAAAAAGATGCATAAACTATAAAACTAATAAGGCAAACTGAAAAAAAAACGTAACAAAATACACAACAGCGGAGAAGGACTAGAAAATAATATAGGAACCATAAGTTTAAATAGATTCTAGCGTGTTATCATGAACGACGCTCAAAAAAGAGAAGCGCGCACTAAACACACGGCAAAACACACTACGTAAATTATATGACAAAAAATATTTAGAAGCCAAGTATTGAAATTGTTTTCAAAGATTGCACCAAATATTCTTAAACCCCATTTTGACTTCATTTTCTCCAACTTATCAACAGACATTGAAGAGGCAACTTGTAATGCTAATCCTAATCCAGTCAAGGAAAATGAAAACTTAGCACTAAATTGTTCAGCAGCTGGATACCCACCAGTAAACTATACATGGACATTGCCAACCAAAGTATTAAACCAATCAATAGTGATTGAGAACGCAACTACAAGACTCAATGGTGTTAATATGACATGTCAAGCTATGAACAGACATGGAAGCAAGACTTGCACCAAAACAATAACTGTACATTGTAAGTAGTAACTTCAACTCGTATTTATTTGCTCAAATTCAAATATAAAAAATAACAAGAAAGATCATATATGAAAACAATAAAAGAATAAGGGACATGTTTATTGGTCAATACTATTAGAAATACTAGTGTATTTCATGCTTTCAACATTACGTGGCGTTAAGACGTGCTGGTGCTGGTGCTGGTGTTTCTCCTTGGCAGGAACGTTTAAATGTAGTATGACAAGCATTTAAAACCAAAATGAAATGCTACATTAACATCATGTTGTATCCATTTCTAGACAAGCCACGTAACGTACAAGTCGTTCCATCAAGTGTACCAGCACTGGACATCAATGGATCATTCAGCCTCACCTGTAGTGCATCCTCTAATCCTGATGGTAATTACACGTGGTCAAAGAATATGGTGTACAATTGGTCGGTAAAACTAACCGTGTGCTAACTAAAGACAATATCACGCCACAAGATGCTGGGGAATATACCTGTACAGTTACTAACAGTGTAGGAATTGGTACACGCAACAAGGTTACCATTAACGTTAACTGTAAGTACTTATGCATTTTTGTCTATCTGTATTTATAAAACATCTAAGATATTATAATAGCTATGCAATAAAAACTATTTGTTTTACTTGGACGTGAAAGCAAAAAATGTGATCTATTTTAAAAAACAAAGTTGCAATCAGTGGCATTTGCTGAAAGCATTTGTAAAAATGTTATGATCAATTTATTTACTTGCTTTGATTGTTTGTTAGTTACATGTAGTGTGTTTATTTGATTGCCTTTTTGTCGTTTTTGCTTGCTAGTTTTTTGTTTTGTATATTTGTGAGTATATGCCATGTAACTCCCTACATCCAATTTCATACATCAGACATTGGAGAAGCAACTTGTAATGCTAATCCTAATCCAGTCAAGGAAAATGAAAACTTAAAACTAAATTGTTCAGCTGCTGGATACCCACCAGGAAACTATACATGGTCATTGCCAACCAAAGTATTAAACCAACCAATAGTGAATGAGACAGCAACTACAAGCCTCAATGGTGTTAATATGACATGTAAAGCTATGAACAGACATGGAAGCAAGACCTGCACAAAAACAATAATTGTAAACTGTAAGTAGTAACATCAACTTCATATTCATTCGTACAAATATAAATAGCAAGACAGAGAATATATGCTTACATTACATTTATAACATAAGGAACATGTATATTAGTCAATACTATTATACTATTATATTAGCTGGTGCTGGTGCTGGTGCTGGTGTCTATTTAAAATTACTAGGGAATTGCTTAGAATTCATTCCGCAGTTTCACAAAGAGATACACTTGTAAACAAGTCAAAGTTAAGGTAGTTGCCCCGGCTATTTTAGGGCCATTTTGAAAATTCATATAAAATCAAGATTTAAAATTGTTCAATTTTGGATGGTATGTAGTCATTCTTCATTCATTGGAAATTGTTTTTGTTGTACTTTCATCCAGTATAGAATTACAAAAGGTGTTAATTAGATTAGCTTTCTTGAACAGGTGAATTTCATAAGGATGCGTTTTTCTCCTAATGTATTTTATATTTTCAAAAAATAATAGCAGATTCATGTTTCTGCAGTAGGACTACATAATCGAAGTTTCACGACCATCGTTTGAATGTTTAGATAAAAAGTTATTTGCAATAACACAAACAAAGTGAAACAAGCAACTTTAAACATTTTTAATACCTCGACCAAACATCAGATCGACGGTCGTGAAACTACGATTGTCTGTTATCATATCCTCAAAGAGCTTGCCAAAAATTAGGTCAAAATGCTGATTATTGACTGATAATTTTTGGTCCTACCAACAGTACACAATTTAGGTATCAGATGAGTAGCAAATATTTCAGTATTTAAGTCTAAAAACAGCCGTAAAACAGTCCAAATCGAACTTATGTTTGTCTTTTCCGCCATCTTGAATATAAATCCGCTGGTTTAAAGTATTGCGGGAGCTAAAATCGAACAAATTATGCTTTGCTGTGGGGTTCCTGTGTCCGTTGTTATGCAAGATGATCCTAAGCTTTTACAGATGCTGCAACGCCTCCTGGAGTGAGGCTCTCATGCTTAAACTGGCTTTAAACTGTTAAAATAACTATTTTTGTGAGTAAAATTACATCAGTTATGAATTTCTGCAAAAATTCCTAAGAATTTTTGTCTCTTTTGGCCTGTAAAGACGATGTTTTTGCCAGTAATATTACAAGAATCTGTTTGTGACCTTTGGAGGTGTGAGAATTGTCACATTTCCTTAGAGATGTCACATCAACTGTCAGCATAGAACCAGTAAATCATGCAATGTTTAACTCTCTTTTTGGAGGGTTTCTAGTTTGAGAAATTTACAAAGAAAAACAATTTTGGAAATTACTTGGTACAATCAAATGATCTGTCCAAAAAAAGTTTCAAAAATAAGACATAAAAATAGCCGGGGCAACTATATTGCGCAATCTAACATGCCAATATATGATCGACTGCGCATATATATGTAGTATAAACGTTTATATGTAGTATAAACAAGCATTTTAAAACCGAGACGAAGCGCTATATTAACATCATTTTGTATCCATTTCTAGACAAGCCACGTAACGTACAAGTCGTTCCAGCAAATGTACCAGCACTGAACATCAATGGATCGTTCAGCCTCACTTGTAATGCATTCGCTAACCCTGATGGTAGTTACACATGGTCAAATAATGGTGTCATCTTGGTTGGTCAAACTAATAGTGTGCTAACTAAAGGCAGTATCACGTCACAAGATGCTGGGGAATATTCCTGTACTGTTACTAACAGTGTAGGAAGTGGGACAAGCAACAAGGTCACCATTAACGCTAACTGTAAGTATTTGAAGAAGCGCTATTAACGGATCCAGTATTAAAACATTTAGTTCACTAACACAAATAGACCAGCAAAGAGCGCGCACTGTATGTTCTTGATGATTATGACGATATACATTTCATATATTCACTTATCGCTAGAAATATGCAAATGCATGATCGAAAATTTATATGCAATCGTAATTTAACATAATTCATATTGTCCTTTTATTCTCTCTCTATATATATATAGATAAACCAAAGATGCAAAAGTGTGATCCAGTTCTTTACCTATCTGAGAATTCCAGCCATGTCTTCCACTGCAATAAGGCTGACGGGTTTCCTGCTCCATCTTACACGGCTCTTTACAATGGAAACAATTACAATGCATCTGTTACTATAGTTCGCGTGACCAAAGCTCTCAATGGTTCGGTTATTCGGTGCTCTGCTTCCAACTCTCTTGGATCTGATTCTTGTAATACTACATTGATTGTCACATGTAAGTTCACACTCTATACGTTTGGAACACATATACACTCATATAAAGCAGCAAATAATCATATGAAATTACATTTTTGCACTACTTTTTCTTGGCAAAATTGAACAAATGAAGAATGAAATTAAATATTTGAATTGTACGTATACACTACAATTATCGAGCGACCCGTTCATATTCTCACATGACACTTGCATATAATACAGTCGGTCCTTATTTCCTGATTTGCTCTCAAACAATTCTCTATATAGAAACGAATTGCATATTTTTTTCTCAAATCTTTTTCGTAGGTTGTTTTAATACTCTTTGTTTTGCATTAAACTTATTAACTATATTAGCTTCTTTGTGTAATGAGATTTTAGTTGGAAGTGTTACCATATACAAATCCATAGACGGCTCTAAAGGTGCTAAATTAAAGGTGCTGTTAATTAAAAAAATATGAATATTCTTTATATAATTTTTTGCAGTTAGCGAGTACGTTTACAAGGGTTCGTTTAGAATTACCAACCGCTTATACCAGGATATTCTGAATGACAGGAGCTCTTTAGAATTCAAAATTTTAAAAGCATACATTGAAAATATGGTATGTAATAATAAGCTATAGGATGTAAGGAAAAGCGTTACCATGCATTCAACCAATTACAAAGTGTGAAAATATAATATCAAAACCATTTGATATAAGGGTTTGTGGCTTATAAAATGTTTATTGATTCTTTACTAGTCTTATTTAAGATTGCATTTAATTATTGAATTGAATATTAACATTAATATTTTTATTTCTGTTTATTTATTCTAGTCAAGATCTTATTGATTTTCTATATAGTTTATGTATTGAACCGGTTGTGCTTTTGTTGACAGCTAAAATCTGTATACACGCCCTATAAGTATGTTACATCAGCAGAAGTTATAGAATTTTGGTAAGTACACCACAATCACTCATATATCTGTTCAATAATGTTTTATAAACTCAAAACAGTTTGTCCAGATCCACTTTAATCATTGTATAGGTTTTGTTACACGTATATCCGTAACTGAAATGTTTGTTTTAATATTACCTTAATAAATTCAGATATGCCAGTTTTCCAAATCTTCTTGACTATTAGATTAAAATGATATTTTCGAACTTTTGAGCTCTTCTGCAACCGCAATTTTAATTTTACCAATTTTTTCTGCTCAAACGTCACAGACTTCGTGATCAGCATAATCTGTACAAACTAAAATATATGGATATCAATATTTAATAATTGTAAACATATAAATTTCAAGGATGGATATTGCATGATGAATGTAGAAATTATATGCCTAAATTTGTAACCAAGGTCAAAACCAGACCATAACTTACTCGAGTTTTTGAAAGCTTTGCCATTCACATCACTTACGTATACTATACTCACTTACATGTACTTGAACTTAAAATTGTCAGTTCAAAACAAATACACACCGGATAAGTTTACATCGTATCTTGCTGTTTAACTGTTTTCTTTTACTATTTCTTTTATTTTTTGGAAATAAATAGGCCAGGGAGTGTTGTCGTCGTTTTCCAGCTCAAGCTGATTGCCAATATCAGCGATCCATTATCACCAATAAAAGAAGCACTGAGAAAGAATGGAAGTTCCTTGGACGGGTTGAAAATAGATCCAACCAGCATACAATCAGGTTGGTTTTGATCGTCGTAACTCGGTATTTGAGGTCACAGAATATCATTTTTTTTTCTTTTTTTTTCAGGAGAGTATGTCCCACCTACTACAATGAAAACAACAAAAGCCACAACTTTGCAGCCAAGTACTACACCATGCGTATGCACAGGTTTGCACTCTCAGTTGATTATTAGATTAGATTATTAGATTATTAGATTGAGATCGATCATTTCATCTTTGAACTTATTCAGTAACGCTTGAAAAAAATAATTTAGCTAGTACATGCGCTCTGATTGGTTGATACCAGTATTTAATTTGTCTGTCAAGATCATGAAAATCACTTAAAAATCACTTCTTCGTTTTATTTATTTATTTTATTATTTTTTTATTATTTTTTTATTTTTCTCAAGAATCACAATGATCAGCCTTAAAAGTAGTCTCTTTTGCAGCCGTTTTTTGTAGTGTCGTCACTCCCCAGGGAACGTTGCGTGAGGACACTAAAAGCGGCTACGAAGGAGACTACCTTAAAAGTACGTGATGGTCTAGTGGTCAGGGGATCGGATTCCGGGCCTAATGGTCTGGGTTCGATTCCCGGCCCGGGCGATTGCGTTGTGTCCTTGGGCAAGACACTTTACTCTCTATGTGCCTCGTCTTCTCGGATAAGGACGTAAAGCCGGAGGTCCCGTCTGCTTTCACTCTAATCCTATATAAGGTGGACAAGACCAAGAAATGTAAAGAGGGACGAAATGGGTATTCTGAGGGAATGAAAAACAGCACTATAGACCTGTCTCGAAGATGCAAAAAATGTCATTTTTATGTTGGCAGTGAGCTTATGCATGATAATGAGTAACTAGTCGATGTATCAATTTTCTTTTAAAATACATAGTGACGTGTACTTTGGGAGAAGTTTTATTTTGGCCATCAGACTAACAAGTTGCTTTATTCGAGTTTGACAGGATTCTGTCGCAAGTTTTGAAAAATTTGGCAGAAGTGAAACGCTTGTAGTAATCAGGTGAATCACATCATGTTGATTAAAAACAAAATAGGGTTTAGGAACGCTCGTGAAGCTATTGGGATTTCTCTGCCATCCCGTTTCAGCGCAAGAGTAAACAAACAAGCAAACAAACGAGGACGTTTTGACTTACTACGATGGTGGCTTCAAGTCATTGGCTGAAAAACCTACAAGTAAAAAAACATGTTACTACAAACTACAAAGAAATACGGCCCAAACTGTGATTTCTACATCATTTTTGTCTCGACATTGTTGAGTTCACAGCAGAAAAAGTAAGGCAATCTGCAGATGAGTGAAATGAAGTTTTTGGTATTGGTTTTGATGTTTGTAGGTCTGTTGATGGTCCAACAAGGACAGTCAGCCGTGAAAAAAGCCAATCCTGTCGTCTACAACTGTAACTGCGGCACCTATTCCAAAGTTTTGCTATCGTACATTAAAACTCTGCTCTCTGAACTGAAGAAAATCAAAGGACAAGGAATTCTGACTCACAACTGCCCTAAAGGTAAGCTGTTCCAGGGGATCTGATAGTCTTCTTCATCTGTTTTTATCACTCGGCCTGTCGTCGATCGAAACTGAAGTATTTTGTTCGTTTTGTTTTTTGTTGTTGTTTTTTTCAAGCAAGAGAATATTATAATTGCTTCAAGTAAATCAGATTTTACTTGCATGATAACGGTTTTTGTTCTTTCTATTTTCATTCATTCATTAAGTTATTTGCTCACTCGTTTGATTGTGTTTTTTTTTTCCATGGTATTGTTGTTTCTTATTTTTAGAGCGTCTCTTTTATAAAGGCATATTATATTTGTCCCTACAACAGAGTACGAACTAGTTAATTTTCTCCAGAGATATCGCGCCTCGTGTGTTGTAAAAATATCTATAAAAGCTAACCCATTTTAGATGATATCGGTATTTTTAAAGGTTTATTTATCGCGTTTTCTAGTGCCTAAGAACTGTGCTCATGTGCTTAAATGTGGTGGTAAACAAAGCGGTGTGTATTCTATTGATCCAGCTGATGGTAAAGGTCCATTTAAGGTAACATATATTTATGAAAATAGCTACAATTGTTGCCACAAAGCTCTAGAAGTAGTTAGCAAGGTGCTACTATTTCATTTATAATACATTGAAAATTAAATCAATCCCGCCTCACCATGCACACATTATGGTTATTTTTTTTTTAAATCAACGTTTTATCAATATTTTCAAGGTTTACTGTGATCAAAAGACTAATGGAGGAGGATGGACAGTTTTCCAGAAAAGAAAAGACGGCTCTGTAGACTTTTACCGAGGATGGAACGATTACAAGAACGGCTTTGGAAATCTTAAGGGCGAGTTCTGGCTCGGTCTTGATAACTGAAGATCTTCCGAGTAACCCACCAAGCTCGTAACCGTCTTCGTGTTGAGCTGGAAGACACTAAAGGCAAAAGCGCGTATGCTGAGTACGACTACTTTGCCGTGGCCAGTGAAAGAAGCAAATACAAGCTGAGCCTTGGTACTTACTCAGGTAATAATATATATGATCTATACTATGACATAAGTTGATTTGGTTTATTATGGTTATTTTATACAGAGTTAATAGATTATAAACTCTGTTGTATTAAAGTATTATTATATTTAATATAAATTATCACTCAGTGGAGATCATCAAATAGTTACTGAAAACTAAACCGAAAACATTATGTCCATCTGGCTATTATTGATTGTATATATTAATTGTGTGGTGGTGTTTGACGGAAAATTATTTCCAGCTAGTGTAAACTTCTGGTAAATGATAAAGAAATTGATTGTCAATTGTAAACATCTTTGATCGTTCATATGGTTTAACACTTTTCCTTGCAGGTACTGCCGGTGATTCGTTCAGTCACCATAGAGGGGCGCCTTTCTCCACTAAAGATCGTGACAATGACAGTGCGAGCGGTAACTGTGCTGTGAGTTACAAGGGTGCCTGGTGGTACACAAGTTGTCATAGCTCTAACCTTAACGGCCTGTACCACCATGGCGCACACAAGTCCTATGCTGACGGAGTGAACTGGAAAGTCTGGAAAGGCCACTACTACTCCGCTAAAAGAGCTGAGATGAAGATCAGACCTGTCTAAAGGTCGCAGCCTCGTTGTACTCAAGAAAAAGTACAAAATAAACATGATTTGAACAGTCTTTAGTGTGGTTTTATTGTCTAGGAGCTTGATTGGGTACAGGGGCTTTAATGAAAAGGTGCTTAGAAGTACTATATACAGGGACATATCTAGGGTCAATAATTACAAGGACTGTATTCAGAATGTGCTTAAAAGCATTAGCTGATAGGGACATATCTGGGGTCACTACTGGGACTATATTCAGAATGAGCTTAAAAGCACTATAGCTGATAGGGACATATCTGGGGTCATTACAAGGACTGTATTCAGAATGTGCTAAAAAGCACTAGCTGATGATAGGGACATATCTGGGGTCACTACTGGGACTATATTCAGAATGAGCTTAAAAGCACTATAGCTGATAGGGACGTATCTGGGATCACTACTGGGACAATATTCATTGTGTGCTCAAAAGCACTGACAGGAACATAACTAGGGTTACTTTCCGCCATGTATATAGCGACTGTATTTTAAAAGGAGCCCTGAAATACAGCTAGGAACGTAACTTCGGGCACAAATGTTGTACATGAACTCTATTTAGGAGCTTAGAAGCACTGAAGGGTCGTAAGTTAGACAGCTACTCATGCACATGGACCGTATTTCCTGGGTACCCAGTAATACTGCCAGGGCCATACGTACTGGGTCAATTATGATGGCCAATTCAGCATAACTGGTTTAAATGGGGACCTGTATAGCTAAATCTAACAATATAAACATTAAATACAAATATGGTAACACAATACGAAAAGGAGAAACGAAAAGAGATTACAAAGATTTGAAGTGGCTTTTCAGTGCCTTTTTAACTCGTGGATCGAAGATCCTCGAGTTATTGGGATGGGGCTTTTGAGCCGGAAGTGTCACTCACTCACTCGATCACTCACTAGATCGTCAGTGTAAACTTTTGAGCTCCAAGATTAATTTGGTCAGCGTACCTAGGTATAAGCATTACATCATCTTTCATACCTCTCCCAATTGGGTTTCCTTTGTATTGACGTTTACTATCAAGACCACCCCACCCTCACTTTGGGTTCCCTGTGTAAATACGTCACACCTACCCCACCCTTCTTGTAACTTACCCCACCATAGGGGTCACGTTCTAACCGTTTAAAATTCAACGTAAACAAATTCATAAACAAATTATTTACAATGCAGTATGTTGGTTTTTGTTATTTTTACGTGTCTTTTCTTGAATTGTTAGACTCCTCAATCATTTTGAGCATGCGCAAAGGAATATCTGATTTAGTGACCTCTCTGCATATAAATAATTTTGCTTCAAAACTGTAAATTAGAAAAGATACAACATTTTTTACGTTATTAATAACTAGACGCTTTGAGGAAGCGTTCACTCGTGCCTTGGTGTGATTGAGTAACTCTGGGTGCTTGTAATGCCCGACTGACAATACAGTATGGTTCAACAGTATTAAATGCATATTAAAGTTACAATCACGGGGTCGGCAAAATCACTGGTTGTCTTTTCCATATCATATTATCAAAACTAACATTTGAAAAAGTGGCATAGTGTATTTGTATAAGTTTGTAACAAATAGCAAAACAAATGCAACATGTCAAATAGACTGACAATTTCAAGTAACTAATATTGAATAAGGTGAACACACATATCTGATAAATCTTATAGATTTTTATTATGTGGGCAAAAGATATTGGATATAAATTGCAATGGAAAAAACAAGTTAGATGATATTTCATAAAAACTCTTTATTCTTCTCAATGTTTTGTGTAACATTTAAATAAAGTTTCTGTGCATAGTACAACATAACAATCATTAGAATAGAAACAATACCAAAGATCATTATGCTCGCCATAGGATATCTGGTGTGACCAAGAACACTGTTTCCTTTGTTAAGTCCAGTAGAATATAAACACATGACATGTTGTTTACAATTCTGATAAGTTGGATTTGTAGGCTTTTGATCATAATCATTTTGCTCATAATACTGAGATAAGTATGATTCGTATTTCACAGCTGTTACTGTTCCTTCACGAACACTAGAAGGGTTTTCGACCATATTTACTATGCTGGTCTGATCGTTTTTCACAGCCATTGCTGTTCCCTCATGACTAGAAGGGGTGGAGGCCATATATAACTTGTTGGCCAGGTTGTTTTTCACAGCCGTTGCTGTTCCCTCACAACTGACCAGAAGGGGTGGAGGCCATATGTAACTTGTTGGCCAGGTTGTTTTTCACAGCCGTTGCTGTTCCCTCACAACCAGAAGGGGTGTCAATATCTAAAAATAATAATAATAATAATAATTAATACAGACGAATTGAGCAAGCTTAACAATAATTAAGAGATTCTAATTAAAAGTTCTAATAATACAGAAAAATGATTATGTAAAATTCCATGCTAGTAAAAAAACATCTATAAAAAGAAAAGTTTTCGAATTATTTTTTATTGTTAAAAAAAACCCGAGATTGTGCTGCTTGTGATAAAATTTAATGGAAAAAAACGTGTACTACCACGTTCGTGATTTGTTCAGATGGCGGGTTTCCTCTGCCTTACGATCAAAACAACGAGGCGTCACGCGTACTGACATGTCACAAATTACGAACTTCGGAATATACGCTTTTTTCCATTAAATTTTATTACTTTCAGCGGAATCTCGTATTCGTAGTTACTATAACAAATAATTCCAGCTTATTGTTAAATTATGGTTACGAGAGAGAACGCCTCAAAGAAAATACGGCCTTCTTTGGTGAGTAAAATTAATGGCAGTTAATTGGCAGTTTTTACATCGTTTTCAAGCTTGTCCGGATGGAAGTGTCTCTGGATTGTAGTAACTAACAACTTATAGTAGCTTATTGTACCTTATTGTAGGTCATTGTAGGTCATAATTTGCGCCTTTTTAAAGTAACTACGGTAATGACATTGGCAAAGCGTTCCAAAGCGTTGCGTTGGAGCCGCCGATTCAGATGATCTGCCGCGAACACAGGCACCCCAGGATCCAGAAACAGGCGATTTTTAATCGATTAGAACGCGCGCGTATATATCGAACGAGCGAAATTAGCGAGCGAAAACTGGATTTGGGCTTCCTGTGGCGAGTCGGCAGTTTTTTTAAGGACCATTGGGAGAAATTTTTTTTTAAGGACCATTGGGAGAAATATTTTTTTTAAGGACCATTGGGAGAAAAAAAATTTTTTAAGGACCATTGGGAGAAAAAAAAAAATTTTTAAGGACCATTGGGAGAAATTTTTTTTTTAAGGACCATTGGGGAAAAACGAAAAGTCGAAAAAACTAAAAAAAAATCGCTAAGCCTTGAAGAATGACTATCAAATTAATTAACACTTTAAGTTAATGAACATTTTGAGCCGGTTTCCAGCCTTCTAGGTGCCTTAAATCGCACGTTTTTCGCTTTTCTTTTTTCAACGAGTTGAAAAAAGGTCGCATCCAGTAAACATTTATTTCTGAAAAGAACACAAATACTTTTCACACTTTCAAAGTAAGCTATAAAGAGACGGAACATATATCTTACACAATCTCGAGGGGAAAAAAATATCCTGCACCAGAAAAATGCTTAAAACACCCCCCACCCCCCTCACAATCAAATTTCAAAGTTTTCGTCCCTAATTAAAGTGTTCTTTTTTTAGACAAAGTTTATGAAGTTACAATATTTGATAATTATTGATAAAACGGGGGACGTGAGCAAACATTTTCACAGACTAAGAGGTGGACCATTTAACTTTTGAGTTGGGGGTGGATGATTTTGAAAAAAAAATTCCTGCAAGCCAAAATTGCCACTGAAATCTTTGCTTTTCTATAAAATACATTCCGTGCACATGCCAGCGGGCTAAAAAAAATTTATGCACGGACAAAATAATCAATATTTGATAATTACTGATAAATTAAAAAAGCCGACGTGAAAAAACATTTTCACAGACTAAAGGATGGACCATTTAACTTTTGAGTTTGGGGGTGGATGATTTTGACTTCGATTCCGAAATTATCACAAATACGCCTTAGCACTTTTAAAGTAAGCATGGTGAGTCGCTTATAGATGCAACAAGTTCACAGAGATTGTATCCATCAAACATAAGAGGATGGTCTGCATGCTAGGGTTTCTTTGATAATTTCACAACGGACATTGGACAAATCCTCTTCATATTCGGCTGCTTTGAAATGTGTTTTATCACTGTTCTTTCCACTCTTAGATCGTCTTGAAAAGAAACCTTTGATTTCTTTGATTTTTTTTTTATGACAAGAGAAAAGCCTTTCACCTTTGGAGTCTGTAGCTACCCTCATTTGTTTTCATACAGTTGTTGGATCGAGCTTGTGACCACTTGTTTCGCCGATCATGAATTTCTCCCCAAGAAAGGCCTTTTGCTTCACGTTGAAAGCTTTAGATTCTTGAATTTCCCTTAAGGCCCAGCCCTCGTCTTGGTTAAGGGCGGACTGACGCTTATCTGTTGAACTACTGGTAGGGGGTATACTGTTGTCTTGCTGTGAAACTTGTAAAGTGTTTTCACCACCTTTCATTTGCGTGTAATACTTTATCTTAGCTTTGTCTAGAATTAGTGGTTTCCCTCTGGCTTGAAAACACATTTACCATATAGGTAAGGTGATTCAGCATAGATTGGTACTTTTGATAATTGCGAACACATCCTTCATTGGGACAGGCAAAAAGATTTTTGCTTTCTCCAACGCTATCTTCCTTTTCCTTAGGTGTTCTGTCAAAGTTTCTTTTTCACTTATCACGTGATCGCCAATATTATCATCGCTGACATGAAAAGCTGTACCTTCACCACTAATTCTATCGTCCTCACATTTAGCTTCATCAGTATAAGAGTCGTGATCATCGGAGTCCGACTCATTTTCATCATGATCGTAATCATCATCATTCTTCTCATCTTCCTCCTTCTCCTCCTCCTCATCGTCATCATCATTCTCATCGTCATCGTCATCACTAATCATTCTCCTCCTCCTCCTTTATCAGTAATTATCAAATATTGTAACTTCATAAACTTTGTCTAAAAAAAGAACACTTTAATTAGGGACGAAAACTTTGAAATTTGATTGTGAGGGGGGTGGGGGGTGTTTTAAGTATTTTTCTGGCGCAGGATATTTTTTTCCTACTCGAGATTGTGTAAGATATATGTTCCGTCCCTTTATAGCTTACTTTGAAAGTGTAAAAAGTATTTGTGTTCTTTTCAGAAATAAAATCAAACGTGGCTACACGGCTTTTTTAATTTATCAGTAATTATCAAATATTGATTATTTTGTCCGTGCATAAATTTTTTTTAGCCCGCTGGCATGTGCACGGAATGTATTTTATAGAAAAGCAAAGATTTCAGTGGCAATTTTGGCTTGCAGGATTTTTTTTTCAAAATCATCCACCCCCAACTCAAAAGTTAAATGGTCCACCTCTTAGTCTGTGAAAATGTTTGCTCACGTCCCCCGTTTTATCAGTAATTATCAAATATTGTAACTTCATAAACTTTGTCTAAAAAAAGAACACTTTAATTAGGGACGAAAACTTTGAAATTTGATTGTGAGGGGGGTGGGGGGTGTTTTAAGTATTTTTCTGGTGCAGGATATTTTTTTTCCCCTCGAGATTGTGTAAGATATATGTTCCGTCCCTTTATAGCTTACTTTGAAAGTGTAAAAAGTATTTGTGTTCTTTTCAGAAATAAAATCAAACGTGGCTACATGAAGGAAAACACCACTCACTGATACAATTCTTAAATTTGTTGAACACTGCTTTTGCTTTAAAACTACATAGTTGAGATATTTTAGATATGAAAAGATTCAAAGGCATTGCAATCTGTATGTATAAAAATACTCGGCCGAAATATCAATGTTTTTCTACGCTCCGTTGATCACGACATTTTAGCATTAATTATGCTAATTATGGATATCCAACAAAAAATCTGAGTACTAGCTTTTTGGTAAAATAATGTTCTCAAATAGATTTTATTCATTGAAAATAACTTTGTATAATCTAAAAGTACTGTATGGAAGAACAAACTGTTCAAAAAGTTGATTCATATTAAATAAACCACAAGTAACCAACAACGGCTAATTTGCATTTTTAAGTGAAAATCGATGGACTATCTGACATTTGGAGTGATCGTGAGGCCGCGCATTTAATTTGCCCAGGTTTTTTATTTGTGCAATCTTTAGCTCTATTATTGAAGGTATCCCAAAATAACGGACAGCTTCTGAAATGACATACCAAGGCTATTTTTGGACCATCAAAAAAACACAAATTTTCTGTTAGTCAGCAACGCCGCCATATTACTTTCTTTTCGAAGTCTGTGAGATACTTGAAAACAATTCTTTTTTAAATTTGAAAACTGTTTTGGATAGAAGAAATAATGTACTTTGCTTGGTATATTAAAATGTTTTGAACATTTTTATACTTGTAATGATATGAAACGCCAAACATACCGATGATTTGCGCTATTTGACGATCGTTTTAGGACCAAAAAGTACCCCTCCCCCCTAACTTTTGAGAATTTTTTTTTTTCATCTCAAACCACTGGATTCGTTGATAGGGCATAAAACCAAGACTACATGCCGAATTTGGGGCAAATCGGCGATCCTACCTGGCCACGACTTCTTGATTTGGTCTGATTCTTACAGACTACCACTCTTAAGACTCGTGCCGGCCATAGGCCTGGGCACGAGTAATAAGTATGCACTCATTGTTGGTGATAACTTGTATGTGCGATTATATAGTGAAGTGTCCCACATGAGAAGTTAGAGCGATTATTTGGTGTATAAATTTTGAATTTACATATATGCTATATGGTGTGAATAGCTTTGTGAGGTTAGAACGTGACCGCTATGGTGGGGTTAATTATAAGTGGGGTGGGGTAGGTCGTGACGTATTTATACAGGGAGCCCAAAGTGAGGGAGGGGTGATTACGTCATTAAACAGGAAACCCAATTGGGAGAGTGGTTGTTTGAAAGATGATGTAATGCATATACGGCGGTACGCTGACCAAAATCTTGGGGCTCAAAAGTTTACACTGACGATCTAGTGAGTGAGCGAGTGAGTGAGTGAGTGAGCGAGTGAGTGAGTGAGTGAGTGACACTTCCGGTTCAAAAGCCCCATCCCAATAACTCGAGGATCTTCGATCCACGAGTTAAAAAGGAGCGACAAGTAGTACAAAAAAAGTAATTACGTATCGAAACATTTTGAAATTATTAAGTGAATTATTAAGCTTTATTTTTTTCAATTCCGCAACAAGAATTTATATGTAATGTTTAATAAACGAGCAGGAGTGTTTTATCAGGATTTAAAACCACGCAGCGAAGCCAAGTGGTTTTAAACCTGATAAAACACGATCTGCGAGTTTATTGAACGACTTCAAAAACTCCAACCTATATTTTGTGTTTTTGTAATAAAATTCAAGGGTTTATGAAAGTTTATTAGAGAAAATTCAGGTTAAAGTTTATGTAAATTAAGGTGAATCTATATCTTCAGTTAAAACACTCGTCACGGTTACGATTTCTTTTGAAAATTTCTCATGAATTATTAATGAGTTTTTGAAAATGAATATAATCGAGACAAGTTCGGGAAAAAGGAAAAGGGATGAAAAAACGGCCGCTTTGGCAAACTTTGACCCGTCCTTAAGTTTTGCTGTAAAACACTAATGTGACGTAGGCTTTCCTGAATAAAGATAGATTATTATTATTATATTATTATAATACCCTACTATGTCATCGTTTACGTCAGTGTTTATGACATCGATATTGACAGACAGTCCATCTAAAGGTAAGAAAATGCACATTTGTTTAGTTAAAAAAACATATATCATCAAGAGAAGTAATAGTAGAACACTACATAGCATTAGTGTAGAATGTATTGTAATTATTGTACTGAGTTTATAATTGTTATTCTTTTTTTCAATTACGAAAATAACAGAATTGCTTTAGTAAATAGTCGCAACAAAAGATCATGAAAAAGAACTGTGAAAGTGTCTTGAAATAAGAAAATATAATAAGGTACAACTCTGTTAGGGACTGTGCAATAATTATCAGGAGGGGAGGGGGTATAACTTTTATCAGAAATGAGGAGGGGCTCGAAGTTAAGTTTTGTTTTGAAGTGAGAGGGAGAAGTCTTATCTAATGCCGAAAAAAACGCTAAAACGACTGAGCGTCCAACTTGTTTAGTTAAACGAATTTGTTTTTTGATACAAATCCATCAGTACTTACCTCGGGTTAATTATCGATCTTTTACTAAATTTCAATAAAACAAATACAAATGTTTATAAACAAATAGATAAAGAAGAGAGCAAAAAAAGTTTATTTGTGTACTTGTCTTAGGTTTCGAGCGGCCATACCCCAAATGCTTGCTACGCAGGCTAGTGTGATAGTTGTCAACAGGTCACGTGACCTGACATAAATTCATTCTCTGTTTTTCCATCTGCTTAAGGACGGGGCCTACTATTGCCACTGCGCAGGCTACTGCGCATCTACATAGTTTCCATTTTAACGCGCTATCTTACCTCAAAAGATGACAAAATACAAATAAAAAACCATCTAACGATGGTAGACGGGACAGTAGCGGTTTTTATAAAAACAGTCCCACAATGCACTTATGATGACGAATTTCTTTACTTAGTAGGGAGGGGACCGGAAAGAAATTGTCTTATGTTGATCTTCGGCGGCTAAATTTACCACGCGATAACTTTTTAAAACGCCCGGTAACCCCAATTTTTTTATAACTGCAATTATTAAGAACATGTTAAACAATGGTATTGATGTAAAATTTCGAAAAAACAACTGATTTTTGAATGGAAAATAGACAACAATTCAAGTTTTCTGAACCTCGTAAAATACAATTCGCGATGCTAAAAAAATCATATTTCACTACTAACTTTTGAAAATACGTTACAAAATGTATATTCCTATTAGAAAATAACTTGTTAATTGTTTACCGCTATCAAAGAGATGTTTCAATGAAAATACTTTGAAAAAAAAAATTATTTGTCGATGCCGGTAAAATCGTGACGTCAGCCATATTTAAGACTCATTATTTCTCTTAACTGTGACCCCACCTTTTTTAGACAGATTTGTAGAACCCTCTGAAGGGTTAAAACAACTCACTCATAGTTATTTGAAGAATACATTACTTTTTAATTAGTAGGCCCCGTCCTTCAGTCCACAAAACTACCAGTCAAAAATACTAATCAAGCTTTTATATCTTGTGCGTGAACTTTCATCAATATTCATTGAAACGTGAATAAAATATTGCATTTTATGTTATTTTTTAGTTTTCTTTAACATCCCAGGCCTTAGCATATGCTGAGTTGTTGCTGCTCTAAGGTTAAGAGAAAAAAAAAACCGCTGCTCACCAGTTACCATTATTATTACTATCATCATACAACATTATTTACAAATGAAAAACGAGATACCTGCCCCTGCTAAATTAGTCTGAATTGATGGTTTTTGTACCAGCCATTTTGGGATTCCAACTAGTTCTAGAGCATGTGATGTGTTTTGGAGGTCGCTGCTCGCCTATTCGTGGTGGTGCACTGCGCGCTCTCTCTCGTCCATAAGTACAAAAGTCAGCTACTTTTTCCAACATTTTACATCGCACTTTCATCAATATTCATTGAAGCGTGAATAAAATATTGCATTTTATGTTGTTTTATAGTTTTCTTAAACATCCCAGGCCTTAGCATATGCTCAGTTGTTGCTGTTCTAAGGTTAAGAGAAAAAAACCGCTGCTCACCAGTTAAAGTTACCATTACCACCATCATATAACATTATTACTCTAAGGTTAAAACCGCTGCTCACAAGTTAAAGTTACCATTACCATCATCATATAACATTATTTACAAATGAAAAACGAGATACCCGTCCATGCTAAATAAGTGTGTTGTTCGATTTAATGCAGTAGGGCTTTGTACTCGTTAACGGAGTATAATAGAGTTTAATAATGATTTAGAAAATTTGTTTTCTGACTAATAAAAAAGAACAGTATAATAATATGAATAATAATAATAAACTTTATTTTACGAGAATAACACTTTATCCTAGGATAATTTTCAAGTGGCTATAAAATAAGATTCACAATACAACTATTAAATACAAATATAAATACGGTAATACAATATAGATATAAAAAGGCATTAGGTTAATCATATGATATGATAGACGAATTGAATATAAAAAAAAACAACTAGAAGGCTTTTTAATTTGTCTCAGTAATGTCACTCAAGTACACACTCCATCAATTTCGTTACCACAGTAAATTTTACAGTCCAATTTTGTGTAAATTTTATTTTATCGTGAAAAAAAAACAAAACAAAGACTCTTTCTATCCACTTCACTTGAAACTTACTTCTCCTTCTTGCTTTCTTTGAGCTGATTATTCAAATTATTATAGCAGTTTGTTGTTCGACTTCTTTTGTTGGCTTGAAACTCTTGTTCATCGACGTCACTCAACAAAGCTTCAGTCTTACCATTTGCTTACATGTTGGCAGTTGGCTTAAAAATCATCCGCCCTTTGACAAAACCTGGCTTGTCGACTGGAAAAAAACTGTCCTATTTAATCTGACAGTTAACCTAATATGCATAATGAATCAATGTATCGATACATAGTGCCTTGTATTATGTGAGATGTGATATTTTAATCAATTAAAAATAACTCATTTATTTCCATGAAAATCTCCATTTAGCTTTAATCAAGTTTGACAGGATTCTGTCCCAAGTTTTAAGAACAAGAGACACAAATGACGGGAATCGTCTATAGTTTTGGTGAATCACATTCATTCCTTTGAAATGAAAAAAGGTTTTTATGAATATTTATGAAGAATATTGTAGTTTCTCAAACAAACGACGTTTTTACTTACTACGATGGTGGCATTATATCATTGGCTGTCCTACTTGCAAGTAAAAAATACTTGTTACGACAAACACGTACAAACTTTGATTTCTACATCATTTTTGTCTTGACTGACGTTGTTGAGTTCATCTCAGAAAAAAAAAATTAAAAAAAATCTACAGTTGAGGAAATGAAGCTTGAAGAAATTTGAAGCTCTAGACAAACTTTCTTGGAAGAAACTTGCTCAAAGAAGAGCTAAACTTCGAGCTATTTTCATGTATAAGTGCCGTAAGAATTTATTAGAACATGATTTTGAATATAAATTAAATAGAGAATACCACGAATATAATACTACAACTAAGAATAATGTTCGTGCCTCTCAAGCGCACACCAGGTGGGGTGATCAATGGAAAACGACCAATTTTGCCGCCATTGTTTGGAATAAGATTTGCTTGACTATACGTAATGCTTTGAGTGTTGCAATTTTTAAGAAGCCTATTTCTGAGCTTCACTTAATTATTTAAGACAAATAAGTATTATTTAATAATAAACTGCCGGATTTTATAATTTTTAAACACTAGGATAATTTTTGGACTATAATTATATCTTATATTAATCTTTGTAATTTTTAGATATAATATATGTGCAAAATTATATATTTAGATTTTTAGATTTTTATTATTTTATTTTATTTTATTTAGGACCCTTCTGTAAATCACCGTAAGGTGACGACGGTAACCTGATTGAAGATTATTATTTATTATTAGATCAGAATATTAAAGTTGTCCTTCAGTAGCATATTGTGGGTATATAAATTATTATTAATAAGCTTATTTTAAGATTTCTATTGACCGAAATGAATGCAATATAAACTTCCGTGGACACCAACTACTAATTTCTGTCAAAACAAATACTCCGATACTATAATATTAAAAATAATATAATATTAAAAATATATCCTATACTTTCGCATTATTGCTTTCCGATTGGGCCTTCGCTTTCCTCGCTTCATATGTATACGAGTTCATTGCCTCCTAAAATCACTCTCTTTAACTCCGACGAAGGGCTAAAGTCTCATTTTCTACGGTGTATACAAATTTCATTTTATTGCCTATATATCTTATAAAAAGCTGTTGACTGGCAGCCTAAAAACGACAATATATTAAGACTGAAAGGCATCTCTTCCTAGAATGTCTACTATGGTACTTTGATTTTTCATATTGTTTTGATTTTCTTTGTTTTCTAGAACGTCTTCAGTTACGATAATTATTTCATTTTACAGCATGGCTTCAAATCTCGAATTGAAGCGGGTTATTCATTCAATTTGTGAATGCTACTTAAATAACCCAGAGGTGAATAGAGAGATATCACGTATATATACATTAAACTATTAAAATAAATATCTAATTTCACAATTGTTTAATCCAGCTAGTACAATAGCTGCGCAGGAGGCAAGTTTCAGCGCAAAAGCAAATAAACAAGCAAACCAAAGAGGAAGTTTTGATCATTGGTTGACAAACTCTTACAAGTAAAAAAACATGTTACTACAAACTACAAAGAAATACAGCACAAACTGTGATTTCGACATCAGTTTTCTTTCGACATCGTTGAATTCACATCAGACGAAAAAGTAAGGCAATCTGCAGTTTAGTGAAATGAAGTTTTTGGTGTTGGTTTTGATGTTTGTAGGTCTGTTGATGGTCCAACAAGGACAGTCAGCCGTGCAGAAAGCCAATCCTGTGGTCTACAACTGTAACTGCGGCACCTATACCAACGTTTTGCTATCGTACATTAAAACTCTGCTCTCTGAACTGAAGAAAATCAAAGGACAAGGAATTCTGACTCACAACTGCCCTAAAGGTAATTAAGCTGTTCCAGGGGATCTAATAGTCTTGTTCTACTGTTTTTATCCCTCGGCTTGTCTTCGCTCAATACTAAAGTATTTTTTTTTTTCAAGCAAGAGAATTTTATGTTCTTTATGTTCCTTAATTGCTTCAAGTATAAATCAGATTTTACTTGCATGATAATGGTTTTTGTACTTTCTATTTTCATTCATTCATTCATTTATTTGCTCACTCGTTAGTTTGATTGTTGTTTTTTTCGATTGTTTTGTTGTTTCTTATTTTTAGAGCAGCTCTTTAATAAAGGCATATTATTTGTCGCTACAACAGAGTACGAACTAGTTAATTTTCTCCAGAGATATCGTGCCTCGTGGTCCTCGTGTTGTAAAAATATCTATAAAAGAGCTAACCCATCATAGATGATATCGGTATTTTTAAAGGTTTATTTATCGCGTTTTCTAGTGCCTAAGAACTGTGCTCATGTGCTTAAATGTGGTGGTAAGCAAAGCGGTGTGTATTCTATTGATCCTGATGGTAAAGGTCCATTTAAGGTAACAAATATTTATGAAAATAGCTACAATTGTTGCCACAAAGCTCTAGAAGTAGTTAGCAAGGTGCTACTATTTCATATATAATATATTGAAAAACAAATCAATCTCGCTTCACCCACACATCTTGGTTATATTTTACGTTTTATCAATATTTTCAAGGTTTCCTGTGATCAAAAGACAAATGGAGGAGGATGGACAGTTTTCCAGAAAAGAAAAGACGGTTCTGTAGCCTTTTACCGAGGATGGAACGATTACAAGAACGGCTTTGGAAATCTTAAGGGCGAGTGTTGGCTCGGTCTTGATAAAATCTTCCGACTGACCCACCAAGCTCGTAACCGTCTTCGTGTTGAGCTGGAAGACACTAAAGGCAAAAGCGCGTATGCTGAGTACGACTACTTTGCCGTGGCCAGTGAAAGAATCAAATACAAGCTGACCCTTGGTACTTACTCAGGTAATAAATTGATATATATGATCTATACTATGACATAAGTTGATTTGATTAATTATGCATGGTTATCGTATACAGAGTTAATAGATTATTATATTAACTCTTTTGTATAAAAGTATTATTTATTTAATATTAATTAAATCATGGCCTTTACCGTTATCACTCAGTGGAGATCATCAAATAGTTACTGAAAATTAAACCGAAAACATTATGTCCATCTAGTTATTATTGATTACATATATTAAATGTGTGGTGGTGTTGTGTTTGATGGAAAATTGCTGCCAGTGTAAACTTCTGGTCAATAATAAAGAAATAGAATGTAGATATATCTTTTATCGTTAATATTGTTTACACTTTTCCTTCCAGGTACTGCCGGTGATTCGTTAAGTAGTCTTGGAGGGGCGCCTTTCTCCACTAAAGATCGTGACAATGACAGCTATAGCGGTAACTGTGCTACAAAATTCAAGGGTGCCTGGTGGTACAAAGCTTGTCATGGTTCTAACCTTAACGGCCTGTACCACCATGGTGCACACAAGTCCTATGCTGATGGCGTGAACTGGGGTACCTGGAAAGGCCAGTATTACTCCGCTAAAAGAGCTGAGATGAAGATCAGACCTATCTAAAGGTCGCAGCCTCGTTGTACTCAAGAAAAAGTACAAAATAAACATGATTTGAACACTCTTTAGTGTGTTTTTATTGTCTAGGAGCTTGATTGGGTACAGGGGCTTTAATGAAAAGGTGCTTAGAAGTACTACATACAGGGACATATCTGAGGACATTAATTACAAGGACTGTATTCAGAATGTGCTAAAAAGCACTAGCTAATAGGGACATATCTGGGGTCACTACTGGGACTATATTCAGAATGAGCTTAAAAGCACTATAGCTGATAGGGACATATCTGGGGTCATTACATATGGCGCGTTTTTCGTGTCAAAATTCGAATCTGTCATTCTTCAATTCAATCATTCAATGCGAACATGCAATTCTTCAATTTAAACATGCAATTCTTCAATGCGAACATGCTATTCTTCAATGCGAACATGTTATTCTTCAATTCAAACATGCGATTGTTCGATGCGAACAAGCAATCATTCATTCAATCGTGCTATTCTTCAATTCAAACATGCTATTCTTCAATTCGAACATGCCATTCTTCAATTCAAACATGCTATTCTTCAATTCGAACATGCCATTCTTCAATTCAAACATGCTATTCTTCAATTCAAACATGCTATTCTTCAATTCAAACATGCTATTCTTCATTGCTAATATGCTATTCTTCAATTCAAACATGCGATCCTGTCGTTATGCGTCATTTCGTCATGCGGCTCGGTCGTTCTTCGCTTTCGTCGTTATGCATCACTTTGTCATGCGCTCGGCCTTTCGTCGATTTCGTCGTTATGCATCACTTCGTCATGCGGCTTGGTCGTTATTCGACTTAGTGTTATTCAATTTTGTCGTTCTTCGGAGACTCGGCTCTAGCCCGTCCAAAACAGCCACGCAGAGACTGGTGCAGATATAATACAATTCATCCAGAGCTGGTAAAGAGTTCACAAGTTAAACTGTTGGCTGTGATTCGTATTTTATCTTGGTAATATTAGATGAGTCATGGAATTATATGTTATTTATACTATTTATTGTAGAACATAGCTCAGACCGCTTAGAAGCACGTGGGTGAGATCACGGAGTCAGCCACATTTACATTAGCCTGCGTTACATCCGGAATTTTCTTCTTTACAACGAAATTTCCGGATGTAACGCAGGCTACATTTACATAACTCTCAGAACGAAAAAAAATATTAAATTGTTTGTTGATCTCTAATTTCTTTTGGTATAGATTAACGAGTTTTTCATGATTTTACGCCCATACTTTAGCATAATGCGAAATAGCGAAGCCTTAAACTTTGTATCTAAGGAAGCTATTTTGATTGAAACACGAGAAAAGTTGAACGATTTGACCTTTCTGGGCTAAGTGTTGACAAACACAAATGGCGTTCACGACAGTCACGCATCACGAATTACATGTGCTTTCTGTGAAATTTATTGCTTTAAACACCTCCTTCGCATATTTCAATAGTAACGTCTACAAAATAACAAATTCATAAGACTTGAAGTGGAGATTTAGGCCCTGTTTAGACGGCATAAGATCTCAGCGATGAGTCAACATCATTGAGGCCGAATTCACTACGAATTGATCACGGAAACTAATAAAAAAAACTCGGAAAACACTCGTACACAAGTTCTTTCAGCATTCGTGAGCTTTCGGACAAAACAAACTACGTCATCCGTAGCAACGTCTACGCATGCGCTTTACTAAAAGTGAAACATGAGGTCTTTGGAATGTTGGCTTATCGCTGAGATCAACAAACATTTTAATATTTTTTTTCGTTCTGAGACAGTCCTAGTACCTTAAACTTCCATAAGTTCTTATGTAAAGAAGAAAATTCCGCGATCTCACCCACGTGCTTCTAAGCGGTCTGAGCTATGTTCTACAATAAATAGTATAAATAACATATAATTCCAAGACTCATCTAATATTACCAAGATAAAATACGAACAGTTTAACTTGTGAACTCTTCACCAGCTCTGGATGAATCGTATTACATCTGCACCAGATTCTGCGTGGCTGTTTTGGACGGGCTAGAGCCGAGTCTCCAAAGAACGACAAAATCGAATAACACCAAGTCGCATAACGACCAAGCGGCATGACGAAGTGATGCATAACGACGAAATCGACGAACGACCGAGCGCATGACAAAGTGATGCATAACGACGAAAGCGAAGAACGACCGAGCCGCATGACGAAATGACGCATAACGACAGGATCGCATATTTGAATTGAAGAATAGTATATTAGCATTGAAGAATTGCATGTTCGCATCGAACAATCGCATGTTTGAATTGAAGAATAGCATGTTCGCATTGAAGAATTGCATGTTTGAATTGAAGAATTGCATGTTCGCATTAAATGATTGAATTGAAGAATGACAGATTCGAATTTTGACACGAAAAACGCGCCATAATTACAAGGACTGTATTTAGAATGTGCTAAAAAGCACTAGTTGATGATAGGGACATATCTGGGGTCACTACTGGGACTATATTCAGAATGAGCTTAAAAGCACTATAGCTGACAGGGACGTATCTGGGATCACTACTTGGACAATATTCATTGTGTGCTCAAAAGCAGTAGTATACGAGGGGCCGCACGCGCCTGTCGTTTTTCATGAGTAATTCATGAGTAATGAGTAATTCATGAGTAATGAGTAATCCATGAGTAATGAGTAATCCATGAGTAAATCATGAGTACAATAGACTGTGACGTAATGGTGAATTTTATGAGTACAATGGTGAAATCCATGAGTACAATAGACTGTGAATTTCATGAGTACAATAGTGAAATCCATGAGTACAATAGACTGTGACGTAATGGTGAATTTTATGAGTACAATAGACATTGACGATTATATTTCATAAATCACTGAAACGAATCTCTCTATTTTAATTCATTATTTCGTTAAGTAAGTTATATTCTTTACATGCAGGACATTTTCAAGGAATATATCATACACTGTTCTAGTTCCACTAAATTTTTAGTCAATCGTACATTCCTTAGAATCTGACACCACTTGTAGTGGTTGTTTTCTGTTGAATCCTCCTTGTTACACCACAACGGACATATTTGAAATGGAAAACCAAACGATTCCGTGATGTAAGTGTATAAAGGTCGAACTGTTCTTCCATTACCATCGCCAAAAGGGTGGAGTTGTAAAAACTCATATATATATATATAAACCATGCTGTTAGCTGAAGTAATTCTTCTACAGCTTTCATTTTGTTTATTGTTTTAAGGCATTTCACAGTCAACCAGCGCCGGTTATATTTATCATTAAACATCTGCATTTTATCTTCCATATTAGAGGGATTAGAATAAAAATGAATTTCTCCCTCAAACTCTACCACTCGAATTTTATCACTGTACTTTCCCACTGTACATATATGACTACGATGATTCATCAGTATCTTGTGCACATCACGTGTAACATTATTGTCCATCAACCCAGCATCGTCACATTGACTCAATTGGTGAAGATAACCATAAGCTTTCACAAAACCCAAAGCTTCTTGGCACACTAAACTTGCTCCTTCTGTGGATTCATCTCGAAACATACATTCTACCTCCAACTTATCAACGATTCCCAAATTTTCTTGACTCATTGATCAAACCACATAACGCTTCAGCAACTCCTCGTGGATTTTAGGTTTAACGTTATTTCTTTGATGCTTTAAGCAGATATCTATAAACAGAATCAACCAATCTTTCGAAATTATGATCATAAAATCTCTGTGCTGTGTGTTTTTATTAGTTATTCAAGCTGATCATGTTCACATAGCTTGCGTAGTATTGTATCGAGGAGGGAGGAAAAAAAAATAACTGATCTGAATCTGTATATTAAAATAAGAATTACATTTATCAATGATAGCAAAGTTTATTTATTTAATGAAACTATTCATTTGTATTTTTTTATGAAAAAGTGAATAAAACCGCGTTTGTTTTCCTTACAATGGTGATAAAAGCTAAATACGAATCTCACAAAAATCAATTTCTTTATTTTCACTATGATTCGTACGTAGTTACAATGATTTAAACTCCAACCAATTACGTTTACATGCATATTTTCTTCTTTTTGTAGATACTTTTGAGGTGGCTTCCTCTCCCTTGCGCTTATTTCTATTCATAAAGTTCCCATTTGTTATTATATATTCATAAAAGTTTATCTCCATCTCTTCCTGGTGTTGGAGAAGTCGTGCTAATGATTTTTGTAAATTTGGTATTTTATCCTCTGTTCCAGTTTCATCATAATTCTTTGAAGGAATGCATACTTCAAGTTTACTCCATTTTAACCATTAAGCGCGCTCTTCGATATCCATTTGATGAACTTGCACAGTGCGAAATTGACAATTTCCGTCGACGGAAACATAGCGGAATCATGAGGTAAAGGCTATAGTTTCCGTCCCTTAATCATTGGTATAAGTCGACTTAAACGTGTCTTAAACTCACGTTTCCGTTTCTCCGTATACTACGGAACCGCACTAAAAAACCGGACCTTGTTTCCGTTGGCTATAAGGTAGTCGGAAACGCATGTGTCCGATCAACGAAAACTCATGTTTCAATGCATTATACTCATCAATCAGACCCGTATACGTCTTCTAGCTAATTTTCTCGCTTTTCGCCTGTACGATCGTGTTTATTATTCAATCGGCACTAATTTTTGCAGCTATTATATATTAGCGCTTCAAATTTCCCCATAATGCTTTTCCCCATAAAGATTGCATTGATAAACATATAAACATATTCACATTTGTATATATTTTATTCATTTGATTTTATTGTATGTTTGATATTACAATCGTGTCAAGTACAATTTCTACAATAGTAAATTTTATACTAATATTTAATGATATTTTGGAAAACTAGTATGCATTAATAGTAATATCATTACTTAAGGGCGGTTAGTTATTATATGTCCCTGAAAAGCAGAGGGAGGTTTTGTTTCTTCTTTGGCTGTCCAACAAGGTATGGATTTTGGCATTGGGCGAGGAGATTTGTTGCTTGCACCGACCACAGAACTCTTCTTCCCATCGAGAAAAAAATCTGAAATTAATATTACAATAAAACGTCAAGCCCCCCAAAACATTAACGCAGCCTATCCATGTCTAAACATAATAAAAGTTTTGTCTAAATGCTGTTTTGCCATTCAAAGACGGCTAACTGCACCGACTAGCTTTCCGCGCGAAGACGGATGGCCTGTCGAAGACAAACTTTATTATATATCTAAAAACCTTACGCAGCCTATCAATGCCTAAACATAATAAACGTTTTGTCTAAATGCTGTTTTGCCATTCAAAGACGGCTTAACTGCACCGACTAGCTTTCCGCGCGAAGACGGATGGCCTGTCGAAGACAAACTTTATTATATATCTAAAAACCTTACGCAGCCTATCAATGCCTAAACATAATAAAAGTTTTGTCTAAATGCTGTTTTGCCATTCAAAGACGGCTTAACTGCACCGACTAGCTTTCCGCGCGAAGACGGATGGCCTGTCGAAGACAAACTTTATTATATATCTAAAAACCTTACACAATCTATCAATGCCTAAACATATAATAAAAGTTTTGTCTAAATGCTGTTTTGCCATTCAAAGACGGCTAACTGCACCGACTAGCTTTCCGCGCGAAGACGGATGGCCTGTCGAAGACAAACTTTATTATATATCTAAAAACCTTACACAGTCTATCAATGCCTAAACATATAATAAAAGTTTTGTCTAAATGCTGTTTTGCCATTCAAAGACGGCTAACTGCACCGACTAGCTTTCCGCGCGAAGACGGATGGCCTGTCGAAGACAAACTTTATTATATATCTAAAAACCTTACGCAGCCTATCAATGCCTAAACATAATAAAAGTTTTGTCTAAATGCTGTTTTGCCATTCAAAGACGGCTTAACTGCACCGACTAGCTTTCCGCGCGAAAACGGATGGCCTGTCGAAGACAAACTTTATTATATATCTAAAAACCTTACACAGTCTATCAATGCCTAAACATATAATAAAAGTTTTGTCTAAATGCTGTTTTGCCATTCAAAGACGGCTAACTGCACCGACTAGCTTTCCGCGCGAAGACGGATGGCCTGTCGAAGACAAACTTTATTATATATCTAGAAACCTTACACAGTCTATCAATGCCTAAACATATAATAAAAGTTTTGTCTAAATGCTGTTTTGCCATTCAAAGACGGCTAACTGCACCGACTAGCTTTCCGCGCGAAGACGGATGGCCTGTCGAAGACAAACTTTATTATATATCTAAAAACCTTACGCAGCCTATCAATGCCTAAACATAATAAAAGTTTTGTCTAAATGCTGTTTTGCCATTCAAAGACGGCTTAACTGCACCGACTAGCTTTCCGCGCGAAGACGGATGGCCTGTCGAAGACAAACTTTATTATATATCTAAAAACCTTACACAGTCTATCAATGCCTAAACACCCGGCTAAACATAATATCAGTTCTGTCTAAATGTTGTTCTGCCATTCAAAGACGGCTTAACTCTTATCTTAACCCTTCTTCATAGCTCCACAGACTTAGGTCAGTATCCTTGAAAGCTCTTTGACGGTAAACTCTGTGTACTTCTTTCTAAAACATTATAAAAAAACAGTCACATAATTGAATAATATAAGGAATAGAATGTATATTATTTGTTGTTTACGAAGTGTTACATTACAAGATAAATCTCACTAAACACAGGGAAAACCCATAAACTATTAGTTGCCTACATATTATAATCTAAATCATTATAAAAAACGAACTTTATTCCACTTTGATATTAGACAGAAGTGATTTACCAAATCTGATATTAAAAGGAGTTTTGCATGTTCTATTTTCTTTTTCTGTAAATATGGTTGTGGTTTAAAGCAAATATTGACATGAACGATAGGCCTAATAATTTGTCATTTAGTGATTTAATTTATTGAAATTACAATACCTCATAATGTTTTCAATATAGAAATATAACGCGCTATATCTCCTTGTAAAGGAATAATTCGGTTGTATACATTAATGTATGTAGTTTAATGTATTCATATAGTAACAACGCTTCCTACAAATACAATATTAGATCTAGAAAAGCGCGGGAAGTGCTGTACAGTCGATTTTAATACAATCTAACATTACTTCGATTGATATAAAACGCAGAGATCCAGACAGTATAATTGTCAAATAGGTAAATGAGATGTTTGATGATAATAATTTCACTTACTTACACAGCAATTGAGATCGATTTCCTTCTTCTTGCGATGTGTATTTGTCGTTCGAACCATCCCGGTCTCTTCTCGATTCTTTAAGAGCTTTGAAATCTTCTTTAGGAGCTCCATTTCCCTCTTTAGATCGTCAAAATTGATTTCTTCATCGGTTCCAATAAATTTTGCTAAATGCTTGTCTAGTACAGAGAGTGAACTACGAAATAAACCGTTGAATACGGCGTGAACTTGTCCGATGTGTTCGATTGCCCAACGTAACTGATTTTCCCGCTCGTTTAGACGTCTGACGTCACCGATTGTTAGAGGGTGGGGGACAATCTCGTAATACAGTAATCCCCTAATACGACGTGCCAGCACGTGCGGTCAAATGAAAAATAAGGCCATTACAAATTGAGGATATTTATAAGCGTTAAGCAGGCCGTGCGACGTTAACAGGCGAAAACAGCCTTTAAATGATACACTTCCAAAAAGACAGCATATAAGACAGCTATACTTCAAGAATATTCAGCTCAAGTAGCTTTAAAAAAGCTATATTTAGCTATATTATATCAGTTCGCATCAGTACCGAAAAATTCAATTAACAGTCAGATTTTTGTATTTTTTTAATTGTTATTTAAATTATAGAGACAACTTTTTTTGTTTGTTAACATTTACTTTGAAAAATAATTTTTCAACTTTAAACGATATAAATCGTTTATTAACTCTGATCCGAAGAATAGCATTCGTCGTCTCACTTATTAACTGCCCTTCCACAAATAAAACAAAATTTAAAAACTTTCCTTCATCAATGGGTAATTGTTCTAAAATGAAAGACGGCAACTCAAGTTGACAATACAATATAATAAACTTTATTTTACGACGTACGGAAAATACGTATTCAGAGTTAGTTACAAACTCTGACTTATACAATTACTAAACGGTCACCTATCTTGATTAAAGTTTGGTAGTTTAAGTATCCCTTATCAAGCGAAAAAGCTAGATATATCATATTGTGAAACTATAAGGGACGGACCAATTCCAACTTCTGAAAGAAATGTCGATCCAAGCGTAAAACAAGCATTACACAAACAAATTGCCCCCCCCCCCCCCCCCTCCCAATATATAACGGTCAGTCTCTTATACTTCTTGATTTCCGTATGCATTTAATTCAACGGAAACATTCAGCAGTAGGTATACGTCGCAAACTACCGTAAACGCATAACGGAAATGTGACGAAGTGCTCAGCTTTGGCAAAATGGATTTCCGTTGCCGTAAATTTGACGGAAATTCGTTACTATCGAATTTCCGGCCAAATTTCCGATAACGGAAATTTCGAATTTCGCGCTGTGTTGATCGAGATGATTTGCCAGTCGAGCAAGGTTAGTGCTTCCACATCCAAATACAGGACAGTTTCGCCTCGTGCGACCCATGCTGAGCTCTTGACTTGACCAATGTTTCATAGAAAATGATCTCTTTTTGCAATATTAATTTTTATATATGGCGGCCCGAAAAAGAGGCCCGCGACGGCCCGAATCAGCCCGAACTGGCCCGAACTAGCCCGAACCGTCCCGATGGCCCTATGGGCTTTATTTGTACTCTCTCTCTCTCCTCTCTCTCTCTCTCTCTCTCTCTCTCTCTCTCTCTTATTTATTTTGACCCGGTCGCAACGGGTGCACATGATCAAAGTAGAATAAGATGAAATAAAAATGTAATGAAAAAAAAAATAATAAACTCATTTTATTAAACCGAAAAATTTATTTTCAAATAGCACTTACATCTAACACTAACGAGTATAAGAATTATAAGTTTCGTAGTTAATTACACTTTGTTTTGGAATTTCTTCCTGTACAAATAGTTTGTTAAGTAGAAATTTCCTTTGATGTATTGCTGATTCAGTTGCTTCCTCCCAGCTATAGTCATTATTATCCATAAGGTTTTGCTTTATGGCCAAAATCTTTTTATAAGTAGGATCTCTTCTCAAATGATGCATCCATGTCAGTTGTTCGTGTAGAACCTCCCTCAACTCTTTTCTGTTATTCAACTGGAACAGAGGATAAAATACCAAATTTACAAAAATCATTAGCACGACTTCTCAAACACCAGGAAGAGATGGAAAGAAACTTTTATGAATATATAATAACAAATGGGAACTCTATGAATAGAAATAAGCGCAAGGGAGAGGAAGCCACCTCAAAAGTATCTACAAAAAGAAGAAAATATGCATGTAAACGTAATTGGTTGGAGTTTAAATCATTGTAACTACGTACGAATCATAGTGAAAATAAAGAAATTGATTTTTGTGAGATTCGTATTTAGCTTTTATCACCATTGTAAGGAAAACAAACGCGGTTTTATTCACTTTTTCATAAAAAAAAATACAAATGAATAGTTTCATTAAATAAATAAACTTTGCTATCATTGATAAATGTAATTCTTATTTTAATATACAGATTCAGATCAGTTATTTTTTTTTCCCTCCCTCCTCGATACAATACTACGCAAGCTATGTGAACATGATCAGCTTGAATAACTAATAAAAACACACAGCACAGAGATTTTATGATCATAATTTCGAAAGATTGGTTGATTCTGTTTATAGATATCTGCTTAAAGCATCAAAGAAATAACGTTAAACCTAAAATCCACGAGGAGTTGCTGAAGCGTTATGTGGTTCGATCAATGAGTCAAGAAAATTTGGGAATCGTTGATAAGTTGGAGGTAGAATGTATGTTTCGAGATGAATCCACAGAAGGAGCAAGTTTAGTGTGCCAAGAAGCTTTGGGTTTTGTGAAAGCTTATGGTTATCTTCACCAATTGAGTCAATGTGACGATGCTGGGTTGATGGACAATAATGTTACACGTGATGTGCACAAGATACTGATGAATCATCGTAGTCATATATGTACAGTGGGAAAGTACAGTGATAAAATTCGAGTGGTAGAGTTTGAGGGAGAAATTCATTTTTATTCTAATCCCTCTAATATGGAAGATAAAATGCAGATATTTAATGATAAATATAACCGGCGCTGGTTGACTGTGAAATGCCTTAAAACAATAAACAAAATGAAAGCTGTAGAAGAATTACTTCAGCTAACAGCATGGTTTATATATGAGTTTTTACAACTCCACCCTTTTGGCGATGGTAATGGAAGAACAGTTCGACCTTTATACACTTACATCACGGAATCGTTTGGTTTTCCATTTCAAATATGTCCGTTGTGGTGTAACAAGGAGGATTCAACAGAAAACAACCACTACAAGTGGTGTCAGATTCTAAGGAATGTACGATTGACTAAAAATTTAGTGGAACTAGAACAGTGTATGATATATTCCTTGAAAATGTCCTGCATGTAAAGAATATAACTTACTTAACGAAATAATGAATTAAAATAGAGAGATTCGTTTCAGTGATTTATGAAATATAATCGTCAATGTCTATTGTACTCATAAAATTCACCATTACGTCACAGTCTATTGTACTCTTGGATTTCACTATTGTACTCATGAAATTCACAGTCTATTGTACTCATGGATTTCACCATTGTACTCATAAAATTCACCATTACGTCACAGTCTATTGTACTCATGATTTACTCATGGATTACTCATTACTCATGGATTACTCATGAAAAACGACAGGCGCGTGCGGCCCCTCGTATACTACTAAAAGCACTGACAGGAACATAACTAGGGTTACTTTCCGCCATGTATATAGCGACTGTATTTTAAAAGGAGCCCTGAAATACAGTTAGGAACGTAACTTCGGGCACAAATGTTGTACATGAACTCTATTTAGGAGCTTAGAAGCACTGAAGGGTCATAAGCTAGTTTGACAGCTACTCATGGACACATGGACCATATTTCCTGGGTACCCAGTAATACTGCCAGAGCCATACGTACTGGGGTCAATTATGATGGCCAATTCAGCATAACTGGTTTAAATGGGGACCTGTATAGCTAAATCTAACAATACAAACATTAAATACAAATATGGTAACACAATACGAAAAGGAGAAACGAAAAGAGATTACAAAGATTTGAAGTGCCTTTTTAACTCGTGGATCGAAGATCCTCGAGTTATTGTCATGGGGCTTTTGAACCGGAAGTGTCACTCACTCACTCGATCACTCACTAGATCGTCAGTGTAAACTTTTGAGCTCCAAGATTAATTTGGTCAGCGTACCTCGGTATAAGCATTACATCATCTTTCATACCTCTGTCCTAATTGGGTTTCCTTTGTATTGACGTTTACTATCAAGACCACCCCTCCCTCACTTTGGGCTCCCTGTGTAAATACGTCACGACCTACCCCACCCCACTTATAATTTACCCCACCATAGCGGTCACGTTCTAACCTCACAAAGCTATTCACACCATATAGCATATATGTAAATTCAAAATTTATACCCCAAATAATCACTCTAACTTCTCATTTGGGACACTTCAATATATAATCGCACATACAAGTTATCACCAACAATGAGTGCATACTTATTATTAATAACGTAAAAAATGTTGTATCTTTTCTAATTTACAGTTTTGAAGCAAAATTATTTATATGCCGAGAGGTCACTAAATCAGATATTACTTTGCGCATGCTCAAAATGATTGAGGAGTCTAACAATTCAAGAAACGACACGTAAAAATAACAAAAACAAACATACTGCGTTGTAAATAATTTGTTTATGAATTTGTTTACGTTGAATTTTAAAACGAGCATCCGGCACGTGCACGGCTTTAAAACGGCCGAGTCGTTCATAGCAAGAGGTAATGCACCACCAATCTCGAACCCAGAGCCTGCGTTACTCTTGGCCAGCAGTGCCGAGCAACGTATATACATTGCTCGGCACTGCTGGCCAAGAGTCACGCAGGCTCTGGGTTCGAGATTGCCGAATCGGTCTTTTTTACACATGGTATCCGCTGGCCTCGATGACTGGCGGAAGTCCGGAATAGTTGGCGTTGAATTCTTAGGCGATGTTAGGCGATTTAAGGCGTTCAGAGCGATCTTATGAACCGGAGAAGGCCTATTGCACATGTAGATTAACTATTAAAAAGATGAATTATGTTTTGAAAATATTGATATTTATCAAAAAACGTATAATTATAGCGGAGGCCCGCGCAAGCGGAGCACCATACTTAAGAAAAAATGGTAACCCATCGAGTTGATTTTTCATGGACACCACATAGGATCGTGGGCGCGTACGTCCGTACAACGTCCGTGCCCATCGCGATACTGATTGGCTGTTACATTTCGGCGGAAAAGTGATGCGCGCGCGCGCCGAATAGCAGAGCCCGAATCGAAAGCAGGTTGTTCTTTTATCGACAAAAAAAGTCAAACAAACAACAACAAAATACAATACTTAAAATATCAACTGAGAAATATGAACATCGAAGAATCAAATTAAGATAGTTTTGGCCGAAGAAGAAAATAAACTTGGGCCGGATACAAAAATGAAGAAATTGAACAGTAGAACTGAAAGGCCAAGAAAACGTGTCAGTAGATAAAACTTCTTTGAAGAATAAAGACTAGGTACCAAAGAAGAAAATAAACTTGAAGGAGACAAAAATGAAGAAATTTATCTCAAGAAAAGGAAAAGATTGAAAGGCCAAGAACACTTGTCTGTAGATAAAACTTCGTAGAAGAATAAAGAGTACAACAACGTAAAAGAATTGAAAAAGAAGCGACTTTATTCGTTATGAAAACTATCTTCAAAATGCTTCCTTCAGTATAGTTTATTTATGGATTTTCAAGCTTGGTAGTTTAACTATGACCATGTTTAATTCATCAAAACTGATTCAAGTATATTCATGTATTCGTCAAAATATTATCGATGTCATTGAGAAGAAGAAAACCTTTGGAAAATAATCACCGATAAAGTAAGTTCAACGGATTATTTATTTCAAGTTTTTTGAGAAAAAACTGTTTGATAACGAGCGTGAAAAAACACGGCCTAAAAACTTGAAATAATTATTAAGCTTCAAAAAGGAAGAATCTGTTCTCTGATTTATTATAGAAAGAAAAAAGAAAACGTTTATCTCCATTTGATTTACTTTTTGAGATACAAACCGTACATAACACGATGTTTACAAGTGTGTAAATTGTACTTTTAGTGGTATTTGGTCGATTCAAAAAGGGATTTATTTATGTGCTTTTCACAAACTCATGAACGGAAAACATTAAAGATGAAGTAGAATACAAACATAATTCAAAACTGGTTGAATAACATCTGTTTATTTAGCAATATTGACTATTTTATGTTTACTAAACGAACATTTTTATTATAGTTTCTATTTCAAAGTTGTTAAAGTTTTTTTTACAGAACAAAATGATGTTTTACACAAACTTTTTTATAATAAAATACCTTGTTTTAACATCCTTGTCTTTTCAAATCGTTCCTGTGTTGGTAGAACTGATACTTGAGGTCTTTAATTCCACTTCAAAAGAACCGTTTCAGGTCGTTTTTGTTTTGTTTGAATTTTGAAGATTTGCCATGACTACTTTTTTTAATTGTAAATTTAATTCGATGAAAAGGGTTTTTTTTATAAAGAAATGTTATAGAATTCCCTTTTTTCCTTTAAATACATAGTTACCATCCTATTAAGTACTTGTTCAAGTAACGTTTTTGTCAATTTGAAGCTCAAAATCTTGATTTTTCTCAGCGTTTTGTCTATGGGACTTTATCATGCACGCTGTGTCGTGCGTGACACAATTCACGCTGTCACAAATTTTTGTACGATTTGATCTCAAAAAGTAAAATCTAAAAATTCATATCTTTTTCAAAAACGCGTGGATGCCCCTAATTTTGTTTCTCTAGAAACGTTATAGTGATATCGAAGTTTTTTCTAAGTTCATATTTTAAAAATAAAAATGGGTTGGGTTGGATTTTTTAGTTAATAATTCATTATGCACACAAAATACCTTTTTCATAATTTGAGCATAAAATTATTGAAAAATATAGTACGCTGTATGCGTGATAAATAAGATTTTTGAATTTTTATCGAAAATATATATATCGCAGATTATTATTTGCTCATAAAGTAAATAAAATTAAAAGTCCGTTCCACCTATATCTATGATTTTGTAGTTGTCTTTTGCGGTTACATAACTAAAATAATTACAGTTTAGATTAGGCATGGTCCATGCACAAAAACTATTTACATGCACATATTGATGTTGTAAGAACAATTTAAACTGGAGCTCCGCTATTAGGTATTACCTAATTTGTATATTATAATAGTTACTTGTTTCTTTGCTTTGGTGGCAGTTTGTATTGGAATAATCCAGCTTTCATGTCGTTGTTTTTATCTACCTTGCTGATCAATCTGCTTTCTGAGAATTCGAGGATCGAGTTGGCTCGAGTATAAAAAAACGGTCTCATATTGACATGTTTTAGAAAAACTCTTTCCGTAAAAACGTTAGCAAATAACAGCTAGCAATTGTATAATGTCTTGAGCAAACAATATACCCAATATGATTTGGAAGAGTAAATCGATGTAGAAGTACGAGAAATCAAAAAAAAATTGGTGTTCAAATCCAAGATGGCGAATTGCTTGGGCTTCCTGTGGTATTTGGGCTTCCTGTGTTATTTGTGCTTCCTGTGGTGCAATACCTCGTGCTTTGAACGACTCGGCCGTTTTTAAGCCGTGTCGGGATGCACGTTTTAAAATTCAACGTAAACAAATTCATAAAAAAAATATTTACAATGCAGTATGTTTGTTTTTGTTATTTTTACGTGTCTTTTCTTGAATTGTTAGACTCCTCAACCATTCTGAGCATGCGCGAAGGAATATCTGATTTTGTGACCTCTCGCATATAAATAATTTTGCTTAAAAACTTAAAATTAGAAAAGATACACCATTTTTTACTTTATTAATAATAAGTATGCACTCGTTGTTGGTGATAACTTTTATGTGCGATTATATAGTGAAGTGTCCCACATGAGAAGTTACACTGATTATTTGGGGTATAAATTTTGAATTTACAAATAATAATAATAATAATAATAATTTATTTCTAGTGCATCCCAATAATTCTCGATGCCCTTACAATTGATATAAAAATACATGTTGATATAAATATAGGAAGATATAAATTGATATAAATAGATATTTACAAATAAGTAATGCTCATAGACTACATGGTGTGAATAGCTTTGAGAGGTTAGAACGTGACCCCTATGGTGGGGTAAGTTACAAGAAGGGTGGGGTAGGTGTGACGTATTTACACAGGGAACCCAAAGTGAGGGTGGGGTGGTCTTGATTACGTCATTACACAGGAAACCCAATTGGGAGAGTGGTTGTTTGAAAGATGATGTAATGCATATACGGCGGTACGCTGACCAAAATCTTGGGGCTCAAAAGTTTACACTGACGATCTAGTGAGTGAGTGAGTGAGTGAGTGACACTTCCGGTTCAAAAGTCCATACATTCCCATCCCAATAACTCGAGGATCTTTGATCCACGAGTTAAAAAGGAGCGAAAAGTAGTACAAAAAAAGTAATTACGTATCGAAACATTTTGAAATTATAAGTGAATTATTAAGCTTTATTTTTTTCAATTCCGCAACAAGAATTTATATAATGAATATAATCGAGACAAGTTCGGGAAAAAGGAAAAGGGATGAAAAAACGGCCGCTTTGGCAAACTTTGACCCGTCCTTAAGTTTTGCTGTAAAACACTAATGTGACGTAGGCTTTCCTGAATAAAGATAGATTATTATTATTATATTATTATAATACCCTACTATGTCATCGTTTACGTCAGTGTTTATGACATCGATATTGACAGACAGTCCATCTAAAGGTAAAAAAATGCACATTTGTTTAGTTAAAAAAACATATATCATCAAGAGAAGTAATAGTAAAACACTACATAGCATTAGTGTATAATGTATTGTAATTATTGTACTGAGTTTATAATTGTTATTCTTTTTTTCAATTACGAAAATAACAGAATTGCTTTAGTAAATAGTCGCAACAAAAGATCATGAAAAAGAACAGTGAAAGTGTCTTGAAATAAGAAAATATAATAAGGTACAACTCTGTTAGGGACTGTGCAATAATTATCAGGAGGGGAGGGGGTATATCTTTTATCAGAAATGGAGAGTGGTTCGAAGTAAAGTTTTGTTTTGAAGTGAGGGGGAGAGGTCTTATCTAATACCGAAAAAAACGACTGAGTGTCTAACTTGTTAAACGAATTTGATTTACTGTACATGCATAGGAAATCCTCAAATCCATCAGTACTTACCTCGGTTTAAATATCGATCTTTTACTAAATTTCAATAAAACAAATACAAATGTTTATAAATGAATAAATAAAGACGAGAAAAAAAAAATTATTTTAGTACTCGTCATAGGTTTCGCGCGGCCATTTTGGTAACGCAGCTATCCCAAAATAACAAAAAATAACAACTTTCTCCCCCCCCCCCCCCCCCCCCCAAAAAAAGAAACGCTTGCTACGCAGGCTAGTGTGATAGTTGTCAACAGGTCACGTGACCTGACATGAATTTATTCTCTGTTTTTCCATCTGCTAAAGTCCACAAAACTACCAGTCAAAAATGCTAATCAAGCTTTTATATCTTGTGCGTGAACTTTCATCAATATTCATTAAAACGTGAATAAAATATTGCATTTTATGTTACTTTTTAGTTTTCTTTAACACCCCAGGCCTTAGCATATGCTGAGTTGTTGCTGCTCTAAGGTTAAAACCGCTGCTCACAAGTTAAAGTTACCATTACCATCATCATATAACATTATTTACAAATGAAAAACGAGATACCCTCCCCTGCTAAATAAGTGTGTTGTTCGATTTAATGCAGTAGGGCTTTGTACTCGTTAACGGAGTATAATAGAGTTTAATAATGATTTTAGAAAGTTTGTTTTCTGACCAATAAAAAAGAACAGTATAATAATATGAATAATAATAATAAACTTTATTTTACGAGAAAAACACTTTATCCTAGGATAATTTCCAAGTGGCTCTCTATTAAGATTCACAATACAACTATTAAATACAAATATAAATACGGTAATACAATATAGATATAAAAAGGCATTAGGTTAATCATATGATATGATAGACGAATTGAATATAAAAATAACTTAAGGCTTTTTAATTTATCTCAGTAATGTTACTAAAGCACACACTTCATCAATTTCGTTACCACAGTAAATTTTACAGTCCAAGTGTAAATTTTATTTTATCGTGAAAAAAAAACCCCAAAGACTCTTTCTATCCACGTCACTTGAAACTTACTTCTCCTTCTTGCTTTCTATGAGCTGATTATTCAGATTATCATAGCAGTTTGTTGTTCGACTTCTTTTGTTGGCTTGAAACTCTTGTTCATCGACGTCACTCAACAAAGCTTCAGTCTTACCATTTGCTTACAGGTTGGCAGTTGGCTAAAAATCATCCGCCCTTTGACAAAACCTGGCTTGTCGACTGGAAACAAAACTGTCCTATTTAATCTGACAGTTAACCTAATATGCATAATGAATCAATGTATCGATACATAGTGCCTTGTATTATGTGAGATGTGATATTTTAATCAATTAAAAATAACTCATTTATTTCCATGAAATTCTCCATTTAGCTTTAATCGAGTTTGACAGGATTCTGTCCCAAGTTTTAAGAACCAGAGACACAAATGAATCCTTTATAGTTTTGGTGAATCACATTCATTCATTTGAAATGAAAAAAGGTTTTTATGAGTATTTATGAAGAATATTGTAGTTTCTCAAATAAACGAAGTTTTTACTTACTACGATGGTGGCATTATATCATTGGCTGTCCTACTTGCAAGTAAAAAATACTTGTTACGACAAACATGTACAAACTTTGATTTCTACATCATTTTTGTCTTGACTGACGTTGTTGAGTTCATCTCAGACAAAAAAAATTAAAAAAAATCTACAGTTGAGGAAATGAAGCTTGAAGAAATTTGAAGCTCTAGACAAACTTTCTTGGAAGAAACTTGCTCAAAGAAGAGCTATTTTCATGTATAAGTGCCGTAAGAATTTATTAGAACATGATTTTGAATATAAATTAAATAGAGAATCCCATGAATATAATACTACAACTAAGAATAATGTTCGTGCCTCTCAAGCGCACACCAGGTGGGGTGATCAATGGAAAACGACCAATTTTGCCGCCATTGTTTGGAATAAGATTTGCTTGACTATACGTTATTCTTTGAGTCTTGCAATTTTTAAGAAGCCTATTTCTGAGCTTAACTTAATTATTTAAGACAAATAAGTATTATTTAATAATAAACTGATTTTATAATTTTTAAACACTAGGATAATTTTTGGACTATAATTATATTTTATATTAATCTTTGTAATTTTTAGATATAATATATGTGTAAAATTATATATTTAGATTTTTAGATTTTTATTATTTTATTTTATTTAGGACCCTTCTGTAAATCACCGTAAGGTGACGACGGTAACCTGATTGAAGATTATTATTTATTATTAGATCAGAATATTAAAGTTGTCCTTCAGTAGCATATTGTGGGTATATAAATTATTATTAATAAGCTTATTTTAAGATTTCTATTGACCGAAATGAATGCAATATAAACTTCCGTGGACACCAACTACTAATTTCTGTCAAAACAAATACTCCGATACTATAATATCAAAAATAATATAATATTAAAAATATATCCTTTACTTTCGCATTATTAATTTCCGATTGGGCCTTCGCTTTCCTCGCATCATATGTATACGAGTTCATTGCCTCCTAAAATCACTCTCTTTCACTCCGACGAAGGGCTAAAGTCTCATTTTCTACGGTGTATACAAATTTCATTTTATTGCCTATATATCTTAGGAGCAACCGTTTAGAATACCCCGACATTTTTGAAGGCATGCAATGGAAATTGCTGTACCCGTACTCCGTTGTCTTTTGAGAACGGCGAAATACTAATTTAAACTAAGTCCGAAGTGAAATAAAGATATACAACTAAGTGTAACCGCGGTCCGCAGTCCGAAGTGAAATAAAGATATACAACTTATTGTAACCGCGGTCCGCAGTCCGAAGTGAAATAAAGATATACAACTTATTGTAACCGCGGTCCGCAGTCCGAAGTGAAAAAGATATACAACTTATTGTAACCGCGGTCCGCGGTCCGAAGTGAAATAGATATACAACTTTTTGTAACCGCGGTCCGCAGTCCGAAGTGAAATAAAGATATACAACTTATTGTAACCGCGGTCCGCAGTCCGAAGTGAAATAAAGATATACAACTTATTGTAACCGCGGTCCGCAGTCCGAAGTGAAATAAAGATATACAACTTATTGTAACCGCGGTCCGCAGTCCGAAGTGAAATAAAGATATACAACTTATTGTAACCGCGGTCCGCGGTCCGAAGTGAAACACATATACAACTTTTTGTAACCGCGGTCCGCAGTCCGAAGTGAAATAAAGATATACAACTTATTGTAACCGCGGTCCGCAGTCCGAAGTGAAATAAAGATATACAACTTATTGTAACCGCGGTCCGCAGTCCGAAGTGAAATAAAGATATACAACTTATTGTAACCGCGGTCCGCAGTCCGAAGTGAAATAAAGATATACAACTTATTGTAACCGCGGTCCGCGGTCCGAAGTGAAATACATATACAACTTTTTGTAACCGCGGTCCGCAGTCCGAAGTGAAATAAAGATATACAACTTATTGTAACCGCGGTCCGCAGTCCGAAGTGAAATAAAGATATACAACTTATTGTAACCGCGGTCCGCAGTCCGAAGTGAAATAAAGATATACAACTTATTGTAACCGCGGTCCGCAGTCCGAAGTGAAATAAAGATATACAACTTATTGTAACCGCGGTCCGCAGTCCGAAGTGAAATAAAGATATACAACTTATTTTAACCGCGGTCCGCAGTCCGAAGTGAAATAAAGATATACAACTTATTGTAACCGCGGTCCGCGGTCCGAAGTGAAATACATATACAACTTTTTGTAACCGCGGTCCGCAGTCCGAAGTGAAATAAAGATATACAACTTATTGTAACCGCGGTCCGCAGTCCGAAGTGAAATAAAGATATACAACTTATTGTAACCGCGGTCCGCAGTCCGAAGTGAAATAAAGATATACAACTTATTGTAACCGCGGTCCGCGGTCCGAAGTGAAATACATATACAACTTTTTGTAACCGCGGTCCGCAGTCCGAAGTGAAATAAAGATATACAACTTATTGTAACCGCGGTCCGCAGTCCGAAGTGAAATAAAGATATACAACTAAGTGTAACCGCGGTCCACAGTCAATCACTGCGGACCACGGTGACAGGTCTATACTGTGGCCTAAAAAGTGTCGGGGTATTCTAAAGCCAAGCCATATCTTATAAAAAGCTGTTGACTGGCAGCTTTAAAACGACAATATATGTATATTAAGACTGAAAGGCATCTCTTCCTAGCCGTCTACTATGGTACTTTGATTTTTCATATTGTTTTGATTTTCTTTTTTTTCTAGAACGTCTTCAGTTACGATAATTATTTCATTTTACAGCATGGCTTCAAATCTCGAATTGAAGGTTATTCATTCAATTTGTGAATGCTACTTGAATAACCCAGAGGTGGATAGAGAGATATCACGTATATATACATTAAACTATTAAAATAAATATCTAATCAATTTCACAATTGTTTAATCCAGCTAGTACAATAGCTGCACAGGAGGCAAGTTTCAGCGCAAAAGCAAATAAACAAGCAAACCAAAGAGGAAGTTTTGATCATTGGTTGACAAACTCTTACAAGTAAAAAAACATGTTACTACAAACTACAAAGAAATACAGCACAAACTGTGATTTCGACATCAGTTTTCTTTCGACATCGTTGAATTCATATCAGACGAAAAAGTAAGGCAATCTGCAGTTTAGTGAAATGAAGTTTTTGGTGTTGGTTTTGATGTTTGTAGGTCTGTTGATGGTCCAACAAGGACAGTCAGCCGTGCAGAAAGCCAATACTGTGGTCTACAACTGTAACTGCGGCACCTATACCAACGTTTTGCTATCGTACATTAAAACTCTGCTCTCTGAACTGAAGAAAATCAAAGGACAAGGAATTCTGACTCACAACTGCCCTAAAGGTAATTAAGCTGTTCCAGGGGATCTAATTGTCTTGTTCAACTGTTTTTATCCCTCGGCTTGTCTTCGCTCAATACTGAAGTATTTTTTTTTCAAGCAAGAGAATTTTATGTTCTTTATGTTCCTTAATTGCTTCAAGTATAAATCAGATTTTACTTGCATGATAACGGTTTTTGTACTTTCTATTTTCATTCATTCATTCATTTATTTGCTCACTCGTTAGTTTGATTGTTGTTTTTTTCGATTGTTTTGTTGTTTCTTATTTTTAGAGCAGCTCTTTAATAAAGGCATATTATTTGTCGCTACAACAGAGTACGAACTAGTTAATTTTCTCCAGAGATATCGTGCCTCGTGGTCCTCGTGTTGTAAAAATATCTATAAAAGAGCTAACCCATCATAGATGATATCGGTATTTTTAAAGGTTTATTTATCGCGTTTTCTAGTGCCTAAGAACTGTGCTCATGTGCTTAAATGTGGTGGTAAGCAAAGCGGTGTGTATTCTATTGATCCTGATGGTAAAGGTCCATTTAAGGTAACAAATATTTATGAAAATAGCTACAATTGTTGCCACAAAGCTCTAGAAGTAGTTAGCAAGGTGCTACTATTTCATATATAATATATTGAAAAACAAATCAATCTCGCTTCACCCACACATCTTGGTTATATTTTACGTTTTATCAATATTTTCAAGGTTTCCTGTGATCAAAAGACAAATGGAGGAGGATGGACAGTTTTCCAGAAAAGAAAAGACGGTTCTGTAGCCTTTTACCGAGGATGGAACGATTACAAGAACGGCTTTGGAAATCTTAAGGGCGAGTGTTGGCTCGGTCTTGATAAAATCTTCCGACTGACCCACCAAGCTCGTAACCGTCTTCGTGTTGAGCTGGAAGACACTAAAGGCAAAAGCGCGTATGCTGAGTACGACTACTTTGCCGTGGCCAGTGAAAGACGCAAATACAAGCTGAGCCTTGGTACTTACTCAGGTAATAAATTGATATATATGATCTATACTATGACATAAGTTGATTTGATTAATTATGCATGGTTATCGTATACAGAGTTAATAGATTATTATATTAACTCTGTTGTATAAAAGTATTATTATCATGGCCTTTACCGTTATCACTCAGTGGAGATCATCAAATAGTTACTGAAAATTAAACCGAAAACATTATGTCCATCTAGTTATTATTGATTACATATATTAAATGTGTGGTGGTGTTGTGTTTGATGGAAAATTGCTGCCAGTGTAAACTTCTGGTCAATAATAAAGAAATAGAATGTAGATATATCTTTTATCGTTAATATTGTTTACACTTTTCCTTCCAGGTACTGCCGGTGATTCGTTAAGTAGTCTTGGAGGGGCGCCTTTCTCCACTAAAGATCGTGACAATGACAGCTATAGCGGTAACTGTGCTACAAAATTCAAGGGTGCCTGGTGGTACAAAGCTTGTCATGGTTCTAACCTTAACGGCCTGTATCACCATGGTGCACACAAGTCCTATGCTGATGGCGTGAACTGGGGTACCTGGAAAGGCCAGTATTACTCCGCTAAAAGAGCTGAGATGAAGATCAGACCTATCTAAAGGTCGCAGCCTCGTTGTACTCAAGAAAAAGTACAAAATAAACATGATTTGAACACTCTTTAGTGTGTTTTTATTGTCTAGGAGCTTGATTGGGTACAGGGGCTTTAATGAAAAGGTGCTTAGAAGTACTACATACAGGGACATATCTAGGGTCACTAATTAGAAGGACTGTATTCAGAATGTGCTTAAAAGCATTAGCTGATAGGGACATATCTGAGGTCATTAATTACAAGGACTGTATTCAGAATGTGCTAAAAAGCACTAGCTAATAGGGACATATCTGGGGTCACTACTGGGACTATATTCAGAATGAGCTTAAAAGCACTATAGCTGATAGGGACATATCTGGGGTCATTACAAGGACTGTATTCAGAATGTGCTAAAAAGCATTAGTTGATGATAGGGACATTTCTGGGGTCACTACTGGGACTATATTCAGAATGAGCTTAAAAGCACTATAGCTGACAGGGACGTATCTGGGATCACTACTTGGACAATATTCATTGTGTGCTCAAAAGCAGTAGCATACGAGGGGCCACACGCGCCTGTTGTTTTTCATGAGTAATCCATGAGTAATGAGTAATCCATGAGTAAATCATGAGTACAATAGACTGTGACGTAATGGTGAATTTCATGAGTACAATGGTGAAATCCATGAGTACAATAGACTGTGAATTTCATGAGTACAATAGTGAAATCCATGAGTACAATAGACTGTGACGTAATGGTGAATTTTATGAGTACAATAGACATTGACGATTATATTTCATAAATCACTGAAACGAATCTATCTATTTTAATTCATTATTTCGTTAAGTAAGTTATATTCTTTACAGGACATTTTCAAGGAATATATCATACACTGTTCTAGTTCCACTAAATTTTTAGTCAATCGTACATTCCTTAGAATCTGACACCACTTGTAGTGATTGTTTTCTGTTGAATCCTCCTTGTTACACCACAACGGACATAAATGGAAAACCAAACGATTCCATGATGTAAGTGTATAAAAGTCGAACTGTTCTTCCATTGTACCATCGCCAAAAGGGTGGAGTTGTAAAAACTCATATATAAACCATGCTGTTAGCTGAAGTAATTCTTCTACAGCTTTCATTTTGTTTATTGTTTTAAGGCATTTCACAGTCAACCAGCGCCGGTTATATTTATCATTAAACATCTGCATTTTATCTTCCATATTAGAGGGATTAGAATAAAAATGAATTTCTCCCTCAAACTCTACCACTCGAATTTTATCACTGTACTTTCCCACTGTACATATATGACTACGATGATTCATCAGTATCTTGTGCACATCACGTGTAACATTATTGTCCATCAACCCAGCATCGTCACATTGACTCAATTGGTGAAGATAACCATAAGCTTTCACAAAACCCAAAGCTTCTTGGCACACTAAACTTGCTCCTTCTGTGGATTCATCTCGAAACATACATTCTACCTCCAACTTATCAACGATTCCCAAATTTTCTTGACTCATTGATCGAACCACATAACGCTTCAGCAACTCCTCGTGGATTTTAGGTTTAACGTTATTTCTTTGATGCTTTAAGCAGATATCTATAAACAGAATCAACCAATCTTTCGAAATTATGATCATAAAATCTCTGTGCTGTGTGTTTTTATTAGTTATTCAAGCTGATCATGTTCACATAGCTTGCGTAGTATTGTATCGAGGAGGGAGGGGAAAAAAAATAACTGATCTGAATCTGTATATTAAAATAAGAATTACATTTATCAATGATAGCAAAGTTTATTTATTTAATGAAACTATTCATTTGTATTTTTTTATGAAAAAGTGAATAAAACCGCGTTTGTTTTCCTTACAATGGTGATAAAAGCTAAATACGAATCTCACAAAAATCAATTTCTTTATTTTCACTATGATTCGTACGTAGTTACAATGATTTAAACTCCAACCATGCTCATGCACATGGACCATATTTCCTGGGTACCCAGTAATACTGCCAGAGCCATACGTACTGGGGTCAATTATGATGGCCAATTCAGCATAACTGGTTTAAATGGGGACCTGTATAGCTAAATCTAACAATACAAACATTAAATACAAATATGGTAACACAATACGAAAAGGAGAAACGAAAAGAGATTACAAAGATTTGAAGTGCCTTTTTAACTCCTCGAGTCATTGGGATGGGGCTTTTGAACCGGAAGTGTCACTCACTCACTCGATCACTCACTAGATCGTCAGTGTAAACTTTTGAGCTCCAAGATTAATTTGGTCAGCGTACCTCGGTATAAGCATTACATCATCTTTCATACCTCTGTCCTAATTGGGTTTCCTTTGTATTGACGTTTACTATCAAGACCACCCCTCCCTCACTTTGGGCTCCCTGTGTAAATACGTCACGACCTACCCCACCCCACTTATAATTTACCCCACCATAGCGGTCACGTTCTAACCTCACAAAGCTATTCACACCATATAGCATATATGTAAATTCAAAATTTATACCCCAAATAATCACTCTAACTTCTCATTTGGGACACTTCAATATATAATCGCACATACAAGTTATCACCAACAATGAGTGCATACTTATTATTAATAACGTAAAAAATGTTGTATCTTTTCTAATTTACAGTTTTGAAGCAAAATTATTTATATGCCGAGAGGTCACTAAATCAGATATTACTTTGCGCATGCTCAAAATGATTGAGGAGTCTAACAATTCAAGAAACGACACGTAAAAATAACAAAAACAAACATACTGCGTTGTAAATAATTTGTTTATGAATTTGTTTACGTTGAATTTTAAAACGAGCATCCGGCACGTGCACGGCTTTAAAACGGCCGAGTCGTTCATAGCAAGAGGTAATGCACCACCAATCTCGAACCCAGAGCCTGCGTTACTCTTGGCCAGCAGTGCCGAGCAACGTATATACATTGCTCGGCACTGCTGGCCAAGAGTCACGCAGGCTCTGGGTTCGAGATTGCCGAATCGGTCTTTTTTACACATGGTATCCGCTGGCCTCGATGACTGGCGGAAGTCCGGAATAGTTGGCGTTGAATTCTTAGGCGATGTTAGGCGATTTAAGGCGTTCAGAGCGATCTTATGAACCGGAGAAGGCCTATTGCACATGTAGATTAACTATTAAAAAGATGAATTATGTTTTGAAAATATTGATATTTATCAAAAAACGTATAATTATATAATAGTTACTTGTTTCTTTGCTTTGGTGGCAGTTTGTATTGGAATAATCCAGCTTTCATGTCGTTGTTTTTATCTACCTTGCTGATCAATCTGCTTTCTGAGAATTCGAGGATCGAGTTGGCTCGAGTATAAAAAAACGGTCTCATATTGACATGTTTTAGAAAAACTCTTTCCGTAAAAACGTTAGCAAATAACAGCTAGCAATTGTATAATGTCTTGAGCAAACAATATACCCAAAGCCAACGCTGATTTGGAAGAGTAAATCGATGTAGAAGTACGAGAAATCAAAAAAAAATTGGTGTTCAAATCCAAGATGGCGAATTGCTTGGGCTTCCTGTGGTATTTGGGCTTGCTGTGTTATTTGTGCTTCCTGTGGTGCAATACCTCGTGCTTTGAACGACTCAGCCGTTTTTAAGCCGTGTCGGGATGCACGTTTTAAAATTCAACGTAAACAAATTCATAAAAAAAATATTTACAATGCAGTATGTTTGTTTTTGTTATTTTTACGTGTCTTTTCTTGAATTGTTAGACTCCTCAACCATTCTGAGCATGTGCGAAGGAATATCTGATTTTGTGACCTCTCGCATATAAATAATTTTGCTTAAAAACTTAAAATTAGAAAAGATACACCATTTTTTACTTTATTAATAATAAGTATGCACTCGTTGTTGGTGATAACTTTTATGTGCGATTATATAGTGAAGTGTCCCACATGAGAAGTTACACTGATTATTTGGGGTATTAATTTTGAATTTACAAATAATAATAATAATAATAATAATAATTTATTTCTAGTGCATCCCAATAATTCTCGATGCCCTTACAATTGATATAAAAATACATGTTGATATAAATATAGGAAGATATAAATTGATATAAATAGATATTTACAAATAAGTAATGCTCATGGACTACATGGTGTGAATAGCTTTGAGAGGTTAGAACGTGACCCCTATGGTGGGGTAAGTTACAAGAAGGGTGGGGTAGGTGTGACGTATTTACACAGGGAACCCAAAGTGAGGGTGGGGTGGTCTTGATTACGTCATTACACAGGAAACCCAATTGGGAGAGTGGTTGTTTGAAAGATGATGTAATGCATATATGGCGGTACGCTGACCAAAATCTTGGGGCTCAAAAGTTTACACTGACGATCTAGTGAGTGAGTGAGTGAGTGAGTGACACTTCCGGTTCAAAAGCCCCATCCCAATAACTCGAGGATCTTTGATCCACGAGTTAAAAAGGAGCGACAAGTAGTACAAAAAAAGTAATTACATATCGAAACATTTTGAAATTATAAGTGAATTATTAAGCTTTATTTTTTTCAATTCCGCAACAAGAATTTATATAATGAATATAATCGAGACAAGTTCGGGAAAAAGGAAAAGGGATGAAAAAACGGCCGCTTTGGCAAACTTTGACCCGTCCTTAAGTTTTGCTGTAAAACACTAATGTGACGTAGGCTTTCCTGAATAAAGATAGATTATTATTATTATATTATTATAATACCCTACTATGTCATCGTTTACGTCAGTGTTTATGACATCGATATTGACAGACAGTCCATCTAAAGGTAAAAAAATGCACATTTGTTTAGTTAAAAAAACATATATCATCAAGAGAAGTAATAGTAAAACACTACATAGCATTAGTGTATAATGTATTGTAATTATTGTACTGAGTTTATAATTGTTATTCTTTTTTTCAATTACGAAAATAACAGAATTGCTTTAGTAAATAGTCGCAACAAAAGATCATGAAAAAGAACAGTGAAAGTGTCTTGAAATAAGAAAATATAATTAACAAATAATTAAGGTTCAGCCGTGGTTTATACTCTGATAACCGCACGCTTGGCAATTTGAACACACGAGAAAATGTCAAGAAGCACGAGCTGAAAGCGAGTGCTTCTGGACATTTTTAAGTGTGTTCAAATGCCAAGCGTGCGGTTATCAGAGTATAAACCAAGGCTGAAACTTAATTATTTATTTTATTATATAAATTTCGATTAAAAATTGTTCAAAAATCGTTCAAAAAAGTCTGTTTGATTTCGAAAACTTACGACCGTGGTTTATACTCTCATAAACCACGCTTGTTTGGCCAATCAGAGCGCGCGTTAGAATCAATCTATATAATAATAAGGTACAACTCTGTTAGGGACTGTGCAATAATTATCAGGAGGGGAGGGGGTATATCTTTTATCAGAAATGGAGAGTGGTTCGAAGTAAAGTTTTGTTTTGAAGTGAGGGGGAGAGGTCTTATCTAATACTAAATTACTAAATTTCAATAAAACAAATACAAATGTTTATAAATGAATAAATAAAGACGAGAAATAAAAAATTATTTTAGTACTTTTTTGTCCACTGTTTGTAAGTCGTCGTTCTACTACCTACGCAATATATCCAAAATACGCAAGTATTTAACCAAAGATTCTGCTGCTACCATAGTCCATGCCTTTGTGACATCTAAATTAGACTATTGTAATTCATTGTTGTCTGGCCTGCCTAAATATCAAATACAGAGGCTGCAGTATGTTCAGAATACTGCAGCCAGAGTGGTATGCCAGGGACGAAAATACGATCATATTACACCATTGCTGCATGAACTCCATTGGCTACCTGTACACTATAGATTTACCTTTAAAACGTTACTGATCGTCTTCAAATGTCTTAATGCTAAAGCACCTGACTACTTAAGTTCAAAGCTCCATTATAGGCAGTACTCCAGATCGTTGAGATCTGTCTCACAGAAATTATTAAAAGATCGCATACAAAAACGTATGGAGAGAGAGCATTCTCCAATCTGGCTCCAAGACTTTGGAACAATCTACCATATGATTTACGCAGCATAACAACTGTTGAAAGTTTTAAGAAAAAGCTAAAAACATACCTTTTTACGAAATATAAGAAAAACGAAACACTATTTTAAGGATTATTATTATTATTATTATTTTTTTATAATTGTATATATTGTGAATTTTAGAAGTAGTTATATCATATTTTTATAGTTTTATAAATCATATTTGCTTTAGAATTTTTACTTATAATTTAATTTTTCATCAGTTGTAAATAGTTAATTATCTTCTTTGTAAAGCGCCTTGAGCACAGGATAAGTGCGCTATAGAAATAAAGTTTATTATTTATTATTATTACTCGTCATAGGTTTCGCGCGGCCATTTTGGTAACGCAGCTATCCCAAAATAACCAAAAAACAACTTTCTCCCCCCCCCCCCCCCCCAAAAAGAAACGCTTGCTACGCAGGCTAGTGTGATAGTTGTCAACAGGTCACGTGACCTGACATGAATTTATTCTCTGTTTTTCCATCTGCTAGTCCACAAAACTACCAGTCAAAAATGCTAATCAAGCTATTTGTATCTTGTCCGTGAACTTTCATCAATATTCATTGAAACGTGAATAAAATATTGCATTTTATGTTATTTTATAGTTTTCTTTAACATCCCAGGCCTTAGCATATGCTGAGTTGTTGCTGCTCTAAGGTTAAGAAATTAAAAAAACCGCTGCTCACAAGTTACCATTATTATTACCATCATCATACAACATTATTACTCTAAGGTTAAAACCGCTGCTCACCAGTTAAAGTTACCATTACCACCATCATATAACATTATTACTCTAAGGTTAAAACCGCTGCTCACCAGTTAAAGTTACCATTACCATCATCATATAACATTATTTACAAATGAAAAACGAGATACCCGTCCATGCTAAATAAGTGTGTTGTTCGATTTAATGCAGTAGGGCTTTGTACTCGTTAACGGAGTACAATAGAGTTCAATAATGATTTAGAAAGTTTGTTTTCTGACTAATAAAAAAGAACAGTATAATAATATGAATGATAATAATAAACTTTATTTTACGAGAAAAACACTTTATCCTAGGATAATTTCCAAGTGGCTCTCTATTAAGATTCACAATACAACTATTAAATATAAATAATATACAAATTAGGTAATACCTAATAGCGGAGCTCCCAGTTTAATTTTTTCTTACAACATCAATATGTGCATGTAAATACCACTTATTAGATATTTTCTTGGGTATAATATACGTGCTGATATTTTACGAGTTGCGTACGTTTAATCAGCAAGCAATGAGTAAAATGCCAGCCCGTAATACCCAAGAAAATATCTAATAAGGGATTTATTATACAACTTACTGTTTATTGTAATTTCTATAGCATTTTTAATCGAAAAATATAACTTTTCGGAGATTCAGCGCGCGGAGAGAGAATCAAAACAAAGCCCTGGAAAAGCCAGTAAAATGTAAGATATTTCTCGCTCTCTTTTTGATTGACATAATGTCAAAAACCTCATTGGCTATCGATGTAGATGACGCCATCATGTAACGCAACGCACGAAAGGAAAGTTTGTCATTACGAGGGACGGAGATTTCTCATTGAAAAAAGTCCGATAAAAGCATGTTAATGGACAATTCATGAATGGAAATTGATTTAATGTAAGTAAAAAATTGTAATAAATTCCACTGCTTTTTCTTAGGTTGGTTATCGTTTTCATTCTATGGACTTTTTCATCTTTTTCTCAAATTTTCAACTGTCACTTCAGTCAATAGTGTTGTTCAGACAAAAAAGTGTTCAGAAATGTTTTTGATGGAAAATACCATTCCCAAACGATAGTGTGAATAGCCTTATTATTATCCCTTTTATTTTTAAGTCATTAAGCTTATTTTGCTTTTGATAACGCCTTGAAAAAGTGCTTTGGCTGAACAGTCGTTTTACGGCCGCTTTTTACCTTCTTTTAGTTTCTAAAGTTAGTTAGGATTCCGGATAGAAAAGGTTAAACCTTTTCATCGTATTAGATTTTCTAAAAAGTAGTCATGGCAAATCATAAAACAAAACAAAAATGGAATTAAACGCCTCAAGAATTATAAGTTCTACCAACACAAGATCGAAAAGACAAGGATTTTAAAACAAGGTATTTTATTATGAAAAACTTTGTGTAAAACATCATTTTTTTCTGTAAAAAAACTTTAACGACTTTGAAGTAAAAACTTCTAAAAAAGCTCGTTTAGTAAGCATAAAAAAGTTAATATTGCTAAATAAACAGAAGTTATTCAATCAATTTTAAATTATGTTTGTATTTCAATTCATCTTTGATGTTTTCCGTTTATGAGGAAAAACTAATGACAAAACGAGTTGAAGATTGAACTAATTTAGACTGCAAAACAGTCCCTACTTTTACACGAAAACTACGACGAAACGAGTTAAGGATTGAACTAATTTTTTAGTTTTGTCTCTCAAAAACTTGAAACAAATGATAATATTGCTAAATAAACAGAAGTTATTCAATCAATTTTAAATTATGTTTGTATTTCAATTCATCTTTGATGTTTTCCGTTTATGAGGAAAAACTAATGACAAAACGAGTTGAAGATTGAACTAATTTAGACTGCAAAACAGTCCCTACTTTTACACGAAAACTACGACGAAACGAGTTAAGGATTGAACTAATTTTTTAGTTTTGTCTCTCAAAAACTTGAAACAAATGATAATCTTGAACCATGGATAATAAAAACACTTGAACTTACTTTATCGGTGATTATTTTCTTGAGGTTTTCTTTCTTCAATGACATTGATCATATTTTGATAGATTAAACATTGTTCATAGTTCAACTGCCAAGCTTGAAAATCCTTCAATAAACTATGCCGAGGGAAGCAATTTGAAGACAGTTTTCATAACAAACAAGGTCGCTTCTTTATCAATTTTTTTTAATTGCTGTCAGATCTATCCTTCCGCGAAGGAAAATACGTTTTCTTGATCTTTTGTAATCAGTCTTTTGCTTTTCTTTAGTATAATTTCTTCATTTTTGTGTCCTTCATATTTTGTATTAATGAAAGCTCTGCTATTAGCAAGTACTATTTTGTTGTTGTTTGTTTGACTTTTTTGTCGATAAAAGAACTTTGCTTTGTTGATCTAGTGCTATTTAGCGCGCGCGTCACTTTCGTTCCTGCCGAAATGTAACAGCCAATCAGTATCGCGATGGGCACGGACGGACGTACGCGCCCGCCATCCTATGTGGTGTCCATGAAAAATCAACTCGATGGGTTACCATTTTTTCTTAAGTATGGTGCTCCGCTTGCGCGGGCCTTCGGCCCGCGCGGACCTCCGCTAATATACAAATTAGGTAATACCTAATAGCGGAACTCCAGTTTAAATTGTTCTTACAACATCAATATGTGCATGTAAATAGTTTTTGTGCATGGGCTATGCCTAATCTAAACTGTAATTATTTTAGTTATGTAACCGCAAAAGACAACTACAAAATCAAAGTTAAAGGTGGAACGGACTTTTAATTTTATTTACTTTATGAGCAAATAATAATCTGCGATATATATATTTTCGATAAAAATTCAAAAATCTTATTTATCACGCATACAGCGTACTATATTTTTCAATAATTCTCTTTCACCATACTCCACATTATGACCTCATTATGCGTATCTCCTTTGCGCATGCGCAATACCACGTTTCAAAGTACCATTGTTATGCAAATTAACATGGTATAAAAAGACAGTGACCAGCAAGGCTCGTCCTCTTCTTCTTTCGTGCTGGCGCACTCAGGTAAGACCACGTTTCCTTTGGTTTTAAATTTTTATAAAGCCATTAGGTTATCGTCTTCTCAGATTTTGTACTGAGACCTTTTTCTTTCTGTGTTGTATATTTCACACAGTTCCTGGCGATAGATCAGCATGCCGTCCTCACCCACGTGCGATAATGGCCGTCGTGATGAAGAAGAAAGGCTGTTGGACGAGGAGCCAACTGCCGAGTCTCAGCGTGACAACTCAGAGTACCTGAATAACCTGAAGGAACAACTCGGAATTGATACAATCCAAACAGCAATACAAAGTTTGACTTCTGCTCTTGCTAAGAGTAACGATAAAAGAAGTTCGCAACGGCACGAAGCTGGTCCAGCTCGTAAACGAAGCCGTACAGCTAACGGTGAGGGTTTCGATCCCACCGAGCCTCTAGATACATCGTCTAACAGTGAGATTAACTCTGAATCGGATGGCGAGGAAGATGATTTGCCTCCCTCTAGCTATCTTCAACGCGAACGAATCTAAGGGCCCAGAAGTTTCTGCGGCTTTAGCCAAACGAGTAAACGAAGCTTTCACGGTAAAACCTTTAGAAGGCAAAATGAAATCTTTGATGGAGAAATACCAAACACCTTCTAACTGCGAATACATGTGTGTTCCCAGAGTAAACTCCACGTTGTGGAACGAGTTAGCCAAAAAGGCCCATCATACTGATCTTGGGCTACAAGAAGCTCAAAAGGCAATCGTGAAGACGGGACAGATTATCGTCCAAATCACTGATGAGATGCTAAAAGCTAAGAAAAACAAAGAACAGATAAAGCCATCGAAGTATATTGGGCCTTTATCGGACGCCATCAATTTCCTTGGACACGCTGGTTATCAAACGTCGTTAAAGCGAAGAGAGTTGTTGAAACCGGAATTAAGCAAGAATTTTCAATTCTTGTGTTCCGCAACAGTCCCTATAACAAGCCAATTGTTTGGAGACGACCTCTCAAAGTTTGTGGATGACATTGCAAAGGCTAATAAAGTGGCTACAAGGATCACTCAATCAACTGAGCCTCGCCGAGGCCGCAACCGTGGCTTTAGCCGTCGTCCGAGAAATTCTAGTGGCTATAATAACTATAATTATAACTCGGGTGGTAATTTTTTACGGCAAAGAGCCCCGTCGACTTGGTCGCGGGGACAACAACGAGATTCTCAACTAAAGTACAACCGGAACAGAAGTGCGTCGAAATCGCAATTCAACCGAGACAAGTAAACAATGTGAGTTTTATTGGTAATGTTGGTAATTTAGCCAACAAATTCAATGAGTGGTCTAAAATCACCTCGGACCCGTGGATTCTTGAAACTATCCAGGGTTACCGGCTGGAATTTGAGTCGACTCCATGGCAAAATGGTCCGCCTAAGACTCCCAATTATTCGGAGTCTGATTTTGTATTGATTAATGCAGAAGTTGGCAAACTTCTGTCAAAAGGCGCCATTGAGCAAGTGTCTCACGGGCCAGGTCAATTTGTCTCCACATTGTTTTTGGTCCCTAAAAAATCGGGTGATTTTAGACCAGTCATTAACTTGAAGCCGTTCATTTTAAAATGGAGAGCATTGATCTTCTTAGCAGTTTGCTACAACCAGGGGATTATTTAGCCTCAGTTGATCTCAAAGATGCATATTTTAGTGTGAATATGGACCCTCGAGACCGAAAATATTTGAGGTTTTGTTGGAACTCTATTGTTTACGAGTTCACCTGCTTACCGTTTGGTTACAGTTTAGCACCTCGCGTGTTCACCAAAATTCTTAAGCCAGTGTACGCTTCACTACGCTTTCAAGACATTCGTATTATCTATTATATTGACGATACACTGATAATTAGTAATTCAAGTGATCAATGCTCTCAACATGCACGGGAAGTATGTGAGTTGTTGACGCGGGTTGGTTTTACCGTTAACAATATTAAATCGCAGCTTGTTCCATCACAACAAATTCAATTTCTTGGGTTTGTGGTGGATTCTGTTTCAATGGCTTTGTCACTTCCAGCCGAGAAGGTTGAAACTATTATAAATTCTTGTCAAGGTTTTTTAAAGAACCGTTGTCCGTCGATTCGAGATATCGCTCACGTGACTGGTTTATTAGTTTCAGCCTTCCGTGCCGTGAAATATTTACGCTTATTTTATCGCTCCATCGAATTCTGCAAATCGAATCTTATTTCTATGGGTGCGAGTTATGAGGATCAAGCTAGTTTGAGCGCTACTGCTTGCGCCGATTTAAGTTGGGTAATTCATAATATTAAACATTTGAACGGTTTACCCATCGTTCCTCCTGCTGTAGACTTGTATATTGAAAGTGATGCCAGCCTATCGGGCTGGGGGGCTTGTTGCAATAGCAGTGAGACCGGCGGTCTTTGGTCTCGTGTAGAAGCTAGTTATCACATAAACTATCTAGAAACCCTGGCTGCGTTTTTTTCTCTGAAATGCTTCGCAAGTAATGCTAGAGGCAAGCATGTCCAACTAAAGCTCGATAATACTACAGCGGTATTTTATATTAATAACATGGGTGGCATACGATCGCCCTCGTTAAATCGTCTGGCTAGGGAGATTTGGACATGGTGCATATCCAAGGACATTTGGGTGTCGGCTGTTCACGTGCCTGGCGTGGATAACGACATAGCGGATTTTAGGTCACGCCATTTCAGTATTAATACTGAGTGGAGTTTGCACCCAAGTGTCTTTGAGTGGCTATGTCAGCGGACTTTTGAGCCTGACATTGATTTATTTGCGTCCAGGCTGAACGCGAAAGTGACTAGGTTCGTGTCCTGGTCACCAGATCCGTTTGCTTTTGCATGCGATGCATTTTCATTAGATTGGAGTAATTTTGAACCGTATGCTTTTCCTCCTTTCAGCCCGATCCCAAGAGTGCTGACTTATTTACGATTACACAGTGTTCAGAAGTTCCTCCTTGTAACTCCAGTGTGGCCATCGCAGGCGTGGTACCCAGCTGTGCTTCGGATGTTAATAGATCGTCCAATTCTCCTGCCAGGGTGGCCGAACCTTCTGCAGCTGCCCCATTCGTGTCAACTGCACCCGCTACGAGATCAAATTCAACTTGCCGCTTGGACGCTGTCAGGAACAGACTGTGCACCCAGGGAGTTTGTCGAAGGGCAACCGAGGTCATCTGTGAATCTTGGACCAAGGGAACGAGGAAACAGTACGAGCCTGCGTGGTCCAAATGGGAGAGCTGGTGTAGTGAACGGTCGGTTGATCCTTTTCAAGCACCTGTGAACATTTTTCTGAATTTCCTGAACCATCTGTATGAAGACGGAAAGGCTTATAGCACGATAAATACTTACCGTTCTGCAGTATCTAGTACTATAGAAGCAGTCACAGGAAAGCAGGTTGGATGTCATCATCTGGTGTCAAGATTTATGAAAGGGGTGTTTGTTGGCCGACCCCCTCAATCTAAGTACTCTACAGCATGGGACGTAAGCCAAGTAACAGAGTACTTACAGACTCTGTGCCCATTATCAGGCTTATCATTAAAGGAACTGACATTGAAAGTAGTTACACTGTTAGCGTTAGTGTCAGCTCAGAGATGCCAATCTCTTCATTTTCTGAACTTAAATAATATGTCTGTTATGGAAAAGCAAATTGTTTTTGTTATTAAGGATCGCGTGAAAACATCACGCCCAGGAAAGGACCACCAAAGGATTGTTATTAGTAGTTTTTCTGACGATATACGTCTGTGTCCTTTCACTCATTTAAAAGAATACCTTAAAAGAACTGAGTCTTTAAGGTCTAATAATGATTTATTCATTTCATATTGTAAAGCTTACAAAGAGGTGTGTTCTAGTTCTATTGCCAGATGGCTAAAAACTGTTTTATCGCTTTCGAATATAGACACTACAATATTCAAGGCGCATAGTTATCGAAGCGCAGTAGCCTAAATGAAATATAATATATAATGAAACTGGCAGACTGGTCGAGAGTTTCGACATTTAATAAATATTATCGAAAACCTATTATTGGTTGTAATACGACAAGTAACGTTGTTTTGTTATAGTTAGTCACCAAATAAAAAGTGTCATTGCTGCGAGCCTTGGTGTCATTGCATCTATTTTGATGTTAATTTATTTGACATCGAGCTTTGAACACGCATAATGAGGTCATAATGTGGAGTATGGTGAAAGAGAATTTTAAATTAGACAAGAGGTACACTTACCTTGCAGGATAATTGTAATTCTCTGAGCCATACGGAACATTATGACATATTTTCCCTCCCATTTATTTTTCATTTCACGCGTCTGTTACCCTCCCTTTGTTCTTCGATGTCAAATATGATATGCGGTCTTGCACGAAAGAAGAAGAGGACGAGCCTTGCTGGTCACTGTCTTTTTATACCATGTTAATTTGCATAACAATGGTACTTTGAAACGTGGTATTGCGCATGCGCAAAGGAGATACGCATAATGAGGTCATAATGTTCCGTATGGCTCAGAGAATTACAATTATCCTGCAAGGTAAGTGTACCTCTTGTCTAATTTAAAATTTTATGCTCAAATTATGAAAAAGGTATTTTGTGTGCATAATGAATTATTAACTAAAAAATCCAACCCAACCCATTTTTATTTTTAAAATATGAACCTAGAAAAAAACTTCGATATCACTATAACGTTTCTAGAGAAACAAAATTAGGGGTATCCACGCGTTTTTGAAAAAGATATGAATTTTTAGATTTTACTTTTTGAGATCAAATCGTACAAAATTCGTGACAGCGTGAATTGTGTCACGCACGACACAGCGTGCATGATAAAGTCCCATAGACAAAACGCTGAGAAAAATCAAGCTTTTGAGCTTCAAATTGACAAAAACGTTACTTGAACAAGTACTTAATAGGATGGTAACTATGTATTTAAAGAAAAAAAGGGAATTCTATAACATTTCTTTATAAAAAAAACCCTTTTCATCGAATTAAATTTACAATTAAAAAAAGTAGTCATGGCAAATCTTCAAAATTCAAACAAAACAAAAACGACCTGAAACGGTTCTTTTGAAGTGGAATTAAGAGCGTTCCTCTGAGAATATCGACCATAAGTGTGCAAAATGCCCAGAAACCGAATTTCTCATACTTTGCTCAAAGATAGCCCTCGATGTCCGTATCACAGAAATAATAGTGAAAGTTTCAACAGATTGTTATTTTAGGAGAAATTCGACATTTTAGGTTTGAAGGCTTGATAAGGCGTTTTCCCGGCATCACACGTACTCCGCGAGAAATGCATTTTCGAAGTGTAAACAAAATTGAATTTCGTAACTGTATAGCTCTTTTAAAAGATCGATAAACACTTGTTATTTCAGCAGTAAAATTATTGTTTTTTATTTAGAATTGAAAATTTAATGGAATTTTGAATTTGACCTAAATTTAGTCGATTTTCAATGCCTGAAAATAGCACAAATTGAGGAGTCAAAAAACCAACTTGTTGCATGACTTTATGAAATAAACAAATGTTCCTGTGAAAGAGCATCCTTTTAGCTTTTAGAAAATGTAAAAACATTTTTGGGCTACTAGAATTTCGACATTCTAGAGCTCCTCGAAAAGGCATTGTGGACGCTAAAAATAGCATGTGTCACGGTGACGTGCGTGACATCGTGACACACAAACGTCTGATTAATTATGCTAATAAAAACATTTCAATGGATTTCTGTCACAATGCATTTTAACCCTTTTTATTTCTTTAGAACAATATTTTGTATATATAGACATTTTATATAATTTTTGATACTTTTATTTTAGTATTTTATTTGTTAGGCAATCGCGATCCTATGTGGTGTCCATGAAAAATCAACTCGATGGGTTACCATTTTTTCTTAACTATGGTGCTCCGCTTGCGCGGGCCTTTGGCCCGCGCGGAGCTCCGCTATAAATACGGCAATACAATATAGATATAAAAAGGCATTAGGTTAATCATATGATATGATAGACGAATTGAATATAAAAAATAACTAGAAGGCTTTTTAATTTGTCTCAGTAATGTTACTAAAGCACACACTCTATCAATTTCGTTACCACAGTCAATTTTACAGTCCAAGTGTAAATTTTATTTTATCGTGGAAAACAAAACAAAGACTCTTTCTATCCACGTCACTTGAAACTAACTTCTCCTTCTTGCTTTCTTTGAGCTGATTATTATAGCAGTTTGTTGTTCGACTTAATGTTCTTTTGTTGGCTTGAAATCTTGTCCATCGACGTCACTCAACAAAGGCTCAGTCTTACCATTTATTTTGCTTATATGTTGGCAGTTGGCTTAAAAATCATCCGCCCTTTGACAAAACCTGACTTGCCGACTGAAAAATATTTAATCTGACAGTTAACCTAATATGCATAATGAATCAATGTATCGATACATAGTGCCTTGTATTATGTGAGAAGTGATATTTTGATCAAAGGGTAACTCATTTATTTCCATAAAAATCTCCAGTTTAGCTTTACTCGAGTTTGACAAGATTCTGTCGGAAGTTTTTAGAAACAGAGACACAAATGAAACGCTTATAGTTTTGGTCAATCACATTCATTCAAATGAAAAAAGTTTTTATGAATATTTATGAAGAATATTGTGGTTTCTCGGCGTTTCAGCGCGTAAGTTTTTACTTACTACGATGGTGGCTTTATATCATTGGCTGTCCTACTTGCAAGTAAAAAATACATGTTACGACAAACACGCCACAAACTTTGATTTCTACATCATTTTTGTCTTGACGTTGTTGAGTTCATATCAGACAAAAAAATAAGAAAATCTACAGTTGAGGAAATGTAGCTTATTTTAAGATTTCTATTGGCCGAAATTAATGAAATACCTTCCGTGGACACCAACTACTAATTTCTGTTAAAACAAATACTCCGATACTATAATATCAAAAATAATATAATATTAAAAATATATCCTATACTTTCGCATTATTACTTTCCGATTGGGCCTTCGCTTTCCTAGCTTCATATGTATACGAGTTCATTGGCTCCTAAAATCACTCTCGTTCACTCCGACGAAGGGCTAAAGTCTCATTTTCTACGGTATATACAAATTTCATTTTATTGCCTATATATCTTATAAAAAGCTGTTGCCTGGCAGCCTAAAAACGACAATATATAAAGACTGAAAGGCATCTCTTCCTAGAATGTCTACTATGGTACTTATTTTTCATGTTGTTTTGATTTTCTTTTTTTTCTAGAACGTCTTCAGTTACGATAATTCATTTCATTTTACAGCATGGCTTCAAATCTCGAATTGAAGGTTATTCATTCAATTTGTGAATGCTACTTGAATTTAACCAGAGTTAATAGAGGGATATCACCTATATATACATTAAACTATTAAAATAAATATCTAATCAATTTCACAATTGTTTAATCCAGCTAGTACATTAGCTTTGCAACTGATGTTTTTAAATATTCAATCTCGTGCTTTTCTGCTGTCAGAAATAGAATTGAATAAACTAGATGCCCTGCTGTTTGTTAATGGTTTATTCTAATTAACGGAGAGATAGAGTATAAGAAAAATTACAAGCCTGAAAAGGGGAAAAACCCGGAGATGTAAAGAGGGACGAAAGTTTTATTTTCTGAGGGAATTCAAAACAGCACAAGACCTTGCTCGAAGATGCAAAAAAAGAGTCATTTTTATGTTGCCGGCAGTTGGCGTATGCATGATAATGAGTCGATGTATCATTTTCTTTTAAATACATAGTGAGGTATACTATGTGAGAAGTGATATTTTAATGAAAATACTAAATTATTTATTTCCATGAAAATCTCTTTTTAGCTTTACAGGATTCTGTCGTACGTATTGAGAAATTGGGCAAAAGTGAAACACTTATAGTTTTGGTGAATCACATCAATTTAATTTTAAAAAAGGATTTAGGAACGCTTGTGAAAACTATTGTGATTTCTCTGCCATCCCTAGTAGGGGGGAAGACGGGAACTGGAAGCGCCTCACAGCGGCTGCGCAGGAGGCAAGTTTCAGCGCAAACAAAGCAAATAAACAAGCAAACCAACGAGGAAGTTTTGATCATTGGCTGACAAACTCTTACAAGAAAAAAAACACGTTACTACAAACTACAAAGAAATACGGCACAAACTGTGATTTCGACATCAGTTTTGTCTCGACATCGTTGAGTTCACATCAGACGAAAAGGTAAAGCAATCTGCAGTTGAGTGAAATGAAGTTTTTGGTGTTGGTTTTGATGTTTGTAGGTCTGTTGATGGTCCAACAAGGACAGTCATACAACCGTAACTGCGGCACCTATTCCAAAGTTTTATCGTACATTAAAACTCTACTCTCTGAACTGAAGAAAATCAAAGGACAAGGGATTCTGAGTCACAACTGCCGTAAAGGTAAGCTGTTCCAGGGGATCTGATAGTCTTGTTGAACTGTTTTTATCACTCGGCTTGTCGTTGCTCAATACTGAAGTATTTTGTTTGTTTATTTCTTTTTCAAGCAAGAGAATATTAGGTACTTTACGGTTCCTTAATTGCTTCAAGTAAATCAGATTTTACTGTATAAAGGTTTTTTTCTTTCTATTTTCATTCATTCATTAATTCATTTGCTCACTGGTTAGCTTAATTGATTGTGTTTTTTCGATTGTTTTATTGTTTCTCTTATTCAGAGCGGCTCTTTTATAAAGTCTCATTAAAACATTTTTACACTCTCCCTACAACAGAGTACGAAGGGCTAAAGCTCGAAACGTTAGTAAAGTTAAGTCAACATTTTTTACGGTGTTACAAATTTTATTATATTACCTATAGAGTATACGAACTAGATATCGCGCCTAGCTCGTGTTGTCGCAAAAATATCCATAAAAGCTAACCCATTTTAGTATTTATCGGTATTTTTAAAGGTTTATTTATCGCGTTTTCTAGTGCCTAAGAACTGTGCTCATGTGCTTAAATGTGGTGGTAAACAAAGCGGTGTGTATTCTATTGATCCTGATGGTAAAGGTACATTTAAGGTACAAATATTTATTAAAATAGCTACAATTGTTGCCAGAAAGCTCTAGAAGTAGCTAGCAAGGTGCTACTATTTCATATATAATATATTGAAAAACAAATTTAATCCCGTTTCACCATGCACACATTATGGTTATATTTGCAATCAACGTTTTATCCATATTTTCGAGGTGTACTGTGATCAAAAGACCAATAGAGGAAGATGGACAGTTTTCCAGAAAAGAAAAGACGGCTCTGTAGACTTTTACCGAGGATGGAGCGATTACAAGAACGGCTTTGGAAATCTTAAGGGCGAGTTCTGGCTCGGTCTTGATAAGATCTTCCGACTGACCCACCAAGCTCGCAACCGCCTTCGTGTTGAGCTGGAAGACACTAGAGGCAAAAGCGTGTATGCTGAGTACGACTACTTTGCCGTGGCCAGTGAAAGAAGCAAATACAAGCTGAGCCTTGGTACTTACTCAGGTAATAAATTAATATATATATGATCTATACTATTACATAAGTTGATTTGATTAATTATGGTTATCGTATACAGAGTTAATAGATTATTAACTCTGTTGTATAAAAGTATTATTATCATTAATATTAATTAAATCATGGCCTTTACCGTTATCACTCAGTGGAGATCATCAAATAGTTACTGAAAATTAAACCGATAAAAAATGTGTCCATCTAGTTATTATTGATTATATATATTAATTGTGTGGTGGTGTTTGATGGAAAATTGCTGCCAGTGTAAACTTCTGGTCAATAATAAAGAAATAGAATTTCAAATGTAGACATATTTTATCTTTCATATCGTTTACACTTTTCCTTCCAGGTACTGCCGGTAATTCGCTCGATGGTCATAGAGGGGCGCCTTTCTCCACTAAAGATCGTGACAATGACAGCGCGAGCGGTAACTGTGCTAGAATGCACAAGGGTGCCTGGTGGTACACAAACTGTCATTACTCTAACCTTAACGGCCTGTACCATCATGGCGCACACAAGTCCAATGCTAACGGAGTGAACTGGCGCGCCTGGAAAGGCTACAAGTACTCTGCTAAAAGAGCTGAGATGAAGATCAGACCTGTCTAAAGGTCGCAGCCTCGTTGTACTCAAGAAAAAGTACAAAATAAACATGATTTGAACACTCTTTAGTGTGTTTTTTATTGTCTAGGAGCTTGATTGGGTACAGGGGCTGTAATGAAAAGGTACCACATACAGGGACATATCTAGGGTCAATAATTACAAGGACGGTATTCAGAATGTGCTTAAAAGCACTAGCTGATAGGGACATATCTGGGGTCACTACTGGGACTATATTCAGAATGAGCTTAAAAGCACTATAGCCGATAGGGACATATCTTGGGTCATTACAAGGACTGTATTAATTCAGAATGTGCTTAAAAGCATTAGCTGATAGGGACATATCTGGGGTCACTATACTGGGACTATATTCAGAATGAGCTTATATAAAAGCACTAACTGACAGGGACACACCTCTGATCACTACTGGGACTATATTCAGAATGAGCTTAAAAGCACTAACTGACAGGGACACATCTCTGATCACTACTGGGACTGTATTCATTATGTGCTCAAAAGCACTGACAGGGACATAACTGGGGTTACTTTCCATGTATACAACGACTGTATTTTAAGCCAGAAATACTGTCAGGAACGTAATTTGGGTCACAAATGATGTACATGAACTCTAATATTAGGAGCTTAGAAGCACTGAAGGGCCATACGCCAAACAGCTACTCATGCACATCGACGGTATTTAGAAGGCGCCCAGAAATATTGTCAGGACCATACTCACTAGGGTCACTTATGATGTACGTGCATGGACTGTATCTAGAGGGAGCTAGCTCAGAAAAACTGTTAAGGACATCATACATCTGATCCATGTATACAGCGACTGTATTTAAAAGAAGTTCAGAAATACTACCGTCAGTGGACATTATTTGGGTCACTAATGACGTCACTATATAGGTCAATTTTATCTCAATATAATTTTTGCCAACATCTACATTATCATACCCTGAGAGCAATTAACGAGCTTTGCTCTTACCTTTAATAAGGGTTAATCTCAAAATCGACCACCGATATTTTATTAATAATAATAATAATAATAATAATAATAATAATAATAATAATAATAATAATAATAATAATAATAATAATAAACTTTAATTTATTGGTTCTCCATAAATGGATATATAACTGGTTTAAATGGGGACCTGCATAACTAAATCTAATAACAATAGAACAACACTAAATACAATTAAACATGATAGCACAAAACGGATAGGAGAAACGAAAAGAGATTACAAAGATTTGAAGTAGCTTTTCAGTGCCATTTTAAATTTGAAAAAATTAGTTTCGTGTCTAGAAACTAGGTTGATGTTATGAACGAGAACTGTGGAAAGGACTATATGTATATTGCGGTATTCATGTATGTAGGATAAGAATTCACGATGAGTTAAGATTCAACTACGTTGTATTTCAGTATAAATTTAATGTCAAGCGTCTAATTCGGTCATCACCATGGCTACGAGCATGTATTAATCACACGAAAACAGTAATAGTGACTAAATTATCCAAAACCGACAGTTTGAAGAAAATTATATCTAAAACGTTTTAGTCTGTTATTCTTACTTCATAAAACTAGCGTGACGATACACAATACTCGCTTACAGTTGGAAGGGTTAAAAATGGCGTGAAGTAAAAATGTATATTGCGGTATTCATGTATGTAGGATAAGAATTCACGATGAGTAAAGATTCAACTACGTTGTATTTCAGTATAAATTGAATGTCAAGCGTCTAATTCGGTCATCACCATGGCTACGAGCATGTATTAATCACACGAAAACTGTAATAGTGACTAAATAATCCAAAACCGACAGTTTGAAGAAAATTATATCTAAAACGTTTTATCACTATTTCAAAGAAACAGGACTAAATCTCGACCAAATCCAAAAATTTTCCCCCTATCTCGGCCAGTCTCCACACTACAAACCCCCACCCACCACCCCCGCCTCACCAGTCCGGATCAGTCACCAAATTTGGCTACCGTGGTTTGTTGTGGTATTTGAGAAACCAAAACAGTAGAACAGCCAATCAGAGCACGTTTTTAGTTTATGACGTCACACCTACATGAACGCTAACCGACCCACAACTAAAATCTAAATGGCGCCCGAAATTGTTTACGACTGAGAAGAAGTTTGATCATCTTCTTCATGACAACGGATGTGAGAAACATGCAAATTATTCCATAACTGAAGTATTCTTACGTCAGATCTTCAAATTTCCATTTGTATCTCACTTTGTCTTTGCATGCAACGACATCGTATTTCAGAACGCGATGTATATATCGAGTGAAAGTTTAGTAAGGTTATATGCGTTTATAATATTAAGACATTTTGACATTCTGCTCTTGAAATGGAAACCCACATGAACTGTTTGTATGAAATACGGTTCCGAGTATCTTCTGTTTACGCTTTAGTCTATATTTCCTTTGTACAACAAAACAGTTTAAACTACAAGAAATAGAATGTTTGGGACTGCCTGAAGGTAACCATTTAAAACAAATAAATAATAAATAAATTGTCGTTCTTAGAGATTGTTTTATATTGTATTGTTTTATTCAAGTAACTGATATTGTTTTCTGATTCTCTGTGTGAAAAATTAAGACATTTGTAATCAACACATTTGTAATCACTGTCAGAGTCTGTGGAGCTAGTATCTAATGGTACTTTGACCTTCCTTTATTTTAGCACAAGGGCAATCAGAGTCACGTTATGCTTTCCCCATACAACAGGGACTTTATATGAAGTAAAACTCTTGCCATTTCCTTTCGCCTTAAGTGATCTCTGTGCTATTTTTCTGCATTTGTGACATAGCAACGGCGGGTGTACATCAGGGAGACATAAATTCAGTTTAGATTACAGATGTCATCACATTCAGTCTTCAAAACAGAAGCTTTGACTTTTCTGGAATCGTCACGTACGTTTGATCTACATATTCGACAACGGTCTTCAAGATATTCATAATGTGAGCTTTGACTTTCTGAAAGAGAGCAAGCAGAAACATATTGGTTAAATTAAAACTTAATTAACAGACAAAATATACACATGCCTGCACTGATTCAAGTGTCAAATCTCTATAGCAGAAGTTATACTCTATAGTTCTACATAGTGATATATATATTGCATGTAGCTATTCACGAAATACTCTTGAACAGCTTCATACTAGCTGCGAAGCCAATTGACAAATAAAACACAGCCTTTAGCGACCGATAGAGCGAACTCTTAAACGTAAACATGTAAGGTGCAGTACGCGTATAGATTACTTAGGCAAATTGTATAATCAGAGACAAAATCAAAGCGGCCCACCGTTCTATAGACCGGCCCATGTCGAGACTTCGCACAATGGAAGATGAATATCTTCTGAATTTCTCTATATTTTTTTCGTAGAACCAAAAAAATCATATGGAGAGAACGTAGGCAATGTATTTAGGAAACTGGGGTTTGAAATGTTGCTTTGAAGTACCAATGTGGTTAGTAAATCTACTCACCGTTTGCCATCACTTTGCTTCATCACTCCGGTAACCAGCTGAAACTGTACTCTGAATAATACTCTTCAACATGGTATATGTTAATCTCGCAAAGATATTGATGAAATATCTTCAAAACCCCCAAAACAGAATGTTACAGCGGGTGAAATGAGCCACCGGAATAATGACGTCATAATCCTTTTAGACAACAAACCACGGTAGCCAAATTTGGTGACTGATCCGGACTGCTCACAAATGTCGACCTGTCCTGTCCAAACTGCCTGCACAATATGACAGAGACCAACCATCATTTCTTAGAGGCAGTTGCTCAGTTACAAAATAATGTTCATTCATTAATTGCAAAGGTGGCATTATTTGTCTTTTTAATTCTAAGAAAGCTGGGCGTATTTGTCTTTTTAAGTCCAAGAAAGAGCTTGGCTGGAGGTGGAGCCGCAGGAGCAGGAGCAGATAGAATACGATATAGACTATTAGTATCCAGCACACGTTGACTTGGCCCTGGCTTAAGGCGGTAGGGACTCAGTGTACCAGCGAACAGCGCCGCTAGCTAGATGTTTTGTAACATTTTGTAACTTTACTTTGATCAATGAGTGGCTGACTTGATGGTTTTTGTACCAGCTATTTTGGGATTCCAACTAGTTCTAGAGCATGTGTGTGTGCTCGTTCAATGTGTTTTGGAGGTCGCTGCTCGCCTATTCGTGGTGGTGCACTGCGCGCTCTCTCTCGTCCATAAGTACAAAAGTCAGCTACTTTTCCCAACATTTTACATCGCACTTTCATCAATATTCATTGAAGCGTGAATACAATATTGCATTTTATGTTGTTTTATAGTTTTCTTTAACATCCCAGGCCTTAGCATATGCTCAGTTGTTGCTGCTCTAAGGTTAAGAGAAAAAACTGCTGCTCACAAGTTAAAGTTACCATTACCATCATCATACAACATTATTACTCTAAGGTTAAAACCGCTGCTCACCAGTTAAAGTTACCATTACCATCATTATATAACATTATTTACAAATGAAAAACGAGATACCCGTCCATGCTAAATAAGTGTGTTGTTGATTTAATAATATAATAATAATAATAAAGCTTTATTAATTCTTGAATGGCAAATAAAATTTGAAAAACTCAAGATTAAAAGAAATAAGATTTAAATATATACTACAATAAGAAGGCTAATTATTTACATTTATAAAAGTGACTATTAAAAAGTGAAAAATTATGTACATTATTTGGAAACTAAAATCACTTGTCATGGAGAAGCATCCCATTTTTTAATGGCGTATGGGATAAAACTGTTTTGGAAACGTTTTGTTCTACATTTTAAAAGAGGAATTTTCCTTAGGTTCCGTAGAGAATAAACTGATTCTGATATCTTAGGTAAAATGTCGTAAAGTTTGTCATCAGGACGTCTTATGGTTTTATAAAATCGGCGACATAGCTCCTCTCTGCGCACTTGAAGAGTAGGTATTCTCAGGTGAGCAAGCCGCTCAAGATAGGAAAGTTCAGGAAGCATGATCTTTGTAGCACGTTTCTGGATTTGTTCAAGTTCGTCAGATAGAGCATTGGTCAGTGAAGAGTGCCACACAGGACACGCGTATTCAATAACAGGTCGAACAAAACAGCAGTAGACGGAACAGAGTTCTTTAGGAAGTACACCACTCCGCTTCAAACACCGTAGAGCATAGAGACGCTTGCTTGCTTTGCTGCAGATAGTTCTTACATGCAAGTCCCATTTAAGATCAGATTGAATCCAGATTCCGAGGAGTTTGGTTGATTGGACACAGTCCAGTGGGACATTGTTGATTGTTAAAGGCTGTAAGACAGGTCGAGATTTAGCGAAACAGATGTCAAGCTCTTTGGTCTTCTTGGTGTTGATTCGCATATTATTGTTAACAATCCATTGATTAGTTGTATCCAGATGCGTCTGAAGGTTAGATGAAGCACATGAAGGGGATGTTACCTCGAATACTGTGCAATCGTCGATGTATTTGTAGATGGGGGCAGCTGTGGTAAGGTCGTTAATCATGACTAAGAAGAACAAAGGTCCAAGCTTTGTTCCTTGAGGTACTCCAGCCGTGATAGGGCGCCATTCTGATTTGTCTTGGCCGATTCATTTAATGCAGTAGGGGTTTGTACTCGTTAACGGAGTATAATAGAGTTCAATAATGATTTCGAAAGTTTGTTTTCTGACTAATAAAAAAGAACAGTATAATAATATGAATAATAATAATAAACTTTATTATATGGCATCAAAATTCCGCGCGCTCTGATTGGCTAATCGGCTCTCGCGAGAGGGCCGTAATTTTCCTGTAACGACCATGCACGGGCAATACAAGATTTTTTCCGGACCGGCGTCGTGAAATCATTTTTTTTTTTTCAAATTTGTGTTATGGCAAAAAGCAGGTGAAACGTTTGTACGATCCTGAATTGTCCAAAACATTGATAGAATGCGATAATATAAACAAAAACCGACTGAGAGAAAATTAAGTGGCGAGCATAATTGGTTGTTTTTGCAAACATTTTGACAAGCAAATGTTGAGAAAATCAAATCAATATAATTACAAAAACTCACGAGAGAATACACAAAAGGTTGTGAGAATACACAAAAGCTTTTTTTTTAATTCTCTAAAGAACATAAAGCTCGTTCACATACCTCAATGATAGTTGAAAAGTATACTTTTAGTTTTTATCTTTCTTTCGGTAAACAACACGGCGGTGATCGAGTTGAGCTGTTTTTGTTGAGATATGCCGTTGCTTTTCAGTCACTTTTAAAAAACTGTAAAACTCACGATAGGTTTGTTAACAAAGTTAACAACGTTCTTGAAGTGAGGAAGTTTTCATGTCTTTCTTTTTGTGCATACAAAAGGTTAAACAATCTTGAAAAAGGTCGAATTGCTTGATTCAAAGACCTGTCAGCGATCCTAGTGCTTTCAACTTTCATCTTCTTCATAAAGTACGACACAGACAAATTAATTCCTTCAATAGTTGTCGGTGACTTCGTTTCTTATCATTTATCGAAAAATAAGCTTCAGTAAGCTTTTTTCTTGATGCAAACGTCCACAAGACCGACGAATTAATACAACTCGTTTCAATATCCATCGTGGTTCACTTGCTCGTGTAAAACTTGTAAAACTTGTCTTTTGTTTCTTGACATTCTTTGATGTTTTAGATATAAGCAAAACCCGTTGTCTTTAGACGATATTTGATTTGAAATGATGAGGAAAGCAGCAGTAAATCTAATAATTTGTCAATAAAATTTCTGTGAGTTTGTTGAGGCAGCCGTACCTAATGCTGAATGAAATTAAAACCGGTTTCTGATCTAGTTTGACAACTCGCTCTTTTTCAGTAAAACTACTGGGAAGCCATTTGAAAGCAACGCGCGTCGTAAAATATCAAAAAAAATATTACTTTCTCTCTCTTTTTAAAATAGCCATATAATAAATAACTTATTAACCTCGTCCGTTCGGTCATTACAGGGAAATCTCAGACCTCGGTCTTTTTTGTACGGACCTCGCTGCGCTCGGTCCGTACTGTCAAGACCTTGGTCTGAGATTTCCCTGTAATGACCTCACTCTCGGTTAATAAGTAGTATTTATTTTACGAGAAAAACACTTTATCCTAGGATAATTTTCAAGTGGCTCTCAAATAAGATTCACAATACAACTATTAAATATAAATATAGATACGGTAATACAATATAGATATAAAAAGGATTAGGTCAGTTAATCATATGATATAAAAGACGAATTGAATATAAAAAAAAACTAGAAGGCTTTTTAATTTGTCTCAGTAATGTTACTAAAGCACACACTCCATCAATTTCGTTACCACAGTCAATTTTACAGTTCAAGTGTAAATTTTATTTTATCGTGAAAACTGGAAAACCAAAGACTCTTTCTATCCACGTCACTTGAAACTAACTTCTCCTTCTTTCTTTCTTTGAGCTGATTATTATAGCAGTTTCTTGTTCGACTTAACTTGATGTTCTTTTGTAATTTGCTAGAAATCTTCTCCATCGACGTCACTCAACAAAGCTTCAGTCTTTTCATTTATTTTGCTTACATGCTGGAAGTTGGCTTAAAAATCATCTGCCCTTTGAAAAAACCTGGCTTGCCCATAGGCAGCCCAACTACTCCTTTCGAGGATTTTTTATTTTTCAATAAAGATTCAATGGAAAAAATTTCCTGTGGCGCGCTTGTAGATTGTGGGGTTCCTGTGGTCAATCCCGCGGGATGGATGGTCAGCAGGGTCAGGTTTTTTGTATACTTGTCTCCCGCGGGATTGACCACAGGAACCAATCTACAAGCGCGCCACAGGAACCCAAAGACTACAAGCGCTCGCCAAACAAAGTAACCAAAATAGTCGCGCGCATTTTTTTCCATTGAATCTTTATTGAAAAATATAAAATCCTCGAAAGGAGTAGTTGGGCTGCCTATGGCTTGCCGACTGAAAAAAAAAACTCAGTCATATTTAATCTGACAGTTAACCTAATATGCATAATGAATCAATGTATCGATACATAGTGCCTTGTATTATGTGAGAAGTGATATTTTGATCAAAAGGGTAACTCATTTATTTCCATGAAAATCTCCATTTAGCTTTACTCGAGTTTGACAAGATTCTGTCGGAAGATTTTAGAAACAGAGACACAAATGAAACGCTTATAGTTTTGGTCAATCACATTCATTCAAATGAAAAAAGGTTTTTATGAATATTTATGAAGAATATTGTGGTATCTCTGCGTTTCAGCGCGAAAGCTAACAAACCAGCAAACAAACGAGGAAGTTTTGACTTACTACGATGGTGGCTTTATATCATTGGCTGTCCTACTTGCAAGTAAAAAATACATGTTACGACAAACACGTACAAACTTTGATGTCTACATCATTTTTGTCTTTACGTTGTTGAGTTCATATCAGACAAAAAAAAATAAGAAAATCTACAGTTGAGTGAATGAAGCTTATTTTAAATTTTCAATTGGCCGAAATTCTTACTCCTCTCGATCCTTAAGCCTTATCCCTTTCCAATCCCCTCTATCCCACCCCCAGGACCGTTATGCACGTTATGTATCCTACACTTTCGCATTATTACTTTCCGATTGGGCCTTCCCTTTCCTCGCTTCATATGTATACGAGTTCATTGCCTCCTAAAATCACTCTCTTTCACTCCGACGAAGGGCTAAAGAGCCCCTTCTACGGTATATACAAATATCATTTTATTGCCTATATAAAGTTGTTGACTGGCAGCTTAAAAACGACAATAGACTGGAAAGCATCTCTTCCTAGTATGCCGGGTACTTTAATTGATTATCTTTCGTGTTGTTTAGATTTTCTTTGTTGTCTAGATAGTCTACATGCAGTTACGATAATTATTTTATTTTACCGAATGGCTTCAAATTTCGAATTGAAGGTTATTCATTCAAGTTGTCTAGTCATGTCATGCTACTTGAATATAACCAAAGTTAATCAAGTGATATCAAGCGTACATACAGATTAAACCACCGAATAAATATCTAATCAATTTCAGAATTGTTTAATTTAGTTAGTACCACAGCTTTTTGATATATATATTTTGAAATCATTCAATTTTGTGCTTTTCTGCTGTCAGAAACTTGATACCCGCCCCTACCCTCTGTGTCTCTTTTTAGTTTATTGGTTTAATGCAGTTTAACTATTGAATGGTTTATACTCGTTAACGGAGAGATAGAGTATAAGAAAAATTAGAAGCCTGAAAAGGGGGAAAAACCAGGAAAGAAAGAGGGACGAAATGGGTATTTTCTGAGAGAATGAAAAACAGCACTAGACCTGGCCAGTCGAATATGCAAACAATGTCATTTTTCTGTTGGCAGTTAGCTTATGCATGATAATGAGTAACAACTAGTCGATGTATCAATTTTCTTTTAAAATACATAGTGACGTGTACTTTGGGAGAAGTTTTATTTTGACCATCAGACTAACTTATCTATTTCCATGAAAATCTCCAAGTTGCTTTATTCGAGTTTGACAGGATTCTGTCGCAAGTTTTGAGAAATTTGGCAGAAGTGAAACGCTCATAGTTTTCAGGTGAATCACATCAATTTTAATGAAAACAAAATAGGATTTAGGATCGCTTGTGAAAACTATTGTGATTTCTCTGCCATCCCGTTTTAGCGCAAGAGTAAACAAACAAGCAAACAAACGAGGACGTTTTGACTTACTACGATGGTGGCTTCAAGTCATTGGCTGAAAAACCTACAAGTAAAAAAACATGTTATTACAAACTACAAAGAAATACGGCCCAAACTGTGATTTCTACATCATTTTTGTCTCGACATTGTTGAGTTCACATCAGAAAAAGTAAGGCAATCTGTAGATGAGTGAAATGAAGTTTTTGGTGTTGGTTTTGATGTTTGTAGGTCTGTTGATGGTCCAACAAGGACAGTCAGCCGTGAAAAAAGCCAATCCTGTGGTCTACAACTGTAACTGTGGCACCTATTCCAAAGTTTTGCTATCGTACATTAAAACTCTGCTCTCTGAACTGAAGAAAATCAAAGGACAAGGAATTCTAACTCACAACTGCCCTAAAGGTAAGCTGTTCCACGGGATCTGATAGTCTTGTTCAACTGTTTTTATCACTCGGCCTGTCGTCGATCGATACTGAAGTATTTTGTTCGTTTTTTTTTTTTTTTTTTTTTTTTTATTAAGCAAGAGAATATTATAATTGCTTCAAGTAAATCAGATTTTACTTGCATGATAACGGTTTTTGTTCTTTCTATTTTCATTCATTCATTAAGTTATTTGCTCACTCGTTTGATTGTTTTTTCGATGGTTTTGTTGTTTTTTATTTTTAGAGCGTCTCTTTTATAAAGGCATATTATTTGTCCCTACAACAGAGTACGAACTAGTAAATTTTCTCCAGAGATATCGCGCCTCGTGTTGTAAAAATATCTATAAATGCTAACCCATTTTATATGATATCGGTATTTTTAAAGGTTTATTTATCGCGTTTTCTAGTGCCTAAGAACTGTGCTCATGTGCTTAAATGTGGTGGTAAGCAAAGCGGTGTGTATTCTATTGATCCTGATGGTAAAGGTCCATTTAAGGTAACAAATATTTATGAAAATAGCTACAATTGTTGCCAGAAAGCTCTAGAAGTAGTTAGCAAGGTGCTACTATTTCATTTATAATATATTGAAAAACAAATCAATCCCGCTTCACCATGCACACATTATGTTTTTTTTTTTTTTAAATCAACGTTTTATCAATATTTTTAAGGTGTACTGTGATCAAAAGACTAATGGAGGAGGATGGACAGTTTTCCAGAAAAGAAAAGACGGTTCTGTAGACTTTTACCGAGGATGGAACGATTACAAGAACGGCTTTGGAAATCTTAAGGGCGAGTTCTGGCTCGGTCTTGATAAGATCTTCCGAGTAACCCACCAAGCTCGTAACCGTCTTCGTGTTGAGCTGGAAGATACTAAAGGCAAAAGCGCGTATGCTGAGTACGACTACTTTGCCGTGGCCAGTGAAAGAAGCAAATACAAGCTGAGCCTTGGTACTTACTCAGGTAATAAATTAATATATATGATCTATACTATGACATAAGTTGATTTGATTAATTATGGTTAATATTGTATACAGAGTAAATAGATTATTAACTCTGTTGTATATTAGTATTATTATCATTAACATTAAATCATGGCCTTTACCGTCATCACTCAGTGGAGATCATCAAATAATTACTGAATATCGAAAACATTATGTCCATCTAGTTATCATTGATTATATATATTAATTGTGTGGTGGTGTTGTGTTGTGTTTGATGGGAAATTGCTGCCAGTGTAAACTTCTGGTCAATAATTTAAAGAAATAGAATTTAAAATGTAGACATCTTTGATCGTTCATATGGTTTAACACTTTTCCTTCCAGGTACTGCCGGTGATTCGCTCAGTGGTCATAGAGGGGCGCCTTTCTCCACTAAAGATCGTGACAATGACAGCTGGAGCAGTAACTGTGCTACAGCGTACAAGGGTGCCTGGTGGTACCATTCAGGCTGTCATAACTCTAACCTTAACGCCCTGTACCATCATGGCGCACACAAGTCCCATGCTGACGGAGTGAACTGGTCCACCTGGAAAGGCTTCAAGTACTCCGCTAAAAGAGCTGAGATGAAGATCAGACCTGTCTAAAGGTCGCAGCCTCGTTGTACTCAAGAAAAAGTACAAAATAAACATGATTTAAACACTATTTAGTGTGTTTTTATTGTCCAGGAGCTTAATTGGATACAGGGGCTGTAAATTAAAGGTGCTTAGAAGTACATATCTAGGGTCAATATTTACAAGGACTGTATTCAGAATGTGCTTAAAAGCATAACTGATAGGGACATATCTGGGGTCATTACAAGGACTGTATTCAGAGTGTGCTAAAAAGCACTAACTGATAGGGACTTGTCTGGGGTCACTAATGGGACTATATTCAGAATGAGCTTAAAAGCACTAAGCTGATAGGGACATATCTGGGGTCACTACTGGGACTTTATTTAGAATGAGCTTAAAAGCATTATAGCTGATAGGGACATGTCTGGGGTCACTAATGGGACTATATTCAGAATGAGCTTAAAAGCACTATAGCTGATAGGGACATGTCTGGGGTCACTACTGGGACTTTATTTAGAATGAGCTTAAAAGCACTATAGCTGATAGGGACATATCTGGGGTCACTACTGGGACTTTATTTAGAATGAGCTTAAAAGCAATAGCTGATAGGGACATATATCTGATCACTACTGGGACAAGATCACTACTGGGACAATATTTATTATGTGCTCAAAAGCACTGACAGGGGCATAACTGGGGTTACTACTGGGACTATATTCAGAATGAGCTTAAAAGCACTAACTGACAGGGACATATCTCTGATCACTACTGGGACAATATTCATTATGTGCTCAAAAGCACTGACAGGGGCATAACTAGGGTTACTTTCCATGTATATAGCGACTGTATTTTAAAAGGAGCCTAGAAATACTGTCAGGAACGTAATTTGGGTCACAAATGATGTACATGAACTCTAATATTAGGAGCTTAGAAGCACTGAAGGGCCATACGCCAAACAGCTACTCATGCATATCGACGGTAGTTAGAAGGCGCCCAGAAATATTGTCAGGACCATACTCACTGGGGTCACTTATGATGTACGTGCATGGACTGTATCTAGAGGGAGCTAGCTCAGAAAAACTGTTAAGGACATCATACATCTGATCCATGTATAGAGCGACTGTATTTAAAAGAAGTTCAGAAATACTACCGTCAGGGGCATTATTTGGGTCACTAATGACGTCACCATTCAGGTCAATTTTATCTCAATATAATTTTTGCCAAAATCTACATTATCATACCCAGAGAGCAATTGACAAGCTTTGCTCTTACCCTTAATAAGGATAAATCTTAATTAAATAACATTAGAAATATTTAGCATATAGTATATTTAGCGTTAGTTACATTGTAGCTGAAAAGCCTTTGAAAGGAGCTCAATAAAGTTTGTATGTAAATCTCAAAATCGACCGCCGATATTTTATTAATAATGATAATGATAATGATAATGATAATGATAATGATAATGATAATGATAATGATAATGATAATGATAATGATAATGATAATGATAATGATAATGATAATGATAATGATAATGATAATGATAATGATAATGATAATGATAATGATAATGATAATGATAATGATAATAATAATAATAATAATAATAATAATAATAAAAATAAAAATAAAAATAAACTTTATTTATTCTCCATATATGGGTTTTAAGAACCATTTACATGCATAAACAACTATTCAGAATAATAATAAATTGCCCAATTCAGCATAACTGGTTTAAATGGGGACCTGCATAACTAAATCTAATAACAATACACCAACACTAAATACAATTAAACATGGTAGCACAAAACGGATAGGAGAAACGAAAAGAGATTACAAAGATTTGAAGTGGCTTTTCAGTGCCAGTTTAAATTTGAAAACATTAGTTTCGTGTCTAGAAACTAGGTTGATGTTATGAACGAGAACTGTGGAAAGGACTATATGTATATTGCGGTATTCATGTATGTAGGATAAGAATTCACGATGAGTTAAGATTCAACTACGTTGTATTTCAGTATAAATTGAATGTCAAGCGTCTAATTCGGTCATCACCATGGCTACGAGCATGTATTTATCACACGAAAACAGTAATAGTAAATAATCCAAAACCGACAGTTTGAAGAAAATTATATCTAAAACGTTTTATCACTATTTCAAAGAAACAGGACTAAATCTCGGCCAAATCCAAAATACTCCCCTAACCCAGTCTCCATACTACAAACCCCCACTCAACAACCCCGCCTCACAAATGTCGACCTGTCCTGTCCAAACTGCCTGCACAATAAGACAACCATCAACCTTTCTTAGAGGCTAGGGTATCGCTCAGTTACAAATTAAATAATGTCCATTCGTGAATTGCAAAGGTGGCATTGAAGTTTTTTTTATAACTACAAATGTCCGGGCAACAATTTGATTTTTCAACATGATTTGTCTTTTTAAGTCCAAGAAAGCTAGGCGTATTTGTCTTTTTAAGTCCAAGAAAGCTTGGCTGGAGGTGGAGCCGCAGGAGCAGGAGCAGATAGAATACGATATAAACTATTAGTATCCAGCACACGTTGACTTGGCCCTGGCTTAAGGCGGTAGGGACTCAGTGTACCAGCGAATTCCTCTACAGCGCCGCTAGCTAGCTGTCTCTCCTTTTCTCGCCATTTTGTAACTTTACTTTGATCAATGAGTGGCTGACTTGATGGTTTTTGTACCAGCCATTTGGGTATTCCAACTAGTTCTAGAGCATGTGTGTGTGCTCGTTCGATGTGTTTTGGAGGTCGCTGCTCGCCTATTCGTGGTGGTGCACTGCGCGCTCTCTCTCGTCCATAAGTACAAAAGTCAGCTACTTTTTCCCACATTTTACATCGCACTTCCAGTACTTTCGATGGTTTCGTGTGAATCCCAGGTCTAAAGGAGTACTCCTTAAGATAAGGAACTCTAAAGTTCTTATTCCACTGTCTGAGCTTCAAAGATGGTGGCGGAGTTACAGCTCTTGTTTCGTCGTTCTTATTTAATGAAGTTTTCAGTCTGCGAAAACGCAAATGTGTGACATTAATACGATTCGATTTAAAGTTTTCAATAGTGTTCTCTTGAGTTTTTGCCATAATCACACTTTGTTTTAGTCTCTCGTGGAAGCTTTTTGCGATGAGTTTTTGTTGACTCTCAATATTCATCACTTTGACGTTAATTTGTTTGTCCAACCGCTCGAAATGTTTGTGGAGTTCACGTTGTTCCATCACATTTGCTCCAAGTTTACCAGTTTTCAGCTTGCTCTTGTCACCCATGTTGAAAGACAAAATGCGAATGGTAAGCTTAAACACTCATACAGAGTAAATAGAAAAACTGTAAGAGTCGATTAAGCTCTTGAAGATGAGTAAGTGTCGCCTTAGGTGAAGTATTCGTTTACATAGGAGATTTTTATCTGGTTGAATTGTTTACCTTTTGGCCGGTTTGTTTCCATGAAAACTCAATCAATCACATTCACAATTACTGGAGAAGTTTTATTCATTTTATATCCATTCTTAAATTCATCCAATCATTCGCTAGTTTGATGGCAAAATTAACACCATTAGCATGTACACGATATGCAAATACTGTAGAAACGAACAGGTGAAAACATATTGAATTTGGAGAAGTTCCTGAACCCAGCCGAGCTATCACAATTCAAGTTAACGCAATTGAAAACATTCTAGAATTTGAATTGAAATGTTCAAATAATACTGTATGTGGCGCCACATGATGCTTTTTAAAGCAGTTTACTTTTTTAAAGAAAACCATCTTCGGAAGTTTCTGGATATAAAGTATGACGTCATTGTTAATAAATTTTCTCTTTTCGCTCATTGTTTGTTTTAAGAATATCATTATTAACTTTTCCTTTCAAAAACATCATGCAAAAACAATATAATCATGTTCTTAATTCCTTTGGTCTTTTTCGCTTTTTTTAAGTTATATAACATTTATAGATTTTTGTCATTAAGTTTTTCACTTTCTTTTAAAAGACATAATGCAAAAACAATATCATAATATAATGTTCCTCAGTAATTTATTTTGTCTCTTCCTCTTTTTTATGTTTTTTTTTAAACATTTATAGATTATTTTCATTAAGATTTTCACTTTTATTTTCAAGACATAATGCAAAAACAATACCATGATGGTCATGTTCCTCAGTAATTTATTTTGTCTCTTCCTCTTTTTTATGTTTTTTTTTAACATTTATAGATTATTTTCATTAAGTTTTTCACTTTTATTTTCAAGACATAATGCAAAAACAATACCATCATGTTCCTCAATAATTTATTTTGTCTCTTCCTCTTTTTTATGTTTTTTTTTTTTTAACATTTATAGATTATTTTCATTAAGTTTTTCACTTTTCTTTTCAAGATATAATGCAAAAACACTGAATATCAAAATGTTCCTTGTTACTTTCGTCCTTTCATGTTTTTTTTAAGGTCATATAATACTAAGGTTTCTGGGTTATTGCATTCTTTGTTTTAAGAATATCATTTTTCACTTTTCTTTTCAAGACATAATTCCAAAACAATATGATCATGTTCCTGATTCCTTTCGTCTCTTCCTCTGTTTTTTTTTTAAGTTATATAACATTAATAGATTATTGTCATTATCGGTTTTTATGTCAGATTTTTAGAACAAAATGTGTCATGCAGTTTAAACTTTCTCGTTAGTGCTTTTCTCGATAGTCGTTCTTTCTACGATTACATGTAACAATCTCTTTTATTTCAATTACAAGTACTATTTTTTTTGCTTTAACACACATCAAACCATACTCAACATCTTATTGATTTCTTCTTTATCTTTATAACTTTACAAATAAAATAATTTCATATTTTAAATGACTTAATTCAAGTTTAATTATTTGTCTTTATATACGATGACATTGCTTTACCGAATTTTTAAAAGTTAAATTTTTATTTTGGCCACTCAAATATACTGATGTCACCTAAAAAAAAACTAAATTATAAAACCTTCTGACCAGTCTTGAGTTCGAAAGTGGCTATGGGATTTCTATCGATATATAGAGGATATAACATGGGTGTGCGGAGATACGGATTTTATCTTCACGTGTTCAATTGATCATATCTCACTCGACGAAACATACTGAACAAATTAGATATCTCACTCGTTCGCGATAAAATCCGTATCTCAAAGCGCCTATATGTAATTTTCTGTTTATTATATAAACTCATAACAAATGAAATTAAAAAAGTTTTATCAAAATATGCATCAAAAATTATTTAAAATCTAGAAAATGCACGTATCCATATTCATGCGAAGATATCACTTTTTCGCGCGGGAGATCACCTGATATTTCACTGAAGTTTATATGATAAAATTGAGTCCCATGATCCTTTGCAAGATTAGGCTTCATGCTTTTTTTAGCGACATCGTATTTAAATGGAACTAGTAGTTTCTTTATTATCAATTGCGAGCCGGTCAATTTGTAGGAATAGTCTCCCATTAATTTTGTACGTTTTTGCTATTGTTTGATTTAGCAATTTTTATTTACGTTCAAAATTAAATTGAGTTACAATTTGCATTAGACCCTGGGTTCCAGAGGCTCGAGAGCAGTATGAATGATTGACTGTTTGGACATATCTTAGCCAATTTACAATGAATCTTCATGAAACTTGGCCAGTGAATGTCTTTTGTAAATTGAAGACTCTTTGTTGCCACGGAAACTGAGTCACGTGACTGCTAGGTCGCCATCTTGGATTTTTAAATGAGCCGCTTGAGAACGTTCTGTAACACCTTCAAAAGTCATGAAAATGTGCATAAATATTGATATATATATAACATCTATATAGATCTAATTGGATATCTTGGTAATTAGTTTTACTTCATTTTTTTATAATTTTCTTGATGTTTTTGAAAAAATTAAGAAAAATTATGGCAACAGGCATGTGGAAATTATACTTGCTTTTGTGAATTACCACTAATGGCTGAGTTTTGTTGATGTAACTGAAAGTCTAACAGATATATGATTAAATAACTGATTTTCAAATATTTCCAAAAAAAGCCATGCCTCTGAGGATAGATAGGAATCAAATTAATACATACATTTTACACATCTTTTAACGTCTTATATTTAATGACAAAATATCATATTGGCGTTTTATAACTTGCTAATACTAGCGAATTGTTTTATCACGTTCATTAGCAAAAAAAAAAAAATCTTCTTTATTTAGGTTACCATTTATCCGCGTTTCCTTATAAATATCAGGGCAGTCACTGATACTGCAATCTTGGACAAAACGAATATTTCACACATGTTGGTGTTTCACTAAAGAAATAGAGCAGTTTTCGTATGACTGTGAAAAGTTCAGTGCCGTGTGCGTGCCTTGCCGCAACCATGATGTTTCTAGAATTTTAGCGTGCCTTGCCGTGCCTTGCCGTGCCTTAACCGTGTAAAGGCGCTGTTACACTGTGCAATTTTCTCAGCAACTTGTCTCTCAATGCCGTTGCAACACAAGTTGCTGAAGAATTCCACAGTGTAACAGTGGCTGTCTCGCAATTTTTTTGTTGCAGACAGCGTTGCACAAAGTAGAGATCAATTCTACTTTTCGCAACGGATCTCAGCAACTTGCAACGTCAGTGCACGGTGTATAACCCCTTCGGCAACTTGTGTCTCAATTTTAAAGCATTTCTTTTCAAGAACGCATGCGCCCATTTTCAGAGTCCCCCAGAGCACCATGAATTGTGAAAAATCATTGCAAGTTGCCGAGATCGCTTTGCAGTGTATCACTTCGATTCACCCCGGCAACTTGCAACGCAACATTTTCAAGCATTGCGAGACAAGTTGCTGAGAAAATTGCATAGTGTAACAGCGCCTTAATTGAATGTTTCATAGTCATACGAAATCTGCCCTAAGGTTGAAAGGGGTGGAATATATATATGCGTATTGTGCTGGGTTTTTTTTCCATTCCCAGTCGATAATAAAAGTTTGCAACCATTTCCGTCCAAACTTGAAAATCTTTGGAGAAATGATTGAATCACCAATTATTTATACTCTGGGAATTTTTTACAAACTACTTGTTCTGATGGACGACAGGTTTTGGACTCATTATCAAATGATTTGCCTTCTTGACAAGACTGGTACTTCGTCCACCCGGTTATGCATTCAATATATCCTCTGCATGATATGGGGGTTGGATACTGGCCGTCAGGCTTGTTCGAGCAGAACTGGTAGCCAGAAACTAAAATAATAAACGGTTTATGTGATTGACATTATTCTTTTGAACAGTATAGTCATACTACTAGTAGTAGTGGTATTAGTAGTAGCAATAGTAGTAAGTAAGCAAGTAAGAAAGTAGGCAAGAAAGCAAGAAAGCAAGCAAGCAAGTAAGCAAGTAAGCAAATGAGTAAGCAAATGAGTAAGCAAGTAAGCAAATGAGTAAGCAAGTAAGCAAGTAAGCAAGTAAGCAAGTAAGCAAGTAAGCAAGTAAGCAAGTAAGCAAGTAAGCAAGTAAGCAAATGAGTAAGCAAGTAAGTAAATGAGTAAGCAAGTAAGCAAGTAAGCAAATGAGTATAAGTATTACTCACGTGATACATCGCAGCTTTGTGGGCAATTGTTAAGCATCCAGGACCAGTTACTGCTACATTTCCCCTGAGCAGACCATGCAGGACACTCACTCTCTTTATCATATACTGGAAATGGAGACATTAAAATAACATTTAGTGCTGAAAATACTGGCTACAAAATGAATTTGCCTGAATGAAAAAGGACGTGTGTCACGCGCGTTCGCCCCTCTCGCTTAACTCAAATATCTTTGTAACTATGATTCCCAGAAATGGAGAGAGCACCTTGATATTAGTAAAAGTGCAAAGTTTTAGCTTAAAATGCACAATACAGGAGAAAGTGCAGTAAATATGAATTCAAGTAATTTCTTAAGATTCGTTTGGACAGGAATCGGATCTTGGTTTGAAAAATTCGTTGGATTACAAGCTCGTGCCATCCAACAAGACGTTTTTTTCAAAACCGGTTTTTCCCGCCTACGTCACCAGCATTAATTTGTGAATTTTCGTTGACATTTGACCTCACGCATGCTCAACAGGGTAATTATTGGGAGTCGGCAGAGCCATTTTTCTCCCGCTTTTCGGCGGGGGAGAAAGGTGGCTCTGTTCGCAGAGTAAGTGATTATCAATTTGGCAAGCCTTTATCAGCTAAAATCACTGGACATCACATAACATGCCACTGATTTAGAGCCGCCATTTCATTGTGGTTGCGATACACAATTTTTTTTCTTGCTCCATCATAACTTTTCAATCTGTCAACAGTCTCGACAATAGATAACTATAATATAGGCGTCTTTAGTTTACCTTTACAAAGACCACAACTTCGCCTACAGTTAACCAACATTTTGTCAGGTTTCATACCACACTCTCCTTGTAAAGCCTTTTCTGGGCAGGACTCAAACAGATCTTGACATGCTGCAAAGACAGTAGATCGTTATACTTTTTAATTAAAGTGAACATGACGCATTTCATGATATTTTGCGAATCTGTTGTACATGAGGTATATAATAAGTGTACTTAATTTTTTTTGATGTCGACCTCTCCTTTCTGAGATATAAACATTTGAAATCTGTGTCCATTCCTTACACAAATCATTCAATATTCCCCTTCACAGTTCCCCACACCATCTTGAAAGGTAGTCGGGCCTTTTCATCGAAGCGAGACGAACGTTGAGCTTGCAATGATAGACCTTTTAACACATTGCGGACAATTATTCAAGTGTCTCTATCATTGATATGTATACAGATACTAGTAAACAATACGAGAGATATGAGATATGTATATAGAAAACATAACCACAATGTCTCATAGAAAGAGTCATGCAGTTGAGTCATTTGATTGGCTGTATTTTCTATGGTGCATGATAAATATAAGGATATACATAGAATTCATATTATCGAGGTTGGGGGATCTATTTTTACCTTTACATTGGTTGCAGCTTGTTTTGCAGTTCTTCAACATCCACTCTTTGTTCTTTTCACATTCCATCTCACTAGCCCATAGTGGACACTGGCCATTTTGATCTGTACAACTTGATTCTGATTGAAAATATTTACTTTGTATTAGCTTCTTTATTAAAATGTTTTTTGTATAACTGTGACGTAAATTGACAATTCTTTTTGGATAAGGACGTAAAACCAGAGGTCCCGTCTGCTTTCACTAAAATTCTACATAAGGTGGACGTAAAAAATCCTGTTGTGTTGTGCGCAAAGAGAAGGGGCTCGTCTCCCGACACAATAGTCAGGTCTTAGATACTACAGGGCCCACTGTTAATAAGCGGTATATACGTTGTTGTAGTGTACCTGCCTTCGTATGAAAACATAATAAAACAAATACTGTATAAGGTATCGTTTGATGCCTTTGATAACTAGAGATGTAATACTAGTTTACGTCGAGATATGGGGAGTCGCTGTTTTAATTGGTTAAATTTCTCTATAGCCAATGGCTATTATTTCAGTACGCCATGTCTATGCTGGAACTCGGCCTTGACCACAGCGATGAGAAGCAAAATGCTTAACCACGATGACATCTTTTCCACCCTGATTCTTCACAATGCAACGTGTCACAAAGAAAGCGATAATGTAGATACTACTATACTCTATTCTATATATTCAATAGCTCAGTAATGCTGATACTTCAACAGAGTAAGGGGGCGTTTATTAGTGTATGGGGGAAGGGGTCGGCAATATTGCGGGGGGGGGGTCACGTTATTTTCGGAAACTATATAGGGGGGTTGCTAAAAATTGTATGCTGTTTTATAGGAGTTTAGTAAAAATATAGGGGGGTATGATATGTTTGCCAACCAGGAAGGGGGGGGGGTGGGGGGGGGGGGGGTTGGGTAATATTTGGAAAAGACAACCCCTTTCCAAAAGATGGTTCAAACCACGCCACACTGGGTGGATTCTTCACTAGACTCAGAATTGCGGTGATAGTTTGAGTATATTCAATTAATGAGTATATTTTACCTACCAGAAGGAGAAGGAGCAGGAACTGGGGCAGGAGGTTCAGGAGCAGGTCCAGGACCAGGACCAGGAGAAGGGCCAGGAACAGGAACAGGAGCTGGTATTGGTACAGGTGTTTCTACTTCAGGGCTTACAGGAGCTGGGGCAGTAGTGGGTTTCAAGGGCGGTGTACCTGAAGCATCCACTGGAAAAACAAGATGTAAACAATACGAGTCCCTTCATTAAAAAGCACGATACGTTGATATACATGCACTGTGGTATACTGTATGCAAAGACTTTGGTATAGATAGTCTCTTTCCTCAGGTCCGTAGTACTCAAGTATTCAAGGATGTCCTAGAACTTCTCCATGAACCTCAACATGCAGCATGGAATCAATGAGCAACGTAGGAGATTTTTGGTGATACGATAACCCCCCCCCCCCCCCCCCCCCCAATTGTAAATTGTAATTCGAAGGACTTTCATGAGCAATAGTAAAACTACTTCAGTGATACTCGCCACAAATGCCACAGCTTGCAGGGCACTTATCCTGCATGTAGGATTGATCACATCGTCTTCCTTTGTTTAAGAAATCTTTACATTGAAACTTTGACATGTCTTCGCATTTTTCTACACATGAAAAAACAAATGAGTAATTTAAATGGAGGAATGAAAAACAAATGAATGAATGAATGTAGCGAACGAACGAACGAATGAATGAATGAATGAATGAATGAATGAATGAAGGAAGGAAGGAAGGAAGGAAGGAAGGAATGAATGGATGAATGAATGAATGAATGAATGCATGAGTAAATGAAAGAACAAATGAATGAATGAATGAATGAATGCACTAAAGAACGAACGAATAAATGCATGAATGCATGAGTGAATGAATGAATGTATGAGTGATTGAGTAAATGACAGAACAAGTGGATGAGCGAATGAATGAATGCATAACTAAATGCATGAATGACCAAATGAATTGACCTCTTACCCGAACAATCAGGTGGTCTATAGCCCGTTGGACATTTACAGATACAGCGACTTTTATCAAGAGTACCTCTCTTGCATTGAAGTGGACATTCTGTTCAACACAAAGAAATACAACTATAAATTGCCATAAAGTACATTTTATGATTCCTATATTTATGTAGTATATATTGATGCCGATGATAATTACCACAAAGATTGCACATTTTAGGACAGAATTTTGTCATTTTCTCTACGTCTACTGTACACATGTCCTTGGTAAGTGTTTTACCACACTGCAGGCTGTGGTCTTTGCAGTCTCCTGGCAAACGGGAATGAAAAGGATAACATATCAGTTTAAATATAATGCTCCACACAAACATGCAGCCAGCAAGCAAACCAATTATTAAACAAGCAAGCAAGCAAGCAAGCAAGCAAGCAAGCAAGCAAGCAAGCAAGCAAGCAAGCAAGCAAGCAAGCAAGCAAGCAAGCAAGCCAGCCAGCCAGCCAGCCAGCCAGCCAGCCAGCCAGCCAGCCAGCCAGCAAGCAAGCAAGCAAGCAAGCAAGCAAGCAAGCAAGCAAGCAAGCAAGCAAGCAAGCAAGCAAGCAAGCAAGCAAGCAAGCAAGCAAGCAAGCAAGCAAGCAAGCAAGCAAGCAAGCAAGCAAGCAAGCAAGCAAGCAAGCAAGCAAGCAAGCAAGCAAGCAAGCAAGCAAGCAAGCAAGCAAGCAAGCAAGCAAGCAAGCAAGCAAGCAAGCAAGCAAGCAAGCAAGCAAGCAAGCAAGCAAGCAAGCAAGCAAGCAAGCAAGCAAGCAAGCAAGCAAGCAAGCAAGCAAGCAAGCAAGCAAGCAAGCAAGCAAGCAAGCAAGCAAGCAAGCAAGCAAGCAAGCAAGCAAGCAAGCAAGCAAGCAAGCAAGCAAGCAAGCAAGCAAGCAAGCAAGCAAGCAAGCAAGCAAGCAAGCAAGCAAGCAAGCAAGCAAGCAAGCAAGCAAGCAAGCAAGCAAGCAAGCAAGCAAGCAAGCAAGCAAGCAAGCAAGCAAGCAAGCAAGCAAGCAAGCAAGCAAGCAAGCAAGCCAGCCAGCCAGCAAGCAAGCAAGCCAGCCAGCCAGCAAGCAAGCAAGCAAGCCAGCCAGCCAGCCAGCCAGCCAGCCAGCCAGCCAGCCAGCCAGCCAGCCAGCCAGCCAGCCAGCCAGCCAGCCAGCCAGCCAGCCAGCCAGCCAACCAAACAACCAACTAAAACCAACCAAAACCAACACAACTTAAGCCACTTACTGCAAAGGTTTTTGTAGCACCAGCCATAGCCTGAAGAACATTTAGAGCAAGGCGTTCCCAACTTGTATGGATATTCCCCAATAAAATTACCTCTAGAAAACAAAATTAATTGGTCTTTATAAGAGCACCTTCCTTCTCTCAAATCGTTGGCGTAATAAAAGCTACAATCCCTCATGCATTTATTTTCTTGTTATCGATTTTGTTTGATCGTGTATATGACCATAACAAGCTGTTGCGCACTGGTAGATGGGAAAACAATTATTTCCGTCATTACCAAACGTGCAATAAATCTCAACTTATGTTCATATTACCAACATCTTTTGCAGTCTTCAGAGTATGGACAGTAGCTTCGACTGCTGCCAGCATTTTTGATCGAAATAGTATACACTGAAGCCTGCAAAGGATATTGGTATTTCTTCTCTTGTTATTGATTTATTCATAGCATATTTTGGTTGTACGTGTTTGTGTTATATGAACATATCAATTTGCTGCAGTGGTGAATGATGAAACAAATATTTCTTTAAAAACCGTGAAATAAATAACAAATTATGTTCATATTACCGACATCCTTTGCAAGCTTCAGAGTGCGGACTATACCTTTGATTGCGACAACGATTTTTGAAATGACTGTATACATTAACGATACTTACGTCGGTGCGTAATCACAGTTAACGATTGTTTCTCCAGGGTTAGATGGAGGGTGATATCCTCTATCAAAGTTTTTATTGCACCACGTCATTCCACAGCCAACGTTTCTACTTAATGCCCATGCCAGCTGCAAGAAACAACAAATAATTGTGTTTCAGTTCACAGTGTCATAACATTCATTTCAAACTGGGGCAAAGTGAAGGAGTACAGAGTTCATTAAGCCTGGTTTCCATATGATCGCTACGATCACTAAGATATCGCCAGCGATCGCAGCGATCTCAATGTTTCCATGCAGCAACGAGTTGATTTCGATATAAACGCTGGGCTTGCTGGCCACTTTTTTCGACAATCTCGGTTATCGTATCGATCCTGGCGATTACTGATATAACGAAAGTCTCGTCAGTCTGCAGGATGAAGATATATCCATGCAGTTGACATGCAGCTATTTCAAAAAGGTTAATGTATTAGCCATGCAAGGTTTTGAAATGTACTATTGGTGATATGAATGCAAGCAGCGTAAGGTCACAACAATATGAATTTTTTTCCCATAATTTATCTGCAGGTGTTTTTAGCGTAATTCATGCTGGACTGAAATTATTTACAAAAATATAACATAATTCAAGCTTGGCAAGCAACATGCAGAATGCAACATGCAACACAGCCTTCATCAACCTCATAGCTGTACATCGTTTCATGTTTGCGATTCGCGCAATAGACCAACCTCGTTCCCAGGACCCTATCTTTTTGGGGGGGGGGGGGGGGGGGGGTTTGGGTTGGGGGCGGGAAAAGAAGAAAAAAGGGTGAGGGCCCTGGGAACGAGGTTGGTAATAGACCATAGTTAAGATGGCAATGCTAACCTGAGTATAGTGACCACAAATCCGTCCAGGAACGCACTGATCAGGACCCATCGGTGAATCAAACTTGTTGAATGTATAGTACTTGATTTCATTGTACCATCTCTCGACCCGTTGCTCTGGACTGGTTATTTTACCATACTCCCGTGCTAAATTTTGACCTGACAAAAACAAGAGAAAACGAAAAAAAAAAAAGTTTGATTTAGTTCATCTGTGTATTGTATTGACCACAATGTGCCTTTATTTTAGGATATAATAGACATTTTGCGAAACGCTGTATTCTACATATAGGTATACTAACCGATGCTTTCGTCCCTTAGAGCAATAGTTGGTTCTTTAGGGTACTCAGTTCCAAAGCTGAGAAAACCATGAGCCCATGTGCATTTGTCGGTCCACATTTGCGCCAAGCTAGCAAGGTCATCACTCCACACCTGGTATATAGAAGGTATATTTTTATTTTTGTAAATGTAGAGTACATTGTCTCCCCTATGCAGGGATACAGCAGAAAACATTGAGAAAAACTACTACTGGGTTTCCTGTGCATTTTTGAACACCTTCAAATACTTTTTTATGGAAAATGTAGTACCTTATGTATTAATTATTGATACATTATCAAGACATTTTTAGTAATAGTTTGTCAAATAACATGCATTTTAGCCATTCCAACCACCTTAAGTACATTAGAAATGTGAAGGACTGCTATACACCTATAATTGCCTCCTCTCGGGAAACATTGAGATTCTCGGGAAACAAAACTAACTGTTTCCCTCGGGACCAGTCATTAAGTGATTAATCAATACCATTTCGACAGTCTTGGTCTCCATGGCACCAGCATGGTACGCCTTACGGGCACCCGCTTAATACGGCCACCCCGTTATTGCGGCCAGTTTTTTAGGTTCCGACGAAATGCATACCCATACATTTTCTATAAAATTTACGGCCACCCCGTTAATACGTACGGCCACTTTTGGCTGTCCCTTCGGTGGCCGGATTAACGGGGTTCCACTGTACTTAAGTCTCATACATACTATTCATTAAAATCCCACTCACTACCCATTCGGCTTCCCTCCTAGATCTACGATCTACATTTCGAACACGTTTGTTCAATTATGTTTATATGAGGGAACACCATTGTGTGGCATGCATGGCATGATGGGTGGCCTAACGGTGAGAGCGCTGGCCTCTCACCGCTGTTGTCTAGGTTCAGACATGGATTTTATGTGAGTTGAGTTTGTTTGATGTGTCCTTCTCTCCTATGCAACGATAGTTTTTCTTCGGGTTATCTGGTTTTCCTCCCTCCTCAAAAATGAACATGCGAGCCGTGTTGTGTAAATGTGCAAAGTAAGTGTGTGTCTGAGTCTCCCCAATTAGTACGGCATACAGATTGAGACGTTAAAAAAGTGATTTTGTCCCACATTGCTGGTAAAACGTTGTGCCGGGAGACTACCCGGTGACTACCCTACTCATTGCAACTATTACGTCCACCTTATATCAGATTAGAGTGAAAGCAGAGAATACGAGGCACTGAAAGAGACAAGTGTATTCTCCGAGGGCATAACGCAATATCGCCCTGGCAGGGAATCGAACCCAGACCATCATTAGCCTACGTAAACAGACCCTTATTAGCGCTCGAAACGTCTCGGGAGACGTTTTGCGGTAGTCGTTTCGAGCGCTAATATATAAGGGTCTGTTTACGCAGGCTAGACCATCATAGGCCTAAATCTGTTCCACCTCTCTCTAATATGATAGTAATGACTATATGATAAAGATGCAAACAAACAAATTAATAAACAAACAATCAAAAATTAAACAAATGAAATACAAATTATGAAAGCGAAACAAATAAAGACTAACATTACAACTGTTAGACTACGACTCCCTGCCTTTGAAGTATTAATTATGAATTTATAGTCCAACACAACATACCAACAACAATGGTTCCCCTTACCATCTATTGCCTGGTATTCCATATTAGCGGCTGGAGGCGTTACTATCGATCTAAACTTATTATGTTATTATAATTATTAACTGATTACAACATACCAACAACCCTTGTTTCCCCTAACCATCTATTACCTGGTATTCCATATTAGCGGCTGGAGGCGTTACTATCGATCTAAACTTATTATGAGCGTCCAGCATATCTTGCTTTTGTGTTGGTGTCATTGAACTCTCAGCATAATCACTTCTTCTAGGAGTACCTTGTTGTACAAAACCTTGTACGACATTAGTTAGAGAAACAGATAATAAAACGACAACGAACAACTTCGTACAGCCACACGCCATCTTATGTTGGAGCCACTTCTATTGATAATAACTGGTAAATCAGTTAAGTACTCTTGAATGTTAAACTGATGTAGACGACATTTTCTTTCGTAATTGATAAAAAGGACCAGATTTTGAAAGTCTGTGATGTGTTTTGTTGAAGTTAAAATGTTGGAAAGCGTTCACGCGCATTCTATGTTTGATCACGGAGGCCAAATGGGAGTTTCCATTACGTCAGAGCGACCGGTAAAACACTATCAATTTCACACTCATTTTTTCACTTTTTGTCTCATTTGTGTCATAGTATTCCATTAGCAGCGTACACAAATTATTTGCTGGAATACAAGAAGCCAGCATTGTTTTGGACTGATGGCGATTTGACTTGTTTTGTAACAGACAAGTTGTCGTGTCAGAAGCGAAACCTCTTCAATGCCTTACAGCACGGAACGGTTACCAGTTGATTCCTATCATATTTCTTCCTATCAGATTTACTTCATGTGGCTTGTTTTTTTAAAAAACCTTTATTTGAGGAAAAAGTTTAAAATTAAAAATTCTAGTATGAAACAGTCTTTTGGGGATGTTGAGTTATAAATTTTTTGGGATTTTATTTTTGTATATGTATAATAATCATAAACTGATATTTTGCCAAAATTTCAAATATATTTTCATTACATAATTTTCTCGTTAATTAGATATATTCGTTGTGCTTATAAACTGGTTTTTAACCCGAGTCGGTCCTCTGGAACACAGAGTACAGTATTAAACTGAAACTAAGTTTTCGAGGAAATATGAAAGCAACAAAGATGGGATACCTTTGTATCTTTTGGAAGAGCAGTACTAGAACGACTACAATCCAAAATGGCGGACAATGAGCAAGATTCAATAGGGAGTCAATAATTCAGGGTTTTCTCATCGATGTCTAACTGTAATACCATAGTAATCGCTTAAAAGGATTCGAAGAAAGATGAGCAAGCAGTCTTCACAGAGAAATTTTAAATTATAAGTATTTAATTTGCTTTCTTGTGTTGCTGTATGCGTGTTTTATTTTGAATTTTGGATGTTTACTGACATTTGTCTTTGTTTTGTGTGATTACGGTCCATCAGACGCTGTGTATAACCTCCATAGACTTCCAAAGAAAATGTATTTTTGTGAGTATGACTATTGATTTAAAGTTATATTTAATTATCTTATTGTAAAATACAATTTGTCACAAGTAAGCTTAAGGTAAGCTTACCTATTATCGCGCACATATCGTTCTTTTCGTAAAAAATAATATATATATATATATATATATATATATATCTTCTAAAAAAACTGCATCAAAATTGATTAAAACAATTATGGCTGATTTTTCTGTTGCAACCAACTTTTTTGTTCTACTTTTTCAACAAACTTTTACTCAGAATAGAAGATAATATACTATTTTTTACCTTATATCATATCTCGTTCTGTCATACTAGAGGTTTCACATTCATTTTACTTATTACCAACTAAACTGCATTCAACTTTGTATAAATCTATATCTTTGATGGAATATTGAGTATTTTGCAATCCAATTAATTGCAGGGCTTTGTGGAGCTGAGGATACTACCCTTGACTCACAACCTGAGCAGAATAAAACTCAACTGCAAACAATGCAATATCCTTTTAGAATAAGCTATATTTGATGCTTACTTCTAACTTACAAAAGCCCAGTAAACCAGAAGCTCTAAATTCCAGAATTGTGACAATTATTGCAGTCTGAAGTTATTACTAACAAACTAATAATTTAACCTCATTTATTTGGAGATAAACTATTCTTTGAATGGAAAATACTAAAATTAAAAGGTACAACTATTGGTACTTATTGTGGATATAGAGCTTTAACAAAATTACTGTTAGCATAGTCAAGCTGTGAAGGCACAAAATAATATTGGTATCACTTTGAAATTTAAGCAATAGATTGTTATATTTGTCTTTAGTATAAATAAAATACACAAGTGATCATAGAAAATTGCATGTGGTGATTGGTCGAGAAATTCACACTAGCGGAAGCACCACTAAACTGGACAGTTTCATTTGTCCCTGAACTAGCTATTTGGTATAGAGGGTTTCACCCTTCACTAGTCTTGTTTGTTTTGTTGTGAGAAACGAATTAGGGTAAATAACTATTTCCCATGGATAATGCATACAGATCTGCACAGTACTGAGAGGTTTCTTACTACACTAGTCTTGTATGCTTTAGTAACTAAAGATAATGATTATAATATGATATATTATGAGGGTAAATAACCATTTCCCATGGATAATGCATATCTACAGCACTGTACAGTATTGAGGGGTTTCTTGCTACACTAGTCTTGTTTGCTTTTTGTAACTAAAGATAAGGATTATGATTAATGTCCTTAACTATTTCCCATGGATAATGCGTATTTGTATCAGAGATGAAAAGAAAGGAGACTGGTATGAAGCAGGATTTCAGTTTGATGATATGAGAGGAAGACCAGTATGCGGAGATGCTAAAAAGTATGTACAAATGGATAGAGATTTACAGTGTGACAAGCCTTACCATGGCCTTGCTTACTCTCTTGCCAGTCTATATATATTTTCAAATCCTGATAATTCTATAATCTGTTTCAGGAGAAATCTGGATTATTTCTTGGCATGTCAACAGAATTCTGTGAGTCTTTTTGATCCAGACAAAAGTGGTGGTGAATTGACAATAAGGATTCCAAAGGAAGTACATGCTTGTGCTATGGGTAAGAGGACAGTTTCAATTTGCGATTTTCAGCTGTACATTCCCAGGTTGCAGGGTCGATATTGAAGGACTTTAAGGAGGCCTTTAGTGTATATTTGTACCTTTTTCGCTGTCCGCTATGTGTACACAGTCCATGTTTCACAGCCAGTAAAGTTGTCAACACTACAGCTTGGTTAATCTTCACCTTGGTGCTTGTATGGATACCTCTGCAATCCCAGACCTTTTGAAAAAAAAAAAATAGAATTAAAGATTAAGTGACCCTAGTTATTTTAAAAATGGCTAGTCCTTGACATTGAGCTTCTTGTGTTGTGTGGAGCATTAATCCCCCCTCCCCATTTTGGCTCAGCCCCCTTGCTCTCACCAAAGTAAACCCATCATGTGAGAAAACTAAGTTGACTGTGGAGAATACTAATCTAGTCTAACCTTCACACTATGATACTGTACACCACCTGATGATAAACTGAGCCAAGTTAAAATATACCAATTTAACCAACTATTTTTTCTGTATGGATATTCAATATTATAAGTTTACTAGTATTCAGTTTAACTCTTTTCAACATTACTATACACAGTTGCAGATTTTCTTAGATGGGAAACTTTGTTTTATCTGTATAATTTGATGTTTAATTGTTTTTCTCCAGAGAGACGTCAGTTCAGAGTCAGCATTGAGTATTCATTAGATCATCCAGATGGTGGAATACAGTTTATATTACCGAAAGGAGAAGGAACTATGGCTGAGGTACAACACAACTAGCTGATAGATATACAAACAGATTGATAATTACATGATAGATAAACGATAGGTAATAGAAAGAAATTTGTAACATGACCATAAAAAAGTGAACTTATATAATTACTGAGTGAAATTTCAAGCTTTAGCCCTTTGTCAGTCGAGAGTAAAAGAGTTAGACTAAGAGAGATACCAAGTATAAATATGAAGTATAAGTATAATAGATAAACAGAGAGGCATACAGGCACACTTTCATTTAGTGAGCAGATAGAGTCAGACTGCGTCTTCAATTCAATTCCCTTTAAAATTCCAATGTGCTTCTTATATGAGATTGATGTTGATAAGTTTATTTTTTATTTTTTAAATCATTATTTTTATATCTACAAAATGTTGTTAAGTTAATTCTCTTTATAATCCCTTGCAGAGATCTGCTCACATGTTTACTTATGGATATGGCAACTCATCAAGGTAAACTGTGTGTAACATGCTAGTCAGAAATAATATTCATTTACTTTATCTTCTTTAATGCTTAATAGAAATATTCTTAAATGAAATCTCTACTTTCACAATAACCATAATGCCTTCTGTTTTTTCTTATGGGTAGCTTTTTTGTAATTGAAATCAAACAAATTTAAATTACAACAATGGATATCTAGAGAGAGGAGTGATTGTCTAGTGGTCAGGGGATCAAATTCCGGGCCTAATGGTCTGGGTTTGATTCCCGGCATGGGCGATTACGTTGTGTCCTTGGGCAAGACTTGGGACTCTTTAGGTGGACGTAAAGATCTTGTTGTGCTCTTCGAAAAGAGCAGGGGATTGTCTCCCGACACAGCAGTCAGGTCTCAAATGGGAACCCGTTACTGGAGATCTTCTCTGTGGGTGGTTGTATCCCTGCCTAACGTAGTGTGGCGAATCTTGTAAATAAAAAAAATAAAATAGATAAAATAAATCTATCCCCCAAAACAGAAGGCATTATGCATACTACAATTAAAACCTTTTTGGAACATGCTTGGCTGAAATTATAAACAATAAAACAAACGAGTCAGAATGATAAATTCCTGATAAAGTTTTTTTACTAAATGCACTTCAGTTCACAATGCAATAATCATGATACTTGCAGTGTGCACAAAATTCATATCAACTAAAGAAAAATAGACTTACTGTCATTGATGTGGTTGTGATTATTGAATTATGAATTGAATTTTAGACTGTGGTTTCCGTGTGTTGATTCATATTCTGAAGTGTGTACGTGGAGTATTGATGTGATTGTCATTATTGAATATTTTAGACTGTGGTTTCCGTGTGTTGATTCATATTCTGAGGTGTATACATGGAGTATTGATGTGATTGTCATTATTGAATATTTTAGACTGTGGTTTCCGTGTGTTGATTCATATTCTGAGGTGTATACATGGAGTATTGATGTGATTGTCATTATTGAATATTTTAGACTGTGGTTTCCGTGTGTTGATTCATATTCTGAGGTGTGTACGTGGAGTATTGATATCACAACAAGTAAAGACATGATTGCAGTCAGCAGTGGAGAACTGGTGGAACAGGTCAGTCTATATTGTTACAATTAGATTGTTTGTTTTTTTGACACTAGCATTTAAATTAAAACGATAAGTTCTCAGACGTTTCGATCAAGTCTATGATCATCTTCAGTGTGAAGCAATTTTTGCACGCACAAACTTAAAAAGGGTAACAAATTAGCGAGCTTGCCGAGATTTGCGAGATTCTACTAGCGTTTTATAGATTACAGGAATTTGAATTCAATCGTTCTCTGAAAAATTGTCCAAATTAGAGTGCCAAGCCTCCAAAAATAGTCTTTGATGGTAATCGCCTTCCTTGTCTACAATCTGGGCATTGTCAAAATCAAAGTTATGGCCTGTATTGTTGGCATGTTGGGCAATTTTAGACGATTGGAAGTTGTTACAGACCGCTCTCTTGTGTTCTTGAATAAAACTGCACAAAGAGATTGACAAAAAAAAAACACATTTGCACCAAAATTTGATAAAAAACACAACTGCAAGATTTGTAAAACCACAAAACCGCAGATATAAATTAAAAAACAGCAAAACAGCAACAAAAACAACGTGAAGCCACATCACTGCAAACCCTTATGCTCCCCTGTTAAATCTGTATCTTCTGGTGCCCATGTAATATCCTCTATTTCCTAACATTCCCTCAAGTCCCAACAAGACAGCACACTGAGTGCGGTGGTCGGTCCAAGCCAACGTATCTCACTTTATTGACAAATTGCTTGAATATACATGGTATATATGACACAATGAAATTGTAACTAGTACTAGAAAAAACTTAAGAACTGCACGTATTAGACGTGTTTGGTTCGAATCTTGGACCACAATGGTCGAATAATACATTTCACAACTTACATAACAAACTCCTAATTAGCATAAACTGCAATTTGCATATTAGGCCCAGGGCCTTTCGTCCATTTAGGAAATTATTTCCCTTACAGAGAAATACATTTATTTTGTTGTTAGATATTAAATGGCGACGAAAAGACGAAGACATTTAAATATGAATTAAATATTCCAACTTCTGCACCTAATATTGCCTTGGCTGTAGGGTAAGTGAATTGCAAAATATCATTATTATTTTACTCACTACTTCAAAACTGATTGATCAAGACCATACAGTCTATTTTGATTCATAGAATGTGACCTTGACAGTACAATTAGGGGAGTTAGGGAATCAGAGCTATCAATTTTGACTGCTAAACTCTTCTGGGATTGCTTTATTTCTATTAAAAAATCATGTCATTTACAATAATTATAGAAGCATACATTTCCTTTTATATGTTTACTACTGTTTTATGATTATCATGGTAATTATTTTTATAATTACAGCCAAACCTACAGAAGTGTTCCCATCGAGGTTGGAAGTTTCGATTTATTCTTCCAAACTTGATATTTTTAAATTTGTTTCTAAATTTGCATAAATGAATTGAATCTTCTTCAAAATGTAGACTTCAACCGTCAACCGATAATGGTCCCAAAATCACGATATGTGGTCAATAACTGATAATGCTATTGTAATAGAAAACTTTAGTAAGTATTTATAACAATATTTCTGTAAGCAGACTAGGTTTAGCAAGTTTCTGTTGTCCAAAAAAAACATTGAAAGTAATGTTTTGATTTGAGGCGGTTTTTGAAACTTACAAGATTCGATTCATTTATGCAAATTTCAAAACAAATTTAAAATCAAGTTTGGAAGAATAAATCGAGCCTTCCAACCTCGATAGGAACGTTTCAGTAGGTTTGGCTGTAACTATTGTTATAAAAAGATACTAAATATAAAATAAACTTGAAACCAAATTATTTGGAAATTATTTTTTTTTCCAGCCCATTTGAGATCCATGTTGATCCTTTCATGCCTGAAGTAACAAACTTCTGTCTTCCTGGTCTTCTATCACATCTTAAACACACCTCTGCTTTCATACATGATGTGTTTGAGTTTTATGAGGAGCACCTTAGCTGTCGATATCCCTACACACAGTACAAACAGGTTTTTGTTGACGAGGCTTTCGATGATAAGATGACTTATGCTTCAATGTCAATATTCAAGTAAGTAGGCCTGCTAGTAGTTATAATTGATAAGATGACTTATGCTTCAATGTCAATATTCAAGTAAGTAGACCTGCTAGTAGTTATAATTGATAAGATGACTTATGCCTCAATGTCAATATTCAAGTAAGTAGGCCTGCTAGTAGTTATAGGGTCATTCCACAGTATTCCTCCGTTGCGGAGACTACACTTCAGAGCAATTAAGTGATTGATATATTTCCATTCAACAAATAATACAAACTTATTGTGGTATTACACAATAGGTCTCCTCCAGGGCTTTCAAAAAATCTACACAACATTTATAAATCAAAAGCGGGAGGAGCTACATTGAGTTAAACATGAGCTGTTGCGGAAACTACAAAAAAAACCCTCTGTTTTGATCAACAAAGTTCAGGTTCAAAACTCTCTGACTCTATGATCTTTTCAAAATTCTTTTTTTGCTTACATTGAATGCTAGTCTATCTAGTTTAAATATATGCCAAAATATTTGGCCTAAGTCCATTACATTGCCTGAAAATTATAGAAAATAAGAAGGTGGTACCGTTGCGGAGACTACGTTGCGGAGACTACAAAAAGTACTTTCTTGAAAACAAGGGAGAAAATGACAAATTAATCCTTAATAATGATTGAAACATCAAAATTTGATGAATTTAATCTATAAAACACCAATGAGAAGACCATAATTACATGCTAATCCAAAGACCTCATATTCCGAATATGAACAATATTGTCACAATGTCAAACCAGGGTTTTGTACTGGTTTGATTCAATACGATATGCACACCTGCATTTTGACATCAAATTGAATTATTTTGCAACAATTTGCACAATGAAATAGAAAAAATGAGCCCAAATAAAGCTCAACCATTCAAACATGTATTTCGTTCATAAATGATGCCATCAGTAAAGTATAAATACCAGAATGCTTTGATGCTAACAATTGTAACTTCTGTTTAGGGATTAAAAAGCTGAACAAATGTACAAAGCATTTGGGAATGTGAAGTTGTAGAAAAGAGATTATGTCACAGTGATTATCAAACATCTGCTCAGTGTAATAAAGTTAGCGACCCTTTTTGACAATGTAGGTCTTGAAAATGGCTTCAATTTCCTCTAGGTCATCAACTGTAAAAGGGCCATTTCCTGTTAACTTTATTGGACCATAGAAGATGCAGGTGATGTGTTTCTCTTCTAAGTCATCACTTTTTGGCCAATTGAATTTCTTGGCACCAGAGCTATGAAGAAATTTGAAACTTGTGAATTGGCCGCTGGTTTCAAGGGCTCTACCAATGTAAAACACATTTACATAGTCCACAGCATAATACATGCCAACTTCGATGTTTGGTGTAGTTGTGAGCAGAGTTTGCTTGTGGAGTTCAGCAACCATGTGTTTTCTGAATTTTTGAATGTCAGGTTGACCTAACATGATATCATTCTCTACAAGACACCTTGCATATAAGCTGACAAATACCCCACAGTCAAATGAATTACTTTGCTGGGGAATGTTACAAGCTTTATTTGCAACAAATGACCACTGACTAACATCAAGGCTGCTGTCCATCATTTGTAGTAGCCTCCACATTCTTTGTATAGCTGCTTGTGCAGTGGACTTCACAAAAGCACAAGCTAAGCTGTCAAGCACAGCCATCAACTTTTCTTGTGGAAATACTGCAAGAAGAAACCAATGTTCGGTTTCAGCAGTGTTGCATGGTACAAGGATTATATCCTGTTGAAGCAAGGCCTTTTCAGAAAGGAGCTTCTTTGTGATAAATGTCTTAAATATTTCCCATGGAAATACAGTCACATCAGTCATGTTTCTATTGGCTTTCAAAAGCTCAAGATAACTATCAACCACAAAATTTGTGAGGTAGTTAAATTCTGCCTTAGCATAACCACCATTAAGAGAATCCAAGTCGCTTGGTGAGATAATTCCCTTCCCTTTCCATTTAACTTTCCCATCAAGTATGCCATTTACCATGTACATTGTGTGCATAGGTAATGTAAAGTATTGAGAGATATTCTCAAACTTTAGGGTGAGGTGAGGTGGTAGACCCATTTCAATATTGACACTGTTGGATTTCTTTCTACCTTGTTTGGATGATTGTTGTGGCACTGACTTTGGATGTGTGGTAGCTTTGGCAACAAGAGTGTCGTTCTGCTCGCCATCTTTGATGAGAAACTGAGAATTCTTTGCTGTGATAAAACTTGAATCTGATAGTTTTGCAGCATAGTGGATAGTATGGGTTTTAGGAATGGGCTTGCACTCATCCCATCGTTCTTTCAGGTTATCAGATTCACCTTTCACATCTTCTTGTGACACATATAATATATTTATATTCTTGCTAACATTCTGTGCAGCCTGAAAGAAGTCATGTGGAGTGTTGACGACTTCTGTACCTCTAAGGATTGAGCGCCACACAGCTCTTTTCACTTCAGCACCAACACCATCGCAAGGACCTTTGCCATGAGCTGTCTCAAAGAAGCTCCATGTTGCCTCACAGCCAAAATCTTCTTGATGGTATAGGATACAAGAAAGGTTGTAGCGGTTCTTAAATTGAGAGGAGGGACCATCACTCCAGTAGTTGACTTTCCTTACTTTTGTCACCTTTTTAATATCTTTAAGAATGGCTTTGTTGAATGCATACACACTGCCTTTGTCATGGGCCATTTCATCACTCACAACAGCATATGAATTATGCTGTAAGTCCCCTCTTTTGTCTTTATAGTAGACAACAGCTGGGAATATGGTTACTGAATCATTTGACCAGTGTGCTGCCATGATTTCCTGTTGGTACTTTATTTGGAAGTTTTCAGAAAAATCTTCTTGGATTATAATTTCCCCCTCAGGCAGGTTCTCTTTCAGGTATTTCAACTCATTGAATTGTCGCTTTACATTGTACACATGCCTGGCAAAAGGTTGTAGCTGAGCTTTGAGATCATCTTTGGCATCAGCAGCAGTGCACTCTACTCTCTCCTTCCTTGCTTTACCATCATCACCTATGTTCCACTGGAAGTAAAACATCGGAGTGTTGTCATCGCACTGAAAAAGCTTTTCAATCGGTTGATGGACTTGGCATTTTGAACACTCTCTATCTATACATTCTACATCCTCCATATTACATACAGTAGTAAGTAGCATGTCCTCTGGCGTTTTTGGGACTTCGGGAATTACAGCTTTCAGGCCATCAAGCAGCAACTTGATATTTTCGTGGTATTTACATACACACACTTCTTGGTCACGAGGAGTAATAGGAAGGACATTTGGTGGTCTAAGGGATGCAAATTTTGATAAGCTGACTTGGATACTTGGTATTTCTGCTTTGAAGATTTCGTATACTTCAGAGATGTTGTAGATAAGCAGCCTCTTTTGCTTGTGCTCTTTCCCTTCTTTTGATCTGACTGTAACAAAGTCTTTACGTCCAGGACACATTCTACTTATGTCATCCCTCATGTAAAACTCCTCAATTGATCTTGTATCTTTATCAGATATTGCATCAGATCGCTTCTTTCTTTTCTCAACTTCTGATTTTCTTTTCTTTACAAGTTGGTCACAAATCTCAAGAACTGACTTCCGCTTTCTTGGAGACATTTGCTGAACTACATTGGCAATCACATGGTGGGCTTTTGATGGACTTTTTGGCAAACTTTTATTTACTTTTCTCACAGCCTTTCCTAGACTCTGGGGACTTTTGAATGAACCTGCAGTGGTAGCATCTTTCTTTACTTGATTGTGATGAGCCTTATCTTTATTCTTCTTTGATGCTCTCCATTGCCTCTGTCTGAGGGTTTTCTTTTTCCTTATTCTGAGCTTTTCACTTTCTGCTAAAGTATGCTTCTTCTTCAAATATTCTCTCTTTTTCCTTTCCCTATCCTTTCTCTTGTAGACTTCCAACTTCTCTTCATCTTCTTTAAGTTTTTCTCTAAAACGTTTGCTCCTTTGAGTACTACTTGAAGACATTGTAGATGTGCAATTTAGAAATAATTACCCACAATCCCATGCGTTGAGATCTGTATAAACTGCACATGCCCAGAACCTTACCACAGGAAGCCCAAGTTTACTAATGGTATATTTATAATAACAATAAGTAATATAATGATATAATAACTTTATTTTTATATAATATTAATATAACTTTATTTCTATATATTAGCAATAATTATGAGGTTCAGAAGCACTTTACAAGATTGAAAAAAAAAAAAGATTATAAAAAGAATTTACAAAAAAAAAATCACATTTTTTTTTTTTTTTAAATAACAATAAAAATAAATAAAAAAATATAAATAATATAAATTAAAGTAAATAAAGTAATAATAATCTTATTCTATAATAAATCAAAATAAGTATTTTAATTTTAAATAAAGATGGGGAACTTTAAAGCACTTTTTAGAAGATTTCTTTCAAAAATGTAGTCTCCGCAACAAAATTGTAGTCTCCACAACAAAATTAAAAGTGATATAATTAGGAAACTAATAGAAAAAACTGAATTCTTTGTACTGAATATGTTTTCCCTGGTTAAGAATTAGAACTTCTCAAAAACTTATACAAAAATTCTCATCAGGGAATATACAGGAGAAACTTTAAGGTCTAAAAACGTTGCGGAGACTACATCTCGCCAGTGGAACATAAATATTTTTTATAGTGTTGGCACACCCAACTTAGATCATGTATTTTTTGAAAGAGGCCAACTAGTAGGACAAGTCCAGGAAACTTTCAGAATTGTCTGGCTGTTTGTTTCATTTTAATCTGATAAAGTATTTGTAGTCTCCGCAACGGCTTTTTCATGATTTTCGATAATCAGTTGCAATTTATTCTCAGATGCTGACACATAAATGATTTTTTTTTTCAAAAACGTTTACTTCAACTACCTGACACTATTCTAAGACCAAATACACACAGTTTTGGGGAAATTTCAAAACCACATGAGAGGTAACCAAATACTGTGGAATGACCCTATAATTGATAAGATGACTTATGCCTCAATGTCAATATTCAAGTAAGTTGGCCTGCTAGTAGTTATAATTGATGACTTAAGATGACTTATACTTCAATGTCAATATTCAAGTAAGTAGGCCTGCTAGTAGTTATAATTGATAAGATGACTTATGCTTCAATGTCAATATTCAAGTAACTAGGCCTGCTAGTAGTTATAATTGATGACTTAAGATGACTTATGCTTCAATGTCAATATTCAAGTAAGTTGGCCTGCTAGTAGTTATAATTGTAGTCATCTTTGTCATAGCAGAAGCTATAGCACCCTCTGAGGTTACAAATGATGTCACATTGTTTGTATAATGTTTTAAGGTTCTTTGATGATTTGTTATTTATTATAATGCATAGACCACTTTTATAAAATTAATACCATAATATGTAATTTTACCTAGTAGGGGACATCATGTTCTATTGTAATTTTACCCGCCTTGGCAAATTGTTAAATAAAAAAAAAATAAAAAAAATGTACCGGAAAATTATTTTTCAAGTAAATAGATATTTTCATATTTTAGCACTGTCAGGCTATGGAAGAATCACCTGAAATAGACATGATTGGAAGGTTTTGATGCACTGGCTAAAATAACAAAGAAGTTATGCTTAATGAAAAATGTAGAGATTTGTATGTCCTTTGATGCCTTGTTTTGGTGTTTTCTGATTTTCAAACTCTTATAGCTCTTGCAAATTTAATCGTTTTTTTCTTTTTATTGTTGTGGTGACTTAAAACATCAATTTTGAAAATTATGATAATTAGTGGCGGCCATTTATGAAAGTCGTCTATTTGTAGCTGCAAAGCAATGTTGGTATTTTGAGTCTTGTTTATGTAATATATATACAGTATGAGCAGCTGATCTGTGAAATGATAGTGCATTGCCAGATTATGTGAACTGCATAATCTTCCAAGAATGAATCCTCCTTTTTTTAAATTTAAATTTACAACAATTTACAAGCAATAATAAGGTACAAATTACACAACGTAACAAAGAAAAAAGACCTGCTTATTTAGAACTTACAAATGATCATCTTACAATATCAAAACTTTCTTTTTTTTACAATAACGTAACTTTTTTACAATAGTATAGTATTGATTTGTATTTAATTTTTTTTTGCTTCAAACTTGATTGTTTTATAATGTATTTACGTTTTGTATGATACTTTTATATATATTATGTATCCTAGTTTCTTTTTTTTATCCTAGTTTCTTCCCCCCCCCCTTTTAACGGAAAAGATGTAAGGGGGTTTTATTTTAGTAATTTGAATATTTAGTGGAAAGAAGGATGTTGCCAGTATATCCAACACACAATATTGTATATTTCTGTTTTTTCTTTCTGTATGGTGCACTAACATTATTTGCTGCATGTCGTTTCAGCACTAGTCTTCTTCATTCTCCAAGAATCATTGACCAGACGTTTACAACAAGAAGAGTACTTGCTCGAGCTTTAGCAGAGCAGTTCTTTGGCTGCTATATCTGCATGCAGGATTGGTAAGCTAGAAGCAAGACACTATTTTTACAAGCATCACATTCATTTGGTGCTCTTCTGTGATTCATGCTGACATTCACTACTGCTGCATTCAATACTTACACAGACAACACTCTTAAACTGAAAAAATGAACATGTGAACCGAGTTGTGTGCAAAATATTTAATGTAGAGGTAGTGAGTGTGAGTGAGTCTCCCCAATTAGTAGGGCACATGATACTTGTCCAGCTAGAAGATTGAGACGTTAAAAAAGTAAATTTATTTTACTTAGGGAGGAACATTTACTTATGTTTGTTGCTAATGAAAAATGTGTTTGTTACAGGTCTGATGCTTGGCTGTGCTCAGGGATCTCAGGATATCTTTATAGCTTGTTTGTTAAGAAAGTTTTTGGGAATAATGAATATAGACATTGGATCATGAAGGTAAAAATTGAACAGTCAAGTAAATTGTTAGATAAAACATTGACAAAGATGAATGATAAAAAATCCTTTGATGTAACTATTGTTAAAACAGTACATTGTTAGATAAAACATTGACAAAGATGAATGATAAAAAATCCTTTGATGTAACTATTGTTAAAGCAGTACATTGTTAGAAAATATATTGACAAAGATAAATGATAAAAAAAAGATTTGAATTGGGTAGAAACGTACATAGCAACACGTTAGCCGATTTGGTCTATTAATAAATGTATCAATATGCATTTCTCATTTTTTGATGTCATAATGGAAAAATGAGTAAAAACGTTTTTAATGTAATTTTAAATAGGAGAATGAATCTGTATGTAAGTATGAGATGGAAGGCCCAGGCCTCCCTCCACTACACAATCCACTAGGTACCAATCCCCTGGTGTCATCAAGCAGCTCCTCTCTATCATCACCACCTGCTCCATTACCAGTAATACCATTCTCAGCCATTCACCTCCATCCTCAACTCATTGGAATCAAGCAGAAAGAGGTGGCATGGAGTAAGTCTCATTTGGTTATGAGAATGATTGAGAATCGTATTGGACAAGAACCTTTACTGCAGGTGGGATAATACTCCAGTTTTCTGTTATCTAGCATTAGCAATTATAGAATACCCAGCCACTATTGAAATTCAAGTAGTGGCACTCTTTGAAAACAGCACAATAACACAATAGGTTCTATTTATAATTATTATGTAAATAAGTGGCGGGGTATTCTATAAACTGGCCAGCTAGCACTGTTGTATAATTTGGTGCATTTGCACAGGGATAATCTCGATCTCGATTAAATTAAATGTGTTTTTTTTTATTGTTTAGTTGTAGTACTTTCTGTGGTTGGCTTGGAATTTGTGAATATTTTTACAACAAATTTCGGCTTAACCTGTGCAAATGTACAGCTGCAGTACTAGATAGCATGAAACTGATAATGTGACTAATGTAGGACATTAGTCCTTTCTTGAATTCTCTTCACTGATCATGAAACAGTTGACAGTCTGGAGTGGATAAAATACAGGAAATGATATCATCCATTTCAACCTTGACGTGAATCTATTTATTTGTGATCAGCCATGAGAATTTGGAAAGGTCTTTTGTGATGTTGGTGAGTTGTGATCACCCTAGTGTGTGTTTAGTCTAGACTGTTAATGTTGGTTACTGAAGTCTCTGCAACCTGAACAGAAGCTGTTTTCATAAAGCCTGGCTCATACTAGTGACATCAGCATAAGCAGAAGCAACATAGACTTTGCTCATTAGCCGCACTTGTCTTTTCTCACACCTATTAGAGAAATGCTTCACATGTTGTCTGCATACACCTATTTCAATTAATGTTGTCCATCTGGAATGGTTGATCTGAGACCGATAGGAATTGTGGGAGCTCGTTAAACTGCAAATGCACTATCATAATCACGCTTGAATATTAATGTTTACTTCTGAAATACTGTTATCTGTAATTCAGCACCATTCAAGTGTGATTAAAACAATGTATTTGGAATTTGACGAGCTCCCACAATTCCTATCGGTCTCAGATCAACCATTCCAGATGGACAACGTTAATTGAAATAGGTGTATACACATGTTGCTTATGTTTATGCTGCTAGTATGAACTGCTTTAATTACTCTATTTTCTTCTCTGAAGATGACTGAATTTCTTCAAATTGTAAGCATATATATACTACATCAACTAACTTTTGTCTGTTGATTTTGACTTTTGCAGGTTTTCAATAAGCTCTTGTCTTTGGCAAATACTACGGCACAGCCTAAAGTTGATCCAAGTTTGTGGAAAAATTTACTGCTTTCTACTTCAGGGGTGAGTAGCCTAATAATTGCCCGGCAGTTTATTATTGTTTTCTTATCCTTGTATTCTACTTTAAAATCAGTTCTTGTTTTAAAAATCAAGCAAGTTGCACTTGCTATATTCCAGGACAATTTTGATTTTCTTGAAAAACGTTTTATTATTATACAATCAAGTAAATGCTATCTTTATTTTTATAGTTTCTTAAGTCAATTTCAACAGTGTCTGGCAAAGACATCAATGTCTTTATTGATCAATGGATGTATCCTTTTATTTTACCATGTTGATGATAAAGATGATGCAGATGATGATAATAAAGTTGATGGTGATGATAATGATGGTGATGATGTTGATGATGATAAAGTTGATGATGATGATAATGTTAATGGTGATGTAATTATAAGAATAGTTATATTATCATAGCGTTGATGATAATGGTTATAACTGAATATTTTTTAATATAATATATATCTATATATATATGCATGTAGTGTTTACAACATGAGTGGCCGTGTTGTATCGGCAGATACAATCGCAAGCCGAAGGCGCGCGATTGTATCGCCGATACAACACGGACGCGAATGTTGTAAACTACTTAAAAAATGTCTAGGTAAGCTCTTTCATATTTGACTAAAATTTTCAAGATTAAAATAAATTTTGCCGTAAAATTACCAGTTAAAACTTATGCAAATCAGGATATACAACACTAGTGTTGTATCAGATTTACAACACTCGTCATGGTCATGGTTTCTTTTGAAAATGTCTCATTAATTATTCATGAATTTTTTAAAGTTATTTATTTATCTCTTTATCTCTTTATTTCTAAAAAAACACGAACTGTAATTATTATTAATATTATTATGGTGATGAGGATGATGGTGATGATGGTGATGATGATGGTTATGATGATGATGATGATAAAGTTGATTTTGATGATGATGATGATGATAATGATGATGATGATAATGATGATGATGATGATGATGATAATGATAAAGTTGATGATAATGATGATGATGATGATAAAGTTGATTTTGATGATGATGATGATGATGATGATGATGATAATGATGGTGATGAGGATGAGGGTGAGTAATATATAGTAGTCATGATTCACTTGTAAAAACGTTACATAGTAATGATAGTGATGACAGCGTGGTAATGATAGTGATGACAGTGTGATAATGATAGTGATGACAGCGTGATAATGATAGTGATGACAGCGTGATAATGATAGTGATGACAGCGTGATAATGATAGTGATGACAGCATGATAATGATAGTGATGACAGTGTGATAATGATAGTGATGACAGCGTGATAATGATAGTGATGACAGCGTGATAATGATAGTGATGACAGCGTGATAATGATAGTGATGATGACCACCATCTACCTTCCTTGACTGCCAACCATTCAGCTGTCACAGTGGCATTGGTAAGTTTCACGGTTGCTTTGTATTCAATCGTAAAAGAAATATTGTTGAGCTGGATATCAAGCAAGACTTGCCACGTGGTACAACCAAATATGTGGTACGTTTATTATAAATGTATCATAAAGTCAGAACAAAATAGGTTCTTATTAAGGTTTTCCGATTTACCGACACAAAGGCAGTTTTGGCACTTATATAGTGCCAGATGATAGTACCAGAATTAATTTGTCATTATTTCTGCAACATTGTTCTATTTTTTTTTATTCTTACTCTGAAAATGTAATATTTTGAACACATGCAACTCATAGAAATTCTAATTACGGTAAACATGCACGTATGCTAATTAGTATCTGGTACTATTAGTACCAAAGTCGCTAAATCGGAAAACCCTATTTAGTCTTAAAAAACGATTGATTTTGATAGTTCAAAGTACTCTATGTGTAGAGATATTAGAGCTTATAGTATTATACTTATAATCATTGATTTTGATATCATATGTAATACTTCTTCAAAGTTCACATTAAAACAGGCATAATCAAGCATCTTTAAATCCGATAATTTAAAGAAACCTTGTTAATGATGCTTTTAAATTTGAAATACACTCTTTTTACACTCTTTGACATAAGTATAGACACCATTGTGACAAAATCATTTTAGCAAGTTCTTCCTTCGTTAATCGTAAACGCTAGTCAAACTCATGGTGGGATTATATTTCAATCAACAAGAAAAGTCTACATTGTATACTCGGAAAATGCTCAAATTAAAAATTGCTAACCAAAAAAATGACCCATAATTCCTTTTGGGAAAAGCGATCAACTCAGCTGGATATGTAGGTTGAATTAACAGTCGGGTAATATCACATGTATTTCTGTTCGTTGTCTGTAGGGACCGTTAACTGTTTGTGTACAGGAATTAGATGGTTCATTCAATCACACCGTACAGATAGAGGATGTATCTAGTCGACATGAACTGCCTTGTCATTCTAAAAGCAGAAGGTACATACTTCACTTTTCTCATATTCCATCCCATTCCGATTTTTCATTTAAATTGATTTCATTTCATTGTTTCACATTTATTCATTTGTTTTCATTTTATTTTCTTCATTTTATTTGTGTTCATTGATTTTATTTTTTATTATGTATCGGTTTAGTTTCATTTCAATTTTTCTGTTTTATTTGTAATCATTTGGTTTCATTTCAATTTTATTTTCCTTCTATTCAATTGTTTTCATTTCATATTGTTCATTTATTCAGTTAATTGTTAATTAGTTTCATTTTCTTTTAATTTGAATTCATTTTATTTGTTCATTTTATTTGTTCATTTTATTTGTTCATTTTATTTGTATTCATTTGGTTCCATTATATTTTTAATGTATTCATTTCCTGTATTCATTTCAGTTAGTCATTGCAGCTGTCGATTTCATTTCTTTTCATTCATTGTTCTTCCAGAAATAAGAAAAAGAAAATCCCGTTGATGACAGGCGAGGAAGTTGACATGAACCTTGATTCAATGGAGTAAGTTTTTGGTCTACATTTGCTTACCGCAATTAACTATATATCCAGAAAGAAATTAAAAACTTATTTATCCCACATCATATAAAAAAACAGCCAATCAGAATGCTTGAACGGCGTTGTATATTCGGCGGTATTTAACTGCCTCTTCCCATAGTCCATAGCCAGGGTCGTAGCACGGGGTGGGGCAGGGGGTCCCCTCACCTCTTTTACTGTGATATAAATGGAAACTAGCGAGTAAACTAGTATAGGCTGCGTCGGTGTTTGATATAAATGATAGGTAATATATTAGGTTAAGTCCGAGAAATAGTCCGAGAAATAGTCCGAGAAATAGTCCGAGAAATAGTCCGGATGTGACGCAGTCTATTCAAAAGAAGCGTGGTATTGTTTTGTTTTTGCCAGACTTCTAACTTGTTTTCTTGTTCTTTCAGTGCTGATTCGCCGGTTCTGTGGATACGTATAGATCCGGAAGTGACGTGGCTACGTCACGTGACTTTTGAGCAACCTGATTACATGTGGCAATACCAGCTGCGACACGAGAGAGACGTCATGGCACAGGCTCAGGTATGTGATGATGATGATGATGGTTGTCATGATGATTACGATGGTGGTGGTGATGATGATAAATGGTGGTGGTGGTGATGATGAATGCTGATATATGGTGGTGATGATGATAAATGGTGATGATGATGATAAATGATGATAAATGGTGTTGGTGATGATGATGATGATGATAAATGATGATAAATGGTGTTGGTGATGATGATAAATGGTGGTGATGATGATAAATGGTGATGATGATGATAAATGATGATAAATGGTGTTGGTGATGATGATAAATGGTGGTGATGATGATAAATGGTGATGATGATGATAAATGATGATAAATTGTGTTGGTGATGATGATGATGATGATAAATGGTGTTGGTGATGATGATAAATGGTGGTGGTGGTGATGATGATAAATGATGATAAATGGTGGTGGTGGTGATGATGATGATAAATGATGATAAATGGTGATGGTGATGATGATGATAAATGATGATAAATGGTGTTGGTGATGATGATGATGATAAATGATGATAAATGGTGTTGGTGATGATGATGATGATAAATGGTCGTGAGGTAGATGATGATGGTAATGACTATGAAATGTGATGATGAATATAATAGTAGTGATGATAAAAATGTTCACGATAGAAATGATGATATTGATAATAATAATAATAATAATAATAATAATAATAATAATAATAATAATAATAATAATATAATAATTTAATTCTTAGCGCACTACATAATCTCAGTGCTCTTACAATATAATATGGAAAAAAAATTAACGAATAGGAAATATGAATGATTGATGATAATGATAGCAATAATCATGATTGATGTAATTGATAATAGCGATCATGATGCAATAATGGCTGTGGTGATGGTGGTGTTTCTTTAATTGTATCAACAATAACCAGCTGAAAGAAAACGTTTTTGATAATAGCAAAACTGACCTACATGATTTGATTGCAGGCGTTAGACGCACTCGACCGATACCCTACCACACCGACTCGTGAAGCTTTGATTGATGTGGTTAAAAATAAAGAATGCTTTTATAAAATACGACAAGATGCGTGCTATTGCTTGACTAAGGTATTAATATAGAAGAAAAGAAACGGATGGAAAAGAAAAGAAAAAGAATAGAAAAAGAACATAAAGAAAACAAAAGAAAAGAATAAAGAAAAGAAAAGAATGGAAAAGAAAAGAAAAAGGAAATAAAGAAAAGGAAAGAAAAAGAATAGAAAAAGAACAAAGAAAGAAAAGAAATGAAAAGAAATGAAACAGAAAAATATAAAAAGAAAACCAAAACAAAATAAAAAAAAAACGAAAAGAATAAAAGAATAACATAGCAGCAAGAAGCTATAATTTATATTGCTTGTATTCAGACTTTTTTTTTATCTTTGTTAATCCTTCCAGGTTGCCACATCTTCTGCTGAGAGCTGGGCAGGTCATGCAGCCATGATGAACATCTTTAAAAACTTCTTCGCTTCCAAATCGTGTCCTCAGATTATTCGTTATAATGACTTCTCAAGCTTTATCTCGTACTTCATCCTAAAGGTAAACGGATATTATGATAACACAAGACAAAACACAACAACAACAACAACTACACCAGCAACAGCAACAACAGTAACAGCAGCAGCAACAACAACAACAACAGCAGCAGCAGCAGCAGCAACAACAACAACAAACAAACAACAGCAACAACAACAACAGCAACAAACAACAACTACACCAGCGACAACAACAACAACAACAACAAACAACAACAACAAACAACAACAACAACCACAACAGCAGCGGCAAAAAATTAAAAAAACACCGTAAATAAAAGCAAATCTTTAAATCCGACGAAGGGCTAAAGCTCGTAAAGTTAAGTATTATTTCTACGATGTTCAGCTGGCTAGTTTCCATTCATAGGACGTCATGTTTGTTTCAGACTCTACCTGTTGCTATAGCATCCATACGTAACATCCATGCACAATGCCCTCGTGAAATCCTGATGTTTTTACTGGATTTGTTGAAGTACAACGATAACCGCATCAACAAGGTTAGTGTACTAACTCTTACGGTACGTGTGTTTGATTGTATGTTAATGGGAAAGGTTAAAAGTTGTTTAATGAAGTACAATCTCGTTCCCATAGTCGTTATATCTTGAGTCAAGATATATCGTCGAGCATGCGCAATAAGATATAACGACTATGGGAACGAGATTGAATTGAATTCAAGGCAGCTGTTTTCAGTTTCGCACCGATTTGTCATGCAGACGAAAAAAAGATAATCCCACATGTACGAGGGAGAACTGATGTTAAAGTGACTTGGAAATGTACGCATGCGCTCTTGAAAAACATGCTTTAAATATGCGAGAAAAAATTGCTAGAGGAGTGATCCACTATGCATAGTGTTAGTTACAAGTGGCTGACATCATCTACGAAAAGTAAAACTGCATTGTAACAGAGCTGTAAGTAATGTATTTTACTGTACTTCAATATCCTATTTTCTATTTGTTTTAGTATTCAGATAGCTATTACATTGCTTCACTGATCGATGCTTTGGCGAAGACTGTAACTGCTGGTGTATGTATGACATCTACTACAAGGTAAACAATTTTTAAAAACGGACAGATGGACGGACGGACGGAAAGGAGCTTTTGGTATTTTTTGTTATTATATATCAATAGAATACTCAAGTGTTACGTCACCGTGGGAACAAAATTTTGTGGTCTAAACAAATTGTGTCCCTTCTCATTTGATCGTGTAGGAGTATTGCTTTGGTGTTTCTCGTAAATCACGTGGTTTTTGTTTGGGTCAGAAAAAGGCCTTGACAACGCCTTGACAACATACATCATCACTTCAGTAGACTAGCTATTCCTTTCACCTAAGGTCGTTTCCCGCCCGCATTTCCCCTCTCACGATGCATCTTACTCTGGCTTCTTTTTTTAGGACTTCTTCTTTTTTTAGGACTTCTTCTTTTAACTAGGGCTTCTTCTTTTTAGTCTTAGATTTGTAGTTTTAATTATTGTGTTCATAATTCTCTTATGTCATAGCACTGGTACTCTGGTTGTTAAATTAAAAGAAGAGACACAGCTTGTTCTAAGTGAAATAACACGACTTCTTAACTTAGAGAGATTACTACCATCGTACCGTTACACCGTGGCAGTCAGGTATGGCAACAATATAAATACAGTAAAACCACGCGTATAAGAACCTAAAATTTAAGAACCTGTCAGACTGGAATTTTCATGTAAATAAAATAGGAAGAAAGGTGTTGCACACTGCAAAAACGGCTGAGTAGATACAACACAGTATATTGCGTTAATCATGCATTCAGGATAACACTTTATAGTGAGTAAACCCAACTCATTATTGAGAGTAAACATAAATGTAGATGTGCCATTGAGTACAATGTACTCAATATATTGGGTTTAACCTCACTTTTACTCAATAATGAGTTGGGTTTACTCACTATAAAGTGTTATCCTGAATGCACGATTAACGCACTATACTGTGTTGTATCTACTTAGCCGTTTTTGCAGTGTAATGATGAAGTGGGCGATGCAAATAGAACCTAGATAGACTGATTTCAAGTTAAGCACCATTTATATAAGAACCTGTTGACTTGGAAAAATCTAGGTTCTTATACGCGGGGTTTTACTGTATGATATCTGTATTAATGGAATAAATAATATAATATTTATTATGATAGTATATAATGCTATTATTATTGTTATCCTAGTTGTCTGAAGGCGTTGAGGGCCCTTCAAGTTAATGGACAAGTGCCATCTGACCCGAAGACGTTCGAGTACTATGCTAGGTTTGTGGTTTTTGGATATCCTACTTATTTTGTTTTGTATCATCGTTGATAAGATATGGACGTGCGATGGGTCTGGGATAAGCCTTAACACTATACAACACTTTATTTAATAATCACCTTCCCAGTTCCCTGCGCCATCTTGAAAGGTAGCCGGGCCTTCGCATCGAAGCGAGACGAACGTTGAGCTTGCAATGATAGAGACACGTAAATAATTGTCACGCAAGGTGTTTAAAGTCTTTATCATTGCAAGCTCAACATTCGTCTCGCTTAAATGTAAAGGCCCGGCTACCTTCTAAGATGGCGCAGGGAACTGGGAAGGGGGCTATTGAGCCCTTGGAGTACGTTGTTGTGCAACGGATAAAGGTAGCGAGTTCTCTATTCTCGGCTCTTTCTAGTGTTCTAATAGATTGGATAATAGATTTATCGCGGTTAATATTTTATGATAAGATAATGATCGTAAACTAAGCTATATATAAGCAATACTGAAGCAAGAAAACGATTTCGGGACTTCAACGAGATTCGAACCCATGACCTTTGCAGTTTACCGGTGCAATATTCTTCACAATTTTGTCCTTTTTTGTTTATTTTTTTAATTTGTATATTGTATTTTATATATATATATACTTCTGCAGTTGAGTTCATATTTTGTTTCTTTCGTTTGTTTGTTTGTTTGTTTGTTCGTTCGTTCGTTCGTTCGTTCGTTCGTTCGTTCGTTCGTTCGTTCGTTCTTTCGTTCGTTCGTTCGTTTGTTCATTTGTTTGTTCGTTTGATTTTTTGTTTGTTTGTTTGTTCGTTCATTCATTTGTTTGTTCGTTCGTTCGTTCATTTGTTCGTTCGTTCGTTCATTTGTTTGTTCGTTGTTTTTTTTGTTTTTTTTTGTTTGTTTTTTTGTTTGTTTGTTTGTTCGTTCTTTTGTTCGTTCGTTTTTTTGTTTTGTTTTTTGTTTGTTTGTTTGGTCGGTATTGTTTATTTTTTATTATTTGTTTTATTCTAATAATAAGTTGTATTTTGTATTTGTATAGTTATGGTCATTTTGAGGACGTACGCAAGTGTGCCATTGCATGTCTTGTAGACCTTGTTAAAGTCGAACAAAGTGAACGGGTTCTTGGTGTTCTACTGACCATCATTGAAAAAGATCCTGTTCCCTTCATAAGGTAACGCGAGGGCATTATTATCATTGTCATTGCTATCAGCATCATTATAATCGCCATCACTTTGTCATCATTATCATCGTCATTTTCATAATTCTCATTAACATAATTACGGCTGTTCTTCTTACCACCCTTTCCAATTCCATCATCCATCATCATAATCGTGATCATCAACAGCATGTTTGTTGTCATTTGTTCATAATAGTTCTGGTTGGTCAACCTCAGCCTCGGTAGCGCAAACAATTGAAGCACTTACAAATTCCACGGAGCATAGTCAATTTCTAAAGAATATATTACACGCTTTCGAGGCTGAGGTTGATGGAAGAGAACAGTGAAATGGTATATGGTCGCCAGCCTCATCAGCATAATCCTCTTCGGTATTCTTCTTTACCGACTGACCTAACAGGATGGCAAGTGGAATTATTCATTTAATTTGTTGTCACTGTCTAGGCATTTTGCGTTACGGTCACTAGCTGAGAACCCTCCATTCACACGTAAAGCAGGCTCACCTCTATGTACTGAGAATGTTGTGGAAAGATTATGGCACTTCATGAAGTAAGTAATTTTAAATCAACGAAGGTAATAGAAACACCGTTAAAAAATGTTAACTTAGCATGCTGCCGTTTTTCTCGGGACTTTGTGTTTAGTAGTATATACAATATGAGCGGCCGGTCTGTAAGCGATATACAACGTTGTATATAGCATACAGATATGACGCAAATATTGTATAGTACTTTTGAAAGTTCAACGTTAGTTCCTTCATTTTTTACTAAAATTGTAAAGATAAAAGTAAAGCTGGTCGAGAAAATTCGAGTTGAAACTTATGCAAATCAGGACGACATCTTTATGAGATTTACAGATCTCGTCACGGACATGATTTCTTTTGTAAAATTCTCATTAATTATTCATGGATTTTATAACCAAGTCAGTACTGAGCTTGTCTTGTTTCTTTCTTACAGTACTGTTCATGATGCCCGGTTACGTTGTGATTCATGTGATTTGTATAACGCCTTATTTGGAAGACTGACGCCGACCTGTGTACCTCCACAAGGGGTAAGTCTCCTATTTATACCCCTAACCTCCCTTAAAACAAATCCCACAATGCCCCGGCTTTTTTCAGTCTACGCTTGACGTCTTATTTATTCTGGGCGTCATTATCATTATGTTATTAACATAAAAAAAACTTAAAAAACATTCTATTAATGTGCAGAAAATAAGGCGTTTAGATTTGGTGTTACTTTTATATAAACGTTTTCGACTAGATAGTCATCATCAGGAAATGGTAATTACATAAAATCATCTTGTTTTAAAAGTTCATGTAATTCCCCAAGGAAAAAGCTTTGCAATGTACATAGTGTAATGTATTTTTCACTTGGCCGACTCAGTTGACAAAATAAATATCTTGATTACTTTATTTCATTGAATGTTTTGCTTTTTACTTGTAAAGTATAAGTTTCAGCAACTGAAGGAGACAATAATTGTGAATTATCGTGCGTAGACACCACAATTATATCAAGAAATATACGATATAGGCAATGAGACAATTATCTCTCCTGCATCACTATACATTGTATTAATTAATTGTACTTGTCTCTTACATTATTTCCAAATATACGATATAGGCAATGAGACAATTAACTCTCCTGCATCACTATACATTGTATTAATTAATTGTACTTGTCCCTTACATTATTTCCAAATATACGATATAGGCAATGAGACAATTAACTCTCCTGCATCACTATACATTGTGTTAATTAATTGTACTTGTCTCTTACATTATTTCCAAATATGAGGCGCTCATTATGCTTGTCTCTTGTGCCAATGTGCTGCACTACTTAGTATTCCTGTGCGTCCACTTCCTTCCCATTCTTCCCGGTTGTAATAGACAACACCTTTTTTGTAAACAGATGGGTATCGTCATTGACCTGAAAAAAGAGAAAATTATGAGCCTTTCTCCACTAGCAATGCCATCATCACCGGTAGAGTTTAAACATTCTAAATTTCTTCCTTCCTATTTACTTTTTATCGTTCCTTAGTTCGTTCCTTGGTTCCTTTGTTTCTTCGTTCCTTGCTTTCTTCCCTTTTTCATTCCTTTTTGTGTTCGTTTCTCCCTTCCATCCTTTAATTGCTTTCCTTGGCTGTTTCCTTCCTTCATAAATGCCTTCCTTCGTTAATTATTTTTCTCCTTCGTTCCTTCCTTCGTTTGTTCGTTGCTCCCTTCCATCTATCCATCCATCCTTCAATCCTTTCTTTCCTTTTCTGCTTCCTTCCTTCGTTAATTCATTCCCTTTCTCCTTATTTCCTTCATTCGTTGGTTCGTTGCTCCCTTCCATCCATCCTTTCTTTCCTTTTCTGCCTCCCTTCATTCCTTACTATATCAGTTCTTCCAATCTTTCGTTCGTTTGTTTATTCCTTTTCTCTCTCTCTTTCTTCCTTTTCTCTTATCCCGGTTTCCCTCTAAACCGTTCTATTCATGTTTGCGTCCGTAATCTTTGATCTTTCCATCTATTCTTCGATTTCTTATTTATCTCGTATTGCCTTTAGTATCATTTCCTCTCTGCTATTTTCCTATCCTCTGTTTATTCCCGTTTTGTCTTGGATTCTTTCCAGCCTTTGAATTGTTCCCTTTACAGTTCCCTGCGCCATCTTGAAAGGTAGCCGGGCCTTTACATTGAAGCGAGACGAACGTTGTGCTTGCAATGATAGAGACACGTGAATAATTGTCCGGCAAGGTGTTAAAAGGTCTCTAACATTGCAAGCTCAACGTTAGTCCTACTTCGATGCAAAGACACGGCTACCTTTTAAGATGGCGCAGAGAACTGTAAAGAGAACTCTTCGTCTATTATCTGTCATGTGGTTGTTCTTTCCTTTACTTCTCACCACATATTCTTATTGTTGTCAGGCGGGTTCTGTGAGTGGCGAAGAGTCCACCGCATCAAAGACATCAAGAAAAAGCCACAAGAGAAAGCGAAAGTCATCGCGCCCGCACTCGCCCAGCGGTAAGCTTCATTGATACTAAACGTGCATGGTTTCAGCTTTCGAGACAGGAGCTGTTGTATTCGGGTTCGATACTTTGCTATGGTGCTAGGTGTCTTAACAAATATCACCATTTTAAATACTCTTTTCTTTTAGATTTGAGTCATTTAGATTCCCAACCTGGTACTCCGATGAGTGCTGAGTCAGCTTGCTCAGAAGGAAATAAGCTTAAGCTGAAGATCAAGGTAAAGTGTTTAGTAAAAACTTTATATTGAGCTGACTCACTGACAGTTCGACTCAGACTGATTGAATGGCTGAATGTTTGACCATTATGCATCAGTTAATATTAACTATGGTTTGACTGACTGATTGACTTACTCAATGTGGCTGTTTTAGTCAAGAGTGTACTGAGCGTTTGGTTAAAGAGACAGACAGACAAACCCACTGTCAGACATAGGGACTGCTTGATTATCAGCTGGATTAGCTGCTTACCTACAATCATTCATTCATTCATCCATTCATCCATTCATCCATTCATCCATTCATCCATTCATCCATTCATCCATTCATCCATCCATCCATCCATTCATTCATTCATTCATTCATTCATTCATCCATTCATTCATTCATTCATTCATCCATTCATTCATCCATTCATTCATTTACTTCCTCTCATTCTATTGTTTTATTTCTTATCCACAGTTTGGTAACGAGGAAAGTGGTGTTGACAGTAATAGTGAGCTTAATCCCAAAGAGACCGACAGTGAACCGAGAAAACACAAAAAGAAGAAAAAGAAACATCGACACAGAGATGAGAAAGGCAAACGTAAAATGAGTACAAGCAGTAGTAACTATGATTCACCGTTGATGTTTGAAGCTAACATATCATCCACTCACATGTAATGGCCCCACGAGACAAAAACGGTCAAATATAGAACAAACCGGCGCCCACATGTAATGGACCCACGAGATAAAAACGGTCCACTATAAAACCAACCGGCGCCCACATGTAATGGACCCACGAGATAAAAACGGTCAAATATAGAACAAACCAGCGCTCACATGTAATGGACCCACGAGATAAAAACGGTCAACTATAAAACCAACCGGCGCTCACATGTAATGGACCCACAAGACAATCACGGTCAAATATAGAACCAACCGGCGCTCACATGTAATGGACCCACGAGACAAAAACGGTCAAAAATAGAACAAACCAGAATATCTATTGTTCTTCATTGGCTAGCCTCGCGTTGGATCACAATCTAGTTGAACTAGAGTTATTCAAATAGTCCTTTTCACAGTTCCGTTCAGTGACCGAATAATATAGTTCCAAGTCGAGGTTCGCCTTGTTGCGCATAGCAAAACTATAATTTATCGTGCGCAAAAACGCGAGCCTCGACTTGGAACTATCATTTGTAGTCACTGGATGGAACTGTGAAAAGGAGTATTGGTCGCCATCTTTCGATTCGGTATATCAAATATCATTCTCGTCAGTTCCCAGGCTCTCTATTCTGACTCGCTTTTCTTGCTCAAAATGGCGACGGTCGAGGAAGGGACTGCATGAGGTTGCTTCGGCTGGATTGGTTGACCATCCTTGTATGTCATGCCCATTATTCATTTCCATCTTGCAATGACCTATTGCAGTTGACACTATTTCTTGATTTAGAACCTAAGAAAAGACTTACATGTACAACGAAACACAAATGTAAATAACAGTAAACACAAAATTTCATGTTAATATGTAATATTAGCATTTCAACTTTTTCTATCCTGCTGTAAAATCCTGCTGTCATTTAAATAAACTTTTTAACTCGACTGATTTATTTTGATTCTTTCCAGTTCCTTTTTATCTTTTAATATCTTTCTATTTAAGTCTAGTGTTGATTTGTAGGTTGGAATCATTATACACCCTTTCCGAGAAAGTCTGTCAACCGTGAAAAGCACACAAGCAGTTCAGAAACTTAATGTGCATTCGGAACGCATTTCTTGTTGTTTGCATGATAAGTCAGAATGGACATTTCTCAATAACATATTGACAAGTGTAGCAATGTGGCCATGAAATCCCTGCGTTCTAATAAAGTATACATACTGAGGTAACCCATAATCCCCTGCGCTACTAGCTTGTAGGCTTTTCACCTCACGGGTTGGTTGTCGGAAAGGGTGTATAATCTAAAAAATCTAAAAAGGTTGATGACTCTTACTTGATTATATCTTTCTATTTGTTTAATGACTGATATGGTGTAGTGGTCCACCGCTGTGGTCCAGGTTCAAGTCACGGCTAGGGTAGAGATTGTATGCGGGTAGAGTTTGTTTGATGTGTTATTCTTTCCCTTGCCACGATATGGCTTTTTCCTCCCTCAGAAAAAATCATTTGTGTCGAGTTTTTTTGTATGATGTAGTGTAGTGGGAGCTACCTTAAGTGGGAGCTACCGGGAGTGATGGTTGTAAAATATTTCCATATTTATATGTTTATTTTTACTCATTTAGTCTATTGGATGAATTATTTACCTATTTTTTATTTTTTTATTTATTTATTTACTTATTTATTTATTTATTTATTTATTTATTTATCTATTTATTTATTTATTCATCTATTCATTTATTTATTTATTTATCTATTCATTTATTTACTTATTTATTTATTATTTATGCATGATTTATTCAATATTAGTTGTTCAAGTTTTCTTCTTTATGTGTTTGCTTTTCGTTCATTTATTTCACTTATCATTTTATCTAATGACTTACTGTGCTTAACGTCTGTTCGTGACGTCACACATGATGAAGTATTGATATGGTACTCATAGTTCTTATATTTTGGCATAGTTTATAGAGGGGACTGGTTAGGAAACCTTTTGTTGTACTTCTTTGTTTTCATTTCGCGGGGCAAAGTTGAACCGGTCTTGACCGTGCACAACTTTTTCTTTATGGCCAATCAAAAATGCAAAATGAGTCAACATAAACTTTTTCTATGAGATTGTTGTAAGGAATATTGTAAGGAATATTGTAATATTTCTAAATCTTTGAGTATTTTGAAGCAACAGCCAAAATAATGATTCTTGTTCTGTTCACTCAGACGTATCCAATATGGCTAAAACAATTGCGAAACAAAAGATTATGCAAGGTCACGCTTGAAAAAAAGTGTACAAAAACATACAATAAAGGGCTTCCTAACCATTTCCCTCTACTAAATATGATTTTGGTATTCGCGCGTCTAATGCATGTCTAGTGATTTAAACCCTTGGATTATCGGATGATCGTCTTTCCGCAGAGATATTAAATCAGCTATAGACTATTGCAATCAGTAATTCATAAATGACGTACATTTACATCAGTGAAAATAGTATCACGGAAAATATCTTATCTAATGCTTTTATAAAATAACAACGACAGATAATAACATTCTGCTTGAAAACCGTGTTTCTATGCTCTTATAGAAACACGTTTTTTTGCAAGTTTCAGCCAATGAGAGCGCGCGTTATATAATGTTTATTTTATAAACAATATTATGACATGACATAAAATGCATTCTGGTCTTGCAATGCACTATATTCAGTATGCAGTATTCTACGTTTTTGAAATAGCTGTATACAGAGCGAAAGCACTAGAGTACAAACACTAAAAGTGTGCAACATAAATACCACTAAATACTGCTAAATTATGCAAATTCTTTTGTTCTCTATTGTTTAATCAACACTATTTAGTGGTAAATAGTACAAAGTATTGTACACTTTTAGTGTTTGTACTCTAGAACCATGAAATAAAAACAAAATAGTTACTAACTAATAGTTCTTATTTAGCGACTATTAGTTACTAAAAAAAGACAAGTAAAGTTGTAATGAGGTATTGTTTCCTTTTGTATTTGATGTTTCTGGTTGAGTGATACTGACTAAATAGTCACTAAATAGAAACTATTAGTTAGTAACTATTTTGTTTTTATTTCATGGTTCTAGTGCTTTCGCTCTATTAGAAAAGCTAAATTGTTCCTTGATACTTATCATGATGTAGTCTCGATCCTAAGCAGGCGTTTTTGGTGTCGGATATTTATTTTTTTTCGTTCTTTCTTTTTTGCTATTTTCTATGTGGATGATTACTGATTGTGTGATGATGAAAAGGATGATAACGATGATTGTGTGTAATGTTAATAGCCATTAATATTGAATTGAAATACGTGAAAATAATAGAAATACGTGAGAAAAATATCGATGTTAATTGGAATGAATTGAAATGCGTTCGGTGTCAAGTGAAATACAGTACATGAGAAAAATATCATATGTCCTTGGCGGGAATTGAACCCCACGGTTTCGGCTTTCTAATCCGATGTGTTAGCCACTACACCACAAGGGCGACCAAGCTGGAGTCATTAATATTGATAATTATGTAATGATGATGATAATTTATACTGATATTAAAACTGTTGATGATGATAATTGGTGATGAAGATAATTATAATTCATCCAGGCTACATATTATCATTCATCGCTATATTATATAGTCTATATGATGATCTGATGATGATGGTGATGTATAAAATAGTAGTCATAGAATGTATGATAAGAATTGTTAAAGGAATAGCCGAGATGATGATAATCAAAATTAGAGTGAAAATCGTCATTTCAGTGAAGAAAACTGACGATCGATATAGATGATGCAGACGAAAGTTTATCGTAAATGTGAAATAGAAAGTACATAAAAAATCTAAATACATAGTGGAACCCCGCCTTACGGCCACCCCCTTAATACGGCCACACCGTTATTGCGGCCAGTTTTTTAGGTCCCGATGAAATGGATGCCCATACATTTTCTATAAAATATACCCGCTTTATACGGCCACTCCGTTAATACGGCCACTTTAGGCTGTCCCTTCGGTGGCCGGTTTAACGGGGTTCCACTGTAGTATCTCCAAATGATCATTAATGCAGCGTTCATTTCCCTGATAAAAAGATAACCATTAGCCAAGTCCTTTTTCACAAGTGGATAGGTGATAATGATCAGTTTGTACGCTATACGCCACATTGATCACGAACTAAAATGACCATGATTTGCATACACCCCGGAAACACATTGAGCGGATATTCAACGCTGATGCATTGAAACAATTCCTCTTTTCTTATTAATAATAGTCCATAAACGAACTTTTGATGATATTTTTAAAAATAAATTTGTATTGAAGTCGGTTTTTCTGAATTTTTGAAAAGCGAAGTTCGAGCCGGAAGTTGCGCATTCGAGTAGTGTTTATTTTGTAATGCGCATGGTATTTTGGTATTTCCCGCACACCACAAAGGTTATTCGTCATGGTAGGATGTAAAACTAGTTCAAGTTTTCCTTTCTTCTTTTATGAGCAGTTAATAATTCGTAGTGATAATAGAATGTGAGGGCTGTATTATTTTTCATGGCTTGTTTTAATGGTGAGGTTGCTTCAACTTTTCCTGGTGGAAGATGGGAAGAATTCTGCAAAAACCGAGCCGACTACGCAGCAAAAACTTTTTCACGCGAATTCCTTCAGTTTGTGAACGATAATCCTGTTTATGATGTCTCTGGAGCTTCTTACACTTTTTCCAAACGTTTTGTGGAGTATTTTCTGGAATGTTTCAACCAAGAAGTACATAAAAACGGTCTAGATGATATATTGGAGCCGGAGTCACCGACTGAAGTTTTCGGTCCTGACGATTGGGGTTCGAACATTCACTTGACAGGAAACTTCAAACATAATTCACCAGAAAAAAAGGACAGAGAGAATGCTTTTAGTTTTATGCGAAAACTTCGAGATGTAAAAGACCTATTCAAACGTTCTGTTGATGAAAGTCATCCTGCTAAGATTACTACGCCAACAGAGGCTAGAGGGACTTCATCAAACGATACAGAAAAACATAAGACTCTCACTAGTACTATTCGCAGAGAAGCTGTTATGAACTATCTCATGAACTTAGACCAGGGAGTTGATACAGAGGATTTCTTCTGGCAGAAATGCCGGGTCGTCATTTTGAAAGCACCAGGGGGCTACATGTTAGAGTTCTACTGCCCTCCCAAGGTAATAAGCTTGCTTACAATTTAAATGTTTCAAAGTTTTCTATTTGTTAATAATTGACTATTAATATTGATCGATACTCCGACAAATGTATCCAATTTGAAGATATTTATATTAATATATTTGCTGTGTTTATTTTTGGAATTATGCAGCTTGAAATACCCAAACAATAATAATGACATTCAATTTGGTATTATTATTGTAATATTACTGTAATATATGAATTATTGATGTGTTACTAAATTTATAACGATGCATAATTATGTCATTATTCGAAAGTAAAAAGCATCAGATACCAATCATACATAAATATGATTCATTTTAATTCTTGATTTTTACATTATGTTTTACTTTCACTTCCTAGTGGAAATTATAAGAATAAAATTCATGACTAGAATCTATTTGTTGCACAGGAAGACTAACTATACTCATCTGTAGAATTCTAATCAACTTGATGAGTTTATTTAGGGCTTCATCTGTATCATCCAGAATTGATTTCTTGGCCAGTATTCTTTTTGGCTGGAACGATTTATGAATTTTATTATTACAGTGTGAATTGAAAAACCGTTGGCACCCAGAAATATTTTAGAAATCGTTTATAGTTCAATAAACAACTCACAAACAACTCTAACTACAAAAGGTTTATCATACAACACATCAGTCAAACATCTTGCGGTGATATAGTAGTTTCTGAGTTGTTCAACGAATAATAAACAATTTCTAAAATATTTCTAGGTGCCCACGGTTTTGTGATTCACACTGTAAAAAAATATCATATCTACCTTATAGATATACCAATTTCAGTTAATAAAGGTAGTTGTTTTTAGAAAATTGCATAAAAATTAGAAGGAGTATCATGATAATTGTTATCAACTTACACTTGCCATGCTTAAATACCAGCTGTATAGTCAAGTTCTTTGAAATTATAGTAGTTGCTAATTTCGTATGTCACCTGTACGCCTACTTGTATTTTCATGTTAAAAATGGGTAACAGATGTTCATTTTCTAAAGGAACGATTAGTTATCTAGAGTTAAAATGGTAACCAACTTGAACACATTGGATATTGACTTAAGAGATAAAAGAAAAAGAGAAATTAAAGTAGGGTGCAAATAATACACCTGTGAAACAAATAGTACTAAATAGTGCTAATTAAACAATAGAAAACAAGAGAAGTAGCATAAAATTAAATAGTCAGCTAACTATTTCACAGGTTTATTATTTGCACTTTATCTGTTATTTAAACATATAAAATATACAGATCAAAAACTATAGTAGGCATATAAATGCTCTGTGTAAGAGCATTCAAGAGAAGCACTTGTCCATTGCCTTTTTCGTTTCTCTTTATGCATGCACTTCCTAGCCCCTTGGCAATATGTGAGTGCTCTACGCTTATCAATGTTTTTGTCTAACACAAAAAATATAATTTTGAAATAATTTTGAAATAATTTTAGAATTTTAGAATAATTTTTTTTTTCTTATTGTTTTTTGTCCCTTGGTGTAAATACTTTATGGTTGCTGTTTTCCCCTCCAGTTTAAAATTAGATTAGTCATCGTTCAGGCATTGTTCTTTTTGTCTTAATTTCTTTCTATTATTTTGCCTGAGGGTGTCTATGTTACGATATGGGTGAGTGACTTTGTGATTTGTAATTGATTAAATAAATGTACACTATAATAGATCTGGAATTATAATAGAAAACGAAACGTTTTTCAAAAATATTTTGTATTCCCTACTTTCTCAATAACCATAATGCCTTCTGTTGTTTTGGGCGTAGCTATTGTTATTCAAATGAAACAAATTCTAATTCAAATGAAACAGATTGAAATAACATTATTATATATCCTATTCAAACTCGTTTTCTTATTGGTCGAGAGCACGTCACGTGGAGGGAAATAAATCCACGTAAATAAAAAAATTTCAAAATGGAGAGAAAATGTTTCTTCATTTGAATAGGGTATATAATAAAACACTTAATGTCTGATCCCTTGGGAAATCAGTTAGTTTTGTTTCCCTCGAATCTCAATGTTTCATTGAGATTCTCGGGAAACAAAACTAACTGTTTCCCTCGGGACCAGTCATTAAGTGCTTAATATCACCCTACAACTCTCCCCCACCCCACCCCCCACCCCCACCCCCCCCCCCACCTCCCCCCCAAAAACAGAAGGCATTATGGTTATGTGAAAGTAAAGAAAAGCGACAATTCTAGGCACTGTGAATCGATGTTCATATGTGTGACTAAAAGTAACACTGTTGAAGGAGGTTTCACAGTTTTTCTAGCCAACTTTCAATGGCCTAAGAATCTGACGTTCTCGAGCCAATCACCATGCGCAATATTTTTATAATCACCATGGTAATAATGAATTAAATTTATTTGCCAAGTGTTGTCTTTTCTACCAGAACATTGTTTTAATACCTTGTATTTCTTGTATTTCAGTCACCAAAACCAAAGAATGGTATATTCTGTTTCTTAATTCATGAAGTTCGTCCTGCAACAGAACTGGAGATGCCAATGGGAGAGAATGTGTTTGTTATCAAGGTATAATCTATTGCTAAAACTGTTACACAAAATATAAGAATCAAGAATATGTTGAGGGGTGGAGACCACTCCCGGGGGAGGGGGGGGGGGACTCGGACTAAAAGTATTGGGTCTGCTGTTCTTAATCATTAATATTCATGTATAAGCTTTCTTTTAGGGAATCAAAATTGAAAATCGAGTTAAAGTTATTTTATATATATATAATATATATTTTTTCAAAAGAATTGGATATGCTGTTCTTATCATTTAGGGGTAAAATTCAGCTATATGCTATCTTTAAAGTTATCAAAATTGAAAACCGAGTTATATTTGTTTTATTTATATATTTTTTCAAGGCTGTCAATAAAAGGGAATACATGTTAGCAGCAAATGACAAGTGTGAAATGGACACATGGCTCACAGACCTACAGTCATGTATTGAAGAAGATCAAGGCTCATCCAGCTCTGTGTATGTTACAACATCTCTTAAATGTCTGGAGCTGGTTGTACGAAGGGTGGATAAAGTTATCCGCGGATAAAAGTTATCCACTGCACAAGTTTTTTATAGATTTTATCCGCTGGATAAGGATTTATCTGCTGGATAGCGCTATTCACCCTTTGTACAACCAGCCCCTGTACTGTAATAATACTATTATATTTAAATATTCACTGAACTAGAATCATTGTTTATCAGGTTTTACTAGGTTTTACTTTGACATTTACATGCTATATTTGCACTTGAGTGAGCAGGCGCCAACATTGTTGATTTCCAGACGTTAACCTACTTGAACTGACAAACAGTCTGGCCAAAAGTTACACAGTTGTCTAGTAAATGTTTCACTTTGATCATGTGAGCAATGTAATCATGTCGGTTGAAGGTGGATTATTTTCCACAGAATATTGTGAAGTTTTACTACCAGTATTAAAAAAAAATGTTGATAAATTATCAACAGCCTTATGGAGAATTCCTAGTACTTAAAACTTGAAAAATAAATTTTAGCCATTTTCTAAGGGTTTTACATCTTAGCACACCAAATGACTGAGCAGTGTTTGGCCTAACTAGACAGACTGTTTGACATTTCAAACTCTCTAGTTAGTAAAATAATCAATTTTGGCACTTGGCTAAAGTGCAAATAGCAGTCACAGATATTCTCTGAATGATTGTGAACTTCTTTTCTAGTCCCAGTCCACCAACACCAACGTCAACAGCTCCTCCACAGGAACTGGCACTAGTCCATTCACCAGCCTCCACTCCACCTGGCCCAAGAACAGGTCGACATTCTTTACATTTGAATCTACAAAATACCACTACTACTACTTCTCCTACTGTTGCGAATGATGCAGGTTGGTCTTTATGTAATAATTAATAACATAATAATGTCATTATTTTTGGATTCATTTATTAGGTGATATTACAGATGCATGCAAATGAGACAACAAGCATTGTATTGACCCAATAGCCTCACTTGTATGATTCTTAAAAACAAAAGAATATCTCATTTGCATGCATCCATAAAAATAGGTAAATTGATTTTTCTCTGACTCATTCAATTATTTGCACTGTTTTGTTTTTAAGATTTCATTCCTTCATTAAATTAATTAAGTTCTTATTCAGTTATTCATCAAGCAATTCATTTGCTTATTAATTATCTTTAATATTAAATTCTGCTTACTGGATTTTTTATTTCATTATTTATTTCATAAATATTATGTATAACACCGTAAAAAATGTTGACTTAAATTTACTGAAGTTTCAAGCTTTAGCCCTTTTTTCTTTTTTCTCCTATGAAGGGCTAAACCTTGAAATGCCAGTAAGTCAACATTTTTTTTACGGTGTTACAGATTTCATTATACTACGTATTGTTTATATCAAACAACAACACAATATACTAGTTTACTTGCTATATATTTTGTATGTTAAGGTTACTGTAAACCTTCGCAACATCTTTCGTTTGAAAATTGTTTTTCGCGTCACATTAAAGTAAAGGCTAATAAACTATACATGATTTTAAAGCTTATAGAACAAAGTAATATTATACTTAATTACTAAATATTATATTTTCATCTAATAGATAGCAGGCATTCACAAAGGAGGGCACCACTAAGTCCAGGGATTCGTCAATCATCTCTCAGGACCTTTAACAGACCACCGCCTTTGGAAAGCCCAAGTAAGTCTTCCTTTGAATAATATACGTGTTGAAAATATTGATGTCAATAATAGTTTATCCAATGCCATAGAAAATATTTCAGCCAATGTAAAGAATGATAGTGTTGCTTTCTGTCTCTACTGCTTAAGGGAAACCATACACACTATTGTCACTGCATAATTTATTAGCATTGAGCTGTATAAATGAACTCCACATACATTTCTAATGGCACAACATTGTTGGGAGTGTAGTGAGAAGCCGGATTTTGCCTTACCCAACTCCTTGGTTAGCAGTGTTCTGCAGGCTACTCTTCTCCCTGTTTGCCTCATATCACATCAGTCGTGTATCTCACCCACAACTTAACTTACCACAATGTGATAATGAGTGTGCATTTGAGTGACTTATCATGAGTGCTCCATTCTTTGCCGAGTAAAAGAAACTTTGCCTTTTTAGCATCAAAGTGCTACAACACTTAAATGGAGACCTAAATATATAGGCTGCGTCGGTGTTTGATATAAACGATAGGTAATATAATGAAATTTGTAACACCGTAAAAAATGTTGACTTAACTTTACTAACCTTTCGAGCTTTATCTTTCGTCGGAGTAAAAGAGTTAGACAAAAAGAGATGTATTAAAAAAAAAACGAATTTGAAAAGTCATCTCTATTTTGAAATTAAAGGAATTATATATAACAATGATAATGCTCATAGATGTGATATTGTTATTGCAGTTGAGCCCATCAACAGAGGCCCACCCCCTGAGCTACCTCCTCGATCACCTACGAGTACTGATGTACCATCATTACCTAGTGGTATGAACCCTATTCCACCTCAGCTTGGACAGACATCTAGAAATGATGACTCTCAACCAGAAGGTAACTTGTAATGTACTTTGGAACATAGGTTATGTAATATACACCATTTCCGAGAAATGTTGTCACCCGTCGAAAAGCAAACAAGCTAGTGGTGCAAAGGATCATGGTTCAATTCAGAAACTAAATGTGCATCGGAACGCCTTTCTTGTTGTTTGATAAGTCAGCACGGCCAATAAGAGATTGACCAGTGTAGCAATGTGGCAATGAAATCCCTGTGTCCTAATAAATTTTACATAGGTTACCCATAGTCCCCTGCGCTGCTAGCTTGTAGGCTTTTCACTTCACAGGTGACAAAGGGTGTATGCAACGAAGGGTGTATACTCAAAGACGAGCTGTTGTTCTTTCATATTTCACTAAATTTATCAAGATAAAAGTAATGCTGGCCGAGAAAATTCAAGTTGAAATTTATGCAAATCAGGACGAAATCTGTATGAGATTTACAGGACTCGTCACGGACGTGATTTCTTTTGTCAAATTCTTATGAATTATTCATGAGTTTTATAAATGAATTTATTAACATTATCGCTATCATTATCATCGTTATCGTTATATTATTATTATTGTCGTTAACTATCATTATCGTTACTAATTATTAAAATCATTAACATTATCGTTATGGTTAACGTATCGTTATCATTACTATTATCAGTATCGTTAACATTATAGTCATCGTCATTATTGTTACATGTATCTTTAACTGTCAAAATCGTTATCATTAACATGATCATGATCATTGTTATCGTTATCATTATGATCGTTACTAACTGTTAAAATCGTTATCATTAACATTATCGTTAAAGCAGATTTCGTACAACTTTGAAATCTCAATGCCGTGTTCGTGCCTTGCCGATAGCGTGATGTTTCTAGACTTATTTGACGTGCCCTGCCGTGCCTTGACCGCTGTGATGCCCTGAGCTTTTCATAGCCATACAAATTCTGCTCTATCGCTATCACCATGGTTATAATATATCAATATGGTTATCATTAGTACTAACCAGTTCCAATCTTTTCATGTTACCAAGAAGCTCCTATCTGGGTATCAGCAACAGCAGATAACCATCCCTTGGCAAATTACCCATGGTTCCATGGTACGCTATCAAGACTTGACGCTTCTCATCTCGTATCCCAGGGTAGCCAACAATGGCACGGAATATTCCTGGTACGACAGAGCGAAACAAGACAAGGAGAATATGTTTTAACGTTCAATTATCAAGGAAGAGCGAAGGTATGTACGGTTCAAATTCTCTTGAAACCATGCACCATTCATTTTGCTACTTGCCTTTACAGTACGAATCAATAAACCGTGGGCACCCAGAAATATTTTAGAAATCGTTTATTGTTTGTTGAACACCTCAGAAACAACTATATTACCTCAAGAAGTTTGACTGATGTGTAGTATGATAAACCTTTTGTAGTTAGAGTTCTGTGTGAGCTGTTCAACGAACAATAAACGATTTCTAATATATGCCCACGGTTTTTCGATCCGCACTTTAAGTATGATACTCTAAAAACAATATAAAGAGTAATATCTGTTATTATAGCTATATGCAAATGTTTTCAAACAATGGATTCAAGTCACGGCTTTCGGGCAAAAACAAAACTTGAATCAATTGTTCGTAATCAGTTCAGTTCCTCAAACGGCTTCAACATTTGCTTCAACATCCGTTCGATTTTGTCGAATGGCAATGTTTAACGCTTTTAAACTTTTTCAACATCAATTCAACACCGATTCAACACGTTTCAACAATGTTGAAAGAGTTTAAAAGCGTTTAAACATTGCCATTTAACAAAATCGAACGGATGTTGAAGCACATGTTGAAGCCGTTTGCCCGGGCCCTAACTGTAATATCAGCTATTGCAAGTGAGCCTTCCTTTCCTACCCAATCCCATAAACCTCTACGCATGCTTATTCTCGTGCTCTGTAACAGTTTGCATCGTCACTCAACGTTTCATCATGTTCACGTGACGACTATAGTATAAGACAAATATTTTTTAAGCATTTCCATCGTCACATCTCTTTAAAAATGCGGAAGGTTACGGACCAAGAGAATGCCATAAATCTGTTATCTGTATATATTATTTCGCTTCTAGTGAATGATTTTAGTATCTGCTTATCATCCGTGTATTTGACGCAAATCCCTATCCCCTAATTATTCCTATCTTTATGTTCAGCATCAGTGGAAGTCATTAGTCACAACTGCTCATAATTTTAAAATTCATTATTATTTTAGTGAAAATAATTCCATTTTGTTTGTTTCTAGCATTTAAGACTGTCACTGAATATTGAAGGCCAATGCCGCGTTCAACATCTTTGGTTTCAAAGCATATTTGAAATGCTCGAACATTTCCGTGCCAACCCCATCCCTCTAGAGAGTGGAGGCCCATCAGATGTGATGTTAACTAACTTTGTAGTAGGCAACAGTAATGGTTCATCGACATCACGCACACTGCCTGCCCATCAGCGCAATAATAGCAATAACGGCGACGGAGGGTTAAGGAGATCTTATAGTGTACAAGGAAGTCGATTAAACCGGGCGGCCGTTATACAAGGGGGCTCTGTAAGAGCAACCATAGAAAATACCGACCAGAATCCGAATTCACGAGCAGTAGACAATCAGTATGCATATGTTTAGATTTGGTCTACTTGCTTGTGTTTTTCATTTCTTCCAAATGGATTAACTATGGTAAAAGCAACCAAAAGACCAATTGGCCATTTGCATTATGACGTCATATACTACCAAGACCAGCATGCTTTACCTACTATATTTTGTTAAATAATTAGTGTCGATTGTTCTAGTTTCACAAGAGGGACGAATAGAGATTAGAAACAGAAAAGTCGCAAAGTATTTTGGTACAATGACGTCATCGTGTAAAATGCCTATCACGTTCGATCTCATGCAGTGATAACACAGGCAGCCCACCATAGTTAAAACACCTGCAAATGTCAGTACAGCCATGTCAAGTGAGACGCTTTTAGAGGTGGCTTTGCTTACACAAATATATTTATATTTTTGATAGGAAAATTCCAAGAATCTTGACATGATTCAGTAAAATTGAAACTCAATTGTATAAAGTTTGAATGTGAATAGCTTTATTTTGTGAATACATAATTTTCAAAAAAAATTAGAGAACTTACATTTTATTTTTTTCGAAGTATTTTGTGACGGTGTCCGATCTATCTATCTCCACTGTCAACCTCATCTCCAGTGCCTATAGACGACTTTCATAACTAGCAGAAAATGATTTTTGTCAAGTAAATAGATATTAATATTTTAATATTTTAGCACTGTCAAATGAAAGAATCACCTAAAATAGGCATGTTTGAAAAGTTTTGATACTCTGGCTAAAATTCGTTTTGGTGTTTTTGTTATTTTTTAATTTCTTCTAGCTTCTTGCAAATTTAATCGTTTTTTCTCAAACTTTCACAAGTTATTGTTATGGTGAATGCCTAACATATGATAGCTTTCTTTTTCTTAAAACATCAATTTTAAATATTATGATAATTAGTGGCGGCCAATTATGAAAGTCGTCTATGCAATATCCGATAATTTCATATGATAATGCGTCTACACGCATTCCCAATATATTAGTAACCATCTATTGTCCTCAATTGTAAATTAAAGATGCTAATAAAATGAAAATAATTTTTGAAATGTTAATATGTATGCTTATATATCTATGTCAATCGCATGGTAGAGTAAAGTCATTTCACCCGTGAAATAGATATTAGACTAATACACCTTAGCAGTCTAGAATTCCATTGTTTTCTTTTGTGTCTATTTGACTATTACACCTTGACTATTTAATTTTGTTTCACGGGTTAAATGTCTTCACTCTATATAGTAGAATCTAAATACCTTTCAAAAACATTGTTAACCGGCGCAAAGCGCTAAAAAATCATGTTGTGGATTTGCACATACACCTACTTGCAAGAACGTTGTCATACAACATTTGAACATTTGTAGTTTAGTGGATTAGGAATAAATTAAAAGTACAAAAGAAGATCATTGAAGCAGAACTCTTTCTTTTGTATTTTTAATTCATTCCTAATCCACTAAATTACAAATGTTCAAATGTTGTATGACAAGGTTTTTGCAAGTAGGTGTACACCTATTTGCAAGAACGTTGTCCCGCCTTTTGTAATTTAGTGAGAAAGGAATTAATTAAAAGACAAGAAGATCACTCAAGCTGAACTCTTTCTTTTGTTATTCCTTTCTTACTAAATTCCTAAATTAAAATGTTCTTTTTTTTCGTGTGACAACATTCGTGCAATTAGGTGTACAATAATTAATAGATAAATTAAAAATCAGTACATTTTGACAATGCTTCAACCTATCTATAAATCACAAATCACTTTTTTAACGTCTCAAATCTTCTAGCTGGACACATGTGCCCTTACTAATGGGGGATACTCAGACACACACACTTACTACCTCTACGTTAAATATTTTGCACACAATACTGCTCACATGTTCATTTTTGCAGAGGGAGGAAAACCGGATAGCCCGGAGAAAAACCCTCGTGGCATAGGAGAGAAGAACACATCAAACAAACTCAACTCACATATAATCCTACCCTGGGTACCAGGGGTTATGTTCTCCTTGCTTTATCGTTTGCTTTAGCGTTTGTAAATTTGACGGTTTGTTATTCAACGAATCTAACCCCTGGCCAAATGAGCTTAGAATCTCACTTCCATGCTGTTTTGATTGACACCGCCAATTATAGCCATATTTGGAAACTTGGCAAACTTGTTGACATCTTGCTGTCAGCTTTCATCCAATCAAAGGTCTTCATAGACTTAAACCAATCAGAAGGCCGGGGTCACGCAGCGATCCCTCGCTTCTGATTGGCTCGGCGAATTCAAAAGAATAGGCTCGTTTGGCTAGAGGGTTTCTCTTGAAAAAAAAAAACGAACACAGACGTACAAATGATAAATACGAATACTAGATCAAGAAACCCTCTAGTTTCTAGGGTAATATAATCCATGCCCGAGCCGGGACTCGAACGTGGACCACAGCGGCCGGTGAAAGGCCAGCACTCTCACCGCTAGGCCACCCATGCCACCCACCATTTATTTTTGGCCCAAGGTGTATCGTATCTTTTAAAGCTGTCTGATGGGAAAGGACGAATTATTCAAACAATAACAAAGTCAATTTTTTTGCAATTTTTAATCTCGAAATGTGCATTTATTTAATGAATATTAAACTTGCTGTTAATCAGCAAATGTTGAAGAAGAAAGTGGAAGAAATGTCTTATACTATAGTATTTTAACTAAAATATTTGACAAACTCAAGATGGAACTATACTTTGGAACTACTCATCTTTATAAAAAATTTATATAAAAAATATTTATTTCTCACATCAACTTTTGTTGCTTTATTTTAGTTTTTACTACTTGTTATGAATTTCTTTGCGGTGCAAAAAGTGCGGTGTTTTGCAAATGCCTCCTCCTCATGAAATCCCTCTAATATCCCATGGGGGTAATGATTTTAAAGAACAATAATATATAGAACAACAGCAGACTACACTATTCGTACTAATTTTCGCGGGTCTTTAATTTCGCGATTTGTAAAGTTTACGCAAAAAAAAATAAAACAATTTAATGCCCTTAATTTATTTTTCTGGCAAAAAAACGAAAATTAAAGCCCGCGAAATATGCCTGTTCCGATTTCGCTAAGTACCCATGAAAATTAGTACGAATAAAGTACATAGCTCCCCCACCCTCAAACCCAAAGATCCGCCACGCAGGCTATAAGACATATAGGAAAGTCACAAATATGTAATATCGTAATATCAAGGTTTATTAAAGTACACCAAAATATATTCATATAAAATCTACAATTAATTCTTGCGTCCAGAAAGTCGATCCTTTATCTACAAATCCAAAGGCATGCACCAGAAAAGGTGATAGCAGAGTCTACCACAGACGATTCCTTTTAAATGTTAAACATCAACTGGTCAACGAGAAATTCGTGCTCCAGCCAACTCAATATATCCTATTTACTAAAAAACTAATTCTTATTTTTATCCCACATCATATAAAATACAGCCAATTAAAATGCTTGAAATCGTTGTATACTCGGTGGAATTCAACTGCCTCTTCCCATGAGACATTGCGGGTTCAATTTATTTTATATGATGTGAGATAAAGTAGTTATACCATAGTTATACCATATCTCACTCGTCACCTGTATTTCTTTACATATACACTCGCCTTTTAAGGCTCGTGTGTATACTAGAACATACAAGTGACTCGTCTGATATTCCACGGCATGGCACTCGAAACCATTGTATATATTCATATCAAATAGTATGAAGTAACTGCTGCTAATGTAAACTGTCGAGTTAATATCCTCAGGTTCTAGTTGCCAGCTGGCTTGTCTTTGCTATCAAATCCAGGTAACCACTGTATAACTAGTATGAAGTAACTGCTGCTAATGTAAACTGTCGAGTTAAAATCCTCAGGTTCTAGTTGCCAGCTGGCTTGTCTTTGCTATCAAATCCAGGTAACCACTGTATAACTAGTATGAAGTAACTGCTGCTAATGTAAACTGTCGAGTTAAAATCCTCAGGTTCTAGTTGCCAGCTGGCTTGTCTTTGCTATCAAATCCAGGTAACCACTGTATAACTAGTATGAAGTAACTGCTGCTAATGTAAACTGTCGAGTTAAAATCTTTAGGTTCTAGTTGCCAGCTAGCTTGTCTTTGCTATCAAATCCAGGTAACCACTGTATAACTAGTATGAAGTAACTGCTGCTAATGTAAACTGTTAATATCCTTAGGATCTACTTGCCAGCTAGCTTGTCTTTGCTATCAAATCCAGGTAAGGTGGCGGGGCGAGCCCTAAAGTTATGTACAGTGGAACCCCGCCATACCACCACCCGCTTAATACGGCCACCCCGTTATTGCGGCCAGTTTTTCAAGTCCCGATGAAATGCATGCCCATACATTTTCTATAAAATTTACCCGCTCAATGCGGCCACCCCGTTAATACGTCCACTTTGGGCTGTCCCTTCGGTTGCCGGATTAACGGGGTTCCAATGTAACTGACTTCGTTACGAATTGTGTGTGCGATTAACAATTTGTTTATATAAAAATAGATCATTTGATTGTTTGGTGCCCAATTAACAGAAGTCAGCCATTTTTAATGCCGTTACAATGATGGCATTCAATATTTTTTTCCATGGAAATTTTTAGGTTTTTTCGAAAATATACTGATTTATCTTTTAACTGTGGTACGAAGACGGCCATTTTGAAAAATCGCAGTCAAAATATTTGCCTTTGAGTGCAAAAAACTTCTCTGGAAACTCTGAGTCAGCATTTTGCAAGAAAGTATATAACATATTCGTATAATGCTGCACAAACGTTTGTTGGGCGGCCTTCGAGTCTAGATCGTCGTAGTCTTTTTTCCATTGTTGTTATAGTTATATTTGAATTGTGAAACAAACTTTCACGTATGCTACACCAAAACGATCTCACGAGCACCAACAAAGCTGACGAATCCTTTTCGTTGAATTTGGTGATATTCTTGGAAAAGAGTGGCCCAACACGATCTCACGAGCACCAACAAAGCTGACTAATCCTTTTCGATAAATTTGGTGATATCAGTTGGAAAAGAATGTCTTTCGTCTTTCCCAACACGATCTCACGAGCACCAACAAAGCTGACGAATCCTTTTCGATAAATGTGGTGATATTCTCGTTACTTGAAGTAATTCGTGTACACAGGGTTCCCACAATTGTTTTTGACGAATGATATTCTCGGTGCGTGGGGTAGCTTTCACACAATATACTGCGACACTAGCCAAAAGCGATTTTTCTTAGAAGGCTGTCTTAACGAGATTCTAGTACAGTACACAAACTGTACTATTTGTTGTTTATATTTAAGGTAGATTTTAGTCGTCTAGCAGTGTCTACTACATCAAATAAATGCTTGGCATCTACAGCTAACACGTGACCAGCTGATAGCATTCCTCGTCTATACTCCTGGTCTAACGTTGTAGTGCTGTACTTTTGAGCGAGTTTCATAGAGTTGATCAACTCGGCCATGTCGGCTGATAACACTTTGTGGGCCATCTCAATCTGAAAGGAAGACATACATTTGTTTAATAATGTTGACATGAAAGATACACTGATGATCTAAAAGATATACGTTTTTATTCCACAGTATATCAAATACAGCCAATCAGAATGCCTGAAAGCCGTTGAATATTCGGCCGCATTCAACTGCCTCTTCCCATGAAACATTGCTGTTTCTCTTTTTCTATATAGATGTGGGATAAAATAGTTATACAATAGTTTCGTGTGGCATACTTAAGGAATAAACCACTTCTGGCGATTGGTATATCGAGGAATATTGTCCGAGGTTGAAAAGATGGTATGAAAAATGAATAGTCGGCCGAGAAGCGAAGCTTCATGTTTTTTTTTTTTGAAAAACCCGCGGCCGTCAATGTTCACTTGACGGATATCACCGGAAATTGGGAGATATTGGCTGATACCCGTCCTGTGAAAACGCAGCACGTGACCTGTTTCGACCAATAAAAACTCGTATAGTATTATCGTTGGTTTATAATGTAGAATATCCCATGGGTCACTTGTATTACTAGTTAGCGCCGCACTTTAACGCAATAATGTTACTCTAGAACAGCATTGGGAATAAATCTTTATCACAAGCTTTATTCTTCAGTTCAAAGTAATTATATTTCACCGCTCGCCCATTAAGTTATCTCCCCATTATTCGTAGTTCTGATCCGGCAAAAAGGGAACAGTGAGATCGAGAAAAATTTAATTATTAAACTTATTCGAGCAAATACGGTATGTGGTAATGGCTTGACGACGCTTTTCGCAACGAAACAAGTGCTCGATAATAGTCCCATTTACAGTTCCCTGCGCCATCTTGAAAAGTTGCCATTCCTTTGCATCGAAGCGAGAGGAACGTTGTGCTTGCAATGATAGAGACACGTGAATAATTGTCCCGTAAGGTAAAAATGATGTACAATACTAGAATTTTAACTTAACTTTAATTTGCAATACTAGAATTTTAACTTAACTTTAATTTGCAATACTAGAATTTTAACTTAACTTTAATTTGCAATACTAGAATTTTAACTTAACTTTAGCTAAAATTTAGAAGTTTTTGCTGATTTTCTTAAATTCAAGGGCTTTTCAAATGCCCTTAAGGTGGCCCGGTAGTATTGACTTTGCAGGATAAACATAATTTTGTAACGCATTATTTTGCATCTAAACTTTGTCCGATTTCTACGAAATTTACACATATAGATCTCAAAAACTTTGAAGTTTGAGCTAGTCATATTTTAAGTGCGATTTGTGGAAACTATAAGCACACGCTTTACTTAAATTGTCAATAAATCAAAATTTAGAAGATGAATTTATTTCTTTTTTTGAGAGAATATTATTTGGTTATATGGAAACATATTGTAGCAGTTTTATTCAAATATTGACCTTGGAAGTTTTTTTACAAACGTTTTTAAATTTTTGCGCGCAAAATTAATATAAAAATTCCATTGCTCAAATCTCAATAAGAATTAAAACATAGTTACAAATTTACCTGTAGAAAGAAAGACCAATACCTCTTGTAACTTCTAATCACAAAATAGCGACTTTGAAGCCAACATTGCTAGCTCTTATTTCTTGAAGAGCTTGTCGACATATTGTTGTTCACTGCGTAGTGAGCATTTCGAAAATATATCTACTCTATTTCTTTAATTGTTGACTTCGAGTTTTCTATATAGCGTAGATACATGCTTAAGAGTCATAACTGTGAAATGTGATCTTCTGTGCTGTTCTAAAAATGACAAAATTAGCGGCCAACGTACAGCAACCACGTTGCGCGTTCATTATACCTCGTTTGACTTCCAAGGAAAACCCTTCGCGTTATGTTTATTTACATCAACTTCACAACCTCATAATCCGTGAACACCGGTTCTGCACGAGGAATGTCTTTTTATGCAAATACAGAGACAATTCAGGCGTAAACACTGCGTCTTTTTTCTATTTCTATTCGCAAAAAAGACATTCCTCGTGCAGAACCGGTGTTCACGGATTATGAGGTTGTGAAGTTGATGTAAATAAACATAACGCGAAGGGTTTTCCTTGGAAGTCAAACAAGGTATAATGAACGCGCAACGTGGTTGCTGTACGTTGGCCGCTAATTTTGTCATTTTTAGAACAGCACAGAAGACCACATTTCACAGTTATGACTCTTAAGCATGTATCTACGCTATATAGAAAACTCGAAGTCAACAATTGAAGAAATAGAGTAGATATATTTTCGAAATGCTCACTACGCAGTGAACAACAATATGTCGACAAGCTCTTCAAGAAATAAGAGCTAGCAATGTTGGCTTCAAAGTCGCTATTTTGTGATTAGAAGTTACAAGAGGTATTGTTCTTTCTTTCTACAGGTAAATTTGTAACTATGTTTTAATTCTTATTGAGATTTGAGCAATGGAATTTTTATATTAATTTTGCGCGCAAAAATTTAAAAACGTTTGTAAAAAAACTTCCAAGGTCAATATTTGAATAAAACTGCTACAATATGTTTCCATATAACCAAATAATATTCTCTCAAAAAAAAGAAATAAATTCATCTTCTAAATTTTGATTTATTGACAATTTAAGTAAAGCGTGTGCTTTTTAAAAAAACTTTATTTCTCTTTATAGTTTCCACAAATCGCACTTAAAATATGACTAGCTCAAACTTCAAAGTTTTGAGATCTATATGTGTAAATTTCGTAGAAATCGGACAAAGTTTAGATGCAAAATAATGCGTTACAAAATTATGTTTATCCTGCAAAGTCAATACTACCGGGCCACCTTAAAAACGTAAATCAAATCTAAGGAGTTTTCAAGGACCTGACTCTCGTGGAAACGGAGAAAACAAAACATCAAACAAATTCAACTCATATAATCTATAAGTTGAAATTAAAAACCAGTGACTCTAACTAACCTCTTTATGCGAGTTTGAAGGTAGTTCATGTATTTCAGTATCGACTTCTGATAGAAGACTTCTCAATGCTTTCCCAATAGTCTAAAATATAAACATTAATAAAAGTTAGGCAGACAAAAACAAACCGACAAACAAATAAACAAGCAAAAACACTTACAGACAGACAGACAGACAAACAAACAAACGAACAAATAAAGAAACAAAACCACAGACAAAGAAAATAATTACAATAATATTTTGGACGGACAATTAGATAATGCAGGATGCGGGATTCCTCCAAAAATATCGAGCACAGCTTTAGCCTTGAAAAAAATATCGTGCACAACAACAAAAAACTTGAAAGAAACATCGTATACAAAGCCTCGAGGAAAAAACATATCCTGCACCGAAAATTGACCACCCCCATCAAATTTCTAATGGTCCATCCCTTAATAAAGCTTCGTTCGCTTGTTATATCTTGTCTGTTTGTTTTTATCTTCTCATAATAAAGTGTTGTTTACCTTGACAAAGTGAGGATATTCCTCACATCTAGAGTACGGTAGTCCTGTATTGAGGTCAATCACTGATTGTACGACTGACGTTGTGTTGAGGAACACTTTATCACTTGACCTGTCCTCGTTAATATCTCGCGGTGGTTTAGCTGGGGCTTTTCTTGCTTCTTCAGTATGATCTGATAATTCTTCACCGATCGTTGCTGCCTGTGGCGTGATAGCTTTACTTGATGTACCGTGGTCTGTAAACAATCACCAAATATTAATGCTACAGACGGTCTTTTGATGTAATAGCAACTTTTTCAAACCCAGCCCGATTAGTGATTCGCACCGTTGTTCTCTTACAGCGCGGCGCACCTTACCGTGGCCACCTAATTAAAGTTCTGTACAAGTTAACCAATCAGAAAGCGAGAATTTGACCTTAATATAAAAGACACGCCGAGTGGCAAACGGTAAACATTTTGAAATGTTCAAAGCGAAGAAAAGAGTGAATTTTATAAGTGTCTGTCCAGGATGTTTAAATTGGAAAAGGTGTGGCAAATCATTTGAAAAGAGAAACTTTTGAAGTCTAAGCTAACTTGTACAAAACTTTAATTGGGTGGCCACGGTAGGGCGCGTTATGCTGTAACACTTCTTTCGTGTCCTGGCGATCCACACGTGTGTTTTCTATTTCTTCAATCACTACCACTATCGTTATTTTAGTATCATCATTATTATTATCGTCACCATCTTAACCACCACAATCAGCAGCAGCAGCAGCACCAGCCATCATCATCACTATCATGAACATATCATCATCATGAGGAAACTCGAATCTTGAATAATTTGAGTTGCTTTGTTATTAAACCCACATCCATTTAGCGAATAGATAAGATTTATCATCAAGTATTTAAGCTCACTGCTTCGTTATAAAAGGTTTTTAAGCAGTAGAAGGTTTAGAAAATAATAACCTAAAAAGTCAAGTGTTCACAGTTCGAAATACTACAGTCGGTGTGTTGATGTAATAGCAAATTAGAGACGGTTTTTTCAAACTCAGCCCGATTAGTGATTCGCACTTTTGTTCTCTTAACACTTCTTTCGTGTCCTGGCGATCCACACGTGTGTTTTCTAATTCTTCAATCACTACCACTATCATTATTTTAGTATCATCATTATTATCGTCACCATAATAATCACACTATTACTATCATCAATATACTGTCTTTTGTTGATATTCCTTAAATATAACTACTTACATTCCCTGGCTAGGTTTCCTTGTTTAACGATCGAGAAAACGCCCTGTGGGTTATAAGACTCTACAGTAGATGATAACACTTCATCGGGTGACGGTAACTGCTGTGATGAACTCTTGGGAGATAGCTAAAAATGTGCACCAAAACAATTGATTAATTCCTCAATATAAGAGCGTGAGGCGCAAAAATATGACCACATTTTTTAATTTACTTTTTTACATTAAAAAGTATTCACTTTTCGCCTTATTTAATAAAACTAGACAGCTTCTAATGGTAACGTACAAATAGCGTAGAGAATGTTAAACATTAGTAGTCATACTTTTGAACTTCGCGCTGAAAGATTTTTTGCACAGCTATAACAAATAAGGTGGGTGAAAGTTTTTGTTGCTTGTTTAATGCTTTAATGTTAATACTCCATATTCAGTTATCACTATACTAGGAGGTAAATAAAAGCACTATACTACTTTTTGCATAACAAGACCGAAATGGAGGATGATGGATTCAAGTAGCGTAATGTCACAGCATATTTTATTGTGCTGATATAATACATCGAATAAGAGTTTTCTTATTTATACATTTGATTATAAAATTCAGCGATAAAAAGTTAACTTTATACATATTTTTAAATATGTAAAACGACGACGTTTCGATGCTCCCATCACTTGATAATGATGTTCTGGGAGCATCGAGTCGTTTTATATTTTATTTCTTAAATATGTATAAAGTATATATCTATGTATAAGGCAAGCAGTGTGGAAGGGAATGAGGCTCAGTGACATGACAAAGAGAATAATTTAACGTGAGAGTTCATGCATGTTCACTCCTGTAAACCTATTCTAACTTGTCCTTTCATCAAGCAAACATGCATCTTTAACATAGAATGACAATACTGGACTTAGATGGGTGCATAATGCTATCCATGGTCTTATTTTAACTCGCTTTTTCGCTGTTGTACGTGTGTTGTCAATTATGATAATTACGATGATGTATTGACACTATATACATAGACTGACTAGTAGACTACACATATAGACTGGTATAACGTGCAAGTGGGTGCACAAGTATTAAACCATACCACTGGTGATCGAGGTAGATATTAAAGACTACACATATAGACTAGTAGAACGCGCAAGTGGGTGCATAAGTATTAAACCATACCACTGGTGATCGAGGTAGATATTAAAGACTACACAGACTAGTATAACATGCAAGTGGGTGCATAAGTATTAAACCATACCACTGGTGATCGAGGTAGATATTAAAGACTACACATATAGACTAGTATAACATGCAAGTGGGTGTATAAGTATTAAACCATACCACTGGTGATCGAGGTAGATATTAAAGACTACACAGACTAGTATAACGTGCAAGTGGGTGCATAAGTATTAAACCATACCACTGGTGATCGAGGTAGATATTAAAGACTACACAGACTAGTATAACGTGCAAGTGGGTACATAAGTATTAAACCATACCACTGGTGATCGATGTAGATATTAAAGACTACACATATAGACTAGTATAACATGCAAGTGGGTGTATAAGTATTAAACCATACCACTGGTGATCGAGGTAGATATTAAAGACTACACATATAGACTAGTATAACATGCAAGTGGGTACATAAGTATTAAACCATACCACTGGTGATCGAGGTAGATATTAAAGACTACACAGACTAGTATAACATGCAAGTGGGTACATAAGTATTAAACCATACTACTGGTGATCGATGTAGATATTAAAGACTACACATGTAGACTAGTATAACATGCAAGTGGGTGCAAACCATACCACTGGTGATCGAGGTAGATATTAAAGACTACACAGACTAGTATAACATGCAAGTGGGTGCATAAGTATTAAACCATACCACTGGTGATCGAGGTAGATATTAAAGACTACATACACAGACTAGTATAACATGCAAGTGGGTGCATAAGTATTAAACCATACCACTGGTGATTGAGGTAGATATTAAAGACTACATACACAGACTAGTATAACATGCAAGTGGGTGCATAAGTATTAAACCATACCACTGGTGATCGAGGTAGATATTAAAGACTACACAGACTAGTATAACATGCAAGTGGGTACATAAGTATTAAACCATACTACTGGTGATCGATGTAGATATTAAAGACTACACATGTAGACTAGTATAACATGCAAGTGGGTGCAAACCATACCACTGGTGATCGAGGTAGATATTAAAGACTACACAGACTAGTATAACATGCAAGTGGGTGCATAAGTATTAAACCATACCACTGGTGATCGAGGTAGATATTAAAGACTACATACACAGACTAGTATAACATGCAAGTGGGTGCATAAGTATTAAACCATACCACTGGTGATTGAGGTAGATATTAAAGACTACATACACAGACTAGTATAACATGCAAGTGGGTGCATAAGTATTAAACCATACCACTGGTGATCGAGGTAGATATTAAAGACTACACAGACTAGTATAACATGCAAGTGGGTACATAAGTATTAAACCACACTACTGGTGATCGATGTAGATATTAAAGACTACACATGTAGACTAGTATAACATGCAAGTGGGTGCAAACCATACCACTGGTGATCGAGGTAGATATTAAAGACTACACAGACTAGTATAACATGCAAGTGGGTGCATAAGTATTAAACCATACCACTGGTGATCGAGGTAGATATTAAAGACTACATACACAGACTAGTATAACATGCAAGTGGGTGCATAAGTATTAAACCATACCACTGGTGATTGAGGTAGATATTAAAGACTACATACACAGACTAGTATAACATGCAAGTGGGTGCATAAGTATTAAACCATACCACTGGTGATCGAGGTAGATATTAAAGACTACACATATAGACTAGTATAACATGCAAGTGGGTGCATAAGTATTAAACCATACCACTGGTGATCGAGGTAGATATTAAAGACTACACAGACTAGTATAACGCGCAAGTGGGTGCATATGTAATAAGTCATACCACTGGTGATCGAGGTAATTCGATATTCATTTCTTCCTGTTCCAGCCATTTACCATCAGCCATCGATTCAAGTCGTTGTTTTGTTAATCTTTTATTGATCATCTGTTGTTCTAATTGTTCCATTTCTTTCCGTTCTTCTTCTTCCATTCGAGCTTGGTCTGCAGCAGTCTAAGTAAGGGAGCACCCGTGATCGTTTAAGGAGTTTGTGTCATAGTACGAAATGTATGAAATTCTATAGTCACATGTGAAATACGTTCACGTACACTTAACACTACAGATGTATATACCATTTTCCTTACGATGAATGCTTAGTTATTAGTATGAGCTAGTTCTGACTGAGGGTGGATACTGCAAGTGTTTGTTATATACGTCGGCTATTACCGACTATTATAGACACACAATTAATACAAACAACGGCATCAAACATACAGTGGATGCAACTATAAATCACGCATTTTGATTGGTGGATGTATGTGGTTTATGAATGCACACAGCACGCGCGTTTGCATATTGATCAAATGTCAATTTGCATTTTGTAACAGGAATATAAAACTTGCTGTGCTGTGCTGTGCTGTGCTGTGCTGTGCTGTGCTGTGCTGTGCTGTGCTGTGCTGTGCTGTGCTGTGCTGTGCTGTGCTGTGCTGTGCTGTGCTGTGCTGTGCTGTGCTGTGCTGTGCTGTGCTGTGCTGTGCTGTGCTGTGCTGTGCTGTGCTGTGGTTATAAAGCACTTGGGATTGACAGAATACACGAGAAATTGATAATCACTCCGCTCGGCGTCGTGCTCCGTGTCTTTCGTTCTTTAAAGCTGCAGACAGCACGCATGTGCGTTTTGTTTTTCTTCAATAGAGATGAGTGAAATATACTACGGTTATAAAGGTCATGACGTATGAGCTTCTAATGCATACACGAACAAACAAAATCAATTACACAATAGAACGATAAAGGTTATGGATATGAGATAGGTAGAATGTTATTTGTTCATTTATACAATCTTCACACAAAACGTGACGCCCAATGCACGGTTACAAACTGATGTTATGACGTATGCACTTCTAGTGCAAACACGAACAAACAAGTAGGCTGATTAAGAGAGTAATAGACATACATCATTGAGAAAGATTCACACAAAACCGTATTAAACACAGTGCTAGCAGATAAGTGAAATATATTAGTGGTATAATATGGTGGCACCTTGTGACAAACGATCAGTTACACAACGGACAAACAACAGAAGCAGCATAAGGATAAAACTACATAAAGACACAGTGCTTGCAATACGACCCAATACAGAGTGCTAGTGGTTTAAAATAGTGGCACCTTGTGACAAACGATCAGTTACACAACGTACAAACAACAGAAGCAGCATAAGGATACAGCTACATAAAGACACAGTGCTTGCAATACGACCCAATACAGATAAGTGAAAAGTGCTAGTGTTTTGAATATGGTGGCACCTTGTGACAAACGATCAGTTACACAACGGACAAATAAGAGAAGAAACATAAGGATACAGCTACATAAAGACACAGTGCTTGCAATACGACCCAATACAGATAAGTGAAAGATACTTTATTACTTCTCAAACTCATTAATAATTCATGAGGACAAAACAAAGGAAATCACTACCGTGAAGGAGGGTTGGATATGTGATCTTAATTAGATCTAGTAATGCACATCAAACAACTCTAGAACAGTAGACCAACTAGTAATGCACATCAAAAAACTCTAGAACAGTAGACCAACTAGTAATGCATATCAAAAAACTCTAGAATTGTAGACCAACTAGTAATGCATATCAAAAAACTCTAGAATTGTAGACCAACTAGTAATGCAGATCAAAAAACTCCAGAACAGTAGACCAACTAGTAATGCACATCAAAAAACTCTAGAACAGTAGATCAACTAGTAATGCACATCAAAAAACTCTAGAATTGTAGACCAACTAGTAATGCATATCAAAAAACTCTAGAACAGTAGACCAACTAGTAATGCAGATCAAAAAACTCTAGAACAGTAGACCAACTAGTAATGCATATCAAAAAACTCTAGAACAGTAGACCAACTAGTAATGCAGATCAAAAAACTCTAGAACAGTAGACCAACTAGTAATGCACATCAAAAAACTCTAGAATTGTAGACCAACTAGTAATGCACATCAAAAAACTCTAGAACAGTAGACCAACTAGTAATGCAGATCAAAAAACTCTAGAACAGTAGACCAACTAGTAATGCACATCAAAAAACTCTAGAACAGTAGACCAACTAGTAATGCACATCAAAAAACTCTAGAATTGTAGACCAACTAGTAATGCACATCAAAAAACTCTAGAATTGTAGACCAACTAGTAATGCACATCAAAAAACTCTAGAACAGTAGACCAACTAGTAATGCACATCAAAAAACTCTAGAACAGTAGACCAACTAGTAATGCACATCAAAAAACTCTATAATTGTAAGACCAACTAGTAATGCACATCAAAAAACTCTAGAACAGTAGACCAACTAGTAATGCACATCAAAAAACTCTAGAACAGTAGACCAACTAGTAATGCACATCAAAAAACTCTAGAACAGTAGACCAACTAGTAATGCACATCAAAAAACTCTAGAACAGTAGACCAACTAGTAATGCACATCAAAAAACTCTAGAACAGTAGACCAACTAGTAATGCATATCAAAAAACTCTAGAACAGTAGACCAACTAGTAATGCAAATCAAAAAACTCTAGAACAGTAGACCAACTAGTAATGCAAATCAAAAAACTCTAGAACAGTAGACCAACTAGTAATGCACATCAAAAAACTCTAGAATAGTAGACCAACTAGTAATGCACATCAAAAAACTCTAGAACAGTAGACCAACTAGTAATGCACATCAAAAAACTCTAGAACAGTAGACCAACTAGTAATGCAAATCAAAAAACTCTAGAACAGTAGACCAACTAGTAATGCAAATCAAAAAACTCTAGAACAGTAGACCAACTAGTAATGCACATCAAAAAACTCTAGAATAGTAGACCAACTAGTAATGCAGATCAAAAAACTCTAGAACAGTAGACCAACTAGTAATGCACATCAAAAAACTCTAGAACAGTAGACCAACTAGTAATGCACATCAAAAAACTCTAGAACAGTAGACCAACTAGTAATGCAGATCAAAAAACTCTAGAACAGTAGACCAACTAGTAATGCACATCAAAAAACTCTAGAATTGTAGACCAACTAGTAATGCACATCAAAAAACTCTAGAACAGTAGACCAACTAGTAATGCAGATCAAAAAACTCTAGAACAGTAGACCAACTAGTAATGCACATCAAAAAACTCTAGAACAGTAGACCAACTAGTAATGCACATCAAAAAACTCTAGAATTGTAGACCAACTAGTAATGCACATCAAAAAACTCTAGAATTGTAGACCAACTAGTAATGCACATCAAAAAACTCTAGAACAGTAGACCAACTAGTAATGCACATCAAAAAACTCTAGAACAGTAGACCAACTAGTAATGCACATCAAAAAACTCTATAATTGTAAGACCAACTAGTAATGCACATCAAAAAACTCTAGAACAGTAGACCAACTAGTAATGCACATCAAAAAACTCTAGAACAGTAGACCAACTAGTAATGCAGATCAAAAAACTCTAGAACAGTAGACCAACTAGTAATGCACATCAAAAAACTCTAGAACAGTAGACCAACTAGTAATGCACATCAAAAAACTCTAGAACAGTAGACCAACTAGTAATGCATATCAAAAAACTCTAGAACAGTAGACCAACTAGTAATGCAAATCAAAAAACTCTAGAACAGTAGACCAACTAGTAATGCAAATCAAAAAACTCTAGAACAGTAGACCAACTAGTAATGCACATCAAAAAACTCTAGAATAGTAGACCAACTAGTAATGCACATCAAAAAACTCTAGAACAGTAGACCAACTAGTAATGCACATCAAAAAACTCTAGAACAGTAGACCAACTAGTAATGCAAATCAAAAAACTCTAGAACAGTAGACCAACTAGTAATGCAAATCAAAAAACTCTAGAACAGTAGACCAACTAGTAATGCACATCAAAAAACTCTAGAATAGTAGACCAACTAGTAATGCACATCAAAAAACTCTAGAACAGTAGACCAACTAGTAATGCACATCAAAAAACTCTAGAACAGTAGACCAACTAGTAATGCACATCAAAAAACTCTAGAACAGTAGACCAACTAGTAATGCACATCAAAAAACTCTAGAATAGTAGACCAACTAGTAATGCATATCAAAAAACTCTAGAATTGTAGACCAACTAGTAATGCATACCAAAAAACTCTAGAATAGTAGACCAACTAGTAATGCACATAAAAAAACTCTAGAATAGTAGACCAACTAGTAATGCACATAAAAAAACTCTAGAACAGTAGACCAACTAGTAATGCACATCAAAAAACTCTAGAACAGTAGACCAACTAGTAATGCACATCAAAAAACTCTAGAACAGTAGACCAACTAGTAATGCATATCAAAAAACTCTAGAACAGTAGACCAACTAGTAATGCAAATCAAAAAACTCTAGAACAGTAGACCAACTAGTAATGCAAATCAAAAAACTCTAGAACAGTAGACCAACTAGTAATGCACATCAAAAAACTCTAGAATAGTAGACCAACTAGTAATGCACATCAAAAAACTCTAGAACAGTAGACCAACTAGTAATGCACATCAAAAAACTCTAGAACAGTAGACCAACTAGTAATGCACATCAAAAAACTCTAGAACAGTAGACCAACTAGTAATGCACATCAAAAAACTCTAGAATAGTAGACCAACTAGTAATGCATATCAAAAGACTCTAGAATTGTAGACCAACTAGTAATGCATATCAAAAAACTCTAGAATAGTAGACCAACTAGTAATGCACATAAAAAAACTCTAGAATAGTAGACCAACTAGTAATGCACATAAAAAAACTCTAGAACAGTAGACCAACTAGTAATGCACATCAAAAAACTCTAGAACAGTAGACCAACTAGTAATGCACATCAAAAAACTCTAGAACAGTAGACCAACTAGTAATGCATATCAAAAAACTCTAGAACAGTAGACCAACTAGTAATGCAAATCAAAAAACTCTAGAACAGTAGACCAACTAGTAATGCAAATCAAAAAACTCTAGAACAGTAGACCAACTAGTAATGCACATCAAAAAACTCTAGAATAGTAGACCAACTAGTAATGCACATCAAAAAACTCTAGAACAGTAGACCAACTAGCAATGCACATCAAAAAACTCTAGAACAGTAGACCAACTAGTAATGCAGATCAAAAAACTCTAGAACAGTAGACCAACTAGTAATGCACATCAAAAAACTCTAGAATAGTAGACCAACTAGTAATGCATATCAAAAAACTCTAGAATTGTAGACCAACTAGTAATGCATATCATAAAAACTCTAGAATAGTAGACCAACTAGTAATGCACATAAAAAAACTCTAGAATAGTAGACCAACTAGTAATGCATATCAAAAAACTCTAGAACAGTAGACCAACTAGTAATGCACATCAAAAAACTCTAGAATAGTAGACCAACTAGTAATGCACATCAAAAAACTCTAGAACAGTAGACCAACTAGTAATGCAAATCAAAAAACTCTAGAACAGTAGACCAACTAGTAATGCAAATCAAAAAACTCTAGAACAGTAGACCAACTAGTAATGCAAATCAAAAAACTCTAGAACAGTAGACCAACTAGTAATGCACATCAAAAAACTCTAGAATAGTAGACCAACTAGTAATGCACATCAAAAAACTCTAGAACAGTAGACCAACTAGTAATGCACATCAAAAAACTCTAGAACAGTAGACCAACTAGTAATGCAAATCAAAAAACTCTAGAACAGTAGACCAACTAGTAATGCAAATCAAAAAACTCTAGAACAGTAGACCAACTAGTAATGCACATCAAAAAACTCTAGAATAGTAGACCAACTAGTAATGCACATCAAAAAACTCTAGAACAGTAGACCAACTAGCAATGCACATCAAAAAACTCTAGAACAGTAGACCAACTAGTAATGCAGATCAAAAAACTCTAGAACAGTAGACCAACTAGTAATGCACATCAAAAAACTCTAGAATAGTAGACCAACTAGTAATGCATATCAAAAAACTCTAGAATTGTAGACCAACTAGTAATGCATATCATAAAAACTCTAGAATAGTAGACCAACTAGTAATGCACATAAAAAAACTCTAGAATAGTAGACCAACTAGTAATGCATATCAAAAAACTCTAGAACAGTAGACCAACTAGTAATGCACATCAAAAAACTCTAGAATAGTAGACCAACTAGTAATGCACATCAAAAAACTCTAGAACAGTAGACCAACTAGTAATGCAAATCAAAAAACTCTAGAACAGTAGACCAACTAGTAATGCAAATCAAAAAACTCTAGAACAGTAGACCAACTAGTAATGCAAATCAAAAAACTCTAGAACAGTAGACCAACTAGTAATGCACATCAAAAAACTCTAGAACAGTAGATCAACTAGTAATGCATATCAAAAAACTCTAGAATAGTAGACCAACTAGTAATGCATATCAAAAAACTCTAGAACAGTAGATCAACTAGTAATGCAGATCATAAAAAAACTCTAGAACAGTAGATCAACTAGTAATGCATATCAAAAAACTCTAGAATAGTAGACCAACTAGTAATGCATATCAAAAAACTCTAGAATAGTAGACCAACTAGTAATGCATATCAAAAAACTCAAGAACAGTAGACCAACTAGTAATGCATATCAAAAAACTCTAGAACAGTAGACCAACTAGTAATGCATATCAAAAAACTCTAGAACAGTAGACCAACTAGTAATGCACATCAGAAAACTCTAGAACAGTAGACCAACTAGTAATGCATATCAAAAAACTCTAGAACAGTAGACCAACTAGTAATGCATATCAAAAAACTCTAGAACAGTAGATCAACTAGTAATGCATATCAAAAAACTCTAGAATAGTAGACCAACTAGTAATGCATATCAAAAAACTCTAGAACAGTAGATCAACTAGTAATGCATATCAAAAAACTCTAGAATAGTAGACCAACTAGTAATGCATATCAAAAAACTCTAGAACAGTAGATCAACTAGTAATGCAGATCAAAAAAAACTCTAGAACAGTAGATCAACTAGTAATGCATATCAAAAAACTCTAGAATAGTAGACCAACTAGTAATGCATATCAAAAAACTCTAGAACAGTAGACCAACTAGTAATGCAAATCAAAAAACTCTAGAACAGTAGACCAACTAGTAATGCACATCAAAAAACTCTAGAATAGTAGACCAACTAGTAATGCACATCAAAAAACTCTAGAACAGTAGACTAACTAGCAATGCACATCAAAAAACTCTAGAACAGTAGACCAACTAGTAATGCAGATCAAAAAACTCTAGAACAGTAGACCAACTAGTAATGCACATCAAAAAACTCTAGAATAGTAGACCAACTAGTAATGCATATCAAAAAACTCTAGAATTGTAGACCAACTAGTAATGCATATCATAAAAACTCTAGAATAGTAGACCAACTAGTAATGCACATAAAAAAACTCTAGAATAGTAGACCAACTAGTAATGCATATCAAAAAACTCTAGAACAGTAGACCAACTAGTAATGCAGATCAAAAAACTCTAGAACAGTAGATCAACTAGTAATGCATATCAAAAAACTCTAGAATAGTAGACCAACTAGTAATGCATATCAAAAAACTCTAGAACAGTAGATCAACTAGTAATGCATATCAAAAAACTCTAGAATAGTAGACCAACTAGTAATGCATATCAAAAAACTCTAGAACAGTAGATCAACTAGTAATGCAGATCATAAAAAAACTCTAGAACAGTAGATCAACTAGTAATGCATATCAAAAAACTCTAGAATAGTAGACCAACTAGTAATGCATATCAAAAAACTCAAGAACAGTAGACCAACTAGTAATGCATATCAAAAAACTCTAGAACAGTAGACCAACTAGTAATGCATATCAAAAAACTCTAGAACAGTAGACCAACTAGTAATGCACATCAGAAAACTCTAGAACAGTAGACCAACTAGTAATGCATATCAAAAAACTCTAGAACAGTAGACCAACTAGTAATGCAAATCAAAAAACTCTAGAACAGTAGACCAACTAGTAATGCAAATCAAAAAACTCTAGAACAGTAGACCAACTAGTAATGCAAATCAAAAAACTCTAGAACAGTAGACCAACTAGTAATGCACATCAAAAAACTCTAGAATAGTAGACCAACTAGTAATGCACATCAAAAAACTCTAGAACAGTAGACTAACTAGCAATGCACATCAAAAAACTCTAGAACAGTAGACCAACTAGTAATGCAGATCAAAAAACTCTAGAACAGTAGACCAACTAGTAATGCACATCAAAAAACTCTAGAATAGTAGACCAACTAGTAATGCATATCAAAAAACTCTAGAATTGTAGACCAACTAGTAATGCATATCATAAAAACTCTAGAATAGTAGACCAACTAGTAATGCACATAAAAAAACTCTAGAATAGTAGACCAACTAGTAATGCATATCAAAAAACTCTAGAACAGTAGACCAACTAGTAATGCAGATCAAAAAACTCTAGAACAGTAGATCAACTAGTAATGCATATCAAAAAACTCTAGAACAGTAGACCAACTAGTAATGCATATCAAAAAACTCTAGAACAGTAGACCAACTAGTAATGCACATCAGAAAACTCTAGAACAGTAGACCAACTAGTAATGCATATCAAAAAACTCTAGAATAGTAGACCAACTAGTAATGCATATCAAAAAACTCTAGAACAGTAGACCAACTAGTAATGCAAATCAAAAAACTCTAGAACAGTAGACCAACTAGTAATGCATATCAAAAAACTCTAGAATAGTAGACCAACTAGTAATGCATATCAAAAAACTCAAGAACAGTAGACCAACTAGTAATGCATATCAAAAAACTCTAGAACAGTAGACCAACTAGTAATGCATATCAAAAAACTCTAGAACAGTAGACCAACTAGTAATGCACATCAGAAAACTCTAGAACAGTAGACCAACTAGTAATGCATATCAAAAAACTCTAGAACAGTAGACCAACTAGTAATGCAAATCAAAAAACTCTAGAACAGTAAACCAACTAGTAATGCAAATCAAAAAACTCTAGAACAGTAGACCAACTAGTAATGCAAATCAAAAAACTCTAGAACAGTAGACCAACTAGTAATGCACATCAAAAAACTCTAGAATAGTAGACCAACTAGTAATGCACATCAAAAAACTCTAGAACAGTAGACTAACTAGCAATGCACATCAAAAAACTCTAGAACAGTAGACCAACTAGTAATGCAGATCAAAAAACTCTAGAACAGTAGACCAACTAGTAATGCACATCAAAAAACTCTAGAATAGTAGACCAACTAGTAATGCATATCAAAAAACTCTAGAATTGTAGACCAACTAGTAATGCATATCATAAAAACTCTAGAATAGTAGACCAACTAGTAATGCACATAAAAAAACTCTAGAATAGTAGACCAACTAGTAATGCATATCAAAAAACTCTAGAACAGTAGACCAACTAGTAATGCAGATCAAAAAACTCTAGAACAGTAGATCAACTAGTAATGCATATCAAAAAACTCTAGAATAGTAGACCAACTAGTAATGCATATCAAAAAACTCTAGAACAGTAGATCAACTAGTAATGCATATCAAAAAACTCTAGAATAGTAGACCAACTAGTAATGCATATCAAAAAACTCTAGAACAGTAGATCAACTAGTAATGCAGATCATAAAAAAACTCTAGAACAGTAGATCAACTAGTAATGCATATCAAAAAACTCTAGAATAGTAGACCAACTAGTAATGCATATCAAAAAACTCAAGAACAGTAGACCAACTAGTAATGCATATCAAAAAACTCTAGAACAGTAGACCAACTAGTAATGCATATCAAAAAACTCTAGAACAGTAGACCAACTAGTAATGCACATCAGAAAACTCTAGAACAGTAGACCAACTAGTAATGCATATCAAAAAACTCTAGAACAGTAGACCAACTAGTAATGCAAATCAAAAAACTCTAGAACAGTAGACCAACTAGTAATGCAAATCAAAAAACTCTAGAACAGTAGACCAACTAGTAATGCAAATCAAAAAACTCTAGAACAGTAGACCAACTAGTAATGCACATCAAAAAACTCTAGAATAGTAGACCAACTAGTAATGCACATCAAAAAACTCTAGAACAGTAGACTAACTAGCAATGCACATCAAAAAACTCTAGAACAGTAGACCAACTAGTAATGCAGATCAAAAAACTCTAGAACAGTAGACCAACTAGTAATGCACATCAAAAAACTCTAGAATAGTAGACCAACTAGTAATGCATATCAAAAAACTCTAGAATTGTAGACCAACTAGTAATGCATATCATAAAAACTCTAGAATAGTAGACCAACTAGTAATGCACATAAAAAAACTCTAGAATAGTAGACCAACTAGTAATGCATATCAAAAAACTCTAGAACAGTAGACCAACTAGTAATGCAGATCAAAAAACTCTAGAACAGTAGATCAACTAGTAATGCATATCAAAAAACTCTAGAATAGTAGACCAACTAGTAATGCATATCAAAAAACTCTAGAACAGTAGATCAACTAGTAATGCATATCAAAAAACTCTAGAATAGTAGACCAACTAGTAATGCATATCAAAAAACTCTAGAACAGTAGATCAACTAGTAATGCAGATCATAAAAAAACTCTAGAACAGTAGATCAACTAGTAATGCATATCAAAAAACTCTAGAATTGTAGACCAACTAGTAATGCATATCAAAAAACTCTAGAATTGTAGACCAACTAGTAATGCATATCATAAAAACTCTAGAATAGTAGACCAACTAGTAATGCACATAAAAAAACTCTAGAATAGTAGACCAACTAGTAATGCATATCAAAAAACTCTAGAACAGTAGACCAACTAGTAATGCAGATCAAAAAACTCTAGAACAGTAGATCAACTAGTAATGCATATCAAAAAACTCTAGAATAGTAGACCAACTAGTAATGCATATCAAAAAACTCTAGAATAGTAGACCAACTAGTAATGCATATCAAAAAACTCTAGAACAGTAGATCAACTAGTAATGCAGATCATAAAAAAACTCTAGAACAGTAGATCAACTAGTAATGCATATCAAAAAACTCTAGAATAGTAGACCAACTAGTAATGCATATCAAAAAACTCTAGAATAGTAGACCAACTAGTAATGCATATCAAAAAACTCTAGAATAGTAGACCAACTAGTAATGCATATCAAAAAACTCTAGAACAGTAGACCAACTAGTAATGCAAATCAAAAAACTCTAGAACAGTAGACCAACTAGTAATGCAAATCAAAAAACTCTAGAATAGTAGACCAACTAGTAATGCACATCAAAAAACTCTAGAACAGTAGACTAACTAGCAATGCACATCAAAAAACTCTAGAACAGTAGACCAACTAGTAATGCAGATCAAAAAACTCTAGAACAGTAGATCAACTAGTAATGCATATCAAAAAACTCTAGAATAGTAGACCAACTAGTAATGCATATCAAAAAACTCTAGAACAGTAGATCAACTAGTAATGCAGATCATAAAAAAACTCTAGAACAGTAGATCAACTAGTAATGCATATCAAAAAACTCTAGAATAGTAGACCAACTAGTAATGCATATCAAAAAACTCAAGAACAGTAGACCAACTAGTAATGCATATCAAAAAACTCTAGAACAGTAGACCAACTAGTAATGCATATCAAAAAACTCTAGAACAGTAGACCAACTAGTAATGCACATCAGAAAACTCTAGAACAGTAGACCAACTAGTAATGCATATCAAAAAACTCTAGAACAGTAGACCAACTAGTAATGCAAATCAAAAAACTCTAGAACAGTAGACCAACTAGTAATGCAAATCAAAAAACTCTAGAACAGTAGACCAACTAGTAATGCAAATCAAAAAACTCTAGAACAGTAGACCAACTAGTAATGCACATCAAAAAACTCTAGAATAGTAGACCAACTAGTAATGCACATCAAAAAACTCTAGAACAGTAGACTAACTAGCAATGCACATCAAAAAACTCTAGAACAGTAGACCAACTAGTAATGCAGATCAAAAAACTCTAGAACAGTAGACCAACTAGTAATGCACATCAAAAAACTCTAGAATAGTAGACCAACTAGTAATGCATATCAAAAAACTCTAGAATTGTAGACCAACTAGTAATGCATATCATAAAAACTCTAGAATAGTAGACCAACTAGTAATGCACATAAAAAAACTCTAGAATAGTAGACCAACTAGTAATGCATATCAAAAAACTCTAGAACAGTAGACCAACTAGTAATGCAGATCAAAAAACTCTAGAACAGTAGATCAACTAGTAATGCATATCAAAAAACTCTAGAATAGTAGACCAACTAGTAATGCATATCAAAAAACTCTAGAACAGTAGATCAACTAGTAATGCATATCAAAAAACTCTAGAATAGTAGACCAACTAGTAATGCATATCAAAAAACTCTAGAACAGTAGATCAACTAGTAATGCAGATCATAAAAAAACTCTAGAACAGTAGATCAACTAGTAATGCATATCAAAAAACTCTAGAATTGTAGACCAACTAGTAATGCATATCAAAAAACTCTAGAATTGTAGACCAACTAGTAATGCATATCATAAAAACTCTAGAATAGTAGACCAACTAGTAATGCACATAAAAAAACTCTAGAATAGTAGACCAACTAGTAATGCATATCAAAAAACTCTAGAACAGTAGACCAACTAGTAATGCAGATCAAAAAACTCTAGAACAGTAGATCAACTAGTAATGCATATCAAAAAACTCTAGAATAGTAGACCAACTAGTAATGCATATCAAAAAACTCTAGAATAGTAGACCAACTAGTAATGCATATCAAAAAACTCTAGAACAGTAGATCAACTAGTAATGCAGATCATAAAAAAACTCTAGAACAGTAGATCAACTAGTAATGCATATCAAAAAACTCTAGAATAGTAGACCAACTAGTAATGCATATCAAAAAACTCTAGAATAGTAGACCAACTAGTAATGCATATCAAAAAACTCTAGAATAGTAGACCAACTAGTAATGCATATCAAAAAACTCTAGAACAGTAGACCAACTAGTAATGCAAATCAAAAAACTCTAGAACAGTAGACCAACTAGTAATGCAAATCAAAAAACTCTAGAACAGTAGACCAACTAGTAATGCACATCAAAAAACTCTAGAACAGTAGACTAACTAGCAATGCACATCAAAAAACTCTAGAACAGTAGACCAACTAGTAATGCAGATCAAAAAACTCTAGAACAGTAGACCAACTAGTAATGCACATCAAAAAACTCTAGAATAGTAGACCAACTAGTAATGCATATCAAAAAACTCTAGAACAGTAGATCAACTAGTAATGCATATCAAAAAACTCTAGAATAGTAGACCAACTAGTAATGCATATCAAAAAACTCTAGAACAGTAGATCAACTAGTAATGCATATCAAAAAACTCTAGAATAGTAGACCAACTAGTAATGCATATCAAAAAACTCTAGAACAGTAGATCAACTAGTAATGCAGATCAAAAAAAACTCTAGAACAGTAGATCAACTAGTAATGCATATCAAAAAACTCTAGAATAGTAGACCAACTAGTAATGCATATCAAAAAACTCTAGAACAGTAGACCAACTAGTAATGCACATCAAAAAACTCTAGAATAGTAGACCAACTAGTAATGCATATCAAAAAACTCTAGAATTGTAGACCAACTAGTAATGCATATCATAAAAACTCTAGAATAGTAGACCAACTAGTAATGCACATAAAAAAAACTCTAGAATAGTAGACCAACTAGTAATGCATATCAAAAAACTCTAGAACAGTAGACCAACTAGTAATGCAGATCAAAAAACTCTAGAACAGTAGATCAACTAGTAATGCATATCAAAAAACTCTAGAATAGTAGACCAACTAGTAATGCATATCAAAAAACTCTAGAATAGTAGACCAACTAGTAATGCATATCAAAAAACTCTAGAACAGTAGATCAACTAGTAATGCAGATCATAAAAAAACTCTAGAACAGTAGATCAACTAGTAATGCATATCAAAAAACTCTAGAATAGTAGACCAACTAGTAATGCATATCAAAAAACTCTAGAATAGTAGACCAACTAGTAATGCATATCAAAAAACTCTAGAATAGTAGACCAACTAGTAATGCATATCAAAAAACTCTAGAACAGTAGACCAACTAGTAATGCAAATCAAAAAACTCTAGAACAGTAGACCAACTAGTAATGCAAATCAAAAAACTCTAGAACAGTAGACCAACTAGTAATGCACATCAAAAAACTCTAGAATAGTAGACCAACTAGTAATGCACATCAAAAAACTCTAGAACAGTAGACTAACTAGCAATGCACATCAAAAAACTCTAGAACAGTAGACCAACTAGTAATGCAGATCAAAAAACTCTAGAACAGTAGACCAACTAGTAATGCACATCAAAAAACTCTAGAATAGTAGACCAACTAGTAATGCATATCAAAAAACTCTAGAATTGTAGACCAACTAGTAATGCATATCATAAAAACTCTAGAATAGTAGACCAACTAGTAATGCACATAAAAAAACTCTAGAATAGTAGACCAACTAGTAATGCATATCAAAAAACTCTAGAACAGTAGACCAACTAGTAATGCAGATCAAAAAACTCTAGAACAGTAGATCAACTAGTAATGCATATCAAAAAACTCTAGAATAGTAGACCAACTAGTAATGCATATCAAAAAACTCTAGAACAGTAGATCAACTAGTAATGCATATCAAAAAACTCTAGAATAGTAGACCAACTAGTAATGCATATCAAAAAACTCTAGAACAGTAGATCAACTAGTAATGCAGATCATAAAAAAACTCTAGAACAGTAGATCAACTAGTAATGCATATCAAAAAACTCTAGAATAGTAGACCAACTAGTAATGCATATCAAAAAACTCTAGAATAGTAGACCAACTAGTAATGCATATCAAAAAACTCAAGAACAGTAGACCAACTAGTAATGCATATCAAAAAACTCTAGAACAGTAGACCAACTAGTAATGCATATCAAAAAACTCTAGAACAGTAGACCAACTAGTAATGCACATCAGAAAACTCTAGAACAGTAGACCAACTAGTAATGCATATCAAAAAACTCTAGAACAGTAGACCAACTAGTAATGCATATCAAAAAACTCTAGAACAGTAGATCAACTAGTAATGCATATCAAAAAACTCTAGAATAGTAGACCAACTAGTAATGCATATCAAAAAACTCTAGAACAGTAGATCAACTAGTAATGCATATCAAAAAACTCTAGAACAGTAGATCAACTAGTAATGCAGATCAAAAAAAACTCTAGAACAGTAGATCAACTAGTAATGCATATCAAAAAACTCTAGAATAGTAGACCAACTAGTAATGCATATCAAAAAACTCTAGAACAGTAGACCAACTAGTAATGCACATCAAAAAACTCTAGAATAGTAGACCAACTAGTAATGCATATCAAAAAACTCTAGAATTGTAGACCAACTAGTAATGCATATCATAAAAACTCTAGAATAGTAGACCAACTAGTAATGCACATAAAAAAACTCTAGAATAGTAGACCAACTAGTAATGCATATCAAAAAACTCTAGAACAGTAGACCAACTAGTAATGCAGATCAAAAAACTCTAGAACAGTAGATCAACTAGTAATGCATATCAAAAAACTCTAGAATAGTAGACCAACTAGTAATGCATATCAAAAAACTCTAGAACAGTAGATCAACTAGTAATGCATATCAAAAAACTCTAGAATAGTAGACCAACTAGTAATGCATATCAAAAAACTCTAGAACAGTAGATCAACTAGTAATGCAGATCATAAAAAAACTCTAGAACAGTAGATCAACTAGTAATGCATATCAAAAAACTCTAGAACAGTAGACCAACTAGTAATGCACATCAGAAAACTCTAGAACAGTAGACCAACTAGTAATGCATATCAAAAAACTCTAGAACAGTAGACCAACTAGTAATGCAAATCAAAAAACTCTAGAACAGTAGACCAACTAGTAATGCAAATCAAAAAACTCTAGAACAGTAGACCAACTAGTAATGCAAATCAAAAAACTCTAGAACAGTAGACCAACTAGTAATGCACATCAAAAAACTCTAGAATAGTAGACCAACTAGTAATGCACATCAAAAAACTCTAGAACAGTAGACTAACTAGCAATGCACATCAAAAAACTCTAGAACAGTAGACCAACTAGTAATGCAGATCAAAAAACTCTAGAACAGTAGACCAACTAGTAATGCACATCAAAAAACTCTAGAATAGTAGACCAACTAGTAATGCATATCAAAAAACTCTAGAATTGTAGACCAACTAGTAATGCATATCATAAAAACTCTAGAATAGTAGACCAACTAGTAATGCACATAAAAAAACTCTAGAATAGTAGACCAACTAGTAATGCATATCAAAAAACTCTAGAACAGTAGACCAACTAGTAATGCAGATCAAAAAACTCTAGAACAGTAGATCAACTAGTAATGCATATCAAAAAACTCTAGAATAGTAGACCAACTAGTAATGCATATCAAAAAACTCTAGAACAGTAGATCAACTAGTAATGCATATCAAAAAACTCTAGAATAGTAGACCAACTAGTAATGCATATCAAAAAACTCTAGAACAGTAGATCAACTAGTAATGCAGATCATAAAAAAACTCTAGAACAGTAGATCAACTAGTAATGCATATCAAAAAACTCTAGAATTGTAGACCAACTAGTAATGCATATCAAAAAACTCTAGAATTGTAGACCAACTAGTAATGCATATCATAAAAACTCTAGAATAGTAGACCAACTAGTAATGCACATAAAAAAACTCTAGAATAGTAGACCAACTAGTAATGCATATCAAAAAACTCTAGAACAGTAGACCAACTAGTAATGCAGATCAAAAAACTCTAGAACAGTAGATCAACTAGTAATGCATATCAAAAAACTCTAGAATAGTAGACCAACTAGTAATGCATATCAAAAAACTCTAGAATAGTAGACCAACTAGTAATGCATATCAAAAAACTCTAGAACAGTAGATCAACTAGTAATGCAGATCATAAAAAAACTCTAGAACAGTAGATCAACTAGTAATGCATATCAAAAAACTCTAGAATAGTAGACCAACTAGTAATGCATATCAAAAAACTCTAGAATAGTAGACCAACTAGTAATGCATATCAAAAAACTCTAGAATAGTAGACCAACTAGTAATGCATATCAAAAAACTCTAGAACAGTAGACCAACTAGTAATGCAAATCAAAAAACTCTAGAACAGTAGACCAACTAGTAATGCAAATCAAAAAACTCTAGAACAGTAGACCAACTAGTAATGCACATCAAAAAACTCTAGAACAGTAGACTAACTAGCAATGCACATCAAAAAACTCTAGAACAGTAGACCAACTAGTAATGCAGATCAAAAAACTCTAGAACAGTAGACCAACTAGTAATGCACATCAAAAAACTCTAGAATAGTAGACCAACTAGTAATGCATATCAAAAAACTCTAGAACAGTAGATCAACTAGTAATGCATATCAAAAAACTCTAGAATAGTAGACCAACTAGTAATGCATATCAAAAAACTCTAGAACAGTAGATCAACTAGTAATGCATATCAAAAAACTCTAGAATAGTAGACCAACTAGTAATGCATATCAAAAAACTCTAGAACAGTAGATCAACTAGTAATGCAGATCAAAAAAAACTCTAGAACAGTAGATCAACTAGTAATGCATATCAAAAAACTCTAGAATAGTAGACCAACTAGTAATGCATATCAAAAAACTCTAGAACAGTAGACCAACTAGTAATGCACATCAAAAAACTCTAGAATAGTAGACCAACTAGTAATGCATATCAAAAAACTCTAGAATTGTAGACCAACTAGTAATGCATATCATAAAAACTCTAGAATAGTAGACCAACTAGTAATGCACATAAAAAAACTCTAGAATAGTAGACCAACTAGTAATGCATATCAAAAAACTCTAGAACAGTAGACCAACTAGTAATGCAGATCAAAAAACTCTAGAACAGTAGATCAACTAGTAATGCATATCAAAAAACTCTAGAATAGTAGACCAACTAGTAATGCATATCAAAAAACTCTAGAATAGTAGACCAACTAGTAATGCATATCAAAAAACTCTAGAACAGTAGATCAACTAGTAATGCAGATCATAAAAAAACTCTAGAACAGTAGATCAACTAGTAATGCATATCAAAAAACTCTAGAATAGTAGACCAACTAGTAATGCATATCAAAAAACTCTAGAATAGTAGACCAACTAGTAATGCATATCAAAAAACTCTAGAATAGTAGACCAACTAGTAATGCATATCAAAAAACTCTAGAACAGTAGACCAACTAGTAATGCAAATCAAAAAACTCTAGAACAGTAGACCAACTAGTAATGCAAATCAAAAAACTCTAGAACAGTAGACCAACTAGTAATGCACATCAAAAAACTCTAGAATAGTAGACCAACTAGTAATGCACATCAAAAAACTCTAGAACAGTAGACTAACTAGCAATGCACATCAAAAAACTCTAGAACAGTAGACCAACTAGTAATGCAGATCAAAAAACTCTAGAACAGTAGACCAACTAGTAATGCACATCAAAAAACTCTAGAATAGTAGACCAACTAGTAATGCATATCAAAAAACTCTAGAATTGTAGACCAACTAGTAATGCATATCATAAAAACTCTAGAATAGTAGACCAACTAGTAATGCACATAAAAAAACTCTAGAATAGTAGACCAACTAGTAATGCATATCAAAAAACTCTAGAACAGTAGACCAACTAGTAATGCAGATCAAAAAACTCTAGAACAGTAGATCAACTAGTAATGCATATCAAAAAACTCTAGAATAGTAGACCAACTAGTAATGCATATCAAAAAACTCTAGAACAGTAGATCAACTAGTAATGCATATCAAAAAACTCTAGAATAGTAGACCAACTAGTAATGCATATCAAAAAACTCTAGAACAGTAGATCAACTAGTAATGCAGATCATAAAAAAACTCTAGAACAGTAGATCAACTAGTAATGCATATCAAAAAACTCTAGAATAGTAGACCAACTAGTAATGCATATCAAAAAACTCTAGAATAGTAGACCAACTAGTAATGCATATCAAAAAACTCAAGAACAGTAGACCAACTAGTAATGCATATCAAAAAACTCTAGAACAGTAGACCAACTAGTAATGCATATCAAAAAACTCTAGAACAGTAGACCAACTAGTAATGCACATCAGAAAACTCTAGAACAGTAGACCAACTAGTAATGCATATCAAAAAACTCTAGAACAGTAGACCAACTAGTAATGCATATCAAAAAACTCTAGAACAGTAGATCAACTAGTAATGCATATCAAAAAACTCTAGAATAGTAGACCAACTAGTAATGCATATCAAAAAACTCTAGAACAGTAGATCAACTAGTAATGCATATCAAAAAACTCTAGAACAGTAGATCAACTAGTAATGCAGATCAAAAAAAACTCTAGAACAGTAGATCAACTAGTAATGCATATCAAAAAACTCTAGAATAGTAGACCAACTAGTAATGCATATCAAAAAACTCTAGAACAGTAGACCAACTAGTAATGCACATCAAAAAACTCTAGAATAGTAGACCAACTAGTAATGCATATCAAAAAACTCTAGAATTGTAGACCAACTAGTAATGCATATCATAAAAACTCTAGAATAGTAGACCAACTAGTAATGCACATAAAAAAACTCTAGAATAGTAGACCAACTAGTAATGCATATCAAAAAACTCTAGAACAGTAGACCAACTAGTAATGCAGATCAAAAAACTCTAGAACAGTAGATCAACTAGTAATGCATATCAAAAAACTCTAGAATAGTAGACCAACTAGTAATGCATATCAAAAAACTCTAGAACAGTAGATCAACTAGTAATGCATATCAAAAAACTCTAGAATAGTAGACCAACTAGTAATGCATATCAAAAAACTCTAGAACAGTAGATCAACTAGTAATGCAGATCATAAAAAAACTCTAGAACAGTAGATCAACTAGTAATGCATATCAAAAAACTCTAGAATAGTAGACCAACTAGTAATGCATATCAAAAAACTCTAGAATAGTAGACCAACTAGTAATGCATATCAAAAAACTCTAGAATAGTAGACCAACTAGTAATGCATATCAAAAAACTCTAGAACAGTAGACCAACTAGTAATGCATATCAAAAAACTCTAGAACAGTAGACCAACTAGTAATGCATATCAAAAAACTCTAGAATAGTAGACCAACTAGTAATGCATATCAAAAAACTCTAGAACAGTAGACCAACTAGTAATGCACATCAAAAAACTCTAGAATAGTAGACCAACTAGTAATGCATATCAAAAAACTCTAGAATTGTAGACCAACTAGTAATGCACATCAAAAAACTCTAGAACAGTAGACTAACTAGCAATGCACATCAAAAAACTCTAGAACAGTAGACCAACTAGTAATGCAAATCAAAAAACTCTAGAACAGTAGATCAACTAGTATAGGTACTTACCATCAAAGACATTCCAGTTGGCGAGTTTAAGTCGGTAGGACTTGCGATTGGACTTAGTGGTTTGTAATTACGAGGTAAAGTGTTACTACCGCTCATTGAGTGGCGTGAAGGTTGATTAGATAGCGATCGTACTCCACTAGATTCATGGAAGGATTTGTGAGATCTTGGTAGGGTGTGGCTATTAGGCGAGGTAGGTGAACGGGGTGAGCGAGGTGAAACTGGTGATCCTGAGTCATGTCGTTGATATGGATAACCTGAAAAGGGAGAATAATTCATAATACATTTCTTGTCCTTAAATGCTGACACAATATAAGCCAACTTCCTTAGAATGTCTTTCCTGGCCTGTATGGGTTGGTTGTATGGTACTGGTAAGGGTTTATGTTTTAGCTCAAGTATGAATCATATAGAAGTCGAGATTGTTGGATAATATCTTCTGCTGTCTTAGCTAGCATCGGGGGTTTTCCTAATTAATGTTAACATAACATTGTAACATAACATTTATATATAATGTGGCAGTTCTAAGCGTTGTAGATGCTACATATAGGTGTAACTAGCTAGGAGTAACTTGTCAACATTGAATGTTCTTTCGGAGGTACTCGGATAATTATTTGTGTTGTTATTTTTTCTTTAAGTCCATTTCAGGTTTTTCTTACCTCTAGGGCTTGTCACACCTTGGCTGCTGTCAAACGTTGTTGCTCCTAATGACTCTGGTGTACTAAGAGGAGATATTCCTGGCCGCAGAGGCTACAAACAGATAATAAAACCATGTTAGCATGATAATAGCATAAATATAACCAAGTTAACATATCATTATACATCAACATGGAATATGAAGTAAACTGTATTAATATTATAGACAACAAGAACTCCCTACTTTTCCCACCAGATTTCTAGGAAAATTACAATTGAAGCAATAACTTACTTTTGGTGGAGCGATGCCATCAGCTGAGCCTATAAGAACAAAAGAATGCATTGTAAGCATAACTGTTTAAGCAGTATAAATTGTCATGATAGAATTATAAGAATGGTTTTCCATTGACTTTAATCAATTAGATTTCAAATGCTAAATGGCAGCTTTCATTTTCGACGAACAAAAGGTTGCAGATGGCACCAAAAAAGTGACTCATGTACAAATCTTAAAAAACAATTGATTTCTATTGCACAAATTCAACTTTCAAATTCAAGATTTTAGATGCCCTAAATCAATCTACAATACAAAAAATCTGTCTTTTGTTTACGAATAAACGTACCGACTGACATGGCTAGTATTCTTCTTGATTCTCTTCTCATTCTCTCCTCAGCCTGGAATCTTTCTTCTTGGACGATAACACTGTGTGAAAATACCATAGTAATTAGAAATATATTCAGGAATGCTTGAAGGTGTTGGTGATTATGGCCGTGATAGATGTATAATCATGATGATGATGATATTAATGATGGTGGTGATGATGATTATGTTATATGATAACTAGTATAATCATGATGATGATGATTTTGTTATTGATTATGATGACTCGATTAAAGTAAATAGATTTATATTCAGGAATACTTGAAGGTGTTGGTGGTTATGGTGATAGATAGTATAATCATGATCATGATGATGGTTATTGATTATGATGATTATGATGTAAATTTTGATGGGGATGATGATAATGAAATTGATTTTAATGACAACAATTTTGATGTTAATGTTATTGATTATAATTATTATTATTATTATGATAATGATAAATATGATATTAATTATAATTATAATAGACATGGTGAAAATTATGATAACCATGACAATAACATTGGTGATATGATAGTAGATATAATGTGGTGTCTTAAAATGTTGCAAGGGCAGTATAATGACACTATTCACCTTAATCTAGTTTTGATATCTTGAAAAGAAGGTCGTTTCGATGGTTCATAAGACCAGCATTCAGTCATCATATGATATAGCGCAGGAGGGCAGTTAGGTGGTAGAGCTAGACGTTCACCTTGTTCTATCTTTCCAATCACCTCATTATTTTTAACTCCTTGAAATGGTTTGATTCCATACATAAGGATTTCCCAAATACAAACACCTATATACAAACAGATGAAAAAGAGTACAAAATGGTAAAATTACATAAATATATCATATAAAACAACTTTTCAAAGACTGCTTTGATTGGTACCATATGTGCTTTTGTTGTTGTCTGTAAGTCTAAATGTCTGACTGTCTGTTCTTTCTTTCTTTCTTTCTTTCTTTCTTTCTCTCTCTCTCTTTCTTTCTGTCTGTCTGTAGTTCTTTGTTGGTTTGTCTATGTCTCTGTTTTTCAATCTTGTCTGTCAAGTTCTGATTGTCTGTCTGTCTGTTTGTTTGCTTAGTTCTTTGTTGGATGGCCTATGTTTCTGCCTTTCAAACTGCCTGCCTTAATAGTTTACTTAATAGTTGCTTGTTGGTTTGTCTATGTTTCTGTCTTTCAATCTGTCTTTCAATCTGTCTGCCTGTTTGTCTTCTATATAATACAATGTCAAATAGAATCACCATTTTTATGCAAGTGACTTACCATACATCCATGCATCACTTGCAGAAGTAAATCTTCTAAAATTAATTGATTCTGGTGCCATCCATTTAATGGGTAATTTGCCTTTTGATGCTGTGAAAACAACAAGGCATCATTGTAATCTCACTTCTCAGACTTTAAGGAAATATTACACCACATTACATAAGGAAAAGACTGGGGTGTGAATAACTAAGACCTTTCCATGGTTCTCATCAAACAACCTTAGCCTTAATAGCAGGTATTATAAAATAATTTAGATAGTATGCACGCTCTGATTGGTCAAAAACCGTATTGGATGAGGCTATCTTAACATGCGCGCGCGTATTGATGGCGCACGTATTGAGAATTGCTATTCTTATCAGCAATTAAAATGCCGATTTAGCCTCAAAAAATATTTTATAAAAGCAATAGAAGACGATTTTCCGTGTTATATAGCCTGATCTAAACACTTGTGATGTTGGGAGAACACTCGAGAGCTGGAAAAGCACTCGCCTAACGGCTCGTGTTTTTCCTACGCTCTCTCGTGTTCTCCCAACATCACGCGTGTTTAGATCAGGCTATATAACACGGAAAATCGTCTTCTATTTCTTAACTATATTCTTTAGAATTTGACTACAGCCCATGGAATTTGAAATGTTTCAATTCTTTGATTATTCTTGGTTTTCACGTGACGTCATCAATTTTTTTATTTTGGAAATATTAGTTGTTATATTTACTTCTGGCAGTAATACTCTTTAGAGCTCTCCTAAACGAACCTTTGTGCTAAATCTTGTGTCTTTGCTGAGTTTTGGTATGGAAATATAAAGCGAGACAAATTGTGTCACGCAACTCTAGTCACGCATCTTTAGTAGTTGGAAATCAAGCTAGATTCATGTCCGTTTAGTATTTATCGATGTTTGATTGAGCTCAAAACCTTAGAATTATCATTAGAAAGCTAAATTACTGGCATTTTTGCCCTAAATTTAAGGAATTTGTTTTTTTTTGCAAAGTTCGGCTTTTGGCCGCCATGTTGGTGTCGCTCCGGAAGGACACCAACATGGCGGCGCCATACATTTCACTGTAATCAATGCACATATTCACTGGCTTCGTATTCGGTCACAATTAGTCCATTTAAACTCAAATTTGAGCAAATCATAAATTGGTCATCTGGCTTTAAACTAATGTGGCCTAGATTGCTATTTGTATCGCAGAAAAGATCTGGTTAATAATGATATAATCAACACAACCAGAAATGCTTTTGCCATACATTTCTTACTAAAAACTTTATAAGTAATAGCTTGACTATAACTATAACTAAATAAAGTATGTGCTTAATGAATTCAGTGATTGTTTACAATTTAAGGACTTTCAATATGGTCATGTGATAGGTGAAAACCAAGAATATGCACATTTCTTAAATTCTGCGAGCTGTAGTCAAATTGTAAAGAATATATTACACAATATCAAGGCTGAGGTTGTGGACAAGAACAATGAAAAGGTCTACTAGTAATATGGGAGGAGAAGGGTTTTAGTGGGTGAAGATATGAGTCTGTTTACCTTTATAATAAGCCTGTTCCTCTACCCATCTAGACAGACCAAAGTCAGCTAGTTTGACACACTTGTGTGAACACACAAGAACATTTCTTGCTGCTATATCACTGTAAAGAAATTAAAACAAATACAATAGATTAAAACACTGATAACATGGTAGAAAGAACACATCTACACCTCCCTTGGTCACCCCCCCCCCCTCCCCCCCCCCCCCTTCCCTCCCAAAAAAACAACAAACGGCATTATTGTTAGGTGAAAGCAGATAATAAATAAAGATAGTGATGATGATTATGTGGGATAATAATGATGTGTGATGATGATTGCAATCATGATAATGGGATTCAATAAAGTTTTCTTACCGATGTACAAAGTTTTTGCTCTCCAAGTAAGACAAAGCAGTACTGAGTTGAAAAATATAGTTGAGCAAAGTTTCGAGATTAATCTGATGATGGTGCTTCTGTAAGTAGCTCCTCATCTAAAATAGACAATAAATAAGCTTATTAACTTGATGAATAACTAATGAGAATTTTACAAAAATAAATAACGTCCATGACAATCTATCTGTAAATCTCATACAGATTTCGTCCTGATTTGCACAAGTTTCAACTTGAATTTACTCGGCCAGATTTACTTCTATCTTGACACTTAAAATATGATACAGCTAATACTGGAGTTTCATAAGTACTATACAATATTTGGGTCCTATCTGTATGCGATATATACTATACTTCAGACCATTCAATACAATATATACTATATTACTTATATCATTTGAAAACTGAATACTCTAAATACGGCAGGTAAAATTATACAATAAATATTTACACAAAACATGGTTGTTTGTTACAAATACCACTATTAAAAATGAAGACCTCTCACCAGAGATCTGGTGATACGCTTACAGTGCATTTCAAATAACTATTGACAGTTGGTTTCCAATATATGTTCAGAAGTTCCCCAAGTTTGTATCACACATCGAATTAAGTTCACAACAAACTTTGCCAGTGAATTCAAACTTACTTCCCACCTAAATTCAAATAAGTTTAGATTAAAATATTATCCACATCATCTTTGTTGATTTTGTTTTGAAAAGGATTTAACCATCCCTTAATTCTACTGAACTATCGACTTTATGGGGGAAGTAAGTTTGTTGTGAACTTCAGAAGTATGATCGATACCAGCTTGTGAGCTTTTAAACAAACTTTTGCAATCAGCCATCAAAAGGTATGTGAAACACACTGAAATTACATTGTACATATGACCAGTTGAGTAGTTCTTTGCTAGCAGAGTCATTTTTACTTACCTCACCATATATAGCAAGCTCCATGACGATATAATGGTTATCATCCATACATACACCAATTAGTTTAATAATGTGAGGATGGTCAAACTGCTTCATAATATCTAATCAAAAAAGAATGATCATATCTGATTTATTATTACATTCTAGAGCCATTAGACAACATCATTATTACACCCCACAAAAACAACAACAAATACAACAACTGTTACAATAACAAATACAACAACAAATACAACAACAACAAATACAACAACGACAACAATTACAACAACAAATACAACAACAAATACAACAACAACAAATACAACAACAACAAATACAACAACAACAAATACAACAACAATAAATACAACAGTGACAACTACAGCAACAACAACAACAACAACAACAACAACAAATGCAACAACAAAATAATACAACAACATAGACAACTACAGCAACAACAAATACAACAACAACAACAACAAATGCAACAACAAATACAACAACAGTGACAACAAATACAACAACAACAAATACAAAAAACAGTGACAAACAACAGCAACAACAAATACAACAACAAATACAACAACAGTGACAACTACAGCAACAACAAAAATACAACTGTTACAATAACAAATACAACAGATACAACAACAACAACAAATGCAACAACAAATACAACATCATTCATCAAAAACAAGTACAACAAATACAACAACAAATATAAAAAAATACAACAACAACAACAGCAACAAATACAATAACAGTGAATAGAGCAATAAAAACAAGTACCACAAGAAATATAACATACTATAACAACAAAAAATATAAAACAAAAAACAAATACAACAACAGCAACAGCAACAAAAACAACAACAACAAATATAACAATTACAACAAATACAAAATGGAATCATGTTATCAATTCAATATACTTACAAGCTTCTTCCAAAAACTTTTCTCTTGTGTCAGGGTTTTTACAGGTTTTGATAGCAACAGAAGCAGTTGTGTCAGCCTAAGATAAACAATTTCATAAGATATTAATGCAATTTTATGACACTTAATATTTATAGTAATTATGGCTATATGGTGGTCGTCTGGTAAGCCTCTTGTTCTCTCCCAAGGCCACTCAGGATTAATAACGGTACTGCTCGCTCTTAAAGTCGTTCATTACTGCGGTTTTCGACTTTCTGCGAATTCAGACATTCGCACGGCTTATTGTGGAACACGTTTTTAGCTGCCGTCAATCAAAACTAATTAGTCTGAACCTTTTAAATCCTTGATTGACGGCCGCTAAAAACGTATTTCACAATGAGCCGTTGAAATGTCTGAGTTCGCAGAAAGTCGAAAACCACAGTAACAAACTGAGCTACACTAAATTCTATGAAACAATTCTATGAAGTTACAAAAATGATAACCATATAATACACCAAATTGAAAAATATAGCATCTGGTTTGAATAACTTTTGTTCTTGACTGGCTAGCCTCTCATACAAATGAAAACAGTATTGTGTTCCAGCATGAGCATGAGGTTAGTCAGTCAAAAACAATAACAGGTCGACATAATCATTTTTTGATTCCGTCTATGGATATTATCAGAAACATTTCTATGAAGTTAATGAACATGTAAAAAAAAAAACATTGAGGGACGTAAAAGAACTCTGTGTTCAGAAAATGGATTGTATGGTGGCAGCTTAATGCACCTTGATAAACCTTCAACTCGAGTTACACGTTGAGTACGCGCATTGAGCAGTTCTGGAAATGCGCTATATAAGAACTAGCAATTATTATCATTGTTATTGTTATATACTTACAGATGTTTTATAAGTACCACGATGAACATCACCAAACTGACCATGGCCTATAGTTGGACCAAGTGTTATCATATCTCTTGGAATCTCATAATCTTTAGCTACAATACCATGATAGTATAAACACATCAGTATGGCTTCATATTTTAGATCTATTCATTTCTCTTTTTTAAACTTCATTGGTTAAATTGTTTTTCCCAAAAAAAATAATTATATTGAGGGCCAATGGTAACCTCATGAAAAAAGTTAATTCATTGATTGAAAAAAGTCTTCTTTGATTTCCAAAATAAATAAAATATTTTGACCTTCAAAATAATGGGTCTGTCAGTATTTTAGAAATGGCTGTTTCAATATTATATCATTCAGTACTTTTATATGTTTTATCATGTTTACAATTCTTTCATATTTAATACATATTATATAAACAAAATAATTATCATTAATTGCACCAGTTAGCATCTTAATTTAGTTTACAGGTGAAATTATTAGCAAGTTTTATTGTTTAAACTGATCATTTCAAAGTAATATTTTTGTTTAAAAACTGTTTCTAATAAAAAGTGCCCCTTTGAGTTAAATAAATATGCAATGTAAAACAAGGTTTACCCCAGTCTTATCAATTCAAATTTATTTAATGATAATCAAATGTTAACATTGTTCAACTAGCATTTGATCAAATCTAACTGGCTTTAATTTTTTTTAAATATTTTATAAATGTTTTTAAAATTCTGTTAGCAATACTTTTATAATTTTTAGATGTTTTACCTTTTTGATACCATATACTGTCAAGGAGCGGTTTCCATGCTGTTGAGAGTATGTACATAAGTACACCATGCATATTTACATTGAATTGACCTTTTTCACTATGGGCTGACATTGATTATTTCAACTACAGATAACTATTTTATTAGCTTTTTTTTTCATACGAAGGCAGGGACACCACAACAGCTTACGCCAATTACTGTGGGCCCTGTAGTATGCTGAGACCTGACTGTTGTGCCGGGAGACAATCCCCTGCTCTTTTCGAAGAGCACAACAGGATCTTTTACGTCCACCTTATATAGGAATTAGAGTGAAGGCAGACAGGACCTCCGGCTTTAAGTCCTTATCCGACGCAATCGCCCAGGCTGGGAATCGAACCCAGACCATTAGGTCCGGAATTCGATCCCCTGACTACTAGACCATCACACCTCTCTACTGCAGTTACAGGTTACACAAAAATTGAAGTGGGACAACTTATTTTCACAAGAAATGTATTGCTTTTCAAAATTGTTTTAAAATCAAACAGCCAAATCTTATACATGCATGCAGTACAATGTAAATGTTCATCAACTGAAGATTAAGGGTTTTTTTACAAACCTTGAAAACAATTGGAATTACATAGAAAACTTAACAAATAGTTATGACTGTGAAATGTAGTTGTCCATGTTTGCATAGTCTTGAAAAAGACTACTTTTTATAGTAAAACATTTTGTCAGCCAAAACAATTCGCCTTTCCGGAATTGAGAAAGGGGCTGGGAACAAGTGTACAAATATTAATCTAATTAAGAAACAAACCCCATCACATGAATGATCACACTAAAATTATTAAGTTTACTGAATTTTAGAATGATTGGGCAAGTATTAACTGATTTATGGGCTTTAAAAAAATCATAAAAGATAAGAGAGAATGTATGGTTTTTGGGGACGCTGTCCTTCGATTCAGCCCCATACATTCTCTCTTAATTTTGTGACTTTTAGAAGCTTGCAACTCAGTAAGTATTCAACCATACATGATCAAACTCGGTTATAATACTAATATTTGTATGTTTGTTTTTGTGATGGGGATCATTTTTTAATTAGATTAATATTTTCACTCAGCCCGAGTCCCCACATGCATGAATTCTGGAAAGGCCTATTCAAGACTACACAAAACTTGATGATCACAATTCACCACCAACTCCACTTGCTCAAAGCATTGACTGTATTCACAATTTTCAACTAAAATATGTTACTTAATAGGTAAACCCTGGAGTTTTTAAAGCAGCAAGAGTTATACTAAGAGCATCTTAGTTCATGATTTAAATATTGTGAATTTAACAAAAATGAGTTTTAAATTTAACTGAAAAATTTAGCAAAATTTTTTTTGAAATTTCAATGACAAATCATTGAATATTTTGAGTGTTAATATCATGTCAGGATTTGTACATATTTGTACGGGAAAAGGTTTAGTTGGTTAAAATAATTGAAAACATTATTCATTGTTTATAGTTTGCATTAATTTTAAGAAAATTTTAAACTAAAAGGCAAAATGATATACAGCAACAAACAAACAAAATGACATATTTGTTATATATTATTCAATACTATGTATTTTGACTAAGTGTTATAATATTGCTATCTACCTGCCATTGGGTCTGCATAATCATCATCATCAACAATCTCAGCATAATCATCAAACTCTGAAAATGGAAATAACAAATATTTGTGTGCAGCCAAAAACTGATAAGATGTACACCTAATTGCAATAACATTGTCATATAAAAAAGAAAATAACAAAATAGGAATTAATTAAAAGACAAAAGCAGATTACTCAAGCTGAACTTCTTCTTTTGTCTTTTAATTAATTCCTATTTTATAACTTTCTTTTTTATATGACAATGTTATTGCAATTAGGTGTAATTCTAATCAATATAAAATAGTGCAGTTTAATATAACACTTATTCAGTGTCAAGAATAATAAGAATAATTATCAACTATAAGACAGACAGACAGATAGCAGTTGGATGACATGTGAAAGTCCACCATGTATGTACCTCATCGCCATAGAAAAATTACAACGTTTGATGATGAACTTACCTAGTGATATCAAACTTCTAGTTTACATGCACTTCCTCTATTTCACACTATTATACAAATGTGTCTTTTATATGCAATTACTAAATTTTAGTGAATGATCTATAATGTACCTCCATTTTTCCTCCCCAAACTACCCATAGAGGTTCTAGAGCCTCTCTTCTCTGGTACACTGTTTGTTGGAGTAATGTTCTGCTTACTACCACTAAGAGTCTGTGTTAATGGTGGATGACTGCTGAAATGAAAATACCAAATCAATGTTATTGCTTTGAATGTATGTAACAGGTTCCCATTTTAATCTGTACTTTCCCATTTAAATCTGTACTTATGCAAATTGTGTTGATGTGTGCTAAACACACAGATCAACCAATCAGAGTATATTATTTCTGAAGTGAACTTCTCTGATTGGTTGATCTGTGTGTTTAGCACACATCAACAAAATTTGCATAAGTACAGATTCAAATGGGAAAGTACAGATTTAAATGGGAACCTGTTATGTATAAATGAATGAGTAAAATGTAGCATAAAAGTGAGCAAGGACAAGTCAATTAAAAAAGGAATTGAATTGAATTGAAAGAATAACTGAATGTATATATGAATGAGTGAATATGTGGTAAAATGAATGAATAAATATATAATGTATAAATAAATCAATAAATGTGAGCAAGAATAAGTTAATAAACAAAATAGATGCATTGAGGAATGACTAAACATATAGATATGCAGAAAAATGAATGAATGTATAAAAAACTGAATAAAATGTTTCATAAATGAGATTATGGAGAAGTTAACAAAAAATGGATGTATCCAAAGAATGAGTGAATGTATGAATGAATAAAAATGCAGTAAAATAAATGTATAAATAAATTAATAGACTGTTGCATAAGTGTGAACAAGGACAAGTTAACAAAGAAATTGATGTATTGAAAGAATAACTGAATTATGTATGTATGAATACGTGGTAAGATGAATGAATGAATGAATGAATGAATAGAATGTTGTATAAATGTGAACAAGGATAAGTTAACAAAATAAATGGATGTACATGTATTGAGAAATGGCTGAATGATTGCATGAAAATGCTGTACAATGAATGAATGTATGTATAAATAAAACAGGTTCCCATTTAAATCTGTACTTTTCCATTTGAATTTGTACTTATGCAAATTTTGTTGATGTGTGCTACAGATCAACCAATCAGAGAAGTTCACTTCAGAAATAATATACTCTGATTGGTTGATCTGTGTGTTTAGCACACATCAACACAATTTGCATAAGTACAGATTTATTAAATGGGAAAGTACAGATTTAAATGGGAACCTGTTATAAATGAATAGAATGTTGAATAAGTGCGAACATGAAAACATTATTAAAGGGGTCCATAAATGTAAGAATATTTTACTAAAATGAAATATGAATAAAGGAATGCAAAGATGGATCAATCAGTGTATCAAAATTATACTATTATCAGGATTTTTGAAAAACTAAATCAGATTGCCAATAAACAAATGAATGCACATAAATGGAGTCACTGAAAAATCGTAATAAAAATTCATTAAAACTGTTATGTAACAAGCTACAAAAAGCAATATGTATAAAATAATTTTAAATAAAAAAGTAGATTAAAATCAAATCATAAACTTCAAACTGCAGTGCCTCTGTCAATTGCACAATAATTTAAAACTCTTTACAGTGTAAGTTAAATGCTTTTTAAGACACTGTGAAAGTTCAAAACAATAACAATATAGAAACCTATGTTTTGTTTATAAAATCAAGTACATAAACATATTTACTAAGTTGTTGTAGAACACAAGTTATTACTTCAAGTGTAGTTATTACTTCTTTAAAATCTTTCCTTACCATTGCATAGAAGATGAAACAGTGTTTTTGGACCCCAAACAACAGAAATTTCTTCTTATCATTTTTACATGGAATTCATTTCCAATTGAAACAATATTTTTCTTCCCTACAAACACTTCCAAATCTACAAGTAATTGAGCATGGTATTCCACTGATCAAGAGTTCCATTCATTGATTAAGTCTTCCATCAATTGTTATTTAACATATAATTGGTTTAAGTGCTGATAACAAAAGCTTTCAGAAGAACTTTTGATTATAAGATAAAGATTGTAGGTTTCTAGCTGTAGCTACAGCTGCTTTGTTGATGTAAGAGTACATATTTAAATGGTTTTCTGTTTGTAATTACGTACAATGAGGATGTTTGATTCAATTAAATACAAAATTCTGCAAATAGTGAAAAACATTAAATAAATAATTCAATTTCCAATTAAAATGCTGCTTAAAATTGGTGTTTGGGGGAATTGATCACATCAAATATATATCACAAGAAAATTTAAGAAATATAAATCACAAGGAAATTTAAGAAAAATAAATTCCTTTCAAACAATTTCTCCTATCTTTACTTTATTTTCCATTCCGTTTTGGAAAATACATCACACATATTTAGTAATATTTGTTTCGAGTGATGTACATTTTCATTTCCCAATGCTCTATTCAGTCTATTTTAATTATAATTCCACTAAATACAAGTTTTTGCAATCACAATATTACCATTAATTTTCAGGTTCTGTGTATAAACATCTCTGTGTAAACACCATCACCATCATTTTCACAAACCATGAACAACAAAAATTAATTGGTCTTTTTTTTCAAAAAAAAATATTATGAACCAAAAAAATAATATGAACCAAAATAATACTATGAACCAAAAAACAACTAATTTCTATTGGCCAAATAGGAAAAAAGCCTTGCTTCATCTGTTTACCCAATAAAGACTTGTTATAATAATAATAATAATAATAATAATAACCAACTTTATTTATAGAGGGTAAAACACGAAACAGTTTACACTGATGAACTTGTGGCCCTCTAATGTTTATATTTTGTAAAGTGCCTAGAGCAGGTTTGGATAGATGCTATATATATATCATATATCATTATTATTATTATTACCCTTACATTTTGATCTCTTCCTTTGGGATTGAAGGAAGTGTTCTGTCTGGATCTGAAGAATAAAACAGTTTTTTTAAATGATTTTGATGAATTCATCAATAATGTATTATAATAATTAAATATTATTATACAAGATGAAGCTATTACTGAGAATAACATATTACCCTCCTCTGATAGTAAAAGGAACAAAAATCTGCTGAATTTGAAGATATTTTTTTCCAGTGTCAATTAAGTTTGGACCAGTTACAGTAAAAGCTCAGCATGGCTGGGCTCAGTACATAAAGTTATGAGCTGTGCTTGAAATGCAGTGATTTGTACAGGGAAATTATACACATATTTAAAAAATGGTTGTAGCAATCAAAGCCACAGTCCACACTCTGAAGCCTGCAAAGGATGTCAGTATTTCTTCTCTTGTTATTGATTTATCGATTTATTCATAGCATATTTTGGCAGTACTTGTTTGTGTCATATGAACATATCAATTTGCTGCAGTTGTGGATGATAAAACAGAGATTTCAGTCTTTAAAACCGTGAAATAAATAACAAATCATGTTCATATCACTGACATCCTTTACAAGCTTCAGAGTGTGGACTGTAGCTTCAGGTGCAACAACAATTTTTGAAATAGGTGTATATTTAAGTGGCAGCCATATTTCAGGCGCTATTTCCCCAAATTTCAACATATTTGCTTATCTCTCAACACACATGTTTGTTGGTCAGGAGGGAATAGGAAAGAACAACTCGTCAAATGTACTATATTCACTTCTCACCCAAGCCAAGAAACAAAGCAAGGTGACAATGGGGAAAAGCCAGCACTCTCTCACCACTCTATAGGTCACACATGTACCCAAATTCAAACTTGTAATTCTAAGTTAAAGTTTGTTTTTGCAAATATGATTTCACATGAAAGGCCAAATGACCATCAAAGATGGAATATCTTTTTTTCTGAAAACCTTTTGCACAGATTACATCAAATACATCAAATAAGCAAAAAACATTAATTTCCAAGTACATTACACCTTACCAAGTCTTTTGAAGACCAATGAATGTTTACTGCCACCAATAATCATACAATAATTGTCAATAAGATCAGCCATTTCTTCTGCTTTAGCAATGGACGATGTTGTGAATACTAGTGGCTGTAACATAACAAACAACATTGTACATTAAGGAAATTTGTTTTTATTTCATTTATATATACTATATTATATACTATACTTCAAAACAATGTAAATATTGAGTTTTTCAATTATTTTGAATTGCCAGTCAATTTTATCAATAAAGTTATTAAAAAAAAAATTAAATGTCCTGTCTCTTCTTTTTTCTCAATTCCTTCTTTTCATTTTCTATTTTTCTCTTTTGTTTTCTTTTTTTCTTCCCTTTCTTTTTCATTTTTGATTTTCCTTCTTAATTTGTTGTCCATTGTTTGTTTTTGTTTGTTTTTGCTGGTTTGTTTGTTAGTTTCTTTGCCTAGTTTCCTGGTCTAATGCTGTACTGCAGCAGTTAATCCTGGAGTAATAAAGTTAACTGATAATAATTTTGCATGTCTGTATGTATAACTAGTAGTAGTTGTCTCTATACTTATTTGTCTGTATTTGTTTGGTTAAATGGTAATAAACCTTTGTCAAACAGAGAACACTCAAAAAAGCTAGAAACCTAAAAAAAATTAGTTTGCAATTTATTTTAGCAAGCTCGCATATCTAAAATTTATAACAGAAATAGAAAACTGAGCTTTAGTGCTCTAGCACGTTATAGATCACTTGGAAATTTAAAGAATACTCAAGAAGCCATGAGAAGCACACAGCCTATCCTAGTGTTTCTGTCATCTTCTAAATCACATACATGTAATTTTCTATTTTTTCAAAACACATACCTCAGCAGCCCCAGAGACTTTGAGACTAACAGTAGCTTTCTGCTTGTCTGTCTGTACAGGTGTTGGGATAAGAGGTATTCTAGTGACTGAGATGGATTGAATTTGGTTGAAACTGGCCATGTGTGTTATCTGTGAATACATACAAAATAATTTAAAATTCTAATAATTCAAAAAAAAAAAAAAATTACAGTAGGGAGGAATAGAATGGATTTGGTTAAAACTGGCCATGTGGAATAGTAAGGAATAAAACAGATTAAATTATATAGATAAGTTGAATAAATGGGATAGAAAAATGAAAAGCTGAAAAGCATGTAGTGAAGGATATAATAAAAGTAATATGATAGGATGTAAGGGGATGGGAGAGGAAAGGACAGGAATAAAAAAAGAATGGAGCGAAAAGAGAAAAAGGATATGACAGAATGGGATGGAATAGAATAGGATAAGATGGGATAGAATGGTATTAAATAGGAATGGTTTAGGATAGGTTGAATAGGATAGTATATTAGAATGGGATAGAATAGGATAAAATGGGATAGAATGGAATTAAATAGGAATGGTCTAGGATAGGTTGAATTGGAGTGGAATAGGACAAAATAGAATTCAAGTGAGAAAACAAAAAAGGTGTGAGAAAAAAAACACTCCAGGTTTTATTTTGAGACTTTTGTCTTTTTTCATCTCCAAATATATCTAGTAAATTAAATGTAATCGCTGACATTGCTAATAAATGTTTTCTATATAAAATACTTTAAAACATAAATATCATAATTGTACATACAATGGAGCCCTGTTCTGCTCTATAACTGATACCATCTTTAGGTCCAATGACTACATCAACAGCTATAGACCAACCAGTCTGCAAAATAACAAATACACAAAACATTTGAATTGTTCCATTATTACTGTTAGTAATTTATGTTCAGTGGTAAGTGAGAATACAATGAAATATCAAAAGCCAGTTGACCACAGGGATTTTTATAGCTGACTCAGACTTGTAAACAAGATATATTAAATAAATGTTAAATCTATTTCTTCTATACCATTTTAGTTATTATTGATATCTCAATTCCTTAAACCTTTTTTTAAAGTTTGCAGAACTACACCTTACCACCAATTTCATTACTACGTGCCGTCAGACAAAAAATTTGTGAAGCAAAAATGGCGATACTCTTCCGTCAATCAAACACAATTTGTCTAGACAACTAATTATGTGAACTGTAAACAACGGTCGATGTAAACATAAAACAGGTAGAAATGTTATTTTAAAGATCTCGAAAATTGAGCCAAAAATACAATTGTCTTATGAAAGATATGAAACTTATTTACAAATAATAGTTTGAACAGTCTGATACCTAAAATACATCTTTAGGTCCGGGAAGAAAATGATTTTTCATTAAACTGTCGTTGATGACTTGTTTGTAAAATGTTTTTTGTAACATTATACAGAAAGCTGCAGCAGTAATTCTTACTTTGTGTAAATAATAAAATAACTACTCACCCCTAATGAACATTTAAATGTTTCTACATCAAATCGATAAATTTGTGATAATAATTCAAAAAACTGACAGCAACATTCCTCTTCAGATAGACTTGCATACTGCTTGAAGTAGCCATGGATAGTTTTACGAAGGACTTTTGACTAGACGTAAGAAACAGGAAACATGTTAGCACAGTGAATACTTTTTGACTTAGTTGGACGTTTTTGTGGGACTGGTGTTTATGTTTGTTGCTCAGCTATTCTTTTTAATTCTTTTTTCTCTCTTTCTCTCTTTCATTCTTTAATTGTTTTTCAATTTTTTCTTTGTTTTTTCTTTCTTCCTTTCGTTGTTTCTTTCTTTTATTATTTATTTCTCTCTTTCATTTATTATTTCTTTGTTTGTTTGTTCCTTCCTTTCTCTTTTTTGTTGAAGCTCTTCTATTTCTAATCTGTCTCTGCTAAGTGACCTTATCTGTTTTCTTATATATCCAAGTTTTCCTCTTTGCAATTTCTTTTCTAGGGTTGATATATTACATAACTCACCTTCATATTATCTAAAACTACTTTTGGGATGAATTTTGTAAGCCCTACTTCTTTTCTGTTAAACACAATAAAATATAATTAATATAAGAAATGGAGCAACAAATGTATGTACTGTAGTACATTATATAAGGCCAAACAAAAAAATATGTGTGTTTCCTGTTGCATGAGAAATACAATTGGGGTCGGTAGGTCGGATTTTCTTTTTTTTTTTTACTGGAATACATCTATGCACATATTAGTGTTTGGTAAAGCAGCAAAAATCTGTTTCTCCTCCATGTGGTTGCATTTCCTAAATTTTAATGCCAGCACACTTGTTGTTGACGCCATTTCTAAAACGAATTACTAAAAATAAACTTCAACAAATCATTGTCGAAATGAATGAGCTTTTATGGGTACCCTGTGGTACATTTGGGAATGGAAAAAAAAATATTAGGGTCGGCAAAAATCGGTAAGAAAGGAATCGCGCAACAGGAAACACACATATTTTTTTGTTTGGCCTAACAACAGTTTAATTTGCATCTATGTGCATCTATAATGCCATGGGTGTGTAAGTTTGCATTGTTACAGTGTGACTACTGAAACCGGGGCCACCCAAACAAATTCCAAAATAAATAGTTTTTGAGATCAAACAAAATAATTGTAGCGAGTTCTCGCAGGCTAAGATGTTTCTTATTCAATCTTGCTTTATTCCGTTCACAAATAATGAAAATTATTAGCATTTTAAGCAAAAAAGCCAAACATTTGTAGAGATTCTATTGTTCATATTCTCAATCATGATTGGATAATTATGTTTTGGTGGCCCCGGTTTCAGTAGTCGCACTGTAATAGAACAGTTCCGTTCAGTGACCATGTATAATAGTTCCAAGTCAAGGTAATTTATCATGTGCAGCAACTGGAACCTTGACTTGGAACTATCATTTGTGATGGAACTGTGGAAAGAACTATTGATAAATATACGTTGTTTACTTACTCTATATACTCAAAATTAGATTTCTTGTCCAGTGCAATTTGTGGCATATCCTTGAAGTAGCGCCTAATGATAAACAAAGTTTGCCATTATCAACAATGGTGCAAGGAAAAAAAAATTATTTGTAGAATAATATATAATATAAAAATGAAAATTGTTGATATATATATATATAATACATCTAATGTACTACCTCTAATGGGTAGTACATACCAAATTGTAAATAGGAAATAATTAATTGATTAATTAATTAAAAAAAAACAATGGTGCAAGATTGCAGAAACATTATGTTAAATAATTTAATTTCTTTAGAAAATAAATGATATTTCCAATTTTCTGTAATCCTACAACCTTCGGTTGAAAATCATGCTTGTCATGAAACCGTTAGAGGGTAGTACAAACTGTCCAGGTCACTTTTCACAATTTTTTAATGATATAATTACTTTTTTATCAGAGAACAACTACATGTACAAAAATTGAAGTCAAAGAAATTTCATTACCTCATTTCCAGAGCTCCTAATCTAAATGCAGTTTCATGGTCATTAGTGTCACTTTTATGTTGAAGATAATCATTTTTTACCTAAAGAAGGGAAGAGCATATTTTAAAACAAATAAATGAATGGACAAATGAATGTATGAATGGACAAGTGAGTGTATGAATGGACAAATGAATGTTTGAATGGACAAGTGAGTGTATGAATGGACAAATGAATGTTTGAATGGACAAGTGAGTGTATGAAAACATGTAAATGAATGAAACAACAACACAAAGCCAGTTTCCCGCCATTTTGATTTTGCTTATCATGATATTAATCACATGACAGCTTTCGGTATATGTTGTATTACTGGTACTAACAATAACCGTAAATTTAAAGAAGAAATGTGACTAAATTATTCTTGAATCTAAAAGGTACACAGCAACCTTTTGACATGAACGAACGATTAGCTTTCAAATTAATTAATCAATTGTTAATAACTTTTCCCGCTTCATATTCATACTTAGTATCTCTATCCGATGAAGGGCTAAAAGCTTCAAACGTCAGTAAAGTTAATTCAACATTTTTTACCATCATGTTACAAATTTCATTATATTACCTAACACTGATGCAGCCTAAACTAGTTTACTTTTTGCATACAACTCGGCTAGCTCACATGCTCATTTTTGTGGAGGGAGGAAAACCGGATAACCCGGAGAAAAACTCTCGTGGCATAGGAGAGAAGAACACAAACTCAACTCACTGATAATCCATGCCCAGCCGGGACTCGAACCTGGACCATAGCGGTGAGAGGCCAGCGCTCTCACTGCTAGGCCACCCATGCCACCCATGCCACCCAAAAACAATGATAACTAACAAAGGCAATAAACAATGAATTATTATTTTGTTTATAGTACCTGATCATAAAAATAGAAAAATGTGACTTTATCTGTTTGGTACAATTCTTTGTAACTGACTGGTAGATATCGCACTCTCAGCAAGTACCTGATCAAGAAACAATATTATTGTTAAAATATGAAAATGTTCATATTTGAAAATATGTACCGTTTGGTTTACATGAATGGTGCATATCATATGTATCAAGATGAATACCGCGGTATTGCGGTATTGGCCATTTTTTAATGCGATATTGCAGTAAAAGGAATAAATGTTTGCGGTAATGTGGGATTTAGAATTCCTGCGGTATGCGGTATTAACGGTTTTTGATTTTTGTATTTTTTAGGTATGTATGGATGGTGAAAAAAATGAAAACGTTTAATGACCTTTGATTTTAATTAAATGTTGTGCGGTATGCGTATCTGGATATTTTTTTGCAGTAATGCAGAATCTTTAAATAATTTTTGGGATTCAAACCCCCCAATGTCCCCCTCTATCAAGAACATAAGAAAGGAGGCAGGCAATTACAATACTACATGTGCAGGTTTCTTCTGCAGTGTGGTTTATAAAATTCTCAAAAAACAATGGTTGATCAACAGAGAAATTAATACAAAATTGAGATCATACTAACAATAATATCTTTAATCCTGAATATACTTTGGTCTTAGAATTCTCTTTGCAATATGGTAGAAATTCTTAGTCATGTACTCTTGCTATCTCTATCTCTTCTTTCTTTCTTTCATTAATTCTCTCATTCATTCATTCTTTCTCTTTTTCATCCTTTTTCTTTTCTTTGTTTCATTCACTCTCTTGTTAATTCTTTTTTCTTTCTTTGATTGTTTCCATGTTTCTTACTTGTGGCTAAATATTGCCTGTGGTGATCAGCTATCTTATATTACTTGGAAGTAGATACAACGCCCACATTGCAGGAAAAAATTAAAGTTGATACAACACCCACGTGCATATGGCAGGCCAAATTTATCATTTCTTTTTTTTTCCCATGACATTAATACCCTGGGTGTGGTCAAACACTTGGAAGGTTTATAATCTGTTCAACAGGTCAAATTGCAAGACAAGAATCTACTAGATATATATAAACCTAATTGCAATAACATTGTCATATAAAAAGAAAATTACAAAATAGGAATTAATTAAAAGACAAAAGAAGTTCAGCTTGAGTAATCTGCTTTTGTCTTTATATTAATTCCTATTTTGTAATTTTCATTTTTATATGACAATGTTATTGCAATTAGGTGTATACAATAATATACATGTGGGCACATTTAAAAATTCCTATTAGTATTCCAATTTGGATCACAAAGACAGCATTGATTTCTAACATGTATTGCATACTCTTTGTGGCTATCATTTCCATTGTTTTCTATAAATTCTTAGGCTTGTCAAAATGTTCTCAACAGTTTTACCTATTTATATTTTAATGTGGATTTTAAGAATAACCTGAACATCAATTTTTTTTTGTAAATGTTGGAATTGCATTAATTGCATTGAAGAATGCCATTTGAAATGTGGCCACTGTTTTCATACTTCTAATATAATTGGGTACTCTAAGTTTAGGTTATCTTTACAATATCAAATAGCATCAGCATAGCAAGGTGGAGACATCAATGTTGACTAAATGCTCCATCTTAAATACTGCAGTCAAGGGCAGTCAGTAATCTTAAAATAGCTCGACCCAGGTCAATTATGCATTTCCTTGAGCTATAAAGATTTATTACAGTTTATGAAATTCCTTTTATTAAAAAGATGTAAAAATGACTCTGATACTAACAATATCATTTCACCAAAGAGGGTCTCCATGAAAACTGAAAAAATTTGAAAAAATAACATTTTACTTCATAAACGGTGTACATTGTTCTGATGATTTTTTGTGAGTTTTATTTTGCCTTTGTTTTATTGTTGTTTGCTTTATCGATTAAAAAAAGAAATTATCTCAATGGTTCCACAGTGTCTTTCTCTCTTTCTGAATTAATTGTTATTTCATATTACAATAAAAAGTTAAAGAAGTAACAGCAAATATTCTCAAATTAATAAAAATAATTAGGTCTAGTTGTACATGTACAGTATACAAGAAAGTAACAGCAAATAGTCTCAAATTAATAAAAAAATAATGTGTTGAAGGAATAGAAAACGAGGCAGCGTGCTCTATCGAGTCATAGAGCACGCGGGAATTTTAAGAAGACGAGAGAAGCGTAGCGGAGTGCTTCTAAGCGCTTCTCAAGTCTTGTTAAAATTCCTTAGAAGTGCTCTATGACTCAATAGAGCACTGCTGCCGAGTTTTCTATTTCTTTTATAAAATATTCAGTAGTTAAAATCAAACGAATCGACGCTCCGTGCACTGTTGAGTTATAGAGAACGCTTCTCAGCCAATCAGAGCGCGCGATTTATATCAAATATTTTATAAAGTTGTATACATATGTACAATGTTTTTGAACTTACTTCCATTCATCTGCAGGATAAAGAGCTTCATGTTTACCACGTACTTCAGCTACAGTTGACTTGCAGTTTAACCAGAATGATTCATCAGTGTTTACATGCTGTAGCATAATACCATAGTGATCACCAATGACAATAGGATCAGCTCCAAGACTACCAATTACAAGATGGATGATACCCTGGAACGAACAAACAAAAATATCAATGATGTGCATAAATAAAATATTAATAATAATGGCTAGTTCTTTAATATATAGCGCATTTCCAGAACTGCTCAATGCGCTTACTCAACATGTTTGAGTTGAAGGTACAAATGTATATCAAGGCACATTAAGCTTCCACCATACAACCCATGTCTGAACATGGAGTTCTTTTACGTCTCTCGATGTTGTTAAGTTTTTTTTTTAAATTAGAGCACAAACGTTCTGAACCATGGCGTTAGCGATGTATTAAGGTGTCACCTGCTCAGTCATTCTCAAGACTTCACACACCTGGACGATGACAATACATCACATCAATGAAACTGTTTCAATAAATATGAGGAATTTAAGATATAATATATTTTTATTATAATAATTAGTTATCAAGAACGTTTCATCAAGAGAAAATACTAAGGAAAAGAAATACTGAATGAAGGTTCTCCAGGTGCAAATAGAAACCCACTTCCTTCTGGCTTCCCTGTAAAATCTTGTAAAAGTATGGTAATGTACAGATATTTTGACAACTGACAATAGTGAAATGTTGTCACAGGAAGTGAGCATATCACAGTATTTATTGTCAGTTGTCAAAATATCTGTACATTACCATTTCTTTGAATTTTTTTGTAGGGAGCCAAGCAGAGTAAAATCATGCATGGTGCAAAGGAATTTGATGTTGTGTTAAACTGAAGATAATAGAAATCCCAGAGCACTGAATTATTGAAAGGTATGACATTCTTAGAAGTTATGAATGAACATGCATTGGCAGGGGAAGTGAAAAAAATCTTGAATCATATATTTTTAGTTCCTTGATAATGATAATAATAATATTTATTTAAACACGATAAAATTTACAGCATAGCTGATGTATGTGTATATTACCTAATATTTCTATCTGTCTTTCTCACTAAATCATTTTTTGTCCTTCTACACTCTACATTTGAACTCTCTATCTATCTAAATTTTTTTTTAATTTTTGTTTTTGTTCATAAATTTCTTAGTCATAAGTTATTTTCAGTTTGATCTTGAATCCAGTTTCACTTGTGATTTTTCTGACGTCATCTGTCATTTTCTAATTTTTAACCAAATATTAGGAACATATTAATAATATAATAAAACGAGCAATGATTTCTTTGTAAATAGGTACCCCAAACAGGTTCCGATTTAAATCTGTACTTTCCCATTTAAACCTGTACTTAATGCAAATTTTGTTGATGTGTGCTAAACACACAGATCAACCAATCAGAGTATATTATTCCCAGTAGTAGCAATTTTGGCTTTGGGAAATAAATTGTTTATTAAGCTCTAAATTTGATATTTCCAATTTGTCTTATGGATTTCAATAAAAATGTGACCAGAGGAAGACACACTCAAGGCACAGGCAGAATAAAGAATGTCCATAGAAAAACATGTCTTAGTGATAACATTTAATTCCGATTTGATGAAAATTCAGGAAATGATCATATTGCTATACCTAAAATATATAAATCATTGTAAATTCTAGAACAGCGCGCGCTTAAACAATATTTAAATCTGCGCGTGATACATTATAACCAATCATTCAGTTGTAACGATCACTGATGAAGGTCTAAGTGTAGAATAAATTTAACCAAAATCAGGCCAATTTGTATTTTAAAACAGGTTGATTGCCTCTAAATATATCATACTGTAGTTTAGTCTATATATACCAGACGTATATTTTGAAAAGTGAATATGAAATCAGAATCAAACTCTTTAGGCATATGAGTTCAAAGTTCGAAGGTGCCCATGCAAAAAAAATATTGGGTCGAGTTACCTTTAGCATAGTCTCCCTCGCAGCCATTCTTAGTGAACATTGCGTGATGACACTAAGAACGGCTGCGAGGGAGACTACCTTTAGCACACACCTAAGACCAAAACAATGTAAACAAGTGGCTGTTGAGTTTGAGAGTTTGTTTAGAATGTTTTGTAAATGCTCTCATTTTCCATGGTATGATGTCAACAAAGGTTTCAAATCAGTTATGCAACATGGCTGTACATAACATTTTGATAACTAGTGATGTCATATTGTGATAAATCAGAGGATATACCATGTGAGAAAAATGTGTGGCCTAACGCTGGACTTTGAATTGAGAGATCCGCGTTCAGACCCTGGCCAGTGTCATTTGTTGTGTTCTTAGACAAGACACTTCCCTCTCTCCATGGAGTTGTATAAGTGGATTGTTGGATTGATAACTTCACAAGAAGCCGAGGGGTAACCTGCAATGGACTAACACCTATCCAGCTGGAGAAGACATATTCCTAGTCGCTTCATGCTACAAAAACCGAAGTTAAATCCTAGTCGCTTCATGCTACAGAAACGATTGAACAAATGGAAGACTTAAATATCCTAATGTTTAGCAATAAAGCCCCATTAAAATATTGCATTTTTATTGATGCCAAATTATGAGTTATGAAGATATGCAATATGTTTCTTTGTATTATAAAATAAAATAACAAAAAGTGAAATAAACTAAAATGAAATATGAAAGAACAACTGAACTATAAAAATAAACAAGATCTTCAGAAATATTACAAAATAACAATTAGCAATCAGAAAAATTGGTGTAATTTTTAAGCCTAATTCAATTATTACATTATAGGGTAAAAAGGCCAATAAATGAATCAGAAATGTGAAATAAGCTTTAAACGCGTATTCTCGTATATCAAGATGACCTTATAGATATACCACACAAAGAAAAACCTTGCTTTTATTCAATCACGAGACTAGAGAGAGGTCAATGTGGAAGGGCTAAAAAATCAACGTTTTGCAAGCTGGATCAAGCAGACATGACTATAATGATCGACACAAAGTTAAATGAGGAGGAAAATGACAACACCTCAATGGCAAATTTTACAAACCGCAAATTAACCAAGCATCATAACATACGAAGGTTTTTTTTGGTGAAACGAAAACAAAGCTAGCATATTTCACGAAATATTTTCCCCTAGATGTTATCTGCAATGTGCTGTAAAAACAAAACCAGGGCATTTTAGGATCAAAAATTGAAATCTAAACAAAGGAGAGCTTAGTTTAGATTATATTTAAATGTCTTGTACTTAGTAGTGTTTATAGTTATGAGATTGTAAAGAGCCAGGACGAATCAACACCAAACTACGACTCTAATTTGTTTTCGTGTTTTAGGCTCTCGGTCCTTCACTCAACCCTCTAGAGTTACACAAAAGTTTAGATATAATTGCTTGTAAAAACAAAATAAATAACAGTAATAATATATTGGAGAGAACACTTGAAAACCGAAAGTTCGATATTTCCTTGTCCAACCAAACTGAGATTTTTAAAAGAAGGGCAAATGGGAGTTTGATTATATTTATTTTTCATGCAAATAAAGTCGATGCTAAATATCAGAGCATTAAGCATTCCTTTACAATACGCTTACATCTAAATCCGGTTTGATCTAGTCATATTCAGTTATTAAAGCTAAAAGAAAGGGAACTTATCGCAGTCTTTCGACAGCAGCATGCGAGTTTTGAGAAAAGTTGAGTTTGAAGACTGCTCTATTTAGAATACAAAAGCATCCTACTGTTAAGCTACAATTAGAATGGAAATCACCTACATTACAAAGCTGTTTTCATATATAATACCATACCTTAATGTCAGTAGCTTCGCCACATTTCACGGACCTTGAATCGCCATTTGAAAGAAAAACTTTCAGAGTAGAGCGAGCAATTTCAGATCCTGTTGAGCCACGGTTCGAGCTTTGCCTTTTGCTATTTCGAGACATCTTTGAATATACCCACTGGCTTTATCACAACACTAATTCAAGCTTCATATCACAGTTCCCTTGAACTCTCTAAGTTCCACCAAGGTCTACTAGTTTAAGAACAACCAAGATCTCGTAGCAGTTTTTGCCTGACGAAGAAAAAACTTTGGTGACTTCCGTTCGTTTCTGTCTTGAATTTGATGTCACGGACTTATATTTCCATAAGTCTGTATTTTCAAGTACTGCCACAAGACTGGACTAATCACTTCTTTGTACACTCTCAGTTTAAGTTGTCTCATCTACGTGAATCAAAACCAAAATGAACGAACAGAAAGAAAAAACAATTTTTGCCAGCAGTTCGAAAAGTTATTTTTCCCTCCTTGTGTGCGAGACTCAATATGGCGGAGTTCCAAGCTCCAAGTGTATGCCGGGTAACTGGGTGCGAATGTATGCGTCGCATTTCCGTCTACGGTTTTGGCAACCGGAAGTCGTTCACTATCTCGCAATTTCTCATTGATTGAATGAATTGTTATGAAAATGAACGAGGAAATTCCTTCCATTTTGTATCCTTGTATTAATAACTCAAAGCGAATGGTGCGTTGAGAGTCGAGAGGTTTATTTGTTATTTGATCTGGAAGTATATATACCACACACACAGCCAGTCCGCTGTTTTAAAATAGCAACCGTGTAGAAAAGGTAAACAATTTCGTTCTCTCATAGAAACTGAAATTAAATTGAGTTTTCTGATAACGCCTGAAATAGAAACTGCAATGGAATTTAAGCCAGAAACCCAGTTTAACTTTATACTTAGTTACTGAAACAACTTGTTTGATGTCTCGAAACTTATACATTGGAAAGCTCACTGATCTATGCATGACTAACTCTTTTTGGCAGTTATGCATGTTTTTTCGTTGCTGACTGAAACTTGATGTCTGCTGCCCAATGAACAATGGCAAGAAACGTGATCTTGAAGAACCGTCAATCCATAACTGGAAACTGGTCATCGAGATCGTCTGGGTCGTACATGACGTCATCAATGATTCAGTTCTATATGATACTCCCACTGAACGCACATATTGAGCCCAAGCTCTTTATTAGTGAAGATAGCTTGGGCTCCCTATGCTAAACGTAGCGACTATGTGTAATGACGTTATGACATTGGTGATAATTGATCAAATGATAATGATTATGATGGCAATAAACATAAAAATGATTTGGATGATTATGAATTGTTGAAGAAATAGAAAACGAGGCAGCGTGCTCTGTCGAATTATAGAGAACGCTTCTTAGCCAATCATAGCGCGCGATTTAAATCAAATATTTTATAAATAGCAAATAGTAATGTACTGGACAAGAAATAATTGAAAATTACTGATCATCACCGATGATAATACTATAATGATGCCAATTGTGATGATAATAATATAGCAATGTTGATGATGAAAATGATATTGGTATTGTAAAAGATAACATGCAATGGTGCAAATTATGGTAATAATGATGGTCATCATTAAAATGATAATGATGACCATATTAATCAAGTAAATCTTATTAGTGTAAGAGCCCATGACCCATGGTCACTTACCAGCATGCATCACGCGAATCTTTTACGATGTGAATGGGTATTTGCGCTCTTACTAAATCGTTTAGCATTTTGTTTTATTTGTTTTCTCGTAATACAACTAACTGCAAATGAATTATAGCACTCAAATAACAACGCAAAGCATGCTGGTAAGTGACCATGGGTCTTTTTTTAAATCGAAATCTAAGAGCGTCTCCATCATCCCCCTTTGAAGTTGAGAATTTATAACTGAGAATATTGGATAAAAAAAACTCACTAAAAAAGTCACCCCTTAATTTGAAATATTCGCCACTAGCCAAATATTTCGTAATGTTTCTAAATCACAATATTAACATTAATTTCTCATACATATTACTTTTGGCAATAATCATAAAATTCTCGAATTTGTTTCCTGCCACAAAATATATAAAATCATAAAATCATGGTTTTCGCACAAAAATGAAATAATTATGCAAATTTGAGATTAGCCTGTCTCTGTTCAGCGGTTGTACACAACACTCGGTATGAGATTCATGTATGGTACTTGAAGTGTACCGGTTCCTATGTACCTTAGAATTGTTCCAGTGGTATTGTCTACGTGTATGTCAAGCAGTACTGTAGTGTCAAGCAGTACTGTAGTTCCGATTGTAAGTTCTTGTAGACCATGTTGTTGTAGTTCATGTAGTTACTGTAGTCCATGTAGTTGCTGTAGTCCATGTAGTTGCTGTAGTCCATGTAGTTGCTGTAGTTCATGTAGTTGCTGTAGTCCATGTAGTTGCTGTAGTCCATGTAGTTGCTGTAGTCCATGTAGTTGCTGTAGTCCATGTAGTTGCTGTAGTCCATGTAGTTGCTGTAGTGCATATAGTTGCTGTAGTCCATGTAGTTGCTTTAGTTCATGTAGTTGCTGTAGTGCATGTAGTTGCTGTAGTTCATGTAGTTGCTGTAGTGCATGTAGTTGCTGTAGTCCATGTAGTTGCTGTAGTCCATGTAGTTGCTGTAGTCCATGTAGTTGCTGTAGTCCATGTAGTTGCTGTAGTCCATGTAGTTGCTGTAGTTCTTGTAGTTCTTGTGGTTGCTGTAGTAACTGTTGTAGTTGTTGCTGTTTTATGTTACATAACTGTACTATGACAATACAATAACAATATCATTAAGAAATAGTATATCAATATAATCTTCTCGTAAGGATTGGCAAACGATTATGATTTTTATTGAAACTAAGAAATCAAATACTAGCATATTTTTTAGCAAACAGGAGAGACATTTTTCAGGATGTGTTTAAGTTTCAACATTTCAAATTCTCAGAATATCCAAGGACACGTTTTCCAAGTTGACGCAATACGCAGGTATGACAGTTTTTTTTACTCATTGACAGCAATCATTCATGATTGTCCAGCAAGGTTCGATTTGACTCATTGACAGCAATCATTCATGATGGTCCAGCAAGGTTCGATTTGGTTGTATTTGTACATATCTATATACAGTGGTACCTCTATTAAGCGGTCACCCTCGGGACTTTCCAAAGTGGACGCTTAATAGAGGTTGGCCGCTGAATAGAGGTATAGAATAGGTATAGGAATAGATTTGGGACTTTATTGTGGCCGCCTAATTAATAGAGGTTGGCCGCTGAATGGGTTACCGCTTAATAGAGGTGTCACTGTATCTTTATTTAAATCTATTTATCACTTTTTTTTGTCAACATGCTTTTTCATGCAGAGCTCCAGTTAGAAGCCCGTTGGTTAATCCATACTTACAATATGGTGCATGCGCTTACAAGGAGGTAATAAGACCTATAAATCTTGGCTGAATGAGCTCAAACAATAAAGCAATTCTAATTATTACTTTTTCTGGTTATCGTACTCATGCATGCTCCTCCTCTTTTCAAGTATTTATAAATCTTCCAATTTAAGGAACTAGTCTTTACACAAATTGCAACTATTATGTTTTATTTCCATAATCATCCACTTCTAGTCCAACTCCCTTTTCTCAACTACTTCTACGATCTCTTTTCATTCCCATTTGACACACCATTCCACTCATAATTACTATTTCCATCTGTTTCAACCAATTGTGGGAATCCTCTTTAAAATTCACCGGCACTTCTGTTTGGAATTCAAATAGCTTAAAAATGTTTTATTAACGAAATCAAACAATATTTTCAAACTTATTTGTAAAATTAACTTCTAAAATCTACTATGAATTATTAAGTCCATACTAAAAGAAATTATCTAAAAAATCGATTAAAATTTTACCTAAAAATATGTGTAATATGCTTTATTTATTTAAGTATTTTGTTTTTATGCTTTCAACATTTTCTATAAAAATATTTATCAATTACTTAGCTTTGCAATCATTTATAATCCACTATATACAGCCGATCTCGAAAAGGTTGTCCACCTGAAATGACATATATACTAAAAGAAATATCACGTGACTCATTTTATATTCACTCTCCGCGCGTGTAGAAAGTCAGGTACTTCTAGCGAGGGAAGATACTGCTTGTTTGAATTCATTGCCATATTACTTTCAAACGTACCTGACTTTCTACACGCGCGGAAAGTATATATATAATGAGTCACGTGATATTTCTTTTAGTATATATGTCTTTTCAGGTGGACAACCTTTTCGAGATCGGCTGTATAATGTAGATTATCTATTTAAATCATCCATTTATGTAGATATTTCACAAGCTGTCATGCAAATCTTGGAAATCTTCTCAGTCATTCTGGAAATTATCAAGATGCTATATTCCCTGTTACTTGGAAAGCTTGAAAATTGCTGAACAGCTGGATGACAAACAAAGCTTAGCTACTATTACTGTAAACATTGGACGCTGTTATACAGGTATTAACCAATACCAAGAGGCAAGCAAATACTACAATAACATGCAGCCTTATAATTGCTAAAGAAATAAATGAAAAGAATATACAGCCAGTCGTCTATTATAATTTGGCACTTTTACATTTTGAAAGTGGTGAATTTCAATATATAATATATAATATCAGAGAAAAGTTTGCATATTGCCTTATCTATTGGTAATAGAGAGCGTGAGGGGAAAACATGCTACCTATTAGGCAAGGCATACCATTCATTAGCCAAAGACAATCAAGATCATGAAATAAATTATATGAGCTGCATGGCTAAATCAGAGGAATACTTGAAAAAGGCACTTTGATTGCTTTGACTATTTGTTCTCACAACTTCAACATCGTGATCAGTTCAAAATTTCCATTTTTTATATTCAGACACAACAAACACAACAGGCTCTGTTAGTATCTGATCATGGACGATCCCGTGCTTTGGGTGATCGTTTGATTTTTAAATATGGTATATCTCAAGAAGAATTCTTGTCATCCCAGCCACTGGCGTATCCCGATGTTGATAAAGTTCTCTCAAATAATGCATTCACTCTACTGCATTATAGCTTACTAGTTCAGAGTCTGGCTGTATATGGGTAGTATCCAAAGACTCAATCACATTGAAAGAAACTGACAAGCAACAATTTGTTTCTGCTGTGGAAACATTGTTTGAAGAAAAAAAAGAACAAGAGGACACTTTTAATTGTTTTCTTACTGACACGGTTGCCAGGACATATGAAGATATGAAGATAAATGAAGGGGTGAGATGTGAAAACAGATCTCTGGACGATTGCATGACATCTAAAGACCAATACTGTGATGGTGTGACTGAGTCTTTATCTCGTGATGGTACTAGTGTGGAGGAGCCTGGGCAAGACTTACACCCACTTGAAGTACTGTACAATGCCTTAATAGCTCCAGTTCTGTCACATGTACATCATGACGAGATTGTCATAGTACCTGATGGCAAGATGTATACCGTACCATTTGCTGCTCTTAAAGATCCTAACACTGGACAGTATCTGTCTGAGACTAAACATATCCGCCTTGTACCACCAATAAAAATATTAAAAGTTCTACAATTTCAGGTGTGTTAAGGCCTGGTTTGAGCCTATTTTGCATATGAAAATAGGTTTAAAGAGAATCGTGGCCTTTTCTTAGTAGGAATCTTTAATAGGTTGGTATATTTTGTCAAATATACTTTAAGTGAAACTTTCTGCTACATGTTCACATTGGAAGGGATGTCACGTGACAAGATACACCAAATTATTAGCTTAGAAATTTTGATTAAAAATGGGGAACACAAAGAATTCTTCGATTTTAACGAGCAATGTGTTCTTTTGTTTCTGTTATAGAGGTCTTTACAACTACGCCTTTTGCGTTTGGAAAAATAACTTATGTAGAGAGTTATTTTAGAAAAAAGGTCACGTGACCTATTTTGCATTTAGGTTTTTCCTTAATATCTTTTTGCTCCATGAAGATAGACACGATTAAAAGGCGGTGTCATATGCCTTCGATTAATATCTAAAAACCATGCGAATTTCAGCTTGATTTGGAAAGGACAAATGTTCCCCGTTTTCAAAAAACCGTTTTTGCTGCCTTAAAGTCACGTGACCAACAAAATGAAAAAAATTTCATATCAAAGGGTTTACAATCTGGAACTACATCTTCCATAAACGAATGATTACGATATGTCTAAAACCCACTGTTTTAGAAAAGAAACAAAAAAAATCGTAATTTGCAAAAAAAACAGGCTTTAACACACCTGAATTAATTAATTAAGAATGTCCAATAGATCATCACAGTCAACAAGGAGCATTGATTGTAGGCAATCTCAGTGTTGGAGAAGTCATGTTTAGAGGAAAGAAAACAACATTTGGGGATTTATTTTCTGCCCAAATTGAGGTTACATGTATAACTAATTTACTCAGACAAGCATCTAGCAGAACTACAAATCCCAACATTACATCACTGACAGGAAAACAAGCCACCAAAGATGTGCTGTTGACAAAGCTTAAGGAAGTAGTTGCCATTATTCACATTGCTGCTCATGGAAGCCCTTACCATGGGGAGATTGCACTGGCACCAATTGCGTCGCAGGTCAGTCAAGGTATTCCAGAAGAACAGGACTACCTCACTGACCATGAAGGAAGTGCAACAGGTTGGTATCAAAGCCCAACTCGTTGTACTTAGCTGTTGTCATAGTGGCCGAGGAGAGATCCGAGCAGAAGGAGTGGTTGGGCTCAGTCGTGCCTTCCTTGCAGCTGGAGCACAAGCAGTTGTAGCTTCTCTCTGGGCCATTAATGACAACATGACACTTAGTTTCATGCATGGTCAGTTTTTATGTTTGTCTGTGTCGAGATGAAAGTGCCAGTGTAAGTACTAGTCTTCATAAAGCTATGAAAGATATCAGAAAAGACTACAGCGAACCCAAGGACTGGGCTCCTTTGTTTCTTATTGGTGATGATGTTACTATCAAGTTTGGAAGATAATTAATATATAAAGATTTGGAATGTTCATCATCTAGTGCTCTAGAATACTTGCACAGGCAAGATGCTCCAAGAGCATCTAGTTTGTCTTTACTTTGATACATTTTTCTTAACTTACATCAAAATAACTGTATTTCAGCAATTAAACATTTCCCAAATAATAGTTAGTGGGAAGCTGGCGACAATATATAGTAGCTCACAATGAATGGAACAAATTGCTATTTATTTAAAAAATCACACATTATTTTCAAGGCATTCATCTATTACATCTGACTGGTTCCCTGCAGTTTGATAAACAATTGAAGTGGACCATCAGGAAATTTTTGGGGATACGGATTATAATGATCGATTATAACAAATATATATAATCTACAAACATAACATATAATTAATTGAATAAATCCCATCAAACATTGTCATAATCTTAATACTAACAAATTGACTACTTTAATATGAAATATAGATCTGTCAATTTTAATACAAAGTGACTGCACCAATACCACAGGGAGCCCAATAACATGAATATAGTGCATAATAAAACTTGATTCTTGTTGGGCTTCCTGTGGTACATAAATTATTTTAAATTACAATAGGGTTATTTGCAGATTTTATCTAGTTACATGTACATTGATATTATAATTTTAGAGCTTTAGATGTTGTAGAGGAATAGTTATTACAAATAATGATAATTAATTAATTTGCAACAAATACAATCCAAAGAAAAATATCCTAAGACTGAATGAAATATGGGGATACAGCTATATATTGATCTTAACTTACAAGACTCTCAAAAACCTCACATGGTTTTTATCTTGACATTCAATCAAGAACAATAGTTATTCAAAATACTCATCACGTGTCCATTTCACATAAAATAGACTAAATAGACCACTTTCTAGTTCTTTATTATGCAATTTAAACCTTGATAGTGTGTGATATATCCTTGTGTGTTTAGTACAGTCTGTGGTAAGGCAAGGAATACATGTATCAAGAAACAAAAAAGAATATCACAGATGATGTATCTACTCTGACTTGAAACCTGCATTCTTTGCCTTACCATATGTACTAAATACAAAGACTAGATCACATGTTATTGAGGCTTAAGCCTTGTAATGAAAAACTTAAAACTGGCCTATTAAATCTAGTCTTTCATCTAAGGGGTACGAAGCTTGTGACTTGTATGGGTTATAATGTAGCTATAACAGGTTTCCATTTAAATCTGTACTTTCCCATTTAAATCTGTACTTATGCAAATTTTGTTGATGTGTGCTAAACACACAGATCAACCAATCAGAGAAGTTCACTTCAGAAATAATATACTCTGATTGGTTGATCTGTGTGTTTAGCACACATCAAGATAATTTGCATAAGTACAGATTAAATGGGAAAGTACAGATTTATTTAAATGGGAAAGTACAGATTTATTTAAATGGGAACAGGTCAGTTCTATGAGTAAATTCAGTCATCATAACTCCATAACCATTATCCCTGACCCCCAAAATTATATCATTAACATACATGACCAATATTTTGTATTCCTTAATGTCTGACAAACCCTACGCCACGTTAAAGAGGCTGACCAAGTGATTACAACCTCTGCCTCAAAGCAATCAAAATTATCTTTTTTATTATAACAAACGTGTACGTTAGCACTACCCATGGCCTAACTGGCTATATTTTTTTTTTTCAAAACTAAAGAGATCATTATATTTGCATTATTATAATAGAGTGTCAGTTTTTGAACGTATCACTCAGTAGGACTCAGGAAAACTCACTGGGAAGTGTTCATCAATAAAATATCAGCTGGATGGATGAAGATTTAAGGGAACATGATATTTTAACAACATCCAGAGTTCTTTTTGTCCTTATGGTCAGTAACATGAATATTGTTGGAGGGTTCTTCATTGTCTTTACTGAGTTGTTTCTTGAGAATATCTTCCGCTAAAGCATGGAATGCCCTCTCAATATTCACATTTGCCTTTGCACTTGTTTCTAAGAAGCGAATACCATGTTCTCGAGCAATCTGAAAAGAAAAGCAAGTAACACACATTATAATATAGTTTTTATAGAATTGATTGGTTCATCAGCAAAATAAAAAAATAATAACTTCTCTTAATTCGTTTTTGAAACACTTTCTATATTATAAAAGCAATAAACCAGCAATTCCCGTGGTTTATCGCCCAGAGGCTCATGATTTTCTTACGCCTTTTGTGTTCTCCCAACACCCTGCGTGGTTTATTTCGCCAATAAAGTACGGAAATTCCTTGTTTATTGCTTCATTAAAACACACTGTCAGCAATTTCCTAAGGCAACTATAAGTGAATGTATTATATGTCAAAACAAAATATGACAGACCCCAGCAATGACTTCATGGGCTAAGTGCACAAAAAGAAGGACTCCCAGTTTTTGCCTGCATGAGAATAGTACAAAACTAGTGTAAATGATGACTTACTGTGCGACTTGCCGTACCATAGTCACTTACAAAAACTTTTGATGAATTTTTGACATTATTTTGACATTTTTTCATCTCAATCAGACCAATTACAGACATCAAAGTTAAATATCCGCCTCTCGATATAAACTCCGCCTCTTGATATAAACTTGTACCTGATTGGTCCGATTGAGATAAACAAATGTCAAAATAATGTCAAAAATTCATCAAAAGTTTTTGTAAGTGACTACGGTACGGCGAGTCGCACAGTAACAACCTAGTTTCAATGCAATTAATGGAAACTAGCGAGTAAACTAGTATAGGCTGCGTCAGTGTTTGATATAAACAATAGGTAATATAATGAAATTTGTAACTCCGTAAAAAATGTTGACTTAACTTTACTGACATTTCGAGCTTTAGCCCTTCGTCAGAGTAAAAGAGTTAGACTGAGACCAGTCTAACTCTTTTACTACGACGAAGGGCTAAAGCTCAAAATGTCAGTAAAGTTAAGACAACATTTTTTACTAGTTGCAATGCACTCAACCCTGCTCAACAATGGCTTCTGAATAAAGTAATGACTTCTTAAATAACACATCTGACATCATACAATGTGCTTTGTAAGTAAATTACATACTTTTTAGGCAAGCATTGCACCAATGCTGCTTATATTCATTAACCGACAGTATGAGGCAGTAACTGAAAGTGGTTATGTACAGGGTTTGTTACATTATCAGTGTTTCTTGTACATTTAACCAAATTAATATCCAGAATAATTTGTTCTTCTCATAGTACATAATACCATTACAAAGGAAGCTGGGTATTAAAGAAGTTGCCTGCTCAGGAGGCTAGTTAGAAAGTGTACAGTACAGTACAGTTTATTTTCTCTAATGTTAACCTAGTCAATGAAGAGCCAGAGTGAATTGCTGATGGGTCAATACTCCTGTTTGGACTGCGTCAAGATGTGAGAAGATGAGAAGATGTGATCCAAAAGTTGAGTTCTTACTTGTATCTTGTCCAGCATATTTTATCCCAAGTTTTCAGGGATTGCACAATTAAGATACACACATAAAGCAGAACAAACAAAGGACATATTCTTACCTGTTCCCCTCTTTCTTTGGTGACTATTCTTCTGTCGTCCATGTCACACTTGTTACCAAGAATCATCTTTTCAACATCTTCATTAGCATGCTATAGAATGCAGAGGTAACAGTTAAATACCAGTATTTGTTTCATAACAGGACTGCCTTTTCACTATGTCTTGTCATTGTACTAAAAGTACCAGAAAGCTTTACAACTTCCCTTATTATTCAGAATGTTACAGTGCGACTAATCGAACCAAGGCCACCCAAAAAAATTTGTCACAAATTATTCAATCACTATACAATATAATTCTGATGTTTTTTGTTGACACTTTGACATAATATTTCGACAGTGAAATTTACTGAATCCTCAATTTCCTGTAATTCTATTGATTAGATACTTGAATGTGATTGGATGATTTGTGAAAAATTTGTTTGGGTGGCCTTGGTTGGAGTAGTTGCACTGTAATCCCTCTTGTGGCATGTTGAACAGTTAGCTCTAGATAATTATTTCACAAAAGAAAGTAGGCAAAGCATTCTGGTCTTATATGAGACTATAATACCATCTAAATCAGTAGTCTTGTAACTTTTGTACCATGTGATCACTTTTGGTCAATCATTTTGCTCAAAAATAGTCATGTGGTAAAAAAAGCCACACTTCAATGGCTGAATGTAAAACAGACATTCAACAACTTTAGTGATTTTCATACAATGTACCGTCGCTTGCATCTACCTGTTAACGGTTGCGACAAAAACATGTTCTGTCTCACAGTCAAACTTCAAAGATTGTCACCCCAAACTTTGCATGTTTGTTAACCACTTTGAAAAAAGGGTAGAAATTTATAGATATGTACTGCACTTGCATCTATCCTTTAACAAATGCAACAAAAATATATAATATGCAAAATGTACCACAACAAATTGAATTTATTTAGAGGATTGCATTGGGAAATTGCAAAGTTTGGCGCCAAACTTTAGAAGTTTACGTCTAGACAGAACATGTTTTTTTGTCACGACTGTTAACGGGTAGGTGCAAACAATGGTAATTGTAAAGTTAACACAAAAACATGTTAACACAAGTGTTCTTTATGTTTATGACTCTAACGGAGAATACAGCAATGCTGTTATATCTGTGTTATGTGTATCATTCATTTTCAAGTTTAAACTCTTACCTCTTCAATGTTTCTCAGCCACTTGGAAATGTTTTCAAATGTTTTTTCTTGAGTTATGTCATAGACTAACATTATACCCTAAAAAGGAAGAAGCATTTTTGTCTACTTGTATTATAAAATGTGTATATGCTTGATTTATGAACCATGACTTTAAAGAAGAGACAACAAATTGTTACTGTATTTTGTACCATACATACATGTATATATGCAATATGTTCAGACTGTAATGCGAAATTAATTAGTCATTAGATCATATACTTTATAATGAATTTTTGCGCTATAGAAACATTAAATTATTATTATTATTATTATTAGTCATAAAAAACTGAGATAGTGTGCAAACAAAACATAGTAAATTCATCAACATTTTGTACTAAATAGAACAAATTCATACTAAATCTTTTGTTTTCTATTGGTTAACTATTACTACTTAGTACTATTTGTTTCATGGGTTAATGTCAAGCACTCTATCTGTTAAACATAAGTAATACTAAACAGTGCCATTTTATTTCATTTTGTTTGTTTGCTGTTATTATATACACATAGCTATTAGTAATTTGTATTTCAACTATGCAATATATATATATATATTGATAATATACTCTTGTTTTTTTACTTCAATTTTTAGTTTGTTTGTTTGTTATTTTCATTGTTCTTTCTTTGTTTCATTGTGCTTTGTTTGTTTGTTCTTTCTTTGTTTGTTTCATTGTTTGTTTGTTTCATTGTTCTTTGTTTGTTTGCTTGTTTGTTTCATTGTTTGTTTGTTTCATTGTTCTTTGTTTGTTTGCTTGTTTGTTTCATTGTTTGTTTGTTTCATTGTTTGTTTGTTTGTTTCATTGTTTGTTTGTTTCATTGTTTGTTTGTTTCATTTTTCTTTGTTTGTTTGTTTCATTGTTATTTAATTTACTTGTTTCCTTATTGTTAACTATTTAATATTAAACATTTTCACAGATGTTTAATGGTAATAAACTGTGGTTGAATACCCCTCACCACCAAGAAACTCAAAATTAACTGTTCATTATTCATTTGAACCTTTCAACTGTTTTCAAATTTTCCACTTACCATAGCTCCTCTATAGTATGATGTTGTTATTGTGTGGAATCTCTCTTGCCCTGCTGTATCCCTGCAAACAAAAATAACAAGATCATAACTAATAGCTTTCTAAGTAAAGTGATGCATCCACAGTTACTGCCAAAAACACTGAGTAAATTGATGTGTTCACAGTTACTCACTTCAAAAAAACCTGAGTAAATCAATGTATTCAGTTACTCAATGCAAAAAGGACCAATTAAATTAATGTTCACAGTTTCTCAATGCAAAAAGACTGAGTGAATAGTTGAATTCACATTTACCCAGTGTAGAAATGACTGCAGACAGTACTTCAATACTTAAAACAGGTTCCCATTTAAATCTGTACTTATGCAAATTGTATTGATGTGTGCTAAACACACAGATCAACCAATCAGAGTATATTATTTCTGAAGTGAACTTCTCTGATTGGTTGATCTGTGTGTTTATCACACATCAACAAAATTTGCATAAGTACAGATTTAAATGGGAAAGAACAGATTTAAATGGGAACCTGTTTTAAATAACTTTAACTAAGATTGATGACATCCACAACTTCATCAAATAGATTGATGCAGTCCAAAAAGGAGTGATCCACCAGGGGTTCACTCTGGCTCTTCATTGACTAGGTCAACATCAGAGAAAATAACTTGTACTGTACAACTTCATCATATTTAGGATCAACCATCCAAAATTGCAGCATTTTTTGTACTCACCATATTTGTAACTTGATCTTTTTACCTTGCATTTCAATGGTTTTGATCTTGAAATCAATTCCTAATAATTACAATAAAATTGTTAGAATAAAATAATAATGTTTATCAAGCTTTCCTTCAAATACAAAGGCATCATGTAGGACAATTAATGGGCCCTGTAGTACAGTAAACACCTGCAAGTAAAAACCTACATTTTTTGGAGTTAGCCTAAACAGGTTCTTGTATATATGGTAGTTAAATTGGTAAATGTATGTTAAAATGGTAGTTGATTATAGGGGGTATAAATGACAAATTTGAGGCTAACAGGTTCTTAATTTTCAGGTTCTTACTTGCAGGTGTTTACTGTATAGCAACAGGTCAACAAATGGATATAATAATAAAGAATTAAGGAATAAATAGTGTAAAAAGATATCTAAATACTATTGTTACCATGATAAATGTTTGTTTTTTTGAAAAATGAAAGAAAAAGCTTTCTTGAACTCAGTGGTAGGTCATTTTCATATACCCGTTTCAAAAAAGGTTGATCCTCTGATATCTGAGACAAAGTAACTGACTGCAAATTTTAATATAATTAATGAAAGCCGATAGTATAGTTTGTAGTAAAATTTGAGTATAGTGCTAAGCTTCGATTTGAAAGAGTGCTTTTTTGTATTTAAAATAACAAAGTAACAAAAAACATTTTAGATCCCACTTCAGCACTTCAACCTTTTTTAATAATTATAATAATAATCTTTATTAGGGTACCCATATAGTGCAAATATCTATATGTATACAATCAAAATGCACAAACAGGTATACATGCATTCTTTGTATTATCAAAACATAACATTATTGCAATGAAAGAGGAAATTAGTAAAAAAAAAAAAATTTAACTATGTGACAAAAGAATTGAATGTCAACTTCCCCATTGAGTTTTCTTTGAAGCTTTCATTTTTACTTTTGTAAATTAAATAATGTCAACATATGTACATAATAATGGTTATTGCTTTTTATCATCATTAATTTAACAGGAAAGATTAACAATTCAGTCTTATCATGTATTGAAGAAATAAAAAACATGCATGCACAATTGGTATTTGGCCCGCTAGACTGAACGTTTTAAAAAGGGCAGTTTAATATTTGGCCATGTATATCAACTATAATAAAATTGTAATTGTTATTTTATCATTATCTCCTAAGTTTCTTTCTATACAAATAGTAAATTTATGTCTAAATTTATGTTAAAATTGAAATTGTTTTCTTATGATAATAACTACAAATTAATTTTCTTAACCTAAGCATAAAAACCCTAATGCTGATTTTCTTTTTTTCCACAACAGCTACAAAAATATTAACTGTCACAGTTTAGTCACAGTTTATTGTCAAAATGTACATATTACATAATTATCATTGGAATATTAATTTCTAAACAAAACACAAAAATATCTCATTATATGCCAAAATAAAAGTTCACATTCCTAATAATACATTCAAGACTTTAAAAAAAAACAAAAATACTAATTGTGAAAGCATTTAAGAATAGCATAGCTTGCATTCATGAACAATAAGTTATCAGTAATATCTAAAAATAGCTCAGAGGCTGTTTTACAACAAACTAAACTTGCTAAATTTCAGCATAATTTTACACTTAAAAAACTTTGATATTTCCAATATAGAAACAAAGACTTAAGAAATACAAGCTAAACAATAAAACGAGTGCAAGTTTGGACACGAATTTAGTATTTCTCAAACAAAGTTCAAAGTACTTTTAGTGATCATGAATGAAGCTGATCAATGGAGTATGCTAAAGCGTTACAACGCAGCGTACAATTAATACAACTTTATATATAGCTTTTACTACCTTTAATATTATTAACTGAAAGATATTGAGAAAACAGCATTTGTATCGATAACATACACTAACTCGTCACGGATTCCTAGTGAGTTAGTCATAAATATATGTTTGATTAGATTGGTTTCTATCTATTTTAAACTAATGTAAATCAACAGACAACAATTGAAGTCAACTACACTTGATTCACTAATTGGTTATATTATTCATAGTTTTATTATTCATAGAATAGAGATACTTTTTTACTAGAAACAAGAAGGTAAACTTCAATTCAACTCTCGGAAGTGAAAGTAGTGTACACGTCAAGGATTTCTTCATAACTACGCGAAAACTTCCAAACAAGATAATACAAGCTTGGTTTAATATAATATTACATTAAATGCCGCTGAAATTAATGGGTGGAATAACAGGCATAACACAAGTGCATGCATAAGTGCATAATAATAATTCGTTGCAATATTTTCGAATGAACAATTTTAACAGAGTAGAGTATTTTCTCAAGCTAATTCACACGACATTCATTCAAGAAAAATGCACCAAACTCACCTATTGTCGAGATGAATGTAGTATTAAAAGCATCATCTGAAAATCTGAAGAGAATACATGTCTTTCCAACGCCGGAGTCTCCTATAAGAAGCAATTTGAAGAGGTAGTCGTAGCTCTTTTTCGCCATTTTTGCCTCTTCCGCCTCGCCTCTAATATCATCACTGCACATGCGCACATCTCTATCGGACAAGAGGTCTGGACCCGGCCCAGTCCTTTCTGAACATTCTAGAATGGCTGCAAAAATATTGGAATTGAAAAACATTGGTCCATTATATATGTGAAGGGCGGACTGAAAAATACATGTGACGTGTTTGTGTTTTTACGTAAATTTATATAGCGTTAAATCACCTATTTTACGATAGTCATGGCTTTTTTTTCTACCCCTTATTGCATGCCTTATCGGTTAGTACTTTTTAGAACCGGTATCACATTTTATCGAGAAATTTTAAAGATTGAAATCGAATAAACACTATAGTACTAAGTATCTAGTACTTATGCAAATTTAACCATTTAGAGAAAAGCGGTTAAAACAAGTTAGCGTCGGGGTAGGTTTCTATCAAAATAACAATATCATCGTACGTAGAATCTAGAAAAAGTGAACTAAGACAATCTATACACCAAATGACAATATCAGATATGGCCGCCACTTCATTTATATCATATTTTTTACATGTAATTCATATTTTGATTGACCACTACATCAAAATTATAGATTAGAAATATTAAATTCTTGAGAAGTTATGAGGATTTCAAAAATGTGAAAAAATGCACCACAACGAGGCAAGCAGAAACAGTACGTCACGGAACACACATACAAATCTCTGTAATTTTGATTCCAAATAGCTTCATTTGAATTACAATTATAGCAATAAAACTTTTCAAAAATATATATTTCTGTTCTCTCTTTTTGAAGGTGGTGCTTTTTTAAGATTAGGTTTTTATTTATGAATTAAAGTCAATGATTTAAAATTTCATTCGGTTTAAAATTACACATATTGGAAATAAACTTGCATAACACAACTAGAAACTGCGCTATGTAAAATGTGTATAAACGGCACTTTTCATCCATCTACACGTACCAATGCGCGCTCAAAAGCGCTATTTATGGCGCACCCACGCCTCCTCCGCAGTCATCACTGTCATGCATGGTCTGGAAAGCGGAAGTGGGAAGAGGCAGGGTTCTCACTCTCGCAATGGCCAATAGAACTGTTACAATGGAAGCCCAAGAGAGGAAAAGCTGGAATTGCCTGCGGAGGCGAACACTATAGGCCGTTAGTCATTTATTAGATAGTATGAGGTAGTCACTGAGGGTGGTCAAGTTCAAGTAATTGAAAAAAATAAATAAACGCGAAATAAAGCAATACAGCAGAAAACAAATTAAATTTCATGTGTTATCTGAGGGTCCTGAAGGGGTAAAATGGGAGCTGGGATTGGCCTTATTTTTGACTGGGAAAATGGGACTGATGCACTGGGACTGGGATTTACAAATAAAAGAAAAATAGAAAATGGGAATGGGATTGAAAACTTAAAAAAACTTAAGCAAAACTGATGGGATTATGTGATTTTTGGATTTGGTCCAAATATAAACTGGGAAATGGGATTCGGCCCCCCCCCCCCCCCCCCCCTTCAGGACCATCTTATATGTATCCTTTTATAGCGAATTTCACACATGTCTTGATGCGTTTTGCAATTAATCATATATCAAGAGTTATGTACTGACTTCTGATCATAGTAAATAGCCCCCTCTATGTTCTGATCATATGTATGCCGGGATCGCAATCTTTAAGAGGCACACTTTACAGCCAAGAAAATCATGAGGATTTTAGCACAGCGGACACATTGATCGAGACCCTAGCTACTTGACCCTAACTCTAGCCGTAACACGCTAGCCTTAACCTCAAAACAATACAGCTACCATGCAGAACAAAATGAATTAATGAATGAAAAACTTTACTAAAAAGGGTAACACTAAATAGTTAAAAAAAACTAATAAAAACGATTGATTGAACTATTGGGTTTAGCACTGACTTTACTTCACTAGCTCTCCAATCCCGCTTTCCGGCCTTAGCTCACAAGAGGACCTGATTACGCCGTTGGGGTATATGAGGGTCCTGAAGGGGTAAAATGGGAGCTGGGATTGGCCTTATTTTTGACTGGGAAGATGGGATTGAAAACTTGAGTAAAACTGATATGGGATTACGTGATTTTTGACTGGGATTTGGTCCATCTTGAAATATAAACTGAGAAATTGGATTCGGACTCCCCTTTCAGGACCCTCTTATATAGGATGCGCGCGCTCTCAGCTATATGACTTCATACGTCAGTAATTCGGTACAGAACGTCATAAAGGAATTACTAAGCGAAATCTACATTCCGACGATCACTTTCCAAAACCTGAGAAGCACTCGAAAACAACGCTGAACTTATAAACAAGTTATAAAGATGTCGAGTCGCAGAAGCGATGTGATTGATGAAACTGTGGAGGCCAATGACGTAGGGAACTACTTTCCTGGTCGACAGGAAAATAGTCATCCCAGTGATAAGGAATTCGAAGAAATACAAGAAAATCTGGAAACTAAATTCAAAGTTTTACACGCCTGCGCAGATTCCAAAGTGCGTAGAAATAATAAAGATTATCAAGCCGAGAAACTTGCCATGAAGGAAGAGCCTGTGTTGAGTATAACACCTCCCGACGAATACTTAACAAGAACAGAAAACACGGGAATAGCAGATGAAGAAAAATGTATCTCAGTTGAGAAATCTCCACTTACGCCAGCGGTATTGAAAAACCATGTTCCTTCCCGGCGAAAGGGAGCATATCAAATAGGAGCAGCAGTTTATTTGACTGACCTAGTCAAAGCACACCAAAAGACAAGGAGACGCAATCAAAGAAGAAAAGTGATGAGCATGATGGCACCTGTTGACAAATCTGATCAAAATGATCCCATGCAACATAGAGAAGATGTTGGCAAATCTCACTTGGACTGTAAAGGTAAGCCTTGGGAAATATACCAGTGAAATTTATTGAAAAAGCCTTAAACTAAATACATTTACTATTATATTTTCTATCAATATATTATTATCTACTTCATTTCTTAATAATTAACTACCAGCAAATTTATAAACCAAACTATATATTTTAACTCCCGTATATGAAAGGGCGTGGGTGCACGGCGAATCCCTCCATATTACGGATCGTTGATATCCAAGAAGTGCTCCTGTTTGCACACTCGTTGCGTTGATCCAGCATGCATTCGCTGATTTAATTGGACATTATCACCAGCTAGCCATCTAATCTATTACTGCGACGCGTCGTTGCTAGTCCGGTCAGATTTTCATGCAACCAATAGTTCCTGGAAATTTGGAAAGGTAGCCGTGCCTTTATAAAATCGAAGCGAGACGAACGTTGAGCTTGCAATGATAGAGACACGTGAATAATTGTCCCACAAGGTGTTTTACAAAAGGTCTTTACCATTACAAACTCAACTTTCGACACGATTTGATGCAAAGGCCCGGGTACCATTCAAGATGGCGCAGGGAACTGCATGTTAATAAAGGGGACTTTTATTGTCTATATCTTTTGCTTGACTTCGTGACAAATATAGATCCTGTTTCATGACTGATCAGTTAATTTATGATTACGGCTTTGCATGCAGTTAGAGCACATCAACATATATACGAGGTCAATAGGCAATAACCATGGACCAACGCCTTGCACCTTATGTATGCCTGAATTATAAGTGAAAGCCGACGGGGCCATCCTTTTTAACTGCATGCCCCTTCCTGTCTTTTTATTCTCTCTACTAGAATACGACGTACTGATCATATTTCAATTGTAAGTCTTGGAAGCAGAACACAGCGTTAACAGTCACACAGCATAAGAATATTTTTGCTTTCTGCAGCCTTTCTGCAGCGCAAGAGGACACCGGCTTCGCTCCACGCCGGGCCTACGCGCGCTCAAAAACGCCGGGGTTCGCCATTTATTGAGTACAGCGGTTTTACGCGTGAGGGTAAAACAAGATGGCGGCCAGTCTGAGTGTTAATCAAGTTCGCGAAGAGGTTTTACTGGATTCTGATGATGATATTTTGGTTAATAATGTGGACGACGAAGAGGAAAAGGATAAGATCATGTTGAAGGACTGGTTGGGAAAGTTTGATGGAGGAGATGGGTTTGATAGGGAGTTTTTTAAGCGTGAGGCAACGAGTTTGTTGTTGCCTTCGACACATTTGTCAAGACGTTTAGGGGAATTGCCCACTTCAACTGACACAGAAACAAGATTGAAAGGTTAGTTTTAATCTATAAAGCTTGTTTATTTAATTTTTTGATAGGTGCATGACGAAGCATGTAATAAACTTGAAGGATTTGGATTTACTCTTAACACATATCTATTCTATTTGTTGTAGGAATTCGCTTCCTTCGATCGATCAGAGTCAATCTCATGCAATTCAATCCATTTTATAGTTATAAGTCAAAGTCATTATTGCTGTTTAAAAATACGTTAAGTACGTCATTCAGGAGTGAATTTGCTTTAAATATTTGTTGACAATTAATCCAATGCTAGCTTTGACAGAATAATTTTTGGAATCAAAATTTATTATACTACATATACAATTATCTTCGAATTGGTTGTAATATGATGAATATGAATAATGAATATTTTATCAAATAACGATAGTGAAATTGACTGTATAGGAAATACTGTTACTTTGATTGATGTTACTCAACTTGTATATACAATGATAGTGTCAGACTAGAGCACACTTTTCAGAGTTTTATAATTAGTTCTTGATGAATAGTTTTGCCTAAACATTGGACAGAGCCTGGGCAGGTTTAAAAAAATATTAATTAAGGTTTTGCAATCATTTTATCATTTCATTATATTATTGGGTTTGTAGTTAGGTATAAACATTGGACATTAGCTTGAAACATATATCAACTAAGTAACAAACTTTATATTATTTTCATCATTAACAAGCAATTTTGTAATGATGTAGCTTTAATTAATATAATACCTTGAAATTTGTAGTTGCATGAGCAGCGTAATACATACATAACCAAGCAGGTTTCATCGGGGGATTCCCCAAACATCTTGGTTTTGTATGTACAATGCTGCTCGCATGACTAAAAATGTCAAGTATAATAGAAATTAAACTGTGTCATTCCTAAAATATTTATTGTTAATATATGAAAATAATATGTTTGTTACTTAAGTTGATATATGTTTTAAGCTGATGTCCAATGTATATGCCTAACTACAAACCCATTGATATATAATAATAGATAACCCATTGATATAATGAAATGATAAAAATGAAATAATTAATATTTTTGGAACCTACCTAGGACCTGTCCAATGTTTAGACTAAACTAATTAAAAAAACTCTGAAAAGTGTGCTCTAACACTAGGTTACCGTGATGATATTGTCAGATTGTGTTATCATGATATAATAAATTGATTTGCACATAAATTATGTTTTAATTGCACATTTACTGTCGTCCCACTCAGACAACTGGATCAGTGCTTGATACGGAAGTTAGACTTTGGCTTAAACTAATATACCGCAGACTAGCCGGTCGAGTTGCTATAAGAAGACCCTACTATGCTGAAATACGCAGGAACATACCTTATGCCATAGTCAGTGCCATGTCAGTAGTGATCCAGTCTATTGATAAGTTAAGAGAACCACTATGCTACTTGGCCAAAAACAATAAAGGTCATGTCATAAGTTTCACCTGCCTAGAGTCAGTCATTATGTTCTTTGGTCTAGTAGCAAGTCTGAGTAAAGAAGAAGTACAAGCCTTCTTTGTGAGGAAGTTGAAGGGTTTGAAAAGAAACAAACATGTAGTGAAACTATTAGTAGAAGCAAACAAAGATTTTGCTTTCTTTTACCAAAAAAACTCTGGCACATTATATATCCAGTTTCATTATGGGTAATGGAATAGGCATAATTACCCTCGTCATCCATGCCAGTTTCAAAGTATTTAGGGTGTACATATATATAAAAGGAACAAAGAACATAAACAATTATATTAGTAAATGTTTATTGACAAAACATATGTTTGTTGACAAGTACATGTAACAGGTTCCCATTTAAATCTGTACTTTCCCATTTAAATATGTACTTATGCAAAGTGTGTTGATGTGTGCTAAATACACAGATCAACCAATCAGAGTATATATTTTTCTGAAGTGAACTTTTCTGACTGGTTGATCTGTGTGTTTAGCACACATCAACACAATTTACATAAGTACAGATTTAAATGGCAAAGTACAGATTTAAATGGGAAAGTACAGATATAAATGGGAACCTGTTATGTGCTCTTACTAAATCCATGAAATATTTATACTAAATATAAGTACTAAAAGTGCTAATGAAACAATCACACATGTATATATAGGTTTTTGTATGAATTCCTACTATTTATTACACGTTGTTCAATCATGAGTTTAATGGGAGCACTCTATTATACTTTGCTGATTTCAAGCTTTCAATGAAGATGCTCTAAAATGATTGAAATCTAGCAATTGGTGTTGTTTATTTATTTTGAATAATATTTAAACAGGTTGCCCAATTCAGCATGGCTGGTATGGTATGTCATCAATGTATACATGCATTAAAACTGTTTTTATTAACCTGTAAAACACTCTTTAGTGTATTACTCTTCAATGCACATTAACTACATGTACATATATTTGTGTTCTTTTATTGTTATTTGTCTATCACACTTTAACTAATACACTTTGTTTCGCCGGTTAATGAAAACAACTTTAATGTGCATAATACTATACAAAGTTGTAATTTTTAAGTGCAAATAAAATCAATGATTGATTGATTGTGCTATTTTGTTTTGTTTACAGTTGTTTGATTAGCACCATTTAGTGCTATTTACTAATATTCACCAAATTTAAAAAATGTTGTCACAAGAAAAAAGAAATTAGTAACTTAATAGTAAATAAGGATTATCAAAAGCAAAAATAAATGGAAGCTAGCGAGTAAACTAGTATAGGCTGTGTCGGTGTTAAAAATGTTGACTTAACTTTACTGACGTTCCAAGCTTTAGCCCTCCAACGAAGGGCTAAAGCCCGAAATGTCAGTAAAGTTAAGTCAACATTTTTTACGTTAAGTTAAGTCAACATTTATTTTTTACAAATTTCATTGTATTACCTATCATGAATAACAAAAGAGTTAAGCTCGAGAGACCTTCTTTTGTCTTCCTTTGTACATGTCTATTAAGATATGTATCATACATGTACCTGTGACATAAACAAAACTATTATCAGTAATTACATAAATAACTGGTGTAGCTTGCATTACATGTACAGTGTATCCATAATTATCATTGATAATAAATTAAAAGAACAGGCAGTTATAGCAGCCAAAAGTTATAACTGTCCTTAATTTGTATGTGTATCATGTCAATAATAAATCAAAACTCGCCTAACTCTAGCTTCATTTCATCAAAATGTGAATAAAAAAAATAAATGTTGTTTTTATTAGATAATGTCTACTCCCATGATATAGAGTAGATCGAGTGGAGTGTTTTGATTATTGACAGAATGATTTGAGCTTGGGTTGCCTGTGCTTGCTATGAAACGTCTAATTATGTAAATATAATGATAAAACATCAAAGTAAAGAAAGCAACACAAAATATGAAAATGTAAGAGTACTTTGATAGTCTATCCGGTACAAGTCTTAATTATTAAAGCTTGGTAAACTTCACTTTGATAGTAAACATCGTGCGACCCTGCCTCTTCGTGTAAAAAAAAAATACCGCTCAAATTTAAAGGCCAATCCCCAAGATAGCTAATATTTCTAACTATAATGCATACCTTCGTATCTAGATAGCGAAGTCTGTCGGTCTTTGCCTTCAACTCCTTCTCCTTCTATCTGTGCATCGATGGACTGCAATTCGGTTTCTAGCTTTCGCTTCTTCATGATAACTTGCTTTCGAACCATCTTCCTCTCCCTCATGTAGTCTCCAACGTTGAATCTTGGCAACGTATACTTGAAAACGTCGTGCGAAAACCAGCGATATAAAAATAATGAAGTCCAAACACAAAAAACTAAAAAGAAGGCATACTCGGCGATACCCTGCGAGCAGAGTCTCCTTTGCCTTCCCCGTGAGAGAGAAAGGAAAGGGAAGGCAAAGGAGAAGGGGAAGGCAAAGGAAGGCAAAGGGGAAGGAAGGCAAAGGAAGGCAAAGGAAGGCAAAGGGGAAGGCAAAGGAGACTCTGCTCGCAGGGTAACTCGGCGAAAGACCAACGATGATCACACAATAAAATATTTCATATAAAAGTACAGCACAAAAAAGAAAAAACAAGGGTCAAAATGTGCTTTTCAAACAAATTTCATTCGAATGACTTTTCGTGTCATTGAAGTTGGCTCAAAAAGAACTAAAAACAAACTTTTTTTTGCTCGCCATCAAGCTGACCGCTTGTTCAATGGTTGCTTTGTCAAGTCCTATCAATCGATTGAAGATAGGAATCGATCGATCACGCTCCGGAGCTATAAAAGATTATGCAACCGTTGGTTCGGAAATTCGTACCCAGTCTCACAAAAAATGGCAAACGTCCAATATGGCGGACAGTGAAATAAACCCCGGCCTTTTTGAGCGCGCGTAGGCCCGGCGTGCTCTATACAAGGGTTATCGAAAAGTTGCAAAACATATTTAAAAGAGATCTCAGAAAGTGTTAGCTTGCGATGCAACAAATATTACCCTTTTCTTCCCTTTTTGTATGCGCAATGAATAATTGGTAATTACTACATGATTGTGTAATATATTGTACTCTAGCATTTTAATAACAATACTGGCCACTAAGGCACACAGTTAATAAAATTAAGTTCAAAACTGTATATTTTTCCCTTATACCAAAAGACTTTAGAAAACGACCAAAAGATCACGAAAGGTTGATGGTGTTTAATGATGCAGCACATGCAGGAGATGCAACATCCGATGATAAAAAAATGCAAGATGAGCTGATCATCGATCGATCACGTCAAAGAGACAGCCACGCTAAGCAGATGGAAGGTTCGTCGTAGCCTCCTCCGCAGGCAACTCATTCTGGGATCCCTTTGCGTCGGGGTTAGAGAGAAGAACTCTTCCCTGACTAAAGAGATAAAAGGATACCAGAAGGAGTTAAATTGCGTGCCGAGGAGGCTAGGTTATTAATATTACAGGTCTCATTGTGGGATCCCTTTGCGTCGGGGTTAGAGATATAGAAGAACTCTTCCCTGACTAAAGAGATAAAGGGATACCAGACGGACTTGCGTGCCGAGGAGGCTAGGTTATTAATATTACAGGTCTCATTCTGGGATCCCTTTGCGTCGGGGTTAGAGAGAAGAACTCTTCCCTGACTAAAGAGATAAAGGGATACCAGAAGGAGTTGCGTGCCGAGGAGGCTAGGCTATTAATATTACAGGTCTCATTCTGGGATCCCTTTGCGTCGGGGTTAGAGAGAAGAACTCTTCCCTGACTAAAGAGATAAAGGGATACCAGACAGAGTTGCGTGCCGAGGAGGCTAGGTTGACAGTATTACAGGCCTCATTCTGGGGCCTCCTTTGCGTCGGGGTTAGAGAGAAGAACTCTTCCCTGACTAAAAAGATAAAAGGATACCAGTCAGAGTTGCGTGCCGAGGAGGCTAGGTTATCAGTATTACAGGCCTCATTCTGGGGCCTCCTTTGCATCGGGGTTTGAGAGAAGAACTCTTCGTATACTAAAGGCATGTTTGTCTTATATTTATTCAGACTGGCTTAAAACCTTTGACCACATCCCCGATATTGGTGTTTACGACAGGATTACGATGACATACGAAGCCTTTGAAAATAGATTAAGAGAGAATTCTATGATGAACGATGGAGTCGTTACGTATTCTATAAATGGACCGGAAGATACAACTAAAGTACACTTCATCCTCGTGAAAGAAGCACCAGGAACTGTCGTGGGTAAGTACAGCATTATTTGACTATTTGTTTTTGTTTGTTTACAGTGAAAACCGTTGCATCGCGACTAGAAGATTGTCAATTCCAATTTGATTTTGGGTTTTTCCGATCTGTCAATAAGTTTGGAGGGACACGGGTGAAAAACCATGGATAATAACTAATATTATCCATGGAAAAACGCACAGTCCTGTTTACAATAAAACCATTGGAGATTTACCGGCGTTTGGTAAATCTTTAAAGTTAGGCCGTTAATTCATTGTGTTCTCAGTTGTTATTTGACTATCAGACTTAAACTAATACCCTTTGTTTCACAGCTTAATGCATTAACAGCTCTACTAAATTTAATGACTATTTAGAGAGTATCACTCAACCCTGCATCAAATACAAAAGGAAACAATACCTCATTACTTTGGTAGTAGCAAATAGTCAATAAATAAGAACTAGCTATGACACAAAGAGATTTCGCTATTGTTTACGGTTTATTATTTCTCAGATATCAAGGAACCCTCTGCCGACCAGCCGAGCACCTCTACGGTACCTGCAAGTATACCAAGTCCAGCTGTACCAGTCAGTCTGGTAACTCCTGAAAACATGGCGGAATTAGCCCCAATCACTGCAAAGACCAACCTCAATATACGACACAAACTTGACGATTGGAATACTTAAATTTTGTAATATAAAAGCATTCATATCAGTTTAGAATCTTTTTGTACATTATTGATTTAATTATTATTGAACTTTTTGACCTTATCATTAATCATTGTGAGAACTTTACTGTTGAAAAAAATATTTTAAAATATAGGAAGTCTTTATAATATGCAAGTACTTAAACCGAGGTCTCACAATCAAAATCCTCTAATCATAATCAACTAATGTGAATAATAAAATCTATTTATTTCTTTTTGGCCAATTGCAAAATACTTATTATTTTCATAATAAACGAAAAATGAAAACGAGATACATCGAGATTTAACAAGAAATATCTAAAGTTTGGTTAGACTTGCTCCAAGTCTCGCTCTTTTAATTTTCAGTTGATTGTGGTTCCTGTGTTTTCCGAAAATCATATCGGCCGAAAGCTTTCCGAAGGGAATCATGCACGAGAAAGAGGGAGAACTTCGTGATTCCCATCGGAAAGCTCTCGATCGGCCGATATGACTTTCGGAAAACACAGGAGCCCCAATCAACTGAAAATTTAACTAGCGAGACTTGGAGCAAGTCTAAAGCCTGGTTAACACTAGCGACATAACTAAAGCACTATACGCTGACTCAGTTGGGCTTTGCACATTAACCGCATAAGCCTTTTCCCACACCTATTCGATAAATTCTTTACTGAGTTTGCGTATGTTGCTCATGCTTATTTCGCTAGTGTGAACCAGGTTTTAGCCTGTAAGAACTCACCCCAGGTTTTTTTCTTGATTTTAGTTGCACTTTAGTTCAATAAGATAAATTCAACAAATATTTGTTTTAGCAATATTTATTATCTTAGTTGTCCTAACTATAAAACTACATACAATTTCGATACAGGAAAAACACAAAATGTGAATATGCTTGACAAGATGAGTGTAAGTGGAATGTGTTACAAGTAAATTTTATGGAAGTCATTGTTTCCAAATGTTGCGTTACACTTGGGGCACTTTCGTTGTCGGGTATCGTAACGTGTCTTCAGACATTCAAAACAGAATACGTGATAGCATTTGGTTAGGATAGCGTCCTTCTTACGAGTGTTACAGCAAGGGCACGTTAAACGGGCCTACACAAAAGAAAGTACAACCATCAATACATACGTCGTGATAATAGCGATGATGTTCGATACTAATGGTTTAGTCGGCTTGTGTTAATTATAACAAGAAAAACAAGAAATGAGATAGGGAAGGAAGGAAGCACAGGACAAAGAAGGGAGGGAGGAATGAGGAAGGAGGTAAGGGATGGAAGGAGGGAGGGAGGAAGAAATTGAGGGAGGAAGGAAGGAAGGAGAGGTTTAGGGTGGGAGAGGTTGAGGGAGGAAGGAAGGGAGGAAGGGAGGAAGGAAAGAGAGGTTTAGGTGGGAATGGTTGAGGGAGGGAGGAAGGAGAGGTTTAGGGTGGGAAAGTTGAGGGAGGAAGGAAGGGAGGAAGGAAGGGAGGAAGGAAGGAAGGAGAGGTTTAGGTGGGAATGGTTGAGGGAGGGAGGAAGGAGAGGTTTAGGGTGGGAAAGTTGAGGGAGGGAGGAAGGGAGGGAGAAAGTGAGGGAGGAGGAGAGGTTTAGGGTGGGAGAGGTTGAGGGAGGAAGGAAGGGAGGAAGGGAGGAAGGGAGGAAGGGAGGAAGGAAAGAGAGGTTGAGGGTGGGAGAGGTTGAGGGAGGGAGGAAGGGAGGAAGGAAGGAGAGGTTTAGGTGGGAACGGTTGAGGGAGGAAGGAGAGGTTTAGGGTGGGAAAGTTGAGGGAGGGAGTAAGGGAGGAAGGAAGGGAGGAAGGAAGGAGAGGTTTAGGTGGGAATGGTTGAGGGAGGTAGGAAGGAGATGTTTAGGGTGGGAAAGTTTGAGGGAGGGAGGAAGGGAGGGAGAAAGTGAGGGAGGAAGGAGAGGTTTAGGGTGGGAGAGGTTGAGGGAAGGAGGAAGTGAGGAAGGAATGAGAGGTTTAGGTGGGAATGGTTGAGGGAGGAAGGGAGGAAGGGAGGGAGGGAGGAAGGGAGGAAGGGAGGAAGAGGGTGAGCGAGGAAGAGAGGATAGATAGATATTGTACCTTATATTGTCGAACTTCTTCAAGTAATACTTCATCTGCTGCACCATAAAGGTCAATCTTCTTCTGTTTTTCAATCTTTCGTTTCAAACTATTACATTCCTCCTATGCAAGGTGAACAGAAACAAGATTTTAGATAACATATACTCTGCACAGCATTATGTTAATTGAAAGGCTGCAATTTCTAAGGGGGTAGGGTAGGGCTCGAGTTGTACCTGTACTCTCTTGGCTCTGAAAGCCTCTTCCTCCAAAGAACGTGTCTTGTCTGCAATAGCTTCTTGTATCTGAAATAAAACCAGTTAATGTGTCAGTTTATGATAAAAATAACAAAGTTGATTAAGAATTTCTATAAAAATTAACCTACAACTAAACTAACTATTTAAACAAAATACAAACTAAATTATTTAGGGCGTAAAAGTATTCACTTAGGCATGGACCACACAATACACATTACAGTGTGAGGCTCGGTACCGTAGCCACCTAAGAAACTTTTGGGAAAGTTCTTAACCACATAAATAATTTAGGAGAGGCGTGGTGGTCTAGTGGTCAGTGGATCGGATTCTGGCCCTACTGGTCTGGGTTCGATTCCCGGCCCGGGCGATTGCGTTGTGTCCTTGGGCAAGACACTTTACTCTCTATGTGCCTCGTCTTCTCGGATAAGGACGTAAAGCCGGAGGTCCCGTCTGCTTTCACTCTAATCCTATATAAGGTGGACGTTAAAGATCCTGTTGTGCTATGTTCGCAAAGAGTAGGGGATTGTCTCCCGGTACAACAGTCAGGCCTCGGAGGCATTCACTAACAACACTCATGATTGTAAACTGCTGGTTTTCAGCAGTCCGATAAGTCCTCCATATACACATTAGTAGATTGTAAAGCGCTATAAGCTATTCGAGGGATTTAGCGCTATATAAATGAGGCATATTATTATTATTATTATAAAAACCTCGCTTATCTTCGCCACTTTGTATGAAATAGGTTCCCTACTTTCGATAATCTGTTTATGCGCAGACGATCCTGTCAATAAAAAAAATATTCTCGCACGCTGATTGGCTAACTTTCTCAAACGTTTCTTGGGTGGCCACGGTACCGCGCGTCACGTTGTAAAATGAAGGATACAATATGGTTACATTGTTGTATCTACCAGTTTGTACAGAGTAGTTCCCACTATTATTAATGATAACAATAACTACGGTGAAAGTGTTAACCATACCTCCTGCTGCTGTTGCTGGAACGCTTCTAAACGTATCTTTAGATCTTGAACTGCTTGGACGCTCTCTAAAGCCTACCGATCGATGAATTAAGATACATTAGTCATTATATGCAGGCAGATATTGATTCTGTTTTACAGCATTCAATTGTCCGGTTAAACGTTTTGGTACGTTATCGACTATTTCTTCGTGTATTCGACGCAGTCTACGTAATTTAATAGAAACAACAAAACACCCTAAGTTAACTATGAACAAAGATATAAATTTCGGGGGGGGGGGGGGGGTACTCCCTTTGTCCAAGTGGTAGGGGTGATCGGCGGAGGTTTTGAAAATGACCTCTAAAAGGTACGCACAGATACAAATAAAGCAGAGTAAAAATGACCCTTACAACTGATTTTTGAGCCAAAACTCTAAAAGGACCCTAAAAGGCAAGCGCAGGAAATATTTTAACCATAAAAGGTACGCCGATCACCCTACCACTTGGATAAAGGGAGTACCCCTCCCCCCCCCCCCCCCCCCCGGGATATAAATAGTCCCAGCGAAAGCATTAATAAAAGAAAGTCCCTAGCCAGAAATTTCAAGATTAGCATTGCATTGTTTAATGGAACAGGAATACACTTAACGATCCCTTTAGATGGCACTCATATGAAAGTGCTACTCAAGAGAACTCGACAATAGTCTCCTTCACAGTTCCTAGCTGCGCCATCTTGAAAGGTAGCCGTGCCTTTGCATTGAAGCGAGACGAACGTTGAGCTTGCAATGATAGAAAACTTATAACACATCGCAGGACAATTATTCACGTGTCTCGTATCATCGTATCAGCTTACAATAATATGTAAAGCGCATTTGAATATATACACATAGAAAGTGCGCTATATAAATGCATTATCATTATCATTGAAAGCTCAACGTTCGTCTCGCTTCAATGCATAGGCCCGGCTACCTTTCAAGATGGCGCAGGGAACTGTGATGTAGACTATTAAGCTTCAAGTACACGGACCCCTTTATCAGTTCTAATGCGTAAAACTTGTAAGCTTACATTTTCCTGTGATTATAGCTTACATTTTCATATTAGACATAACTACCTTTCGTTTATGCATTTCCATTGCTTGTTGTCGAAGACTTAGTTCTTTTTCCATGGAACCCTAAAAAAATATACCAATAATTAGATTAAATAAATAAATAAATAAATAAATAAATAAATAAATAAATAAATAAATAAATAAATAAATAAATGAATGAATGAATGAATGAATGAATGAATGAATGAATGAATGAATAAATAAAGATAAATAAATAAATAAATAAATAAATAAATAAATAAATAAATAAATATATAAATAAATAAATAAATAAATAAATAAATAAATAAATAAATAAATAAATAAATAAAGATAAATAAATAAAGATGAATAAATCGAAAAAAATAAAGAAATACATTCTGTATATGTGCCTCTATGTGGACAATAGAGCAAGTAGTTAGTGTCCCTTTACTTTAGATACAGTAAAAACCTGCATATAAGAACCACTATTTTTCGAGGTAAGGCTAAAGTGGTTCTTATATAATTGGTATTTAGTGAGAAATTAGGCTATGGTGGTTCTTAACTGATTCTTATTTACAAAGCAAAAACAATTTCCCTTATATAGTGTTTTTTTATGTTATATAAATTGTTATGTAGAAGCATCTGAATGATGAATGCATTCTCATTGAGAACTAACTGATAATATATTTGTAAAACATTTTTCTTGCATTGATTTAAATTTGGTCTTATTCAGACTCAACTTATTTTTTTTCAAATGACCAAATAAATCTTGAAACCTTTCATATAAGAACCAGTCTAATTATTTAGCCTAAAGTGGTTCTTTTTTAACAGGTGCTTAAAAAGCAAATTTTAGCCTAGTGGTTTTTAATCCACTGGTTCTTATATGCGGGTTTTTACTGTAATCCCCTTAACAGTAAATGGGTTTTCCTCCCTCCGCAAAAATCAACATGTGAGCATAGTTGTGTGTTGTAAATATTAAATGTAGTGGTAGTGAGTGTTAGTGAACCTCACGGAAGAGCCCTTATGGGGAGTGATGGCTGTAAAATATTTATTTCTGACGTATACATACCATAGCGCTTTGTAAGGCTCTTTCTCGTTCTTCCTGTTTCTTGACAAGTAGTGTTTGTGTTTCACGATAACTATTCAATGACGTTACTTGGTCTGCTAAAACATCTTTCTCTTCTCGGATTTGTTTCTGGATTTGATTGGTTTTGATTCGCTATAAAATAAACTCATTAGTATCAAACATAAAAATGTTCTCACAACATATTCAATTTCAAAACCACGTTTGCTTCTTTCTTTGGACCGTCGTATCTCACATGTGCCAAATCTAATTCAAATGAATTCAAACAATACTTTTTGCTCATTTGCATTAGACCTTGTTCAAACGTCGTATCTCACATGTGCCGAATCTAATGCAAATGAATTCAAACAATACTTTTTGCTCATTTGCATTAGACCTTGTTCTAACGTCGCATTTCACATGTGCCAGATCTAATGTAAATGAATTCAAACAATACTTTTTGCTCATTTGCATTAGACCTTGTTCAAACGTCGTATCTCACATGTGCTGAATCTAATGCAAATGAATTCAAACAATACTTTTTGCTCATTTGCATTAGACCTTGTTCTAACGTCGCATTTCACATGCCAGATCTAATGTAAATGAATTCAAACAATAGTTTTTGCTCATTTGCATTAGACCTTGTTCAAACGTCGTATCTCACATGTGCCGAATCTAATGCAAATGAATTCAAACAATACTTTTTGCTCATTTGCATTAGACCTTGTTCTAACGTCGCATTTCACATGTGCCAGATCTAATGTAAATGAATTCAAACAATACTTTTTGCTCATTTGCATTAGACCTTGTTCAAACGTCGTATCTCACATGTGCTGAATCTAATGCAAATGAATTCAAACAATACTTTTTGCTCATTTGCATTAGACCTTGTTCTAACGTCGCATTTCACATGCCAGATCTAATGTAAATGAATTCAAACAATAGTTTTTGCTCATTTGCATTAGGCCTAGTTCAAACGTCGTATCTCACATGTGCCGAAGCTATTGTTTGATTCCGCACGTGAGACTTGAGTTAACCTTACCTCAGACATCAGCTTCAAGTTTGCGTCATCTTTCTCGCGCAGCTGTTGCAGTAGTCTCATATTTTGTTCCTGCATTTCTACGTATTCTTGGCCAGTAAACTCCATTTCAGCCAATAGCGCATCTTCCTCCTGTTTCGTGGCGGCAAGATTTTTCTGTAGCTGTACAATAGTCTCTTCGGCCATTTTCAGTCTTCTTATGGCTTCTTCATCAGCCATGGCACCTTTGTACTTCTCAAGTTCCTGCTCTAGTTCTTGTACTCGTTTCTGAAGTTCTTCGATTTCTTTTTTCAGATTCTTTTCGCTTGCCAAAAGCTGTTGAAAAAAAAACAAACGAAAGTTAAACAAGGAAAACATCCAATTTATTAACATTTGATTGTAACAACGGTTTTCCTCGGTCCGAAACCCACAGAGAGAAAGGCTTTTATACATAAGATCTCAAAGCCCACATTTCTGCTTATGTTTCAGATATTACAGAAGTACAAACCTCCACTTTGTCTCTCAAATCCTTGGCTGCACCTTTGTACACATCTAACAACAACTTCATTTCTTTTTGACTTTCTTGGGATTTTCTGCACATGTAAAAGTAGACATTAGAGGCCAAATAACATTTTCTAACCATAAATTATTTTTCTTACAAACTTTCTTACTTCTTTTTTGGAGTTTTATTTTTCTATTAAAGACCACACTTTGTCCACACTTTTTGTTTTCTTCTCTGCTCACAGTATATTTTCTACTTTTACAATATCCATAATGCCTGTTTTTGGGGTAGCTATTTTAATTCAAATCAAACCAATTGTAATTCAAATCAAACCAATTGTAATTCAAATCAAACCAATTGTAATTCAAATCAAACCAATTGTAATTCAAATCAAACCAATTGTAATTCAAATCAAACCAATTGTAATTCAAATCAAACCAATTGTAATTCAAATCAAACCAATTGTAATTCAAATCAAACCAATTGTAATTCTAATCAAACCAATTTGAATAATAATAATATCAACCCAACAAAAACAGAAGGCATTATGGTCTTTTGAAACTAGAGAATGAGATCATAGTGTAGTAGCAGAGGAGTCAATCATATTCAGTGGATGTGGATATAATAATGGACATTATTGTATAAACTTCAGTAAAATATCAGGTGATCTCCTTCACAATGTGAAAATAACATGGATACTCCATGCATTTTCTAGATTTTTAAGAATGTTTGATGCATATATTAATAAAACTTTTGCTATTTCATTTGTCATGAGTTTGTATAATAAACAGAACATAAAGAGATATAGAGGATATTACATGGGCGCACAGAGATATGGATTTTATTTTTGAGTGTTTAATTGATATCTCTTGAGTGAGCGCTAAATGATTTCTAATCAGTTAGAAATTAACTTTCGAAAAAATTGCTTCTAGAATGACTGTCTGCAGCACAAAGGGATTAAATTTGTTTAAGAATTAGACATAATATAAATGACTTCTCACTTTAGAGGATATTACATGGGCGCACAGAGATATGGATTTTATCTTTGAGTGTTTAATAATTGATATCTCACGGGTTAGCACTAACTGATTTCTAATCAGAAAAAATTGCTTCTATAGAATGACTGTCTCAACTGCAGCACAAAGGGATTAAATTTGTTTAAGAATTAGACATAATTTAAATGACTTCTCACTTTAGACTAGCTTGGAGTTGTTTAACTCTCTCAGTGTCACTATTGCTTGTACTGGGTTCTTCTTCCTCTTCTCCTTCTTCAAGTTCTCCTTCCTCCCCAGCTTCTTTTGGTGTTGTCTTAGGTTCCTGCTGCTGTTGTTGTTGTTTTTGTTCCTGTACTTCCATTTCTTCTTTGGGTTTTTGGTCTTCTTCTTCTTTCTTTTCTTGGTTTTCATTCTTCTTGCTTTCTCTAAGCCTTGTTAATTCTTCCTCCAGCTTTGAGAACAAAAACATACTAATTAAGAATGTTAGGTAATATAATGAGATTTGTAACACTGTAAAAAATGTTGACTTAACTTTACTGACGTTTCGAGCTTTAGCCCTTTATAGGAGTGTTCTTTTTACTCCGACGAAGGACTAAAAGCTTGAAACGTCAGTAAAGTTAGGTCAACATTTTTTACGGTGTTACAAATTTCATTATATTACCTATCATTTATATCAAACACCGACGCAGCCTATACTAGTTTACTCGCTAGTTTCCATTTTTAATTAAGAATGTGATAATGAGAAGACATTTTTTAAACATTTTACTAGTAAAGTGATATTTCGGTCATCATCCAATAACCATCATCAAAAATACGTTGATTATGTGTTTACATGCAAATATGTATTGGTTGAGCAGTCCTTTGGGGATTGACTGACCCTGTTTATTTAAGGAGGGCTTTTGTTGTTTTATAAATAGCGCCTCTACGATCTTCCTATTGTAATAGCCATGTCCTTCACAGAATTTCAAAGTTGACAAATATTTTAACATACTAGTTATATAATGGTTTCCCGTGAGTCACTTGTATTTTGTAGTATACACAAGCCTTTAGGCAAGTGTGTACCGTATGCCAAGAAAATACAAGTGACACACTTTGGGATATTCACATTATGCCACAAAAAAACATTGTATAACAATTTTATCCCACATCATATAAAATATAGAGAACCTGCAATGTCTCATGGGAAGAGGCAGTTCAATACTAACAATTTAAATATACAATTATGGCTTTCATAATGAGATTGAGCATGACATGGGATGTTTGATGAAAAATTGCTAATCATCATTTCAAGTCAAGACATTTCTAAATATAATTACTTGTGTAGATCAGGGGGGTTTTCCAATAAAGCAAATCCACCCAGTTGGTAATTCATTTGCAAATGAGAAAAGGATTTTCTGACCAAACAAACCAAGGAGGAATTGGAGATGAACCTTTATAAAGAACCAAATATAAAAAAGGGGGAAAAGTGGATTATCTTAATTGAAAATAAGATTTCTGGAAATTTCAGATGGGAAAGACGTGAACCATATGTTTTCCAACAGGAATGTCATTTTTTTTCTGTGTAAAGGAAAGCACCTATGGTTTCAGTAGACGTTTCCTCTTCTTGACTTGTAAGAAACAAAAAAATGCTAAAATATTTAACTTTTACCTTTTTAGTCTGTGCCTGGGCTTCAAACAGTTTTCTTTTATATCTAACGATTTCCCCCTTTAATTGTTTGTTGTAATTCTGGAAAGAAATACAAATTGTGTTCATTTTGTGTAAAGAACAAACAAACAGATGCCTTCATCACAATATAAGCAAAATAAATTGAAACATTAAAAGATTAATGTCACACAACATCTTTCTACCTGTAAACTGTTGTTCATATAGCTGACCTCCTTTATCAATGGTGCTAAAAACACAATGAAATATACATTATAATGTCTTAAAACCACTCTCTTATCTAATAACCATGGATCTATATATAGATATATCAATATTAAAAAAGTAAATAAAGTTTGCTTGTTGGTTTGTTAATGGTTGGTTGGGGTTTGCATGGTTGGTTGGTTGATTATAATATGTTGGATGGTTGGTTGATTTGTAAGTTTGTTGGTTGGTTGGTAGTTGTTTGTATTTAATAGGTTGGTTTGTTGGTTTGTTAATGGTTGGTTGGGGTTTAACAACCTGCAATGTGGATGTGCAATTTTGCACTCCTCAAATTATCTGCAAAATTTTACCAAATTTGATGATTTTCTAGATTTTTTCCCCATAAATTATAAAAATCAGTACTTATTTCAAAATTTGTGGCAGTTTCATAAATTTATAAAATCAGCAAGGTCTCGCGGCAGTTTCATAAATTTATGAAATCGGTTAGGTCTTGTGTAGTTTCATAAATTTATGAAATCGGTAAGGTCTCGCTATAGTTTCATAAATTTATGAAATCGGTAGGGTCTTGCGGCAGTTTCATAAATTTATGAAATCAGTTAGGTCTTGTGTAGTTTCATAAATTTATGAAATCGGTAAGGTCTCGCTATAGAATCATAAATTTATGAAATCGTTAAGTTCTCGCTATAGTATCATAAATTTATGAAATCGTTAAGGTCTCGCTGTAGTTTCATAAATTTATGAAATCGGGTCTTGGGCTGGCCTAAAGTAAAAATAGTGCTATTTTTAATGAATTTTGATTTGGGTTTTTTGAAATCCTGGTCAAAATAGCAGAATTAGGAAAATGCCAATAATTGTGATTTTTGGTATTAAAATTTAGGAATCCATCATAAATGACAGTTTTTTTCAAAGTGCAAAATTGCAAATCCACATTGCAGGTTGTTCTTTGTATGCATGGTTTGTTGTTTATAATATGTTTGATAGTTGGTTGATTTGTAAGTTGGTTGGTTGGTTGGTTGGTAGTTGTTTGTATTAGGTTGGTTTGTTGGTTTGTTAATGGTTGGTTGGGGTTTGCATGCATGGTTGGTTGTTTATAATATGTTTGATAGTTGGTTGATTTGTAAGTTTGTTGGTTGGTTGGTAGTTGTTTGTATTAGGTTGGTTTGTTGGTTTGTTAATGGTTGGGTGGGTGGGTGGGGTTAAATTTGCATGGTTGGATGGTTGTTTATAATATGTTTGTTGGTTGATTGGTTGTATGTTTGTCTTAAGCATCCCTGCCTGTTAAAAGTCTTGCCATTTTTATAAAGAGTAAACTGATAACAACATGTACTCACCAGATTGTTCGTTGGATTTGGTGACTTGTTCATACTCTATTCTCAGTAAATCATATTCCCTTTTGCAATGTAGCAATGCATCATGTAGTTCATTGACTTCACTTTTGTATTTCTTATGTGTTGTCGTTATTTCACTCTGAAATTTATCAATCAGTCAGCAAGTCAGAAATGTATCAATCAGTGAACCAGTCAGTCAATTTATCAATCAGTGAACCAGTCAGTCAATTTATCAATCAGTCAGCAAGTCAGAAATGTATCAATCAGTGAACCAGTCAGTCAATTTATCAATCAGTGAGCCAGTCAGTCAATTTATCAATCAGTCAGCAAGTCAGAAATGTATCAATCAGTGAACTAGTCAGTCTAGACAAGATTAATTATTAACAGTTACAAAAGTATAGACTACAAAACAGGCAGTAAAGTTGAGACTGAAGTAGTGTTAATTAATATTATCATCAATATACTAGGCCAAATAACAAACTGCCCTATTGAAAAATGCGGGAAAATGAATTTTGGCAGGCCGCAAATCATACCACACCAGCCCTGTTTCAGAAAATTTCCCAAATGTCTTTATTTTTCTGAAACTTGACCTGATATATTGATGATAATGGGAATAACATAACTTTTGTCGGGCATATTGTTTATTTATGGACTTTGTAGCATCATACTCTACTCGGGCCGCAAATCAACAATATGCCCTCCAAAAGTCATGTTATTGTCCTATTATGGCTTTGAACAACCAGTGTCTATAATGGTGCCAACCTCAATCTGTTCCAGTTGTAACATATGCTGAGTTTTTGTGGCACTTAGTGACCTCCTTGAATCATCAAGTTGTTGTCTGCTCTAAAAACAAACAAGTACATAAGGTTATGCAATGTTATGTAATATACACTGAATCCAAATATGGCGGCCAATTTGAATAACAATTCTTCTTGACTGCCCAGCCTTGCATGTGAAAACTCTATTATTTTCCAACGTGAACACGAGGCTAGACAGTCAAGAACAATAAGAGTATGCCATATTTCGAATCGGTCTATAGTGCAGATAGAAATAACAACGTTACTACATTATCCTTAATAATTTTAACACCCTGAGAGTTGGTCCAGTAATTAACAATAAATAAACAAACTTTATTTAAACCTAACTTGTAGTAACATATAAGTATAGTTTAGTAAACGAGCAGGAGTGTTTTATCAGGATTTAAACCACGCGGCAAAGCAAATCCCAGCCTCCCTCATGCAAATCTGATGCTCTACCAATTGAGCCAACAAGGTTGTGGTCAAATAGACCTGTTCACAGTTCTTGTCCACAACCTCAGCCTCGATAGCATGTGACATATTTTTTATAATTTGACTACAGCTTGGGGTAATTCAAGGAATGTAGACATTATCAAACAATTGAAGGGTTGTATTCAAATTCTAAAGAATATATTACAAGGTATTGAGGCTGAGGTTAATTGGCAAGAACTGTGAAAAGGTCTGTTATGTAATGATGACGATCAGTCAGAGAAATGGCATTTATCTCAGGTTGTGCAAAAAGTAAAAACAACTTATCTTACTGTAGTAACTTCATTGAACAAAACTGAAAACTGTGACTGCAGGCACTTGTAAGGGGATGACTGGACTACAATGGACTCTGGAATCTGAATCGCCTGAAATAAAAATATATTAGATTGTTACCGGTAACCAATGTTTGCATACATACTTGTCCCATCAGACTAAAGTCTTAATTGGGAATTGGTCAACAAGTTACTGTGAAAACTAACATTGAAGTGTTTGCAGTCACACAAGTAGGCATGTTGTTAGCAAAGGGTAGGGGATAATCTCCTGGAACAACAGTCAGACTTTGGAGGCATTTATTAACCACACTCAATATTGTAAACTGCTAGTTGAAAGCAGCCTGATAAGTCCTCCACATATCATTGTAGATTTGTTAAGCTCTGTGGGATTTAGCACTACATTATACACCTATTTTAAAAAGGCTGTTGCAATCAAAGCTACAGTCAACACTCTGAAGCCCACAAAAGATGTTGGTATTTCTACTCTTGTTATCAATTTATTCATAGCATACATGTATTTTGGTTATAAGTTTTTGTGGTATATAAACATAACATGTTTTGCAGTGATAGATGATGAAACAAATATTTATTTCAAAAGCACGTAATAAATCACATATTCAGTTCATATTACCGACATCCTTTGCAGGCTTCAGTACTGTAGCTTAGGCTGCGACAACGATTTTTGAAATAGGTGTATAAATGAGACTTATTGTTATAAAATACAGGTATAAGCACCATATTACATGACATTAAATCTTTCAAATTTCTACCTCTAGTTTTAATTTTTCTACTTCTTGTTGAACAGCAATACATTCTTCTCTGAGCTTCTGAAGTTCATCCAACCGATTGTTAGCTAGTTCTTTCACCTCCATGAATTCTGAATTATTCTCTTCTTCATCATCATCCTGTTTTAGATATCACACTATTTTAGATACCATACACTTTTAGATACCATACAATTTTAGATATCATTATTGACACAATTTTAGATACCACACATTTTTAGATACCACACATTTTTAGATACCAAACAATTTTAGACCTTGAAAATTGTTTCACACTAATTATTGTTCCATAAGATTGTGACTAGCAAATAGAGAATTGCAAATATCAATTTGAGTTCAGTTTTTTATGATCTGTCAATCAGTTTGAAGGCAGAGCTCACATCAAAGTAGCTTTAGTTATGACTTTACAAGCTCCATCTCCAAGCTAACTGATGGTTTGGAAAACTTTAAATCAAATTGAAATTCATAATTTGCTAGTGATGATGCAACAATTATATCTGTAATATACTGATTATTATTATTATGAAGTTTATAGGTGAGCGTAGTGTTTACAAGTGTTGGTATTGTGATCTGCTAATTTGCCAACCAGTTTCATAATATATTTTTTCATTTTCTTTGTTCTGACTAATAACAATTTTTGGTTGGCAAAACCATAACAAAATATGTCACTGTACGTTGTAAAGTGCCTTAGAATCTTAGATTCAAACAATACATAAACATTTATTAAACATTATTATTATTATTATTATTATTATTATTATTATTATTATTATTATTATTATTATTATTATTATTATTATTATTATTATTATTATTATTATTATTATTATTATTATTATTATTATTATACCTGTCCTTCAGAACTGATTTCCTTCTTTGATGGTATTTCCCCTTCTCTAATCTTTTTCTTCATTTCTTCAAGTTCATGCAATCTTTTGACTAGGTTCTCAACCCTGTGATTAGCTTTTTGTAGGTCATACTCTGAATCCTGGAGCTGAGTGTTCAGCTCTGATATCTCTCTCTGTTTTAAAGCATATTTATCCCTGATTTCTGAAAACTGAAATTGACAATTCTAAGATTTGTAATATACCAAAAGAGTCCTCTTGAAAGTTTTAAAATCTTTTGGCCACACTATCAAGTTGGTTAAAAATAATAGGCCTTTTGCAACATGTGACCCTACCCCCTTTAAAGCGAGCAACTGAATGAACATCAGAAATGAAAAGAGAACCTCAATATTATTAAGAAGGCAAAGTTTTAGCTCATAATGTTGAGTATAGGAGAAATGGCATTAAGGTGACTGGCTACTTTTGAATGCCTTTTGAATGTTCGATTCAAACCAACGATGTGCACACACAAAAACAGCTGAATAAAATACAAAAGTTTTATTAAGAACCATACACGTTTTGAGCATCAACAGGACAAAACCCTCGAAATTTGGACAGGACTCTATACTTTCAAAATCTATGTTATATCAAATTTCTTATAAAAAAAATATTAAAATATCAAACTCATTTAATTTTTTTAACGTAAAACAAAAAAATAGATTTTCGTAGGAATTTTTGTCCCACTTCATGCATGTCGCACTGAAAGGACAGACTGACAGATCAAGGTATTTATTGCTCTTTTATTCAAAACTATCCATGTTTTGTTTTAGAATGCTTCATAAGCCGGCATTTGTGCTTTATATAGTATGAAAAAATATATTTTCTTATGAGTTGTGATTTTTTTCATATCGCTTCTTTTTTAGGAAATTTTACTTCAAAATCTTGTGTGTAGGCATTCATTAAATGCTGATTATCTCAAAAATGAGCTTGGGACACCCATTTTTCTAATCATATTTGGAATCACCATTAAATTTCACATTAAAAAATCGTAGTTTAAAGAAAAGATTAACATTATTTCCTAGTAAAGTACCCAGTCACCAATATAAAATTAAATATTTTATAAGGATTTGTATGAAAAAAAAACCAACTGCATTTTGTACAGGTAAGTACTTTTTGATGTAAAACATAATAACAATAAAAGTTTATCTTTTACCTCTAGTGATGTTGTTTCTTGTTTTTGTTGTAGTGATGTCATCAGTTCTCTTAGTCGTCTATTTTCTGCTTTTACTTCTTCTAGTTCAGCATCTCTCTCTACAGCCATAGGTTCACCAGATACATGGCCTGGCTTACTGTCACATTCAGGAATTTCCTTACTTGTCTCTTCTGAAGGCTCTGAAATATTTGATAAAAAATATAATAGAAATACATCACTGACTATAAAATACATTATATATATACACATATATTAAATATATGTACAGTGATATGCAGAAATTATGTCCACCTGAGCCCAAGTATTTAAGTATGTTCGTTGCATTATGGAAAGATTTTCATGAGCGGTTGAAAGTGCTGATGTGTGGTTAGAGTAGTTAGCATTGCTATCCACACTTCAGCATGTTCAAACGCGCACGACATCCTTCCCACAATGCATATACCGGTAGTTATATACTTGAGCTCAGGGGGACAGAATTTCTGCATATCGCTGTATGTATACATACATGTATGCATATATTTAGTTGATGGTAGGATATTTTCATTTTTGAATCACGACAGTGAAAACCTGCGAATCATGAGTCATGGTCGACCTTGATTTCATGGATCACAGCTGGAATTTTTTGCTTTTCACGAATCATTGGGCAAATTTAGATGTGAATGTTATGAATGCAAGTTTCGACTTATTAGAGTACAAAAAGGCCAAAAATATTCAACTTTAAGGTGGCTCGACCCACTAATTTGTCGCGAGTACGGTCCGCATTTGAAGCTCCAGTATAAAAACGCGTTGGGTTCGATTTCAAATCCACTTGAACACATTTCTTTCATAAAGACTGAATTATGATTTAGGATGTTTTTTTGAGAAATCGGACATAACTTATATATGTTTTAGCCTTGAGTCCAATATTAGTCTTTAGTCATTTTCTAGCAAAATACTTCATGCTGCTTACACCTTGAATGTTTGCCCCCAGTTGTGGAAAGTTTTATCAAAATTTATAAGGTGGATTGCGAGATATCGAGGATTGTTTAAATAATGCGGATAATTTACGCAAAATCTAAGCAATAGATTTTGCATCGAAAAATTTATTATTTCTTGGGTATCTGTTAGCAAAAATCATCGTTCGTTATTTTCTCCTATATCTCTTGCTCACTATATGGCAATTAGATAGCAATTGAGCCATACGATCTTCTCAAAACGTAAAATATATGAGCCGGACCAAAAATCCAATGTTTACTTTTTTCTTTGGTTTTGTATACAATTTCACAAAAATACGAAAATCGTAAAACTCGTCTATTTGTTTTTAATAAAACTTTAAGGGGGCTTCAAACTATTAATGTTTCGTAAAGTCTCTGATTTTCATGTTCATTGGGAAGGTTTCAAGGTATCTAATGTAGACGCAAAGTTGAGTAATATTGAGATACTGCTCAAAGTTTTGGTGCTCTGGGAGTTCTATTGTTTGATGTTTGGCACAACAAGACATTCCTTCACACCATTTGCATGATTTCACGGCGCTTGGCTGCCCTACGAATCATTTCCGAAGTATGGTAATGTGCTTTTGAAACGCGAACGGTAACGTTAACGAAGCATCTGTATATTATCATACTTCGGAAATGATTGCATGACACAAACCTTTATCTTCCCCAGCAACATTCTCCTTGGCCTCATCAGTGTCCATTTGTTCTGTTGAAGCCTCCTCATCAGTAACAGTCTGCATGGATTTACTAGCAACAATTCTGATTGGTCTTGGAGGAAAACACCTGGCTTTTTCCATGTATGATAAAAGTTTTTGTATACATTGTTTTGAGTTGGCGACTCTTTTTCCTACTTCTTGCTTGATTTGTGCTGGTTCTACTTGTGAGAGGTATTCAAGGTAGGAGAGAGCTGTATCACTTTGGTCTCCAAATTCTCCTTCAACTACGCCATCGACATAACTCTGTTGCAATATTGACACATCTTCATCAAGTTGGGTCCAGGCACGATTTATGATTGACAGGATCTCAAAATCAGAGTTTCTTTTCTTCTTGACATCTTCCAGTCTCTCTCTTAATCTTTCTTCATCTAACTTCAGTATTTCAAGCCGTTCTGCTAGTTTTTTGTTTTGAAAAACAAGGACTTTGGTATTCATTTCCTCCTACAGAACAAAAAATTAGGAACGACAGGGAATTAATATTTAGGGACAAGATGTTTGCTTACCATGTTTTATTGGAATTTTTTACAATAAAAAATTAAAATTTAGATGTGTACTATTAATTGTATATCTTATAAATTAAACCATAATTTTTTCCGTCTTAAAAAGACGTAAAATGCTAAAATGTATACATATTGAAGGGATATAAAATGGTGTGCATGTCTATATACTGTGATATAAACACGCTGGGAGCTGTAGAGCAAGAGAGAAGTCGTAAAGAAACACGAGCAATAGCTAAATGGTTCTTAGACTTCCCAAGTGATTTATAGTTCCCAAAGTGTTTATATCACAGTTTAGTATTTTTTTACAAGTGAATATAATAAATCCGGCACACTCATTGGTCGAGATTTTCGTCATATTTTGTTATATTAACCAGTAGGTTAAGGAGGCTCGGGTCAGTAATTTTCACGCTCACCCAGCGACGTTTGAAAGGCCGAGTTCCCGCGTCAGAGGGTATTTTGACAAGATTTTTTAACACTTGTCCACATATAGAATAAAGTTTTTAAAAAAGTTATTTTTAATAAAATCGATAATATTTTAGCTGACAAATGATAACGCCGCTGAATTTCTATGTAGCCTATTTTTGGGAAAAATCGACCTAAACTTTTAAAACCACATAGCCTACTTTAAAGCTGTTACCTAGGTCAACAATCTGGCAAAGTTTTAAAAAAATTCATCTCACCGATTTTGAATAAAAACGGGACAATTTTTTTCAGTGCAAAAAATCATTGTTTTATAATATTTACCGATAACAAGGGACTTTGAAAAGATAAATCAAAATCCTTCCAGCCAGGTATTAACAGGACATGTTTCTACATTGTCTTTGAATTTCAACAAATTTAGTCCACAGGATGTTTTTTGGGAAAGGATGTAAATCGGCAAAAGTTTGTCAGTTTTTGTGCAAAACTTCTAATTTTTACTTCTGAGCACGCTAACGAAAAAATCTGAGATAGATTTTTTTTATTTTTTAGCTATCAAAAGTTCACCATATTTTCAAGTGCGCCTCTAAATTTTATAGTGATTGAAATATTTTGAGGCGGTCAAATAAAATTCTGAACGTGGGTAAATTTGCCTTCGCTTTGCAGCGGCCGGTTTGTTTTTATTTTCGAGTTACACATGATTTGCATGCTTTTGCTTTTTTATACCCACGTTCAGATTTTGATTTATCTTTTCAAAGTCCGTTGTTATCGGTAAATATTATAAAACAATGATTTTTTGCACTGAAAAAAATTGTCCCGTTTTTATTCAAAATCGGTGAGATGAATTTTTTTTAAATTTTGCCAGATTGTTGACCTAGGTAACAGCTTTAAAGTAGGTTATGTGGTTTTAAAAGTTTAGGTCGATTTTTCGATAGGCTACATAGAAATTCGGCGGCGTTATCATTTGTCGGCTAAAATATTATCGATTTTATTAAAAATAACTTTTTTAAAAACTTTATTCTATATGTGGACAAGTGTTAAAAAATCTTGTCAAAATACCCTCTGACGCGGGAACTACGGCCTTTCAAACGTCGCTGGGTGAGCGCAAAAATAACTGACCCGAGCCTCCTTAATATAACTTTTGTAGCTTTTTTTCCCCTTCAAAATGGCGACTAGTCGTTTCGCAGAAGTCACGAATGAAGAAATCGTTGAAATGACAGAAAATGCTATCCCAAAAAATACACAATACTCAACAAAGTTAAAAAAAAGGTAAATAATACGCGACAAACTAGAAACACTAGAACATTTTGTGAATGAATTTTGACTTGAAGAGCGCGCGCTACTGACACCATCACATGATTCTTCAGTTTGATTGAGAAAGCCAGATTAAAAAAAAAGTTATTGAACTTTTCTTAACGGGATCCTCCACTAAAAATGAACTTGAACTTATATGGTGATAAAAATTATGCTGATTTCAAATATATATCAAACATTTTCATCAGCCAATTTTTTGCGCGGAAAGAACGGTTTAAAATGTGAGAAAAAATATTTTTGGGATCCCTGTGGCACCTTCTGATGACGTCATGTTGCTCCCAACCATGGGAAATATATATGAATATAACTATATATTGAGCGAAAATGGTTCTGCCTAATCCTATTGTGCAAGAATTCCACAAAGAATGAATATAGGTTCTTCAAAAAAAAACCTTTCGAAGTATTCCGAAGTATGATGCTATTTTATCTACTTTTATGAGATAAAATGATTTAACGACAAATGAAAATTACTCCAAACTTTTGTCTTTCAATCGGTTTGAAATTTTTCTGTCTGAAAGTCTGGAGCAAAGTTGAGCAAAGAACAAAAGTTTTTATTTCATTTTCTAACTTTACAGCGAAAAGAAAGCTTTCTTTTTGGATCGTTGGGAGCAACATGACGTCATCAGAAGGTACCAAAGGGATCCCAAAAATATTTTTTCTCACATTTTAAACCGTTTTTTTTCGCGCGAAAAATCAGCTGATGAAAATTTTTGATATATATTTCAAATCAGCATAACTTTTATCACCATATAAGTTCAAGTTCATTTTTAGTGGAGGATCCCTTTAATTCCTCTGTCGTTCAAAAATATATAGTAGTTTTAACACTAAAATTATGATATTTTCAGCCGTTGAAAAAAAGTATTGAGGGATAAAATTACAAAAACAGTTGAGAATTTCGATGTGTTTTGAATACATTTTGACTTGCCGTCACACGTCATTGAGCGCATGCTCGGTATTTTCACTTTTGATTATCTGTCATTTTATTTTTCTTTCAAAATATGGCAAAGTTTGACCTACTAGTTGTTTATACTAAAACAATTATACCTCTCGCTCTCATGGTCCACAAGTCCAAAAATCAGGATTGATCCACCATTTTTGGTTACTCAAAACCGGCCGGCGCTTTCCCCAACCATTTTTATTTTGAAATAAAAAACTTTTTTTTCGTCGTTATTTATTTTTAATTCACTTGTATAAAAATACTAAAACAATTATTCACCTTAGGCTCCGTGATTATCGCCTTCGGTAAATAATTGTTAAATATAGACACAAGTGGACAAAGTGTATTGCTTTTATATAATTATTTTGAACTTTTTTGCTGAGCTTGTCTCTGTTCCCTGATATAACAGCCAGACAATCAGAGCGCCGGTAGTATCTCAAATACTTTATACACTACATGAAGCGGTCATTTTATTCTGGTTCACATCGAACTTATTGCTACAATCTAATATTCCATTTGTCCATACAAGTCATTTGCATCGAATACAATGTCTTTAAAGATCTAATAGATCGAATTGAACGAAATCCCATTGATAGTAGATTGGTGTGTACGCTTACCTCAGTTGACACTGGCCCGATGCTAACAGTCTCTAAGATTTTCGTCATTGCTTGCTTTTTAGGCGGCGCCGAAGACGACGGTTCTGGCTGAGATCGCTTCATGATCAAATTAGTTTAATATCTGTGTCCCAAACAGCAAAAAGTAGATCAAAACTACAATTTTCCTTGCGTCATTCTTCTTTTCATATGGAAGCCGCCATCTTGAGATTGCAACCGAGTTTGGCCACCGAGTTTGTGACTGGGGTGAGTTTTAGATCGCAAAGGCTATTGGGATTTTTACTTTTGAATTTTCGATTTTTTTCCTTAAAATTTAATAAAATTCAACAAAACTCTTAGTGTCTTCTTGTTGATCTCTATAATCCTCTGAGTTAATTTCAGCCGATTTCGTTTAGAATAAATTACTTTCTTTACATAAGGCAGGGAGAAAGTAATTCAATTTAATTAGGGTAATGGGCTCCTGATTTAATTTAATTTAATTTAATTTTTGAACGAAATCGGCAGAAATAATTGAACTCAGGATTATACACAGGTAGCCCAAGCTCACTGTTAGTGTTTCGATTTTTTGCCTTAAAATTCAATAAAATCCAACAAAACTCAGCTTACAGTGTCTTCTTCCATTTCTTAAGGCTAGACTGCGAGCAGTCCCTACTTTTCTCTCCAGATTCATCTAAATTGTTTTATTTATCGTTTTATTTCATTGTAAGAGCATAGAGACAATAGTTATATGCTCCTAAAACATATTATTAATAATTATTATTATTATATTACATTTAACATGTTTAATTTTGGGTATACAGTTCAATCACGTGATCCATGATCCAACCCTAAATACTCTAAATAATACAAAATAAATACTCGCCAAGGGCGGATCCAGAAATTTGTCTGGTTTCCAGATCCAGATATCTATTAGAGGGGTATATATATATATATATACTGTTATTATAAACCACAAAGGAGTAAATAAGAGTAGGTGCAATGTAGGGGAGTGTCCAGTGGACTTAGGGACACCCCTTGGATCAGCCCCTGCATCCCACTACATGAAATACTGTTTTCGCAGCCATGAAATATATGGTTCACACATTTTATAAATCTATTGGTCAAATATTGAGAGAGGGATACAGGATTACCAACAACAGCAGCGCACACATTAAAAAAACAAAAACAAAGAAAGGTCACTCAGGTTGAATGCTTTTGTTTGTCTTTTTATTTTTTGTCTATTTCTCAATATGACAACGAAACAATAAAATTATAGAGTAATCTGACTTCTATAAAAAGCTTAGTCCGCAGCAAATTTACAATCAGAGACGTTTTTCAGCAGGGCACGAGTCCACCCTAGCTGCCATCAGGGTCTAGTTACAAAGCTCTTTGGCGTTTTAGTTATAAGAAATTGAAAATTGACTAAGCTTAGTTTTTCTTGAAACAGCTAGTATGATAATTAGATGATTGCCTTGTGTTATGACAATGAATTTCAGAGTTTAGTTTAAAAAATGGTCTGAATGTTTCAGATAGCTGACAAGTATTTACAGCCAAACCTACAGAAGCGTTCCTATCGAGGTTGGAAGGCTCGATTTATTCTTCTGAACTTGATTTTAAATTTGGTTTGAAATTTGCATAAATGAATCGAATCTTGTAAGTTTCAAATTGCAGATTTCAACCGTCAACCGATAATGGTCCCGAAATCACCATCTGTGGTCAATAACTGATAATGCTATTGTAATAGAATACTTTAGTAAGTATTTATAACAATATTTCTGTAAGCAGACTAGGTTTAGCAAGTTTCTGTTGTCCAAAAAAACATTGAAAGTAATGTTTTGATTTGAGGCGGTTTTTGAAACTTACAAGTTTCGATTCATTAATGCAAATTTCAAAACAAATTTAAAATCAAGTTTGGAAGAATAAATCGAACCTTCCAACCTCGATAGGAAGGCTTCTGTAGGTTTGGCTGTAAAAGATAAATTTATTTTAAGGAAGCTATGTTAAGTGTAGTTATGTCTTCTATTTTGAGAATGGACTCCTAAGAGTAGAAGAGTGGGATAGTGTGAGCATAATATGATAAATTTGTTATAGTTAATCTTATGACTTTTTTTTAAGTTATCTGAAGCGTTTCTCTAGCCTGCGTTACAGACCCTTGTAAGCGCTCGAAACGTCTCCCGCCAACAAGCGTCTGCTCGCCGACAGCAAAAATTCCATACTGATGACGTTGGAATGCAGTCACGCAATACACGAGTTAGCAGCAGTAACGCCAATAAACATGATAAACTAGGAATGGCGATGCCGTTCGTGAAGTTTCTTCTATATTCTGGATTAATTCACTTACTGAAAGCAGTTAAATGCTTTATTTAGCTTTTCTAATGGAAAAAATGCATTCGTTAGCCTTGCACACTCAATTCAATTATTTTTCAGGTTGTTCCTCTCATCGAAATAGATGGCTTCGAACTTCTCGAGCAATATTTGTGGAAGGAAAATGCGATTATCATCGTCGTTTCTCCGCTGCCATCATGAAAGACCAAATGAATTATCTTCAGAGCATATATTGGAGACGAATACAAGCACATTAGTCTGTGATAAAAGCAAAACTATGACAACAGTGACTTATCGAACCGCCAGCGAAAGTTCACACGCCGTGTGAATATCTTAATTTAATGCACGAGTCCTTCTCAAATCTCGCCATTAGATTGTAATACTTCGCTTTAATGTCTGATTAATGTCACAAATGTGCTCCATGAAATCATTATTTTTGAATGAATATAACTGTAGAAGTGTTGTTTGAGTTTATTGAAGATTTTATTACAAATACCGAAGAACTCTTGTGTATTAAATTACGCAGTGTCTATATGTACGGCAGCCCGTCGCGGTCTTAAAAAAACTAAATGACAGGCAGTCCAAAATTTTGTACAAAATTCGAGAGAATGGCTGAAGTTTATCAAATCAAACTAGTTTTATTTCATATAGAAATATCAAGCGCTTATTTCGAGCTAAGCGGAATTGGATAAGGACGTAGTGCCTTCCCTCTACATACTATATAGCCAGCTTGACACTTAGAAATTTTCGCCTTGACCTCAATGTACTCAACGACGTGACTGAGTGTTGGGCGGTCGTAAGTTTTCTCAAAATCGAAAGGAAACTCTTTCAAACGGTAAATTGAACTAGTCTTAGTTCAAATAGAAAAGAAAGAGCTAAAAGAACTCTATTTATTGGTCATGTACAATTCAACTATCAACGATGTGTTACGTTACTGCCCGTCACGGTCTGGCATGGACTAAATGACAGGCAGTCCAAACTTTTCAGTCATAAAAGCTAAAAAAAAATGCTTTCAAATGTCTTCAAATCAAAAAAGTTTTATTTCACAATATCAAGTCCTTATTGAGAGCTAAAAGAACTCTATTTATTGGTCATGTACAATTCAACTATCAACGATGTGTTACGTTACTGCCCGTCACGGTCTGGCATGGACTAAATGACAGGCAGTCAATGCAATTTTTTATAGCAAAAAGTCAAGACAATCGATTTCAAAAGATAAATTCATGTTGTAAAGAACTATTAACGCTGTCTTAACTTTTCGTCAAAACCTGGAAGAGCTTTTTGCAGGTTTTTTTCCTATAGCGTGACTCTGTAACTGTGCATTGGCGGGAAATTTCGCGTCACGTGAGGAAATTGGCGGGAAATGTCGAGGTCGAAGTTAAGGTCGAAGATTTTCCAGTCGTGAACCGCTGCTGAGCGATAATTGATCTCTAGCTGAGTCTCTAACAATGGTTTTGCAAACCCTGCAAACTGAAGTTTGATTGATTGGGCTGAGCATGGTCATTTGATAAAGTAAAGCATGATGGGAAACTGATTCACTTAGAATAGTCCAGTTAGAATAGGCACATCAGTCCACCTATTTCCTCATATATGCTGATATATTAGTACACAAAATAGATTTTTTAGTTAATGCTTGTAGTTTCTCATCATGCTTTATTCTATAAAATGATGCTTGCGCACATTGGAAATTGCAACATGTTACAACTACCACTTCTCATTTGTTGTTGATAGACACATCTATGGCCTCAACACCTGCAGGGCAGTAGTAAACCAGTCCTGGCATCTCGTTCGCAACCTCTCGCGAAATCACGGGGAACGAGAGGTCAGGATTGGACTAATCCAAAAACATGATATGAACAAAAAAGTGGAGCGCATACAATTTAGTAGCTTTTCACTACAGAAAAAATAATAATTGAGCTGACTTTTATAGTAGCATAACGGGTGGGGTTGAAGTGGCCTCACCAACCCATTAGAGCAGGCTACAATTTTTGCCATTTTTAAACTCGTAAAATGTACAACAGGCATGTACATTCCCTTTAATATCCCAATTTATATCCCAAGCTTACGTTTTTATGGCTCAGTATAAAGTCTGTCATTTAGTCCATGCCAGACCGTGACGGGCAGTAACGTAACACATCGTTGATAGTTGAATTGTACATGACCAATAAATAGAGTTCTTTTAGCTCTTTCTTTTCTATTTGAACTAAGACTAGTTCAATTTACCGTTTGAAAGAGTTTCCTTTCGATTTTGAAAAAACTTACGCCCGCCCAACACTCAGTCACGTCGTTGAGTACATTGAGGTCAAGGCAAAATTTCTAAGTGTCAAGCCGGCTATATAGTATGTAGAGGGAAGGCACTACGTCCTTATCCAATTCCGCTTAGCTCGAAATAAGCGCTTGATATTTCTATATGAAATAAAACTAGTTTGATTTGATAAACTTCAGCCATTCTCTCGAATTTTGTACAAAATTTTGGACTGCCTGTCATTTAGTTTTTTTAAGACCGCGACGGGCTGCCGTACATATAGACACTGCGATTAAATTAAGTCGGCAAAAGTTCACGGCGTTGAAATCCTTCGCAAATCTCGACATGAGATTTTGATAATTCGCTGCAATGTCTTAAATATGCTCTATGAAACCATTATTTTGAATAAATATAACTGTAGAAGTGTTGTTTGAGTTAAGATTTCAGTCAAAGAAGCCAAACCACTCTTGATTTGCATATGAGGTGCAATTAAACAAAATTGTCCAATCAGAGCTTTGACCCAATCTGGGTCAAAGAACGTCATCAGTATGGAATTTTTGCTCTCGGCGCGCAGACGCTTGTTGGCGGGAGACGTTTCGTACGGTGGCCCACAACTGTCACATCAAAATAAAAGAGTTCACAGCAAAATAAAAAAGTTCACAACAAATTTAAATCGCTCACAGCAAATTCAAATCGCTCACATCAAAATAAAAAAGCCCACAGCAAATTCAAATCACTCACATCAAAATAAAAAAGCTCACAGCAAATTCAAATCACTCACATCAAAATAAAAAAGCTCACAGCAAATTCAAATCACTCACATCAAAATAAAAAAGCTCACAGCAAATTCAAATCACTCACATCAAAATAAAAAAGCTCACAGCAAATTCAAATCACTCACATCAAATAAATCGCTCACATCAAGTAGCCGATAGTACTGGTCAGCAGCAGCACCACTTAATCATGGATGGGATTCCTGTGTTGTTCCGCCATTTTGAAAACCTATCAGACTTGCATCACTTGCACGATTAGTAGTGTCATGATTTATTGTTCTAATTGCGGGACACAATTAAAAGTTAGCGACAACTATTGTCACAACTGTGGTCAAAGTAAGTTCTTGTTTATACTTAAAATGTATTATTACGTTGAAAAATTATGCCTAAATAAGCGATACTGGCGATATTGCATCGTGCACGTGGTCTGCTAGCTGTCACTGTGGTTTGTTATATGAATGAATATATGTAAAAGAAGTAAAGTTTATATCTTATAATATTTTTTATAATTATTTTAATACATGTTTCTTAAGTTTATACTTAAAAAGTGTAAGCTTTATCTATTTTTAAGGGAATATATAGTAATGATTATTTGTATATAAAGATCTGATAAACTAGACGATCTTAGATCGACTTTTTTATAAAATATATATGTACCTCTTAAGTGCTTATGTTTTCTCTACAAAATGCATGTGTAAAAATATGTGAAACTTTTTTTTATAAAGTATCTATGTACCTATTGAGTGCTTATGTTTTTTTATGGAATGTATGTGTAAGAATATGTAAATATGTTTAAAAGTATTTATTTATTTACATAGAGAATATGCTTGTATTTAGGAAACATGTGTTATCGTTCTTACTTCTCTACAAACGTGTGTGTACATTGTGGGTGTTGTGATTGAACTTGTATGAAGTGCTTGTCTGTTTAATTCTTCTTAGATGTTTAAGAAGGTATAATTGTTATTAAAAGTTTATGATTAAAAGTTTATGTTTCTTGAATGGGGTAAGAGGGTTCGTAGTAGATATGTTTGGTGTATAAGTTTCCTTCTATAAAGGTGTACGCATTTTGATAGTGTTGTTATTGAATTTTTCTGTTTTTTTTTATAAAATATATATGTAACTCTTAAGTGCTTATGTTTCCTCTAGGAAATGTATGTGTAAGTATATATAAATATGTTTAAAAGTTTTCGATCCTTTATATAAAAAATAAAAAATAAAAAAATATGTTTGTATGTTTACATGTTGTAATTGTTTGTTCTTTTCTATAAAAGTGTGTGTGCATTGTGGGTGTTGTTATTAAATGTGTATGAAGTGTTTGTGAATTTTATTCTTCTTAGAAGTTCTGAAATTATGTACGAGTCATATTTTATTTGGTAAATAAGGATATAATTTTTCAACGTAATAATACATTTTAAGTATAAACAAGAACTTACTTTGACCACAGTTGTGACAATAGTTGTCGCTAACTTTTAATTGTGTCCCGCAATTAGAACAATAAATCATGACACTACTAATCGTTCAAGTGATGCAAGTCTGATAGGTTTTCAAAATGGCGGAACAACACAGGAATCCCATCCATGATTAAGTGGTGCTGCTGCTGACCAGTACTATCGGCTACTTGATGTGAGCGATTTATTTGATGTGAGTGATTTGAATTTGCTGTGAACTTTTTTATTTTGATGTGAGTGATTTGAATTTGCTGTGAGCTTTTTTATTTTGATGTGAGTGATTTGAATTTGCTGTGAGCTTTTTTATTTTGATGTGAGTGATTTGAATTTGCTGTGAGCTTTTTTATTTTGATGTGAGTGATTTGAATTTGCTGTGAGCTTTTTTATTTTGATGTGAGTGATTTGAATTTGCTGTGGGCTTTTTTATTTTGATGTGAGCGATTTGAATTTGCTGTGAGCGATTTAAATTTGTTGTGAACTTTTTTATTTTGCTGTGAACTCTTTTATTTTGATGTGACAGTTGTGGGCCACCGTAGTTTCGAGCGCTTACAAGGGTCTGTAACGCAGGCTAGCGTTTCTCAAGCGTATAAAAAAACAAACCTGCAAGTAGATCAATTATAGTACATATAGTAAGAACATTGTAGTCCATGCTGTAAACAAAGTTTACAATATACAGCTATTTCAAAAAACGTTGAAGGCTGCATACTGCATTCCAAGACCAAAGGGCATTGTGGGTCTCATTGATTCGTGATTAATAATACATTAACAGCGATATTTACTCCCCATAACTAGCTTGTATATTGTTGTTAATGGAATGCACTAAGAATAAAATAACTGATTATTATATATTTTACTTTAAACAATATTACATGACCCAAAATGCATTTCAGTCTTGGAATGCACTATTCAGTATGCAGTATGCAGTATGCAGTATTCAGTATTCTACGTTTTTTGAAATAGCTTTATATTAAAATACGGTCCCATAAGATGGAAAAAAAGCGCGAGCGTAGAGAACCAAGCAAGCTTCTAGGAAACATGAACGTAGTAAAAATAAAATAGACATGTTTGTGATTTGTTTTGTAGCTCTAAATCAAGATAATTAAGGTACTGTCAATAAAAGATTAATGTCCACTAAATACAACGGTCCAGGCGGCAGAACGCTCAAGTTCATTTTAAATGACTCGACATACCAGTGGATCGATGGTAGCTTCGTGATGTTCAGCATCAGAACCCATTATCTGGCCCAAATGGCTGAAATCTCTTTGCAGCTCCTAAAAAAAGTTCAAACCTCGAGGATGCATCGATCTACATGAACTAAAACGCCAACTGGATCTGTAGTCTTTTAACTTTGTGACTAAATGCAGTACTTGCCGACTGATAAATCCTTTTGTTTGTGCACTGAAATAGACCAAAGCCAAAACTTAGCAGCCGCGCCTTTTTGCGCACGGAAATGAGGCTTATTATGCAAACACAGGGAAAACATTCCGTCGCTAAGGACAAAACTACAACTTCATTGACAGCATTTTATAGTCGTTTTTCCACCTTTTTCTTTTGTAAAATACTAGAATTTTCAACTAAATTACCGCTTTCTACGTTATATTTTACAATAGTCAGCCTTTTTTCAACTTTTAGTAGCATTTTATTACGTTTTTGACCTTTACATTGCTCGACTTCACACCCTTTGGCGATAAAATTATGGAGGAGAAAAGCGATTCAAAGTCAGGTAAATTGATCTTTTTAACTAATTGAAAAGAAGTTAGTCTTTTTTAGCCATACATACGACTTCATATAAATTCCTTAATTCATTTTCTATCATTTTGTTGCATATTTTTGTTCAAATCGACCTCGCTACGGCATCGAGATATGTTGACATTTTTGCCGTCAATCTGGTAACGAATCGCTTGCTAGCACTATAAACCTTTAATTTAACCTTTTTATTTTTAACATTCTTTGACAACGTGCTTTTTAATATTGTTTTACAGATGAAAGAAACAAATAAAACATTCCATGCACCTTTTTCGACAGGGCTTCATTGCTCAAACTATGGTTATAAGAATCGCAGTTACTCGCTTTTCGGTCGAAGAACAATTTTTCACTTTAATATATTGAGGTCAATGCCAATTCCATGGACATCCTTCTGAATATAAAGACCTTTTTTTTCACTGCCGTTTCTCTATACATTTCACAATGAACAAAATCAGCAAAATAGTTATCCATTTTTTTATAAAACTATCTATCTTTTTTGCTCTATAAGGTGGTTGTGATTAAGCTAATGGCAGCAAAAAATCTATATATTACTACAAATCTCGATGCCGTAACGAGGTCGATTTGAACAAAAATATCCAACAAAATGATTGATAATTAACTAAAAATTCGATCTGAAGTCGTATGTATGGCTTAAAATGGGCTAAATGTTTTTCAATTAGTTAAAAAGATGAATTTACCTGACTTTGAATCGCTTTTCTCCTCCATAATTTCATCGCCAAAGGGTGTGAAGTCGAGCAATGTCAAGGTCAAAAAAGTAATAAAATGCTACTAAAAATTGAAAAAAGGCTAACTATTGTAAAATATAACGTAGAAAGCGGTAATTTAGTTGAAAATTCTAGTATTTTACAAAGGAAAAAGGTGGAAAAACGACTATAAAATGCTGTCAATGAAGTTGTAGTTTTGTCCTTAGCGACGGAATGTTTTTCCTCTGTTTGCATAATAAGCCTCATTTTCGTGCGCTATAAAGGCGCGGCTACTAAGTTTTGGCTTTGGTCTTAAAAGTTCAAGTCATAACTTTGTCCTTCGAACGGTTGCGTGCTATCCTGAAGTTTTGGTGAGATTATAAAGCCACTTTTACCCTGCGAGCAGAGGTTCCTTTCTCTTACCTAGAACGACGAGAAAAGAAAAGTTACTTTTCTAGTCGTTCTAGGTAAGAGAAATTAAGGAACCTCTGCTCTCTCTGCTCGCAGGGTAAGCCACTTCGAATCTTGCAGAGGAATCTTGAGATAGTCTGGGAGCAACTGTAGTGCCGTGGGATTTTCGTGAAGATTAAACGCGACCTGTGTAGAAGTGTTGAGTAGGACCTAAGGAACATTTTAAATGTTGTCGGTAATTCTGTAAGTCGTGTAGGGGGGGCCTACGGGGCGTTTGAAAACTACCCACTCTAATCTTGCATGAAAACGAGGCTGGATCATAAAAACTCAATGAAAGCTGATCTTAATTTAGTATTTTTCATTATAATATTGAAATTCTTGATAGTCTGAGATGTTGTACTGAATATCATCGTTTGTAGGGATAATTATAGGGTCACGTGACCGGAAGTTAAGGCGCAATTTTTTTGTTATCCTAAAAATGACTTAAAAATTGGACTAAACTGACTAAACATGAAACTACAAATGAAAAATCGGTTCTACTAATATTTTAATCATCACTGTCATCAGTGGAGGGGGGGGGGGGGGGTGTTAAATGCTAATTTTTTTAAATTAGCATTTTCTGGTATCTCTTAAGCCTCGGTCAAACGGCAATGATAGTTGGTGATAGTTGATGATAGTTCCAACAATCCTGTGCGTTTGATCACCAACTATCATGCACTATCATAGACTATCAGAGTTTGAACATGTTCAAATTTCACATGATAGTCGATAATAGTTTTTGCCGTTTGACCGCACGTACAGGATAGTTGATGATAGTTGAGACGCCTTCAACTATCATCAACTGTCATAGCCGTTTCACCTCCGCTTTAAGGTGTCGAAAAAGGAGAGGAGAGCGCATCGATATTTGCTTCTGATACAAACATTAATATTATTAATTAATGTGGTATCTCTTAGGGAATAAAATTCATTCAGCCACGCCCTTTTTACAAGACTTCAGGTATGATTAGGGGTATTTTTGAAAATTTACGACGAGCATCCCCGGTACTTTTTCCCCGGTACTTTAAGTTTTTCCTCTACTTTTTCCCCCCTGTTGGGTGCAGTGTTGTTCCAAGGTTCCAAAAAGCGTTTATGACATCTTCAACTGCATTTGTAATTGCTTTCCAGCAAGCAACGTTTCTCTTTTCCAAAAAAAACCTCCCAGTTATATCAGCGGCGTGGAAGACGGGTAGTGCTGCCAATTTACCACTGCCCAGAGCACAATCTATCGGATCAAGCTCAATCACACCTTGATTATTACCAGTGCCAGTGACAAAGGATATGTCTTCTGACGCAGCTCTGGGTATCGTCTTCAAGATAGAACGAGGACGTCCATGTCTGGGCAGGGAATTGTTAAACAACTGTGTACCTCCGTTCGCAGTTTCGTCTAGAGCATTGAGCAAGATCTTTGTATCCAGCTTTTCTTGATTACTTTGAAGATGGTCTACACCTTTATGTTTTGCAAGACTTGTACATCGTCAGGCCACATCAGCCCGTAGTTACGTCATCTCAGCTTGATCGAGGAACGGTGAGCGAGGAACTGCCAGGTACTTTGCGGTTAGTTCGTTCTTAGTCGTACCCATGATGAGAAAGGAGTCTTTGCATGGCAACCTTAATAATAAATTGATTTTAAATATTGCGGAATATAGCATGAAACTGATCAATTGCACATTACAATATATGGGATCTTGACAAGCCTGTCTTTTAACTTGGGTACTTATTTTAAGGGACGATGGTAAATCATATCAGTCGAAAATCAAGCAGACCTTATCGATTCATACTTCCTTGTAATTATACTGTTAAAGTGCTCAGCCAGTTGCGAACAGTATTTTATATCGTTTGGCTTGTCATGGAATCGGAGCTCTCAGTGTATCAAAATGCATCTCCCAGACTTCTGGAGTTAAAAGTCAGGCTGGAGATCCCATATATTGCTAAATAATGTGTAATTGATCGTTTTCATGCTATATTCCGCAATATTTGAAAATCAATTTATTATAAATTTATTATGCTAGGTCGCCATGCAAAAGATCCTGTCTCACCATTGCTAAGACTAAGAACGAGCTAAGAGAGTGCCTGGCAGAGAAGTTCCTCGATCGTGCTGAGATATATGATGTAACTATGGCCTGGGGATGTACAAGTCTTGCAACATATCAAGGTGTAGACCATCTTCAAAGTAATCAACAAAAGGTGGATACAAAGTTCTTGCTCCATGCTCTAGGCGCAACTACCAACGGTGCTTCTGAGTTGTTTATCCATTCCCATGCAAACACGGGCGTCCCCGTCCCCTGTTGTATCTAAGGGTTTCCAAGACATATCCTTTGGCACTGACACTGGTAAAAATCATGGTGTGATTGAGCTTGGTCCCATTTCTTGTGCTCTTGGCAAAGACCTCACTATAGGCTGGAAATGTTTCGCAAGAATCAGGTTCAGTAAAACAGGCTACCACCAACGGAGTGCGCACTTTATGAGGCGCTCACTACAAGATGCTACAATCATGTGTAAAATACCTTGGGACATTATCTGGTTTTAACATGAAAAATATTTCAACATCATTTTTGCCGTTTTCCCCTCTCCTCCGTATCAATGTTGAATGGTGGGAATGTGAAACGGTTGTCATTTGTAAGACCAATCAACATTGCTTAGGGGGAAGGGGGTTTGCAAATCAAATTGATAGATTTTGTATATTTTTTAAAACGAAAACGCTCATAAAAAAGTGACCCAGCAATTTTGCACATGATTGTAGTGCTACAAGATGCTTGAATAACGACTGTGTTGGCAGTCCCAGTTTGCCACAACCAGATGATTGATGTAAGAAAGATGAATGGATCCCTGTAATGACAAAAGAACTGCCCGCACCGAAAGCAGTAATCTATTTGGTGTGGGTGTAAATAAAAACAAATGCTCATTCAGTGTCGAAAACCGGGCTTGAACTGCACCAACCTCTGTTCTTCTTGTGACAGTGATAATTCGTGTGGAAAGACAGCTACTATCAACAAGAGTGAGTGCGACGAAAATGATGACAGTGATGATTAAAATGTTAATAGAATCAAACTTTCATTTGTAGTTTCAAGTTTAGTCAGTTTAGTCCAATTTTTAAGTTATTTTTTAGAATAACAAGAAAATTGAGCCTTAACTTCCGGTCACGTGACCCCTTTAATTATCCTACAAACGTTGATATTCAGTACAACATTTCTGACTATCAAAAAACGTAATATTATATTGAAAAATACCAACTTAAGACCAGCTTTCATTTAGTTTTTATGATTCAGCCTCGTTTTCATGCAAGATTAGAGTGGGTAGTTTTCAAACGCCCCGTAGACCCCCCTGCACGACTTACAGAGTTGCCGACAACATTTAAAATGTTCCTTAGGTCCTACTCAACACTTCTACACAAGTCGCGTTTAATCTTCACGAAAATCCCACGGCACTTCTTTCGGCGACATCTGCTCCCGGACTAAGAGGTAAAATTATGATCTTGCACATATTTTACTGTTTATTGCCGCCAACTTTGTCTGCAGGCTCATGATGAAACGACGTGTTTTACGTCATTTTTTATCATTATGATCATGATGTAATCGACGTCTATATATAGCACTGCAATCTCGAACCCACAAACACGTTTTCTCTTTCAAAAATCTTAAAAAGTGCTTCAAACAAGTTATTGGAGTCCAATTCTTCAAGCATGATGCTTTTAAGAGGTAAGATGACTTCGATTTGTAAGAAATATCGCCCATACCTTGGAAATCTTGAAAATTATCTGATCGCTCAAACTTTCTCAGTTTGTAGGCTTACATAACCTATAACTAATGGTGTATTTTTTAGCTCGTTTGGATTTTTATTTTTGAAGAAATAAATTTATTTCTGTTCGGGCCATTTGAGGCGATTTTCCTAGGTCGTCGACGTACTACAAAACGAGCGGATTTACAAACTAAGAGATCATTTAAATTACGACAACCAAAACAACATTTCTATTAGGGAGACGTGTGTGAAATAGCTCCGTCAAGGTTTTGGCCTGAAGATTTACTGCGACTTTCACAAACATGCTTCCCTGCTAGCAGAGTCTTCCACAGTTCGATTCTGACGAGAAGAAGATACCTCCTTAGAATTAGTTAAAAAGATGAATTTACTTGACTTTGAATCGCTTTTCTCCTCCATAATTTCATCGCAGAAGGGCGTGAAGTCGAGCAGTGTAAAGGTCAAAAACAAAATAAAATGCTACTAAAAATTGAAAAAAGGCTAACTATTGTAAAATATAACGTAGAAAGCGGTAACTTAGTTGAAAATTCTAATATCTTACAAAAGAAAAAGGTGGAAAAACGACTATAAAATGCTGTCAATGAAGTTGTAGTTTTGTCCTTAGCGACGGAATGTTTTTCCTCTGTTTGCATAATAAGCCTCATTATATATTCCCGTGCGAAAAAAAGGCTCGAATACTAAGTTTTGGCTTTGGTCTATAATAATAACTTTATTTCACAATAATTACAATTATAATACAATAATGATTATAATAATAACAATATCCTATTAAGTATTTAAATAAAAAAACGATAATAAAAATGATTCTAAAATTACAATGTCCTATTAAAATGTCTTATATAAAAAGAAAAAGAAAAAGATTTAATTTAATTTAATTTAATTTTTGAACGAAATCGGCAGATATAATTGAACTCAGTGTAAGACTGTTAACAGTTCGGATATATAACTTAGCTTATCTTTGATTTTGTTGTAAAGAAGAGTCTAACATACACAAAGAAGTAGTTCTCAAAGGAATGAAATACATCAAAGCTGGAGTTTGGCGAGATCAGACCACAAAACGCACATGTTACTTCAAAAACTGGTCAAACTGGTTTTAGCTTGTTTCGGAAGTGCTTCAACCAATCAGAGTTGATCATTCCCACAATCTACCAATAGGTAACCAATAGGATTGAACTTTCATACTGAATACTCTGAAAAAAGTTTTCTTGACTCAAATTACTATGTAATTAGGAGATTGGTAATCATGCCCGAAAAATTCCGTCCACGTGACCAATTTTTTTTTTGTACCATGTGATCGCTTCTGGCCAATCATTTTGCTCAAAATTGGTCATGTGGTACAAAAAGACACACCCCCAAGGCCAAATTTTCAACGTACATTTAACCACTCTAGTGATTTTCATAGTAATTTTGTATGTAATCTCTTATCGTCAAATAAAATATGCATATTCAAATAAGTGTGAATTGTTTGTCTCCTTTAGATCGTTTTTATTAAAGTCTGTTTGATATTTAGAAAAATATAAAATGAAAGGTTTTTTTTGCAGATGTAATATTATTGTTGTAACAGAAACTGACTTTGTTTTTCTCGAAAAAGAAAATTAGTTAGCTCAAAAGAAATTCATCACACTGCCTTGGTTATGTTTTTGCCTTGCTTTGCTGCTATTAAATTGTGAAAAATAAAATTATTCTCAACCCTAGATCTTCAAAAAATCCTTTGTATAAAGTTCTTGGCCTCCTGACCAGTTGGTGCTGTTTTAAAAACTTTATCGAAACCATTTCTTTCGCAGGCTTGTTGGAAAGCTTGTTGGAAAGCTTTACGCAATAAATACAACTTTCCCGTTCCCACTTTCCCAGTAAAAAAAAAAACAATTTTCTTTTGATTCCAACAGCTCTAAAACAGCGTAGTTGTTGTTGCGACAGCATCACAAAACGTTGTGGTGAAAACCCCGCAAAATACAATTTTTTCTTATCCTACCCTGCTTCGAATATATAAAATCTATCATATTTCCGACTGAGTAGGGGTGAGAAAGTGATATTTCGATCTTACAAGGTCAACGGTAAACTTAATACAATTCCTATTGATTTATCAGGCGCGCGATCGCGATTGGCTATATCCAGGCAAGGGCAACTTCTCTTCCTTCTTTTTGGGGTTTACGGAGCGAATCTAGCTTAGCTACCAAGCCTTTAGAGGGAAACAAACTTAGCTACCGAGCCTTTGTTATAGATCAACGTTCGTTTGATAACCAGCGGGTTGTTATCGTTGGGGATTTCAAATGTTTTATCTATTTATCGGGGTTTTGGACTTCAGAAAGCGTAATAACAACACATAAGGTAATAAAGCAGACATTACAAACTTTTATTGTGGTTTATTAATAAGTAATTTGCAGTTGTTAGTAAATTTACAACGATCTGTGTTAGCCCTCGTGTATAAATGCCATGTATCCTATAGCTCATGATGCACCTAATGCCCGTCATGATATTTTGCAAATCTGTTGTACATGAGGTGTATAATAAGTGTACTTAATATTTCTTCATGCTGACCTCTCCTTCTTGACATATGAACATTTGAAATCTGAAAATGCAAATGAGGTGTCTGTGAATGGAAAAATGTTTAAAACATGTTTTAATATGCTTTCTTCAGGAGCAAGGGGATTCTTGCGGATTCAAACTCTGCAGAGAAGGTCTCGGCAGCCATGCATGCCAGCAGCTTTTACTCAGTCTGGTAAATATATTTAAGCATTTCATTGTTATAAATTTTATGCAATATCTTGTTTGGAAAATTGAATTGGAAAAAAATGTTTAAAATTACTTTTAATATAATATATGCTTTTTTCAGGAATAAGGGGCACATTCTGGCAGAATTCAACTCTGAAGCCAGCAGCTGTAATTACTGGTAAATATATAATATGCTTTCTCCAACGGCCATTATTTCAAAATAACGTATGATAACGTATGAGAATGCTGCCTAAGAATTGTTTTATTTCATTTAAATCTGTACTTTCCCATTTAAATCTGTACTTATGCAAATTATGTTGATGTTTGCTAAACACACAGATCAACCAATCAGAATATATGATTTCTGAAGTGAACTTCTCTGATTGGTTGATCTGTGTGTTTAGCACACATCAACAAAATTTGCATAAGTACAGATTTAAATGGGAAAGTACAGAACCTGTTATAAGTATAAAATCTTAAAAATTAAAAATAAATCTTAAAACATTTACTCTAAAATGGTAACAAAAATTATGTTCTTTGATCAGTATCACATGATTAGTGTCCCTTGATAATTCACATGTATCATCAGCGAGCAAGTGTTTTCCAATATTAAAAAAACACCATCTTTCCGATGCATCCATTGATAACAAAATAGTCAGTTTCACAATTCAAAATTGGCATCACATATCAGTCTGAACATGAAGTTGTCTTGGTTTGCAACAAATTAAACCATCATAAAAGACCCAACTGCAACTTAGGAGATTAGAAATGATCAGATATTATAAAAATAAAAAAATCTAAAAATATTTTTTTCTACTTTCATTCCGCCGTTGTTATTGAAGGGATATTAAGAACATTAGAACAGGAATGGAATGCATGGAATGGACTGGAACTGAATATACACCAGAGAAAAAATGACAAACAAAAAAGGGAAGGCAAGGGAAGAGAAAAAAAGAGAAAAGAAGAAATGGAATTTATGTCAATTTTAGACCTTACAATTAAGCCCTCTATACTACGTAGTTACTCAGTTCTTCTAATTTTTTTCTTAAAATGTCATGTCTTTCTAGTAATCCTGCATTCTTCTCCCAACCTGGCCTATTGCATTTGTTTTTCTATTTCTATAATTTCATTTTCGGTTTGTTGATACTCTGATCTTCTTTCTTTCGCCAATGCTTTGGAAAATTTTATTGAAAATTTACGAATTTGGTATTTGATAAATTCCTATCGTAGTTGATAATTTGTGATATCTTCTTCGTTCATGTTTTGTTTAATTGTTTTTAAAAGATTTTTCAATCCATTGATATATTCTTGATTTTCTAAGAGAGAGTTGTTGAATTTCCAGAAGGAAGGACCTTTTTGTCATTCTTCGAATTTGTTTAAATGTAATAGAATGGCAGAATGATCTGTAGAAGGAGCCGGGATAATCTCACACATTTCGATAAACGGTTGTAATTCATCCGATATAAAGAAATAGTCTAACCTTCGAAAAATAAATTCATCTGTTTTCCTTTTTTTTCCTTGTCCTGTCCCCCTCCATGTATATCATATGTTATTAGGATTTCTTACTCTCCAGATGTCGTATAAATCAAATTCTTGCATGATTGTTTCAATCGTTTCTATAGAATTTTGTTTTAATTTTGGATTACCCCCTGAAGCTTCTAAATTAATATCAAATATAAAATTAAAATCTCCTCCCCATATAATAGTTGTATCGAAAGGAATGTTAAAGGTTGTGTTAATTATAGCTACTATTTCTTTCATAACCAAAACTTGTTTATCTTCAAAGTTCGGTAGGTATGAATTTATTAACAGAAAGTTATTGCCTTGTATTTCGACTAGAATAATAACGAACCTTCCATTGTTATCTGTTTTTGTCTGTTTTGTTTTGTAGTCTAATTTAGTTCCAAAAAAGAACAGCAGTACCTCTACTTTTAGAAGTCCTGTGAGACATTATTAATTCTCTTCTTACTCTATTTGACCATGCATTCTCGATTTCTAACGTACTGTGTGTCTCTTACAAAAATGAAACTCCTTAATTTTCACTTCCATGTTTTACCAGCCAATTGAAAATTTTTCTGTTTTTTCTATATTCCCGCAGTCCCCGAACGTTCAGTGAAATAACTGGAAAATTGAATTTAGACATGACTTTTTTAAGTAATAAAGCCAAACATAAACACGCACAAGAGATAATTAAGGACATACACAAACAACTGAAATGAAAAAAACAAAGAAAGTAAAATAAACAAAAAGTATTGAACATTTATGTAAATTATGGATACTTAGAACAAAATGCTTATACTTGCATAAATTAAACTTATAGAACAAAATATAAAATTGAGATAGGAAAAATATGTTTCTTTTGAGGCGAATTGTGGGCCACAGAATCGAAATAGTGGTGGCAATGAATGAATGACGCCAGAGTTTAAATATTAATATACTCTAAATATTTTTATGAGCATGTTCGTAGAGTGTATCGTTATGATAATATACTAAATGTCTGAAAGCCTAGAGTTTGTAGATTTCATCAAATTTATTAACTTGAATAGGCGTAGATTCACTTGTCTTCTTAACAAAAATCTTTCCATCGATTGTCCAGGAACTGTAGATTTTTTTCTTTTTGACTGCATCTCTTACCACTTTGAAGAGTTTACCTCTTCTCGCGTCAAATTTTCATTGAAGTAGATAGCTGTAGAGTATCCAAAAACTTCGGACCAATCTTTATGTCTTAGATGTTTCCTGGCTTGGTAAAGCTTCTGTTTCGCTGTATACCTGTAGAATCTAACTAGAATTGGTTCAGTTATACCTTTTCTGGTTTTCTTACGATGAACTATGTCTAGATCCCTTCTATCAATTTTGACATCAAGCTAATCTTCGCAATTTCAAGTACGATCTCAGTATCTGTTAAATGAGCGTGTTTCGATACGCCGCTTATCTCAAGGTTATATTTCCTCGTATATTGCTGTAAGTCATCTAATTTTATTTCGTCTTCTTTCCTCTTTGACTCGGATTCTTTAAGCAGACTCTCCGTTTGTAGTAGCTTTTCTTCCAAGCTTGCAGCCTTCTTATCAAGCTCCTCACGTTGACTTATCTCGAATTCTAGAGAAATTTTTAGTTCATTGTACATTTTACGTTGCTCGACGTTATCTGCTAGAAGCTTCGCTGTATTTGCTTGTATTTCAAGTAAAACTTTCCACATCTCTTCATTAGTCGGGGTTGTTGAAGGATCTGCCATAGTTGCATTATTCATCTTTTTCCTGGTTGATTGTCTGGTTTTCATATCATATTATACACTCAAAGTTACAAGGTTAAAGACAAGAGGCCCATATATACTTAAAATGAAGAGAAAAAACTCTGGCGAAAGTACAATTAGTCGGAGCTCAAAATTCCATGTCTTGACTCCATGAGCTTCTCGCCCCAGTCCTGTGTAAAATCTTATTTTATTTGAAATATTTGTCAAACAAATGGTACAGATCATATTTTTCAATGGCTTGGTCTACTACAAGTCATACCCTCTATTTATCCCTCGATTTAGAATAAAATGAAAAAGCTGAGGCATGTTGGCATTTTCAATAGCATTATAGATGGAGAGATTTACAGACCGTGGTTACTTTCTGCCTTTCAGTGCAGATTATTTAATATTCTATAAAACCAATATTGGATCTTGTATGCAAAAGACGTGTCTATGGAAAAGTATTATAATGGCTTTGGTAACCGATGATAAAAGATACAACTTAACGGAATGGTCTGTTTAGTTTATGAAGATTTGCAGACAGGTTGAATTGACTCCAAGTCTGATTATTAATTAGGTTACTCCGATGAAGGGCTAAAGCTTGAAACGTCAGTAAAGTTAAGTCAATATTTTTTACAGCGTTACAAATTTCATTATATTACCTAATGGTTGAAAAAGACCTAATTACGGCTAAAAATGTGAAAATAAAACTAATTTTGACAAATTTAGAGTTTTAGTTCTCTACTTTCTTTAGACAGCGTCACGCAATACCAAAATTTGCGATTTTAGCGCTAATTCTGTCATGTTGGGTGCTTTAAAGCTGAGAAGATTTGTTTTTATATCCTCAAAGAACAATTCTTAGGCAGCATTCTCATATATTTTCAGTAATTTTGGTAATTTTTGTTATTATAATTACTTAATATTTTTGTAATGTGAGTTTTTTATCATGATGTAATTATAAATTTAGATAATAAGCTATAAAATTGAAATGTTTTTATAACTTCATTTGCACAGGGAATCTTATTACATATACAGTCAAGGATGGGGTTGCTATTGTTAAATTGGATACTCCTGGATCTAAGGTAATCAAGCGTTTTGTAATACCGTATCTAGATAAAATATGAGCGGTAGACCTTTATGGGCATTTTTAAGCCCATAAAGGTTGGACACAAATATTTTATATGACTTATCAAATCCCAACATTCATTTAAAACTCATTTACTAATTACTCGGGCTACCTGTGGTAGCTCGAGTCTAAAAATGCAAACGGTTCTTCGTCGTCGTCGTCGTCGTCTTTGCAGTGGTCCTCAAATTGGAGGGTCAGGTCCCAGGCGTTCCTAGTAGTGCATGACAGCGCATGGGCAACGATTGCTGACCGAAGGTTAATACGAATGAATAAATATCGATTGAAATGAAAACTTGTTTTTATTTGTGATATGATTGACGAGACTGACGATGATTGGCTTTGCATTATTTTGGATAACATGTGAAGACGAGTCATTGTGAAAATGACGAGTAAATTGTTAGGTCGAACATCGACTTGTTTAACTCTGATTCCTCAGAAAGCAGTATATATTTTGGACTGATGATCAGCGACACATTCCCTATTGTTAGTTGCTGTATAACATGGTTGACACCCGAAATATAGCTTGCATTTGCTATTTTTATATATATAAAGACGAGGATATCTTTGCCGGAATAATCCGCCGTTAGCGAAGTCCTTTCTAGCACAAAACAGAAGATGTGCCAGCAGAATTGCATTCGCTACGGCATATTATCAAGCACTTACAAACAGAAATCTTGAGTTTATTTTGATAAATGAGCTATTTTTGTTCTTCATAATGTCAGAGAACGTGACTTCCTTTAGCTTCACGAAGCCTACAAAGCGAACATGGCATGAAAACATTCAAAACAGCCTGTCTGAAAACCACTCTCAAAGGCCCAAATCGCCTCAAAAATTACACAAATTGCTTTAGTAACTATCTATCTTTCTTGTTCTGACGTTGAATTTTCAAGAACAACTTCAAATTTTCGAAGCTTTCGAGTTTTTGAACTCTAGATCGCATTCTCAATTCTGAAACTTCGTAGCGGCGCTTTAGGGGGAGGGGACGGGGTGAAATGTCAACACTTTCTAACACAGGCATCCCGGTACATAGAAATATATGTCGAGCAGATTCATACAGCCCAAAAAAAAAAAACACAAATGCCCCAAGAACTGCCAATCTTTATTTTCGTGATGTTTATTTCTCAAAAGGTTCTTGATAATAATGTTTCTGAGACTTAGTTTTCATTTTCTCAATAACAACATGATGAAATTTGGGATAAGGACATTTCTCATTAAAATTACCTAAAATTAAATGATTATTTGTTTATTTTTGTGCACATTTCAAACATTTTGTTAATATTAATCAACCAATTTAGTCCTTCTTCACATTTTCCTATTAGTGCCTCAGGATAGCTTTGTGTAATTATGTGAATTTATGAAACATTTTTAATGCTGTTTTAAAATACCAACCAATGCATCAAAACACGAAGCGGGTTAAAATGCCTAAAATAAAACACAACTCTGGCTCTGTCATCTCCTTGGATATAATAACGTTTTCCTATTTGTATCTCAGGATAGGTTTCTATACGTATAATATGCCTGCGTTAGAGCGTTATCAGTTTGCTCGTGACTAACTGAATTTGCATCAGTTAGTTTCTATGTATACAGTGGTACCTCTATTAAGCAGGGACCCTCGGGACTTTCCAAAGTGGCCTCTTAATAGAGGTTGGCTGATGAATACAGGTATAGAATAGGTATATGAATAGATTTGGGACTTTTTATTGTGACCGCCTAATAGAGGGTGACCGCTTAAAAGAGGTACCACTATACATGTATTGTGCATGATCTATGTATGATACATTATGAATTTCAATCTCTCAGAATCCCTTCTGTTCAGTAGCCCGAGTAATCGCTCACAGAGCGTCTAGTTAGTTATTAAAGAAAAGTTCAAGATTAATGCACATTTCTAGTAATGACGTGATCATTACATTATGATCATGCGCTCTGTGTCATCTTGACATCCCACATTTGAAAGAGGTCTTGTAAGGTACAGTAGGAGGCTGCTAGGAAAGTGAGAAGGTTTGAAAAACTGGCAAATGTCGATGATGTGATGAGACCTTTGCTGGTGTTTGTGCCATCAGCACTATTAACTTTGATACAGATTGGATGTTAATGAAAGTTAATGAAACTGATGCATAAAACATCAATCCTTTATTCATCACCATCACTTACACCTTTGATCCATCTATTTGAATACTGAACTTTCCTTTGTTACAGGTTAATGTATTATCAGAGATAACGAAAGAATTTGTCAAGGTATTTTTCCATTTTAAAGCTCAGTATTTCAACAAATCTATTATGCTATATTTTATGGTGTTCATAATTTTCATAAAGCTGCCTAGATAGACCAAAAGGTGTAGATTGTAATTCTGATACTTGATGAGGAAGGTCTTATGGTATGGACACCTTTATATAATAATTAACATCTTAAACCAGAATCCCAAACTGTGCACTCCGAGTGTGGATTTAAGTGAATAATACTATCCATAAATCTCCAGTGCCATGATGACCCAACCATGACTCCCCATAATCAACAAATCAAACCCCAACCTTCATCATGCTATGACATTTATAGTTTATGCAAAATATTACATGTTTCTAGCTTTTGTTCATGACCAGGCACTTGCTTTTGATAACTTTCAGTCTTTACTCAAAGAAAAACTAGCTGTAGTTAAGGCCTCAACATCTTGAGTCAATTGTGACCAGCAGAAATAACTTGAACAATTCGAAGAACTGAATTGTGAACAATTAAAAGTACTAAATTGTTTTGTACAATACGAATACCTAAGTGAAAGGAACTTTATTCCCTTTGAAATTCTATTCTCCTCTCCCTCTCCCTTTTCTCCTTTTCGTTACTTTTTGTTTTGTTTTATGTTCTATTTTACGTTGTGTAATTTCTAGCCTATTATTGTTTGTAAATTGTTGTAAATTTGAATTAGAAATTAAAAATTTATTATAGTTTAAATTCATTGTGGCAGGTTATGGATGAGCTAACACACAATCCAGAGGTACAAAGCACAGAATTACTGTTTGCTAAACCAGGATGCTGTATTGCTGGGGCTGATATAAAGTAAGCATAACAAAATTTTAAATGATTCACAATAACCACAATGCCTTCTATTTAGGGGCTAGCTATTGTAATTCAAATCAAACAAGTTCAAATGAAACGAATTTGAATCACAATTAATATCAAACCCCCAAAACAGAAGGCATTACGGCTATGCGAAATTAGAGAATTAAATTTTAACATGCTGTTTATAAGAAACATGATAATGTAATTTGATTGTTAATAGTGCCAATGTTGGAGAAACAGCAGGAGATATAGAAGGAATCTCAGCAAATGAACATAAATTTATGCAGGTTTCTGAAGTAAGTATATATTCAAGATATAATAAGGATCTTTTTCTGGTTTGACAGTGTTGATAATTTATTTGTCTTGGAAATCTCTATTGAAAGAATTGATCAATGGGATCATTGATGGAATTAATTGTCCTCTAAAATGCTAAAAAAGTAATAGTTTACTATTTTTTTAATAATTTATTATTGACGGTTTTTACAAATACCAATACTAATATTAATTAAATGATAATATGTGATGATTATTTTATAATTATTGTTATAAAATTATTATCATCATTATCATTATATTTACTTTTTGATATGCCTGGAGCAAAGTTACTGGGGAGTATTTTTAGTGCAGTTAAATGCTATTATTTAGAAATAAGTAAAAACAAATATTTACTAGGTTAATGTTCATTTAGTATATAGTTCTCTACATGCTCTATGTATGGTGTAAGTTTGGTTACATTTTGAGATTATCTATTTTTCAGGTTGCTGCCAAACAAGAAGATACGTATGAACTAGTCTTTCCCAAAAAACAATCGTCAATCAAGGAAGACAAAGAATATTCAGAGCAGTTATGCATATGTGTATCACAGTTTGGCCGAAACGTTCTTGATAAACAGACAACTCAGAATTCAAGAGAAAAGCTCATTCCCCTGATTACTAGCAGTAGTCAAAAGGCCTCTTGTGAGGAAAAAACCTCCACTAAAGTCGTAAGTGAGAATGATGATGATTCACAGGTGTGTGAAGATTCAGAGAACAATAAGAACTTAAAACCTATTAAAATTAGTCAAACGCCTGAAAACGTGAAAGACAATAAGGAAGAGCACCACTCAACTCAAAAAGATATTGGAAATGAAACTAGTTCCACGCCTAACAAAAAACTCCCACCCCAACAACATGATGAACCACATGAATTCGATGAGGAAGAACCTACAAACAAAGCACCAGGTGATCGAACAGCGTCGGAGCCTCTGGTAGGAAGCAGTCAACTGAAGGCAGTACTCCAAAAGTCATTGGAAAAGATCACAAAGGAAAAGGTGCGAAACAATATCTTTCGAGCAGATTGTATTGAGATGAATGGTATCATTTGTAAACGGTATAATCATTTTGCCATGGTGAAGTCTGTTGATGGTAATATCGTTACTGTGATAGAGTACTGTCTAAGAGAGGGCAATTGGCTTCTGTTATGTTTGATGACCCTAGGAACGACTCTAGCTCTTCATGACCCATTTATCCTTGCACAAGTAAAAGAAACAGAATATACCTTGGAAGAGCTTGAAGCTAGAAATGCAAAAAAACTCGTATTCCCTGAAGAATTGTCCAAATACATTGATAAAGACAAAGTTCTGAAAAACATGGAAAAAGCAAAGAATGGACCTGACTTCTTGTACAGTTTGCATGTGAATAACTGTGAGCATCTTGTGTGGTGGTGTTTGTTTGAAGAGGAGTATAGTTACCAGGCTAGTGAATCCCATGCATGGTGTCTGTTTTTACTGAAAGGTATTTCACCGGCCGTTCAGGTCCTAACTTTTATGAAATGGCCACATCTCGCCATATTCCATGTGTTATTCCTCGCAGTATATAACAGATACCAAGCACACCGTTTAAAGAAACATAGACGCAGCAATGATTCAAAATGTAAATAGTCAGTCAAGGACTGCATGAGGCTACTGTTTTATGTGAATATAAGTATGAAAACCGATATACTCACAAGACTTTACAAGTACACTTCACTCTATGCCTGGCTGGTATAAAGACAATTATCTTCATAGTTCTTTGCTGTTACCACAGTCGTCAACGACAATAAAATTTACAACTAGTCCACTACGTCAAGTCTCCTTATCCTCACGCTCCTCACTTCGAAGACAAAGAAACCATCTCACTTACCGACAGCTGCCCGGATTGCGGTTATCCCACAGACAACGCCAACGACAACGACGAATGCAACGAATCGACCACTACATAGGTCAGAAAACACATTCAATAAAAAAAAAAGACCGGAACGGATTATGAACTTTAGCATTTGCCAACGAACAAAAACATTGAACATTACATCACGAGTCAGGTCAGGGTCTACTGGTGACTCTGCTACTGGTAACATTGTAACCCAGTAGCACCTGCCGCATGGTCGGGTTGTCGGCGACTAAACCGGCTCCCCCACTAACATTATGTTAGTGAGGAGGGTGGCATGTCATCCAGCAGGACGAAAAATAAGACCTGTCAAAGGGCGGAAGAGCTCGCTTTGAGCCAACGGCCAGCATGCAAAACTCTACACTAGTAAGACCACAGCTAGAGTACGCTTCAAGTGTATGGTCACCAAATGTTGCCAAACATCGAGGACTTATAGAGAACATCCAACGTATAGCTACAACGTATACCAGCAAAAATCTCGATTTGAAAGTTCTTTCATTTGGCCCCCCACAGATATTATATCAGGGGCAAGTTCTTCCACGGCATCGTTTCATCAAATCATCATCTAGTTAAGTCTTTTTTTCGTACTGTAATAATGTCAAAATTAAACTTATTTATTGCTGGAAGCATTGATCAAGGTCACGAACGACTTTTGGTGTTGGAACAGACACGGGTGAAAAACGCACGGTGCATGCGTAAGCAAAATAAAAGACATTGTATTTTGGAATTTCTCTTGTATTATTTGACAAGGGAAAGAAAACAACTAATGTAATGTGTTAGGGAAATATAAGCACTAACTTTCCACGAACTTTCTTAACTTTTAAGATTTACTAAACGGCGCCGGTAAATCTCCAATGGTTTTATTGTAAACACGACCGTCTTCTGAGCGTGCGCAGTGCGTTTTTCACCCATGTCGTTGGAACATATATATTTATTTGGGATAAAATACAAAAAAAATGATACATATACAGTATGTTGCCCAGTTTCGTGACACTTTAGTTACTATATCTTCTCTACGGAGAAAAATAACTCTATGAAATTTTGTCATACAAAGGCAAATTTATCAGGTAAAATAATGATGTCGATTTATTATATATCCTATTCAAACTCGTTTTCTTATTGGCCGAGATCACGTCGCGTGGAGGGAAATAAATCGATATAACTCCCGCGCGGGTAATAAATCCACGTGAGAGGGGAATGAATCCACGTGATCAGGTCAAAGTCTATCGAAAGTTCGTGGTGTGGCGCGTTTTCATTTTAATTTTCACTACGCTTTGTAATTCATAACGAATTTTTTTCGTAAATAAAATTTTTTCAAAATGGAGTGAAAATGTTTCTTCGTTTGAATAGGGTATATAATAAAACACATGTTCTTCGAGTCTTTTAATTTGATAAAATAAAAGGAATATTTCGACGGCAACTTGGGTGCCCAGTTTCGTGACAGCTAGTCCAGTTTCGAGACACGTTGTAAAAATGCTTTTTTTAAAAAGTAATTCACAACAAAATTCGATAAAACAAATCAAAAACATATTTTCTTACCTTAAACTATATTTTGCGCTACAATTTGGATTGTTCTTTATTTAATTTTTTGAGAATTTTGGAATATGAAACTACTTGAAATGTTTCAAAGTCCCGCTACTTATCAACTTAATTTGCATAGAAACGATCTGAAAAGGCGAATTTATCTACCGTAGTGTTCCATAGCAAAAGCAAAACTTGATTCACCAAACGAACATAATTTATAACATGTGTGTTTTCAAACAATTTCCAGCCATGATTTCGTTTAAAGCCAATACTTGTCAGTGTATTCGAGCTTTTTTGTAATCACTGGTATTTGCGTGTCACGAAACTGGGCACTATTTCTTAAAACGAAGTAAATATTGTGCATCTAATATTTTTTCAAATATCAAAATTGCTGAACATTCGAGGGTCGTAGAATGAAGACACTTTCTATCTATCGTCAGTATCAATCTTGTCTTTGTTCTTTGAGAATATGCGATGTAAATCCCTCTTTTTCGAGCCAAGGTCAGTTTACTACGCAGTAAAAGTCATACATTTTAGCCAGGAAACCTCCACTACTCTTTTATTTGTTTGTGTCACGATACTGAACTGTCACGAAACTGGGCAACCTACTGTACTCATATCTCAGCATTAGAAAACTCAGGCATAACTTACTCCCTTAATGTTAGTTGTCTTAGCAACCTTCAGCCAAAAGTACTAAACAAATACAGGATATGAAAACGTGCATGATCTCTTCATTAGTTCCCGACAACTAATAGGATCATGCGTACTGTACTCTTCCTAAAGTACACGTGTTATATTTGTCTTCATAATGAGCATAACATTTATGATATTTCTACAAGCTCTAAGTTTACAGTTTTACAAAATTACATCTAGAAAATGTTATAAATATTATCATCCAACACAAACGAATCTTTATGATGAATAGTACGGCACTTCATAATAAGGAATTTCTATAACCTTTTTGTACTTAAAGTCAATACGCCTAGTTGATGCAAATGTAATCTTAATCTCATTTTGAGAAGTTTAGTCAGTAGCTTTTAAATGGGTTGTTCAGATATACTTTGATAGTAATGTACTGTATGTTAAGTATCAAATAAATAGTTAGCTTGATATCTGGTCTTGGAGTGTTGCTCTACCCTTTAGTTAGTCAACCCGGTTATACCACAAATAACCAGTTAACAATAGAGTGAAGACATTAAACCCGTAGTGAAACAAAATTAAATAGTCAAGGTGTAATAGTCAATTAGACACAAAAGAAAACAATGGAATTAGAGACTGCTAAGGTGTATTAGTCTAATATCTATTTCACGGGTTAAATGACTTCACTCTAGAGTAGTTTCACATAAGCCGGTTCTTGTATGCTAATGTGTTTCTTATATGCTATGAGGTACGTTACAACGTATGCACGTCAATTCGTTACATTTCTTGTCAGCGACCTCATTAGCATATAACAAACACAGTAGAATCTTTTCCCGTAACTAGAGTTTGGCATGCAAATGAGATGTTCAATTGGGTTGCCCGGGTTGGACTTCACCAGTAGAAAGCTGCGTTTTTATTGGCCCCAGTTAGACAGCACCGCTATTGTTTGGTTAGGTTTAGGGCAATTGTTTGGAAAGACTCTATTGTTTTTCAAACCAATCCTAAACGATGTTTCGAGTTGGTGAAGACTCGCCCGTTCATTTTTCTAGCATGCTAATTAGGTGTGTACGCACGAGTGGTTATAGAAGTCAAATACGACGTGCTACTGAGATATTAAAGGATGATTTATAAGACGATTTATCTTCATGATTTTGTAAAGTAAGCAAGACGAAAATTACACAGTTACAGTTCTCAAAGCTTTTTATTGTAGATGATAAATAATATAACTATAACTAGCAGCCATAAATGCCTGCCTTGACATTACTTTTTGTCCAAATATTTATCGTTTCGCTGGGAACCCAGCACTGAAATCGTTTGTTATATCAAAACGGAGCTCTGTACCAAATTTGGTGCTTTAGTCACTTCTGTCACGATTTTGTCAAATGTTTGACCTAAAAAAATGCTCGTTTCTCGCTTCCACAACATATACCCCTGGGAACGTAGTCTGTTGGAGCTTGTTCCGGAAGTCAAAATTCAGCTCTTTCCTGATTGGTCGACCTTATTAGGTCAACCGATGAAAATCAAGATAACCATTCAAAGAAAGTCGTTAAATAAGTTTGAATTTTGACTTCCGGAACAAGCTCCAACAGACTACGTTCCCAGGGGTATATGTTGTGGAAGCGAGAAACGAGCGACAGAAGAATAGCCCTGGGTTCCCGAGGATGCTTTTGGCACCGCTAGTTTACTAAATTTTAACTAAGTAACGATTTTTTTTCAGATTACTTGAGGTTATTTCTAATGTTTTCAAACTATACCAATGACATTTCTCAGCTAGGTGCCACATTTGAGAAATAAGGATTTGCTAATTTTTGACCGATAAATTAAATAATTTATCGCTGTTTAAAGACCTCAAAATTGTGAAATAGTGTTTTGAGAAACATTTTGAAGACTTATGAACTTTTGTAAAATCCTACGATTTTAAATGAATTTATTTTAAGAGGACCTCTATCAAAATAGTTTTTTTCCATTACTACAGAAGGCATAGTTAATCTACTCAACAAATTGAACCCATCCAAGGCAGCTGGTCCTGACCAAATACCCCTACACTTACTAAAACTATCAAGTTCTGTCATCTCTCCTGTTTTACGCATAATTTACCAACAATCAGGGGACTCTGGAAAGTTGCCTTCTGAATGGAAACATTCCCTTATCACTCCAGTCTTCAAGAAATAAAGGCTCCCGATCAAATCCTTCAAACTATCAGCCAGTGTCACTAACTTGTGTCCTATGCAAAACCCTGGAACATATCATACTTACAAACATCATGGTCCATTTTGATCATTTTTCACTACTTCCAGCGTTCCAACATGATATGGATTTCGTAAAGGTTTCTCGTGTGAAACGCAACTGGTTCAAACCGTACATGACCTAGCCCAAAACCATGACCAGAAACTTCAAACTGACCTGATACTTCTTGACTTCTCAAAAGCTTTTGACTCTGTACCTCATCAAAGACTTATATACAAGTTATCTACCTATGGAATTTCTGATACAACTCTCTCTTGGATAAAGGATTTTCTTTCTAAAGCCCCGTGCAAACGCACGCAACATTGTTGGCCAACATCACGCAACATTGTTGGGCCCAACATGTTGCGAGCGTTTGCACACCATGTTGCGTGTTGTTGCGTGTTGCTGCAACATGTTAGATGTTGTTGGATGTTGTTGGATGAAGTTTGAAACTGGTCAAACTTCAGAGCCAACAAGTCCCAACATTTCATTTGTTTCGCAGTCATCGAAGCGTAGCCCAACAATGTTGCGTTCGTTTGCACAGCACATCCAACAATGTTGCGCTGGTGGCCCATCGTTATAATAGGGAAATATCAGCAAAATCAAACTAATATGGAGTTTTTCCTTAATAAAATACAATAAAAAATTCAAAAGAATTTTAAGACAAAAAAAAATGAAAAAAAAATTCAAAAGAAAAATATGTATCGCTTAGAAAAAGCAAATATAAACAAATAAAATAAAAAACATTAAAAAACGACTTGAAATTCAACAGTGAGCAAGATAGTCACCCATTTTTCAACATGGCGCCCCAACAAGCAGTGGTTTGTAGGGAGTTGTGGGTATTTGTGTCCCAGAATCCTTTGTATTATCACCGGAGCGCCCAACATGTTGGGACTTGTTGCGAGCGTTTGCACACACCCTCCAACATCGCGAAAAAATCACACAACAATGTTGGCCCAACAATGTTGGATGTTGTTGCGTGCGTTTGCACGGGGCTTAACCGTACACAAGAAACTGTGGTTGATGGATACTCTTCTCAAACATGTAGTGTCGTGTCTGGAGTCCCTCAGGGATCAGTGTTGCGACCACTCCTATTCCTAGTCTATATAAACGATCTCCGAAATGATATAAAAGCTTCAATACGGCTCTTTGCTGACGATTGCATTGTGTACCTTGGTTTGACATCAACGGAATCACCCCAAACACTCCAAGCTGATTTAAATACTCTCGTCAAATGAGCTTCAACATCGATAAATTCAACTGCTTCACACTCATACCTTAGAGTAACCCTGTCATCTGATCTCCGATTTAATATTCGAAATAGCGCCCATTTTAACACATGTAAACTACTAAACATTAACCAAAATAATGAGAACTGCAAGGCAGACACTTTTGATGGGTTAAGGAGGGTCCCGTAATCTGTCAGCTTGGAAACGAAGCTGAGGCAGAATATCCGAAATATCGCCCAATTTAACACATGTAAAACAATCAAACATCAACATGTACAACAATAAAAATAAATATAAAAGGGTCATGTGATCTTTCAGTATGGAAACGAGGCTGATACAATATTCCAAATATGACCTGGTTTCATAAACCAAATGACTAAATAAATACATTTTAAAAAGGCTAGTCCAAAAGCAGCATTTTTGCATCGTATTTGGCCGTCCACACGTATACATGAAAATAAATCAAAAGCGCTAGCTTTAATACAATTCATTAGGCGAGGCATATATTATTTCTTTTTTGCTCTTATTTTTACTGTCCACATCTATATAGCCTGCGTCTTCTGTAACGCAGTATACACGTATACGGTAAACCTACGTTTTCATAATATCCAGTCTGGAAAGCGTATATTTGGAGTGAAACCGCAGTTTAAGTGTGGATGGATATGCGTGTGAACAAGGGCTAAGACTCGTAAAAAGCGTAAACTAGTCTTAGTATATCCCAACTAACAATTTACAATTAAACTAAACGACGCCAAAGTAGCAAGACACGTATCTCTCTTTAGAGCAGATTTAATATGACTGTAAAAAGGTCAGTGCCACGTGCATGCCTCGCCGTGACCTTGATGTTAATTTCTAGAATTGCCGTATGACTGTAAAAAGTTCAGTGCCGAGTGCATGCCTTGTCGTGACCTTGATGTTTCTAGAATTGCCGTATGACTGTAAAAAGTTCAGTACTGCGCGCTTGCCTTGCCGCACGTGCCTTGACCGCGTTCATGCCATACCTGGCATTGTCCATTTCATATGACATAATTTGAAAAATTTCCACAGAAATGGGCAATAACGTTATAAATTGGAAGGAATTGTTTAAACGTCCAAACTAAATAAAAAGGTGTTCAGCAGAGGTATACAATATCGAACACAACCCTATTTCTACAACAGCCCATGATGCATTTCATGGGAAAGGGATACCGATATTTCAGCACCCAAGTAAAGACGCCCCTGGCGAAGAACGAAATACTATTGACCAGCATCAAAACAGAAAACGTGTAGCCCCACTCCCAGATTCGTACACTTCTGTACAGCCTGACATTCTCCCGAGACGGGACACTTGTCCTGCCCATCCCATTTGTGAATACAGCTGTATAGAATGCCCTTTGAAATACAAGTGGCTGGGTTACGTTAGAGGTCGATAACCTCAACCAAGTAATTACAAAGGACATATTGGATATCTCATTGGCAACATTCCACGCAAGTCTTCAACCAAAGAGAGCTCTTTAAGGGGTCGCCAAGAAGATCCATTTGGATGTCGACGTATGGCGAGAAACACTTGTACTTAATATGCTTGGAAGCGAACTTGCTGTACTAAAATTAAAGCACTTGGAAACTGGCTCGACAGCAGTGAATGTGATAAAGGCCTCGTATGAGTCTCACACGCGACACGCTCACCAGGTGACTGCTGGTGTTTTAAATATATTGATGCACAAGGCATATGACAGCTATTCTCCCCATTAACGTTTAGTGTATGGTGCGACAACTGAAAGCTGAAAGTCCACATCTCCATTACTGGTAACGATGAAGTCGTTGCGCGGAGGAAGCTTCCAACTGTACATATAGAAGCATTCATGTACAGATTGCTCCATGGTTTTTGCATTAAACAATACAAATTATGCGAAAATGCTACCATTCCACATCAACTCGTGACATGGAATCACTTAGTAGCTTCCAAGCTCAAAAAGCGAGGGACATTTTGTTGTGCTAAAATCTTACTGTGCCTTCTCATCTATTGCAATTGACCAGGCACACTATGGAGGAGTAATTGGTTTGACTGAAAGCTCCTCACAAATATTACTCTGGCCTGGATGGTTTCTGGACCAGAGGTTTCCGAATAATAAGCGAATTCAAGTCGACCGAAGAGGCCGTGCACCAAGGCTCATTAGCCACACTTTTCTTTTCTCACACCTATTCGAGAAATGCTTCACTCAGTCTACATATGTTCCTTATGCTTATGTTTAGTGCCGCTAGTGTAAACCAAGCTTGTAATGTAATTCTGTCCTCGTGAACCGGCTGGTCAAGCTAAAAGAAGGCCGTGAAAACATCTTCTTCCACAGTGATTGCTCATTCTTCTTATAGGTACTCGCATACAGACGAATTGATCTTCTGAGCTAACAAAGATTCATTAAGTTTATTTAGCAAAACTGCATACATTGCATGTAAATCAGTGTAAATTATATAGTAGGCTAGGATAACTTTTTCTGTAATTGCACTTTTCTTAAATAAGATTTCAGAGTTGTTTTTTGAATAAAAAAAACCCTGGTGATTGTGATGGTAAATATTTTTTAATATTTGCATTTACTTTTTGATCGTTCAATAATGTACGAAACAATGTATCTTTTCGACATAAACCGTACTAATTGATATATTCCATTCAGCCTCGTTTTCATGCTGATTGATTACATGACAATCTGCAACCCAACATTACCAGGTAGTGTTATATTTGCATTATTTATATCAAGTTTTTAGGTGTTTGGCTGTTTCGTATGATTTAACAATGACAGCATGTTGAATAGACTTGAAAGTGCCAGCCTCGTTTCCATGCTGACAGATCACGTGACCCTTCTTAACTCATCAAAAGTGTCTGCCTTGCAGTTCTCATTAATTTGGTTGATGTTTAGTTGTTTTACATGTGTTAAATTGGACGAAATTTCGAATATTTACCTCAGCCTCGTTTCCAAGCTGAAAGATCACGTGAACCTCCTTAATTCGTCAGATGTATCTATCTTGCAGTTCATATTATTTTGGTGTTAAATCGGGCGATATTTCGAATGTAATGCCCCAGCCTCGTTTCCATGCTCAAATCCCTATACTTCAATTATGAGATAGATCTCGATTGGGTCCATAGCCTAAATTGATCACCATGTCATAAACTATTATTGTGCCAACTTTCATGCCTTTACCACAAAATGCACAATTTTTGCACCATTCTGCCGGACTAAAAGGGGAATAGGAAAAGATAGGGGAATAGGTGGAGAAAGGGGAATAGGTGGAGAAAAAGGGAATAGGTGGAGAAAGGGAAATAGGTGGAGAAAGGGGAATAGGTGGGGAAAGGGGAATAGGTGGAGAAAAGGAATAGGAGTAGAAAGGGGAATAGGTGGAGAAAGGGAAATAGGCGGAGAAAGGGGAATAGGTGGGGAAAGGGGAATAAGTGGAGAAAGGGGAATAAGTGGAGAAAGGGGAATATAAGGAGAAAGGGGAATAGGAGAAGATAGGGGAATAGGTGGGGAAAGGGGAATAAGTGGAGAAAGGGGAATAAGTGGAGAAAGGGGAATATAAGGAGAAAGGGGAATAGGAGAAGATAGGGGAATAGGTGGGGAAAGGGGAATAGGTAGAGAAAGGGAAATAGGTGGAGAAAGGGATTATAAGGAGAAAGAGGAAAAGGAAAAGATAGGGGAATAGGTGGAGAAAGGGGAATAGGAGAAGATAGGGGAATAGGTGGGGAAAAGGGAATAGGTGGAGAAAGGGGAATAGGTGGAGAAAGGGAATATAAGGAGAAAGAGGAAAAGGAAAAGATAGGCGAATAGGTGGGGAAAGGGGAATAGGAGTAGAAAGGGGAATAGGTGGAGAAAGGGAATATAAGGAGGAAGAGGAAAAGGAAAAGATAGGGGAATAGGAGGAGAAGGGAATAGGTGGAGAAAGAGGAATAGGTGAAGAAAGGGGAATAGGTGAAGAAAGGGGAATAGGAAGAGAAAGGGGAATAGGTGAAGAAAGGGGAATAGGAAAAGATAGGGGAATAGGAGGAGAAAGGGGAATAGGTGAAGAAAGGGGAATAGGAAGAGAAAGGGGAATAAGATGAGGAAGAGGAATAAGAGGAGAAAGGGAAATAGAAGGTCAAATACTATAATTATTTACAACCAGTAAAATATAAATGGGGGAAAAATGAATTTATTTACGAAATGTAAAACAATAAGTTTATAAATCATTTGTATGCGGTTCACTGCAGAGTAATTAGAAAACAAGTAATTATTACATCAATTAATTAAGTACACCTTAATAAAACACCTTTTTCAAATATCGTTGTCCTGGATAAAATTAAAAGCGTCATGCCAAAATCGAAATGACTGCTGGTTTTGTTCAGACAATGTATTGAATGTATATCAACCTTCTTATCAACAGAATAATACAACAAAAAGCACGTAAAAATATTCCCGTTTTGTCATATTTAGTATTTTATTGAACAAGTCTGGTCTTATTACATTACCAGTACATAACCAGCATTCATTTCGGTCTTGGCTCAGTTAAATCATGGGCACCACATACTCAAAAGTTCATAAATCAACTAGGAATGGTCAAGCGCTGAGCTGTCCGCTTCGTATCAAACAACTACTCAACTGAAAACTACTCTACTGAAGCAAGCATAATTACAATGCTTCAAACCCTTAACTGGAAACAATTATCGAACTTTGTTATATATAAAGCTGTCAATAACCTTTGCGGCAGGAGCTTTGCGCCAAAAACGTTATGAATTTGTAAACTGACTTAAACCAGGAAAAAAAACCTTCTTAAAGTTTAGTTCATCTCAGCGGTCATTCAGATTGCTACACGTTTTCGTTCTTTCCTAGAACTGTTGTCGATCGGCATCGTGGCGGCTAGCAGCATAAATGCTTTCAAAAATAAGCTGAATAATCACATTAGTAATCTCTCTTAATCTAGATATATAAACTATCTATTGTTATTATTTATTTATTTAATTAGTTATATATTTACGGTCTATTATTTGTTTATCTTGACCGCTGTCTATCTTTCCTCAGTGTATAATACAAAAGCTTTACTGTAGATGTTAATATGCACATGTGCATGCGAACGCTCCTTTATACTCCTCTTTTAATTCGTTGTTTAATCAGTTGTTTACAAGATCTGTAGAACTATACTTAGAGAGAAAGAGGGAGAAAGCAAGAAGAGAGGTTCGAACATTTGTGCGCCCTGTTACCCGGGGGTTTATGACAGAAAAAAACAAATTCTTATACCCTGTTTATGACAAGGGATAAAAATGGGACTCTGTTTATGACAGTTTAGGACCCTGTTTATGCCGCGAAAACGTGCTGAATTTTGTGCATCATATTGCCTAATTAATATACCTGATTATGACAAAACAAAATTAAGGAAATGGGGAAATGGGGTAAAAATATACCCTGTTCATGACAGAAAACTCAAAAAACCATATCCTGTTTATGACAGAAAGCTCGAAAACCCATACCCTGTTCAGCGGATCATCCCCGTATAGTAAATATATGGGAGTACCCCCCCCCCCCCCCGGGCCCTGTTATAACAAGCACGCGCGTGTCTCTTACTTATATACATACAATGACGTCATAAACTATTATCCCATCAGAGGCGGCCTATACGATTTGTGACCTACATTTACTTAGTATTAAACAGGAAAAGGAACAGAAGTGGCTCCAGAGGTTCTTTCAAAATTTGCTGGGCAGCTCCTCTTCATGTGTTTGGATCTTGAAGAGGCGTAGGTAAATTTCTTTTGGCAGAAATTGCACGAAAAAGGCATTTCCTTGGTGTGGCTTCTTTGGTGTGTATTTCTGTTTCCGATTTGATTGAAAGTCTTGTCGCAGAGGGCGCATTTGTATGGTTTTTCGCCAGTGTGCGTATAGATATGGTGCTGCAAGAAGAATGCAAGACAATATTATTGAAAATGATTTGATAATTCAAAGAGAAAAAAAAAGAACTTATACGAGAAGATATCATAAAGGTATACAAGTACATCACAAAACAATTTGTTTGAATAGTTTAAGGTATCAGGGGACCTTAGAAACCGATTCACGACTTGTAACCTCCAAGTTTTCCGAATTATAGAGTGATTTCTTGGGATAAAAATCCAAATGTTTTCTATACAAAACGTTGTTTGTTTACCCCTCCTACTGAACATCCTAGCGATCCTATGTTTCTATGTCCCTGTTCTATGATTTGGTACTCAACAGTGATTCAATGGAGTGAGTGTATGTTGATCTAATGTAAATGATAGACACTTTTTATGGCCATTTTACCTTCAAATGCGACACCTTCTTTAGCTGCTTCTTACATATTGGACATTCGTTTGACTTTGTGTGAGGTAGTTTGTCTTTTTTGCGTTTGAACTTTGTGACATACATTCCATTATCAGAGAAACCAGATGCATTTGGTCCATTGTGCTCAGCCTCTCTGTTTGGGTTTGCTGATGTACCTCCCTTGTAATTATATGGAGTCGGAGTCGGTATATTATCTTTGTATATGGATGTTGTTTCATGTTCTTGCACAGCCAACCTTCCTGGATTAGATGCACCATCTGCAGTGTGCATGTACATCATCAAGGACCTATGCCTGACTGGGAACTGCATTTCTCTCCGATATGGGAGTTTTGTATTTGCATTTTGTGAACTGCTGTTTTGTTCCCCCATTCCAAAAGGCGACCCTGCTCTGACATGTTCGGTCAATTTAACTGAACTTGAATTGATTTCTTTGCCATCAGATATATCTAGAGGTTGCTCTGGAAAACACAGTGTTTTGTCCAAGTCAGCCGTATGTCTAAATGGATAAGCTATATGACTATCTGGAAGACACATTGATTTCCAAAAGTCAGTCCTTTGGGGAGTGACTGCTATTGTAGGTTGCACTGCTGCGGTTTTTGTTACGATATTTGATATCGAATGGTCGGTTTTATGAGACCTGGATATTTGCGGAGATAACTGGCTTTTTTTAGTTGGTTCCAGATGAGAGCGTCCAACAACACAAATAACGGATGGCCTACAAATAGAAGAAACACACAAATTACAATCAGATATGCTCCAGAAAGAATAATATGCACTGATAGCCACGTCGTTCTTTCGTTGGTTATTATATTTTCTTTTTTCTTTCAATTTCGTTGATGAATAACCGGACTAACTTTGAATAACTTTGACGAAGATTTCGCTTGATTTCTCAGGTTGATATAAGACATCGCGTTTTTTAAACCTACTAGCGAATATTCAAAGTTTAAATTTAAAATGCTTATATCATTTACTCGGATTTTTATCGTAAGGCTTGGTTTTGGCGTGTCCAGTTGCCTGGCCGTCTTTCTAAATGATTAGGCTATATTACTGTCTGAAAACCACATTGATTTTTGGATTTATCAGAATAGTTTTAACGTGATGTCACTTAACAACTCGACAACTGATGCAACGAATGTTTAATTTATACATGGACTACTCAGCAGCAATCGCAAAACGTACACAATATATCGGTTCCAAAGAAAAATTTTTAAACTGAAAATTGTTAGCTTTGATAACCCGAGGGTTGTGGGGAATGCCTTTGTGATAGGGGTGCATGATCGGCGCAATGACCACTACAAGGTACGCATAAATTAAGATAACTGTCAAAGCGTTGTTGATTTCAACCTCTAAAAGGTACGACTGTGTGATGTTCTTGGCAACTTAGCTTATTTTTATTAACAAAGCCAAGTAAAAATGACCCTTACAGGTACAGAGTCATGTCATGTAATTGACGTTTGTACAAGAACCCTAAAACATGCAAAAAGGACCTTAAAAGGTATGCAAAGGAAATATTTTCAACCCATAATAAAGAGGCGCTGATCAACTATATCCACTCCAAACGGGTTTGATACATACCTGGATATGCTGTTGCCAACATTGGATGATAAGTTGTTTTCATCAGCGTTACTTGCACTGCACAGAGGAGTTTCTTGGACTAGTTCTGAATATAGAAAAAGTTTAAATTAGAAACTGATATGTTAGTTTTATGTGGGGACCGTTTATTAAATGCATTTAATGAGATTCAGAAACACTCAAAGATGATGACATATGATATGTTAATATTTCGGTTGGAAACATGGGCTTTGAACTCATGATCATGCGGTATTTGGCCAACTATAGAACGCCATTCAAAAATAACGCTATTTCAAAACAAATACAAACGACCGCAAAGCATGCATGTAGGGCGAAAGTGGGCCTTTAAGAAAAAAAAAGTATCGTGTTACAGTAAACGGTGAATACAACAAAAGATTGGGCATGGTATGTTATGTGTATTTCTGTTGTATTATCAAAGTAACGATATCGGCGATCAACTTGCATGGTTTGTCCACCTTTTGTCCAACATTCGTTGTAGTAAAAAATACTTTTTAAGAAAGTTACTGAGCTCCAAATATAAAGTCATTCAATGTTTTTAATTCCTATAAGATATTATTGTGTGGTCTGAACGGATCTATGGCATATTTAATTGCTACGCAATTACTCTAATTACTTACTCTAATTACTAATTAGAAATACACCTAATTCAAAAAAGGTTGAAGGGGCAAACGGCGATTGGCGATTGGTGATTGGTGATTGCACGACCGAAAGGGACAGTCGGTAATACCAATTTCTTCTTATTTCATTTCAAATTACCCAAACACTGTTCAGCAATTACCTTAGATAGGTGTCTCAAAGTTTTCGCTGAGCGGTGGAGCCATTATTTGGGTAATTTAGAAACGAATAAGAACGAATTCGTATTACCCATAGTTCCTTTCGGTCGTGCAATCGCCAATCACCAATCGCCATTCGCCCCGTCAACCTTTTTTGAATTAGGTGTATACAACTATTTATGAAAAATCACAGTTAATACTGTAGAATGAAATTTGTAACAACTTCAATTATGACTTTTCAAGCCCTACGTCGAAGAAAAAATGTTTATTTTAATCCGACGAAGGGCTAAGTTCGAATCGTCAGTAAAGTTAAGTTAACATTTTACAATTAAACCTATCGTTTATATCAAACATCGACGCAGCCTTTACTAGTTTACTCGCTAGATTCTATTAAATTATGGAAATGTAAAGAGGCTGTTTATACTGTGGTTGTTAACGGCAACTCTACTGGTTTAACGTGGTCAGTTTGATATTGTACTGTCAAGGTGTGCAGTTACAAAACTCTCTAGTTACAAACTCTAACGAACAAGTATGCTGAAAATGTGTGACAAAAATTTCACACAGCCGGTGACAAAAATGTCACTCAGTTCTTGGTCAGTTCAAATATACAAATAAAACTCCCCCCCCCCCCCCTCAACTTGGCTGCCTCGTTTTAAAGGGGTAGTCAAGTTTACAACTTAATAGTTCATGAATTGTCATTGACAAAGTTCATTGTTCTTCCAATAAGCACAGTTTAGTCACTGGTCTTATGTACTCTTCTCGGTTGTTGGTGATGATCTTTGCTGTTCCTACTCTTCCTTCCTGTCCGGCATAAGTCTAGATGACTCGTGCCATGGGCCAATATCCTCTAGATATCTGCTTACTAGGCTCCTTTAATAGAACTTACTTACTTACTTCCGGTCGGAGACACAATAGTGTCCACGGGATAAGAATTTCCACTCATATCTGTTCCTCAAGTAGCTGTCTAATTCATTAGTGTCTAATAGCCCTGTATCTCTGAGGAGTACGTCCACGAAGGTGGTTGCTTGTCTCCCCGCATTAGCTTTTCCATGACTAGGTAGCCATGTCACAGTGAGGTGGGCAGGTGAAGATTTATCACGAAATGTGTGGCCAGCCAGCGAGAGCCTTCGACCTCTAATAACTTCTGATATAGGTTTCAGATTTCCATAAAGTTCACTATTTGACATCTTTTTGTTCCATGCGATATTATATACGCTCCTGAGCATTTTGGTGTAGGTTCCGTCTAATGATTTTTCGTCAGACTTGGTGAGGGGTCACGTGGCACAACCGTAGAGTAAGATAGCTTCGGTAGTTGCTCGGAAGAATTGCTGTTTGATGTTGTTTGACAGATTACTTTTCCAGATATTGGACATTTTGTTGTGAGCTCTCCAGGCCATCGCCTTTCTTGTTTGTAGATCCCTTGTCTTATCACACCAGCTTCCAAGATATTTAAAGTCCTGTTCTCCAGTTGTAGTCAGTGCCTGTTTTATCTCGGCACCACTGATAGAATTGATGGTTTCAACATTGGCATTTATGAACATTGACTTGGTTTTCTTGACGTTAAGTTTGAGGCCAACTTTTGAGCACTCACCTTCAACACGATGCAGAAGTCGCCTAGCTTGTTGGATTTCATTAGACAGCAGAACAATATCGTCAGCAAAATCAAGGTCGCAGATTGATACAGCAGGATGTCTTGCACTTCTTCGGTTGTGGAGCGTCAGACCAAGTTCCACTTCATGATCAGTAATTGCCTTCCTAAGTGCAAAGTCTAAGACAATGACGAAGAGAAATGGTGCTAGTGTGTCGCCTTGCATAATTCCGGCATGAATAGGGAAGTAGTCTGTATCACCGTCAGGAGTTGTGACCTTAGCTTTCAATTTCTCATACGTAGACTTAATTGCTCTGTGGATGTTATCAGGGATTCCATATGCCTTGAGGATCTTAAACATGGCATTGTGGTCTATACTGTCAAAGGCCTTGCAAAAGTCAATGAAGACAAGTACAGCTGGTAGGTTCTTTTTCCGAACACCTTCAATAATTCTTCTCAGAGCAAGTATTTGTGTGGTTGTGGATTTCCCTTTTCTAAAACCAGATTGGTTTCCACGCAATAGCGGGTCAATCACCGGTCTGATTCTGTTCAAGATCATTTTGTTAATGGTCTTGGCAATAAGGGACGTTAAAGCGATGCCACGATAGTTAGTTGTTAATCTCAGATCACCAGATTTGGGAATATGTAGGATGTTCATTTGAGCTAGTTGATCAGGAACAAGATCTCCAACTTGGATGTTTCTTTCTTCTTTGCTCTACTTGCTTCTTGTGGTGAGGGTAGGGAGATATATTTATTTCCCGGGGGGGGGGGGGGTGGGTTCTCCCTTTATCCAAGTGGTAGGGATGATCGACGTACCTTTTAGGGTTAAAATGTTTCCAGTGCGTACCTTTTAGGGTCCATTTAGAGATTTGGCTCAAAAATCTGTTCTAAGGGTCGTTTTTACTCTGCTTTATTTGTATCTGAGCGTACCTTTTAGGGGTCATTTTTAAAATCTCCGCCGATCACCCCTACCACTTGGACAAAGGGAGTACCCCCCCCCCCCCCCCCGGGATTTATTTGCTAATACTTGTGTTGTCTGTAGGTTTTTCTTGAGTTAATTTCCTTACCGTGAACGGTGTCAAATAGATTGTTCAGATTAGCTTTATGTAACAAGATGTGATTTGGTGTCAGGGCCTCAAGGTCTTTAGGGTCTGTACTTGCAGGTACTATTGGTCTTGAATTTAGATTAATATATTAATGCCTTCTACTTCAATCAGTCCTGTATTTAGAGTATCGTACTTGACTTCTTGACCCTGAAGTATGGCATGGAGTGCTCTTTTGTAGGATTTTACAAGCCGTTCTACTCATTCATATAATAATAATAATATTTATAAAGTTTATTTATATAGCGCTAAATCCACTAATCGCCCAAAGCGCTTTACATAGTAATACATAGTACTCTATATAGAAAGTATAAGAAAATGTTTAAAAATTAACTAACATTAATATAAGAAAACGAACAATGTAGTGATAACATTAATAAAATAGAAATATCTAATTAATATAAACAATAAAAAGTGGGCCTTTAAAAACAAGCATATTTTGTTCACTGATGTCAAGTTCATGGACATCCATTGAGATTTCCCAACGATGAGATCTTGAATTTGTGTAAGAGTTACATCAAAGACGAGCACATTTTAATGTCTGAAGTTTAAACTAGTTTCTATATTATTACTTAGTATATACACAATGCACAACCTCATAAGAACGCGCGCTGTCATTTGTTCGCTATCTCGGGATATTGCACCGATATCTACCGCTGGAGCTCGGGCGTCTTGTCACGCTTTATAATAATTGTTTTTATTTTATGCAAGAATTTACGTTCTATCATAGCTATTAACTATGGTTCTATTATTTAACTTCCATAGTCCCTTAAATTTTGTGGATAATGGTTAAATAGTACACCATACATACATATATGATATAGACTAAACTACAATGATATTTTGTCGAGGAGATCGGCCGCTTGCACATCACATGGTAAAGCAAATATTTGATTTGAGCGTACAAAATGTTTTTAACCCGTGAAACAATTAAAAAAATAGTTCTACTTAAACACAATTATATTAATAGTTCTTAAAAAAAAGGGAAAAAAATCATCTTCTAAGTTTTGATTTATGGACAATTTTGGTAAAGCGTGTGCTTTAAAAAAAAAACATTATTTCTCTTTATATATAGTTTCCACAAATCGCACTTAAAATATGACTAGCTCAGACTTCAAAGTTTTGAGATCTATATGTATAAATTTTGTAGAAATCAGACAAAGTTTAGATGCAAAATAATGCGTTACAAAATTATGTTTATCCTGCAAAGTCAATAGTACCGGGCCACCTTAATACAAGCTGGAGCTAGTACCAAACAATCTACAAGAATATAGTCGGAAAACTAAGCTAGAAAACTGAACTGAAAAAGTTAAGGTTTGACATGCCCTTGTCGAACGTTTGCCCCTTTCCCAATAGAGATTTCCGATTTAGCGGATTATAGGCGGAATAGGCATATAAGTAGTGGAATAGGCATATAGTAGTGGAATATACTAATCCAAATCCGCTAAATCGGAAATCTCTAATAGGGTCCACATAAACCCATGTTGACTGATTAAGGAAACTAAGTTCAAAACATGGCAACGATACTGGATCGACATTTTGTTAAATGTGAATTTCTCTAACCATCGTGGGACTATAAGTACAATGGATGACATGGACGGTGTAGTGGTTTACTGGCACCTCTCACCGCTGTGGTCCATGTTCGAGTTTCGGCTAGGGCATGGATTGTTTGTATGCAAAGTTTGTTTTTCAGTGTTTTTCAGTGTTTAGTAACTGCATGTGTTTCTATATCAGTTTACCTGGAGTTACGGACGTTGATAACATCATGATGGCTGACTTGATAACAAAGCAAATCAATACTTGGTTGAACTTTGGGGAAGAAGCGTTAGCGTAGGACCCAGACCCAGACCCATCTGCTAATCAGGCTAAGATCTGCAAAAGAAATGCTCAATAGTGAATACTCTATCGATTTATAGTTACTGACTCAACTGATGCTCAACATAATCTGATTGTTATTCGTCCAAACTGGACCTTTAAAGTTTCGGTGAAACTTTGATAATTATTTAGTGACGTATTTGGTAATTGCCTCTAGAAGGGAAACCTAGTTTGTTTTTTAAAAAACAGAACTCTCATACTTTACGACAATATAGGTTATATTAATACTCCAATTAGAGACCGTCCCAGAACAAAAAGTGTGCATGTGAACAATTAACAACGGTGCACAACCGACCCGACACATGTGTTGTCTATTTCCTTTTTGTCTTATAAACCAAAAAAAGGGAGGTCGCTTATATTTGCGTATTTTTTAAGTTTGGTATGCCCTTGTGTACTATGAATCGTGGTGTTTGTTTTTCTATTCTACGAGAAAGTCGAAAAAAAAGACATCTTGCCAAAAAGGCAAGTTAGTCTTAAATGCTTTTTGCTGATTGGGCGAGAGGGTATCACGTGAACGTGAAAAAGCTTTGATGTTCCGCTGTGACGGCCATAAGCGGACAACAATATATTTTCCCCCCGAAAATAACAAACCCGGAACCTTGATTGACGCTTGAAAAGAGGGAAAATCCCAGCGCAGGGCGCTTTTTACATACTCGTTGAACGTGAAAAAAACCCCAAAAAATTGAGGAACGTAATATATTATATTTGATATTTGATATTTAATTAATCATTATTATTTTTTTATTGCATATAATCAGTATATATCAACTGAGGTTTCGATGCCTTTTTTAGTAAGAACGGAAAATCTTTTTCACTGTTATTTTTGATCGATTTGTGTGTCAGTTGATAAAGGTCTGCTTTTGAATAAACAATATTTGTTGAGGTTTTTGTTGTTATTGACAGTTTGTAAGTAATTATGCCGAAAAGTAAGTTATGACGTCAATCACTGTTGAAAAACATTCGGAGAGCGTCTTTGATTTTGACAATAACAAAAACAAAAACATATTTCTAATTAGAATAAATACAGAAGAGATTGGGCGCGCTGATTGGTCGACAAATTCACACTATTTCAGTTTTTTATATACAGTTTTCCTTCGAAAATGGTTATTTTCATTTTTTGAAATAATCACTTTTGCATTTATACTAAAAACAATTATCCACCGCAGGTTAAGTGAATGTCGGTGAATAATAACATTGACTCCGCCTCGGTTATTAGTTAACCCTTATTGACTGGGACCGAGGGAAACAGTATGTTTTGCGGTCCCAAGACCGCTGATTTTTCTCGAGGCGGAGCCGAAACACCGGCGGTCGAGGGACTACAAAACATATTGCTTTCCTGAGGTCCCAGTCAATAATGGTTTTGTTATATAGTAAAACCCTGCGTATAAGAAACTAGATTTTTCCCAATCAGCCTGAACAGATTCAGTTATATAAATGTTGCTTCACTTGAAATCATGCAGGCTATCTAGGTTCTAATAGCACAATCACTTTATCATTACAACACCTTTCTTCCTATTTTATTTACATATTACAGGTCAATGCTTTTGCACAAAAGAAACAAAGAACAACAAAATGTCGCTATTAACAAATATTTTTCATTCCAAACCTGACTTTTTAAAGCTGACGAAATCATAAATTATAGTATGTGTATAGTATATATTGAACAATTGTTACAGCCAAACCTACTGAAGCGTTCCTATCAAGGTTGGAAGGCTCGATTTATTCTTCCAAACTTGATTTTAAATTTGTTTTGAAATTTGCATAAATGAATCGAATCTTGTAAGTTTCAAAATGCAGACTTCAACCGTCAACCGATAATGGTCCCGAAATCACGATCTGTGGTCAATAACTGATAATGCTATTGTATATAATAGAATACTTTAGTAAGTATTTATAACAATATTTCTGTAAGGGACGGACCATTAGAAAAACCCGGAGGGGGAGTGACAATTCCCCCAAAAATATCCTGCAGAGGAATATTGTGAGAAAAAAAAATCCTGCAGGGAATCAAGACCCCCCCCCAAAAAGGCTTGAACCCAAGCAAAAAAAAATCCTGCAGCCATTTGTCTCTGTCAAAAATCTCTGCACCCCCCCCCCCCCCTCTGGGTTTTTCTAATGGTCCGTCCCTAAGTAGCCTGTGTTACAGCCGGAATTTTTCTCTCGAAAGTCCGTATGTGAATCAGAGCAACGAACCGTGTTCTGGCCCCCAGCGAACTACACGATTATATATACTAGATGCTGATTGGCTTTCGATGATGCTTTTTCTTACACGAACTCTCATTGGACAATTCAATACTACCGGTTATGTTGAATTGTCCAATGAGAGTTTGTGTAAGAAAAAGCATCATCGAAAGCCAATCAGCATCTAGTATATATAATCGTGTAGTTCGATGGGGGCCAGAACACGGTTCATTGCTCTGATTCACAGACGGACTTTCGAGAGAAAAATTCCGGCTGTAACACAGGCTATCCCTAAGCAGACTAGGTTTAGTAAGTTTCCGTTGTCCAAAAAAAAAAAACATTGAAAGTAATGTTCTGATTTGAGGCGGTTTTTGAAACTTACAAGATTCGATTCATTTATGCAAATTTCAAAACAAATTTAAAATCAAGTTTGGAAGAATAAATCGAGCCTTCCAACCTCGATAGGAACGCTTCAGTAGGTTTGGCTGTAAATATATCTAGGAAAATATTTATCACTTATTGACTGGGACCGAGGGAAACAGTATATTTTGTGGTCCCGAGACCGCTGATGTTTTCCGAGGTTTCAGTCTATAAGTGTTTTGTTATAAACCAATTGTTAAAGGAAAAACGATCCATCTCATGTCCGGCATAAGTCTAGATGACTCGTGCCATGGGCCAATATCCTCTAGATATCTGCTTACTAGGCTCCTTTAATAGAACAAGATCTCCAACTTGGATGTTTCTTTCTTCTTTGCTCTACTTGCTTCTTGTGGTGAGGGTAGGTAGATATATTTATTTCCCGGGGGGGTGGGGGGGGGGGGGGGGTTCTCCCTTTATCCAAGTGGTAGGGGTGATCGGCGTACCTTTTAGGGTTTTTTAACCCTAAAAGGTACGCCGGTCACCCCTACCACTTGGACAAAGGGAGTACCCCCCCCCCCCCCCGGGATTTATTTGCTAATACTTGTGTTGTCTGTAGGTTTTTCTTGAGTTAATTTCCTTACCGTGAACGGTGTCAAATAGATTGTTTAGATTAGCTTTGTGTAACAAGATGTGATTTGGTGTCAGGGCCTCGAGGTCTTTAGGGTCTGTACTTGCAGGTACTAGTATTGGTCTTGAATTTAGATTAATATATTAATGCCTTCTACTTCAATCAGTCCTGTATTTAGAGTATCGTACTTGACTTCTTGACCCTGAAGTATGGCATGGAGTGCTCTTTTGCAGGATTTTACAAGTCGTTCTACTCATTCATATAATAATAATAATATTTATAAAGTTTATTTATATAGCGCTAAATCCACTAATCGCCCAAAGCGCTTTACATAGTAATACATAGTACTTTATATAGAAAGTATAAGAAAATGTATAAAAATTAACTAACATTAATATAAGAAAACGAACAATGTAGTGATAACATTAATAAAATAGAAATAACTAATTAACATAAACAATAAAGAGTGGGCCTTTAAAAACAAGCATATTTTGTTCACTGATGTCAAGTTCATGGACATCCATTGAGATTTCCCAACGATGAGATCTTGAATTTGTGTAAGAGTTACATCAAAGACGAGCACATTTTAATGTCTGAAGTTTAAACTAGTTTCTATATTATTACTTAGTATATACACAATGCACAACCTCATAAGAACGTGCGCTGTCATTTGTTCGCTATCTCGGGATATTGCACCGATATCTACCGCTGGAGCTCGGGCGTCTTGTCACGCTTTATAATAATTGTTTTTATTTTATGCAAGAATTTACGTTCTATCATAGCTATTAACTATGGTTCTATTATTTAACTTCCATAGTCCCTTAAATTTTGTGGATAATGGTTAATTAGTACACCATACATACATATATGATATAGACTAAACTACAATGATATTTTGTCGAGGAGATCGGCTTGCACATCACATGGTAAAGCAAATATTTTGAGCGTACAAAATGTTTTTAACCCGTGAAACAATTAAAAAATAGTACTACTTCAACACAATTATATTAATAGTTCTTGAAAAAAAAAATCATCTTCTAAGTTTTGATTTATGGACAATTTTAGTAAAGCGTGTGCTTTTAAAAAAAACATTATTTCTCTTTATAGTTTCCACAAATTGCACTTAAAATATGACTAGCTCAAACTTCAAAGTTTTGAGATCTATATGTATAAATTTTGTAGAAATCAGACTAAGTTTAGATGCAAAATAATGCGTTACAAAATTATGTTTATCCTGCAAAGTCAATAGTACCGGGCCACCTTAATACAAGCTGGAGCTAGTACCAAACAATCTACGATAATATAGTCGGAAAACTAAGCTAGAAAACTGAACTGAAAAAGTTAAGGTTTGACATGCCCTTGTCGAACGTTTGCCCCTTTCCCAATAGGGTCCACATAAACCCATGTTGACTGATTAAGGAAACTAAGTTCAAAACATGGCAACGACACTGGATCGACATTTTGTTAAATGTGAATTTCTCTAACCATCGTGGGACTATAAGTACAATGGATGGCCTGGACGGTGTAGTGGTTTACTGGCACCTCTCACCGCTGTGGTCCATGTTCGAGTTTCGGCTAGGGCATGGATTGTTTGTATGCAAAGTTTGTTTTTCAGTGTTTTTCAGTGTTTAGTAACTGCATGTGTTTCTATATCAGTTTACCTGGAGTTACGGACGTTGATAACATCATGATGACTGACTTGATAACAAAGCAAATCAATACTTGGTTGAACTTTGGGGAAGAAGCGTTAGCGTAGGACCAGACCCGTCTGCTAATCAGGCTAATCAAGATCTGCAAAAGAAATGCTCAATAGTGAATACTGTATCGATTTATAGTTACTAACTCAACTGATGCTCAACATACTCTGATTGTTATTCGTCCAAACTGGACCTTAAAAGTTTCGGTGAATCTTTGATAATTATTTAGTGACGTATAGGGAAACCTAGTTTTTTTTTTTTTTAAAAACAGAACTCTCATACTTTACGACAATATAGAGTATATTAATACTCCAATTAGAGACCGTCCCAGAACAAAAAGTGTGCATGTGAACAATTAACAACGGTGCACAACCGACCCGACACATGTGTTGTCTATTTCCTTTTTGTCTTATAAACCAAAAAAAGGGAGGTCGCTTATATTTGCGTATTTTTTAAGTTTGGTATGCCCCTGTGTACTATGAATCGTGGTGTTTGTTTTTCTATTCTACGAGAAAGTCGAAAAAAAGACATTTTGCCAAAAAGGCAAGTAAGTCTTAAATGCTTTTTGCTGATTGGGCGAGAGGGTATCACGTGAACGTGAAAAAGCTTTGATGTTCCGCTGTGACGGCCATAAGCGGACAACAATATATTTTCCCCCCGAAAATAACAAACCCGGAACTGAAAAGGGGGAAAATCCCAGCGCAGGGCGCTTTTTACATACTCGTAGAACGTGAAAAAAAGGAAGAGGAACGTAATATATTATATTTGATATTTGATATTTGATATTTAATTAATCATTATTATTTTTTTATTGCATATAATCAGTATATATCAACTGAGATTTCGATGCCTTTTTTAGTAAGAACGGAAAATGTTTTTCACTGTTATTTTTGATCGATTTGTGTGTCAGTTGATAAAGGTCTGCTTTTGAATAAACAATATTTGTTGAGGTTTTTGTTGTTATTGACAGTTTGTAAGTAATTATGCCGAAAAGTAAGTTATGACGTCAATCACTGTTGAAAAACATTCGGAGAGCGTCTTTGATTATGACAATAACAATAACAAAAACATTTTTCTAATTAGAATAAATACAGAAGAGATTGGGCGCGCTGATTGGTCGACAAATTCACACTATTTCAGTTTTTTATATACAGTTTTCCTTCGAAAATGGTTATTTTCATTTTTTGAAGCAGAAATTTTCGACAGAGACAAAGAGACAAATGTCTGCAGGATTTTTTTTTCTTGGGTTCAAGCCTTTTTGGGGGGGCCTTGATTCCCTGCAGGATTTTTTTTTTCTCACAATATTCCTCTGCAGGATATTTTTTTGGGAATTGTCACTCCCCCTCCGGGTTTTTCTAATGGTCCGTCCTTTACAGAAATATTGTTATAAATACTGCAATTTAAAATCAAGTTTGGAAGAATAAATCGAGCCTTCCAACCTCGATAGGAACGCTTCAGTAGGTTTGGCTGTAAATATATCTAGGAAAATATTTATCACTTATTGACTGGGACCGAGGGAAACAGTATATTCTGTGGTCCCGAGACCGCTGATGTTTTCCGAGGTTTCAGTCTATAAGTGTTTTGTTATAAACCAATTGTCAAAGAAAAAACGATCCATCTCGCTTTCTTGCACTTGCGTAGAACTGTTTTAACAAGCTGGTTTAATTGAGATTTGCTTAGCTCTTCAAAGTCAGCAGGAACTCCTTTTTCTTAGCAAAAATCCCTTAGAATTTTCACGGCTAGTTTGGTGGAGTTCTTTGTGGATTTAGACTCTTCAATATCTTCCTCGGTTCTGCTTGCAAATCTCTTACATTCCTCCATGTTGTTTTTCTGGTTCAACGATTTTGAACCGCGCGCCCTGTGCTGGGATTTTCCCGCTTTTTACTCAATCGACTTCCGGTAATTGACTTCCGGTTTTGTTATTTCCGGTCAATAACATATTTAGATACGTATGTGGGTCTGACCCGCGGTTATATGATGTGTGTATGATTATGATCGTCGTTGAAGTCCCGAATTTTTTTCGGGCTTCTATAATTGCAATTGCATAAATTGCTTATTTCTCCGCGACGATCATAATCATACACACACAATAACATATTGTTGTCCGCTGAGAGTCGTTGCCGCGGAAACATCCAAATTTGTTCACGTTCACGTGATACCCTCTTGCCCAATCAAAGTGCGAGAAATATGAACTTTGACAGTTGGTATATAACAATCCAATTTGTTCATTTTCTCTTCGCACTGATTGGCTAGTTCCCTCTGAAGGATTTGTGAAGCTACTGTACTCCATATATGGAGGCGTAGCTTCTATGCTATCTCGAATGTAAGAGTGAAATTAAGTAACTCTGACTATTACGGATGCGCGAAATTTTCAGCTTGTGAAAACAAAATGCAAAACCATGTAACTTGAATTGTATTGCCTCTACTGGCTCTAGCGTAATTACTTGATCATGACTTAACCTTTTAAAATGTTGATAAAGCTAACCAACGCAACATGTTTGTACTATTTGGAAAGGCATCGGTGTATTAAATTTCTTGCTTGAACACTCTTGATATAAAATACTGCTCGAATATTAGTCAAGAAATATTCGGTTGCCCTCAGTCGTTTTTAATCGAGGTAAGTTACTTTTCTATTTCCAATGTTTTTGAAAATTTTGCATTTGCAAACTGGGATATACTTGATAAAAAGTGTCAAGCGTTTTTATTTCTCGAATTTTTCGTGCATTTTGACTCTCGGTTCAGATTTTTACGGCCCAATTCCATTGGCTATCTTAACCATTTCTGCTTCTACAACCATGCAGATATTTATGCTATTTACACGCTCCATAAATAAGATTGGGGAAAACTGCCCCGCTGTATAAATGGAGCATATCAGTGAGAGGGCAGGGTACCGGAGCCTCCGGAAAACAGCCAAACTTAAAAAATCCAAACCTACACTAAAGCACCCGAACTTAAAGACTGAAGCCAAAACCCTTACTAAAGCACCCGAATTTGGAGAAACCAAAACCCTTACTAAAGCACCCGAATTTGGAGAAACCAAAACCCTTACTAAAGCACTCGAATTTGGAGAAACCAAAACCCTTACTAAAGCACCCGAATTTGGAGAAGCCAAAACCCTTACTAAAGCACCCGAATTTGGAAAAACCAAAACCCTTACTAAAGCACCCGAATTTGGAAAAACCAAAACCCTTATTAAAGCACCTGAATTTGGAAAAAAACAAAACCCTTACTAAAGCACCCGAATTTGGAAAAACCAAAACCCTTACTAAAGCACCCGAATTTGGAAAAACCAAAACCCTTACTAAAGCACCCGAATTTGGAGAAACCAAAACCCTTACTAAAGCACCAGAATTTGGAGAAGCCAAAACCCTTACTAAAGCACCCGAACTTTAAAAAATCAGAACCCATACATTAAGCACCCATTCTTAAGGAAAACCAAACCCATACTTAAGAATAAGGAAGATTGTTGCGACCACATAAGGAAAACCTAAAGTCATTGACGCATGTATGGGGTCATACAGTTTAAAACAATAACATAGAGGGAGAGACAAGCTGCCATCCCCTGGGTAGGTGTGGGAGGGAGGGTGCAATGGAACCCAGGGGATGACAGCCTGGGCGCCAGTAATCCCGCTAGGAAATTAGTATATCTTACAGACTACCATGAGATCCCCCTTAGAATAGTAAACAATAAGGACAGAGTAGTTGACTCGCAGCGCAAAAGTGGGTTACACAGACACAGCCAGCTACCATCGTCGGACACAGACACCGTAATTTGGTTCTGTTGCTTTTTGGGTCACACAGACACCTTTTCTGCTGGGGTCACACAGACACAGCCAGCCAATATTTTTGGGTCACACAGACACAGTTCATTTTTTTCTTCTTTGCTAACTAACTAACTAACTAACTTTGCATCTCTCAGGGATCAAATATATTCCAGGCGCATGTCAGCGGGCTATAAAAAAAAATTCCTGCAAGGACCAAATCATCCACCCCACCCTCTCCCTCAGAATTGAGAAATATATTCGCTGAAAAAAAATGAATGGATTCATGCACTGAAAAAAGACTCATACTTTCAAAAGATCATGAATACCAGAAAAGACTTGTTGGACAACTGGAGATTATGGGTGGCTTGAAGCCACAAAACTTGCTATCCATCAAAGAAAATGTATTTTGAATGATTTGGTTTCCCAACTTCTATATAGAAGATGATGAAAGTGAGATCAGTAGCGCAGACGATAGGCCTGTTATGGGCCCAATACCCGCCTATTCTCGCTAGAGGTTGAGCGGGATCAGGCGAGATCAGGCGGGATCAGGCGAGATTAGGCGAGATTAGACATTTTAGGATTTTTTTGCTTGCGGGGTTAGGCGAGATTAGGCGAGATTTGGACCAATAACAGGCCTGACGATCCAATGGAGTAGTTGTTAGAATACATTTTTTTAACATGTTTGTCAAATCATAAAATCTGGTGTATCCAGAATGTTGTTATTATGATTTCAATAAACGATGTAAAAGGAATTATTGAAGTGACAGAAATGTTTCTTTTAAAGACTTTAAACGTTATTACAGCTAGCAGTAATCGGATTTAGAAATAGCTTGAAAGCGAGCTCCCTACTAGACAGTAAAACATAACTATGAACAGTTCATTGTTTAAAATTCTGATTTATTAAATTAATCAAACACGAAAACAATCTTTTTTCTCTTCCTCTTCTCCATGAACAGCCTCAAAATTTTAATTTTCTGTAGCATTAGTGTCATAGATAATTGTCTGTAATCGGATTACGTTCCTGGACATGTAATTAATATTCGAGTCATCATGGTCATGATGTAGAAAGTCGACATACCATATACAAAAATATTCTTACATAACTTTCTTACATAATTTAACAACACAATTATTTCAATCAATCTCATCGTACACTGCTAAAAGCCGACGAGGCAGGCGATGTACGACTCGATGCTGTTATTCTGTAACTGGGCTACCTGTGTTTAGATCATGACGTTATTACATGAAGTATCTACCTGGTTTCGGCCGCTGACATTAATTAATCCAAATCGCAGTCACATGTAGTTGTAAAAAGTCTAAAAGTTGTCCTTTTGCGATATCAAGTTGGATAATATTATAAACAGCAAGTATGGCAGAGACAAAAAAGTAAGTAGAGTATTTTGGGATGCTATAATCACGTCGATGATGATACTATTTTATGATTTTTGCAGCTCACACATTGTTTTATATATCAATGCTGACCACACTTGCACTACACAAAATAATCTTAGATACTCATATTGTATAGTTTCTTTATGTCTTTGTGATCATTTTAAAACTAGGTATGGTTTGATAATTAAGAAGAAAACAACAGAAAGTAAACAACTCAAGAAGTCGTCTGTGTTTGGAAATGATTCGAGTGAGGAAGAGGTTTGTGTAAAATACATTTTGACAGTACTTTCTGACTAAAATATCGCGTGTAAATCTACATCTACATAATTTATTTGCAAAATCATAATGGACATACAGCAAACTCCGGTGCAAAGTGTAAAGACAAGAAATGAAACATATATATATATAATTTGCAGATATTAGACAAGTTATTTTGATGTTTAATGGTAATAGAATTTAGTGGAGTCTAAGGGACTGTTCGTTTATTACATCATAGAGGGGGCTGGTGGTTTTTGGTGGGGGGTATATTTTTCAAAAAACGTTTTTTAGGGGGGGGGGGTAAAATTTGATATCAGAGTACTAAAAAGAGGGGGTAAAATTTAAATCTACACTCAAAATAAGCCAAATTAATTAATATAAAATGTAAGAAACAAATCGAAAAAAATGCAATCGGTTGTGTAGCACTATAGTGAAAGTATATGTGCTCATTTTGTTTTTTTGTAAACAAAGAGCTATGTGGTAAACATTGACCTGTACGTAAACAAAAACTTTTTTTCAAATCCTTTGAATCCGCCATCTTGTAAAAAAACGTAACCTGGCAATTTTTTATTACAGGAGACTGATACCTAGTATTTTTGTGGAGGGGGTGGGGGTAAAAAGTCAAATGTTATGTTTTAGAAGGGGGGTAAAAATCATACAAAAGCTTTTGAGAGGGGGGTAATTTTTAAAAATATTGACATTAAACAAAAACCACCAGCCCCCCCTGCAATGAAATAAACGAACAGTACCTAATCAACTTCAATAATATGACCTTTTTAATTAAATAAACTTTATTATGTTTAATGATACCTTTGTAGGTTATTAATTTACCAACTCAACAACAATGCATTTACAAGAAGTCTGAGTTTATATAAGTTTAATTTGCTGAGCTTTAAATTCAATTTTTAGCTTCAGTATTCTTTCTTACAGCTTGTTAATGCACCTATCAATGTATTGCCCTAACAGGGGGAGTGCGGGCAAAGTTGGGCTATTGAACATAAACTTTGCCCGTACCCGGGGCTGCTCGATGTTTTTTGACAATTTCATCACAAAGTTCTGTGTCCACAACAGTAAATATATGAGTAAGTATATGAATTTGAAGTCCCTAGGATAGGGACTATTGACGAAATGATATGAAAAATGTCAATAGCCCCTGGGTATGCCCACACTCCTCCCGCTGGAGCAAGACATTGATAGTTAGATTTCTTTATTTAAACAGGGTAGCTCTTTCAGTATTTACAAAATGAATAACTGTTATCAATAGAGGCCCTACAAAAATAATACACTAGGAAAATAATACTAAAAACTAAATAAATACCATATGCTAAGATAAATACTATGGGGGTTGAGCGACCCTATCTGACCCATGAAAAGGTGTATAGCCAGTGGGAACAGTATCGAAACAAATAAAACAATTTATGTCAACCGCCAACTATTTGGTACCTTTTCATGGGCCACACAAAATCGCTCAAACGTATATAATAAATATAAAATATATCTGGGTCATTCCACATGAGACATTGAAATAATGAAAATTTGACAACATTAAAAAGCGTGCTCCAAAAAGAGAGTTAATTAACTGACTAAGGTTCTCAATGTGATTTTACTATAATATTATCTATTCTATGTGATATTTACCAAGCAAATTAGGCAATTTTCTTATATTTGACTTACTGAATTTGCCATTTGTAATGTTCGTCACGTTTCTTGTAATGTCCGTCACGCTAAATATTCCCTTTTTTAAAAAAATAGAAAAAATAACTAAAAAATATAGGTCTTCAGTAAGAAAACTTAACCTATAACCAAATGCTAAAAAGCATTTGTTTGCTATAAACTTCTCACAATTCACAGGAATTTCACTTCTAATTTACCCAACTGGAATTAGTGGTAGTTTTAGCTGTAATGTCTGTCACAGTCCTTTTGGACAAAAAACTGACAAGTCGAAAATTATTTCTGAAAACTTTTTTCATGCAAATTGTAGTCAAGGTTCTAAGACAGTTGTGTGAAAAAATAAATTGTAAGATAATGCAACTGTGTATGAAACACAAGCTTATTTAGGTCTGTGAATGTAATGTCCGTCACGGTGGAATGGCCCATCTACACATTCCTATTAAAAACTATACAACCGTGATAAAAAAGGTCAAGGTCATCATATTTCATGTTTTGTCACATGCTGACTTCCTGGCAAAGCTAAATTGACATTAAACTGTAAAATGATCTCACTAAATTCATCCACTTGTTTATTGATTTATAAATGGTTTTTCATTGATTGATTGCTTTATTTATTGATTGTGTTAAAGGATGCACCCAAGAGTAATAAGATTAATGTATCACTCATACGAGAAGCACAGAAGAAGAAAGAAATGAAGCAGGTAACAATTTAAAAAAAAACCCTACACTAGAATTTTAAAATGGCAAAGTAATGTTTAAAAACGATCAGGAGTGCTTCATCAGGATTTAAAACCACGAGACAAAGCCAAGTTTATTGAACAGCTTCAAAAAATCCCAACCTATATTTTATATTTTTTAATTTTCAGAACAAAATCAAAAATTTATGAATGTTTATCAGAGAAAATCCAGGTCAAAGTTTTTAATAAATTATATGTGTGCTAAATGCAATTTAGGCAAAGTTAAACTCAAGGCCTGGATCCTAGCATGCATTGCTGCTGCGGGGGTGTCCTCCTATGCTTGCAGGGACACGTGGTTCATTATGTGTTTGTCGCGCTCACTGAGTCGCTTCAATACCTTTAATCCCCAGCCCACCCTCCTCTTTCGTAAATCCTCCATTGACTTTGTCAATGTGACTGGTGCCAGGTGGTGGACCGTGGTTGGGTTACCATGGTTACCTCCTGGTCATGTCCGGTGGCGTGCCGGCATGATCATTTTAAGGCACCTTATTCCAACACTCATCTTCGCCGATGAGTTTAAGTATAGTTTAGTAAACGAGCAGGAGTGTTTGATCAGTGAGGATTTAAACCACATGGCGAAGCCAAGTGGTTTAATTTAGACCTGATAAAACACGATCTGCAAGTTTATTGAAGTTTATTGAACGGCTTACAAAAACTCCAACCTATATTTTGTGTTTTTGTAAAAAAAAAATCAAGGATTTATGAAAGTTTATTAGAGAAAATTCAGGTTAATGTAAATTAGGTTGAATCTTTATCAGGATTTAAAACACTTGTCATGGTTACGATTTCTTTTGTCAATTTCTCATGAATTATTTATGAGTTTTTTAAATATGTTTATTTCTTTATCAGACACAAATAGAAATTCAGAAAGCACTGAAAGAAGATCCAAGTGTGTATGAATATGATAATGTCTATGATGAGATGACAGAAAAGAAGAAAGCTACAATCCCAAAATTGTCTGAGAAAGATAAAAAGGTACACCAGTATACAGCTATTTCAAAAATCTTTGAATACTGAATAATACACTCATACAGCAATATTGTGGGTCTCATTGTGGGTCTCTATATACAGCAATATTGTGGGTCTCATTGTGGGTCTCTATATACAGCAATATTTACTCCCATAACTAGCTCATGTATTGTTTTGAATGGAATGCACTTACAATAGAATAACTTTAATTATTATTTAAATGGAAACTAGCGAGTAAACTAGTATAGGCTGCGTCGGTGTTTGATATAAATGATAGGTAATATAATGAAATTTGTAACACCGTTTCCCTGCTAGCAGAGTCTTCCACAGTTCGATTCTGACAAGAGAAAGGAAGACTCTGCCGAGCGAGACTGCATTCCTTGTTGCGCATGCATTAGGTAACTAAGCAACCCCTGACGTCATGATGACCTTTCGTGTCTCGACTTACAGTTTTACGAACAGCTTATATTACAACGATGACTGGGCTCGAATCGCCAGCTTTAGCAGCCATTTGCTTGGCCGTTAGCAGGCTAAGTTGATAAATGTATGACTTTCCATAGCCAGTTGGAAGACAAACAAACGTGTCCCTCTTGGACAGAAAAGATTTGATAGCTTTTCGTTGTAATTTAGTTGGTTTATGATGCTTAGATGAAGCATCTAAAATTACCAGTAAAAACCGGTTTTAGAACTGGTTTCATTCGTCCGCAGTTGTGGACGGCGGCTTTACAAAGAATGCAGTCTCGCTCTGCAGAGTCTTCCTTTCTCTCGTCAGAATCGAACTGTGGAAGACTCTGCTAGCAGGAATAACACCGTAAAAAATGTTGTTAAAGTAAAGTTAAGTCAACATAATTTATTTTACTTTAAATAATAGTAATGCCCAGAATGCATTTCGGTCTTGGAATGCACTCTTCAGAATGCTGTATTTGGTATTGTACATTTTTTGAAATGGCTGTATTATGAACACTACTGAAATTTGCTGTTGAATAAATGTTACTCAACTAGCCAACTTTCTATGTTTTGATTGAGTGATCAGACACAAATGAACCAGTACACCAATAAGTAATACTTTTTGTTTCCATGGAGACTTGTATTGGTTCATCTTCACCATTCAATCAAAATACAAAAACTTTGCTATTGACCTCAAATCTTCTTTTCACATATAATAACAGGCCACTTTGAGATACCTGTTCTCTTGTAAATGCGACTTAATCCTCACAGTTCCTTCATTAAATTGTGTAGTTTTCCTCCTCACTCTGTTCCTTGCTACTTTCTTTGGCTCTTCTTTGCCCTTGTGTAGTAGCATTCAATTACAGCTTTATTCAAACTTATAGTTTTGTTGTTTCTCTAAAAAAATGATATATATATATATATATAGCCAAAATCTTTACACCGCAAACAGTGTGTCATGTATTCTTTAGAACTTGACTACAGCCCATGGAATTTTGTGTTTTTGATTGTTTGATAGACCCTATGCAAAAAGAGCAAGGGACTGGGAACGATCATATTTTTTCATATTTTTTCCATTACAAGAAAGAGCATTTCTAAATTAGTAATTTGGTAGAGTTTTGTTCTCATATATTGAATCACTGCAGAGCATTTGAAATGTACCAAAAACGCGAAAGTGAGGCTCTAAAGGCCTAGGTGCAAATTTTAAGCTAAATCTTTGTAAATTAAAAAGCCGTAGCTTTTTATCATTTTATGTTATTACATTGAAATTTTTGAATATAACTAATTACGTTGTGGTCTTTCTAATAAAAGCAATGGTGTCTTCTAATACTGTCTAACTCTTTTACTCCGAGGAAGGGCTAAAGCTCGAAACGTCAGTAAAGTTAAGTCAACATTTTTTACGGTGTTACAAATTTCATTATATTACCTATGATTTATATCAAACACCGACGCAGCCTAGTTTACTCGCTAGTTTCCATTAATACTGATTAAGTAAGGTATTGCCTTTTTGCATCATTAGGGTGAATAATCTGCCCATTCCATTACTACGAGCTGTAGTCAAATTGTATAGAATATAATGTATGAAGAAGCTCTTCAATCATCTGGAATACTCACCCTTAGGGCTAGGCGGGAGGACACTTATATTAAATTCATGCAGGAAATCTGTGGTTCATTCCCCTTTAGTAATCTCTTTCCCAAATTACACATAGTAATAGTTACAGCCTTAGATCTGGGAGTAGCAGGGAGGTGAGGCTAGTGGCCAATACCAAGAGGTTCAGTGACTTCATAACCTCTCGCCTGCAGGACCTAATTAGAGAATAGTTTACCTTGCCCGTCTCTCTAATTACTCTTGCTTGGCTGGGGTTATGAAACTAAGTCACTGACAAATCCTTAATTATTTAATTATTTAATATTCAATATTATTGTATAAACTTCAGTGAAATATCAGGTGATCTCCCGCATGAAAAAGTGATATCTTCACATTGTGAAAATAACATGTTATTTCACATGTGAAATAACACGTTACCATCTATTTGTTAATATTTTTAATATTTTTTGATGCATATCTTGATAAAACTTTTGCTATTTCAATTGTCATGAGTTTATATAATAAACAGAACATTACGTAACCTAATATATGTTAATTGTAATTGTAATCATTTAGCTGACCTCCTGTAATTCATCATCATCATCATGATCATGATGATCATCATCATTATCATGATCATGATCATAATCATGATCATGATCATCATCATGATCATGATCATGATCATGATCATCATGATGATCATCATTATCATGATCATCATCATCATCATCATCATCATCATCATCATCATCATTATTATTATTATTATGACATGTATCGAAGCTGAGGTAGTGATCTGATACATCCATCTTTTAACAAGCAGGGCTTTATTCAAATCAACCAATGACTGAATTAGTTTAGGTACGCTCCGCCCCAAGGATGACAGACCACAGAGGACAAAAAAGTTACTGAATGTGTAGAATGGGATGCACCAATCTTAACATTGTTCGTTTTCCAAACGTTGTGACCCTGAAGATGGACAATTTGTCCGAAAGCTTGGTCGTTTTGTTTAATTAAAACGTAGTTGAAACCATATGCATTCAAAATGTCGATACCTACGTACCAAGAAACGATTGATTTAATTTTAACATTGTTATAAATGATGTTGTTTCTTTCTAATTACATACAGTCAAAGTACATCAAAGGATTGCTAGAGTCTGCCAAATCAAGGAAAATGGAAGAGGAACGCCGCATGGAAAGAAAAACACAAAAAGAACGAGAAGAAGAAGGAGGAGAATTCCAAGATAAAGATGAATTTGTGACATCTGCGTATCCTTTAATATATTTATAAGTTTGGAACGCCTGTTTGCAGGTACCCTGGGTACCAGGGGCTATTTTTTCCTTGCGGCTTTAGCGTTTGCTTTAAGCTGTGGTCAAACGGCTACTGATAGTTGATGATAGTTGAAGGCGTCTCAACTATCATCAACTATCATGTACGCGCGGTCAAACGGCAAAAACTATCATCGACTATCCTTTGAAATTTGAACATGTTCAAACTCTATGATAGTCGATGATAGTGCATGATAGTTGGTGGTCAAACGCACATGTTAGTTGGAACTATCATCAACTATCATTGCCGTTTGACCGAGGCTTTAGCGTTTGTAAATGTGACGGTTTGTTGACGGTTTGTGGTTCAACGAGACTAACGCCTGGCCCAAAGAGCTTAGAATCTCACTTCCATGCTGTTTTGATTGACACCGTCAATTATAGCAATATTTGGAAACTTGGCAAACTTGTTGACATCTTGCTGTCAGCTTTCATCCAATCAAAGGTCTTCAAAGACTTAAACCAATCAGAAGGCCGGGGTCACGTAGCCATCCTCTGCTTCTGATTGGCTCGGCGAATTCAAAAGAATAGGCTCGTTTGAAAATGAACACAGACGTACAAATGATAAATACGAATACTAGATCAAGAAACCCTCTAGTTTCTAGGGTAGTTTGAAGGCTATACCTGTGGAAATCTTTTTTTACGACGTGAGGAGTTATTTACGTTTTTACTAAAGGATTTTTTTATTTCTTTACTCGCCATTGGACTTACTGGAACTGGACATGGATCGACAATAGTACTCAAATCAAAGTAAACAACAAAAAGCATGCTGGTGAGTGATTATGGGCCTTTAACGTCCGAAATGTTAGTAAGTTTCTACTTACTTTTTATATGGTGTACAGCTTACTCGTTACTTAGTCCAATTTTATGTTAGAGAGCTAACACTATGTCCATGAAACAAAATCGAATTGTTAGTGTTTAATAATTCTTATTTAGCGACTATTAGTCACTATCAAATACAAATAAAATTGTAATGAGCTATTAACTATGTAATGAGGTATTGTTTCCTTTTATATATGATGTTTCCAGTTGAGTGATACTGACTAAATAGTCACTAAATAGAAACTATTAGATAGTGGCTTTTTTGTTTTTATTTCATGGTTTTAGTGTTTTCTCTCTAACATGGTAACTCCTCTCTCTTTACAAGAACACCAGCATTCTTATGTTTTTCGAATTCGAGTATTTTTAAACACCTTAACTTAGTACCTTAGATATCGCAAGAGAATGTTGGAACTACAAGAAGAAGAAAAACGATTAAAGGCAAAAGAAGCTCGAGATGGTAAGTTTGTTTGATGTTTTCTTCTCTTCTATGCCATGAGAGTTTTTCTCCTTTATATCCGGTTTTCCTCCAAAATGAACATGTGAGCAGAGAACTGTGTGCACAATATTTAACGTAGAGGTAGTGAAACTGAGTCTCCTCAATTCGTGGGGCACTTGTGTCTGCATGCTAAATGCATTGAGACGTTAAGAAAGTGAGCTATTTTTTTGCATGTAATTAGGTGTTTCGCGAGGAAGTTCTATTCTATATGATAATTAAATTACGACTTTTTTATACTGTTTCAGCTGCAAATGACGTGACGAAAAAGTCCGACCTGACCATGTTTTACAGCAATTTGCTAAATCATAACGTCTCCATGGGCGGTTCATTTACGGCGGATGCTCAAACTGAAAACACAAAACCTGACAAAAACGAAACCAGAGATAAAGACAATAAAAAGTGCGATGAAGATGGGAAAGAAGACAACCGCGGTCACCATGGATCTAAAACATCGAGGGATTCACGACAAGATGACGATCATTCACGAAAAGATCGCGAGCATTCACGAAGGGATTTAGAATATTCCCGAAAAGATTCCGATTATTCAATAAAAGATTCCGATCGCTCTCGAAGAGATCGAGAAGAGAGCTATTCGAGACATCGGGAATCCGATCATCGTCGTAAAGATTACGAACGAAAACGAACCTCAAGCGAAGAAAGAAGTTATCGCAAACGCAGAGATAGAGATGATGAGATGGAAAGAGGTGACACACAGCAGGAATCAAGAAAAGAATCCGAGAAATCTTCGCATCGTCGTTTGGAACGCCGTCGTGAGTCCGAAAGTCCTGAAAAAATCCAACAAGTTAAAAACGATACTCCGAAAGACAGTTCTCACAAGAACAATGAATTACTTCAAGAAACAAAGCAAAAACCTGAAACAGCAGAAGCTAAATCTGAGGATGCACAGTCTAAATTTATTAAACGAAGTACCAACGAAACTGTTTCTTCTGCAAGAGAGAGATATTTGGAACGAAAACGCGCACGTGAAATGCAGCAACCACAAGTTGACTCAGATGAAGACTAAAAATACGTCATTGGATATAGGCATTTTATATGTGAGATATTTTGTGTGTATTGTAACATGACGAAGTTGCTCACAAAGTTCGTATTACATTCAGTCAATGGAAAAGTACGCTAGTGACAAGCATTCATTTCTCTGTATAGCTGAATTAAAATGTAGAAATAAACAGTTATATTGTTTTGCGTCACTTAATTTTGCCATTTTTATAATATCGCGACATGATATTTATTTCGGAAATACCCAAGTAAACTTTATTTTCGTGATTTCTATCGCCGCGTCCATTCTTTAAAAGCGAAAGGGGCGCCTCATTTTTAAGGAAAAAAGATTATTGAATAGAGTTGTCCTTATGTGAAACAAATTGTACTGAAAACGTAATAAAGTTAAGTAGTTTTTTAACTCAAACACAAATCAGAACAATGTAGCCTGCCATTCTCGTACTCAGACATGCATTTCTCAGCTTTCTAACGAAAGGTCGTATGCTCTGGGAAACCCTATAATTTCAAGTGATTTGATTTGCTGAATGGTATAACAATAGCAATGGTTTAACTAGGTAAATGTAAATGTAAATGTAAACTTTAATACTTCGTCCCTTAACAGGGCTTTTCAGAAGTTAATACAACAAGTAAATAATATAATACAAAGCTAAATATGAATGACTAGGTGCTATTATATATGTATAGTTACAAAGATTAATAAGTTTCTAAATTAATGAATATAATTTGTCTAAACTAATATATATCTAATATCTAATTAATATCTATCCATTGATAAATCGGAGCCATAGCTCTCTTTTCATTGAATGTTTAAAAACAGTAGCGTTTTTGCTTAATTTAATATCGTCACTTAATTCATTCCAAAGCTTTACCCCTTGGTAATAAAATGAACGTTGTCCTGTTGCTGTCTTAAAAAGTGGTATATTTAACATTTGAGAATTCCTAGTTTGACGGCCTGAGATACTTGACCTGGTTATAAATTGATCAGATAAATAGCTTGGGGCCGTCCCATTAACGCATTTAAAAACTAGAATTGCTTTCTTGAGATTAAGTTGGTTTCTGATTGGTAGCCATTTAAGTTGTTTTAATAAAGGTGTAATATGGTCATACTTTCTTGCACTAGAGACAATTCTGCATGCAAAATTTTGTACAAGCTGTATCTTATTGAGATTACGTTCAGTAGTATTGCTCCAAACAGACGAGGAATAGAAAAGCTTACTAAAGACTAAGGCGTTAATTAGTATAATTAATGTATGCTTATCAAAACAATGTTTTACTCTATTAATTTGTCCCAGACGTGCCATGCACGATGATGTTGCGTATGCTATATGTTCGTTGAATGTCAAGTTACTGTCTAATAATACTCCGAGGTCCTTTGCTACATGCGATGGTGTAAGCTGTTTGTCCATAAGAGTCACGTGAAAATCATCAACTTTTGTTAACATTTGACGACTACCAAATAAAAGTAGTTTGGTTTTTTCAGGGTTCAGTAGGAGGCTGTTCTCGAGGCACCAATTTTGAACTCTCTGTAAATCACTGCTTATTTTTGTTGTAGTGACAATTTGATCTTTTCAGGTATATCCACAGGTAGCCAAAGCTCATTATTTATAAGAGAATGTAAGACGACTTTTAAAACTTCGAAGTTTTTAAACTAAATATTAATACAATTCAATAAAAACTTTCAGTGTCATTTTCAATTCAGAAGGGCCTGGGTCAGTACGCTATCACTTCCTCCCCAAGGATCCAGGCCCATCTGAAAATCAGGCTAATATAAAAACAATGTAGAGTTCTCAGGATTCAGAAACTACAAATTAAGATCAAGTGTCGTGCAGTGTGTGTGTAATAAGCAAAAAAATGAGCCTGTGAGCCGAGTTGTGTGCAAAATATTTAACCTAGGGGCCGTTTACATGAGATAGGGCTACCCTAGGTGTAGGGCTAACTCTTATTGTTTTCTTTTCTCTGGGGACTCTCAAACAAAAGAGTTAGCCGTGCTAGGAGGGTTACGCTATCTCCATGTAAAAGGCCCCCTAGAGGTAGTGAGTGTGAGCGAGTGTCCCCAATTAGTAGGGCACAAGTGTCAAGGTAGAAGATGACGTTAAAAAAGGGATTTATGAAGCTAATGCAGTGTATTTCATGACGGGTTATGAGAACCACCTTAAGGACATACATGTAAAATGATATTGTATTTTTTGAGAACAAGAGTAAAAAAATAAATAAAAAAAATGCTAAGAATCGTTAATAATGCAGTGACCTAATGGTTGATGTATGGATCAATCCTCTGGACTGCAGCTTTTACGTCATGTAAAGTGACGGATGTACTTTGATTGACCCAGGTCTTATCCCAGGTCTGCAAACAATACAGATTTCTAGTCACACAAATCATAGTTAATCTATTAACTATGCACAAATGCATGATCTATATATATACATTCCCTCCATCTTGGTCTTCTGATAAATTCGATAAATCGCAAGAAATACTTATTTTCCAGGCAGGAAACTATTTAATACGACACTTGACATTTTCAATACTGTTGAAACGCGTTTTTACCGAATACTCATGGAGCCCCAAAAAGCGAATAAAAAAACAGTCAGAAATTGAAATTGCCGAAGAACCGTGCCTAATATAAAATTGAACAGGCCAAATCCGCATATGTAGCTTTGATTGAGACAATATTTTTGAACTCGGTGTAGAAATAACAAAGCCATTTAACTGGTTTTATTTAAAGACCCTGTTGGTCCCGCCGTGGCATAAATCTGAAGCTCTACCTACCTAATTTAACAAACCGGGATAAACAAATAGACAAACAAACAAACAGATGGAGACAAACAGAAAACAAACAAATATACAAAAGATTAAATAATAAAGAAGCAAAGTTTCTAGCGGGAGACGAAAACTACGCCCGCCGAGTAATTTTAAACATATTCAGGTTCGCCAACATTCCATACTTGAGCCAGCGGTAATATACGGCAGCGGTAATTCAAAATGGCGGATTTGATTGCAGAAAACTTCGATGAACATTTTTGAATTATATATTTTGAATTAGTGTACATTTTATATTAGCATAAGTGTAATATCTGTATTGCTTTTAGACCTGGGATTAGAATGTCAAGCATTGTCAATCAGAGCACATCAGTCACTTTACAGGACGTAAAAGCTGCAGCCCAGAGGATTGATCCATACATCAACCATACTCCAGTAATGACTTGTTCTACGCTGGATAGAATGGCAGGGAGGGCACTGTATTTCAAATGTGAGAATTTACAAAAAGTTGGAGCATTCAAGGTATAGTGAATACAACTGTAATAGACCAAATCGGCTAACGGGTTGCTATGTACCTTTGGAATCATAGGTAGGCAAATTATTTAGGTTTTTGAATTCAATATTTTTTTAAAGAAATAAGTTACCTTAATAAAACTTCAATTTCTTACATAGAGTGTATTTGTGTATCGTTTGTGACGTTTATAACGAGTTTTTCATAAATTACCCTCTCCTTGATATAAAATCCATAACTTAATCCATAATTTTTTGGAATATTAAAAACGTTTGTTTCAAACATTTTCCACGTGACTTTGAAATACATTAGACAATACCCAAAATATTTGAATTTGGCCAAAAACATACTTAGCAACGCGCTAGCTGATTTTGTCTATTCCAAAGAACATTTATTTAATACAAGCAGTTTTAAGATTTTTTAGAAAAATTAACGACAAATACAGACCATAAAGCCAGGAATAAATTTGAGCCAAAGCCAAGCACTCAGCATAAAAATACTTAATGGCTACAGATGGAAATTAAATATGAAATATAACACATCTATTTTTTCAAGGTGTGAATAAGATGATTTTTTGCAGATTCCTATTTGGCAGGGCTTAAATCATGCATGATAATTTGCTAAATACTAATAAAAATGATAAAAGTAAATAAATAAATAAATCTCCAACAAAAAAGGTTAAAATAACTTTTTTTCAAATTATGATGAAAGCTGTCCATCACATATAAAAGATAAGATAACTAAATTTGATCACTTGTCTTCTGTTCATGTTTTAATACATCCTTGGGGAACCCATAGGTTATATTTTGTTTTAATGCTTTCCAGCGTGAAGCCGATCAACATTTTCTCTTTATTGTTTATTGCATGATGTCTCAGTTTCGTGGAGCTATGAATGCCGTTCTAAGACTCACAGAAGACAAAGATAAAGATGATCTCCCAGCAGTGGTCACTTCTAGCAGTGGTAATCACGCACAGGCACTTGCTCTTGCTGCCAAGATAAAGGGCCTAAAGGCCCACATTGTGATGCCACATAATGCACTTGCAGTGAAGAAAGCTGCAGTGAGGGATTATGGGGCAAGAATTATAGAAAGTGGAATTTCACAGCAGGTTAGTATTTCATAGCTCATAATATTTTGCTCTTAAATCTAAGGTTATACCGGTATTGTGTTGTATATAGATTGACAATGACAATGATAATGATTTATTTAGTACTAATTTTATACAAACTAATGAACATATTAAATTAATTAAAGAACTTAATTTAGTACACACTAACTGAAATAACTGATTGAATCGAAATATGGTGACATCTTACTGTTCTTAACTGGCTAGCCTTGTGTTCAAGCTGAAAGACAATAGAGTCCTCATATATGTATGCAAGGCTAGCCAGTCAAGAACAGTAGATATTCAAATTAGCCACCATATTTCAATTTGCATGGTGTATGGTCATGTTTTAATATCAAAAATTGAAAATTAATTGTCTAAGCAGTGTAGTTTACTTTATAGTAGTTTATCAATTTTCTGGAGAAGAAAAAAACAACCATCTTTTTCATCCATTGTTCTCTTTTGTAGGACCTAGAAGAAACAGCACAGAAAACTTTGATTGAAACTGGACCCAACTCACACTTAGTTCCTCCTTATGACCATGTAGATATCATTGCAGGCCAGGGTACCATGGCTCTTGAAGCACTTCAACAGGTAACCATGGTAACACAGGGGATGTTCTATGTAACAGGCAATAGACCTTGTTACCTCTGTATGCAAATTGCCCATTTCAGACCATGTGTCATTCCCTTGAGAGTGGTCTTTTATGGGGAACGTTTTATATCATTTACATGTGAAAGAAAAAATTCCTAAGGGTAGCATCACGTGATCTGAAATGTGACAACAAACAAAGAAGGTAAAGAGGTCTATTTTACAAATATTCTGATATTGAACTGTGACCATGGAAAAACGTTTTGTAGCTTAGATTCATTTCAGACTTAATAAGATGGTTAGTAATAGACCCAGTGTCATGAGTTCAGTCGTTTACTGCGGTTTTCGACTTTCTGCGAACTCAGACATTTCAACGGCTCGTTGTGAAACACGCTTTTAGCTGCCGTCAATCAAGGATTTAAAAGGTACCGACTAATTAGTTTTGATTGACGGCAGCTAAGAACATGTTTCACAAAAAGCTGTGGGAATGTCTGACTTCGCAGAAAGTGGAAAAACGCAGTAACAATAATTATTGAAAGGTTACTAGTAATACTTATTTTCAAAGGTTTATAAAGTAGAAGTTAATATATTCTAGTTCATTATCTAGTTCATTATAGTCTTTTATTATTAATATCAATGAGGTTACATCACCATCATTGTAATTAGTTTGTATGAATGCACTATGCATGGTTTTTGTGGTCCAACCTCAGCCATCACAGCATATAACATATTCATAAGATTTGGAGTGTTCCAGTTTTTTTTTTTTATGATGTATAATCCATTAGTATTGTTTATTTTTGGTACTTTATCTCAGGTACCAGACCTAGATGCAATAGTAGTGCCTGTGGGGGGTGGTGGTATGTTGAGTGGCGTCTGTGTTGCAGCTAAAGGTATCAAACCAGATATCAAGATCTTTGCAGCAGAACCTTTGGCAGCAGATGACTGTGCTAAATCATTTGCAGCTGGTGAAAGAATACCTCTACCAGGTACGTACATTAAAACCCAATACTTTACCGACTTACTTTCTCATTGGAAAACATGATCATGTTAGTGTTGTTATTGTTGCTATGGTTGGTGGTGATAACGTAATCGGAACTTTACATTTTGTAGAACATTGGATATAGACTGCCATGGAGAAGTAACCATTCAATTGCAAATTATGAACAGCCTGAATCAATTGATAGAGCGCTTTTGAAGATGTGCCAATGTGTTTATGAATGATTGCATGTAGTTTATATCCGCAGTCTCTATGTAGAGAAGAGATAACCATTGGGTACATACAAGACCTTGATTGCTACCAAGAGTTTTTTCTAATTTTATCTGTAGTTTTGTCAACAGAAAATGGTAGATTCTATCTAAAAAACAATACTTTCTTATAGGTCCTCCAGCAACGGTTGCGGATGGACTGAAAACAAGTTTGGGTTTTCTAACATGGCCAATCATCCGGGATAATATTGACGACGTCATCACTGTCAAAGAAGATGAAATCCTATCAGCGATGAGGCTGGTCTGGGAACGAATGAAGCTTGTTATTGAGCCCTCAGCTGCTGTTGGGGTGGCAGCAGTTTTAAACGAGAAATTCCAGAATGAGAAATATAAGGACCTTAGAAAAGTTGCAGTGATCTTGTGTGGTGGTAATGCTAATCTAGACAAACTACCGTGGAGTAAATAGAATGAATGAATGATAGAATACAAAATGGGCGATGGAATTACCAAGTACCAAATGACTGTAAAATACTCTTGGCACTGTAATAGGATGCAATCTTATTTGACACTTGTCTTTTGTAAAATATATCTCAAAATAAATAAACATTTCTACACATATATGTGATGTTACTTTATTGACGAAAAAAAAACCTCACTCTCTCGGCAAAATTCTGTTATTCCATAACTTAAACCCGCCTAGGTGAAGAATAGAATTGCTGCTTTGGGGGTGAAAAAGATCTATATCTTGCTTGTAACGAGTGGTTCCAAATACGTATTTATACTCAGTATAAATATAGTCTAACTCTTCTACTCCGACGAAGGGCTAAAGCTCGAAACGTCAGTAAACAGGTAAAGTTAAGTCAACATTTTTACGGTGTTACAAATTTCATTATATTAGCTACCTATCGTTCCAAATACATGATACGTTATATTTATGTCTACTCTAGCACTTAGAGAAAAATAAAAACCGTATTCACCTCGCCAAATGTCAAATGAATTTGTTGAGTTTGTGTTTTAATTTGTTTTGTTTTTCGATTTCTTTCATATTCACATTTTCATTGCAACACTATTCAAAATGTTTATGATCATTGTTTAATCCGTTTCCTGTAAAACAATCTCCAGTTTATCAAATATCTGAAATTAGTATTGCATTGACCTTATCCCTATTGTTTTGTAATGGACATATTGTAAAAAACGGTGATAAAATGCGAAGAAAATGGTGAACGTCGTAGTTATCTCTCATAGAGTTGCTGTAGTTTTGACCCGGCCTGTGTTTGTCTGAGTCATGTGAGGGGGTCCTTTGGTATGCAATTTATTTTTAGAGCTTGCGCGCAGCGCTATGGGCATACGTACCTGGCTAGCCTCCTATGCAGCCTCTCCGTTGTGTCGTCACGCAGGGAGACTCGTACTGCGTGACAACACAAAGCAGTGGCTTAATAGAAGGCTAGTACCTTGTACCTTGTTTCGACTTCTCTTCTTTCCGTGTAGCTTTAAGTAGCTTTAATACCCGTAAAACGTAGCACAGAGAGGGAAGTAAAATGAGTGCACCGTCGGCTCTCTGGAAGACTAGCTTCGGCTAAAGGGACTTTCGACCCCGGGGGTGGGTTCTCTCTTATAAAATGAATAGGGGTGCTCGACGAACGGTTTTGAAATAACCCTAAAAGGTACGCATAAATTAACTCAAATACTGATTTCAGACCCTAAAAGGTACGGCCACATTTAACATTTGTTTGAATTTAAAATTGATGTATATATGTATAATCGTAAGTTCGAAAACTGACCCTAAAAGGTACGGTGCCAGTTCGAAACCCTAAAATGTACGAGAGGGTCTTATTTTCGACCCTAAAAGGTCCGTCGAGCAACCCTATCCATTTTGTACGGGAGTTCTTTACTTTTACTTTTTACCTGGTCGGAGGTATTCTTTCAACAACTATTCACCAATACTTTATGATCATTTATGAATAAGGGTCTTAATTGGCGTTTTTTCTCAAAAGCAGGTAGAACTTTAACAACAGGTGCCCTATAGTGATTTTCACCAAACCTTGGCAAACCTTCGGCAGCCCCCATTTCTCTTTTTAGGAGGGGGTCACTAAAATGACTTAAAAAGCGAAATATTGGAAGGAGACAGTAAGTACATTATTTTTATTTATTCTAAGTTTTATTTCCAGAAATTCGACTGTTTACCGTGATACTCATATTAAGATAGATAAACTTTATTTGCATGACCTTATTAAATTTACAGGTATTGCTAAAGTATAAATGAAAGTTGATTGAATTACAATGACTGATTTTTAGGATAGTCTAATTGATGTTGTTACAATTTTTGTTTTGTTGAGGAAATTCATTTCTTATATCAAGACATTTTAGAATATATTTGGATATGTAGTTAGCCTGAGAAAACAGACGTTGTTTCGCTCCTCGTCCCCGTGAAACTGACAGGGACGAGGAGCGAAACAACGTCTGCTTTTTTAGGCTAATATGTGGTAAACAGTTTGATTTTTCGATTTCAATAGTTTTGAAATATTTAAGTAATTTGTATCTATTTTTTGATCATTTAATTTATTATTTATTTAATTTATTTCTATTTATTGAAGAGAAGCTTTACAAATGGATAGCCTGGCCATGGGCTACCTGTGGTTTTGTATATAAACATTCCATACTTGAGCCAGCAGTAGCTAACTGCAGCGGTAATGCAAAATGGCGGATTTGGTGGAAATTCGTTGAGAATCATCTAAATTGTATATTTTGCTTTCTATTTTTCGATGAGGACATTTGGAAATATTTTTAGAGATTGTAGATTTTTAAAGATTTATCGGCAGCCCTGTTTTGCTAAAACTGACAATTTCAGGTAATTTATGTACGAATTTCATTATTTCACTCTGTCACTAAGATTATATATAGCATATAGCAGTTACTACTACTACTAACATAGCTGCCAACCCTCCCGGATAATCCGGGATTCTCCAGAATTTGAGCCTTGTCTCCCGGTCTCCCGGATAAGATTGAAATCTCCCGGATATAAACGGCTAAATCTCCCGGATAAGCGATAAGATGCATCCGATGTTTTAGTATATTTGTAATGCTATATATAGTGACAGAGTGAAATACTCAGGGTCTTTTGAAGTGTAACGTAAAGTTAAATGATTTAATGTAGATTCTTTGTAATGTAAGAGGTATATAGTCGTACGTACCTATTATCGTACACCTCCTATTATCGTACAGTCAGTAGAAAATACCTAATATCTTCGTGTTCTCCCAACAATCCCGCGTGTTTCTAACAGAGAATAGAAACATGGAAAATATCTTCTATAAATGCTTAATTAAAGTGCATTGCGACATTGTGAAATGAAGATATTGAAAATGAGGCAGCGTGTTCTGTCGTGTTATAGAGCACGTGTGAATTTTAAGAAGGCAAGAGAAGCGTTAGGAGAAGCACAAAATTCTCAGAGCTTCTCAAGTCTTCTTAAAATTCCCAAGTGCTCTATAACTTGATAGAGCACTGCTGCCAAGTTTTCTATTTCTTTTATAAAATATTCAGTAGTGAAAATCAAACAAATCGATGCTCCGTGCACTGTTGAGTTATATAACGCTTCTCAGCCAATCAGAGCGCGCATTTTAAATCAAATATTTTATAATGCGCTATATATAGTAAGCACTACACTACATTACATTGATATTATAATGAAACATATATTTGCTACTCTGCAGAGTAGAATTTACATTTTAATTGTACTCCTCTTGTCCTATTTAGTATGAGAAACATAATTATCTAATGAAACACTTGACATTTGGAAAAGTTAAAAATTATGCCTTTTTATCTGGACGTGCATTAGTGAAAAATCTATATTGTTTTTAGGCCTGGGATAAGAATGGCAAGCAGTTCCAATCAGAGCACATCAGTTACTTTACAGGATGTAAAAGCTGCAGCCCAGAGGATTGATCCATACATCAACCATACTCCAGTAATGACTTGTTCAACCCTGGATAGAATGGCAGGGAGGTCACTGTATTTCAAATGTGAGAATTTACAAAAAGTTGGAGCATTCAAGGTATAGTGAATATTACTGTTATTTTAATTAGTAATTTTACTTTTACAAGCACTGATTAAAATCATTCCAAAAAGTGCTTTCTTCTGTTTTACGACTAACCATTAATTGAGCCAGCAATAAATCTGAGCCATCTTGAAAGGGTCTATCTAAAGCACTGGATACTAAGCCTATAGTCTCCAAATGTAGTACAAATTGACTTCAACTATTAAGGCGACAATGGTGTTTCAAATTAGCGACAAAGCGACACCAGAAATGTATTTTCTAACGATATGGAATGAATACTAGCGTGCTGTTATGTTAAGGCATTATTGTGTAAATTATACTCTAGGGAGATGTAATTTGTATAAATAGGGTTAGTTTGTTAAAAACAGGTTCCCATTTAAATCTGTACTTTCCCATTTAAATCTGTATTTATGCAAATTGTGTTGATGTGTGCTAAACACACAGATCAACCAATCAGAGAAGTTCACTTCAGAAATGATATACTCTGATTGGTTGATCTGTGTGTTTAGCACACATCAACAAAATTTGCATAAGTACATATTTAAATGGGAAAGTACAGATTTAAATGGGAACCTGTTTAAAGTAGATAATCGAAGGTATCTCTCTGTACACGCACATTGTGTAACTTGTAAACTTTTTCATTAACTTGATCTTCAATAATTTTCAATAAAACGAGATGCCAATTCCTATATATGTGTGTTCTAGTGTAATGGAATTAAGTTAGAAAATGTTTTATGTTCTAAGATAGAATTATATAACCCCCCTTTATAGGCCCCCTTTATGGTGTTACAAATTTCATTATATTACCTATCTTTATATCAAATACCGACGCAGCCTATACTAGTTTACTTGCTAGTTTCATTATATTACCTATCTTTATATCAAACACCAATGCAGCCTATACTAGTTTACTTGCTAGTTTCATTATATTACCTATCTTTATATCAAACACCAATGCAGCCTATACTAGTTTACTTGCTAGTTTCCATCTATAAAGCTAATCATTTTTCTTGTGATTGTTGTAGTTTTTGTTTTAATGCTGTTCAGCTTGCCTTCATGAAGCAATGGTGACAATTGTTGCAGTCTAAACCGTCATCATTATTAGAAAAATGATCAACATAATGTTTTTCTTAAGATTGTATTTCTAATTTCTCTCAGTTTCGTGGAGCTATGAATGCCGTACTAAAACTTGCTAAAGACAAAAATATAGATGACCTCCCAGCAGTGGTCACTCATAGCAGTGGTAATCATGCACAGGCACTTGCTCTTGCTGCCAAGATAAAGGGCCTAAAGGCCCACATTGTGATGCCAAATAATGCTCCAGCAGTGAAGAAAGCTGCAGTAAAGGACTATGGGGCAAGAATTATAGAATGTGGAATTTCACAGCAGGTATTGTGTAGCTTCTAATATTTTGCTCTCAAATCTGTGGTTTCACACGTTTTAAAATTCCTAAAATAGAAATAGAATTCTCAAGTATAATTGCCCTAATAAAGCGTATTCATATAACCTGCTTTTAAAATGCAAATGAGAATATGTGTAAAATAACATGCTAATTAGGTGTGCGTGTTATAAAATGCTTCAGTGAGTTGCGAAAACGAAAACGTTTATAAATTTACTCATAACCACTTTTATCAATGTTTTCCACAGTGTCTTGTGGCTCAAGGAAAAAATGAAAGCAAATAGCTACACGCACACCTCATTAACATGTTATTTCACACATATTCTAATTTGCATTCTAAAAGTGGGTTATACGTATACGCTCTAATGATGGATGACTGCCCAAAAGCTTGTAATAAAATTTGAAATTAAAAATTAATCAACTTTTAATATAGGACCGAGAAGAAGCAGCTCAGAAAACATTGAAGGAGACTGGACCCAACTCACACTTAATTTCTCCATATGACCATGTAGATATCATTGCAGGCCAGGGTACCATGGCTCTTGAAGTACTTCAACAGGTAACCATGGTAACACAAGGGTTGTGATGCCCTAAACGCATGTACAGTAGAAATCATGTTTTATGTAACAGGCAATTTAAAAATATTGTTATCTTGTACACTGGACAATGCAAAAATGCAATTGTAGCTTAAATTGATTCCAGATTATTTTAATATATAACACAATTTATTGACCGTTTCTTGGGTCTTATCGTCTAACCTCAGTCTTGATATCAAATAACATATTCATAAGATTTTGACAACAGTGTTCTGCTTATTTGTTGATCTGAATGCCAGTATTCACTACTCCCCTTCGGCTGTCCCGGGGGGTGTACTCCCTTTGTCCAAGTGGTAGGTGTGATTGGCGGAGATTTTGGAAACAACTCCTAAAAGGTACGCACAGATAAAAATAACTGATTCTAAAAGCCTTGTCGATTTCTACCCCAACAAAGCAACAAAACAGAGTAAAAATGACTCGAAAAGGTACGAAATCATGTTACGTAACTGATTTTTGAGCCCTAAAAGGCATACACAGGAAATATTTTTACCCTAAAAGGTACGCCGATCACCCTTACCACTTGGACAAAGGGAGTACACCCCCCAGGCTTGCTGTATGGTGAAAGTGAAAAGAATATATTACACACTATCGAGTTTGGACAACAAGAATCATAGTCTTCTGCAAGACAGAGCATGGAACAAGCAATGTTTTAGGAGTGAATGCTGCATGTCGACATATACATGCACTCTTGCTATGGAGGAGACTATGAGAACCACCAAATTATCTATGAGTAATAATTATTTTTGGTACTTTATCTCAGGTGCCAGACCTAGATGCAATAGTAGTGCCGGTGGGTGGTGGTGGTATGTTGAGTGGGGTCTGTGTTGCAGCTAAAGGTATCAAACCAGATATCAAAATCTTCGCAGCAGAACCTTTGGCAGCAGATGACTGTGCTAAATCATTTGCAGCTGGCAAAAGAATACCTCTACCAGGTACTTACATTAAAACCCCGTATCAAAGATATGCCTATTGTTCTGTTGCAATCTCATCCTGTTAAAAAAAAAAGAAAAAAATCTCGCGCGCTAATCCAAGTCTTTTGTTACTTCTCACCTACAATACCATATATGGTAATGGCATTGCTTTCAAGATTACATACGGTATCTTTGATACGCCAGTGCTTTACCTACTTTACTTTCTCATTGGAAATTATTTCTTGTTGTGGCAGTCTTTGACATCGTTGCTGCATGTTGTTGTTGTTGTTGATGGTGATGTAGTTATGGTAAGTTTGTAGAACATTTGGTTTAAGCTGTGGACAACGTTCAATGTTAAAACCTGAATCAGATCATGCTAAATGCAGCGAATTTCCACGTCCTACGATGTTTATGAATGATGACCTGTACAAGACCTTGATTGCTGAGAGGACTGATTTTGTTTTCTCATTTTATCTGTAGATTTGTCAAAGTAAATTCGTAGCTTCTCCCTTTCTCTCTCTACTTTTTTTATCTAAAGTAGCTAACAAAAGAACAATACTTTCGCAATAGGTCCTCCAGCAACGGTTGCGGATGGACTGAAAACGACTATTGGTTTTCTAACGTGGCCAATCATCCGGGATAATATTGACGACGTCATCACTGTCAAAGAAGATGAAATCATTTCAGCGATGAGGCTGGTCTGGGAACGAATGAAGCTTGTTATTGAACCCTCAGCTGCTGTTGGGGTTGCAGCGGTTTTAAACGAGAAATTCCAGAATGAGAAATATAAGGACCTAAGAAAAGTTGCAGTGATCTTGTGTGGTGGTAATGTTGATCTAGAAAATCTACCTTGGAGGAAATAAAATGAATAATTAAATAAATAGAAAATTGGAGTACAAAATGGACACGCTGAAACAGAAATTACAACAGAGCTATTGAGTTACTGTAAGGGAGCTACCAACACTTTGATAATAAAAAGGGTGCAAATGTTAAATAAAAGGCTGGCACTGTAATCATTTTTCTTATCTTTCTCATTAAAATATGCATGTTTTTAACATCAATGTTGTTTTAAAATTGATCATTAAGTAATAGTCGACGCCAAAATAGTTTCTGATCAAGTAATGCCGTGACTTATGGAGTTACAAAAACTAGCACGAAGTTTCGATGTCGACATGACATCATTTCCATGTTCAAATAATCTTTCTTAGTGTGGATAATATATTATAAGATTATTATAAGATATTTTGTATTGTTTTTTTCTTTCTTTCTTTCTTTCTTTCTTTCTTTCTTTCTTTCTTTCTCTCTTTCTTTCTTTCTCTCTTTGTTTCTTTCCTTCTCTCTTTGTTTGTTTGTTTCTCTCTTTCTTTCCTTCTCTCTCTCTGTCTCTTTCTTTCTTTCCTTATCTCTTTGTTTGTTTGTTTGTTTGTTTGTTTGTTTCTCTCTTTCTTTCCTTTCTTTTTTGTCATCATCATGGTTGCTCCAACATGTTGGGCCCGTTTTAACACCCTGTTGGATGATGTTTGATGAAACTCATCCAACATTTCTTTTGTTCTCGTGTTCAACAAACCGTATCGCAACAATGCTGGCCAACAATGTTGTTTGCTCGGGCCTTAACACATGCATTCTAGCTAGTAAAAGTAGTGCTAAATGCATAGCCATTATATTCTACTCTAGGACAAACTTTAAAGTATTTGATTTTACATAAAAAAACCTATTCACCTCACCAAATGTCAAATGAATTTGTGTTTTCTTTAATTTTTTACTTTCGTGTCTTCTTTATTTATGGCAACACTATTTAAATAATTAACGACTATTTCTCAATTTGGATCTTAATTAGCATTCTTTCGCATACGCAGCTGCGACTTGACAATTAAGATTGCTCTATAGTGGTTTTCAACAAACTTTGTGAAAAACAGTTATTTTGTTGTTATATTGCTTTTTTATATATTATATCCTTGCGAAACTGACGATAATGCTCTATCAAAATTAAAATAGGTAATTTACGAAAGATAAGAAAAACAGTACTTCTTGTTTTTTATTTACTGGTTTCAAAGACGTTTTTCTTTTATCAAAACCTTGACGATACTATTAATTGTTCATAACGCGTTTACTGTTACCTAGAGACAACTGTTTTGAGGTAGCTAATAGGCACATACAAATAATACATTGTGACTCATTAGAAGGACTTGAAGCACGAGAATAGTCTTGTGACGAAGATATTACACAGAGTTTCTATAATCAGTTGTAACTCACTTTATAGTGTACAGTACGTCCACTTTAGCCTAAACGTGAAACAGTTTTTGACGAAGTGCAATGTCCTTACACTAATCGTTTGGTTCGTTACCGGAGGCGAAGTGAAAGAACAGTTCTAACAGCTACACTGTAGACAACATCCTTGGATGTCTAATTCTTCGGGTGGAACACAAGAAACTATTTTGTAAGATCACTGCATGGACTCACAACTGTCGAGCTTTTGCCATTCATGATAAAACAAAACACCGAAAAAGTAGCTGTCAAGTTGCCCCGCATTGCGCTCTTGGTCGCGGGATATTGAGTTTTTTAAAAAGAGTACTGTATCAAGCTATTTTACGCCATGGGATTGTGTCTATCAGGAAGTAATGAGGTAGAAGACGTCGATGAACCTGAAGCAGAAGAATTTCGCAAACCAAAACACTACCGAGGACGGCAAGGCCCAAAATACAAGGTGTTAAACTTTACACGAGATTATGAATATCGTAAATACGAAGCATCAACTTGGATATGCGTACGAACGAACGACATGGAATATAAAAAAGCACAAAGGAAAGGCGAGTCCTGTTTAGCTAAATATTTCGATGGGAACAATGGGCCTGACAAAACTATGCCGATAACATGTCCGTTAAAGGTACAAGTGGAATTCAAACAAGACTTTGATGAGCCGGGTTACTTTGTCGTTTCTAAGCACCTACCATACGAGAATTGTGAGCGACCACCTGCTCCGAATCAAAGGGACATGTTTATCCAAGATTTTCCTGAACAGTTTGCTTATGTATCGGTGTTTGAAGGAATTGCTAACGAGGATGAAGTAAAGACGATGGTTAAAGAGCTTACAACAGTCTTGGAGAACGAAGGAAAGAAGTTTGAAAGTACGGATTACTCTGTCACCAAGTTTGAGAGTAATTTTAGTTTGAAAAGAAAAGTTAATGAAGTTATCATTTTGAAACATTCAGGCGAATAAGATATTTGAAAAAGCTCTTAAATGCCAAATGATTGTGTTTAGAAGCAACCCAATTAATTGACGTAGTGGCTACGTATTTAAAGCACAATAGTGGCTAACCGCTAAAACAAAGTCTCATAAGGGATCGCAGAAAACGGCTATATACAGCTATTTCAAAAAACGTAGAATACTGCATGAATATTGCATACTGCATTGCAAGACCGAAATGCATTCTGGGTCATGTGATATTGTTTAAAATATATAATAATTAATTATTTTATTCTTAGTACATTCAATTCAAAACAATCAATATACGATCTTGTTATGGGGAGTAAATATTGCTGTATACGTCTATTTTAAAAAACGTAAAATACTGGAATATTGCATACAATGCATTGCATGCAAGACCGAAATGCATTTTGGGTTATGTGATATTGCTTAAAGTAAAATATATAATAATTATTTTATTCTTAGTGCATTCCATTCAAAACCTGATATACGAGCTTGTTATGGGGAGTAAATATCGCTATATATTTGACTATGTGACTCACAATGCCCTTTGGTCTTGGAATGCACTATTCAGTATTCAACGTTTTTTGAAATGCTGTATATAACATTTTGTGTTTAGTAGTTTGTTTTACCGTTTGGATTCATTCAGTGTAGTTAGAGTGGTTTTCATTAACCCGTGAAACACTATAATACACTTTAATTCCATTGTGTTCTTTTGTTGTGGTATTTGACTATTACATTTTAAACCACTCTAGTGCATGTCGTTATGCACTGTGTACTTGGCACTACTCAAGTTTCGTATAATCCAACTAGTCATAGAGGAGTTAAAATGTCGCAGCAGTAAGACTGGATTGAGTAAGAATATTCACCAATATTAAACTTTAATTTTTGATGGTTGGATTATGAATAACTTATTAGACAGTTTGATGTGTAATATGATTGGATATTTTACTTGTTCAAATGCATTTTGACAGAAAAACATCCTAGCCTCCTCCGCAGGCTTCTCATTATTAGGGATTCCTTTGTGGACGCGATGAGGTTTCCTGTGTTGAAATATTTGGCAGGGAAGAACTGGGGACGATTTAGGAGAGCAGAACGGAGTAACTTCTTCTCTTTCTGCCTATCCCTCCGCTCGTTTTTTTTCTCCTCACCACAGGAAGCCCGATGAAAAGAGATCTAAGAGATGCCTGCGGGGGAGGCTATACACATCCAACTGTCTAACATGTTTTATAATATATTTTAGTACGTAATCTTGTCAATAACATAACATTCAATGTACAATCATTTTGAAAGATTTTATTGATCACTAAATTATGACGTCACAAATGTCATAGTTTTTTTTATTCTTTGTTATTTTGTAATTTTTTGTACTTCGGGCATATAAAGATGTGAAATAAATATTCAGCGAACAACTTAAAAACAGGCATAGAGGTCAGGCAGGCAGTAAAACAACGATACATAATAAGGCTTACAGGCGAAGTTAAGTCGAATCTAATTGCCTTTGATGGCAGTGGCTAAGAAAAGGCAAATATTGACCATATAAGATACACCCTTTCCGAGAAAATTTGTCGCTCGTGAAAAGCACACAAACTAGTGGCGCAAGGGATCATGGATCAGTTCAGAAACAAAATGTGCATTCGGAACGCCTTTCGTGTTGTTTGATAAGTCAAAATGGACATTTCTCAATAACATATTGACAAGTGTAGCAATGTGGCCATGAAATCCCTGCGTTCTAATAAAGTATACATAGGTAATCCACAATCCCCTGCGCTACTAGCTTGTAGTCTTTTCACTTCACGGGTGACAAAGTTTCTCGGAAAGGGTGTATCAGCTCTTTTGACGATGTATATTAAGCTTAGTCTAGATAGTTCTACTAGTTCCGAGCAAAACAGAGCTCAGTCGAACTCAAAGGCAGTTTGTCAAATTAAACGCGGCAAAAGTTCTGGACTGGACCTTTTCATCAGTGATAGTGTTTTATTGCTAAATGGTTCTATTCGTTGTCCTGTTTTTTCAGTGGTTCGCTTTATTTATTTAGGTTCATGTAACAGTTGATAGTAGATATATATTTTTTGTTCTATTTACATTTTTTGTTTTGTTGTTTTGTAGTGTTTGTAGTTCATTTTTTATATTTTGTATTATCTTTTTATAATATTAAAATGTTTTCAACCTTAAAACGGCTATAACTATAAGAATATGATTGTGATTATGAATGTTAGAATTACAGACAAAGGACATGAAGCGTGCCCGTCTAGAATGCATTATTCGTTTTATTATTCGATTCTTGACTTCATTCTTCGTTTTCCAGAATTCTGTTAAAGTATTCAAAAACTGAATGAAACCTCTTTAAATCTCACGGAGTAATCAGATTTATTATCTATATTAATAATAGTATCAATTATTTTTTATATCATAATTATTCATATGAATTTTGAGAAGTTTGAAAAACGAAGAATGAAGTCAAAAATCGAATAATGAAATGAATAATGCAGTCTAGACGGGCACGCTTCATGTCCTTTGACTGTAAAGAATTAAAATATTTTGAGAAATTCACAAATCAATGTTCCGTACTTCAATAGATTAACGCTCTCGATTGAACGATAAATCGGCTACTATTCTTTATAATCTACGCTGAACAATATCACACACAACAATAACAAACCGACAACAATCAACAACTAATACATCTGGAGGGAAATTGGCGAGTAAACTAGTATATCTTTTTACTCCGACGAGGGGCTAAAGCTCGAAACGTCAGGTTTTTTTTACAGTGTTACCAATTTCAATCTATTACCTAACAAATATATCAGATTGTATTGATCTACTTATTCACTATGGCAACTATTAATGGCATCAGTCTACCGACAATAAAAAACAGATAAATAAGGTTAAATAAATCGACCTTTTTTCTTTCTTGCTTTCACTTTCATTTTTCTTCCATTTCGTAATTGCTTTCTTTTTTCCGATCCTTTTTTCTATTCAAATCTATCTTTAGCCGATCATAACTTTTTTCATATTTACATTTTATTAATTTTACTTCCTTCCTTCCTTCCTTCTCTTCTTAATTATAAAATTCATACATTCCTTTTCCTTTCTTACCGCTGTAACTTTTCCCATTCTTTTTTCCCCCGTCCACTCTTCGTATCTATATGTTATGTCTTTTTAAACGGGTTTAAACCAATAAATTAGAATGTAGCTAATCTAGAAGTTAACGCTATCAGTCCCTTCACATATCTAATATATATACATGACTAAAGGAACATTACTAAAGAAAGAGATCATGCAAACTAGGCCCTTCATCAGCGTACATTGACAGTACTTTTACGTCGATTCAAGCGAGCCAGCCGTCGATCAACGCTTATTTTATCTAAAAAAACTAGTCAAGGATAATAATGACACTATATTGTTGATTAAAAGAACAAGTATTCAGTGGGTGTCATGGGTGTCATGGGTGGCCTAGCGGTGAGAGCGCTGGCCTCTCACTGCTGTGGTCCAGGTTCGAGTCCCGGCTCGGGCATGGATTATATGTGAGTTGAGTTTGTTTGATGTGTTCTTCTCTCCTATGCCACGAGGGTTTTTCTCCAGGTTATCCGGTTTTCCTCCCTCCGCAAAAATGAACATGTGAGCTGAATTGTGTGCAAAATAATTAAACGTAGATGTAGTGAGTGTGTGTCTTGAGTCTCCCCCATTAGTAGGGCACACGTGTCCAGTCTAGAAGAATTGAGACGTTAAAAAAGGAGAAATGTATCATGATCAAGATGACCACTGTCTATCCTGCTATAGACCTCACGTAGCAGCTAACAGTATGCAAATGCCCGCCAAGCCTCGCTCTGACTCACGGTGCTATATTTGTTTTAGTTGTATTAACTGAAGTCGATGTAAAATTTGCCGGTATTTACACATAATTAGCAGCTTTGTGAGTAAGGTCTATTGCTATCCTTGTCGTTTCTGATATCGCTGCAATTGTTTTTATTATTGTATTCTTCTGTCTATGAATATTCAAAGGATACATCTTTGTAAGAGTGCCAAGTCAGTGTCTTTCTTGACTTCACCCTCTAGTCCTTGTAGCAGTAATTGAGCTGTTTCATATTTCTCACGACACTGTGGAACAAATAGGGGTTTTAGAAAAACAAGCGAACCCAAAACATCAAGTGTATTAGTGTGATACTCAAATAACAACAAAAGAACACAATGGAATTAAATTGAATAAAAAAAAGGTAATAGACTAGTTTCGCGGGTTAATGAAAACAGATTTACTGTGCCTGGCTGTTATACTAAACCCCATTGGTAATGGTAGCGGTTTAATTCTTCATAATGCACCTATCAATGTCTTGCTCCAACGGGGGGAGTGTGGCCATACCCAGGGGCTATTGACATTTTTCATATCTCTTTGTCAATAGCCCGTATCCTGGGAACGTTAAATTCATATACTTACTCATATATTTACTGTTGTGGACGCAGAACTTTTGTCAAAAAACATCGAGCAGCCCCAGGTACGCAAGCAAAGTTTATGTTCAATAGCCCGACTTTGCCCGCACTCCCCCTGTTGGGGCAAGACATTGATAGGTGCATAACAGGTAGTGCTAAATGCATGCACATTTTGTCATAGTGGTTATTCATCTGCATATAGTTTAACAGTAGCAACCAGGGGATCTCGCTTCAATGCACGCAAAGGATTGTTTGTCAAAACGAATAGTTCCAAAATGGCGCCTCGAGACAAAAACAATTCCGGTTACTTTTAGGCATTTGCGTTTTGTTTTTATTCTTTTTTATCACTGATAGAGCAGCAGTGAACGTTTTTTGTCCAAGTAACATATAACTTTTTAATGCAAAGTTATTTTATGGATGTATTTATCGAGGGTGAACACAGGAAACAACTCTCTCGAATGACGCCATCTTGGAAGTGTTGGCGATGCGACAGAAATGCTTCTGATTGGCTTATACTAACCGGAAGTGCGTGCGCGAAATCACGTTCAAGTTCTTAAAGAAATAAGGTAGTTTACCTGTTCAGGGTTTCCAAATAGTTCATCCAGTGCTGCATTTTGACACTACAAACAAATTATATTCATGAGTAATAAATGGTATCAACTATTAATCAAACAACTCAAAAGTACAAACACGTTGACTATGAAGGTTTTAAATGAAGCGTCCATCGCCTGGGTTTAAAAGTAAAAAAAATATACGTATGAATTGGGTCTTCGATGCACTTACCAGGTCCATTGCATACATGTAAATCAACTTGTCAGCATTTGCCTGTATTGGAAGAAAGCGGCTCCAGTTATTGCACATAACCCTATCTAATATGATCCTGTCCAGGATTTTACCATCATCATCAGTCGTTATCATTATAATCATTATTATCATCGTCATAACCATTATCATAATCATCATCACTGAGCCGTGATCATCATCATCATCATCAGCATCATCATCATGACCATAATCATCACTGATCATAATGATAATAATAATAATCATCATCATGATAATTATTATCATCATCGTCATTAATCACCATAATTATCATCATCATCAGTCGTGATGATAGCCTCCAACACCGCCATCATTATCATCATAAAAAAATAAGATTCTTTGATGTAAAAAGTACAATTACATTCAATCAAAGGAAAGAGAGTGGTCAAGAACGATGCTATACACTGGGTCAATCAATAATCATTACCGAAATCGTTTTTCCTGGTGACAGTTTTCCTTGTAAAGACGTCTTGATCTGCGAAGTTCGCTCCAAACATTGGTGGTAACGTGCATTCAGGTCGTTCACAACTATCATTACAAAAAAGAATATTACTCGCGTTAATTAAAATAACTACTAAGAACTACTTAGTAAATAGTAATGTGCCCATGGAAATGTTTTTTTTGGTATGGGTATAAGTAAGTAAGTAGGTAGGTAGGTATGTAGGTAAGTAAGTAAGTAAGTAAGTAAGTAGGTAGGTAAGTAGGTAAGTAAGTAAGTAAGTAAGTAAGTAAGTAAGTAAGTAAGTAAGTAAGTAAGTAAGTAAGTAAGTAAGTAAGTAAGTAAGTAAGTAAGTAAACCCTTTATTTCACGATGGTGACACTAAATAGTCAAAGACTAATAAACCTGTGGCCCTTTGGTATAAGCTCTCACTTATAAATTAAACCAAATCTATATATGGATTGAAATGCAGGACTTCACCAAAGAAGAATCACGACACTATACATCATCCAGCGCTTAAGCTAATATATAGGTTGCGATATTTGTTTAATAAGCTTACCATTTTTGACAGCATTGGATGGTTTTAGTCTATGTTCTTTCAATTCAGCTTGGGCAAATTGTAACGCAAGGGTTAGAATACGCAGGGTCTTCATGTAAAGAACAAGCTGCTCTGTCGACCTATTACAGATTACAAAACAATCATCATCATGATTTGTATTAACATCACCACTACAACCACCACTATTATTATCATCATCGTCATCGTCATCGCCACCAACATCCTCACCATCAGCATCAGCATCATAATCGACATCATCACCACTACCACCACCACCACTATCATCATCATCGTCATCGCCACCAACATCCTCATCATCAGCATCATAATCGACATCATCACCAAAACCACCACCACTATCATCATCATCATCGTCATTCACCACCAACGTCCTCATTCTCATCATCATCATCATAATCGACATCATCACCACTACCACCACCACTATTATCATCATCATCATCATCGTCATCGCCACTAACATCTTCAATCTTCATCTTCATCATCATAATCGACATCATCGCCAATACCACCACCACTATCATCATCATCATCATCGCCACATACAACCTCATCATCATCATCATAATCGACATCATCACCACTACCACCACTATCATCATCATCAACATCAACATCACGGCAATACATTCATAATCATCGATATATCACCGCAATCGAAATACTATTAGTCGTAACCAGCGTATCGTTATCACCATCACCATCACCATCACCATCATAATCACCACCATTACTACCACCACCATCATCATGGTAAAACAATCCTAATCATCTATAGCGCTATTATCACCACCATTACTACCACCACCATCATCATGGTAAAACAATCCTAATCATCTATAGCGCTATTATCACCACCATTACTACCATCACCATCATCATGGTAAAACAATCCTAATCATCTATACCGCTATTATCACTACCATTACTACCACCACCATCATCATGATAAAACAATCCTAATCATCTATACCGCTATTATCACTACCATTACTACCACCACCATCATCATGGTAAAACAATCCTAATCATCTATAGCGCTATTATCACCACCATTACTACCATCACCATCATCATGGTAAAACAATCCTAATCATCTATAGCGCTATTATCACCACCATTACTACCACCACCATCATCATGGTAAAACAATCCTAATCATCTATAGCGCTATTATCACCACCATTACTACCACCACCATCATCATGGTAAAACAATCCTAATCATCTATAGCGCTATTATCACCACCATTACTACCATCACCATCATCATGGTAAAACAATCCTAATCATCTATACCGCTATTATCACTACCATTACTACCACCACCATCTACATGGTAAAACAATCCTAATCATCTATAGCGCTATTATCACTACCATTACTACCACCACCATTATCATGATAAAACAATCCTAATCATCTATACCGCTATTATCACCACCATTACTACCACCACCATCATCATGATAAAACAATCCTAATCATCTATACCGCTATTATCACTACCATTACTACCACCACCATCATCATGGTAAAACAATCCTAATCATCTATAGCGCTATTATCACTACCATTACTACCACCACCATTATCATGATAAAACAATCCTAATCATCTATACCGCTATTATCACCACCATTACTACCACCACCATCTACATGGTAAAACAATCCTAATCATCCATAGCGCTATTATCACCACCATTACTACCACCACCATTATCATGATAAAACAATCCTAATCATCTATACCGCTATTATCACTACCATTACTACCACCACCATCATCATGGTAAAACAATCCTAATCATCTATAGCGCTATTATCACCACCATTACTACCACCACCATCATTATGGTAAAACAATCCTAATCATCTATAGCGCTATTATCACTACCATTACTCCCACCACCATCTACATGGTAAAACAATCCTAATCATCTATAGCGCTATTATCACCACCATTACTACCACCACCATCATCATGGTAAAACAATCCTAATCATCTATAGCGCTATTATCACCACCATTACTACCACCACCATCATCATGGTAAAACAATCCTAATCATCTATAGTGCTATTATCACCACCATTACTACCACCACCATCATCATGGTAAAACAATCCTAATCATCTATACCGCTATTATCACTACCATTACTACCACCACCATCTACATGGTAAAACAATCCTAATCATCTATACCGCTATTATCACTACCATTACTCCCACCACCATCTACATGGTAAAACAATCCTAATCATCTATAGCGCTATTATCACCACCATTACTACCACCACCATCATCATGGTAAAACAATCCTAATCATCTATAGCGCTATTATCACCACCATTACTACCATCACCATCATCATGGTAAAACAATCCTAATCATCTATACCGCTATTATCACTACCATTACTACCACCACCATCTACATGGTAAAACAATCCTAATCATCTATAGCGCTATTATCACTACCATTACTACCACCACCATTATCATGATAAAACAATCCTAATCATCTATACCGCTATTATCACCACCATTACTACCACCACCATCATCATGATAAAACAATCCTAATCATCTATACCGCTATTATCACTACCATTACTACCACCACCATCATCATGGTAAAACAATCCTAATCATCTATAGCGCTATTATCACTACCATTACTACCACCACCATTATCATGATAAAACAATCCTAATCATCTATACCGCTATTATCACCACCATTACTACCACCACCATCTACATGGTAAAACAATCCTAATCATCCATAGCGCTATTATCACCACCATTACTACCACCACCATTATCATGATAAAACAATCCTAATCATCTATACCGCTATTATCACTACCATTACTACCACCACCATCATCATGGTAAAACAATCCTAATCATCTATAGCGCTATTATCACCACCATTACTACCACCACCATCATTATGGTAAAACAATCCTAATCATCTATAGCGCTATTATCACTACCATTACTCCCACCACCATCTACATGGTAAAACAATCCTAATCATCTATAGCGCTATTATCACCACCATTACTACCACCACCATCATCATGGTAAAACAATCCTAATCATCTATAGCGCTATTATCACCACCATTACTACCACCACCATCATCATGGTAAAACAATCCTAATCATCTATAGTGCTATTATCACCACCATTACTACCACCACCATCATCATGGTAAAACAATCCTAATCATCTATACCGCTATTATCACTACCATTACTACCACCACCATCTACATGGTAAAACAATCCTAATCATCTATACCGCTATTATCACTACCATTACTCCCACCACCATCTACATGGTAAAACAATCCTAATCATCTATAGCGCTATTATCACCACCATTACTACCACCACCATCATCATGGTAAAACAATCCTAATCATCCATAGCGCTATTATCACCACCATTACTACCACCACCATCTACATGGTAAAACAATCCTAATCATCTATACCGCTATTATCACCACCATTACTACCACCACCATCATCATGGTAAAACAATCCTAATCATCTATACCGCTATTATCACTACCATTACTACCACCACCATCTACATGGTAAAACAATCCTAATCATCTATAGCGCTATTATCACCACCATTACTACCACCATCATCATGGTAAAACAATCCTAATCATCTATAGCGCTATTATCACTACCATTACTCCCACCACCATCTACATGGTAAAACAATCCTAATCATCTATAGCGCTATTATCACCACCATTACTACCACCACCATCATCATGGTAAAACAATCCTAATCATCTATACCGCTATTATCACTACCATTACTCCCACCACCATCTACATGGTAAAACAATCCTAATCATCTATAGCGCTATTATCACTACCATTACTACCACCACCATCTACATGGTAAAACAATCCTAATCATCTATAGCGCTATTATCACTACCATTACTCCCACCACCATCTACATGGTAAAACAATCCTAATCATCTATAGCGCTATTATCACCACCATTACTACCACCACCATCATCATGGTAAAACAATCCTAATCATCTATACCGCTATTATCACTACAATCAAAATACTATCAATCATCATCAGCACGATCAGGGTGCAAAACCACCATGATCATTATCAGCGTCATCATCATCATCATACATCCTGGACCATAAATAGCTCACCGGCATTCTTCACTGATGTTACCAATCTGATCCATAAAAAGACTTTCATTCTGTAATAAAATTGATAAAAATTCAATTTTCAAGTTAACAATAATAATATAATATGACTTGTATAGCGCTTATACAAGTCTGTTCTAAGCGCTTAAAATAAAAAATGGATATGATTACAATGAAAAAGCTAATTTAAACAAATGAGTTTTGAGATTTTGATTTTGTTAACAAATCTTAATTAACTTTTTGGAGCTCATACTCGAAATTACGATTCGCCCTCTTGAATCGAGCCTGACGTGGAATCGAGGATTGCCGTGCAAAGAACAATTCAACATGGCGACTGCGACTTTGTTTGGACGAAATCTTTGGAACATGTACCGCGTTTTGACCGAACTTTCATCAATATATGGCTGGAAAATAAGGACAAAGCTCTGAAGAAACTAAAGAATCGATACAGCAATTTCTGCGAGGGATAGGTTTTTGATGTTGTAGTTATGCACTTCGCTCGTTTTTTGCGTCATACTTATTGCACAATATATCGCTTCGTTCCAGACAGTCTCTTTGTATCCCTTTAGGAGGTATTTTCAGGTTACAGAACAATAGATAGCCACTATTTAGGCGCAAGTGTGATCTTACCATACGCAGGGCCATGGAGTCTGCAAGTGTTGTCAATGGGGCTCGTCGTGCTCGTACAACCTCCAAGATGGCGTCCACCAAAGATAACGCAAAATTTAACTTACGAACCCCATCGGTATGCTCCGTCTAAAACACACAAAAAATAATTTTAATGATTTATACCTGTTAAAAAAAATTATAAGTTTTCCGGCTTTCTTTTTTGGCGACTGAGACTATGGAGTAAGAGCCGGGCACAAACATTCAATCTTTGAAGGCTTGCGGCTCCTTTTGGTCGTGCATCGCTGTGTGTCATTCACCGTTCACTGTGACAACCTTTTGAAAATGAGTTTATTTCGTTTTTCGGACTATAATTTAATTTTCCCTGTTAAATTTACCTCCATTAAAGTGTCTTCAGGCAATTCAGGTGCTATCAGTGCAATTGTTCCTTCCATATCTGGAGACAAAGGTTGTACCTCGTGACTTATCGATCCTGAAGAACTCTCGGAAAACCCACGAGTTACTTTCGTTCCTAAGGCGAGAAGTATAAGATTCGTAAAAATACTGTGTATAGAGGTAAAGAAGTAGTATACACCCTATATATATTATCTTGCTTTGGATTACCAAAATATGGAAAGATCGCTATTTGGGTTGGTTGATTGATTGATTGATTGATTGATTTTATTTTACTCATATATATATTTTTTACATTATAATAGTTAATGCATTGAAGAAGAAAGATAAAAGAGTATACTAATTTCTATCTATATTACATAGTTGGAAACTAGCGAGTAAACTAGTATAGGCTGCGTCGGTGTTTGATATAAATGATAGGTAATATAATGAAATTTGTAACACCGTAAAAAATGTTGACTTAACTTTATTGACGTTTCGAGCTTTAGCCCTTCGTCGGAGTAAAAGAGTTAGACTAAGAGAGATACTGAGTATGACATATATTACCGTCATAGTACTAAGTATACTACTTGGAAGATCAATCATTCGGGTAAATCGTTATTTTACGTACCTTTACCAGGTATCACTAAGGAAGGTGAGGTACTCATAACACCACGTGCCGTCGTTTCTTGTACGCTATATTTAGGTAAGGATTTAAAAGGGATGATATCCCCAGTCATCATAGTCGCAGATGGAGGAGTTGATCCTCCAGTGAAAAGTCCCTTTAAAGGTTTTAACTCTCCTTCTTGGTTAGCCTGTGTAACACCAAACGATTTGGTGGGAGAGCCTGGGATAGGTGGTAACGACGGAGGGGTAGTGGGACAGGGAGCTGCTTCGTCAACGTCTGCGAAAGAAGACGGTCCACTAGAATGACGTCGTATCCTTTGGGTAGGTCCCAGTCCTAATCGGAGCTGCCCAGCGTTGGCTAGTCCAAAGGACTTGTTTCTAGGTAAACCCATAGCTGTGGCTAGTATAGCAGGGGAGCTGTGGACCTTAAGTATTGGCCTTCCTTCCGTGTTTCCTGCTAATGCTTCTAACGGCATCAGTCCTGGACTAGTCTGCCTGGCTAGGGCTGAAAGAAGGGGCGAGGATGACTCGGATTGGATGCGCCCCCGTTCTATGTTAGACAAGGCACGTTGGATGGTCCCAGGTGAGGGGCGACCAAGTAGTTTATTAGTATCTGCAGCATGGGTAACTGTGTTCAAATCAGCCAGAGTGTACAATCCCCCTTTAGAATTATCGGTCAAAGTCTTTGCAACAGCGTTAACAAGGGAAGGACTTTGAACTGGAGACTGCTTAAGTTTTGGATTTGCAGATATTGTACCATCTTTTGGATTTCTTGGGCTACAGCTTTGCGGTGACCTTTGTGTTACGGCAGGGCTTGTCTTGTCTCGCATTTGCGAACTCAGGCTTCCTGTCTTTGAGGTTTTCCTGGGTACAGGGATAGGTGTTGAAGGTAGGGACCCTGGGGATACATTTGGTGCTGGGCCTGGAGAAGAGTACGTCCTTGTCCGTCGAGGGACTGGGATACTAGTAGGCACAGATTGTCCGTACAATCGTTCTATATCAGTTGGTTCGTTAGCAGTAGATCTGGTCCGTAGTCTGTTAGTGATTACAGGGGGTGAGTTGGAGGAACATGATGGTGATCCTACTACAAACGTTGCTCGACGAGGAGGAGAACGTGGTGAGTTGTAATTTGGAGAAGTTCGAGGAGGTGACGATTGGCTGAATAAGAAACAATACAAATTAATTACAAATTAAATCAATTACAAACTGTCTTGTCTGTCTGTCTGTCTGATATAGTCTTTCTTTAACTTTTATTTATACATAGTTTTTCTTGTAAATAACGACCTCCATGTAAATACGTTTTCAACTTATGGATCTATCGTGTTTTAAATAAAGGTTTACTATGTCTGTCTGTCTGTGTTTGTTTGTTTCAGTAGAATCGTTTACATTTAATATTTGTGAAATTCTGCATACCATTCATGTGGAAAGTAGCCATCCCATCCAATACGAGCTTTGTTTATGCCTAAAATATTGAAATATAAATAAATAAAAATATTTTTTTTCACAGCAGAATATATCCACACAGTGGTTCTTAAAAAACAAAACAATTAATGCATCAATCCTCAAATGTACATCTTTGCTTAATAGGGAGATAAAACTGGTTTAACTGGAGAATAGACCGTCGTGGCATGGTAGATAACAACACATGAAACAAACTTTTAATTCCCATATAATCCGCTACAGCAGCGAAAGACTGGTAAAGCAAATAAGAAGACACCAACAACACAATAGTCTTTTTCACAGTTCCGTTCAGTGACCGCGAATAATAGTTCCAAGTCGAGGTTCGCGTTGTTGCGCATAGCAAAACTATAATTTATCATGCGCAACAACGCGAACCTCGACTTGGAACTGTCATTTGTAGTCACTGAACGGAACTGTGAAAAGGACCATTGCAAAATAATACGTCGCCTACCATCAGTTGCATCAACAGTTTTGGGAACCATGACAAAATCCTGTGGGAAAAAATCAAACATTGCAATTTGTTAGTAATACAGTGGAACTACGCCTTACGGTCACCCGCTTAATACGACCACCCCGTTATTGCGGCCAGTTTTTTAGGTCCCGACGAAATGCATGCCCATACATTTTTTATAAAATTTACCCGCTTAATACGGCCACCCCGTTAATACGGCCACTTTGTGCTGTCCCTTCGGTGGCCAGATTAACGGGGTTCCACCGTATTCACTTATTCAAGCAATCAAAAACTTCTCGATGTATGTAATGTAAAAGGTGAACAAAGCTTCGCTTTCCCGATACAGTAACGTAAACAATAGATGGGCGTAGTGTTTACAGGTGTTGCTAATGATGCTAATTTGCCAACCATTTTAACAATATATTTTTTTAATTTTCTTTGTTCTAATAACAATGGTTGGTTGGCAAAACCTTATAAAATACGTCACTGTAGATCCACCTATTTCCCAGCTCACAGAACAGCATATCACAAAACGTGTTCCGTGATGAAGTTACCATATTTGTAAAGCATAACTTTATGAAGGTTCATGAGTACCTCAGGCTCTACGTCATCGTCCAGACCGGGTGGATTTGATATAAACCCACCAGATATCCTCTTTACTTGGTTGTAGTAACCTAAAAACAATATCACAAATAGCATCAGATAATTATCTTGAAATTAAAGTAAAGTAAAGTAACCTTATTTAACGTCGGTAACTCGTGACGTTGAATACGTGAATAGTGTATTCCAAGACCAAAGGGTATTGTGGGTCTCATTGATTCTTAATAAATAATAAATAAACAGCGCTATTTACTCCCCATAACAAGCTTGTATATTGCTTTGAATAGAATGCACTACGAATAAATAAATAAATAAATTATTATTTATTTTACTTTAAACAATATTACATGACCCAAAATGCATCTCGGTCTTGCAATGCACTATTCAGTATGCAATACTCAGTATTCTACGTTTTTTGAAATAACTGTATACTGATAGACAGTCATATACTGATAAACTTGAGGCCGACGGTGCTCATTTTACTCCCCTCTCTCCATCAGTGCTCCGTTTTACGGGTATTTAAAGCTACTTAAAGCTACACGTAAAGGAGAGAAGTCGAAACAAGGATGCGAGGCCTCTGGGAATCGAACTCGGGACCTCTCGCACAGAATGCCGCGCACCAACCAACTGTGCTATCCTTGCTCCTAAATCAATGTGCTACTTTTAAAATAAATAGTGATTGGTAAAGATGACAATCAAGGTTTTCAGTATTCATAGCTCATATGAATTTTAATTTATAAATATATATGAAGCATTTCGAAATCAGAAATACCACATTAAATAAAATTGGTTTGTATAATTCGTTTAATCCCAAAAATGATATCAAAGTTACGATGTCAATACGTTACCATCTCTGGGGCTGTGTTCCAAACTTCCTGGATTGACTGGTGGTGTGCCATGCGGTGGTGACCCTGCCATGTCATAGGGTGGTGTCATACGATGTAGCAAGTCTACCCTGATATCCCCCAATGCCTCTGCACCGTAGCTCTGAAATATCATCAATAAAAGATTATTAAGAAGAGAAACAGTGTCAAGGATTCGGGGTCAGATTGTCTATTGTTTTCCTGAAGGACCTAGTGTTCTTGGAATGTTCCTGACTTATTGCTTTTAAAAACGATAATAGTAAAGATGTAGTTATGATGTTTAACTCAATGCCTCTGCACCGTAGCTCGGAAATATCAACAATAAAAGATTACTAAGAAGAGAAACAATGTAAAGGGGTTTTGTAACGTAGCTTAAGGGAGGTTTTGGGACCACATTAACTATTGTTTTCCTGGAGGATCTAGTGTTGGAATGTTCCTCAGTGACATTTTGCTTTTAAAAATGATAATAGTAAAGATGTAGTTATGATGTTTAACTCAATACTTCTGCACCGTAAGTAGTTTACCCTGCCTATATGGCAGATCCCCCTCCCCCTCCACTTTTTGGGGAGGGGGTGGTCAGAGATCTAGTATGTAAGGAAAATGTCTGTCATCATCAGATGGAATGTAATCTATGGACTAAAGGCCGATTTAGACTGTACGATTTTCGCATGCAACTTGACTTGCTGCTGATTTACACATGCACAACTTGTCGCACAACACACGGAAAAGTCTCGTACGATTTCGAGTGAAGCCAGCCTTGCATTTTTCTTAAAATAATCTTTATATGAGTATTGGAAAAGTACTGGTTCCTTGCTCCACTAGGTAATAAGTCTTTCTGATCTTTCGGTAGTAAAGAATGATATTTTTCTGACTCTTTTCCTTCTTTTTGTCGAAATATCAGCAGAGCCGGCAGCTTTGCTTTTAACCGCCATTTTGTGCAAAAACACTCCACGGTACCCCACAAGGAAGTTTTGTTACATGATACGCCATTTTTTTTACCATATTTGGCTACGACGGCTACGATTGTCGTAGCATTTTAAAACATGTTTCAAAATCCTACGACTTTTTTCGTGTTGTATTCGTCTGTCGTAGACGAGTTGTGGGCTTGATTTACACTGTACGATTGGGTTGTATGAATTGCGTGAGCAGGTTGCATGCGATAGACTTAGGCGAAAATCGTACAGTCTAAATCGGAGGGGGTAGTCTTGGCAGAGAAACGTAATCCGATGTTATTGTGAAGGCCGAATTACACGGCACAACTTTTGCCTACATCTGTCGCATGCAAGTTGCTTAAACTTGACTTAAGTCAGATTATACTATTGTTAGCACCAAAGTTGTGCCGTGTAAATCAAGTTGCATGCAATAGTTGTAGGCAAAAGTTGTGCCGTGTAAATCGGCCTTTAAGAAGTCTGTCCTAAAAGTACATTGTGCTTGTCCAGGCATGTAGGTAATCCGATTATTGAAAGTTATGTAAGAGCATTTTTTGACGCTTGTTCATGGAGGAGGAAGAAAAAAGATTGGTTATTTTTTTGTTACTTAATTTAATAAATCAGAATTTTAAGCATTGAACTGTTCATAGTTACGTTTTGCTGTCTAGTAGGGAGCTCGCTTTTAAGCTATTTCTGTCCAGGGACGTAATCCGATTACTGGATATTATGTAAGACGTTCAAGTGCTCTAACACCGTTTAGAAAGCCGAATGTCACGACAAAATATAAAATAGATATATTCTGTGTGCAGGGATGTAATCCGATTACTGCTAGCTGTAATAACGTACGTTTAAAAGAAATATTTCTGTCACTCCATTAATTCATTTACTTCGTTTATTGAAATCATAATAACAACATTCTGGATACACAACATCTTACGATTTGACAAACTACACGTGAAATTGAAAATAAAGCCCATTAATCCCCGTTTTGAAATTGTCTGGCTGTTAAGTTTATGTTCCACGACTCTAGAAAAGTGATTTGATGATTAAAAATGTTGTCTTTGATTGAAAAATTGCCGTTCAAGTCGTGAAAACAGCGACTAAAATCTAAGCAAGCGAAGCGAAAGAAAATGATCGCTTTTCCGAGTCGCAGGAAAAAAAAATTGCTCTTTTTTAAAGCAAAACTCGTCTATTATCAAGTTAATCATTTGCCTCTATACTCTTTGAAGTTAAAATATCTTGCTTGGTCGATTTCTCTTTTTAATGCGCGGAAAATAATAAGAAAACCTATATTTATTAAAAATTATCGAGTGGATGGTATTCAGCTTTCTGAGAGTCGGATATCACTCTGAATACCCTCCCATCCAGTTTGTGTTTCAGCCAATCAGCGCGCCAGCTTCTAATGTGTTATGGGATTCTATCGAATACCACCACTGACTAATGAATACATATATAACCCTTAAATTACATTGGGTGGTAATATAATCTTATTGATAATGAATATATCGAATATACCACCACTGACTAATGAATACATATATAACCCTTAAATTACATTGGGTGGTAATATAATCTTATTGATAATGAATATATCGAATATACCACCACTGACTAATGAATACATATATAACCCTTAAATTACATTGGGTGGTAATATAATCTTATTGATAATGAATATATCGAATATACCACCACTGACTAATGAATACATATATAACCCTTAAATTACATTGGGTGGTAATATAATCTTATTGATAATGAATATATCGAATATACCACCACTGACTAATGAATACATATATAGCCCTTAAATTACATTGGGTAATATATCGAATATACCACCACTGACTAATGAATACATATATAGCCCTTAAACTACATTGGGTGGTAAAGTAATCTTATTGTGTGAGTTTCTTGGTCACACCTTTTTATTGGGCAGATGTTTATTTGTGTCAGAAATTTGAATCAAATGTTTTACGTACTGCTTTAGCGTTATCAACGCAGTATAAAAGCTTCATGCACGCATTAATGACAAAACCAGGTGCAAGGACTTCTACTCCACTATAGTCACGATTATAGATACCACTATGGTTAGATGGGTCGTGAATGAAGTCGACATTCCCCATCTCGAAATCATGGTGAAAATGATCGCCTTTTAAGTACGATTGTACCACCCCTGTCGCTACTTTCAGCACTTTCGCCTTTGCAAGTTTTGGCACGTAACGACAAACCCCATTAAGAATCTTTTCTCCATAGGAACGCTTCTCGTCAGACGTTAGCCTACATAGCGTTTGTTCAAAGGCCAGAGGAATATTATCAGAGGTCCAAAAACCGATGTTGGTTACTGGGGCAAACGTTATCATACCGATTCCATTCCCCTTATTGGAGAACATACAATAAGAACCCATGCAGAAAAACATTGAATGCAAATCTTTCATTTCGTGCGGTAGTTTGACAGTTGCAATGACTTTCAAACGATTAAGGCGTCGTTTGGCATGGAGCCCACACGTACTGTTCAATTTACCAATGTTATACCAAGCCGAATTGACTAGTCGACTGGATACTAATCTGACATCAGGCCTCGATTCTTTTTCTTTTCGATGCCTGCATTCGATAACATAACTGTTTTTACCCAATCGTTGTATTTCCTGAACCTCCAACGATAGGTAAACCTTGATTTTCCCCACAAGTTTTCTTTGTTGAATCTCCTGTAGGATGTGCTCCCTGAATCGCTTCCAGTCCAACAACTCTTCTGCCGTCTCTATTCCACATTCCACGATTTCCGTGGATACGTCGTCTTTATATTCCTCCTCGTCCAGCACACGGTACAAATGATCTGGAGGTCCAAACACCTCGTTGCTTGGATCTTTCGCCACCAGCTTAGCATATTCCTTCTGTATTCCTTCGTATGTTTTGAGTATCGTTTCGGGCGGAATTTCTGACTTCTTAAGTATGAAATACCTACCCCTTCTTAGTGGGTGGTGCAATGGTTTGTCTACTGCATCCCTGAAGTCCCCGAATTGTTTGGTAAAACGAATGGTTGCGTTGAGATAGAAACAAGCAGTTTTCACGTCTGAGTAATGGAATCCAAGTCCCATTCTACCAGGTGTGGAATCACTACTGCAACTCATCAGCTCCGTCTCTTTTTCGATAATTTCCACGTTATAGCCAGCATTGGATAGCTCTAGAGCAGTACAGCATCCTCCAACACCCCCACCAATTATGATGCATTCAGACGATGTGGTCATGCTTGTTTCGTGAATCCCGAATCACTGGCAACCCAAAAACGTGTTCTTTGATTATGATTCGCGATTCGATTACACAAGAATGATACTTCAAGCTCTCTGGCTTCTATTACTTGTACTTCGTTCCTGGCAAAGGTCAAAGAGATTATATAAACGGGTCGAGGGTACCATGTCCAGGGTACCAAGTCGAGGGTACCATTACAAAGAAACGTTATTAAAAATATCGTAAATAATAAAAAATAAATAAGGTAATAGCGGTTTTGGCTTGCTTGGTAGTGTTGTCCTGTGTTTGTTAATGTTTTACAAATCGTCGGAAAACACAGACTCAGTCCAGTCCGTGTTTTCTGGGTCCAGTTGTTAGAGCACTTGAACGTCTTACATAATATCCATTAATCGGATTACGTCCCTGGACAGAAATAGCTTGAAAGCGAGCTCCCTACTAGACAGCAAAACGTAACTATGAACAGTTCAATGCTTAAAATTCTGATTTATTGAATTAAGTAACAAAATAATAATAATAACCAATCTTTTTTCTTCCTCCTCCATGAACAGGCGTCAAAAAATATTCCTACATAACTTTCAATAATCGGATTACCTACATGCCTGGACAAGCACAGTACTTTTAGGACAGACTTCTTACAATATCGGATTACGTTTCTCTATCAAGACTACCCCCTCCGTATCTGATCAGGAGGGTAGTCTTAGTTCATAGATTACATTCCATCTGATGATGACAGACATATTCCTTACATACTAGATCTCTGACCAACCCCTCCCCAAAGAGTGGAGGGGGAGGGGGGATCTGCCATATAGGCAGGGTAAACTACTACCGTAGGAGGATTCCTGAACATTCTACTTTCAAAATGATGATATTTTTGTCAAATTCCTGACTTGCGCGATTTCTGAATGGACACCAGAAATGGCAAACCGTAAAAGCATACAGTTTGGACACGAAAAAAGTGTTTTTCTTTTTTTCGTGTTTTACTGTTTGGACAGGGCTTACAATTCCAAAATTGAAGTTGGTTTATTGCGCCTTTGAGAATTTATACAATGCATCATTTTATTACATTATGTAATCTCCCCCAGTCTCCCAGAAGCTGACAAAGCGCAGTCTCCAGTTTGCCAGCCACTGCCAACGAGCTAATGGCGAGATTATTCAATCACTCCTCCTGTGGAAACCACGCGGCCCTGTCCATTGAAGGAAAATGACTTTTCCAGAATGTTGGAACGGAGGGTGTGGGGCGAAGTGTTCCTGAGCATCTCGACCGGAAGGGCCAAAAGATGATGATGATGATGATGATGACATTATGTTTTGAATCAATCAATCATAGGGCAACGGGAAAATTATTTTTTTGTAAAAAAAGAGCTAAATACATACAGGAGAACTTGATGGTGATTGTGTTCCTTGTGATGAACCACTGTAGTTTCTGTTTCTTGATGGCACAGCAACAGGTGTAGCTATATATAGAAAGCAACATATAAACAGAGATTTGACTAAGTGGTACAAGTGCCTATAAACCCTTGGCTGTTTGCTATTTCTATTAAAAGTACTGATAACAATTTTCCAGAAGAATAAAATACTGCGATAAAAACTGTGCATTTTATAGCGGTTTGAACATGTCCAAAAAGTGTTGTTTTGGCTTCCTGTGTAAAAAAATATCGATGACGTAGTGTTCGGAATAGAAACTATTGAAACTTGCAAGACGCTTTCCCGGATACTACGTCATCGATATTGTCACCAGCTCAAAAAACTCCGATTTTTTTTACACAGGAAGCCCAAATAGCACATATTCAAACCGCTATAAAATGCACAGTTTTGATCGCAGTATTTTATTCTTCTGGAAAATTCTTATTTAGGACTAGTACTTTTAATAGAAATAGCAAACAGCCAGGGTTGATAGGCACTTTAATCTTATAGACAAGCATGGGTGGGACATTTTTAACTTTATCATCTCTCCTCATTTTTTAGTTTTTGTTTATTGAGACAAATGTATCTCAGTTGGTTAGCACACAGCTTTTAGGGAGCTTTAAAATATTGTAATAACAAGAAGCTTTAAAATATTGCAAAAGTAAGGAGATTTAAAAGATTGCATTATTAATAGGCTTCGACCCATTGGACTGATTAGATATGACTTGTATTGTAAATAACTTACATGATCTTTGTACTATTCTTCCAGTCAGGAATGGATGTAAGAAAAATTCACCTGTAAAATAAACAAACAGCAGAAATTAGGTAAGATTTGAGCAAATATAACAAGAAAAAGAACTACATATAGAAATTATTAATTGAAAATGAAAAAATCCATAAATTTCTCTTTTCTCTTTGAAGAATTTTCTACGAATCATTTTTCATGGGCGTTTATGTATTGTTGTTTACTTGCATACTTACTAAAATCCATTCTATCCTTGGGGTTTCTCTTCAGAAGACCTGTTAGTAGATCCTTGATGTGACTGGACGTTCCTGCAGGAATACTGTTGTACAAGAAAAAAATAAATTGATGAGGTGTGATAAACACTTTCATCACACCTTATCATGTCACTGCCGATTGGTATTGCCTAGCCTTAGGAGTAGTTAAATCTGAAAAGGGCTAAGATGTTCCCGCAATGTTCAAGGATATGGCACCTCTTATGGTCACTGTCAAAAATCCAAATATAATACTAGAGGCAAAGCCTGTACCATTTGGGGTGTTCAGCCATGAATATTATACACAAGACAAGATTGTGACAGCCAGAATGACACAAGGTGGTTTTCAGGGTAACATTATTTGTGGACACATTCACTTGGACAAGACTATTTCACCTTTTAGGGGCTACCTTAAATTTTCTGATGGCCAGCCCGGCCCTTTAATATATAGTTAATGAAATAGTTTTTGTCCCCTCTTTTGTTCAATCCTAATAGATAGTGAGTAACATCAAAATGACAGATCTATAGTCTTAATTTATGATAAGTTACATTCATTAATATAGGACAATTATTATGTGCGCTCTTATTGGTCAAAAACCTATGAGCTATTTTTTCACATGGGCTGCATGCTCGCACATGCTAATTTCAAACCATCACATGCTGTTTTTCCAATCTTTCAAATGAATGGTGTCAGAAACATGCACACCATCATGATGACGGACACTCTGTGAATTATTTCCCAAAGGGCTGCACAGTTCGTCTGTTCTAATACCAGACTCTATCGACTCTATCATAAATCAATTAGACAATAGGAAGTCTCTCGCCCATTGCGTTATAAATGCACTTGAGAAAATACAAAGAACTCTTTACAAGCTAGAGCTGCACTCTAATGTCATAGGCGCGTGACTTTCTGTTGTCTAAAGACTAATAATTGATAAATATCTTGACATTCCAACTCATCCTAATTATGAGAAAGAGTTGTTTCCTTACTTGGGGCAAACACCTTTGTTCTTTTCATAGAATTTCTTGAGTGCTTGGGGACTATTTGCCTGTAAAGTAAAGAACAAGTTAGCAAGTAAGACATATAGATATTCAAATGCTACGCCAAATTTTAGATCTAGCCAAGTAAAGAACAAGTTAGCAAGTAAGACATATAGATATTCAAATGCTACGCCAAATTTTAGATCTAGCCAAATAAAGAACAAGTTAGCAAGTAAGAATGATACGCCAAATTTTAGAGCTAACCAGGAAAAGAATAAGTTAGCAAGTAAGACGTATCTATAGACATTTGATTGTTATGCCCAAAATAGATCTTGACAGGCCAATGTTTAGTGGAAGGGAACAGGAAAGAGGGTAAAAAAGCTGATTATACATAGGGTAAAATGAGAACAAAATGACAGAAGGATGAAGGGAGATAAGGAGAATAGAGAAACAGCTTAAATAAAATGTTTATTAATTACCTGAAAAGGAGCCTTCCCAGTAAGACATTGGTACACAATGGTACCCAGACTCCATAGGTCTGCTTTGGCATCATAGGCTTTGGACATTATCACCTCTGGAGCCTATAAAAACAACACATTCAAATGTAAAATATATGATGACACTTTTAAATGTTTTAAAGGTGTCATATTCAAATTACTTTATAACAATTCAATTAAATACAATTCAATTCTTTATTTACACATATACATGTAGATATTTACAACAATGGAAAACTATTACATGACACTTTGATAAATTTAAATTTATAATTCTAGCAATAGAATATGTTTAAAATTGTCAACAATTGGAAATTGTGCACAGTGGCCAAAGGAGCATACTAGGCTTTCTAGTCGGCCACTGCCATGATTAATTGTATTGTATGGTGAGCTTGTGACTCATTATCAAAATTATAATACAAGATTGTAAGTCAATTCCTCTTTTACCCATTCACCACCTAATTATAAATGTTCACAATTCACGCTTAGTTGTTGATATGATATGGCTGATTATAAGTGGCCATTTTCATGCAATTTCAAACAGTTTGTTTAAATTACAATTGAAAAGAATATACATTGCTGATAGTATCAAAGATATGCCTATTGCTCTGTTGCAATCTCAACCTGTTAAAAAAAAAGAAAAAGATCTTGCACGCTAATTATCAAAGTCTTTTGTTACTTCTCACCTACAATACCATATATGGTAATGGCATTGTTTTCAAGATTACATACAGTGTTTCTGATACAATGTGGATGGTCACTATAACTGCCAGACAATATAAAGTTTCCGTATATTTTATTATTATATGGATAGTAGTGTTTTACCGGAAACTAAAACACTCGTATTTACCATATTTTCACTAGTGAAGATATGAAAAAGTTATGTACCAAAAAGTCCCGGATGTACGTACGCGTCAAATCAAAACAACTTTCCCGCCCATTTCTCGTCGCTTGTTCGCTGAATTAAACATGGGGGCTCGATTTGTAGAAGTCTCAGAGGAAGACTTGGCTAAATTTTCAAAAGAAAATGAGAACCAAAACACAATGAAGAAAACAGAATACGACCTTCGAATATTCAGGTCAGTTGTCGGGTCAGTTGTGCGACTTTCAGCACGTTCACTTGTAATGAATATTTCTTTACATTGAATTAAAATTCAACATTTATTCTTACTTTTGTTTGCTTCACTTTGTCCATATAATAAAAACATTACACGGTGGCTTGAAGATATGAATTTTATTTTCTCGTGGTAAAAACAACATTTTACTCGTTCGCTGCGCTCACTCGTAAAATATTGTTTTCACCACTCGAAAATAAAATTATTTCAAAATCATTTCACAATTTAGATGAAACATTATTTTATAGATCAGTCTATCGTTAATAACATATTTGTCATACCACCCTTTTCAATGCCAATACCTACCATGTACATAGGTGAACCACAAAGTGTAGCAGCCATCATTTCACCAGGAAGAAACCTTGCAAACCCAAAGTCAGCTGAACAAGACAAAAATATGTTAATATTGATTTGATATATACCTGTTTCAAAAAAGGGTTAATAGTGTGATAGTCTAGTTTCATACTTGATAAAAATATTTGCTGCATTGATGATTTTTTTTGTTCAGACAACATATCGATGAAATTGGATATAAAATTAGGATATATCAAAGTTATGATTCCCATTGTGTTTTCCTCATGACCTATGAATGAGTTTGAAGTACTGATTAACACTTATATAACCTATACACAAATAGTATTTGGTCATATTCTGGTATAATTGGGTGGCATGGGTGCTGACTCACTGCTGTGGTCCAGGTTTGAGTCCTTGCTCTGACATGGATTATATGTAAGTTAAGTTTATTTGATGTGTTCTTTTCTCCTATGCCACAAGGGTTTTTGTCCGGTTTTCCTCCCTCCACAAAAATAAACATGCTAGCCGAGTTGTGTGCAATATATTTAACGTAGAGGTAGTGAGTGTAAGTAAGTCTCCTCAATTAGTAGGGCACATGAAATGCGTCTAGCTAGAAGATTGAGACGTTAAAAAAGTGTTTTATTTTAATGCTATTTATTAATTTTTACACTAACTGTAACAAGTGTCCTTTTAAAGTTTTCAATTTTTACTGCGGTTTTCGACTTTCTGCGAACTCAGACATTTCAACAGCTCATTGTGAAATACGTTTTTAGCTGCCGTCAATCAAGGATTTAAAAGGCACCAACTAATAAGTTTTGATTGATGGCAGCTAAAAACGTGTTTCACAATAAGCCATGGAAATGTCTGAGTTCGCAGAAAGTCGAAAACCGCAGTAAAGGTCATCTGCAGTTGCATGCTTACCAATTTTCACTTTGATTTCTGATGGAGAAGGATTGGCACTACCAGAATGGTTGAGAAGAAGGTTTTGTGGTTTAAGGTCTCTGTGTACAATGCCTTTAGACTGGAGAACTGACATAGCTGACGCTAAGGAGAGAAAAAACATCAAAAATGTTGTTTTTGATTCAAGCGTTGCAAAGGAGTCATAGGGCTAGTATCACTTCTATATTGCTTTTTTATCAATTTTGGGCCATGTGTAAGTATTTTATGCTTACCAATTTGCTTGAGGAATAATCTGATAGTATCTTCACTGAGAGTCCCTTTAACTGAAGTATGACAAAGAAAACATTTTAAAAATACATTGAATATCCCACAAGATAGTCTACGTTTGATCAATCCCCTGAGAACGGAGGGAGCTTGGGAACTTGACAGAATAAATGTATTATTCGCTACGGATAATAGAATTATCCTGTCAAGTTCAGATGTTATTGAAAATTCACTGTATGCTCTTGGCCAATCAGATTTGTGGTAGTATGTAAAATTTATACCGGTAATAATTATTATTATATTAATATTAATTCCCCCCTGGAATGGTAAAGGAAGACACAAGTAGTTGTTTCAAAGTTTTAGTCAGTTTAATAGTAAATAAAACACTCAGATTTAGACCTGGGCTACATGCAACCTAGGCTCAGATTTCAGCCGTTGGGGTTTCGTGCGCCCGCGATACTCTCCCCACTAACGGCTGGGCGCATCGGCTTGGCATTGTTTTTCTCAGCCAATCAGCGATTTGCCCCTCGAAAATCGAGGGGCATAATATTAATAAATTAAAATTCATCTTGAACATTATGGCGGATAAGAGTGACTTCGAAAGTGCTTGTTCAAATGCTTTGAAATCGTTTGGTTTCGAGAAATCTAAGGATATTCAACGAAGGAATAAGTAAAAGGCAAATATGTTTTTGTTTATCTACCGACTGGCTCAGGAAAATCATTGATTTTCCAAACAGCGCCGCTTATTTTCCACCATGGAAGGATCCATTGTTTTGGTTATTTTACCTTTGGTTTCTCTCATGAGAGACCAAGAGAACTTCTTAACATCCAAAGACATTAAGACTGCCTTGATAGGCCAAGAAGAGGATGGCGAATGAGTAATATGCTAAACAACTACGAAGTTTTCATTTTAAATTACGGCGGTGATTGTAAGTTGTCATTTGTATCGAAACTCGTAATTATCGTCTTTATTACAATAAACCTTAAATACACAGCTATATTCTTTGAATAACTACATTTAAATCCAAAATGTTTACTTTCAAAATTAAAACTGGTTTATTATGCGCGGTTGTAACATATACTCAAGGGGTTCTCCCTTTATCCAAGTGGTAGGGGTGATCGGCGTACCTTTTAGGGTTAAAATATTTCCAGTGCGTACCTTTTAGGGTCCATTTAGAGATTTGGCTCAAAAATCAGTTCTAAGGGTCGTTTTTACTCTGCTTTATTTGTATCTGAGCGTACCTTTTAGGGGTCATTTTCAAAATCTCCGCCGATCACCCCTACCACTTGGACAAAGGGAGTACCCCCCCCCCCCCCCCCCGGGCTCAAGCGGCTCTCTTAACGAGTCAACAATGTGTATCGAAACGACTCTAGCTGTAATTTTACTTCTTTATTGTTTGATTATTCTTAAAATCCTATAAAAATGGACTATATACTTGGAATAAACAAAACGTTTACCATTGAAATAGCTTTTGCGCTGATTTGTCTCGATCGTTCTTTTGACAAATAACATACCCAATGGAATTGCTAAATGATATGCAGGTTTTGCTAAGAGTTGTTTCGAATTGAATTCGAATCATTTACAAATTTTAATAAAAGACCTTTTGACAATCAGGCCGTTGGAAAGTTTATTTACATTAGCTTACATTTCAACAAATTTTATTTCCGTTTCCGTTTTTTTATGCTATTAGCATAATTACGTCACGGACATGCGCGACACGTTTCGAAGCCGATGCGCCCAGCCGTTAGTGGGGAGAGTATCGCGGGCGCACGAAACCCCAACGGCTGAAATCTGAGCCTACATGCAACCATACCTTGAAGATAATCTGCAAGATCTCCTCCATTACAATACTGTTGAACAAGCAGATCAAATCAATATAGACCCTTTTAATAAGTCCCGAAGTGTTGTGTTTTCTGCGCTTGACGTCATATTTATTATTTTCAATTCCTATCATATTATGACATCAAGCGCGGAACACACAACACTTCGGGACTTATTAAAAGGGTCTATAGTGATTTTAAAATATATACATATACAGGGCCTGACTTATAGCAGTACTATGGAAATATGCATTAAAATTATCACCAACAATCTTAAAATTATAATTATGATAAATAATATATTATGTTGAATGATAAATATTAATATTGCTAACCAGTTCAACCAATAAAATGAGGGTTAATTAAGCTCATTTAAAAACATATATGTATATATACTGGCTGAATATATTAAGGTAGCTGAATTATGGAAACGCATACAATATATATCAACATTACTAACCTCCATCACCAAATACACACTACTTGGACGTTCCTTTAAAACATAAAAACATACGATGTAATTGTTGTCTAGTATGTAATATGTCCAACAGTTCAATATACCAGTGGAGCTCAATATAATATGTATAAAAAGATAATTTTAGTCTGATAGTTAAAAGGTTTACCATATTTGGTTAAATATATGTGCTACTACCTGCATATAAGTTCTTGTTTTTGTACATGTATACATAAATTACATTTTTACCTGACAGTCATATAAAGCAACTACATTTTCATGATGAAGTTCCTGTGAAAAAAATAGACCAGCATTTTATTACTATCATTGTAATAACATAAATACATAAACTATGCTATTTGCTTTTGTCAAAAACTAAATGAATAATTGTCAAATTTGTATTTTGTTTATGCGCCCATGGAAATGTATATCAATTGATATATGGCGCTTTATAAGTTAATAAAATTCTTCTTCTTCTTCTTCTTCTTCTTCTTCTTCTTCTTCTTCTTCTTCTTCTTCTTCTTCTTCTTCTTCTTCTTCTTCTTCTTCTTCTTCTTCTTCTTCTTTTTCTTCTTCTTCTTCTTCTTCTTCTTCTTCTCCTCCTCCTCCTCCTCCTCCTTCTTCTTCTTCTTCTTCTTTTCATTATTATTATTATCATTATTATAAATTTAGAATTGCAAATGTTAAAATATTTAGAAATTGAATCAATTGAAATGTCTGTGGTATTTTAATTCTAACTGACAGCCTCACAGTCATGTATGTAATGTTATACATGATGCTGATCGAGGCTTGTCAGACAAACACAGTAGACATTGGATTTTTTGCATTTTTCAACATTTTTACATTCACAATTCTTAATATGACTGATATTGAAAACTACTGTCCTTGACTAACTAGCCTCGCATACATGTGAAAACATTGTTGTGTGTTGTCTATCTGAACAAGAAGATATACATGTACAAGTCAGTCAAGAACAGAAGTTATTCCAATATCTGTCACCATATATTTTGTGGACCTTTTTGCAAAAATATCACAATAAACAGTGCCCCTCCCCTCCCCAAACGATTTCTATTTTCATATTATGTCTGTATATGGTAATACAAAAACCAGTGATCCACAAATATATTATTGTGGTCCAATGAATGCAAAACTAAATATCATTTATTCATATAATAATTCTTATTTAATAAATGTCGTCTTGGTAATATTACCTTCAAAATCTTTATTTCCTTGGCCAAAAGACTTTGTGTTTTCGAAAGGTTCTTTTTAGAGATGACCTTAATTGCTACGACAAAATCTTCTTTCTGTAAAGGGAGCCACAACATATCAAATTTTCAAAAAAAACTTTTAGAAAACGATGCATAAATAAGCAATAATAAATCCTAGGTTATATATAGAGAGGCTAGGGAAAAAGAAAATAACATAATTTTATGGGTATTGGGCTGATATTTTGACATATAGATGGACATATCGAAAACAACAACAACACACAGATGATGCAAGGGTACAAAAGACACGGGGTCGACACACAGAACTATATACGTACAATTAATCTAAATCATATATCAAAATAATTCAAAACTGCTCTGTAACTACACGAAGTTTTAATGAAATAGCTCATAGAAAGAATAGTATTGTACATGGTTATAATACGCCAAAAATGTAAGTTCAATATTAGAACGAAGAAAGACACAAAATAAATGAAGGTCAGTACTATTTAAGTACGAAACTAAAATACCTACCCTTTTATGTTGTCCTTTGAAAACCACGGCAAAAGCACCATGACCTATGAGGTCCTTTTTATTGTAGCAGAAATCCCCAACCGTTTCTGTCATGATGAAAAGCTAACGTTGTCAGACGAACTAAAACTTTTTTGGCTCCTTCGCAAAACGAAAGGTCGTTCGCTTTGCAAAAACTCGTTCGCTTTGGCGCCAAAACTGTGAGTTTTTAGTGCAGAATTGTTTGTTTCGCGAGGACTTTGGTGTCCTTTGGTTGTAGGAGTTAATAACATTGCTTTTAAGTGGAAATCATTTCGTCTTTTCACGCAACTGACATATTTCTTTTCTCGATTCAAGACGATGTTTTTGTTTTGTTTTGATGGCCTTGACCGAACTTCGGGTATGAAATTGCGTCACAGATCGATAATCGCTCGTGCCAGTTCCGTATGGGATTAGTTTCCGAAAACACCGGAAGTAAAATTTTGTCCGCTGGATAAAACCAAAAATACAAATTACGATTAGAATGGTTTTTTTAATTTAAAAATCGAGGGGAAAAATTATTATCAATACAGATAGTCTTGATTCTCTTCTACACAGGAATCCCAAGAATTTTTAAATTAAAAGATGGATGGAAAGAGAAATAGTCCTTTTCACGGTTCGAATCGAACAGACCGAACAACAAAAGCCTCGATAGCTTGTAATATATTCTTTACAATTTGACTACAGCCAGTGGAATTAAATTGTTTGATAAGGTGTACATTCCTTAAATTATCGCGATCGAGCTGTAGTCAAAGAAGACGCTTTCTCTTCTTCTTTTTCTCTGCCTCTCCCCTCCCCCACTCGTTTTTTTCTGCTCACCACAGGAATCCCGATGAAAAGAGATATAAGAGATGCCTGCGGAGGAGGCTAGTATAAATTAATATTTTGTTAAGTTGGATATCACATAAATAAAAAGCAGTAACAGTCAAAACAGCACGCGAGCGCGTTTTCTATTTCTTCAATATTCACTGAAATGAAGACCGCAGGCAAATCAATGGAATACATATAAACCAAAAGGAAGAAACAATTACAGAACAGCGTGCAGCGAAGTCGGCGGATCTATGTTTACTAACAACTGTCTAAGGTCATACATTAGAACTCCGATCCAGGCACATGAGGCATTTTTTAAACATGCCATGCAGTAAAATAAATTTCCTTTTACTCCGACGAAGGGCTAAAGCTCGAAACGTTTAATTTAAAGTTAAGTCAACATTTTTTACGGTGTTACAAATTTCATTATATTACCTATAGTAAAATAAATGGGCTTAGTGCTGGGGCATGTAAAATTTATCATAGATTAGCTTTCAGTACCGTTATTTCTGATAATTGCAGAATTATTTAAAGAAATTCTTTTTAAAGGTGGACAGCCAGTAGTCTGATACTTTGTTGAATTCTGATACGAATTCATATTTATGTATGCTTATTTGTGATAAATTGTGTAGTCACCCGCATGTTATTTTCCCCGGGGTGGGGGGGGGGGGGGGGGGGGGGGGGGGGGGACTTCCTTGAAAACTTGATAGGGGTGCTCGACAAACCTTTTAGGGTCGAAAATTAGACCCTCGCGTACCTTTTAGGGTCTCGAACTGACACCGTACCTTTTAGGGTCAATTTTCGAAGTTAAGATTATACATATTGAAATCAGTACCTGAGTTAATTTATGCGTACCTTTACGGGTCATTTTCAAAACCGTTTGTCGAGCACCCCTATCAAGTTTTCAAGGGAGTCCCCCCCCCGGGTATTTTTCTCGTTACCGTGTTAAACATGTTAAAGTGTGTTATGTGAAAGCTCTGTTTAAGGGGCCGACCATTTAACCGGCTTTTGAGGGGGTTGGTGGGTAATTTTGAAAATAAATTTCCTCAGCACGAAAAATATTTCATGCAGCACAAATGGAATAAAAAAAAAAATTCCTGCACTATTGTAAGGGGAGAAAAAAATGTTGCAAAGTACAGAAATAAATATCCTGCAGAGCATTGAGAAGGAAAAAAAAATATCCTGTCCACCAAGACGTTGGGAAAAAAATTCTTGCCGAACGCCCCCCCCCCCCCCTCTCAAAAGTGTAATGGTCGGCCCCTAAGAAGTGTGTAATGCCTGAAACTGACGTCCAATAGTAATTATGGATTAAAACGAAAATCTTTCAGTAATCTGAAAGCGTGCTGAGAAGAATGGCCTTTGGCAATTAGGGCATGTATTCATGAACACCTTTGATCAAATATTATTCAATGAATCATAGGTATACACCATATTCAAAAAGGTTTATCGTGTCATTCCAAGAATGAAATACCTAAAGAAGTACTAATGATGAATATAAATAAAGAAGCGCTCTGGTTTCCAGAGGAAGACTGAAAGGACTTATGTGGGCCAACATAAAAACAACCCAAGTACTCACATTAATAATCATTATCCTTATCCTTTTTACTGAGGGGGGCCTGGGGGGTAGTGAAAACCACATGCAATACCGCATAGAAATTCAATAAACACCGCAATATCGCACATCGGCAAAACTTCAATACCGCAAAAAAAAAAAAAACTCAACAAAACTGAGAAAACTACAAAAAAAAAACCACGATAATTACGGTTGGACAACAAATGGAACAGTCAATTTTTCGGTATTTCCAACCGAAAAAAGCGGTCAACCTTTCAAGCTTGCCTTGCCATTCCTGTTGGTATGAACCATGCAACTAGAATTAAATGCTCGAACCATTTGAAGAATTTCTCAAAAAAACGGTAACAGTCATTTGGATTGCTCGTGCACTGATCTCTAATGCGCATGCGCTTATTTTTTCGGTTTGAACTGATCCATTTGGAATGTCCTTTCTCGATTTCAATAAACCGGTTTCTTTCTTTGTACAAATAATAAGCACCCAACAAATCTATTTTTGGTAATACCGTAATTAATCTTGCGCTTTAATACTGCATTAATGCCGCAAATACGCATATGAAACAGCAATACCGTAGTCAAACATTGAAACTATGACCGAAATACCGCAGTCAAACATTGAAACTATGACCGAAATACCGTAGTCATTAAACATTGAAACTATGACCGAAATACCCTAACAGACCAAAACTGCAACACCACAAGTCTAAATCCCGCAATACCGCAAAAAATTCTTTAAAATCCCGCATTGCCGCAAAAAAAATATCGCAAATACCGCACAACATTTAATTAAAATCAAAGGTCATTAAACGTTTTCGTTTTTTTCACCATCCATACTTACCAAAAAGATAAAAAACCCCGTTATTATCACATACCGCAGGAATTCTAAATCCCGCATTACCGCTAGATTTGCTTATTTCACCGAAATACCGCTTAAAAAAGGATAAATATCTCATAACGCAGGTAGGTATCCTAAATCCCGCATAACCGCAAAAATGTATTCCTTTTACCGCAATATCGCATTAAAAAATGGCCAATACCGCAATACCGCGGCAAACCCCAATGTCCCTATCTTACAAACATTAAGGATTACGAGTTTAAGATACATAAAAGTGCTTTAATAGAACGGACAAAACCTTTTGAACACTGAGCATCCGTGCAATGGACAGATCGGTCATATTTTTTGGTTTCATGAGAAATAAGCGTTTATCTTTGACAACCTTTTTCAAATAGATGTACACATTGTCAGCTGCGCTGTTTAGCAACAATGTCGTAAAAACACTTTAAATCACATCAAATGTAATGACAATCTTGATGTGAAATATAATCTAAGCTTACGAAAATTGATACCACACACACTGTTTTTTCCTTTCTTTTCTGTATTCATTTCATCATAATCAGTCTCACTATAATACTGAACTATTGTACAATTACAATCTTGCTATTTGTTTGTTATTGTGTGTGAATGAATGAAAATTCTTAAGTTCATATGCATGTCTTCTTAGTAACCTTGTACAGTTAGTCACCGTACACGTAAGCTGTACCTTGTCTCTTATTGTCTAAGGCTGTATTAAATATACAGCAGCAGGAGATTATTCGCCAGTTAGTGTAACTAACCATTTAGTCATTTTAACGACTAACATTCAAATTGGTTTTGCCAGCTGTTTCTATATTACGCATCTTAACATCATCTTTCCATATTTGACATGTATAGTGAATTTTGCTGAATAAATATCAAGACGGGAGTCAAGCACTTAAACTGAATGGGAACTCAGTTTAACAAAAAGGTGTAATTTTTAACCACATGCATGGAAAAGCATGGACAAACATCGGAATATGATAAAGAAACTGTACTAGTTTAAATCCTAGTTTAATATACTTCAATTGAGAGTGGAGCATAGTGTTACCAAAGGCATCACAAAACTGCAGAGAAGCATGCACGAGTCATCATCGACTGGACATGCACTGAACAAACTACCAGCAATCTGATATATGCAGGATATGCTACGTGTGTATTAATTCAAATTTTACTAAACGAGTTTAACTACATTTGAAATCACAAGAGCTGAAAATCAATCGACTTATTCAACATCCAGTAATCTATACTTAAATTTGTACTAATTCTAATCTCAAACGAGAACAACTGCATGTACAAATTAAAAGCGGAGTTTTAAGGTAACGTGGAAAAGCCTGGAATAGAATGGCAGCTGGAAATAATTGCAATGAAACTCTTATCTACAGTTACCGAGGACGACTGTCAATCGTAGGATGTACAATAGTACTAGGACTTGGTACTGGAGTCGGCAATCTCCTTGTAATTGCTTCAGTATATTTCTTCAAAAGGCTCAGGTCTCTGAGTAACTTTTTCCTTGTGTCTTTAGCTGTTGCAGATCTCTTGGTAGGAGCAGTTACAGTACCTTTGCACTCACTCAGTGTCTTTAAATGGCCTGTTGTTGGCACGACCATAGGACAAGTCTATGACTTCATTACAATAGTTGCCTTAACAGCTTCTTCATTTAGTCTTGCTGCTGTAACCTACGATCGTAATCTAGCTATTTCATCGCCTCTACAATACGCTAGCAAAATGACAAAACACAAATGCAGAATGATAGTTTTCGCAGTGTGGACCTGCTCGCTTCTTGTTAGCTTGCCAAATTTTGTAACGAAAGAGCTCAGGCCTCGGTCGATGTATTTTGTTGTTTTTATCACTATTTCTTTTCTTTTTCCATTGATTTTTCTCATAATTGTGCAATTAAGAATACTGCATGCTATAAAGCGACAATTGGCTCTTATTAACATAAATACGGTATGTACACATTCATTGAAAGGGGAACGGCAGAGTCGAATTTATAAACAGCAAGTACTAAGCGACCAGAACCTGCACATGAAAAATATTAACTTCATGGAACCAAATATTTCCAATGCAAATCTGCCACAAAAGACTGAAGTTATTCTTCAAAAGAAAAGCAATAACAAATTTGAAGAATTCCAAATTAATGTTAAAGATGGAGAAAGCAGTAAATATATGAGGTCAAACACAGTAACTGACGCAAACCCATCTTATCCTGAGAACAAACGTCAAAGCATTGATAGTAACATTGCAAATACATCTAAACAAGATATGACAAAACCTTGTATGGCTGAAAGGAACCAGTTGAACAAAAAGCAAACACGTTTTGTTATTGTTAAAGCAAATGGATCTTCGCAAAAAACCAAAACAAAACAAATGTTAAAGCATCGTAAATACTCAATAACAATGATAATTGTGATTGGTTGTTTTGCATTATGCTGGCTGCCCAATGCCGTGGTCATTGTTATTCAAGCATTAGCCCAAGATATTTGTACTGTCTTACAATACGAGCAAATCTTTTATATAACAATGATGATATCACTAGGGAATTCACTACTGAACCCGTTTATATATTGCACGAGAATGGGGGGATTTAGGATCGCTTTTAAAAAGATCATCAAATGCAATTGTCGCGGTAATGATAGAGTATGAAATTGTTTGATAAATGTTTTTGGATGTATGTTCATAATAAATCAATAAAAACATTCACTCTGCTATAATTCATTTCAAACGAAAAGGGCAAGGGCAAGGGCAAGGGCAAGGGCAAGGGCAAGGGCAAGGGCAAGGGCAAGGGCAAGGGCAAGGGCAAGGGCAAGGGCAAGGGCAAGGGCAAGGGCAAGGGCAAGGACAAGGACAAGGGCAAGGGCAAAAACAACAAAGTTTAAAGGTTACACCATTTTAATTTGTTTTCTCGTATACTCTTTTATAGTTATGGATACATATTGAGTTTTCTGAATCACTGTCGCCAGTATTCAACCTGTTTTCCCCTTACGATCCTGTCTGTCTACCTCCTTAATAGTCTCTATCACCCATGACGTAAGCACCATCATATTGGCATAGACGTCATATTTGTGAGGTCGGGCACATTCATGTCCCCACGACACTACCCCTGTTAGGTAAAAACTTCCTTGTTTATCATCACAATTGAGTGGCCCACCGCTGTCAAACTGACAAGAACCGACCCCGCCCTCTGGAGCACCTGCACACAACGCTACGTCGTGGATAAATCCTCCATAGGATATATTTCTGTTGCAGACTTCAGGGGAAACAAGTTTCAATTTGACCTCTTTGAGGGAGGAGGGTTGGGACCCGTTAAATTGGGTGTGTCCCCAGCCTGTGACATAGCATTCTTTACCAGGTGGAAACGTCATGTTTTGTTTCAGAAGACAAATCGGTCGAACGTACTGGTTGAAAGTGGCTGGTGTTTTGAGCTTGAAGAGAGCTGGAAAAATAAAAATTTACAAGCAAATGAAAGAAATATATAATGTTTCTAAGGATCGATATGCGTGATTCAAGACAGTACAAATAGTCACTTAAATATACATTCAATGTCATTAACTTTGTCGATGTAAAATAGAGATTAACACTACTGCAAGTCACAGGTGGTTGTTTGTTTATTTGTTGTCAGCAGTTGAAATTTAAATTTGCAACTGTATATGAGTAACAGTGAACTTGGAATATAAAGAATTAAGAAAGGCTTTGTTCCCAATCAAAACAAGTATATATCAAACATTTAGAGAGAATTTATGTGGTGTCACGTGACATTTCTATTACAGCGCAACGCGTAAAAGTATGGCCACTGATAATGTATTCGCATACTTCTGTCTCGCAATCGATCCAATCAGCGTTGTAGGATTGTGTTATCTTGTCTCGGATCAAAACGCTTATTGGATCGATGGCGAGACAGAAGTATGCGAATACATTATCAGTGACCATACTTTTACGCGTTGCGCTGTAAGCCTAGTTTTCACTAGCGACGCAAGCACAAGCGCAAACACAAGCGCATGCAAGCACAAGATATCAAAAAAATTCCTTTTTTCTTGCGTTTGCGCTTGTGCTTGCCGTGGCACTAGTGAATAGTTTGTTTGTGCTTGCGCCTATTCACGTCTCGTTTTCACTCTAAAATTAACCCTTGTGTTTGAGCTTGCGTTTGCGCTTGCGTTGCGTCGCTAGTGAAAACCAGGCTTTAGTGTTAATATGTTTTTGGGGTGGACAATGTTTATGGCAGTAAATACCGTAAATAAAGAGAAAGTATAGACGACTTTCACAAATGGCCGCCACTAATTATCATAATGTTTGAAATTGATGTTTTAAGAAAAAGAAAGCTATTATATGATAGACATTCACCATAACAAGAACTTGTGAAAGTTTAAGAAAAGCGATAAAATTTGCAAGAATCTGAATCAAGAGTTTGAAAAATCAGAAAAACACCAAAACGAGGCATCAAAGGCCTCAGCAGAAAACTACATACAAATCCCATCTTTTCATTGAGCATAATTCTTCTTTGGTATTTTGGCCAGGGCATCAAAACCTTCCAAACATGCCTATTTCAGGAGGCTCTTTCATATGACAGTGCTAAAATATTAATATATCAGTTTACTAATTGAAAAATCATTTTCCGGGACATATTATGGTATTTATGAAAGTGGTCTATGATAATAATAATAATATGTTTTAGGGGCATATAACTATTGTCTCTATGCTCTTACAATGAAATAAAAACGATAAATAAAACGATTTAGATGATATGAGAGAATGAATGCTTATAAAAGACAAGAATCAATTTAAGCAAATACATGTACAAGACTGTCACCAGTCATTTAAACAATATAATTAAATAATATAGAAGTATATATATAGAAGTATATATATAAATATATATATTTATAAAAAGTATTATAATAATTATTGTATGAGGTTTACATTAAAATGTATATATATGTCAAGACTTTGGCCAATAAAAATTATCAACAACAAATGTATAAAATGATTGTCATCAATCGAATTAAAAATGAAAAAATATATATATATACTGACAGGCGCTTATCCGCAATAACAGCAAATGCTTTTATTACCCAACTAGCCATAGCCGAGTAAAAAACAAATCGAAGGAGTAAAATCAAGTAAAAATATCCAGCAATATTTTTACTCCGCTATACCGGTTTGACAGGTTTGACAGCCGGATATTAAATTGGCTTCCCTTTGCTGGTAAACGCGCGCCTTCAAGTACAATCTTTTTCGCTAAAAAAATGAACAAAACACTATGTTTTCTGATATTTGGATAATAAATAACTTATTAAACAGTTTGATGTATAATATGGCTTGATATTTTACTCGTTCACTTGCATTTTGAAAATACAGCATCTCACTCGTAAAACATCCTGGCCAGCCATATTTCACATCAAACTGTCTAATGAGATATATATATTTGTGTTCGAATTCCTATATTTCTATTCAGAGGAAAAGTATTAAATCTTGAGGGGTTTTTATGCATTTCTGCATGTAATTATTATTAACGTACATTGTCTGAAAATGTATTCTTTGTGTGAGATGTGTTGTCGGTGATCAATATCTATAAAGCACATTTGAAGAAATTAGAAAACGGTCTTCCACGTCGCTCTTGATACACCCTCTACGAGAAACTTTGTCACCCGTGATGTGAAAAGCTATCATATCTACAAGCTAGTAGCACAAGGAACTATGGGTAACCTATGTATATATGTTAGTAGAAATCAGGAATTTCATGGCCACATTGCTACACTTGTCAATGTGTTGTTGTGAAATTGCCGTTTTGACTTACTAAACAACAAGAAAGGCGTGCAAAATGCACATTTAGTTTCTGAACTGATCCATGATCCTTTGCGCCACTACCTTGTGTGCTTTTCACAGGTGACAAACTTTCTCGAAAATGGTGTATAAAAACTGGCAATAATGAATGTGCTCAATTTAACTCACCAACATCATAGTCAACGTAAAGCAACTGTTGAAAAGAGAAATTGGAATGTGCAATGATTTTTTCAATTTTCTTGATTTGTTCAAATGTTTCTTTGACGCCAAGTTTGTGCTCACCAAGCGCAGCTGTCCATAGGTGAGGCTTGTCTGTAGTGTCATTGGGATCTAAATTAAAAGAAAAAGACATTAAGGGAGGGAAGGTATTTAACCCATGAAATAGAAATTGCTTGCTAAAGTGTAATAGTCAAATTGACACAAAAGAAAACAATGGAATCAGAGATTATTAGTCTAATATCTATTTCACGGGTTAAATGACTTCACTCTATCAGAAATACCGTATGCAATCTTGAAAACAATACCATTACCAATTAGCGCGCGAGATTTTTTTTTAACAGGTTGAGATTTCAACAGAACAATAGGCATATCTTTGATACGACATAGAGAATTAAAAGCAAAATCCATACACACAATGTTCTAATATCGTGTCTAATAAATACTAACTTCAGCATCATCTATACTGGTAACTAATAACAAAAAATCATGCATGGTTGGATGGGTAGCGTAGTGGCGGCTTATTGACCCATGTGCGTACCTTTTAGCAACATGATTTTGTACCTGTAAGAGTCATTTTTACTCTGTTTTGTTGCTTTCTGGGGATAGAAATCGACAAGGCTTCATCTGTTATCTTTATCTGTGCGTACCTTTTTTTAGGGGTCGTTTTCAAAATCTCCGCTGATCGCCCCTACCACTTAGACAAAGGGAGTACCCCCCCCCCCCCCCCCCGGGCTTATTTAACACTTTCCTCTCACCGTTGTGCCAGCCCAGTTTCAAATGTGAGTCGAGTTTGTTTTAATAATACAATAACATGCCTCATTTATATAGCGCTTAATAGCTCATAGCGCTTTACAATCTACTAATGTGTATATGGAGGACTTATCAGACTGCTGAAAACCAGCAGTTTACAATCTTGAGTGTTGTTAGTGAATGCCTCCGAGGCCTGACTCAGTGTTGTACTGTTGTGTTTTGATGTGTTGTAATTCTCTCTCGCGCCAGTACTATACGGTGTTACTGTTTTCTTCCTCCATAAAAGTAAACTTATTAGCAGATGTGTGTGCTAAAATATTTAGGGGTAGATAGTGTTTGTGGCAATTATTAATTAGAACACTAGTGTCTGGATAGAAAATTGAGACGTTCAAAATTTGACATATTTTCAGCTTATAAAGAGGGGAAAAACACGAACATATATATCGTCGGTAGTTCATCCAGCTACAAGTAAGCGGGTCAACCAAGAAGCCGAGAGTGCATTATTTTTTCACCTCTATCCATCAATACTATGTTTTGCTGGTATTTAAAAACTACTCAAAACTACACAGTATTGGCTATTAAAATCCAGTAAAACAGTTACGTACGTAACACACAGTGTGCTGCGGTAACGATCCAGTTTCTGTCAATGAGAGAACCTCCACACAATTGAACACCATTCTTTAGCAACGCGACCTGCCATGGCCAAGAACCTTGCTGACTGTCGCTTCCCCCCACGATACGTTTGAAAGTCCTCCACCAACCAAGGAAATAAGTACGTTTTGTTGAAGGATTGATTGTTTGGAATCTACGTCCACACGATGGATTGTTATCTAAAAAAGACAAACGTTATTGTAATCATATCCTTATCGTTATCAATATCGTGATCGGTAATATAAGGAAATTTGTAACACCGTAAAAAATGTTGACTTAACTTTACTGACGTTTCGAGCTTTAGCCCTTCCTCGGAGTAAAAAAAGGACGAAGGGCTAAAGCTCGAAACGTCAGCAAAGTTAAGTCGACATTTTTTACGGTGTTACAAATTTCATTCTATTACCTATCATTTATATCAAATACACACTTTTATTGTTTCGAAGTAGTCATTATTTACGAGAATCTTCCAGCTGGGGAGGGTTTTGAATTCAGCAGGGAAGAGTGGGGCTGATGAATTAATTATACATAGGTCATTATTGTAGTCACTCAATTGGAACCAGAGGTTATTATTTGGAGCTAGAGGTTATTATTTTGATCCAGATCGAGGTTTGAAAGATACTTTGATAGATATGAAACTTAGACTTGAGACTTAGACTTGAATTTAAAGTAAAGAAAAAATCAAATGACACCAACGAGATTCGAACCCGCAATCTCTGCCTTCGAATTCCTACACCTAACGCTGTATGCTATCTGACCAACCGATGTCAGTTTTGGTTTAAATAAAAACGAAATGTCTTTTTCTTGATACTTGTTACAAAAGACATTGTTAGCATTGATCCCATGGGACGGACAAGAAAAATAGTTTAGTTAATGGACCCTTTGGGAATTGTTAGTAAGTGGTTTTCCTTCGAAAACAATGAGAATGTGTATTAAATGGGATAATGGCCTCGCCCCTCGGCTTATTGCAAATAATGACCTCGCGCTGCGCGCTCGGTCATTATTTTCAATCAGCCTCGGAGCTCATCCATTATCCTATACTTACTCGCTAGTTTCCATTAATATCGTGATCGTTACTGTTGTCATTATTGTTAACGTCCGCGTTATCGTTTTTCATTACCAATATCGTTTTTTAGCTCTATTGTTATCGTTATTGTTATCGTAAATTATTGTTATCGCTTTTCGCTATCAATATCGCTATTTTTATCGTTATTGTTATCGTTATCATTATCGTTATCGTCTTTTACTATCAATATCGTTATCGTTATCATCTTCCATCATCAATTTTGTGATTGTTATCATTATCGTTATCATCTTTCATCATCAATATCGTTATCATTATCATCTTTCATCATTAATATCGTTATTGTTATTGTTATCGCTATCATTTTCGTTATCGTCTTCCATCATCAATATCGTTATTGTTATCGCTATCATTTTCGTTATCGTCTTCCATCATCAATATCGTTATTGTTATCGCTATCATTTTCGTTATCGTCTTCCATCATCAATATCGTTATTGTTATCGCTATCATTATCGTTATCGTCTTCCATCATCAATATCGTTATTGTTATCGCTATCATTATCGTTATCGTCTTCCATCATCAATATCGTTATTGTTATCGCTATCATTATTGTTATCGTCTTCCATCATCAATATCGTTATTGTTATCGTTATCATTATTGTTATCGTCTTTCATCATCAATATCGTTATTGTTATCGTTATCATTATTGTTGTCGTCTTCCATTATCAATATCGTTATTGTTATCGTGATTGTTATCGTTATCATTATCGTTATCATCTCCCATCATAAATATCGCTATTGTTATCTATATTTAAACTTACTCGACAGCGATGTTTTCACTTGAACACTTTCCATAGCCACCACAAAAATAAGCAGCCAAAAATGCCTCATATTCCTGACACCTGTCGTATCCCACGTTAACGAAAAATGACAATGAGCAAATTGAATGGAGAAACGATATCGGATATCTTGAATCAAGACAATTTAGAATATCTATAAAAGGTTTTTTTTTCAGATTTTGCATTACTTGTTCGATAAGACTAGAAGCAAACACCAAGTAAACAACTAATTGCGCATGCTTTTAGGCTCCAAACAACAGATGCACAGGAGCACGTGTATGATATATGATCATCTAAAACACTAATTCTGGTCTTTTAGCACACTTACAATCAGCAATAAAATTAAAACGTCCTTTGCATTTATAATAGCACGTTCACATTTAATTGCTGTGAACCTGCGTTTGAAAATAACCATTCCAAAAACATTATTGATTATTTTATTTTCAGTAATATTTGATATATTGTAAAAAATTTCAGATAATATTTAAGATTTTATAATATTTATATATTTAAGTATTTTTATATCATTTCAAGTTTGGCATTTGCTTATACATCTACTTGCAAGAATGTTGTTACATGAAAAAACAACATTAGTTACTCAGTAAGAAAGGAATAACAAAAGAAAGAGTTCAGCTTATTAAGTGATCTTCTCTTGTCTTTTAATTAATTCCTTTCCCATTTTTCCCCCATATTTTTTTAAAATTGTCATAAAATAATTCGAACAATATTTCGCGGCCTTTTGTCGATTATTAATGTGTTTTTGGTATATTTTCCATGCAAAAATAGAGGGAAACGGTCCTGGTTTGGAGGCAGCCATTTTCCCGCTCTCTGCGTGTGACGTTAATCGTTCAATAACTGTTCAGTTATTGGACGATTGAAGTCAGAAACAGAGAAATATTTCGAATGAATATATTTGAATGCGTGACGTCAGCTAGAACATAAGCGGGAAAATGGCAGAAAAATTACCATCCAATGAAGTAGTTTGGGCCACATTTCTATAATTTATCAGATTCAATATTCGTTTGAATAATTAATAAAACAATTGAATTAGACTTTCGTATGATATAAAGATAACAACCCCATCACTCTGCACAATTCTTTTAATCATCTGGTCACGTGCCTGGATACCGCATAGCAACGGGATTCTGGAGGGCAAATCTGCCTCGCGGGGTTAAAAAAATTAAAACGAAAAACAAAACACTTCAACTTTGGAGATGTTATTCTTTAGTTTGACGTTTCCAATTCAATCTAATACTTAAAATTCTTCCCCTATACACCGTCTTACCTCCTTGAAATGTTGTTTTTGGCATGAAAAGTTAGCGCTTTTGTGGTTTTGTTTTCCTATTATTTTGCGAACACCACGCAAAATGGCTACTTGCAAGGTTAGTAGTAACGGAAACTTTTAGTTTTTTGCAGCTTCAAGACTTCTTGGTAGTGAAATTCCACGAGGTAGTATATTTCTCGATGACGATGTTAAAAAATAAAAAATGCTATTTTTTCATGTCAAAAACAACAGTTTTTCGTTTTATAATTTTTTTTACCCCGCGATGCAGCTTTACCCTCTAAAATCCCGTTGCTATGCGTTATCTAAGCCAAGTCCTGCAAAGGGTCTATTGGTAAATAGTATGTTTTGTATCTGGCGTCATACTATTCTCCGTTGCAGACGTCTTATATGTGGTTCGCTCCCACATAAGACGACTGCAACGGAGGCTAGCCTCATACCACACTTTCTTTTTGTATCAGGTTTTTTAAATCGCCTGATGGAGCGCCTAAAAGCAGCAGTGGAAACGTTTCGGTCCAAAGCTACGACATTTTTATTTTTTATTGGACCACAGGTAGTCCAGGCTATATCGTAAGATTTCCAATTTCGAGAATAAACCTTTTCACGGTTCTCGACCACAGCCTCAGCCTCGATACCGTGTAATTCAGGACTACAGCCCCGTTGAATTCTGAAATGTTTCTATTATTGTTTGATAATATATACATGTGCTTTTTTTGAAAGTCTGCTACCTTATTTATACACGATTTGACTAAAGCCTTTGAGGAAAACAGCTTAACTCGTTATTGTCTTAATACGTGTTTATTCCCCGGGCTTAAAGGAAGTCATCAAATGGTTTTAGTAGTCATTATCCTTGAAAGCCTTTCTCTAGTACAGGTAGTTTAATTTCTGAGTTTGTAACAAATGAAAGTAGAGGAAAGAGGAAACTGGTTTAATGTAAAACGCAGGTGCTCAAACAATTTTGCTATATGTACGTAGGTAAGTAGGTCACGATGACACTTGACCAACAAATAAATTCAACTAAGGATCGGTTATGTGCATTGGTGAATTTTCAACAAAAAGAAAAAGAAAACACTAAAAAATATACAGAAGTCCATTGGTGAGGGTGTGACAGGAACAATCTTTTAAACCCCTATATCTAGATGGGACAAAATATTACGTATTTTTGTTGAAATATAATTATATAATTGGAATATATATTATAGTCATGTTGTTGTTAATGGTATTCTGTGTTATTCTCGGTGGTTTTTGACCATTGTAAGTGGTGCATGTTCACATTTATTTCAACAAAAAATACGTATCGTTTTGTCCCATCCATTTCCTGTAAAAATGGGTTGTTTCGGTTGCATGTGGAGAATCCTAGTGGCTAAGCGGGCCGGACAATATGCTACTAGATACAAGGATTATGAACCCCCCCCCCCCCCCCGGGTTTTTTTGATATTAAATTCTGGCAAACGTGAACGCTATTAGATAACCCCTAGCCTCCTCCGCAGGCAACTCCTGAGTCTTTGAGTGAGTTTCGTGAGTTTGGGGTTCCTGTGTTGAAAATTCGAAGACGACGATTTTGCCATTACCACAACAGGAAGCCCGCGTCGTGTTTTTTTCTTTTTCTTCGTTTCTTCTGCCTAAGAGATGCCTGCGGAGGAGGCTAACCCCGTAAGTTACAACAACAAACAATAGGGAAAACAGATACTCGCAGAAAAAAAAAAAAATACAAATTACTGTATCATGCATGTAGTTTATTTAAAAAAAAAAACATTTAGTTATATTAATTATATTTTATTTACTCTTATTTACTCATTTCAGAACCAAATATTTATTTTAATGATCTTACAGCACAGTGTTGAGCTCCAACCAAGGGGTGCATGTTCTCTAGATTGTTCCCCATAATCTAAAACAACTGTTTCTCTAAAATGTTTTATCTTTTGTTTCAATGATCTCAAAAAACTTTTGGTTTCTCAAAAATTTATCCCTTAAACCTCTAAGAGAGTGTTATCTCTGAGTGATTATGACAAATGATTTATCGATTGAATCATTTTTGGCCTTTTTACAATACGTTAATAATAGTCTCTCTCACCCATGACGTAACCACCATCATATTGGCATAGACGTCATATTTGTGAGGTCGTGGGGGGTGATCAGGGGTGATCAGGGGGTGATCAGGGGTGGCTTGATGTATTACTAGTATTAAAATGTCACGTAAAATATTACTTCAAGTCGCCCATTCTAGCTGATCTACTTGTACAATGTCGTACTTACACAAGACACAGTGTGCTGCGGTAACGATCCAGTTTCTGTCAATGAGAGAACCTCCACACCATTGGACACCTTCCTTTAGCAGTGCGACCTGCCATGGCCAAGAACCCCGCTGACTCTCACTACCCCCCACGATACGTTTCGCATTCGCATTATACCCTGCTGTAAATCTTTCTCCACAAGTTGGAATGTTAACGTTATCTGTGCATCAGAAATTTAATCAAACTATCAGTTAGGCTAATATAGACAATCTCCAAAGAGACGTTTTATGACGTTTTGACAATTGTAATGTCACGTTTCTTGTTAATCAAATATTAATTATTCTGTCAACTTATTACTCAAGTACATTAGGCCTGGGATAGCAAGAGGACTCCCTAATAATTAAAAAATAACCTTAAACTGCCTTTATTTTTGGCAATACGACAAAACTCGACGACCTTTAACTTATATATATGGACTTTCTTGAAAATTTGTGACGTCATGGGCTAGGTCACGTCACTAAACATAAAACGATCTCTCTGGTGATGGGGAAATCAGCTGAAACGTATTTTTCGCAAAAAAATAATAGTTCTTCAATGCCTTTTGCATTGTTTTCACGTAAAAATAGAAAATCTTTCGTTTTATCTGATATTTCCTACTGTCACAGGCCTTTTAAGTACATTAAAATGCACTTGAGTAGCTATGAACATGAAGCTAGTGCTGTCCATGTGAATTGACCATATTTAGAATGAGAAACGAATATTTTGATAAAACATGTGACATTTTGGAATAGTTGAAATGCTTTTTTTGCTGAAAAACATTTACGAGATTGGCTCTAAAGCGGTGCATGCATAGCATATCAAGAAATCACTCAAAGCATCCGCGTGTGATGCATGGCGTCATGCAGTAGAGCGCGCACTCAAGTCAAAATTAATTCACAACACTTCAAAATGCTTTCTACTTCCTTTTATTGCTTGTATCTGTACGTAATGAGTCGAAAAAAGCATTAATTAATGCTAAGTATTAAGCTATGAGAAAAAATAGAAGAATAAGTAAGGTTTGTTTTCCAAAACCGACACTTTTCACTACTAGTAGTCTATCACTAGAAGAGTAGCTAATCAGAATGCAGGATGATTGGTGATAGACAAGTAGTTGGTTTATACTAATATGTGGTAGCCTTACCCGCGGAACAGATAACATTAGAAGCCCAATCATAGTTGTCTGTTTTAGAGTTAAACAGCAGTCCACCAGGTGCACAGAGCTTATAGTAGGCAATATGGTTACTACAATGGATAATACCTTTACAGCCATCCATCGCACATAATTCTATTGTCTTTTATTTGTCATTTACTTAAGGCTCGCAAATTATTCAAAATAGGCATAATTCGAATAAATTATCGACATTGATAGTTCTGATTGGTTGTTTGAACGTCTCTCATGGGAATGTCACTGCTAAAGTTCTGAACGGTTGACAAAAGGATCATTTCACTTGTCCGACTTATTTTATTATTTATTACGGAGAACAAAGGGAGTAGGATTACTTAATTAGAGTTATTACAAATCGCAGCTTAACTTAAATATTACACCGCATAACTTAAAGTCAGCCGCAAGAGCCTTAGATAATAAGCTCAAATATTCAGCTTAAAAAAGATAATATTATAAAAAAAGTTTTTCTAGAAGTAAAGCGTGCAAAATGTTGCTTGGATTACGATGTTAATTTTGCACCCCCTACCTAAGTTTAACCTGTTATTAAAACCCACAAATTACAGTTGCAATATTAGCTCCCCACAAAAAATGCCGATTTTTGACAAATTTGAGCTAAAAAAAGATAGCCTTAGTTATTGACATTATTAAATTTGATAGTGCAAACGTTTAGTCAACATTTGATTTGCACTCCCTACCTAACTGAGATCACCTTTTAAAAACTTTTAAAATGTACATATTTTATTACACGAAGTTGAGCAATTTTGGCCTGTTTTCTTTGTAAATTACCTCATTAAATACGCTTCGCCTGATTGAACTTCGCGCTCAAACAGCAGAAAAGACCCGGATGTGTCCGGGCATTCTGTGCGATGATAGGGGTCAGCGTACATACCGTCTTTCTTGAATAGGCAGAACGTTTTGCGATATTCTGTAGACAATAGTTGAAATAATACCCATAGGAGTGCAAGTTTCACCCTAAGAAATATAAGGGGAATAAACCTTATTTCGCCCTTTATAAGCAAATCAATCTAGCCCTTGGAACCCGGAATCCATTCCATTGAATCAGGAATCTAGCCAAGTGGAATCTGGAATCCGGCACTTGGAATCCGGGATCCAGCCCTTTGAATCTGGAATCCAGCCAAGTGGGATACGGAATCATGCAGCTATTGGAATCCGGAATCCAGCCCTTGGAATCTGGAATCCAGCCATTGGAATCCGGAATCCAGCCCTTGGAATCAGGAATCCAGCTATTGTAATCTGGAATCCATCCCTTGGAATCTGGAATCCAGCTATTGGAATCTGGAATCCGGCACTTGGAATCTTCAAGAATCCCAAAATTAGTCCCATGGAATCCGGAATCAAAGCCTTGGAATCTGGAATATCTGATTTGTTTTGGTGAATCCTTCATTATCTAATGGTCCGTCTCTAAGTGGGACCCAAGCAAGACTTATTAACTTTAATATCTATGATTTATAATCTGTCTGTGTCAATAGAAAAACCCTCAATAAATAGTATCGTTTTGATTTGGTTTTGAAGGGGGACCCCATGATATTTGATGATATTTGAAAGTTGAGTGTTCTAGTGAACATATGCACTTTCTTAATTGAATTGATATTTTTTCGTCTTATAAACTTCACAAGTTCATTGATATTGAATTCTGATATAAGTGGACGCCATTGGATACCCCCGTAAATTACAACAGCAAATGATAGGGAATAGAGTCTAAAAAAAAACATAAAACAATTAATTAAAAACATTGAGTTCGATTAATAATTTTTTATTTACTCTTATTTTTCCCCATAAGTAAAAAAAGAAACTGTTTCCCTAAAATGTTTTGTTTTAGCGATCTCTTATATTTATCTCTAAAATCCCTAAGAGAGACTCAGTGTCATCGCTGACATGGCAAATGATTTATCGATTGAATAAATCACACTTTGCTCTTTTTGCCTGCTTCTTTAACAGTCTCTCTCACCCATGGAGTAAGCGCCATCATATTGGCATAGACGTCATATTTGTGAGGTCGGGCACATTCATATCCCCACGACACTACCCCTGTTAGGTAAAAACGTCCTTGTTTATCATCACAACTGAGTGGCCCTCCGCTGTCATACTGACAAGAACCGACCTCGCCCCCTGGAGCACCTGCACACAACGCTACGTCGTGGATAAATCCTCCATAGGATATATTTCTGTTGCAGACTTCAGGTGAAACAAGCTTTATTTTGACTTCTCTCAGAGCATCAGGCTGCGAACCTTGCCACATGGTATGTCCCCAGCCTGTGACGTAGCATTCTTTACCAGGTGGAAACGTCATGTTTTGTCTCAGAAGACAAATTGGTTGAACGTACTCGTTGAAAGTGGCTGGTGTTTTGAGCATGAAGAGAGCTGGAAAAATAAATTCATTTAATTGGAAGAATTCAAGGTCTATCCAGTGAATTTCCAAAATGTTTTAGTGGAGGTATGAGTGTCAGGTCCGGTTGTCAAAATTATACTACACAATTAAGTAAATTTGAAGAAAAGTTAATTCATTGACTTATATCAGCTCGATGTTTTTTGTTCGTTTTTTTAACGCACATCCCATAGCAAATAGATCAGAAATAAGATTTATCATAAACACTTAGTGTAATTGAGCTCAATGGTTCATTTTAAGAAGTTTTGAAGCAGTAGAAGGATCAGAAAATGATAACCTGAAAAAAGTCAAGTGTTCACTGTTCGAGTATCCTCACTGTAATCCCTTTGATTTCTATTCGCGATTTGATTTTAAAATGTTCCTTTTCATTTGCTGTATATATGAACAGAGAAATGAATTCTGCTTATTTCTGTTTATTTCGTTGACAGTACTACAAACCTATACTCAGAAGACCTTAAACAAAACCTACCAATATCATTGTCAACATAAAGCACTTTCCCCTCTTCTACTTTAAAGTCAAAGTTGGGATGACGGATGATCAACTCGATTTGCTTGATCTGTTCAAATTCTTCCTTCAAACCAAGAGTGTGTTCCCCAAGGGCCGCCGTCCATGCTTCAGGTTTGTCCACAGTATTTTCTGGAACTTTAAAAGACAAGAAATATATCGCGGTTACTATGTAAAATGAGAAGAAGGAAGGAGGAAAGAGGAAGGGGAATGGGAAGGGGGAAGGGGGAGGGTGGAAGTAGAAGGATGAAGGAGGAAAGGGGAAGGGGAAGGGGAAGGGGAAGGTGAAGGGGAAGGTGTGTATAGAAAGCCCATCAGTGTCTGTATAATAGTCTGTAGTTATGTATTAGCCCAAAATTCGCTAATTGTTTTTTACTAGCATGGCTTCTGCTGCTACAACTCCATACTTATACACAACGCTCAGTGTACTGCGCTCATTCTACTTGTACAATGTCGTACTTACATAAGACACAGTGTGCTGCGGTAACGATCCAGTTTTTGTCAATGAGAGAACCGGCACACTGTTGAACACCGTTGTTTAACAAAGCTACCTGCCATGGCCAAGAACCTTGCTTACTGCCATTACCCCCCACGATACGTTTAGCATTCTTTAAAGAGTCCAACACATCAGTGGGTTTTGGTGGGGTTCTTCGTCCACAAAATGGAATGTTCTCTGTAGATCAGACATTATATAAAACTATCAGTAAATCAAACAGGTAATCACGGTCAACCTAGCTGAATAGATAGCAAGATTACATTTGTTTATCGAAATTTGATGTTTGCATGATTTGTTTTGAGATTTACGGTTTCAAATCAAAGCATTACTCTTAATTCAAAGAACAGAACGTACTTGCAAAACCTAGCTTTTTAGATATTGTAATGTTAATTATAAATACTTTCCAAAGTATTTTCAGTGATTGACTACAGATTTTGGAACCATTATTGGTTGACGGTTGAATTTGGAGATTCTGTTTATTTTAAATTTAAAAACCAATGTGAATTAAATTTCCAGAAATAAATGATGATGGCACTGGTGATATTAATCTTTGTACTTACTAGAGAGGGAGGTTTCCACTTGAAAAACTTCGAGAGCAAAAATAAGAACAACCAGCCAAAGATGGTTCATTCTAGTATACGTATTGTTCTGGTTGCACAGTATGGAACAATATTTCTTATTCTACGAGAAATGAAGGATAACAATTGTTAAACCCAAGTTATCAACATGCGTTATCAATGCTGCGGAAAAAAAGAACGCATCGAACAAACTAAAGATCAGTTCACATTCATTCATGACCAGCTCCGAACTTAGGCTTATAACTAGAAAACAACGGTAAGCGCGACGGAAAACTCCCCTGAAAACGTAAAGAAATCAGAGGTCGATAAACACATCTCTTTGGAGTCAGTTCCACCGTGTGTCAAATCCTGAGGAACAAGTTCCTAGTAGATTTATGAAACCATTAATATCATACCTGAGACGTTCACTGTTTCCACTGTTGGCTACTTATAATGGATAAACCGTTCTGTTAGGGAGTATTTACGTAATTCTTTGCTGTTCAAACTATCTTGGGGAGCTATTGCATGACATTAAACTTGACGTGTTTGTAAAGAGTATATGTATCCCTGGCACTAGAAAAACCTAACAAAGAATCAAGCTTAGTTAATTGATCAGTTTTCCGTCTTGATTCAAAGCTTTTGTACTTCAGTACTTGTAAATTGTTCATTTACATATACATTACATGTATATAATTGCATTGATATTTAATGGTTTTCATACTACTATGGGCATCGTTGTTCAAAGTGCAAACCCTAGCGGTTTCTTTTCAATCTTGGTTTGTCTGCATATATAGTATATATGTCCAAATGGTAAAGTTCAATATATTATTAATCAGTCTGTGTCAATAGGAAAACCTCAATGAATGTTTTAAGTGGGACCCCATGCTAACATAAGTGCGTCAGCTACGTCATGATATGTTTCTCATGTATCTTTAATTAATCATACATCATACATTGAGTGCATTCCAATTCATATAGTTACGAGCTTGACTTGACGTAAATGTTTATTTAGTCAATGCCATTAAATTTGCGTCCTGACATAAAATAAGTATCGATTCTCCCTCCTCCCTCTATTTTTACCTCTTTTTCTCCCTCCTTGAGTTTTTTGTTGTTGTGCACGATCTTTTTTTTTCAAATGTTAAAGCGGTGCTCGATATTTTTTGGGGAATCCCGCATCCTGCATTATCTAATGGTCCTTCTCTTAGAGGACTTATTAACTTTAATATCTATGATTATAGTCTGTCTGTGTCATTAGAAAAAAAACACTCAATAGATAGTATCGTTTTGATTTGGTTTTGAAGGGGGACCCCATGCAAAATATATTAACATCAATACCTACTATTTACCAATAAATATGTCATTAATCTGTCTGTGTCATTAGAAAAAACACTCAATAAATAGTATGGTTTGGATTTCAATATTTCAATTGGGATTCCATGAAAAACGTATTAGTATTAATATTTTAAGGAAGTTTGGGATTCCTTCGATAGATTTTTTGAAAAATTTTTCTATATAAACTTATAAACTATGACATAGGTATAGAGTGCTTACACTATGTCCATGAAATAAAATCTAAATAGTTACTAACTAATAGTTTTTATTTAGTGACTATTATTGACTATCACTCAACTGGAACAGCTTTAGTAACAATACGCAATGAATAAAGTATTAACTTTCTATGGTTTTGAGTATTCGATTTCCCTTGTGTATTGTTACTAAAGCTGTTCCAGTTGAGTGATAGTGACTAATAGTACCTAAATAAAAACTATTAGGTAGGAACTATTTAGATTCTATTTCATGGACATAGTGTAAGCACTCAACTCAAAACTGAAATAAAAATTAATTCGTTGGAAATAAAGTCACTACAATAACCAGCAATGTCTTTACTTAAGTCTTAAGACAGATTCTCACAAAAAAGTTCTTTTACTATTGTTATCATATCTTTTAGCCTTTAAAAAGCCAAAGATTTGACTGTTTAATGATCATTTCAACGTATTACCAAAGTCATTTTTTGTGGTCATGAACCTACTGAAGTCAAAGTTACTTTAAAATGCGCTCGAAAACTATAATAATTTTTTTCAAGATTCAAAAAGATTTTGATTTTGTTTGCACCTGCTCGAGAAAAACACAGTACATGTGTTTTATTTGTTTTATAAAAAATTTTATTTCTTTTTAATAAATAAACGATTGATTAAAACCGAATGATTTTTAATTTAAATACAAATTCTCCTTACATCCGTGTGTATTTGAAACAACCAATCAAATCGCACGAATAAGACGCACAACCAATCAAATTGCGAGTTTGATTCATGCCTCAAAACGTGAAATTGAAATTGAAAAAAAAAAGAAGAAAAAAATTGAAAAAAAAAAGATGGCGGCCGCGAAAAATGTGTTGTTTTCGTGATTTTTTAGATAGTTTTTAGATACTTTATACCATCACAAAATGCCCCAAAATAGGAGAAGGTTGAAGAACTATTTAATGACAAGAAAACCCAGGATGAAAATCGGGTTTTGGCCGATAGCACTCGTAAATTTACGTCGACCGATGGAAAAGCAAAAAGCCAAAATACACCTTGGGATGAAGGAAGAAGGATTGTGGAGCTAAAAGTGTTAGAAGGATGTGTGAAATCTTGCACTGACTGTGGAGAAGGCCTATATCTTCATCAAATTGTCGAAGGAAAACGATATGGTTTTAGTAGTTTATTACCGGTGTAATTGGCCTTTTCCATATCGAGTAAGGGACTGGGTACGACTTTGAAAAACTAATTTAATTATGGTTCCAAAAAACTTAACCCCATCTCATGGGAGAGTAACCAAATATAAGCTTATTGACCAAGTTTGAGAACGTTTGGCTAAAAAGAAAAAAAATTATGAGCATCCAAACTCTGCCAAAATTACAGAGAAATGTATGGTGTCTTCCAAAACGTCCTGCCAAACCATACATTCTTTGTATTTTCGAAAAAAAAAATAGAATACCATAATTTCGTTGCAATATGCACAAACTTGTTCAAACTTTCAATTCTTACTAATTTGTATTGGTTCGTTCGTGTGAAGGGGTTTATTTTTTAATTAGATTGATTTTGAGAAACTTGGTTCCAGTCCCTTGCTCGATATGAAAACGTCTAATTGCGAAGTGTTGTTGAACTCAGTTTACACAAGCAAAAGTCATCGACGAAACGACAGCTGCAAAAATGGCATTCCTATTTATGATGTTACATCCAAACCCACTGAAGCGTTCCTATCGAGGTTAGAACATTCAATTTGTTTATCATTTTATTTGTTTATTTGAAATTTGCATAAATGAATCGATTCTTGTAGTTTCAAAAACCGCTTCTAATCAAAACTTACTTTCAATGTTTTTTTTGGACAACAGAAACTTGCTAAACTCATTCTGCTTACAGCCAATATTGTTATAAATGCTTACTAAGGTATTTTATTACAATAGCATTATCAGTTATTGAACACAGATCGTGATTTCGGGACTTATTAACGGTTGACGGTTGAAGTCTTACAATATCGGTTTCGTTTTTGCGAAAAACAAATTTAAACTTTAAATTCAAAGTTTTGAAAAATAAATCGAGCCTTCCAACCTCGATAGGAACGCTTCAGTAGGTTTGGCTGTAACACAAAAGCAGCTACAGGTAATTTAGTAATAGATTTATTAAGAAGATGTTACGTTATTATGAAAAACTTTCTTATCAAATTTACCGCCGGTGTCGCTCACAACCGTGTTTGCACAGGGAAATGCAAACACGGCTCTCGACCAATCAGAGCGCACGGACTAACTTAAATATTTTATAATGTTGATTATAAAATATTTAAGTTAAATTTAAGTTAAGTTAAGTTAAGTTAAGTTAAGTTAAGTTAAATTAAAGTTAAGTTAAATTTAAGTTAAATGTTGTTGTTTTGGACGAGTGAGACTGGACACTAGTCGCTTTTGAGACTCCATTTCATCATTCTGTTTGAAGCTAAAATACTGAGAAAAGGCATATTTTTGCTTTGATTTGCTTCGTACTAAATATGTTTTAGGACGTTTTTTACGTCAAAAGTCCGAGGAAACGAGCATGAGAGGGGCCGAGAGTGACGCTCGTCTATCATTCCTATCCGGCTCTCATTCACTCATCGAACTTCAACTCGTTTCCTCTGCGTTTTCGCGTAAAAGTAGGAACCGAAATTTTAACGCTAGTCATGTTATTTTTGGAGCAAATGCTTCTCCGATAGACAATTGCTCAAAATTCCACGATTTTTGCTGGAAATTGAGTCACTCCAATCAGCCTACACAGATAAGGGGCAAATGTCCCGCGGACTTTACCAGTGCCTGTGGATAATATGTAGTGTCAAGTTAGTTGCGACAGCCTAGCTTCCCATCCATGCCCGGTAATTTCGCGTGCGCACTTCCGGCTAGTATAAGCCAATCAGAATCATTTTTGTCGCATCGCCAGCAGTTCCAAAATAACGTCGTTCGAGAAATTTTTTTCTTGTGTTAACCACAGGCAGCCCAACTATTGTCTTTGAGGATTTTTTTTAATGACAATAAAGTTATTTTTAACCGCGCGCCGAGCGAAATAAATATTGAGCGCGCGGGTGGGGTTCCTGTGGTGTATTTGTTTGAAAGCTCGCGGATGGGATTCCTGTGGCTTTTTGCAAGCAATTTTTCGGTCAAAGTCGCGCGGTGTTGAAGAGGGAGGTATTTTGACAAGGTATGAAACTCGGTCACGTGACAAATTTAGTTTCGCGCGTAGTAAATCAGTCATGGGAGAAAATTTTAATTTTTCTTTGAATATATAAAACTTACGTTGATCTTCAACTACAGTAAAAAGTATGATCATCTCCGACTTCAGCAAAGGGGTTAAAATTAATTTTTAAAAAGGGCAGCATGGAACCGAGGTGCACCGCAGTCTGTATAGACATAACTTCGGAAAAAAGTCGGATTTTTACAATCGTGGAGCAATCGTGAAAATATCGATCGAGACGACATTCACAAAAAAAGGTCGAAAAAGCTGCGAATACTGTCTTGCATTTAACTTTTGGATTGTTAAAATGACTTACAATTCAAAGAAAGAAAACAAGAGGATGTATTTTATTTTGGAAATCATGGGATAGTGAATCGAGAGTCGAAAAGTTCTTGATTTGCACTGAAGTGGCTGCTTAACAATGAGTTAGTTTACATTCAAAACACCTCGGATTCAAGTGAGCACTTGGCAGTTGCTTTTGAAGTCACCGATCTTCTTCGCTATTACAAAAACCTGGGGAAAGCTTTTCTAGTAGCCTAGTGTGTACAGGTAATGATTGGAGTTGAAGTTTTTATGTCAAAACGACTGATGTTGTCTTGTTCAAACTAACTACAAGCCGAACTAACAGTGAATTTGTGATGGCCGCTTTTGCAAAGTTTTCATCTTGTCAGATTGGATCAAAAAAGTTCAACTTTATTTCGTCAAAACTTTAGTTACTATAATCGGTTCCAACAATAACAAGTTCGTTATGAAAGTGTGAAGCATTTATAGTTGTATTTTATAAACTATTGCCGAAAAACCGGCAATTTAAGCACATAAAGCAGAATGGTTACAGATTTTATAAGTACAGTTTGAACAAAAAGTCTTCACATTGTAAAATATACTAATTATATGTATTAGCATTTCAATAAACATGGAAAGAAATTTCACACACTGGCTGTTTGTTTTTGTTAGAGGTTTATTAATTGAAAATCCCTAAAAGAAAGGAAAACACTTATTTTGAAAGAAAAGTTTGAACATACAATATATTTTCTTTGGCGTGTCAGTCGATTGCTGCTCGCGTCCTTCTCGTCGCTCGTCGGTGAACTTCCGTGCCTATACAGACTGCGGTGCACATCTATCCATCCACGCCATCAAGTTTCAGACCTTGTATCAAGATACTACTTTCTTCGATTTTTCTGTCGTACGTGCAATTCCGCGCGACCGAAAAATTGCTTGCAAAAAGCCACAGGAATCCCATCCGCGAGCTTTCAAACAAATACACCACAGGAACCCCACCCGCGCGCTCAATATTTATTTCGCTCGGCTCGCGCGCGGTTAAAAATAACTTTATTATCATTACAAAAAAATCCTCAAAGACAATAGTTGGGCTGCCTGTGGTGTTAACCGCTATAAATATGTCCTTAACATAACTTTACATTAGAAAATGGTATGTAACTTGGACAATAAAAGCTCTCTGCACTCTATCAGCAATAAAAAGGAATAAAAACAAAACGCAAATGCCTAAACGTAGCCGAAATCGTTGCTGTCTCGAGATGCCATTTTGGAACTGTTCGTTTTGACAAACAATCTATATCCTTTGCGCGTTTCGAAGCAAGATCACCTGGAGGGGAGTAGAAATACTCCTACTGATTACAATGATTATGCGTTGATGTTATATGAAAGTTACTCCCACGCTAATTAATGGATGTTGCGTCATTAGCGGCATCGGTCTTGTTGTGTGGCTGAACCGCTTGGGTGTAATTAGCGGCATAAGTCCCATTGTGTGGCGGTACCGTTTCGGCGGCGTTTTGTTTGCTAAGTTTGTTTACAAGCCGGTTGTATTGTGTTGGAAGTGTAATAGATCTATTAATTGGTTGATGTTCTAACTTGGTAAACCAACTTTCACTTTCGGTACCGCCACACAATGGGACTTATGCCGCTAATTACACCCAAGCGGTTCAGCCACACAACAAGACCGATGCCGCTAATGACGCAACATCCATTAATTAGCGTGGGAGTATAAATATCACTCTATCTGACTTTTTATTCACTTGACTCTGAAGATGACTTCCGCACAGGATGTCGAAACGTCAGTCACATCAAACAGCCCTTCTGAGGGCTACATCCACCCGGATGATCCTATTACAAATATTGTTACTTCGACAAATATTGTTACTTCGATAAACATTCATTCACCTGGGTTCAGACCATTCAATACAATACAACAACAACAACAACAAAAACAACAACTACAACAACAACAACAACAACAACTTTATTACCAGCAATATCAAGAATAATTATACAATTATAATTTAAGGAATGTTCAGATAAATGGTAAAAGTTTCTCAGAAAAGCTAAAAAAAAGCTAATCAAGCTGAGCAACTACTAGTATATTAAACAAAGAATCAATTGGTAATACAGTTAGCGATCAAAAAGAAAATGAGAAAAAAGACACTACAAGTTACAAAAGTGGCAATAACAACAAAATGTACCAGATGGACTTTCAAAAACTATGACGAGTTAACATTATAGGAATTTAATAAAGTTAATTTAAGAGTATTTTTAAACGTCTTCAGAGGAAGACATTTAAGATTTTCAGGAAGGTTGTTCCAAACAGAAGCAGCTGTGTACCGTACATTGAATTTACCATAATTAGTTCTAACAGTATTAATGTAATAAGAAGACTTACAAGCCAGCCTAGTATTATACCTATGGATTTTTGATATGCGTTTGAAGTGATCATCAAAAGGTTTTGGAAGTTGATTGTGTTGAAATTGATACATAAAAAGTGCATTTCCATAATAGACTAAATCAACAAGCTTTAGTAACCCTAGTTGTTTAAAAATAGGTTCTGAATGTTCATCTGGTTTAGAAAAGGTCATTATTCTAATGGCCCTCTTTTGAAGGGTCACAACTGGTTTTCAATTTGATTTATAATTATTTCCCCATAGCAATAGACCATAAGTAAGAAAAGGGAAAATTAATGAATAATATAATTGAGTTAATATACAGCAATTGACAAAGTATCTGATTTTTGTTAGAATTCCAATACCTCTGGAAATCTTCTTGCTTAGTTCATAAATGTGTTTCTTCCAGTTTAAATTAGAATCAAAAATGACACCTAGATATTTAACATAACTTTCCTGTTTGACAGGCATATTTGCTATGAAAAGAGTTAGTTTATGTGTAATCTTCTTCTGAGGGCTATGAAACATTACAAAACTGGTTTTATCTATATTTAAAGACTACTTGTTTGCATACAACCACTGAGTTAGTTTAGCCAATTCAGTGTTCAAATGATTCTCCAGAGTATTAATGTTTTTATCAGTGAGAAAGATATTTATGTCATCTGCAAACAGGTGAAAGTCTAAAATGGAAGAACTTTTTGTTATGTCATTCATATAAAGCAAGAAGAGTAGAGGGCCCAGTACAGATCCCTGAGGGACACCACATGATATTGAATGGTAATCTGAGTCACTGTTCCTCAGGGACACGAACTGTTGTCTATTGTCCAAGTAGGAAGCAAACCATTTATTTGCTATACCTCGGATACCATAATATTCAAGTTTTTTTTAGCAGAATTCCATGGTTAACAGTGTCGAATGCTTTACTTAAGTCTAGAAACATACCGCATGAATATAAACCTTTGTCAATTGCAGTTGGATTTTGTCAGTTAATAGTAATAAAGCATGAGTAGTGGAGTGTTTTGATCTGAAGCCAAACTGATTATTTGATAATATTGAGTATTTATCTAAATAATTAATAAGCCTGCTATGCATCAGTTTCTCAATGATCTTATTAAAGTTTGATAACAAAGAAATGGGCCTATAATTGGAAACGCTATGTCGAGAGTCTTTTTTATGAATTGGTATTACTTTTGCAATTTTAAGTTGGTCTGGGACTAGGCCTGATGCAAAGGAGGAGTTAAAAAGCAGTTGTAACGGATAAGATAACACCTTAAAAACATTGAGTTTGATTAATATTTTTTTATTTACTTTAATTTCAGAACCAAAAATGTATTCTAAGAATCTTACAGCACGGCAATGTGGAGTGCTACTTAAGGGATGGAAGCCCTCTTGATTTTTCCCCATCAATAAAAAAACAACTATTTCCCTAAAATGTTTTATCTTTTGTTTTAGCGATCTCTTATATTTATCCCTAAAATCCCTGGGAGAGACTCAGTGTTATCGCTAACATGGCAAATGATTTATCGATTGAATAAATCACACTTTGCTCTTTTTGCCTGCTTCTTTAATAGTCTCTCTCACCCATGGAGTAAGCGCCATCATATTGGCATAGACGTCATATTTATGAGGTCGGCCACATTCATATCCCCACGACACTACCCCTGTTAGGTAAAAACGTCCTTGTTTATCATCACAATTGAGTGGCCCACCGCTGTCATACTGACAAGAACCGGCCTCGCCCCCTGGAGCACCTGCACACAACGCTACGTCGTGGATATGACCTTTGTATGACACATCTCTGTTGCAGACTTCATGGGAAACAAGCTTTATTTTGACTTCTCTCAGAACATCAGGCTGTGTGCCTTGCCACATGGTATGTCCCCAGCCTGTGACGTAGCATTCTTTACCAGGTGGAAACTTCATGTTTTGTTTCAGAAGACAAATCGGTTGAACGTACTCGTTGAAAGTGGCTGGTGTTTTGAGCTTGAAGACAGCTGGAAAAATAAATTCATTTAAATTGGAAACATTCAAGGTCTATCCAATGAATTTACAAAATTATTCAATGGAGGGTATAGTTGGCGTAGTCCCTCGCCGCTGTGGTCCCGGTTCCAGGGCCGATTAGCAAAATTAAAAACTATGCAAGAAAATGTGAAGAGCACATTTGAACAGTGAACAGTTTTTTTGTGAGTTTTTTTAACGCACATCCATGCATAGCAAATAGATTAGAAATAAGCACATGTTTAAGATCTATCCAGTGAATTTCCAGAATATTTTAGTGGAGGTATGAGTGTCAGGTCCGGTTGTCAAAATTATACTACACAATTAAATTAATTTGAAGAAAAGTTAATTCATTGACTTATATCAGCTCGATGTTTTTTGTTCGTTTTTTAACGCACATCCCATAGCAAATAGATCAGAAATAAGATTTATTATAAACACTTAGTGTAATTGATCTCAATGATTCATTTTAAGAAGTTTTGAAGCAGTAGAAGGTTCAGAAAATGATAACCTGAAAAAAGTCAAGTGTTCACTGTTCGAGTATCCTCACTGTAATCCCTTTGATTTCTATTCGCGATTTGATTTTAAAATGTTCCTTTTCATTTGCTGTATATATGAACAGAGAAATGAATTCTGCTTATTTCTGTTTATTTCGTTAATTAGCAAACTATATATGAAGGTATTAACAGTGAAATTAAAGTGACAGTACCACAAACCTATACTCAGAAGACCTTAAACAAAACCTACCAATATCATTGTCAACATAAAGCGCATTCCCATCTTCTACTTTAAAGTCAAATTTGGGATGACGAATGATCAACTCGATTTGCTTGATCTGTTCAAATTCTTCCTTCAAACCAAGAGTGTGTTCCCCAAGGGCCGCCGTCCATACTCCAGGTTTGTCCACAGTATCTTCTGGAACTTTAAAAGACAAGAAATATATCGCGGTTACTACGTAACAACGGGTTATATAGACAGTGATTGTGGTGCGGTATGCTGTATTCTGGACGTAATGAATGTTCTGCAATTGCTTTGCGGGCAAGCCATGAACAATAGTTTTAGAGTAGTCAAATGTACTAGTTTTTCACACGAATCAGGTGACAAATACTTCCGGATACGTCTGAGGGGAGGGGGAGGGGGAGGGGGAGGGGGAGGTTGGAAGGGGAGAAAGAATTAAGGAGGAAAGAGGAAGGGGAATGGGAAGGGGGAGGGTGGAAGATAGAAGGAGGAAGTAGGAAAGGGGAAGGGGAAGGGGAAGGTGAAGGGGAAGGTGTGTATAGAAAGCCCATCAGTGTCTGTATAATAGTCTGTAGTTATGTATTAGCCCAAAAGTCGCTAATTGTTTTTTACTAGCATGGCTTTTGCTGCTACAACTCCATACTTATACACAACGCTCAGTGTATTGTGTCCATTCTACTTGTACAATGTTGTACTTACACAAGACACAGTGTGCTGCGGTAACGATCCAGTTTCTGTCAATGAGAGAACCTGCACACTGTTGAACACCGTTGTTTAACAAAGCTACCTGCCATGGCCAAGAACCTTGCTTACTGCCATTACCCCCAATGATACGTTTAGCATTCTTTAAAGAGTCCAACACATCAGTGGGTTTTGTTGGGGTTCTTCGTCCACAAAATGGAATGTTCTCTGTAGATCAGACATTATATAAAACTATCAGTAAATCAAACAGGTAATCACGGTCAACCCAGCTGTATAGATAGCAAAATTACATTTGTTTATAGAAATTTGATTTTTGCATGATTTGTTTTGAGATTTATGGTTTCAAATCAAAACATTACTTTCAATGCAAAGAACAGAAACTTTCTAAACCTAGTCCTTTTTAAATATTGTAATGCTATAAATACTTTCAAAGCATTTTCTTAGTATTTTCAGTGATTCACTACATATTTTGGAACCATTATTGGTTGACGGTTGAATTTGGAGATTCTGTTTATTTTAAATTTAAAAACCAATGTGAATTTAAATTTTCAGAAATAAATGATGATGGCACTGGCGATATTGATCTTTATACTTACCCAAGAGGGAGCCTTTCACTTTAAAAACTTCGAGAGCAAAAATAAGAAAAAACAGCCAAAGATGCTTCATTCCAGTATTGTTCTGGTTGCACAGTATGGAACAATATTTCTTATTCTACGAGAAATGAAGGATAACAATTGTTAAACCAAAGTTATCAACATGCGTTATCAATGCTGCGGTTTGATGACAATGGAAAACAAGGAACTGATCAGAAATAGATAAGACAAAAAAAGAACGCATCAAACAATCTCAAGAGCAGTTCACATTCATTTATGACCAGCTTCCGAACTTAGGCTTATAACTAGAAAACAACGGTAAGCGGGGAAGGAAAACTCCCCTGAAAACGTAAAGAAATCAGAGGTCGATAAACACATCTCTTTGGAGTCAGTTCCACCGTGTGTCAAATCGTGAGGAACAAGTTCCTAGTAGATTTATGAAACCATTAATATCATACCTGAGAAGTTCACTGTTTCCACTGTTGGCTACTTAATGGATAAACCGTTCTGTTAGGGAGTATTTACGTAATTCTATGCTGTTCAAACTATCTGGGGGAGCTATTGCATGACATTAAACTTGACGTGTTTGTAAAGAGTATATGTATCCCTGGCGCTAGAAACACCTTATAAAAAAATCTAGCTTTTTATGTAAAAAACAACATTTCAAGGAGGTAAGACAGACGACAAGTTGAAGGAGGAAACTTCAAACTAAAGAATAAATCTCCAAAGATGAAAAGTGTTCTTTGTGCTTTTGTTATTTTAATATACACGCTTTAACTAATTCACTTTGTTGCACGAGGTAATGAGAACAGCTCTTATAATGGTGGAATTATTTATTTAATATACGATCAGGCCCGTAGCGGGTGAAAACGTCTATGTTACAAATAATGTTTTATTTTCAAACCAGGTCATAGTCAGCGAATTTCTCGTTGCGCTCCTTAGGAGTAAATTAAAGACACCAAATGTATTCTTCCTCCTTTCTTTTGCTCTCACGAACGTATTCCCGACTCCAAAAACGAGTTGGGGGACTGGTAATAGAATGACCGAGAAGGCCTGGGCAAATTGTTTGGGTAGACGAAACAAAATGGCGTCTGTAGCAAACCTTCACAAAATTCTGATTGCACTGCGAGTAAAAGGTTTTTTTAAGTAAGGGGGGCAGGCCGCTACGGGCCTGGACGATTTAATACGACTAGTGAAATAATTTGGAATATTCAAGGGCAACCTTACCCTGCGAGCAGAGGTTCCTTTCTCTTACCTAGAACGACGAGAAAAGTAACGTTCTAGGTAAGAGAAAGGAACCTCTGCTCGCAGGGTAGGGCAACCTTTACAATGTACAATCAGTACAATTGAGCTGTGTTTCATCAGGGAGTTATAAATTTCGCAAGTTTATTCTAACTTCAATTAAAGCGTGCGAACAATGTATCTGTGAAATACAAATGACTAATTCGTACAAAGTAGTGCTAATCAGTAAAACAATGAAATAGAATACCGTACTAGTCAATGAAATCCACTGAAATCACATCAATAAATAAATGTCTAGAATATAATATATGAAATTAGCTCACGATAAATAGACACAACTACAACCTCGGAAAATTTGAGCCCCAGGTGGGAAACGAACCCACGTATTTACTCGAATAAGCGCCGCCCCCGAATAAGCGCCGCACTTTAACGCTATAATATTACTCTAGAACTTAACAGCATTGGAAATGAATTTTTATCAAAAGCTATATTCTTCAGTTGAAAGTAATTATATTTCACCGCTCGCCCATTACTGTTATCTTCCAAATATTCGTATAGTTCTGATCAAGAAGGGGACGCGGTGAGATCGAGAAAAATTTAAGCTTATTCCAGTAAATGCTGCTTGTTCAGAGTATTAATTGCTCTATTTCTTTATGACGTCGCGGTGAGTCTACATTGACAAGAATTGTAAGGATTTTTGCTATATCTTTTCTCCTTCCAAAATCTCATCAATTGGATTTCACTTTGGTTTAACTTATTTGCAGTTTTTCCCCTCTGGCATTAAAACAAGCAAGGATTGTAAGGATTTTTGCTAAATCGTTTCTCCCTCCAAAATTATCTCATCAATTGGATTTCACTTTGGTTTAACATATTTTGCTGCAGTTTGTCCCTTCTGGCGTTAAAACAACAGATTGAAGTGGCGTCATAGTGAAATGGGGCAATTGCTAGACTTTCTCAAAGTCCGTTTTTTTTTCGTTTTGGATCCGTCGCTCGGCTAGCTTCGCTCGACGACCGAAATAAACAGTATCCCTAAAATAGTATCCGAAATAAACAGTATCCCTAAAGAGTAGTCGACTTGTAGCAAGTCTAGGCAATTGCATTTGACTGTGGCAGAATTATATAGACAAATCAAAAACAAAATAGAAGGGGAACCCGAAAGATAGAGCAAATGCAGAATATCAAGTAAATTCTAACAAATAGCCACTATTTAGTGACTAATTAATTGTTGCTACTAGTCACCAAGTATAAATAATATAACATGTAGTTTTGATAACTCCATAGAAACATTTTATTCCACAATACCGTTACAAATACTTTTCTTTAAAGATAAACATTGTGAAATGCGAGTTGAACTGTTTTAAACTTACTCAACTAAGCAAGAACTGGGTTCACAATTACAACAAGGCATTTGTAATGCTTTAGATAGAAACAGTCACTTTATGCAGATCAAACCACTGTCACTAAGAAGAACTAACAGTTCCAAGCTCGATTAACTCAATAATTACAATCATCATGTTCATCGTTTATGGAATTTCTTGGATGGATCCTTGGCATGGTCGAGTAGTATTTGACAAGGCTCAAACTGAACTTCTCCAATGGTTTGTTGTAATTGTCTCATGCGGTCGACAAACTTCCCCGCTCCATAGGTATCTACGAAACGGAATGGACCTAAAAGGAATTTAAGAAAACCGTCAACCATTTTTCTCATTTCAGTGTGTAATTTGTGTGTAATTTGTGTGTAATTTGTGTGTAATTTGTGTGTAATTTGTGTGTAATTTGTTTGTGCAAAAGATAGTAACGCACGAAGTCCACGACTTAATAGCAATGACAATTATTTATTTAGTACTAATTTTCTACAGCAATTAACATAAATTAATTGAAGAACTTAATTTAGTACACGCTAACTGAAATAACCAAGTCAGTTAGCTAGTTTTGAATAAATTACAGAAACGAGAACATTTACAGTCAATATTACAATAAATATAGATAAATTACAATAGATATAGATGATTTAGTTGAAGTAGGATAAGAAAGAAAGAAAAAGTTACAATAAATATAAGAAAAAATGAATAAATTGAATGATAATAGAGCGTATTCGTATAGCCCATTTTTAAAATGAAAATGAAAATATGTGTAAAATAACATGCTAATTAGGTGTGCATGTTATAAAATGCTTCAATGAGTTGCGCTCTCGGCTTCAAATAATCAAAAATAAAACATGATTGACAACGAAAACGTTTATAGATTTACTCGAAACTTTTATTAATGTTCTCCACAGTGCCTTGCATGTGGCTCAAAGAAAAAAATGAAAGCAAATAGCTACACGTACACCTCATTAACATGTTATTTCACATATATTCTCATTTTCATTTTCAAAGTGGGTTATACGAATAAGCTCTATAATAAGGAAATATTGGAGCAATAGTTTATTCAAGGAAAAACGTTGCATCCGAAAAACCTGCATCATAATTCTAGAATCAATTTTAAAATAAAATAAATATAATAGACTGCAATATTATAATGGTAGTATCACTATTGTTGCCTGCATTAGCAACTGCAACTCTTAAAAATATTGTTTTATTTAAAATTCTGAGAATTAGAACTTACCGCCATGGAATGGAGGGAAACCAAGACCAAACACAGCACCAATATCACCATCGACCTGTAACACACAGACAAACAATTACTATAAACTAGGTAATCACAGAAATATCAGGATATGTGTAGAATTCCCTCTTGTAAGCAAATTACTATTTACTATTACTATATAACTAGAAAATCACAGAATACAAATCCTTCTCATGTCTCTCGTAGGCAAATTCTTAAGAGAAGATTGCTGTAACTACCATGCAAACGCGGCAACACTCAAAAAATCAATTTTGCTCATATTTTAACCATAGGTAGCCCTCAACATGAAACAAATCATGATGCCTTTAGTTAAGAAAAATATTGCATATTTTACGAGAAAATCGCGAAAAACGAAATTTCGTCAAATCGCTGCTCCGAGACGCTAATTTTTATGTCAACTTTGACGGCCCCGTATGGCAAAATTAATTATTTTAATGACTCCAAACTTTCATAATATTGTTTATTGTCATCTTAGCGTTAAACGCAAGCTTTTATAGAAATATAGTTATTTAAAGATATTATTCTATTTATGTTTTTATGTCATACTTTTCGCCTTATAAAAAGTAGGGTAAAACCAAAAAAATATTTTACTATGTGCAGCACAAAATTTTTCAATAATAATTTGATAATTTAATAATTCAATTTGTCAAGTCGCTGACGTAATTTGCATAAAGCAATCTTCGTTTTCAATATTCCAAGTTCAAATCGAATAATGGAAACAAATTTCGAAAACTAAACAATAGTGAGTTCTACGTGTTCACGATTCAGGTGTTTTGACTGTAATAATGTGAATAAAATTGTGAGTACGCCAATTAGTACTTCATTTTAGTCGTTGAATTTGCAAATTATTTATCTACTGCTTTTTTAATTATTTTATTTATAGCTAAAATAAATAGAACACAATAAGCAAAAAAAACACACACACACAGAGGAGAGGAACGGATTAGAGAGGAGGGAGAAACAGCAAAAATAAATAGGGAGAAAAAAGAGAGAGAATAGAAAGAGAGGTAGAAAGAGATAATAATTTATCTATTTAATAATTTATTCTTTAGTTTTAAGTGTCAATTCAATATAATACTAAAAATTCTTCGTCTATAAACCTGTCGTCCGTCTTACTATACCTCCTTGAAATGTTGTTATTGACATGCAAAGTTAGCGTTTTTATTGTTTTCTTTTTCTATTAGTTTGTGAACATCACCAAGATAGCAACGTTTCAAGGTTAGTAATCGGGGTAGCTTTTAGTTTTTCCCATTTCAAGTATATTTTTCGATGCTTTTCTGTGACATAAAGAGAATGGTGGAATGACCATGACCATGCATGTCCTACAAAGGGCCTATTATTGAACTATAAGGTCTTATTGGCCTGATTAATATTGTAATATTATTTGGGCCAATTTTATGCGAACAGCTTATCAGCTCTGAAATACAAACTATTAAATGGTTCAAATTTGTACCATTTGAACTCTAATGAATAGCCTCAATAGCTTATATTTATGAAGAACAAAGAAAATCAGGGAGGAGGGAGAAATGGTCGAAAAAATTAGGGAGGGAGAAAAACGGTATAAGATTTGGGAGGAAGGATATTTTAATCCCTGTTTCTGTCCCCTCCACACATGCATGAAATATGAATTACTTAATTCTAGTACTCCGTTGTGATTGATATGATTATGAAACAATTTTCGATCCTCAACAAATTTTAATTTTAATATATGAAATAGATATCTAAAGTATGATTTCTTTAATTGTGATGATTGATAGAATACCATGAAAGTTTTCATTAGACTAAAAGAATCATCTACTTTTAGTAGTGTTGAACACTCTATTTTATACATTTTACTTAGTCATGTACAGCTAAGAGCGGCTACAGAGAGCTTTTACAAATGCTATTTTTTGGCTACTTTCCCAACTATGATTTCATATGATTTTTGATATGTTGTAGAGGAAGGTTTTCGGATGGGAAAAACGTTAAAAAACCTTCTGTTGCAATTAGCGGTGGGTTGACCCATTTTTTCTGATTGAGTTCCCAGCTCAATAACTTCGCTCAATAACATTTACCCAAACTGATTTTTTTCACGGTTATATATTTAATACCTTAACATTCTGAATACGGATTTGTATTGAAAAATTGTGAGTAGCACATAGTAAAATATGTTTTTGTTTTTGCCCTACTTTTAACAAGGCAAAACGTTTCACATAGAAAAATAAATAGAATAATATCTTAAATTAACTAGAAATTTTTGTAAATTCTTGACTTTAAACTTAAGATGACAATAAACAACATAAAGAAGTTTTGGAGTCATTAAAGTAATTAATTTTGTTATACGAGGCCGTCAAAGTTGACAGAAAAATTAGGATCTCGATCGAAGCAGCGATTTGACGAAATGTAGGTTTTCGCGATTTTCTCGTAAAATATGCAATATTTTTCAAAACTAATTAAAATGTAAACATTGCTTGGGTTTTATTGATTTTATTTGATAGCATTTTGCTGTTAAAAAGAAGGAAAATGTGATTATTTATGCAAATTACGTCCGCGACTTGACAAATTGAATGTTATCCGACAGTACACTTATGCATAATAAGCATGATTTTGTGAAATTCGCAGTTCAATAACTTCTTTCAATTACATCTACCCAAGCTGAATTTTTCACAGCAATATATTTAATACCATAACATTCAGACCCCGGCTACACGGATCCGGATACTTTTGAAACCGCATACTTTTTGATGCGAATCGGCCTATCGTCCACACGAATCTAGTGAATCCGGTCACCGAAACCGCATACTTTTACTTGAATCCTCCGGATACGCGGATTCGTATGGACGCGAATATTTCTATGCGGTTTCAGTCGGATCGGATTCGTGTAGACGAGGCCTCAGAACTTAGATTATTATTGAAAAATTTTGTGCTGCACATAGTAAAATATTTTTTTGTTTTTACCCTACTTTTTATAAGGCGAAAAGTATGACATAGAAAAATAAATATAACAATATCTGTAAGTAGCTGGATATTTCTATAAAAGCTTGAGTTTAAAGTTAAGATGACAATAAACAATATTATGAAAGTTTGGAGTCATTAAAATAATTAATTTTGCCATACGGGGCCGTCAAAGTTGACATAAAAATTAGCGTCTCGGAGCAGCGATTTGACGAAATTTCATTTTTTGCGTTTTTCTCGTAAAATATGCAATATTTTTCTTAACTATAGGCATCATGATTTGTTTCATGTTGAGGGCTACCTATGGTTAAAATATGAGCAAAATCGATTTTTTGAGTGTTGCCGCGTTTGCATGGTATTTACAAAAATCTTCTCTTAATATTTACTATTGTTATAATTAAACTAGGAAATCACAGAATAGAAATCCTTCTAATAATATCGGGTTGTGAAGAATTCCCTCTTGTAGGCAAATTATTATTTACTTTTATCATAATTAAACAAGGAAATCACAGAACAGAAATCCTTCCTAGAATGACATACCGGGTTGTGTAGAATTCCCTCTTGTAGGCAGAGAGCTGCTTCGTTGATAAATCGACCAGCAAGTCTCATTTGTATTTCTTCTGCTGCATGACTGAAATAATAAAACAGTGACTGATTACAAAACTGCTTCAACAAAATCAGGCAAAACAATACATCAAACTAATTATCATCAAGACACAAACAGCAGATTTCGTATGACTGTGAACGGTTCAGTGCCGTGTGCGCGCCTTGCCACGACTACGAATGTTTCTAGAATTTTGATGTGCCTTGTCGTTCCTTGACCGCGTTCGTGCTGTGAGCTTTTCATAGTCTTACGAAATCTGCTCTAAATATATATTGAAGCGAACAAGCGAGAACTAAGATAAATGAACAAATTTTGCGTTGGGCATCTTGTCAACATCATCCGAACTTTAATGAAAAAAAAAAAGCAAAAACAAAACAAGAAATAAATAAATGAACAAACGAAAAAATCAAATAAACAAACATAAAAGCAAACAAACAAAAAGACGGGAAAACAACTTGAAAAATAAACAGGAAAAATAAACAGACACACAAATAAACAAACAACAACTTAACAAATAAACAGGCAAACAAACAAAAAAACGGACAAACAGACAAACAAGCAGTAAGACAGAAAAACAAACAAACAAATAAATATACAAACAAACAAAAAGACGGGCAAACAACTTGAAAAATAGACAGACACACAAATAAACAAACAACAACTTGACAAATAAACAGGCAAACAAACAAATAAACGGACAAACAAGCAGTAAGACAGACAAACAGACAGACTGTAAGACAGATAAACAGACAGACTGTAAGACAGACTGTAAGACAGACAAACGGACAGACTGTAAGACAGATAAACAGACAGACTGTAAGACAGACTGTAAGACAGATAAACAGACAGACTGTAAGACAGATAAACAGACAGACTGTAAGACAGACTGTAAGACAGACAGACTGTAAGACAGATAAACAGACAGACTGTAAGACAGATAAACAGACAGACTGTAAGACAGATAAACAGACAGACTGTAAGACAGACTGTAAGACAGACAGACTGTAAGACAGATAAACAGACAGACTGTAAGACAGATAAACAGACAGACTGTAAGACAGATAAACAGACAGACTGTAAGACAGATAAACAGACAGACTGTAAGACTGACTGTAAGACAGACAGACTGTAAGACAGATAAACAGACAGACGAATAAATAAACAGACAAACAACAGTTTCAATTACCTTCCCTTCTTCGGTACTTTAAACTTCTTCAGGACTTGTAAAGCATCATCGTTGACCTAAAGAACATATGACGTTAGACAAAACCAACCCTGCACATTAGATCATATTAAGAGAGGATATTGATCATATCAATATGTATTTTGTGCATTATAAGTATTAAAATATTATCATTATTACTATTAACTGACTTTCAAGGATGAACATGACTTAGGCCCCGTCCACACGTAGCTGGGTATTTTGAAAACGGAGCTTTTTTCCTCCGTTTACGCCTTCCGTCCACACGTAAACGGCGTTTTCGGTAACCGAAATCGGAGGTATTTTCGAATACGCTCTCCAGACTGTAGATTTTTTTAGCCGGTGGTTTATCGTATACGTGTGGACGGCGAAAACGTAGCTTTTTGAATACGATAACGTCAGGCTGTTCTAGTTTCACTTCTTCTTGGGCTTGTTTCAAACCTTATAGCCTACATACAATCGCAAGTTGCTTATTTAAGGCGACGCAACATTTTAAGGATAATTTCGCTGATCTGGAGTTAAAAAGTTAAAACAGCGCCGTTAAAGAGCATAAACTGAAGGCCAGCAAGACCACGGCGATTTTGACCTTTAAAAGAACATAATAATATGTAGAATACAGCCTTCCCTTTTCCCTTTGATTTACTCGCCTGTTTAGATATATTTACTATATAAAAAGCGTTTGGATTGTGAAGCGAGAGAAGTAAACAAAGATGGCGCAAAGTGTTGAATTTTCGCGGATGTGCTACTGTAAATAGCGCATGCGTGCGCATGCTCTGTATGGACGGCTAGCGTTTTCGAAGTGTGTCCGCGTATACGTGTGGACGGGCAAATACGATTCGAATACGGTACGTGTGGACGCGGATATTTTTCAATACGGATAAAAAAATATCCGTTTTCAAAAATACCCGGCTACGTGTGGACAGGGTCTTACTACCTGCTCAGTCTCGGCCAAATGTCAGTTTTTCTGAAACCAGGGTTCGAAATTCCAACCAGATTACTGGCTAAATGCGAGCGGAATTTTCAAACTACATTGTGTTTTCTTAATTTTGTTTTACATGTTATCAGAAATCACAACCACGATCGGAATAGATTAACACTTACGGATCTCTTTCCTTTGTAGCTAAAGAAACCTTTGCCAGATTTTCTCCCTGTAAATGAAACATGACTTACTGTTATGTATTTGAAATACTTCTTCAATAAAAAGCTATTATTAATGTCAAAAATACAATAAGAGGTTATTAACTGAGCTTGAGGTCTGTACGGGAAAATATCAGACCGAGTTCTCAGTTGAAACGTATAAAAAGACCGAGGTCTGATATTTTCCCGTACAGACCGAACAAGCGAGGTTAATAAATCGTTTAATTCAATGGCTTTTTTCCTTAGCGATGTACGAAATTGCAAATTTTATTGCCGAATCTCTCATTATTGAATGAATGAGTACACATTTAACACACATTTAACTGGCCAAAAAATACTTTGCAGGCATGACAACGCAAAACTTTAACAAAACATATATTTAAAAAAATACGAAAATTGGACTGTTGACAATACGTCTTTGGATGGACCGCGCGTCAACCAATCAATTCGGGAAACATTTAAGCCATATAATAAAATGATTTATGCGCCATACTGCGGCGGTAACATTTTCCCGTCATACAAAAATCATTTAGCCATAAATAACAATATACTGGTTATAGATTACCGAAAAAAGTGATTTCCGCATGTGCCACACTATGCAGGAATATCTTTAAATTATCTGAATTAACTATTAACCATTAATAATTATAATACTGGTTATAAAACTCATTAATAATTCATGAGAAGTTGACAAAAGAAATCATAACCGTAGAGGAGGTTGTATATCTCATACAGATTCGTTCTGATTCAAGTTTTAACTTGAATTTTCTCCGCCAGATTTACTTTTGTATTTTTTATTATTGTATATCCTAGAGTGCATTCAGTAAAAGCGTGAAACACTAATAATTTACTAAATTGTGCAAAATAGTGCTAGTTGAACAATAGAAAACAATAGAATTAAGCATAAAATAGTACAAAATAGTATTACTAATGTTTCATGCTATTAGTGAATGCACTCTATAGAGTGAAGACATTTAACCCGTGAAACAAAATTAAATAGTCAAGGTGCAATAGTCAAATAGACACAAAAGAAAACAATGGAATTAGAGACTGCTAAGGTGTATTAGTCTAATATCTATTTCACGGGTTAAATGACTTCACTCTAGCATATGAATTGTAAACATGTATTTATATTAGTATTAGTATATTATTTTTGTTGACTTATTGATTTATTAATTACTAGGAGGGCCACTGGGTTATCAGTCCTTTTGTACTGTCATGTGATACCCTCTATAAATATAGCTTATTGTTTTGTATTGTCTTATTTTTAGCAAAATATAACGATCTAACTTGGGCGTTTTATACTATACAACATTCGCGTCCGATCTGTATGAGATATACAATGGCTCGTTTTTGACTCGTTATTGTATAATATGATGTTCATATTGTATATACCTAGTAATCCACGTTCTACCATGGTCTTGAGGACACCAACATCAGCTCCTCCAAGTCTAAAGAATAAGACAATTAGCAGGATTAAACATCATGTATTAAATATAGGGTGTTAAACATTTGTACAAAGAAACCGGTTTATTGAAATCGAGAAAGGACATTCCGAATGGATCAGTTCAAAAACAAACGCATGCGCAGAAGAGATCAAGCAATCCAATCTAATTGACTGTTACCGATATTATCGGTTTTCTTTGAGAAATTCTTCAAATGGTTCAAGCATTTCCAGTTGGTTCGTACCAACCGGAATAGCAAGGCAAGCTTGAAAGGTTGACCACTTTTGTCGGTTGGAAATACTGGAAATATTGACTGTACCATTTGTTGTCCAACCGAAATTATCATTTTGTTTTTGTACAAAATGGTAAGCACCCATATTCTTCATTCAGCCTGGAATATATGTCGATAACTAACCTTGAACCAAGAGCCTTCTCTAGATCTTCAGCTACATGGCAAGCTACGTCAATTCCGACCTTTGGAAGAGAAGAAATTGTTTGAATTATCGACAAACAAAACAAAACAACAGTGGAAGAATAACATACAAACAGAAACAGACAGTCCAAAAAAAAAAAAACCCACAAGCAACAGAGCACACAAACAATCAAGCAAGTAAACTAAATAAGAACACAAATAAACCAATCAACACACAAACAAACAAGCAAGTAAACTAAATAAGAACACAAATAAACCAATCAACACACAAACAAACAAGCAAGTAAACTAAATAAGAACACAAATAAACCAATCAACACACAAACAAACAAGCAAGTAAACTAAATAAGAACACAAATAAACCAATCAACACACAAACAATCAAGCAAGTAAACTAAATAAGAACACAAATAAACCAATCAACACACAAACAATCAAGCAAGTAAACTAAATAAGAACACAAATAAACCAATCAACACACAAACAAACAAGCAAGTAAACTAAATAAGAACACAAATAAACCAATCAACACACAAACAATCAAGCAAGTAAACTAAATAAGAACACAAATAAACCAATCAACACACAAACAATCAAGCAAGTAAACTAAATAAGAACACAAATAAACCAATCAACACACAAACAATCAAGCAAGTAAACTAAATAAGAACACAAATAAACCAATCAACACACAAACAATCAAGCAAGTAAACTAAATAAGAACACAAATAAACCAATCAACACACAAACAAACAAGCAAGCAAAACAACAAACATATACACAAAAAAGACAGACAGACAGTTAGCAACAAACTCATTACTATACCTCATTGGTAAAAAATCAAGCACGTAAACAAAACCGGATAACAAACAAACAAAATAACATACATACAAGCAAACGAAATAAACAAACAAAACCACATACTTACATACAAAAAAAGACAGAATGGCAGACAAACAGTCTATACCAAACTCAATACTATACCTCATCGGCTAACGTTACACTTCCAACTGGGAATCCAAATTTCTTGGAAAGGTTATCCAACTCCTTTGGTCCTACACCCTCCTAAGAACGTAGAGTAATTATCAAGTCAACACAGGGCAGTCACACAACGTTTCGATTATGCAGAAACGTTTATAAAAGAAAGAAACATGTGGGACGATACTGGCAAAACAAACACTTGTATAAAAGTATGTAATAATTAGATCATATTTATCTTGCTATATCTTCTTCTGTTCAGTATAAATACAAGTTCACAAACCTGGAGAAGAGCAATGGCCTCTGCAAGGGCAGATGCTAAGATTCTTGTGGTGTAAAATCCTGGGCCATCCTATACAAGAACAAGGTTTATAAGTCTTTATTGTACTCATTATTATTGAAAAACACTGAAAAAAATATGTGAACGTACATTATTAAAAAAAATGTACAATTTACATTTTGGGAAATACAACAAGTTTATTAATATTTTCATTTCTAACCTAAAGCCGGTTGTAGTTTTTAGATTGGTTTAGATATATTTTTTGCTGATGTTATTTAATACAACAATTTCTGGAAATGACCATTTCTGTATTATTACCTTAACAACAATGACAGTCTTTCCTTGTTTCAATCCAACACTGACTGCAGCAGCTATTCAAGTGAAGCAAAATCGACATTAATTGTTATATCTTGGCTCTGTAAGTAACTATTTTGTACCTACAGCCAAAATGATCTTTATATGCAGAAAATGAAATATACAAACTTTTAGAAACACTGTGTATTTATGTAATATTTATTTTGAAGACAATCCCCAAGTGCTTTAGAACTGTATACAGCACAGAAAGCAAGTTTTCTATTTCTTTTATAAAATACAAATTGATAAACATGCAAACAAGAGTGCTGTGTGCTCTCATAAAGCACACGCCTCAACCAATCAAAATAGATGATTTCAAATTATTTAAAAAATTTACAAATTTATTTAAAAACTTCCACCAAAAAAATATAGATACAGATAGTAGAGAAAAAAAACTATGGTATGAGAAACACAACAGAGCGAGGATCCAATTTAAGTGCACCCAAAATTTTAGGCATGTTAAATAACAATGTGATTTTTGCATGTAACAATGATAAGCTTTGTATGCAACGTCACTGAAAAATGCATTTTCATGACTTCAAAATCCACATAAAAAATCCACACACACAAAAAAAAAATGTAAAAAACAGGTTCCCATTTAAATCTGTACTTTCCAATTTAAATCTGTACTTATGCAAATTGTGTTGATGTGTGCTAAACAACCAATCAGAGAAGTTCACTTCAGAAATAATATACTCTGATTGGTTGATCTGTGTGTTTAGCACACATCAACACAATTTGCATAAGTACAGATTTAAATGGGAAAGTACAGATTTAAATGGGAACCTGTTAAAAACTTAAAAACAACAATTATCTACATACAAATATGATGTGTCAATGCATTTAGTTTATACTACTAAATGGGGAAACTAAAAAACTATTAAAAGAAAAAGAAAATAAATAGAAAATCTAAAAAACATAATGTGCAATACTATTGTACAAAAACGTTTAGTGCAGACTACAAAAAAATAGATCTCATGAAGCTTTTTTAGTCAGTAAAGTCAAGTTAAATTTTTTTACAGTGTTATAAATTTCATTCTATTGTCTATCATTTATATCTAACACAGATACAGCCTACACTAGTTTACTCGCTAGTTTGATGAAGCTATATTAACTAACCTGCAGTATCTGGAGAAGTCTTGTCTGTAGTGATGATCTCAAGTAGAGGCATCTTGTCAACTGGAGAGAAATAGTGCATGCCAACAACCTAGAGAAAAATACATGTTAACAACACAACCTGGATAAATGGGTAGCCTGTGGTGGGCACTTTAGCACATTAGTTGGATTTCCTGTGGTTAGCATACCACAGCTAGCCCAACTAAAAATTGACAAAAGCAAGATAGCAGAGGCAAGATAGCCAGACTTTTAAATGGTTTTGAAGTGGAGAGTAAAACCACTAAAACCATGAGATAAAAACAAAACAGTAATAGTTTTTAAATAGTGACTATCAGTAGTCAGTATCACTCAACCAGAAACATTGAATACAAAAGGAAAGATAGGTAATAATTATAATGAAATTTGTAACACCGTAAAAATGTTGACTTAACTTTACTGACTTTTCGAGCTTTAGCCCTTCGTCTGAGTAAAGTATGACTAGTATAATATAACACTACTATTACTCTGACGAAGGGCTAAAGCTTGAAACGTCAACATTTTTTACGGTGTTACTGATTTCATTATATTACCTATCGTTAATATCAAACACCGACGCAGCCTATACTAGTTTACTCGCTAGTTTCTATTTACAAAAGGAAAAGTTACTTTATTTGTCTTTAATAAAGACTAGCTAGTCACTAAAATTAATAAGAACTATTGTGCAGTAGCAATTTAATTACATTTCATGGATATAGTGTTTTCGCTCTACATAAACAATGTTATTGCTCAATGACATTTATGATACTTTACCTTTTCAGGTCTTTTGCTTGCCTTTGCAATCTGTGAAGAATAAAACAAAAGTTCACATTTAAAACATACGATAAAAAGAGACAGACATTAATTTATTCCTTTACTGGATACACAACTTCACATGGTGTGTGTGTACAAAGAGGTTCATAGAATATTCCATCATGGTACATTTATTCCACTCAAAACCATTTTATGCTTGAAACGTCCATACAGTTAAATCAACATTTTTTACAAATTTCATTCTATTACCTATCGTTTATATCAAACACTGACGCAGCCTATACTTGTTTACTCGCTAATTTCCATTTTATGACTAGTAAATATAACACTACTTTACCTCACTGATAGGTAATGCTGATGTATTGGATGCAAATATACAGTGTTCTGGAATAATCTGGAATAAAGACATAGATCAAACTCATTTATTACAGATAATTAATTCACAAACAAAAAATAGTTATCAAAACATTGAAAATAAAATACATTTCACATAATACTATGGTGATTTTATAGTTGAAGATAAACTTTGCATTGCAAATTACTATTTTTGGCTTTTTCTTATCCATCAAAAAGTTTTGAGGCAGACCGTATACTTGTTTTAAATCAACCAATAACTGAACAAGTTTATGGAAGCTACACCCTCAAAGTTGATGGACAAACCAGAAAAGACTAAAATGTTTTACAAAGTTGGAAGTGGTGATGCAATAATTTTAGCTATAATCATTGTTAAAACCAGTAAAGTTGATGGGGAAGAGGGTATCACTGATTCACCCTAAATATTATTCAGCTTGTGATTTGTGAACAGCAATTAATTTAATTCCAGCCATGATCTGTGAAATCACCTTCACCTGTGACGGTCCGTGATTTACAGATTTTCAATGTCGTTATTTGTGATGACAGAATTAGTGTTCCATGAAAACGTGAAAGCTTGTCATAACAGTTGTGTAAAATGAGACATTAGTTTTCTTATTATTTGATAATATTTGTCAGATTTGTGAATAGTCTTTGCGTAACTCTGCAACCGTGAAAGTATGAAAAAACGGCCTGTGGTTTGTGATAAGTACCCCCACTTCCTCAACCTGTTGAAAGCTATGCTTAACAGGCTCCCATTTAAATCTGTACTTTCCCAATTAAATCAGTACTTCCGAGAAGCTCACTTCAGAAATAATATATATACAGGGCATCTGAAAAAGTGCGGAAAAAAAACTTGGGAAAGTGCGGAAATTTTAGCAAATAGTGCGGAAAAGTGCGGAAATGCTAATTTGCATATTATTATTTATTATTAATATTATTTTGATGCAAAATGAAGAAATTTTCCGCTAAATTCCCGATAAAGTTGCTGTATTTTTATAGAGGCATGTGATTGGATGCTTTTTAGACCAATCAATAGCGTTTATAGAATTAAATACCGTGAGGAACGCCTGGTAGATTATTGTCAAACGGCAAAACAAAACAACTTTTTACAGTCGATTTCCAGCCCAAAATGCGATGAGTTCTGATGAAAAACTTCCTTATTTGAAGAATTATTGTGTATTCAAGAACATTGTTAACAGATTTGCAAGTTTTTCTGTATTTTTCTGGCAAAAAGTGCAGAAAATGTCGAAAAGTGCAGAAAACGATAAATAGTGCGATTCGGTGCGATTTTTGGGAAATAGTGCGGAATCGCACCCTCGCACTTTTTCAGATGCCCTGTATATACACTGATTGGTTGATCTGTGTGTTTAGCACACATCAACACAATTTGCATAAGTACAGATTTAAATGGGAAAGTACAGAATTAAATGGGAACCTGTTGCTTATATTTATACTTACAGCTTCAAGTTCCCTGATGACATTATGTTTGATGTTGATGTCTTCAAAGACTGCTTCAATAACCATATCAGCTTTGTCAAATCCTGTGTAATCTAGTTGGCCGTCGACTTGACTCATTATTTGATCTCTTTCAAAACTAGATGATTGAGAAATAATTAAATTACAATACATATTGAATGAACGGATAAATCAATGAATGGGTAAATGGACAAATGAATGGATGAATGGCAAATGAATGGATGAATACATGTAAATCAATGGATGAATGGATGGATGATTAGATGGATGAATGTATTTATAAGTGTACATGAATTAGCACACACAAAAAAAACATGATCAATATGATTTAAGCACATGCAAATGTTTTACAATACCTTGTCATAGCTTTTCGTTTGACTTTAGTATTCAATCTGAATAAATATAAACATACCAATTAAAACAGGAAACAGGAAATAATAAAAAAACCGCACAGCTCACATTTTCAAACCACTTTTGCTGGCAAATAAATCAAAATTTAAGTAATAACTTTGTTGAGGCTCACCCTTTGTAAACTTGTTGTTTTCCTCTAGCAAGCCCAGCTATTTGGTTATCTTTCATGATAATGTGGTCTCCTTTGTTAATGCTGACCTATATTGTAGACAAACAAATAAAATTAAACATTAGATATTGATTGATGCTTAGCCAATAATTATTATAAACCCTTTGTGAGAACCAACAATGAACTGAAAAGCTTGGAGGCACTTGGGATTATGGGTAACCTATTTTTCTTTTGATAGAAAAGCAAACATGTTGTATAAAGGAATTACCTTAGTTTAGCAAAACCCTAATTCCAAAAGTATCAAATGATGATAATAAATGGAAACTAGCGAGTAAACTAGTATAGGCTGCGTCCGTGTTTGATATAAACGATAGGTAATATAATGAAATTTGTAACACCGTGTTAAATGTTGACTTAACTTTACTGACGTTTCAAGCTTTAGCCCTTTGTCAGAGTAAAAGACTCTGAGGAAGGGCTAAAGCTCGAAATGTCAGTAAAGTTAAGTCAACATTTTTATGGTGTTACAAATTTCATTATAATAATTACCTATCGTTTATAAATTATGATGATAATGGTGACTATCTGAAATGCCTGAATTTGAAGTCAGAGTAATTTGGAACTTTACACTACCTGGACAATTCCAGCACCCATAAGTCCTGCACCAAGAACACCTATAGTCCTGTAACAATAGCATCAATATATCAAATGCATGCAATATTCTAATACAGTTTTCAGCTTTCTTCAAACACAAAACATTTCCACAGCTTGTTTTGAAACCCATTTTTGCACTGCAATCTATTATAATGACATCATAATCTTCTGAGATCTTCCCATGCAAAACTGAGTGAAAATGAAAATCTTCCATGCAACACCGAGGGCACAATTATGGTGTTCAGTTTTGAAGATGCTCAGGTTTTGTAGACCATATATTGTACAATGTTTGGCAAAGTTTGGAGTTTTGATATAATTTGATAATGAATAGAAAGAAGTACATGGTTTAATAGCATTTGTTACTGGGAAAAAAACACAAGCAAGTGAGAGAATTGGTTCAATGAAATGGGAAATGAAATAATGATAAATGGAAGGGAAGTGAATGGGAGAATGGAATCTTACTTGACTGGTCTTGCAGGGTTACCAAATCTATTTTTCTTGCATTCTGTTTGTCCAAAGAAAAGACCCATCAATGCCTTGGCTTCATTTGATTGACTCAGATTTCCAAACTCCTAAAGTGCAAAAAAGAATATTTTAAAACAAATATAGGTAATAATGGAATACTGTATCAGCACTGATTGGTCAAGACTTTTGGATTAGCTGTCAGTTATTACCTACAGGGCTCTGCAAGCATCCACAGGCTCAATAAAAAATTGGGGAATAATAACCTTGACCTTATAGACCTTGGTTATCATTGGTCAATATTCACACCTTGCCTTAAATTCAGAAAAAATCTTACACTTTTATATACAAATGGCATTTGCATAGCCTGTCATTCTACTGATGAAGATTGCAGTGCCAGCAGTTGAAACGTAGGTACAATTGTACAATCGTACAACACAATAATGAGATGACTGTCTACCATATTAGTCAAATGTTATTTTATTGATATGTCTAAGTGAGATAAGTGACCATAAATCAAGAAACTATGGAGCTCACCTCAGCTTCCTTAGCATATCCTCTTGCTAATCCCTTGTCTAGTCCTTCTCTGACACACTAGATCGGAAATATATTAAATGAATAAATAAACGAACAAATAAATGAATGGCTGGATGGATGGTTGGTTGAATAAATGGATGGATGGATGAATGAATGAATGAATGAAAGAATTAACAACTATTGAATAAAATTGATTCATAAATGAATGGATACATGAATCAATGAATATATGAAAGAATGAATAAGCCAATGAAGAGATGCATAAATGAACGGATGGTTGCAATAAATGAATAGCTAGATGGGAGAATAAGTGAATAAATGAATAAATAATGAACGAATTATGGAATGAATAGATCATGTAATGATCGAGTTATAATTTATCTGTCAGAATACATTAAGTTAAAACAATTCAAGAAAATAATGTGTAAAGCAAAGAATGCAAAAATGAATTAATGTAAAAATATATCATTTCTTTTGTGTATTAATCATCTAACTTCATCTATAATTATAGTACATACATCAATGATTTTAAGAGGTGCAGGATAAAGACCACCGGTTTTCTTCATAACCTGAAAAATAGATAATCCAAACATGTAACCAAATTCACACCATACATATATAGTACATGTAGAGATTAATTATAATAAAGAATCAGAATTTTGAATGCAAATAGCCATGAAGATTATCATCAACACATTATATTATTATATTATTTATTTAACTAATTTACAGTGCGACTCGTAAGTCTCCGCCTCTCGATATAAACTCTGCCTCTCGATATAAACTTGTACCTGATTGGTCCGATTGAGATGAAAAAATGTCAAAATAATGTCAAAAATTCATCAAAAGTTTTTGTAAGTGACTACGTTACGGCGAGTCCCACTGTAATAACTTCCACCAAAAAATATATATACACAGATAATAGAGGGGAAAATACTATAGTGTGGGAAAACACATCAGAGCAAGGCTCCAAGTTAGTGCACCCATGAATAAAATTGTTAAAAGCAGATAAATATAATATTGTTATTTAATTATATTTATTTAGTATTGGTATTTGTAAAAGTTGTAAATAATATGCCATCATAGAATTATAGATGTAAAATATTTATGGAATTTTGAGTTCAGCTGCTTCTAACAGGGTTCATGCTGATGTCAGTAAACACAATCTAAGGAGTATTCAAGGAGTTTTCAAGGACCAAAAAAATAAATTTTAAGCACTTTTTGCGACAACTTTGATATACGAAAATTTACGAAAATGATGTACAATACTATAATTTTTATTTAATTTTAATTTGCAATACTAGAATTCTTACATTTAGCTAGAATTAAGGAGTTTTTAAGGAGTTTTTGCTGATTTTCTAAAATTCAAGGGCTTTTCAAGTGCCCTTAAAAACGTAAATCAAATCTAAGGAGTTTTCAAGGAGTTTAAGGAGTAGCACGAACCCTGTAATCTAATGAGTATTTTTGCAGTGTTCTATTAAATTTAAGTGGGTTGGTATTTGGTGCAAACCCTGCAATTTACTTACTGTTTCTCTGGCTTTCTTCAATACAAAATTTCTTCCATAAGCAACATTTGTGGTGAGATTGTAAGTTATATCTGGAGATAAAACAGTTATTTTTCAATCAATCTCATCAGCAAATTAAAATATTAAAAATATCATGTTTGTAGAACTAACCTTTCATATTTGACCATGTTCGTTTTCTGTTTGGTTTGAGAGCTCCGCTTGCAAGTTCCCTGGTAAAGATTCATTAAACTAAGGTTAAATTACTGAACACTATAATAATACAATGTAACCAATAAAACATAACTAAGCACACACATCTATATAAATTAATGGAAAACTGAAATAAAAGTATTCCACATGATGTTATACAGTTCATTTACACAAGTTCTTACTCTGAAGTCCTGAATAATAGTATAAAAATTATAATTATATACGTTTATATTTGTTTAGGAAATTTGCCAATCTGTACGGAACTTATTTGGGTCTGTGCGATTATTGACAACACAGCAGTTTAGAATCATAATTAGCTGTCAGTAGTAAGTGGATATTTTCGAGACCTGATAGGATATAACAGTATTGTCATCCTTCTAACATGTATACCCTGTCTAAGACCAGAAGCTCAAAGACCATACCCTGACTGGCAGCACATACCTGTTTAGCAAATATATGGGAGTACCCTAACCCGAACCCCCCCCTACTAACCTAGCCTAATTCCAGTCTACCTATCACTTGAACAAGACTAGTCTCGCAATTGAAATGTTGAAGTCCAAAAACCTTCTAATAAACTACGTTCTACTTTTCTTCATATAGCTTGCAATGCTGATTGAAAGTTGTCAACTATATGCATTACCAATCTAGATTTCTCTGCTGTTAATTGGGAGGTCATACACCAGTTACCTTTAAATGTAACCGCCACTAACACAGTCTAGCTTTGCATACATGTACACAAATTCACATGAAGCAGGAACGACCATGATTACATTTTTGTATATGTCAAACATTTTTGATGAATTCAATGAAAACTGACACCACATTACTACCAAAATTACTTAACTGTTAGAAAGTTATTTTAATGTCACATGACAATTTGGAAATGTTCAAAACAAGATGGATTGTTTTTTTTTGGTGGTGCTAACAGTTAAGTAATTGGTAGTATTATAGTAAGTTGTACATAACAACCATGTAATAATAAAAAAATCTACTTACTTGGCAGCTTGTACTGCATTGTATTCCAGATGATGAAGGGTATTATCAGTAGGAGAGAGAAGTCCAGGACCTTGAAAACAATAATATTGACTATTTAAAAATACATCCTATGGTCATCTAAGTTGCAACAAAGCATTGTCTACAGTCCGTACAACTGCAACTGGGTAAAAATTGATTATGAAAATTATTGGTTTGCAATGACATGTATGCATTGGTATTGGAAGTGATTTACATGTATATTTATGTATATTTATAAATTTACATGAGTTTTTCTGTCATAATAATATTAATAATTACATTTATATAGCGCAGTTTATCATGAGAATGTTCAGCTGCGCTGTAGATTATTTACAAGCGTTAAAATTTCAATGACAATAATAATAATAATAAACTAGACACTCTATGGGCGTGAAGTCGGGCTAGTCATAAAATCAACACAGGAGGCTAAACAGTTCTACATTGGGCTTCCTGTGTTCGTTCCCAAAGCATCATGGGGGACTATACGTGACATAAAAGATACATACATACATACATAGATTGACTAAAAGGTAAACCTAGAGTCGGGCCCTCTAGCCCGACTAAAAATTTAGATGGCAATAATATGAAAACATATTTATAAAAATTATTTTATTTATTTATTTATAAAAATTTATATATTAAAATATTTAAAAATTCAAATTAATTAGTATTAAAATATTTGAAATTATACTTGACTGTATGCTATTTTAAATAGATGTGTTTTCAGATATTTCTTGAAAGTTTCATAAATGAGATAACCATTTTAGGAGCCCTGCAGAATATCCCCTGCCAAATCCTCTGTCATAATCTTGTACAGTGTAATTTAAATTAACAGTAAGTGTTGTTTCACATACCAAGTGGTTGGACCAGCAAATCTACTAAACCCATCCTCTTTGCTTTACCAGCACGGATGTTCTTTCCAGTTAGCATCATATCCAGTGAATCTGGCAGACCAATCTATTTGACAAAATGCAAATAAAACCATATTCAAAATGAATGTTTTGTAAAGGACTCTTATCTCTTAACAAATTATATAAAGAGCCTTGATTGAAGTAGCCACAATGTAATTATAACAACCCTTTAAAAACACTGATTAACTCATTACAATAGTATACAATGTATATTACATAATTATATAATTTTTTCAGCATTTTAGATGATAATTAATCCCATCAACGATCTCATTATTTTGATCAAGTCTTTCAATAGAGATTTCCGATTTAGCAGAATAGGCAAAATATAATAATTTATTATTTTGGGCACAACCATTACTTATTCCGCTAAATGGGAAATCTTCAATGAGTTTGCCGTGCAACATTACTTACTAGTTTTGGTAATCTTTGAGTCCCGCCAGCACCAGGCAACAACCCCAACATTACTTCAGGTGCTGATAAAACAGTCTTGTTATCATTTACAGCAATTCTATAATGACAACTTAAAGCAACCTACAAGAACAACATAGAATCTAATTTCAGTACATTATAAATACAATATAATGAGGTGGCCAAAAACAAAGTCAGGATAATCATTTTTAATTTACAAAATTGTAAGTTAACAGACACGTTTAGTTCAAAGGAGAACTACGGTACCCTCATTACCAATTGGTAATGATTTGACCAACAAGGACCAACAAAGGCAACACATTTTCTTGTTGGCTTATTGTTTTGATAAGATATTAGTTTAGGTTATTAAGTAAATATATTATATAAACAATTAACAATAAGAGTTTTTCCTTCCTACCTCCAAGCCTCCTCCAAGACAAGTACCCATAATAGCAGCTACAACAGGCTTTTTGCTATCCTACAAATCAACAACAATAAGACATTTTACTGATCATTATAATATATTTTATATAAGTCGTACGCTTTGATTGGCTGAGAAGCCTAACTCAACAGAGCATGGAACGCCTATTCATTTGATTTTAAAAACTGAATATTTTATAAAAGAAATAAAAAACTCGGCAGCAGTGTTAAGTCAAGTTATAGAACACAATTTTAAGAAGCTCAAGAAGCACAGAAGCACTAGAGCTGCTATGTGTCGTGCTTCTCCTAATGCTTCTCTCATCTTCTTAAAATTCCTGTGTGCTCTATTTAACGATTATCACCCAATAGTACCTGCTTAGTAGCGTAGCTAATTAGATTGCAGGATTTGTGATAGACCACACATGGTGGATCAGGGCTTAAAATAACGGACGGCCAGTTGCCGGACATGATGACCGGCGTGATTGATTTTAGCTCGGACATCTGCCGATCTTGGCCGGACAAAAAATTTTTTTTTAATTAATAAAAAAAATAAAATAAAATACGAACTAGTTTATACAGGACCAAATAACTGATTTATTACAAGTTATTACAAGTTAATTAATTTTTTCCAGCTACAGAAACGCGCATCTGTGGCGTCGGAAAATGAAGACCTTGTTCCCAAGATCATGAAAAATCTACATTTTAAAAACTTTAACAAGAGAAATACTTTATCTTTAGAAAAAATAAATAATTATGCTGAGATATATGTCGCGTTACAACACGCGATATGAGACATACACTGATGATTGATTAACGAATCAAACTGTAGCGACGTGCGTCAATATAGCTCTTATTAAATATAACAAAACATAACAAATAACATTAACATTAATTTTGGTAGTTTAATCTAGTTCCTGGAGCTCGGGAATAATGTCCCTCTCAGTATCAGTGCTTTCTTCGTCTGTTGTAGATTCCGCCTCTGATACGGGATGATCTATAAGCACTCTTGGTTTAGCACGTTTTCCGGTGCGTTGTTTGTACATTTTCCTCTTCTTTTGTACCGGGCGACGATGCGAGGCTGAAGCCCATAGCTTGATGGCAGGTAATGGGTCGAAGTCTTCGACCTTTGGTCCCTCGGAACTTATCCGTATAAGGCTGTTTAGCCTGTCTTCGCCAAGGGAAGCTCGTGAATCCGAACTCAGACATTCCCACGGCTTATTGCGAAACACGTTTTTAGCTGCCGTCAATCAAAACTAATTAGTCGGTACCTTTTAAATCCTTGATTGACGGCAGCTAAATACGTATTTCACAACGAGCAGTTGAAATGTCTGAGTTCGCAGAAAGTCGAAAACCGCAGTAAAATGCTGGTAAATTGAAATAAAGCACATTATTTTCCTTGAATTTCTTCTTTTAGCCAAGCAATATGTTCTATTTACTAACTACTACTATAGGTTATCAGCGAAGTCGGGGGCGCCTTGACGATTACGTGACATTTACAAAACAAACGTTACTAGGCAACAACGAATCTAACACGAAAACGAGGTGGACATTAAATGGCGGCTGACGAGCTTGTAGTTGAATTTGTACTGTATTTAAACGGAGATATTTACACTTAAAAACGAAAAAAACCATTGGAATAATCTAGTCAAAATCTTCTTAAATGTAATAAAAACTTAAATTTAAATTTCTAGCCGGTCACGATGACCGGCGTACTCGAAATTTGGCCGGACATCACTCAATTTTGGCCGGACATTGTCCGATGTCCGGCCGTTATTTTAAGCCCTGTGGATACTAAAACTCAATAGAGCACGCTGCCTCGTTTTCTATTTCTTCATGTGATATATATCCTCTATATGCCAAACAAATTTGCAAGTTCAATTTATTGTTAAGAATAAAATAATCTTCCAAGTTGATAAACAGAAAAAGATCCTCATTATCTTGAACCTACTTACTTCAATAACCTGCATGACTTTCTGTCCATTTGCTGAGATTTCTGCTATGTCTGCTGCTGTTTCTCCAGCCATTAACATGCTGTAATGAAATATTGACACTATTAACAAATGATTCACAATACCATCTCTTATGAAATTCATGCATAATTCATGAGAATTTGACAAAAGAAATCACGCCAGTGACAAGTTCTGTAAATCTCATACAGATTTCGCCTCAAGTTTCAATTTAATTTTTCTCTGCCAAGTTTAACTTTTATCTTGACAATTTAATTAAAATATGAAACAACTTTTGTTTTCGAGTTTCATAAGTACTATACAATATCTGTGTCTGATCTGTATGCAATATACAAAGGCTCGCCACCACTGTATATTACATACAGATGGTCGCTCATATTGTATATATATATACATATTGCTTAAAAAAGGCATGTTAAAATTAAATTATCTACTATTGCATAACTATAATGCCTTCTGTTAGGGGGAGAGTGGTGGTGGTGGGGGGGGGGGGGGGGTAGATATTGTAAATCAAATGTTTGATAGTTACCCCACAAAACAGAAGGCATTATGGTTACTGTGAAAGTAGAGAATACTTATTACAAGTTATGTGAATTAAAATTTGGTTGTGCTTACTTTATATCAGCTCCAGCAATCCAGCATCCTGGTTTAGCTGACAGTAATACTGAGCTTTGTACCTCTGGATTGTGTGTTAGCTCATCCATAACCTGCCACAACGAATTTAAACTATAATAAATGCCATAGATTGAGGTCAGGGTTTGATTTGTTGATTATGAGGCGTCATGGTTGTGTCATCATGGCACTGGGGTATAATGCAGGGGGCTGATCTAGGGCCGCAATTACCCTATTCTATTTAAGACATTTAGGGACTGGACACCCCCCTGATAAATTTCTGGAACTGCCCCTGTTATGCTCAGTAATAATTCACTCAAATCCACATTTAGAGTGCAAACTTTGGGATTTTTGTGTAAGATAATATTATAGTAATGGTGTTGGTACCACAAGACCTTCCTTATCAAGTATTGGAATTCACAGTACTATCATACAATCAACTCCTTTTGGTCTAATATCTATGCAGCTTTATAAAATGAGCACCATATAATATGGCATTATAGATTTTTTGAAATACTGTGCTTTAATATACCTTGACAAATTCTTTCGTCATCTTCGCTGATAATACATTAACCTGTAACAAAGGCAAGTTAATAAGTTTAGACTTTGTTATAAAATTGAGAATGAAGACAAACGTGAGGATACAACGTTTCGACATCATCTAGATGTCATTATCAAGTAGTTTAATGCAAGAATGTATAAAGTACATATTTAATGCAAGAATGTATAAAGTACATATTTAGGCAAGTTCAGTATTCAAATAGATGGAACAATAACCTTTTCACAGTTTGCATCAAACAATGTCAGCTTTAATAACGTGTTCATGTTCTTTAGAATTTGACTACAGCCTGTGGAATTTTGGAGTGCTTCAATTGTTAGATATTGTGACTGTACATTTCTTAAATAACAGTGAGCTTTTGTCAAATTGTAAAGAATTTATTACACACTATTGAGGCAGAGATTGTGGACGAGAACCGTGCAAATGTCTATTGATGAAAACATACAAGGCAAACTTTATCATTTTAGTTTAGCTGGATAAAGTGCATAACACACAAAACATTTTATTACCTTAGATCCAGGAGTATCAAATTTAACAATTGCAACCCCATCCTTGACTGTATATGTAATAAGATTCCCTGTGAAAATGAAGTTATAAAAACATTATAAAATCATTTTATAGATAATTAACTAAATACAATTACATGATAAAAAACTCAATCATATTACAAAAATATAGAGTAATAACAACACAAAATAAAATGCATAAAAAATATGCATTAGTCTACCTGAGCTAGCAGCAGCAGCATCATTGGACATCAATCTATTGACATGTCCTGAAAGCAAAGACAAAGATGATGATAATGGTCACAACGATATTGAGGATGATGATTATGATGATGACATAGTCATTGATAATTATGGTGACAATGACATTGATAGTGACATTGGCGACAATGGTGAAGATAACATTGATGATGACAATGACATTGATGATCATGGTGACAATGATGATCACGGTGACAATGACATTAATGATGATGATGACAATGAAGGAGTAAGTGGTGGTGATGATGATTGTTCAAGGCATATTTGAATGAGAACTTTTAAATAACATATTGATAATAAAAATGACATTTTTGGGCATCATTCTACTCACAGAAACATAAAACAAATAAAGACAATAATGATGATGATGATAATAAGAAGACTAGAGAATGGATGCATAGAAATATTCCAGAGGAAGATCTTGATATATTATAATATATCAAGCAACCAAGACAATTATTGCAATACTCAAGATCATACTTCAAAAATAACAGGAACAAAATTACTTTACAAAAGCAAAGGCAGTAAGCTAAATTTGTACATCCGATATATTTAAAATTAAAAATAATTGTACAAAGTCATTATAGAGCCAAAATTCAAATAATGATCCAATATTTTTGCAACTATCTAGAACTAGCTACACGAGAAGAGCATTTTACTATAGTAGTAAAAGTAATTTTAAACATTTTTCCATTCACAGACACCGGTAAAGTTCAGTCACGTGTATAAAACAAACGAGATATTGCATGAATAACGATGAAATACTTATACATTTACCAGTACAAGCCGCTGGCAGGAGACGCCTTCCCTGCAGGGTTGAAATCCGCCAGAATGCGCCTCTTACTCCTGAAGAAAGCATATTTTTGGCAGAGAAATTTATATGAATCAGCGGAGTCAGAGAATCAGGATGAACGTACGCATGCGCTGTTGTCGACGTAAGCAAATTACCCAGAACGCCTTGTTGATAGATCAAAGTCCGATCAAAGTTCATGAACAGGGATCCCGAAATAAACTATATGTATATCCTGACATAAAACTTGATTATTGACTTTGATAGTGACTAATAAAAAACACAAACCAACCAACAAAAATACAAAGCAAAACAAAGAACAAAAACAAAAGAAAAATACTAAATAAAAAAAAATACGAACAAAAAACTAGTAAGACAAATACAAAAATTAAAATAGATATTATAAGTTCCCAGTAAGTCGCTTGTTTTACTTCCTCCTACTCCTCTTTCTCCAGTAGTGGGTGAGGAAAAACAAGACGGCTCGCAATATAAAAGATAGGAAAAATTACCAAAAGATGGATCTTATATCATGTCAAGGCGAGTACCCTGCTGTTTTCCCCCATTTCAAGTCTTTTTTTTTGTTATGACAGAGTCGAGACAGCTTGAGCGTCGATCGATTCGCGGCATTCAGTAGACACTAGCTAAACTCCAAAAGTAATTCAAAGTCAGCAACCAAATAACAGAAGAAAAGAAAAACAGCCACGGATTTCACATTGTTTATTTTTCTTTTTATTCCCTTTTCATAAGGTAATAAAGATATCGATCATCGTCATCAAAAGTATTTTCAAAGCACGCCCACGTAGTCCCAAGTACAAACCACTAGCCATTTAATATCGGTTTAACTTGAAATTAATCCAATCTGTAACACTTCGGCCAAATTTTCAGGGTTAAAAGAACATAAGTCATACTATAAAAATCTATTTAATTTTTTCCCTGTTCGGATTATGATCATTTTAGCGAAAATATATATAGTTTTGCTATAGTTTCCATTTATAATTTTATTAAGTAATCTCCAGTTTCGAAATAATTGTTCAAAAACAAAACAAAAATGTGATTAAATCTCAGAAATGTTTACAACTGAAAACCAATTGTAATTAATTCATAGTTTTGACAATACCATCAAATACTCTGTTTTGTTTATTTTTATAAACTTACACATTAAGGGTGACGAAATTATCAATAACATCATGATAAACTCACGTCCCTTGAGTCCTGAATCGTCATTTCTATGTGTATATATTCAAATGCGCTTTACACATTATAATTTCCATTTATGTTTCAATGTATGATAATTTAGAAAAATAAAAAAAAAAGATAAGCCTACCTCGTACTAATAAAATATATAATTTCTGTTATATGTATTTATAACAATGGAAATTCAATGAAATAATAATAATGCAATGTTTTAGGAGCATTATCAAAGCTCAATGCTCTTACATAAAAACAACCAAAATAGAATTATTGAAATAGACAAGTTTTGAGTTTGGACTGATTTAAATGATGTGATGGTATCTGTGTTTTTCATGTGTTGGGGCAATATGTTCCAAAGGTTAGGGGCTGAGATTGAAAAAGCCCTGTCCCCATTAGTTGCTGTGTTTGAATTCGGTGTAAGCAGTAAGTTCTGTCCAGAGGATCTTAGGGAGCAAGCTGGTTTATAGGGAGAATTGGTAGGTTGGAGATGTAGTCTGGGGCTATGCCAATGTCGTATAAAGTACTCAGCCGCATAGCCGGTTTTCACAAGTCACTAGCTTTACACTGACGAAACTTCTGTAGAAACAGTATGCAAAGCCAAAAAAATGATCCAGCATCTTGGGCTCATGCTGTAAGATCTCATTTATAGTCCTCAGATGTTACCAATGGTAACATGGCATGGATCGATAAATAAAAATGAATATATTTGCTTTAGTCCTATCACGTTTCTGGGAAAGAATATCTGTCCCATCTGACGATGTTTGATTTGTATTCAGCTGTATTCGTCGAATATAACACGAAATATGAAAGAAAAGATACACACACAAAATGAAAATATAACATATAATAATCCTTCGTTAGAATGCAATTTCAGAAAAAAATCTTTTACTGAACATTTCATTAAATATTAAATGTTAGTAATTCTGTTTTTCTCAACTGAAATATAGATTGTTTACATCTAGATCATTCTGTCATAGTATAAAATAGATCAATTTAACTCATGCTTAATATAATATTTCTTTATTCTTCGTTTGGCACCTGTGAAGCGGTTAACAGGCCCAACAGTCTTCTTTAGGAAAGAAAGTCACGAAAAACTAGCCCAAAGGTATTTAATTATTACAATATTATTGTTTCTTTATCATCCCTCTTGATTTCTATCCTTTCTGTCTTGATTTCTATCCTTTCTGTCTTGATTTTTATCCTTTGTGAATCTTAGCTAAGATTAGTACTAAAAATCTATAACTATACGCACTATAGCACTATAAGTTTGAAAGAAGGAGCATATTCTTCTAGCTAGTACCAAAAAAAATTAGAAAATCGTTTTCTCGCCACGTCTCAGTTCAATAACTTTTTATGACAATTTTAGTCAAGGTTATGTTGTTACTTAGTTAATTCGTTAGTTGAGGACAAATATTTGAAAAAATCCTGCAAATTAAGGTAGATGGATGCATTTCTCGATTCTCTCCTTGCTAGGAGTCGGAGCCGGATTAGGTCATTTATAGAAAAAAATTATTTTGACTTTCGTAATATAGGATATTAAGGATATAAGGATATTTAAAGATGGGGTAAATACCGGCCTCTGAATCTTGGACAGCAATGTCAAGTAATTCAATCCATCAGTCCAGTCCCAAATAAATATTTACTAAGAACTGACAAGAAGAACAAGAAGAACAAGAAGAGCAAGAAGAGCAAGAAGAACAAGAAGAATTACGAGAAGAACAAGAACAAGAACAGCAAGAACAGCAAGAAGAACAAGAAGAATTACGAGAAGAACAAGAAGAACAAGAACAGCAAGAACAGCAAGAACAGCAAGAACAGCAAGAACAGCAAGAACAGCTAGAAGAGCTAGAAGAAGAACAAGAAGAAAAAGAAGATCAAGAAAAACTGAAAAAAAAAATTCTAAGAAGAGAAGGATAAGAAGAACAACTGGAAACCTTCTGAATTTCAAAACGGTACCCATATGACAACTTCTGGCAAAGCAAGTCATTTTTACTTACCATAGTATTTTATACACATCATGATCACTTTTCACATGCGCGGAATTATTTGCAAAAAAAAGTAGGATAAAGTTCTATATTTTAGTTTATATCTTGTGTGCTTAAGGTTTCGATTTCCCGTAGCGACACTGATATAGGGTTTTGGTCGTCATCAATTAAAGTGCTTCCATGACGTACATTGTCGGAGAATAGTACAAGTTGACGTGGCGCAAATGGAAGGTTATGGAAACGGATAGCTTGGCGTCCAGCAAAACCTACTTTATTACAAATACAACTCTGCGTTTGCTATTTAGAACAGCTTGGCTCAGTTGGTAAAGCGCCGAGGACTAAAGTGCGGGAGGTGCGGGGTTCGCGTCCCGGCCGGATCAATACTCAGGGTCTTAGAATAATTGTGGAGAAGGTGCTGCCTTTGTAATTAAATCTGCAAATGGTTAGACCTTCACGTCTTCTTAAGGGCGTAAAAAACCGTAGGTCCCGACTGTCTTCACTCTAGTCTAATATCACAATCCTAATATGAGGCGGACGTTAAAGATCCTGCTGTGCTGTTCGCAATTAAAGAGTAGGGGATTATCTCCAGGTACAACAGTCAGGCCTCGGAGGCATACAATAATCTACACTCACGATTGTAAACTGCTTCTAGCAGTCCGATAAGTCCTCCACATGTAACATAAGAAATTGTAAACAGTCACTGAAAAGCCCCGAGGGAAGTGTCTGTATATATCTGTATCTGTAATAGGTTTTAATACACTGCAAAAACGGCTTTATAGTGAGTAAACCCAACTCATTTTTGAGTAAAAATGAGATTAAGTACATTGTACTCAATGACACACATACTCTCAATAATGAGTTGGGTTTACTCACTATAAAGTGTTTTCCTGAATGCATGATTAACGCAATATACTGTGTTGTATCTACTCAGCCGTTTTTGCAGTGTATACAATATTTTTTTTCTAATTCCAGAATGAACCTCACAAGAGCGGTTTTAGTTTTCGTATTTCTCTCGGTCACTCTCTACTTATCAACCATCGATTCCTGTGAAATTTACAAGTTTGTTGCCAGCGAAATTAAAAATCAAGCATTAGAGGGTCACGTGATCAAGACTGTTGTTTACAGTCTCGTCAATCTGTGTTGGAATGACTGTGTTTGGATGTCATGGTGCATGTCAATCAATGTTCGTCCCACCAATCACGGAACAGTTGAATGTGATTTGAATAATTCAAGCAAAAGAGCCAATCCTGGAAAACTAGTATCTAGACAGGGATCCCAGTACCACGAAATGAAGGTAAGAACCATTGGATCAAAGGTTTAAAGTGCACCTGACGCCCTTCATGATATTTTGCAAATCTGTTGTACAGTATGTGTGTGCAATTCCGGACGGTTTTAAATAAATTGCAATATCATTCGTTAAATGCATTGTTTAGGAAATATATTTTCCCTGGAGATGAGGTAACATCTGATTAAAGATTTATATATAAAGTATTGGTCAATTTTAGTGATTTTTAAAAATGTTATGGATATATTTGTAAAGTAGTTTGAGTGGTGCAATTCCGGACAGTTGTGTGCAAAGCCGGACACTATTAAATTAAGTAGGTTCTGTTTAATCAATAGACCGATCCAAGGTTATTGCCGCCATCTTGTAGGGGGTGCAGAACTACTGGGGCGAGCAGTAAATGTATGTAACTTTGAACTTATATAACTCCACTGGAAATTGCCGAATGTTCAATATAAACATTTTATATCAAAGATACTATGCATGGCTATACCTGAGATCAAACTAAGGTTGTTAAATTATGTGAGACGTATGTAAACGGCGATTTCAAATCTCCCTATATTTACTGTGTAATTCTATATCGCTGAAACAAAGTGTTTGTATGTAGATCTAAAATATTGATTACAGAGCCTGTAGCTCGTTTACCAGCGCTATTTTTTGGATATGTTATAAACAAATGCAAAACCTTTAATAGACAATTTTAACTTTGAAAATCCAATGAATTGGAAGAAAAATACGTACATTCAAAGTTGTCCAAAATAACATACATTCTCTACTCGCCCCAGTAGTTTTGCACCCCTTGCAAGATGGCGACAATAACCTTGGATAGGTCTATTCTTTGAAGTTATTTCCTAATTTTCGAATGCTTACGATAGATTTTCCATTTCCACAGTCAAATTTGAGATTAAAGCATAAAATTTGTGTTAATTAAATCATGAATTACGTTGCTTGATTAATACGTTTAATTTGAGCACTAAAGTATTTCACACATAAGTAATTGCTTTCGTGCGCTGGATTCTGCAAATGAATATAAATGTCCTATAAATGAATAGTGCATGGTGATTAAACTATCCAAAAGATAACTTTTGTTTGCAAAATCAACCTGCAGTTGAATTGTATATTTTTAAACGACATTTTAACCTACAATTCAAAGTTACGGGTGATTGCTAATCTTGTATATTTTATCGTCCGGAATTGCAGTGGATTTTAGTAGTATTTCTAAAGCTGTCTCCTACACTTAATTAAAACTATTAAAAGCTCTTCTTTTCACACAAGATAAAACATTGTTTGCAATTGAAAACGTACTAATTATTTTGGCGTTATCATTTGAATCTGCAGAAAAATCACCATTTTAAGTTTAACATGTAATTCGGAGCGCGTTAAAAACTGACTTATTGTGAATTTGCATATTCACATGCAATGACAAATCGCTCTTTCTCCTAGCTGAAAATATCTCGATTGTCACAAAAACTTCTTAAACAATAGAATACATACAAATGCTTAATTCTATAATGCTGTTTTCATTTTTAAACAAATTCGATCTCTTTTTTAACGCTTAAATGCCAAAGTGTCCGGATTTGCACACTGTCCGGATTTGTACACACATACTGTACATGAGGTGTATAATGTCGACCTCTCCTTTTTGAGATAAGAACATTTGAAATCTGAAAATGCAAATGAGGTGACGTCATCCCAGGAATTTCTCAAAGTTTTGTTTCAAAGCTGACAGCAAGCTTGTTTTTGTAAAGTAGTAAAAATGTTAATGGTAGTGTGAATATTAGTAATACAGATATTGAGCTTTAAAAAATTGCTATAATTATTTCCAGATAACTTTTGTATATTTAATGAGGCCTGGGATGACGTCACTTCATTTGCATCAGATTTCAAATGTGTATATCTCAGAAAGGAGAGGTCGACATCAAGAAAAATTAAGTACACTTATTATACACCTCATGTACAACAGATTCGCAAAATATCATGAAAGGCGTCAGGTGCACTTTAAGAGCTCGTATCTTGGTATATTTCTAACAATCTCTTTGTCCGCGTTAGGGAGTTGATGACCGTAACTGCAAGATGTATGAATGTAAAAGAAAGGAAGGTATTTATCATGCGTGATATTTCCAGCTCATCTGAAAAGGTGACGTACAAATGACGTCACTTCAATTCAAAGCTGAGGTGTCACGAAGAAGGCGACAATTTAGGTTACAAATCTATGAAAATACAGAAATAACCGTTTCCCGAGTCGCTGGGTTACTAGGGATGACACTTTTTTCACAATTTTCTTAATTCTGATTGGCCGTAATATTTTTGCTCAGATCAACTGGTTAGGACTTCTATTTTGAGCTTATCTAATATCAAACGAATTCCTCAGTATATACAATTTGCATTGTTCTGAATTTGACCTACATAACATAACATAACATTACACTTACAATACAACAGATAAAATAGCTAGTCATGCAACATTCGTGCTTTTTAGGTAATACATAGAAAAGGTTAGTTGGTAAATGGATTTCAGACTTAACATTTATAAGATGATTGGTGTGGCTTTTTTAGACCTTTTGTCGGTAAGAGCTTTATTTTATCTTGTGCATTATTGCACAGCCATAAAATGAAAGAAAAAAAGCGAAGAAACAGCAGTGAGTTTGCAGGTTAAAATTGTTTTTTTAATCCGTGAAAGATCACGAGAAATACAGTAACTTACAGATGGAATTGGGATTGAGCGTGCTAGGTTTTGCATGCAGACAGGTAATCCTCGAGTTCTCGGGTGAGACCTAACAAACTCTACTTAAATGAGATGCCAAGTCTAGACTGAGCTAAATCAAATCCGAGACGGCCCATATAGGCGAGTGCATTGTATTTTTCTGCATAACACCCTTGATTCCCTGTCTGCGTGTGAAACTTTAGCAGCCTCTATCAATTTATTTATTACTATACTGTCTGTGTTTGTAGATTTGGGTGATGGATGGTTTCGCTATGGTAAAGCAGCCATCAAACTTTTCCAGGAGTTGAAAAACTGGACCGATGCTCGTCTCTCCTGTCAGGCACTTGGAGGGGATCTTCTTTCAATATCAAGCTCCCATGAGAATGACTTTGTATACGATGTGTTTGTAAAGAAACTTAATTTGACTTACGGCGAACGAGGTAATGTTTTACTTACTACTTACTATTGCTTGTATATTTTCAGTCTTGTTGTGGAAATCGATTATTCTCGAAATCTCGCTTACGCAATGTTCTAGAAATACAAACATTTTCTTATTGCTTATTAGAAAACCTGCACATAGCAGTACACGTGGTTCTAGAAGTAAAACTATATAAATGACTTAGACGAGCGTTCAAATTTTTAAGATTAATTTTTTATGTATAAATCGAAGCGACGAACTAAAAAATATTTGCGCATACATCAAATCAACATCCTTAGAAATAAAGAACAGAAACACGAAATAGCAACTTAAAACGTATCGATATTTCTAGCTACGAGCATTTTTTTGCTTCATTTTACACTTTAAGGGTTGAAAAGGCCTCAGTTCGAGTAGACGAAACTAGTTCAATTCCTTAAAGAACTTTGACTTTAATGCGTAAAATGAAGCTTAGTCTTTTTTTATAAGTCTGACAAAGAAAAATGGCAGTGACAGTGACAGCGACAATGTTAGTGACAGTGACAGTGACAATGATAGTGACAGTGACAGCGACAGCGACATTCACAATGACAGACACAACAACAACAATAACAACAAAACAAAAATGATAAAAGACGTTATAATCTTATTGTTCAACTTTTCTTGATAATCTAATATATATATGTAGTATACAAACATATGATACGGAAACCACTGCTTTGTCTAGTAATATTCACTCTCTATATATATAGTGAACATGTGATAAGAGCTGCAGTAGAAAATGTTTTTGAGAATGTTTGTTAATACAAGGTGTACTTATGTATAATGATTTTCGACAGAAATGAAGTTTCCTGATGCATGTATATTGGAAATTCAACGGACACGAGACAGGAGTAAGGTAACTATAAAACAGATCATTGATTTTCTTCAAATTCTCATTTCGTTTATGGGCCCCAGGGGCGGACAGAGGAGCGGACGGAGGAGCGGACGGAGGACGGGGGGGGGGGGGGGGGGGGGGTTGAGGTGGCTGAACTGGGTGACTTTTCACTGTATTTGTTCTTTAAATTAATTTTGAGAAACTTGGTTCCAGTCCGTTGCTCGATATGACAAAGGCTAATTCCTCAAGCTTCGTGCACTCGACACACACGCGCGAGATCATTATATAATGCAAAATGTCACTGACAGTACCTCGGCCTGATCATAGGCAGCCCAACTACTCCTTTCGAGGATTTTTTTTATTTTTCAATAAAGATTCAATGGAAAAAAATGCGCGCGACTCTTTTGGTTTCTTTGTTTGGCGCGCGCTTGTAGTCTTTGGGTTTCCTGTGGCGCGCTTGTAGATTATGGGGTTCCTGTGGTCAATCCCGCGGGAGACAAGTATATATTGTCACAATATACAAGGTACCTGACCCTGCTGACCATCCATCCCGCGGGATTGACCACAGGAACCCCACAATCTACAAGCGCGCCACAGGAAACCCAAAGACTACAAGCGCGCGCCAAACAAAGAAACCAAAAGAGTCGCGCGCATTTTTTTCCATTAAATCTTTATTGAAAAATAAAAAATCCTCGAAAGGAGTAGTTGGGCTGCCTATGGGCCTGATATCAAAATATTGAAAGGTCCCTTTTTAACTCGTGGATACGTGAAAACATAGATATGGTGAAGTTTGTGTGAGGGGTGCATAAAAGGATGTATAAACATGCGGAGGAAGGGCCCAATCTGTAAAAATGATTCAGGGATTCAAACTACATGTGCAAATAATTAATTTAGTTTTCAAATTGATATGATTTCCTTTATGATTATAATTTATTCTATTTTTTATCAAAATTACTCTGATCAGTTTTCATGGAACGTCAGAAGGTGTCAGATACCAATTACATGATGGTGAAAATGCACTGTACGTCTCTGGGACTGGTGGATATGCCAAGGTGGACGCTGTCCCGTTCAATCTTGAGGGGTTTACAATCACTCTATGGCTCAAGAATCTGAAGACGACTGCAGCTTATCCGTCTGTATTTACTGGTCATTCGAGTCAGTATGAATATTTAAAGATATACATTAACGCAGAGGCTAGTTGTATGGCCTGTAAAGCCAAACCCGCAACTCCAGTAACGATGGATAAGTTGAACTGCGGGTACGTTCACAATGTATTGAAGACCGGACTGATTAATTGATAGAGAGATTGATTGGCTAACGGACCGAATGAATTTAAGTAATGATGTGTGTAAGAAGTAGGCAACTCTCTATTGTTCTGCGGCAATAGCAACCTCCCCACATAAGAATGTCTCAGTTTTCAGACTGAAAGTATATCGTCTATAGGTAACACATTTTAAAAATAAAATGTTCAAAAACTCTGTTTTGGAACAAAGTTTCTTTTGTACTAAAAGATCTCGTCCAATCATAAGCGCTCAAAATAATAGCCAAAAGACGTTTACAATTCGATATGTTCCCCACATTGAAAGTTTGGTATATAAAGGCTCAGGAAATCTTAGATGAAAAAGGAATTAGATATAAAATAAAATATCAAAAAATCCGCTTAGTTTTGAAATTATGGCAGATTTTCATGTTTTAACCAATAAGATGGACGGATTAGACAATGCACAATTAGCACCTTTCTGCATTCCATTGCCGTTTGCCTGCCTCGTTCTTACACACATCATTACTATATCTTCTCTGTTTTTCATTTCGGAGACCGGCCTTGCCATTCGCTGATTATTCAGTCAATACTGATTATAATTACGTCACATCAATTGTCATCAAACACCCCCTTGATCAGGTGCTGATAACGGACTGTTCGGTCGGTCGGTCGGTCGGTCGGTTGGATTCGTTTGTTTGTTAGTTTTCTTGTTATTGTTTCGTTTCAAGTTCGCAGAATATTGAGAATCGCAGTAAGGACAGTAAGGCAAGCTTCTGCGGGCTCTGTTGATCGGGAACGTTGTTTGTAACAAAGAAAAAATAGATTTGTATTTTTATATCATCATTGACTCAGTTTCTTTTGTTCACTGGTGGTCTTTATCCTTCATATTCACCCCACGGCGGCTTACCAGGTTGATATCTATAGTTATAAACCCCGGCGTGCTGAAGAAACTTCCACAATGATGACATAAGGCGGGGTTATAGACCTTATGCCTTGGTGGATATGAGATATACACCTATTTCAAAAATCGTTCTCGCAGCCGGAGCTACAGTCCACACTCTAAAGGCTGCAAAGGATTTCGGTTACATGGACTTAATTTGTGATTCATTGCATGTTTTTTAAAGAAATATTTCTATTTATATCAACCACAACAACAACTTGTTATGGTCATATAACACAAACACGTACAACCAAAATATGCTATGAATAAATCGATCAAAAAGAGCAGAAATACCGACATCCTTTGCAGGCTTCAGAGTGTGGACTGTAGCTTTGATTGCGACAACGATTTTTGAAATAGGTGTATCAACCGATTTATCTCATATCCACCTCGGCAACGGCATATAACCTTTACACAGACTCTAGTTATTGATCTCATAACGTATTCATCGGGTTTATATCCGAGATATAACCCAATAAATAACAAAGAAAACCGTGTTAGGTAACCAATAGACATAGTAAATTCCAATTCAATCTTTGAGGTAGCCATATAGATCTATCAGATCAGAGGTTGGTTCGTGATATTCAAGTAAAAAACATTTTTTTATTATTTTCATTTATTTATAGATGCCCCCAAGATGTGTGGTGCCATTTTTCCTTCATCTGGAATAAAACAGAAAGTTTGTATCGCCTCTTGATTAACGGAAAAAAGTTTAAAGATTATTCTTCTACGAGTCTGGGAATAGTACCTACCGAATTTGTGTTTGGTTCGTCTGAGTCACATGCAGCTTATAACCATTTCCATGGTTACATCAAACACTTTATGTTATTTCACAAGTCATTGAGCCTCCATGAAGCACAAACCGCCATGTGTAAGTAATTGATTGATATCTTCTTCCGGGGGGCACCGATGTGAAAGGGGCATGCAGGGATGCTTTCGTACTTTTTAATGGTTGATATTCCGCATTTTTGGTACCTTTTAGGGTGACGTGTTCAAACGAAAAACTAACTAAAAGGCTGTAAAATTAGCGACATTTGGTACCATTTAAGAATTTTAATTGGTACCTTTTAGGGGTCATTTTTAAAATTACCTCTTTATATGGGAGTCCCCCCCTGAAAAGTATGCGCAAATGTCCTCCCATCCATGAGCATGACATATGTTTTGGAGTTCTTACGAAATCCGTTTCTTAATTGCACACTCTCAAAGCTGAATCAGCTAGATGACGTCCAATTAAAAACACCTACTATATACACCTATTTCAATTAACTTTGTCCATCTGGAATGGTTGATCTGAGACCGATAGGAATTGTGGGAGTTCATTAAATTTCAAATACATTGTTTTAATCACACTTGAATGGTGCTGAATTACAGATAACAGTATTTCAGAAGTAAACATTAATATTCAAGCAATGTTATAGTAGTGCATTTGCAGTTTAACGAGCTCCCACAATTCCTATCGGTCCAGATCAACCATTCCAGATGGACAACGTTTATTGAAATAGGTGTATACATTCTGATACAAAAAGGCCTACTAGTGATTAAAAGATTTCAGCTATTTTCTGTTATTAGGGACTGCTCATAAAGTAAAGGGGGGTGGGCCGGCAAAACTAAAATTGTGATAACATTTTCTTTTTATACTAGTACTGGTCCATTATTAAATCAGGTTGAAAAAGTGATTACCCACCCCCGATTTTGAAGCAAAATTGCATTGATGTTAGATGTTTTATATTTTAAAAATCACCCACCCCTTTCAAGAAGCTCAAAAATATGTGGCCATCTTATCCCCCCGTTTTTGCCGGCCATGACCAGTCCCTTACAATGAACAAAGGCTGTGGGTCATGACCGTCTAAGGGGCTGTATATATGAAGGTCAGTTGTCCCTGCTAGCCGTGATAACTCTATTGTTTTGTGTCCCCAGGGGAATATAAAACAATATAGAGTTATCCCGGCTAGCAGGAACAACTCGCCTTATAAACAGTATAAACAGCCTCTAATAGGCCATTTGCAGGCTAACCTCCTTACAGCATAACGCGCCTTACCGTGGCCTCACAATTAATGTTTTGTATAAGTTAGTTTAGCGTTCAAACGTTTCTCTTTTCAAATTGTTTGCTACACCTTTTCAAATTTAAACATCCTGGGAGATATTTCAGCCACTTATACACCTCATTCTTGTGTTGCTTTGAACATCTCAAAGTGTTTATCGTTTGTCACTCGGCGTGTCTTTTATATTAAGGTCAAATTCTCGCTTTCTGATTGGTTAACTTGTACAAAACTTTAATTAGGCGCGTCGCGCTGTAATTAAACTTCCCGATACCTAAAAGTTGTGTCTATAATTCAGTTTTGACATGGCTTGAATGGAGTGACTAATTAAATTGGAGCTTTTCGGCAGAAGGTAAACCCGGTCCATGAGAAAAACTAGAAAAAATCTGACTAAAACCAGAATAACTCGCGAAACATGAATTTTATCATTTAGAGTATTTATTAAAAGTGCAGAGATAAATTATATAGTTTTGTTCAGTATTCTTTGTCACTGGAACGGAACCGTAAAAAGGTCTGTATGAAGATGCAAGGGCTTCTGTCTTGCTCTAAAAAGAGACGGCTTTCAAAGTACCTTGAATTTGTAGATTTAAAAATGGTCTAAGTTTGGGGTCCATGCTGCTACTCACCGTTTTTAATTTGTAACTGTGCCTTTTTTGTAGATTGGAACGAACAAGGAGTATGGATTGGCCTGAATGATCAAGCAAACAAAAATACCTTTCGTTGGTCTGATGGTACCCCAGTCAGTCAGTTTATGCCTCTGCCAGACTACAATCCCCAACCAGTGCTGTCTGGTAGAGAGTGCGTGGCAATGAGAAGCAACAGAATGTGGTTAGACAAGCATTGTCAGGAAAAAAAGCCATTTATATGTGAGAGGCCAGCCCCATGAACTTGACAAACTCTAGCTATAAAACGAAAGCATTTATTGTTAAGGGGGCTTTAATTTATTAGTGTTTGTTGTCTTTTCCAAATATTACTCAACCCCCCCTTCCTGGTTGGCAAAAATATCATAACCCCCCTATATTTCGCCCAGTTTATTACTAAACCCTATAAGGCTGCATACGATTAGTAACAACCCCCTATATACCTTCCAAAAATAATGTGAACCCCCAATATTGCCGACCCCCCAAAACACTGATAAATGAAAGCCCCTTTAGAGATAGCCTCCTATGCAGCCGCTCCTTTGTATCGTCACGCAATACGAGTCTCCCCACGGAGCTCCGTGGGGAGACTCGTATTGCGTGACGATACAAAGGAGCGGCTACATAGGAGGCTACTTTAGAGATGAGCACCCGTTCAAATAAATCGCAAGCTTTTAAACAAACATTGTTCGAAAAAAGTTATTATTAATAGTACTTATTGGCTACTCCACTATATAGTGGACGTCTATTAGTGATGGACCTCTACTAGTAGCGACCCTTATTAATGGACAGGCCCGTCGGCTGGGGGTGCGGGGGGCGCGAACACAACCCCCTTTTTGGGGATTTTTTTACAGTACTAATGTGATAGTGATCACGCTACTGTTCTGTTTGACCTTCGGGCTGCGTATAGCCTGCGTAAAATATCTGCATTATCGTATCAATTATTACTACTCACCAAAATCGACCCCTTGCATGAGGTAATACAAATTTGAATAAAGTACGCCATGAAGCATTTCGTTAGCGGTAGTAAAATAAAAATATTAATATAATAATAGCTGATGTAATAATAGTAAAATATCCTGCAAAGGGCCTATTACTGCAATTAACACGCTGGGCTGGCAGTGTACTGAAATCGGCGTTTTTAAGCGTGATTTTGAATAACTTTTTATAGTTAAGTCCGATCAACTTCAAATTTTATATGTGAAGAGAGCACACCAAAAGAAAACATTTCTTCTTTTCACTTTTACAAGTGTTACGATTTTTGGCGGGAAAATGACGTCACCAATTTTAGTGCGAAATTGAAATAGAGGGTCATGCAAAATTTTAAAATGCGCATTTGAAAGAACTCATTGAGATATGTTCAAAACCGAAGAGATAACAGTCAAAGTCAAATTTAATCAAAATATATGATTTTTTGAAGTTTAGAATTTTTTTCTATATTTACACAAAAATGCAATTTTCAAAAAATTATAACTTTAAATTAAATTTGACTTTGACTATTATCTCTTCGGTTTTGAACGTATCTCAATGAGTTCTTTCAAATGCGCATTTTAAAATTTTGCATTACCCTCGTTTTAGATTTTCCTCTAAAATTGATGACATCATTTTCCCGCCAAAAATCGTAACATTTGTAAAAGTGAAAGAAATTTTTATTCTTTGGGTGTGTACTCTTCACATATAAAATTTGAAGTTGATCGGACTTGACTATAAAAAGTTATTCAAAATCACGCTTAAAAACGCCGATTTCAGTACACTGCCTCTGGAATTAAAATAATATTTATAATTCATTATTTAAAAGTTGCATTCAGAATGCATTATATTTCTTTTTTGAAACATGAATGGGGGAGGGGGATATAAAATAGATATAATTGCATGCTACAACCAAATGAAACGTTTGTACTTGTAACAACTAAATTTGTTCAACTTAAAATTATAAATTTCCTCTTCAATAAATGTAATATTGATAACGAAGATTTGTAGTGGTGGTCATATACATAGTGCACTGATTATGTCAGTGAATCAAACTCCATGGCAGTCTCCCTTAGGCAATGGTGGTTGTAAGCTAGAAGTTTTTTAAAAGCTTTTTAACAAGCCTCCTTCAAAATCATCTTTAGGGTGGCACGGACAAATAAACGACTTCCTTGTGTTACAATGAACATTATATTTTGCATTTTCCTCGTTCTCTGTAATTAAACTGCGTTCATAATGTATGAACGTGAAATAGTGAAATGTTTATACGACAAAATTGTTTTTCGGGATATCCCCTAGCAGTCCCCCCCAAAATAGACCCCCCCCAAGGCTAGGTTAAAAATTTATCCACCCCCCCTCGATTCTGGTAAAAAAAATACATTATAAACGCAGCCTTATAAGGCCACGTCCACTCCGAAAACGCAGTGAATTAAAGCTTGGTATATATAAATATACATTTTTGGAGGGTGAATTGATTCCCCACTCCCCCTCCCTTGTAGTTTAGCAAATTCTCAAATTAGGTAGCCCTTTTAAATGTCTTTTTCCAAAAAAAACTTATTGTGGAGCATTGTTGCATCCGAAATGTATTGCTAGTGTATTCCCCATACCCTCCTTCACCACCCACCCCACTACCCTTTTCTCTCCTCCTCAGCTTCCCTCGGCCACCTAACTCATATAGGGCCATCAAGGGCCATCAAGGACCATCGCGAGCATCTTCGTAAACGGTGGACGTTAAGAAAACAAATGGCGGTAGAATTTCTACGATGGATTCCAGTGTTATAGTCCCATAAAAGGTTAGTGGTATACTAGACTCGTTAAATTATAGCTTTTAGGAATATTCCTTCGTAATTTTAATATTTGTTTTTGTATTTTGGGTTTTTTATATTTTAAAGTTTTAGTTCTATTATTCCAGATCTCAAGTAAGCTTATTATTAACGCTGTGGCTATTCGTACGTCACCCATACGCGGACTTTTGTTTGCAATTGGTACGGGAGTCAATTATTAATTTACTTTATATATAGAGTTTACAGCGAAAATAGAACGTTTAACCGCCATTTTGTTGTTTATTTACCTGAGACGCTAACCCTACCCTACCTCGTCTCTTTGCATGTAAAGGAGGGCTATCTATTGGCCCTACCCCTAGGGTCATCCTATCTCCATGTAAACAGGCCCTAAAAGGCCTAGGAAATTCCTGGTGTGTGTGTGTGTGGGGGGGGGGGGGGGGGGGGGGGGGGGGATGGGTCAAACAATATAGTATACAATGGAAACATCGATGTGAGTTTGAAAACTAACTATGGCTCACTTTTAGATATTTTTACTGATTTTAGTGCAAAATATTCATGGAAGAAACGCATTTTGAAAAATAATGAGGTTTTGCTCTCATTGGGGGCGATTGATGACAGAAAAAGTCAAGAAAAACGCGAAGCGATCGCGAAGCAAAAACAAAATGGCCGCTTTAGTCTCCAGGCTCAACCAAAAAAAAAATGTATCACAGGGAACCCAAATTTGAATAAACGCTTAGTTAACGTAATTTATATCGCGAAGAATTTTAAATTTCAATCGCGCATTTCAGCAAATATTTTTTTACCGCGGAAATTCCGGGGGGTGGGGGGTTCACCATTTGTCCCAAAATCGGAAATTCCGGGGGGTGGGAGGGTCAATAAAAAAATTGCTGGCCTAGTTAATTAACACTATTATTTTGCGACTCCCAAAGGAGTTTGAAGAAGAAACATGAGAATATAAAATTCATATCTCCAAGCGCCCATGTAATATTCTGTTTATTACATCATTATCAACAAAAAATAGAAAAAGCTATTTGAAGCCTAAATTTATCTGCTATAAGAAGTATGTAGCCATAGTGACGATATTTTCACATCATTGAAAATATCAAAATTTTGAAATGAAGAAATATAGCTATTTTAATGATAATCATATAATAACATAGTTACTATTCACCACCCTACCCCATTGTTCTCTCTCTGCACTAAATCACTGATTGCTGAGTACCCGCGTCTGAAAGCAAAGATATTTAGTTATGTTGCAGTTCGCACTCTGCAATATCAAACATATTGCAGTTCGCACTCTGCAATATCAAACATATTGCAGTGTGTTTTGTTAAGTGTGTATAACTAATAATTTCCATTCTAGTAAGCATCATCAGACTTATAATTCATTAAATAATTTACTAGATAGCGATTTTTGGTGAAAAAAGACTTTGAGTACCAATGCCAGGATTCGAACCGAGACCTTCTGCATTGCTGTATCCGCGCTTTAAGCCATTATGCTACCCAGGCAACCGATGGAAAACTTGCAACAAAAACACGTTTAATGTCATCAAGTTCATTAGCATTCCTCTAAATAGAATTGATGAAATTATAACTAATTAGAGTTTGGTAAGCCTATTGTTATTATATTCAAAGAGACAAGAAACCGCTGATTATTATGCAACAAAGAGAACAATAATGGGACAGGCTATTGAATGATTATTACATTTTCATTGGCTGATAATATTATAACTAATTAAGCGGCGTTGACACGAGCAATTTTTCCTTGACAAGTATCCTTGACAATTTTCATTGCTCGTGTAGACGATCAACAAGATTTCCTTGACAATTTTATATTGACAAGGTTTCCTTGCTCGTGTAGATGATGAACAAGTTTTCCTTGACAAGTTTAAGTTGTGCCCACAATGCCTTGCATTCAGCAGAGTACTAACATAATATTGGTTCCAGTCCCTTGTCGAGTAAAAAACAAAATGATTTATAGTTAAGTCCGATCAACTTGAAGTTTTACATGTGAAAAGTAAACACCAAAAGAAAAATTTTCTTCTTTTCACTTTTACAAATGTTACGATTTTTGGCGGGAAAATGACGTCACCAATTTTAGTGGGAAATTGAAATAGAGGGTTATGCAAAATTTTAAAATGCGCATTTGAAAGAACTCATTGAGATATGTTCAAAACCGAAGAGATAACAGTCAAAGTCAAATTTAATCAAAATATATGATTTTTGAAGTTTAGAAATGTTTTCTATTTTACATTCAAAAAATTATAACTTTAGATTAAATTTGACTTTGACTATTATCTCTTCGGTTTTGAACGTATCTCAATGAGTTCTTTCAAATGCGCATTTTAAAATTTTGCATTACCCTCATTTTAGATTTTCCTCTAAAATTGATGACGTTATTTTCCCGCCAAAAATCGTAACATTTGTAAAAGTGAAAAGAAGAATTATTTTCTTTGGGTGTGTACTCTTCACATATAAAATTTGAAGTTGATCGGACCTAACTATAAAAAGTTATTCAAAATCACGCTTAAAAACGCCGATTTCAGTACACTGCCAGCCCAGCGTGAAAGTTTGGTAAGCCTATTTTTATTATATTCAAAAACACAAGAAACCGCCGATTACTGTGCAAGAGAGAAAACAATGGGGCAGGGTGGTGAATAGTAACTATATACGATAGTCACTTCGGCCGGCTAGCAATATTAGATATATTGCAGTCAGCTTCGGGCTGCGCCCTCAGCTGACTGCAATATATCTAATATTGCTGCCGGCCTCAGTAACTATCTAATACATAGTCTTTTTTAAGCATTCCGTTTTTGGCCTGGGCTATACTAAAGCTGTAGTGCTAATACCTTAAACGAATTGTTATTTTCCTTTGTGATAATTTTAATTTCTCTCCTTTTTGCCTTATAGTGAGCCATGGAAGTACTTAAAAAAGAAATGAAAGATGCTATCTCAACAAATAATGTTGAAGAACTTCAGAAGGTAATTAATAAGGTTTGCAATGAAAAGTTTTTAACAAGCACAGAAGAAGTAAAAGAGGTTCTTGGGGAATCCCTTTACCATGCTGCGATCTTGGGTCGCTGCGAGATAGTTAAAGATTTGGTAAAGAATGGAGCTGATGTCAATTATGAAGACCCTTTAAAACAATCTGTGCTTCTTAAAACTGTCATGTCTGCAGCATCAGGAGAAAGTGATGAAATATTGGAATTCCTTCTTCAAAATGGTTCCAATATTAACCACAGAAGCATCAATGGCCAGTCAGACTTTATGTTTCTTATGGCAAGCAATCGCTTAAATTATCTTTTCCTCACAAGATTCCTGGATTCACTTTGCGAAATTAAAGAAACAGACCTCCGAACAGGGGGGAGTTATCTCCACTTGGTATTTAACCGTCCTGATGATGAAAACAAAATTTTGATACTAAAAAAATTGTTGGATAAAGGGTTGGAAATAAACGGAAAAGACAACAATGATGACACTCCATTACACTTAATGGCAGCTATCGCAGATTGTGAATCAATGAGATTCTTGGTAGAAAATGGAGCAGATGTTCAAGCCAGAAATAGGTTAGGAGAAACTGCTCTTCACACTTTGGCAAGTAGTAACGAATTTGATGGATTTCCAGATTCATTGAACTTTCTTATGGAAATGGGACTCGACATAAATCAAACAGATTCAAGCGGAAAAACTGCACTACATCATGCTCTAATGTCAAAGGATACCGATGAAAAAGCAATTGAAGAACTTATTAAACGTGGTATTCAAGTCAATGTTAAAGATTCATGTGGAAGAACAGAGCTGTATGATGCAATTGAGGAAGTTGATTCACATTATTCACCGTCAGATTTAGATCGCCGAGCTGCCGTTATCAGACTTCTTGCAAACGCTGGCGTCGATGTCAATGAAGGTGACATGTATGGTATAACTCCTTTGCATCTTGCTACAACGAGAGATGATCTTGAAATCCTGGTCTCATTACTCGACGCTGGTGCAGATGTCACGAAGAAAACGAAGTCGGGAGCAACTGTCCTGCACTGGAGCTGCAAAATATACAACATGGCACATGTTATAATACATTGTTATCTAAACAAAAAGTATGATATCAATGTTGTTGACAAGTATGGCTCAACAGCTCTGCATTGGGCAGTATGGTTCAGAAGGAGTTCTGTTTCTCAAAGCTTATTGCAAGCCGGATCTGAATACACCATCAAAGATAACTCTGGAAACACCCCTGTTAATCTGGCCAAGAAATTGCTCTTTACTAACTTTTTGGATTTGGTAGCGAACGACAAGTACAGACATTTACAGGGCTTGACTTTACAAGACCCTGTTATTGAGTGTGATAGCAGTGATCCCTTGCATGCATGCCCTTTATTACATTATATAAAAAAAGAAGAGGGAACACTCTTTGTAGATGAGTATATTGAGCATCTCAGAAGGCATGATGCATCATTGGCAAAATGCATCAAGAAATCGTTGGATATAGAAAACATGGGATTGTTTTATGACATAGAAGAAAACAGTTCTGTTCCGGAAGTTATGGACAACTTAATGCAGTGCCTGAATGAACGAGTTGGAGAGCGAAATCCGTTGTTTCGCTGTAAATTAAACCTCTCAGGTAGCATGCACGAAAGAACAAAGGTTAGTCTTCCCAATGAATTTGACTACCTGTGGATTTTTATAGAATTCTGTAAAACGTTCTCACCAGTTGAGTCACCAGCCTTTCCCGAAAGCTTCGTCAAGTTGAAGCTAAGAAATGCAGTTGATGAACCTCGCTTCAGGAGATATCTGACCAAAGATACTTTCCTCGACAGTCGTTTGCTAGTCCGTGACTTCCATAGGACAGTCAATGAAGAACTCATCTGTTTATTGAAAGAAAACTGCCCACGGTTTTCTAACATCGTTTGTCTGAAGCTCTTGAATGAAATATTTTGCACCAATTCCAGCCTTAGCTTTCAGTTCTTTGGAAAAGAGGCGAAATCCTTTCGCATATCAATCGATGTAGTTTCAACATTTTTGTTTGAAGACTGGAAGCCACGAGAGTTTAAAGACATAGACCTGGGAGCACCTGCCATAGCTGGACAGCATCCCCGCTCCTTTCATGTAATAATGAAAACACCAGACCGATGCCATGTTGAAGAATTCTCTTTGTTCTTTCGTATTTCATATGCATATTTAGAACAATGCATAATGAGGGAAGTCCCCAAAGTCATGAAGAAGGGATACATTTTGTTGAAAATCCTTGGAGACTCAGGTTATTTGCCCAAAGTAGTGGATCATGACAATAACAGAACGCTCAAGCAGTACCTAACAAGTTATCACCTTAAGACCTGCTTTTTGCACGAGGTGGACGCATGGAGACATGGTACAGAAGATGAGAAGGGTCTGATGGAGTCAACAGATTCTGACGAAAACAACAGTGTCACACTAACATGGGCTAGGAGAATAGTTCACCGTTATGAGAAAAGTGTTCAAGAAAGATTTCTAGCAACTTTTTTTGAACCGAAAAGAAACTTGCTGGGCCTGCAGGGAAAAGAAGATGTTATGAACGAGCCAGACATTTTCCTAGGAATGGTGAACTTACTAAAGTATTTGATAAACGTTGTTGACAGATCCAGTTAAAAGATGAATTGACTGGCGTCCACTTTTAATTCATTATTAATGTGATTGTTATAGCAGAACCTAACAAGCTCTAATATGAGTTTAAAAAGGCTAAAATTGCAACCAGGATGCATACATTTTAAGATTAAATAGTATTTTTGACTTTGACTTACAGCGCGACGCACCGTACCGTGGCCACCTAATTAAAGTTTTGTACAAGTTAACCAATCAGAAAGCGAGAATTTGACCTTAATATAAAAGACACGCCGAGTGTCAAACGGTAAACACTTTGAAATCTTCAAAGCGAAGACAAGAGTGAAGTTTATAAGTGTCTGAAAAAAACCCCAGGATCTTTAAATTTGAAAAGGTGTAGCAAATAATTTGAAAAGAGAAACTTTTGAACGCTAAGCTAACTTGTACAAAAGTTTAATTGGGTGGCCACGGTACGGCGCGTCGTGCTGCAATAACTTTTTTATTTCAAGACGTTTCGACTGTAAAACTACAAATGGGCGCGCAGTGTCCACCGTTTTTGTCAACTGATGAAGACTGTAGTTTTACAGTCGAAGCGTCTTGAAGTAAACACGTTATTACGTCAGAGTCAAAAATACTATTTAATCTTTTAGAAACGCTCTAATATCTACAATAGCAATTGACAAGTCTGTATTATTTTCTCGTGTAGATGAGGAAAATTGTAATGTTTTTTCTTGACAAGTAAAATAGCTTAAGTTAAACAGCTTTGACTATAGCGGAGCGTTGCTTTGGAATAATTTAGCAGTCGGGTTACGGCAAGCAAACACTCTAAATAGTTTTAAAAGGGGCTGCAGTGAAGTTTTTTGATATTTGTTAGATATTAGATTTAAACACGGCTTTCATGGAAAGCAGGAGTTATATACATGTATATATAGTTATTCAGTATTCCTTTGTACATAGAGGATATTACATGGGCGCGCGGAGATATGAATTTTATCTTCGAGTGTTGATAAGATATCCCACGAGTGAGCGCAGCGAACGAGTGGGATATCTTTTCAACACGAAAAGATAAAATTCATATCTCCAACCGCACATGTAATGCACTGTTTATTATATAACAGATTGAAACAAAACAAAAAACAAAATTTGAAAGTTGATTGGTTGAGAGTGATATCACACATGTGTGATATCAATGATATCTTCATGACTAGGATAGGCTTTTTATCTAGTTGATATCACTCGGTATATCACTATATGTTATATAATAAAAGTAGATTCCATAATATAGTTTTATTATTTCATAGTAATTTAATAATTGTAATTTTGTAACTTGATGAGACACACCGTGGATAAATAAAGGCATATTATTATATTAATATTATGATCTGGCATGCTAGCTTTTCCTTTACAAGGACAAATTGTCAAGGCCGAAATTTGCTTCGTGTAGATGACAGAAAGGAAAATGTGGCAAGGAATATTAATTAGCTTAGTTCCCAGTCTTTTTGTACCCTTAATTTGTAAGCGCATCTACACCAACAAGTTTTCCTTGACAATTTTTATTTGACGAGCTGTTTTATTTTCTTGTGTAGACTAGAAAAAGGCATTGTGAGCAAAATAAAAGCTTGTCAAGCAAAACTTGTTCATCATTTACACAAGCAAGAAAACATTTTAATAAAAAAATGTTCAAAGAAAGCTTACTAATCGTCTATACGATTGAGCAATGCAGGGGCAGATCCAGAAATATTAGCAAGTGGATGCAAAAGGAACGATATAGTGACGTCATACATAATCCTGATCTCCCTTATGTAATTTATACTTAGATTTAATTGGGCGCTTATAATTGCTTGGTGTGGATGCAGCTGAACAGCATGCCAAAATAACAAAGATTATCTTTGAAAGTGAACTACACATCGCATTTATCATAGTACCTTTTACCCATTCAGTGTTCGGAGTTATTTACACTGCTTCTGAGGTAACCCTTTGAACCAATTTAAAACTCAAGCTGCCATGGTCGCCCCCGAGGATGGGCCGGTTAGGCGCAACCAGACCTTGCTCCCTGGCATACAACCAAAACTTTTTTTATGAAGAGTTAATTAAAAGTACAGATACCGCATGAGAAAGATATCAATTCCCGCCTAGGGCATATGATATTTTTATCATGCATCTGTATTTCACTTATACACTGAACGCATTTCAATTCTTTAATTAAAAGTAGGTTTGTAGGGACTTCTCAGTTAAAAATTACAAAAAAAATTAAATCATTCGCTCGTCTGGTTGAATATTCCTTTGGTTTATATATAATTTCAAAGCTAAATAACCAGAGAATAGATTCCTTGCAGTATGTCAGAGTTCAGCTCAATTTGAAGGACAGAACAAAGGTATCAATTCTCAATCCTTTATATTGTCCTCCAATTTGGCTGCTCTGACCACAGGTAGCCCAATTATGTAAAAACACAAAGCAAAACAACTGCAAAAACAAACCAACAAACCATCAAAAACACAAAGCAAAGCACAACAAAAACAAACCATCAAAAACACAAAGCAAAACACAACAAAAACAAACCATCAAATCATCAAAAACACAAAGCAAAACACAACAAAAACAAACCATCAAACTAAAATAAACTGGAAACAAAAACGAAAAAAAAAGTAAAATAACAAAAGTAGCTTAGCTTAGCTTAACAAAAGTAGCCTTGAAGTGTTGAAAACAGCTAGCAGGGTACTCGCCTTGACATCGCGAGTTCACCGAATGTGTTCTGACAGAGTCGAGACAGCTTGAGCGTCGATTGATTCGCGGCATTCAGTCGACACTAGCTAAACTCCCAAATAAAAATCGACTCCAAATCAGTGTAATTCAAATTCAGCTAGCAACCAAATTACAGAAGAAAAGAAAAACAGCCAGGGATTTCATGTTAATCTAGCCTGCGTTACAGACCCTTCGAGCGATTACAAGGGTCTGTAACGCAGACTAATGTTAATCAGGAATGATAAAAACGATGGCCTAATTCCGTTCCACGCGAAGGAGTGTTTACTATCGATCACGTCCGCGAAATCAAATAAGATTATTGTTTCGTCTGAAAGTCGGAAGACAATCGGAAATGAGTGGGAGAGACAGTAATATTTTAATATATTCGCTAATTTATAAATGTGATTATAAAGGAAGAAAAAAACATGATACGAAATTAAAAGTAACTAAAAGGTGCCCATTTCAACATTCCATGTTTTTCGTTCTTTCATATTTTTTAGGTCTTGTATAAAAGAAGGCATATTTTAATAATTTTTTTTTTTTTTTTTCCCCCTCTGATCTATCGTTTACTGCTTTGTATCAATAACTGAGCGGATATACTAAAGTATTGTCCTTGCGTGACAGAATTATATAGTCAAGCCGTGTTTGACGCTAAAAATAACCATTTAAATCACTTTATCTACTTTTCTTTCCATGCATAATTCACAGTCGAACTGTGGAGTACCACTCAAAAAACTCATTTGGACATTTGTTAGAAAGCGCTTTGCAAATATAGATATATTCATATTTATGTAAGTGACGTCAGAGAGGAAGCAATTCAGTACTAGATATGACGCAAAAGAGCAGTTTTTGCCCTACCAACGTCTAAAGCGTGGGAACAATAAAGTATATTAATGTCAAGCGACAAGCGTTGAAAAGATCATTCATAACTCTAACTTGGAAAGGAAAGACGGTAAGCAAAATTCTTTATGAAAATTGATGATTTTATATACGTAATTTGGATGTTTGTGAAGATTCAACTGGGATATAATAGAAATAGAAACTCTTAGTAAATAATAATATTTATAATTTGTGAATAATAATAATACAAATTTATATTTTTTAAAACATTTTTATCACAGAGGATCGAATCTATTTATAATTATTTAAGAGTAAAGCTAGCGTTAATATGCCTCACTTCACCCGTACTTTAATATAAACCTATCTTCAGGCTACACTGAAATAAACAAAAAACAATTTGTGATATTTTCCCCCGTACTTTAATTATATATACTTATCCTCAGGATACACTGAAATAAACAAAAAACAAGTTGTGATATATTTTTTTACACCGAAAATCGGTGTTGAAATACTATTTCTCGTTTCGCTTAAGTTAATTGGCAAAGATTATTAACAGTGATTATTAAAGTTCATTGCTTGGATGGGTCGAAATGAAGCTGGGAATATAGGATGGGACGTTAAGGATGGAAGGATTGAAATCTTAAACTGACTTTTTCACACTTACTTGAAAGTTTATAATTGAAATTGTGAAGAGATCTGATGATTGTAGATATTGACTACATTCATGCAAACACACACGAACTGTGCGATATTTATTTGATTATTTGAACCATCAGTACTTAACAACTGTATTTAACGCGGGGGATCGGGAAGAGATTATCATCTAAAATAACCGTTCGTCGTAGGTTTTCTGTTTAAACGGATGTTTTGCCAATATACAGTAAAACCCCGCGTATAAGAACCTAGATTAATTTTTCCAAGTCAGCCTGAACAGGTTCCAGTATATAAATGGTGCTTAACTTGAAATCAGGCTATCTAGGTTCTATTAGCATCACTCACTTCATCATCGGCTTCATCCTATTCTATCTACATACAGGTCAATGCTTTTGCACATGGCTCTCTAGTTAAAATTTCAGCCTAACAGGTTCTTATACGCGGGGTTTTACTGTAGTTGGTTTTGAAATGCCGTCTCAGTTTACTTCGGAGAGTTTTTTATGGCGTTCTTTTGCGGACAAAAATATGTAAAATAAAAATTCAACTCGACATTTAAAAAAATACAACCAAACTTCAAAATTTGAGTTCAAAGTTTGTTTTCAAATAAATAATAGTCGAGAAGACAAGAAAAATGAGTTTAAAATGAAAAAAAAAACGAGTCGAGATTTGCGTGAAAAAAAAAACGAGTCGAGATTTGTAAAAAAAAAACGAGTCGAGATTTGTAATTTTTTATTTTATAAGTATATATATAAGTATAGTTCCATCTAAAACCGATTTGCTGCAAGGCATCAAGTTGTCTTTCACTGATATCTATAAATCGTGGTCGCCCAGGCATATGAGACTCGACTGTACGCACATCACCGCCGTCGTCCTCAATATGTTATTCGCGTTCGATGTTGCGATAGCTTCGATCTTCAAAATGGGAACGCAGGAAACCCACACGACGCAAAAGGAAAGTTAAATCTGTCATGAGGGTGGCTTGTGGAGTAGCATTATCGATATTGACAAATGTCTCAGTCAACCTTGCAACCAGAGTGGAAAGTGTCCTCTCGTATTCATCAAGACGTCGTACCATGAATTCAGAAGAATCATATGAAGCAGCACTCACTTGTCGCTCTGCATTTTCTACAAGCCTTCCCAAAGAGTAGAAGAACTCGGCATGATTCGGAAGCCACCGCGCCGCCATTTTGTTTTTGATGCAGGCTCAGAATGGTCAGCGTTCTCGTACAAATCTCGACTCATTTTTTTTTTTTACAAATCTCGTTTTTTTTACAAGACTCGTTTTTTTTTTTTACAAATCTCGACTCGTTTTTTATTTTACAAATCTCGATTCGTTTTTTTTTTTATTTTAAACTCATTTTTCTTGTCTTCTCGACTATTATTTATTTGAAAACAAATTTTGAACTCAAATTTTGAAGTTTGGTTGTATTTTTTTAAATGTCGAGTTGAATTTTTATTTTACATATTTTTGTCCGCAAAAGAACGCCATAAGTTTTTGAAGTTACAAAATAAATGATTATAACGATAATATGAGTATTGATAAAAAATGATAATGTTACAGTAACAATAATAACGATGATGATTATAAATGATGCTAATATATAATAACTAATGGATGGGTGATAATGATCCGAAATACTTATCAGTACTTAAAAAGTCATAATAAATGCCTAACAACAATAATAATAAATCTTTATGGGCTCCTGATCTTTATTGGGTATCAGGAGCCTGGGTATCAAATAAAGCAGAGCTTTTTTCCAATCTGGCCCATTAAAATATTTACATATATGCTGATTTTGATCTACCTATACAATTGAATTAACTAAACTAGGTATATCTAATAATCTAATAATTAATCTTATTATATATTTCTATTTATTAATGAAAATTTACAATTGGAATTTCAACTAATTTACTCAGTAATTGTATATTTTTACAGATAAAATTGAATGTCTTTATCAGTACAGTCTGGCTGTATTGAGCTCTACTGCTGATTTTAACTTAGATTTCGAGTAATATTTACATTTTCTGTTGAAAGCACTAACAGTTTCGATGGTGCGGGTTTCAGAGGGTAGGTCATTCCATATGGAAGGTGCAAGAAAGGAGAAGCGACGTTTTCCTGCATTAGTTTTGACCTTTGGCCAACATAAATAGCATAAACAATTTATCGTTTAGAAGGTCTATCTTTAGAACTTGTGGTTTTGATATATATGCTTTTCAGTATGAATATAGCTGATCTCAAGAATATTGGCTATTTTAAAAATAGAACTTGTCACGTGACCAAATATGTACTTCCGCTATGAAACCAGTTATTTTGAAAATATTCTTGATACACTGCCAAGTCACATCCAGAATACTTTTGTAAGCAGCCATATCTATAAATATATACTTGGTCACGTGACATATATGCTTCACATATTAATATAAAAATATAAATATAAATTAATATATATTAGCCAACCTTATTGAGATATCTATGTATCAAACTAGCTGATATTTGGACTACTATACTACCCAATATGTTAACATTCCGAAACATCAGTACGTTTTTACTCTTTTTATACTGATAGATAATTTGAAAATGCTTAACTTGCAGTCAGGTTTGTGTATATACAATATCAATATTTGTTTTCTCTCTGACTATTTTATAAATATATAAGTTACTTCAATTTCTCGCCATTTTAATATGATTATATGATTAATCATTTGAGCGAGATAATTGCTCTAGATCACGTGATATACCTTTTAGAAAGATCCTTTTTCGGACAAACATGTTATAGCACTATTTAGGGGTGGACCATTTAACTTTTGAGGGGGGGGGGGGGGGGGTGGATGATTTTGAAAAAAAATTTCCTGCACGGCCCAAAGGGCCGAAAAAAAAAATCCTGCAAGCCAAAATTTCCACTGAATGCCACTGAAATCTTTGCTTTTCTATAAAATAAATTGCGTGCACATGCCAGCAGGCTAAAAAAAATTTCCTGCATGGACAAAATCATCCACCTCCCCCCTCAAAAGTCAAATGGTCCACACCTTACATGATGTGAAAGAATCACAATTCAACTCCCAAGGGTTGCATCAAGTGGTCTGTAAAGCGTAAACACACAAGGAATCCGTAAACTAGTCCAGTAGAACGATTTCACATACGCGTTTTTAGCATGCAAATATGATTTGTCGAGTATTTAACATGAAAATGAGTTGTCACCTTAGATGAGTGGTCACCTTAAGTGCTAACCTTTTAAAACTATTTACTATAAATGTAATACATATACCGGTTCATGCATGCGACATAACTACGTGCGAGAAGTATTAAATTTATATTAGCGGCTACGCAATTTCGCACTAAAAGATAGTTGAACTATTTTGACAATTTCTCTTTACAACGAGCCGATCGTACCCAACCGTGACGCTACCCGCGTGCGCTTGCCTCAGCTATCGAGTAGACAACTCATTTGCATGCATCCTCGGGAACCCAGGGGTATTCCTCTGTCGCTCGTTTCTCGCTTTCACAACATATACCCCTGGGAACGTAGTCTGTTGGAGCTTGTTCCGGAAGTCAAAATTCAGCTCTTTCCTGATTGGTCGACCTTATTAGGTCGACCAATAAAAATCAAGATAACCATTCAAAGAATGTCGTTAAATAAGTTTGAATTTTGACTTCCGGAACAAGCTCCAACAGACTACGTTCCCAGGGGTATATGTTGTGGAAGCGAGAAATGAGCGACAGAAGAATACCCCTGGGTTCCCGAGGATGATTTGCATGTTAAATACTCGACAAAACATATGTGCATGTTAAAAACGCTTATGTGAAATCGTTCTACTAGAAAAACAACAACACAAAAATAACAATGAGAAATGATTAATCGCTTTTACTCCATTTCATTGTCTATATACTTTATTTATCTATATTTACATGTAATATATTATAATGTATTATATAGCCTTTGTCCATAGATTTTGTCCATTGTGAATCATTCATTCATTCATTTTATTTGTATCGACTTGATGCACAAGCGTTGTCGATTAATAAATGTAGATGATCATGTAGATGAAAACAGTCTATCAAGTTTCGCAACTTCAAGAGGGTACATGTATATACGCTCTCTTGGCCTCTTGTATTTGGCTAAAAACACCCGTTTTATATTGCGCCAAATAACTTCTTACTTTAAAAAAAAATCAGGGAAAACGAATGCCCGTATGATGTTTTTTTCTTTTTTACTATTCTTCAGCTTTTCAGTCTTTTCCAAACAGCTCCGGTACGTCTCGATGTGTGACCCGGACAGTGGAACGTCAAGCGTATTAATTTGTAGACGAATTCACTGCGCACACCATCCCTCTAAGGAACATTTTTGTCTCAGTCAAAACATATTACGTCATATTTTTTTTTTTGACAATTCATTTGGAAACAAATCGCTCACGCAGGAAACATTTATTTTCCCAGTTGGCACTAATATACTCATTACAGCAATAATGGATTAGATTATTGACGATCTTTAAAAGAAGAACTGAATATAGGTGAGAAAACTAGCGAAAAATAGAAATAAGAATTATATATATGCTCCAAGACAGCAATTATTTCACTGCAATATTAAATGGAATTCGAAAATATATGAAAATAGTCCAAATTTTTAAGATTAAGTTTTTGTGTGTGGATGAGAAGAATATTGTGTATTCATATTATGTCTAAGAATAATTTAAAATAATGTTTTGAAAAGCAGGTTTTTTCAAGTATACTCCGGCTTACGAAGCGAGGATGGTACAAGTTTGCAATTCATAATTAATACCATATATACCACAATACAAGTCGCTTTCCTCTTAGAAATATTTTTATTCAAATCAAACGTAAAAAAATATCTATTGAAAGGGTTTTTTCTTTGAAAATTAGATGCAATTATTCATATCGTAACATATATTTAATCGTATTTGAAGGATTTTGCGTCAACTTCGATGTTTATAATAGCTTATATTTAAATTAGACTGATAAGTTTCAAAACCTTCGTCACCATATTATAATAACAATTATTTCTGCGCTGTTTTCCGAAAAGGCAAATATTATTTCCAATATCTGATATATTTAATTGAGTGCAAAGTTAAGAATATCCGACTTAATTTGTTTGTCAAATAATTCTTTCATGGTTCATTGCTGTAAAACAAAGCTTTTCCGTTTGAAGATAATTTAGCCATTTTTATCCAATTAAACATTCTTATATTTTTTTTCGAGTTTATTATATTATTGTAATCATTTAATGCTGTATCGACAAATCGTGATTAGAGCAAATCAATTCATTGTAACTGGTTGAAATTATGAGAAGTAGGATGCACGATATGCAATTTGACCCTTTGTCAGTAGATTTTCCGTCTTGGCACGAAATCAATCTAGACACGTCCCATGGAAAATTGTCATGATTGTTACTTTTATATGAGCTGATGAAAAAAAGTCGATATTTTAAAAATGGGAAAAGAAATGGGAAACAAATGAATGCAAAAAAAGGATTCAATGAAACAGTTAAATAACAATACATGGGAATGAATAAATGCAAAAAACAAAACAAAATTGATAATTATTAACTGATGTAAAATTAAGTGTAAAATATTTTTATTTGATAGTTTTTCATTCATTTAGTTCCTCAAAGAAAATACCATCATATTTATTGCTATTATTATCATTAACACGATACATAGTATTATATATTATCACCATCCTCATAATCATCAATTCATAATCAATTATTGATAATCATCATTATTATAATGAAGATTTCTCTTTCAATTTTCAGAGGAATTGTATTTGCAATTATTACACTGTATTTCTTACTTTGTGATGACTTCACAAATATTGAATATTTCACCACATCATCATCATTTTCATAATTAATATTTCTCTTTCAATTTCCAGAGGAATTATATTTGCAATAATTACACTGAATTTTCCTTCATGATGACTTCACAAATACAAAATAAAACACCGCAAAGGGATCCATCAAGAAAGTACAAGGTTTTTCTGTGTAAAATATGTATTTCTAACTTACCAACCAACAAAGGAATAAAGCTAGAAAAGTGCCTATGTATCTTCTGTGAAGAGGTAATTAAGTCACAAAGTTACAATTTTAATAATTAACACTGTTCTATTTGACATTGTCAGACAAATCATTCTACTCTATGCTATTCAATTCTGTTCTATTTTTGTTCTCCCTATACATCTTTTTTAATTAGATTTTGTTCTATTCCTGTTTATTTGTACTCTGGTTAAAAGAGGCTTGTCTCTTTTTTAATTGTTTTTTTGAGCTGTGGCTCAAAATACCTGGCAGGGAAGTCTCTGGTAACCAGGGTAGTTTATTTGTGTACATTCTATTTTAGTCTGTTCATTTGAATTGGATATGATTTCATTCTAGTCCATTCTATTCTAATTCATTTCCACTATTCCATTCCTTTTTGTTCATCCATTAATTATTCTATTCAGTACCATTCTCATTTCATTTTTATTCATTTCATTCTCTTCTGCTCAAATTCCATCTATCTCATTTCATTTCATTGATTCTTTAACAACATATATAATATAATAAACATTTTTCTGTTGTTTTTCATCTAGTGCATGAAATATTACCTGGAACATTCTATAGCAGATGGGAACATTCTCTCTATTGACTGTCCTGATGGTAACTGCTCCAAAAGAGAATCTATCCCAGAAACTCAGGTAAAATGTGTATTGATTTAGTACAATTATATGCTAAATGTAATTTCCCAGAAATCTTTATGTTTATTTATTTAATAACTTCCATGCACCCAAAAAAATATAGATAAAGGATATTACATGGGCGAGCGGAGATACCAATTTTATCTTTGAGAGTTAAAATGATCTTTCACATTTAAGTGAGCGCAGGTACCTCCAAGTGACTATGTAATGTTCTGTTTATTATATAATTATCAATGAAAATAAAATAAAACCTTTTTTGACACAAGAAGTTTATGTAAAGCTGTGTAACCATAGTGATGATAATACAGAGAAATATAGGTATTTCATTGACAATTATATAATAAACACACATAATAGAGAAAAAACAACTATGGTGTGGGAAAACACCACAGAGTGAGAATATAATAAAATAGAATATATAGAATAGAATATAAATTAAATGTACAAAAATGTACTATCAGTAAACTTGATTAATTTATTTTAATTTCAGTCAGTATACTAATGTGTTTAATATAATAACTAGGGGTCTTTTGTTACTGTAGATCTCAAAAATATTAGATAATGTTACATTTGAAAAGTACAAGAAATTAAAGAAGACAAAAGGTACTACTCATACATTAAGATACAATGTGCCAGCATATATTAAGACTAATACTGGTAAATTGTAATTTGTTATGGGGCAAAAAGGTTATAATGTGTAGAATAACTGTATACACTTACCGGAATACATTTTCCAGCAAATACAGATACATTTTTAATACCAAGTCCCAGTACCTTATCAGACCTTATAAATGCCTTGTAATTTTAACATTCCAAAACTCAATTATTTATAAGAAATTGTCAAAAGAAATTCATTATATGTTACTGACAACATATACATCCCGGCATGTTGCATTGGCTATACAATCAGGATACCTTTGGCTTGCGATTGTATCTGTTGTAATTACACAAATTGGCCACCCATATGTACATTTTACTAATTATGCATGCTTGTTATATTGAAAGTTGATATAATTTTATATGGATTAATTTTGTCACATATTTCTCCGTTCATCTAAAATATGATTAAATACATGCATATAATACTTTCAGAGGTCACAATTGACAAGACCAAGACTTTCTGTCCAGTAGCTGGCTGTGAAGGTGTTTGCACTGGAATGCCTGGCGTATCACAACAATCACACTGCAAAGAAGTAAGTAACAATCTAATGGCTAATTTAAATGTCACTTCTTTTTAAATATTTGCTTTTTGTATTACTGCGGTTTTCAACTTTCTGCAAACTCAGACATTCCCACGGCTTATTGTGAAACACGTTTTTAGCTGCCGTCAATCAAAACTAATTAGTCTGTACCTTTTAAATCCTTAATTGACGGCAGCTTAAAACGTGTTTCACAACAAGCCGTAGAAATGTCTGAGTTCGCAGAAAGTCGAAAACGACAGTAATACATGGATCATGGATGTAAACAGACTCACAGTATCAGAGCTAAGGGGTCCACTGTGCAATAGTTTTCAGGAGGGGGGCTCAATAAGGAGCTAAAACTTAGGTAAAAATCCCCATAATTTAAAGCATTTTTTAGTTCATACCTATAATCTCCCATCTGTCAAAAATGTCTCTATCTTTACATTCAATTTACATAATGCCCTCCCACATCCCCGTCTGGTTTTTCAAACTCTTCCTGATAATTATTACACTGCAGTCCCTAATGAAGTCAAATAAAAGAATTGTTAGAAATCTAATATATTTGATATTTTTAAATATCAAATCTATTAAATTTCTAATAATTAAAATGGTCAGACATTTATATCTTAATTATCTTAATTCTGAAATGTTATCTTTTTCTTGAAAAATAGTGTGGCTTTTCCTTCTGCTTTTTATGTAAAGAGCCATGGCATCCCAACAAAACATGCAAAGAAATTATAAACACTTCAACTGATATTAAATCTGGTCTAAGGTTAGTAATTGTTTTAATTTCTACTTGTTTTCACTATACACTGATGTTGGTATTTGACAATAAGCATTTATAAGTGTTTATAATTTTGTAGATATACTTATTTTAAGCTACTTTTTAAAATGATAAAGGTTTTATAAGTCGTTTACAACAATAGGCCTCTTTTAATATCTTCCTTGTTTGTTGTCCCATGTCCAGGAACCACCACTTTTTACGACAATCTATCTTTTTATAGCTATTTTTCTCTTTTCAATATGCCTAATTTTCAATTGCCAGACCCCCCCCCCCCCCCCCCCCCCCCCCCCCCCCCACACACACTTTTCAATATTCTCTGTGGTCCTTGAATTCAGATCACATGATGCTACCCTTGGGAATTGTTTCTTTCACATGTAAATGATATAACATGTTCATCATAAAAGAACAATTCTCAAGGGAATGACACATGGTCTAAAATTGGCAATTTGCATACGGAGTAAAAGAGGTCTATATGCATTGCATTGTTAGTTATATACAATTGCTCGCCTCAGGCTTGTGATTGTATCTGCCAATACAACACAGACGCTCATGCTAGCTGTAAACATTACTTACAACTTACTTTCATTTCCACTTATAATTATAATCAGTAAACTATTATTGAACCCATTCATAAACAAAGAAGACTCTAATGCCATAACACATTTATGTTGTACAGATTCATTGACATACTTAGTAAAGGAGATAATTCAGATATCAAGGAATGTCCACTGTGTTCTATACTAATACAAAGAGATGCTGGATGTGCACAGATGATGTGTGGAAACTGTAAACATATGTTTTGCTGGCATTGTAGACAATCGTTAGATGTAAGTAATGATATTTTATGATATTCATACTAAACTTACTTACTTGATCTGACTGCTGAACTGGAGGGTGTTATTAATCAATAAAATAAATTAAATAATGGGACCAAAATTAAGTTGAAAGCCCAGGGGAGAACAAAGAAAAACAAAATCAGCATAAAATGAAGAAAAAAGGGAAAAAGTGGAAAGAAAAATTGGAAAAATGGATAGCAATGAAATTAGAAAAAGATTCAAAACCCAAATAACACTAACCTAAGAGTATCTCTATTTCTCCTGTGGAGGATGCCAACATATACACTTATTTCAAAAAGGTTGATGGGCGGTGAACGGTAAATGGTGAACGATGATTGCATGACCCAAAGGAATTGTTGTTATGCATACAAACATATCCTAGTGTTTTTCTGGATTCCTAAGCACAGCTGTTCTCAATTTTAAGCTCTTCTTTACTAAATTGTTTCTTCCACAAAAGAAGCATAAATAGTCAATATCAAAGACCCAAGGTTCCTTTCGGTCGTGTAAAGCCGTTCTCTCCGTCGACCTTTTTTGAAATAAGTGTATCTCTACACTGGGCTTTGTTGTTCAAGCTTTCAGAGGTTTCATGTTTTGGGTATTATCTAGTTAAGAAGCTCAACATTAATCATGCTTTTAAAAATGTAAAATAGTTCAATATGTGTACTACCGGTAATAATATGGCTTACCTTTGTGATGTTGCAGAGTGATTTATTACTGAGACATTATGATAAAGGTCCTTGTAGAAACAAGCTGGGTCATTCAAGGGCAACTCTATTCCTACATAGAACACAGGTATGTAAAAGACACTCAACAAAATGGGTACCATATGATATTATAACTAATAGTACTGATTGATGACACACCATGGCATTTTAACAATACTGTTGCAAATGTTAAACCATTTGACATTCTACACAGGCCAACATTGCTCTTCATTATTTCCCTTCCTATAGCCTCCTCAGAAGGCAACTTTTTTCACTCTCTCGGAAATCCCACAGGAATCCCAAAGCCAGAAAAGGAGTAGCCTGCGGAGGGGGCTACCCTTCCTAGATAAAAGTCTACACACGTGGGGTTTTGTTCCTGATGCATGCTCCCAGGTCATTTTGCTACCTTGTGTGAACCAACAATTTCCCATAAAAATTATTGCCATCTGGATCTTGCTCCCTGATATTCTACCAGTTAAATGCCAGGAAGCATGAGCTGGTGGCAAAATTCTGCTTCCACAACATTTCTTTGTGTGTGAAATTGTTGGTATACACACAATGGAGCAAAATATTATTGATATCAGATAGCTCCCTCCTCCCCCTCAATTGGCCATTTGCAGTTGGAGTCACGTGACCGCACCTTACTTAAATACATCGGTTGTCCAAAAATGATGTCCAGAAATGGAAAAAGCATGTTGACATTAGCAACAAGTTGATTCTAAATACATAAGAAATATGTTAAAAAAAATACACCGAATCGAAATATGGCGGCCAATTTGAATAACAATTCTTCTTCACTGCCCAGCTTCGCATACATGTGAAAACTCAATTTTTTTCCAGCATGAACACGAGGCTAGACAGTCAAGAACAATAAGAGTACGCCATATTTCAATTTGGTCAGACTCTATAGAATAGGATATTTTCTAAGGATTCGTATTGGAAAATAAAACTAAATCAGTTCTATTTTCCCATACACATCCTTTAGAATCAAAAGCTGAAATTTTGACTTTTTGCTCATGTTGACATGCTCTTTCCATTTCTGGACATCATTATGGCACACCTGATGGATTAAAGGTAGCTAGGTTGGTTCACGTGACTTCTAAGTGCAAATGGCCTAACATTCAGTTTGTATCAGTCAATTTAAGTGATTCTTACCTTTCATATCTATCTTAACAGGTGATTGCAGGATTTGTCTTCTTTGGTGCTATGATAGTTGTGGCATCACCATTTCTACTAATAATTAGTCCTTGTTTACTAATCTCCAAGATGTGTAACCATAGCAGTAAGAATAATGAGGACTCTCAATGAGAGATCAAATCATATTCACCTTGAAAATCAGCTAAGCCAATCTATCAAAGACTGGTTTACCATAGATAATTTTGATAAAAATATTGCAAGTAATTTATTTATGACGAAAACAATTCAGTTGTATCCCACAACTTTGACAAAATTTCACAAGAAATGATAACAGAATTTGAACACTTTTCCAGCTATTTAAGGAATTAAAACTATATTTGTTTTAGATAAATTTAAATACAGCATTACATGTTTTCACTTAGTTTTACAGTATAATAATTAACTAATGTAAAATCTAAAACAAACCTGTCTTGTTAACTATCTTGGCAAAACAACTGGGGAATTAAAAAGTGAATCATACTGGTTGAAAGATGCATGTTGAATTCTGGGAATTTTGCTATTCGAAATCAATCTAACATTGATGAAAATTGATTTTTTTTAAATATTTTAGTCTATTGTTGAGGATATTTGAGATAATAATAACTTAAATTAAATTTTGCAAAAAATACTTTTTCAGAGAAAAGTTATGCAATACACTGACAGCGCCTGTAAAGTTTATATTTGTAGTTACAGTTTTTGAGTGAAAAGTATCAAATATTTTCAGTAATTGTTATAAAGAAAAATAAAGTTACTAAAAGTAATCAAACATGTGTACTTGGTGTTCTTGTAATGTTTACTTACCATGTTTCCATAACTACACATCCAACCAACCAAGATTCTTGTTTAAGAATAGACCTCTTTACCTTCCTTGTTTGTTGTCCCATTTCAGATCAAGTGTTGCTACCCCTTGGGAATTGTTTCTTTCACATGTAAATGATATAACCGGTTCATCATAAAAGAACAAATTTCCAGGGAATGATGACACATGGTCTGAAATGGGCAATTTGCATACAGAGGTAAAGAGATCTATTGGTCAATAGTCTCAAAGACTCTAACCACTTGTGTGACAGTCTGAAACATTTGTTGGTTTTCATGGTAGCATAATTCCCAAATTATTCCCAAATTTAGTCTGACAGCACATGTGGTTATGCACATGACGGTAAAAGGAATGCATTTTTGTATGAACAAACTATTTTACACATAATCTGAAAGGTTTCCGAATGATTTGATTATTTGAAATAAAGAGAACAATATAATGCTAATGCATTGAATTACAGTAAACAGGGTTCATACAGAATCCTCAGAGAAAATTTCCAAAACTTTTTCAAAGCCTATTACTCAAAATTCCAAAACCACACAAGCGAAAAGTGCCAACAGGCATTGATTGCGGCAGGCAAAAAAAACATCAGCCGTTTTTTAATTACAATGAAAACAGTTCTTTGCAAGGTAGGAGCTGGGCAACCGACAAAAAATTCATAACTTTTCCATAGCCCAGCAGGTGAAAAAGGAATTTTCCAAAACTTTACAGGTCCTGGAAAAATGCATTACCAATTTCCAAAACTTTCCAGGACTTTCCAAAACCCGTACGAACACTGAGTAAATGAATGGATGGTTGGCAATTTGAGTTTTCTATAATGGTTTCTACAATTTATAATGAAATTTGTAAAAATGTTGACTTAACCTTACTGAGGTTTCGAGCTTTAGCCCTTCGTCTTCAACATTTTTTAGTGTTACAAATTTCATTATATTACCTATGTTTATATCAAACACCAACACAGCCTATACTAGTTTACTTGCTAGTTTCATTATATTACCTATGTTTATATCAAACACCAACACAGCCTATACTAGTTTACATGCTAGTTTCATTATATTACCTATGTTTATATCAAACACCAACACAGCCTATACTAGTTTACTCTCTAGTTGCCATTTATGTTTCAGTTGTGCCTAATAAAATTGATGTTCAAGTTGAAACATTGTTTTATGGCTGTTATCTGTCTTTTCAGAGTCAAACAAAACTTATTCAAATTTGTCACCACATTTGAGCTTGGTGTGTGCTTTGTCTCATTAAAATGAAGCTTATATTCAGGCTTATATTCAGACATGTAATGCAAATAACACACTCACAAACAACTTGGCATACAATTTTAGTTTATTGTGGTACATGGAAAGCTTTTCCAGCAAGACAATGTAAAATATTTATCTGTTTCAAAAATTGTTGTAGCACACAAAACTAGTCAAAACAACTACCACAGTATATAACAGCTTGCACTAGAGTACAAACACTAAAAGTGTGCAATACTTTGTACTATTTACCACTAAATAGTGTTGATTAAACAATAGAGAACAAAAGAATTTGCATAATTTAGCAGTATTTAGTGGTATTTATGTTGCACACTTTTAGTGTTTGTACTCTAATAAAAAAACATGTCCAAGGAAATAAAATGAGTAAATTGATAAATTGCAGTCAGCCAAAAAAAAAAAAATTGCAGTCTTGGTGTGTTGAATGAATGTTTGACTGCTACAACAATTTTTTAAAATAGATGAATCTCAACAATAGTTGCTGTACTGCAGATGTTTACAGTGGGAAATAGCTCCTACACAATGGTATGATGGGTACAAAAGTATTGAGGATTAGATTGTGAAATAGTACTTTACAAGTACTGTATGAGTAAGGCCAATGTATAAGTATATACTTTACAATCAACACGATTAACCTAAAGATCTACATGTATTACAATTAAAAAAGATAAAATAGCTTCGTAAGAATAAACACATGCAGTGTCAAACTCTAAATGACTTTTAAACTACAACATAATAGTTTTTCTCAAAAATTACAAAATGATTTTCTTGCTACAACATAATAATTTTTCTTCAAAAATACAATAATTGTAAATTATTTCTACAAGTACTTATAATAGATAAAAAATAATAAAAACCTAAAGGGACATAGATTTAGATTGTTTGAAGTTGCTAGTGTGTTATTATATTACATACAAGATGTCATGGGAACGTATTTACTCTTTTTCTCCAGCTATCACCTAGTAATCAAAATAAATAATAATATGTTATATTTATAATATTTGTTCAGGCATATTTTCTAATTACCGTAAGAATGCGATAACAAGAAGCCATTTTAAGTAAGTAATAACTGGCATTTTTTTTTGCTTTAACATCCGTTTGATTTCGTTGAATGGCAATGTTTAAATGCTTTAAACTGGTTGAAGCAATGTTGAATAAAGCGTTTAAGAGTGATAGTCAGCAAAAAACAGACATTTTCACAAATTCGTGGCAAGACTTGAAAATTAGATTTCGCTCATATTTTAACCATAGGTAGGCCCTGATGTAAGAAGAACTGATATGTATTTAGTTTTGTAAAATACCGCTTAGTTTTCGAGATTTCGACAAAATAGGTTTTCGGCTAAATTCGCTAATTTTAACTATTAGGCTTCACTTGTAATTCTAACCTAGATGAAGTTTAGAAGCTGTTGTATTATTTATTATTATTATTACGATCTGTCATTATATATTTTAACAATTGTACATTTTAATAGCGCTTGACGCCGTATGTAATTAAGTAATTTTAATTAACTCACGCTAATGCTTTCAAATATCTAGACGAAGTGCACAAAAATAAACCAAAAATACACTTTTCCAATTTCTTGATTTAATAGCTTTATAATATTTTGCTGCATTTGATAGTATTTTTATACATTATATATTTACATATAACCAGGAGTAGGATATTTAAGTTCTAGCTGTTTCTTTCTCCTGTCACTTCTATATATAGTTTTTAAATGTTTTTACTAGCAATATTTCTGACAAATAAATATACTATGCTTATAAACTATCGCCTGTGATGTATCTTTTAAATACGAGTAACGCAAGATGTTGCATGACCTTTGAATATGCATGCGTAATTAGATTTCACCATAGTCGCATTTCGTACGAATTAAACGCTAGAAACAACTGAAATGTGTAGAAAGCGTCCAAATCTTAAAGTATAGCAGAATATAATTAGGAATACATCTAGGAGAAGTTCAATGAGTAATACTGTGCATGTTTAATTCCGATACAAAATTAAAAGGCCTTAAGAGCGTATGCCCCCAAGGATCGAGAACCTCGTGACAGTTCAAAAAAATCGAAATTCTTTTTATTTCACCAAAAGAAACCCTTTATAGGATTATTTCAAAAAATCATACTTAGAAGTCCGAAAAAAAAATTTTCGGTGAGAATTTTACAAAAGTTCGAAAACTCGCCTGGCAGGTCAGTTTTCGGCTATTCCGAGGCTCGAAAAATGCCCAACTTTAACGAAATACTGTACTCTTGAAATGAAAGGGATTAACATGATATTTTACTCAGTTAATACACATCTCAAAACGTTTACAGAAATCAAACAATATTTCCTATAGAATAAATTTTAATTTTATTCTGAAGCATTTTGTACAACTCATTTTTTGAGTTAATTTATGCGTGTAAACAAAGCTAATTTTCGCATAGTCAAAACTACTCCTGGTATACATATTTTGGACACAAAATTTAAACCATTGTAAAGCAAATTTATCCTTTTATTTGCACAAGAAATTTCAAGCTGGGGAAATAAATAGATTGGACGAAAGCATTTTTTTGAATATGACACTTTCGTGACCGTTTGTCACGCTTCTGATAAGCAAATATCAATGAATGCTTCATTAGTAAGCGATAATATTTCTCCCAGTTTTGGGACGAAATCATTTCTAATGTTACAAAACATCACATTACACCACTGTAAAGAAAATTTATCCTTTTATTCGCATAAGAAATGTTAAACTTGGGAACTACATACATCGGACGAAAATAATATTCGAGTATGACCCATTCGTGACCATTTGTCACGCTTCTCATAAGCAAATATCAATGAATGCTTCAATATAAGCTATAATATTTCCCCCAGTTTTAGGACGAAATCATAATATAAAAATAGCAATATAACTAAAAGTAGAGTTATTTTAGAGAATATTCGTGTTTTATTTTCGCGTGATCATCATTTTTATGCATACATTAAAATGTCAAATCGAACTAGAAATACATTTGATAATAAAAAGCATCTTACAAATACTGCACTTTTAGTTGTGTTCCAAATGACGATTAAGTTTTAATTTTTATACCATGAAAACTTAATTCAAATAATCAATAATTCTTTTAATTAGAACATGACAGGATTGCGCAATTTCAGTGTTTCTTGCATTATTTTAGAGAATATTTGTGTTTTATTTTCGCGTGATCATCATTTATATGCATAAACTAAAATGTCACATCGGACTAGAAATATTATCCTAGATGAAATGCCAGAAGAAAGTCAGAAACATATACTATTAAGTATTACTAAGTACTATTTCCACGTACTTTATCAATAAAACATCTTTCTGTACGAAAAAGCTAATCATTTGATAATTAGTTAATTATTCATCAATTATTTTATGTGATTATAAAAGCGTTTCAAAAGCGAGCGTGACCAGGTCACATCACAATCTTGTCTGACCTGGTTTGTTGGTACTTTTAGCTTGCGCAAGGTTCTTGCATCCTCTTTCGCGCGATGTTGTACTAGTAAGGACATGGCTTCGTGCGGCTTTAAAAAACTTTTTCATAATGAGAGTAGTTCATGTGCAAAGTCTTCTGAGTATGATGAATATGAGTGTGTGACGTTAAAAGATTGCAACAGGGATGTTACCGGGCAACTAGCCTGAGTATCAGGCCCTCTGGCAAGGGGAAAGAGGAGGGGGACCGGGGAGAGGAGGGGACGAGGAAAAGAAAGGAAAGGAGTATCAGGCCCTCTGGGGGGGGGGGGGGGGAGATGGATCTTCTCCCCTCCTCTCCCGGGCTCCCTGCTTTTTCCCCTTCCCCCACAACCCCCAGAGGGCCTGATACTCAGGCTACCGGGCATCTAAAAGCTCTCAAAATAGGTTCAGACGCGGGAGTGTGGGCAGTGAAGCAAAACTATTACTAGCTCGAGCGGGTAAGTTGTAGCAGCTTGTTTCAGTTTTGTTTTGAAATGTTGCTGTTTATTTTCTAAGCATATTTGTATTTTATTAGGTATCTTTACAGTCAAGGAATTCCACACCTCAATCACACAAGTCCCAACCATAGAGATCAATATGGCATTCATTGAAAATGCGGTAAATTGAAATGCGCAATACCTCAAGAAATAGCGTGGCACAGATCAAGTAATGTAAAGGGCGATCAGTCAATCAGAATATCTCTTTCGGAGGATAAAATAATTAATTCAAGTCGGATCCCATGGCTCTGTCATTATCATCATCATTATCATCATCATCATCATGGTCATCGTTGTTAATATTTTGCTATTCATTTGACTCCACTAATCTTCCACTGCCCAATACCTTGTTGTGGCTCGACTAACGTATTTATCCCAATATTTATAAAAACTCAAAAAGGAAAAGAATCGTGCGCATTTTTTTAATAGTGCCTTTAGTGAAAAATAAATAACTGCTCCAATTAGGAATGGTTGGGCTGCCTCATCCATGTCAAAACGTTTTCTTATTTAGATTTGAGGTTTATATAGCATAAGGATATTTCGAGGCTCCACACAAAATCGGGACCCACTAATAAGCTTCTCTTCTTTGATGAGAAAGCTCTGGGAAAGAGGTTGTACTGCGACCTAAATAATACACGGACCTGTGTAATATTTGATACCGCTTTCTGATTCAAGTCATTTTAGAACTATCAAGCAATTGCTATAGCTATAGGAATATGATATATTCAATACTTGCAATAATTCGTTAGCATACAAATATTGGGAAAACTACTTAATAATACAGTCATTTGAAAAAACGCTGTCGCCGACCGGCTTCGCAACTACGCGACTAGACCTAAAAGGAGTATGGGTAGATCACTGAAGGAGTTATCAACATCTTCAGCTCTCAGTGCTCTATACAACGGTTTATTTCTTTGCACAGAACGCGAAGGTATACACATTCATTCATTTACTCGATACATATTTCAGCATATTTCTTTAGTGCGTGGTAAACATTTTTTGCTTCAGTGATTTTTAACCACACTCCCGCTTGGGCTTGTCGGTGACAATGTTTTTTTCAAATGACTGTATGTACAAAACTTAGACGTTCGAAAATTCTACAAGGTTTTAGAAAAAAGTATTGAACATAAAAGTATATAGTAAATAGTTATAATTCGATCTTGAATGGATTCAAGAAACACTGAAATTGCGTGACCCTGTCACGTTAGCGTCAAACGGCTAGCAGTGTCTATACTAGTGCTTCTAGCCCTAGTTAACCTATGTTCTAATTGAAAGAATTATTGATTATTTGAATGAAGTGTTCATTCTACATGAATAAAAGTTAAAGCTGTCTTGTTATTTAGAACACAACTTAAAGTGCAGTATTTGTAGTATTTGTAAGAAGCAGTTTTTATTATCAAATTTATTTCTAGTTCGATTTGACATTTTAATTTATGCATAAAAATGATGATCACGCAAAAATAAAACACAAATATTCTCTATTAATAACTCTACGTTTAGTTATATTGCTATTTCAGCGCTTAATGTGATGTTATGCAACAATAGAAATGATTTCGTCCCAAAACTGGGGGAAATATTACCGCTTACTATTGAAGCATTCATTGATATTTGCTTATCAGAAGCGTGACAAACGGTCACGGAAGGGTCATATTCAAAAAATGTTTTCGTCCGATCCATTTATTTCCCCAGCTTGAAATTTCTTGTGCGAATAAAAGGATAAATTTGCTTTACAATGGTTTAAATTTTGTGTCCAAAATATGTATACCAGGAGTAGTTTTGACTATGCGAAAATTAGCTTTGTTTACACGCATAAATTAACTCAAAAAATGAGTCGTACAAAATGCTTCAGAATAAAATTAAAATTTATTCTATAGGAAATATTGTTTGATTTCTGTAAACGTTTTGAGATGTGTATTAACTGAGTAAAATATCATGTTAATCCCTTTCATTTCAAGAGTACAGTATTTCGTTAAAGTTGGGCATTTTTCGAGCCTCGGAATAGCCGAAAACTGACCTGCCAGGCGAGTTTTCGAACTTTTGTAAAATTCTCACCGAAAATTTTTTTTTCGGACTTCTAAGTATGATTTTTTGAAATAGTCCTATAAAGGGTTTCTTTTGGTGAAATAAAAAGAATTTCGATTTTTTTGAACTGTCACGAGGTTCTCGATCCTTGTGGGCAAACGCTCTTAAAACAACAGAGTAAGAATAATACAATATTCATTTGTACTATTAAAACATGTAGTTTGATTTGTACTAATTATGTCCATGTAACTCAATGTCCAGCAAAGATCCGATGTCATTTTGTTATGATAGTTTGAAAATTTTTCTCCGTTGCTATTTCTTACTTGTGACGAAGATGGTGTACGTGTCGACATATCTTAAGTTCTGTTGCAGAAAATGACTTCAACTCCTCTTCATCTGGTTCATGTGACAGATTATTCTTTTGTCTTTCCACTGGTTATGATTTTTGACCATCATGATGTTGTTTTAAACACTTTTTATCAAAATATGATTGATACAGTTGGCAACGATGTGAACACAATCAAAGCGGCTAATAGCAAACAATTACTTGTCAATTTCATATGGCGTCATGCAAGCGCTATTAAAATGTACAATTATTAAAATATATAATGACAGCATCGATAATAATAATAATAATAAATAATATAACAATATGTGATTCGAGAGCAAAGAATTGACAGACGGATATGATTTGAATAAAATCACTTCTTGGTTTCTATTTTATTATAATATGTATCATTTCTTTTAAAATGGCAGTATAAACTTCTTATTAGTCTTCAAAATCGTTTTCTTTCTTGGAAGTTAATACGAAGCTGATTTAAATTCAAAATAAGTTTAATATATGCAAATTACATTAATCATGCCGATACATGAAATTTACAACTTTTCTACAACTTTGAGAGTGTAATACAACATGAAAAGTACATTTCCCCAAACAAATTTTACTTGTTTCGTAAAGTCCATTATTTAAACTTACCCTTGAGGTGTTTTTTTTTTTTTGGTTAAAGTTTTGCGTAGCACATGGAAAAAACTTTGAATATATTCACCCTATTTTTAGGGAGGATAAAAGTGTCCCCTAAAAATAAATTTACTTAAAATAGAAGGATTTTATGAAAGTTCATAAAAGCCTTCAAAATGTTACTTTAAATACTATTTAACAATTCTGTGGTCTTTAAACAATGATACATTATTTAGTTTGCTTGCGACAAGCTTTTAAAACTGGTATAAATTATCGGTTGAAAATTAGCGAATTTAGCCGAAAACCTATTTTTTCAAATATCTCGAAAACTAAGTGGTATTTTACAAAACTAAATACATAGCAGTTCTTCTTACATCAGGGCCTACCTATGGTTAAAATATGAGCGAAATCTAATTTTCAAGTCTTGCCGAGTTATGTTTGATTTTTGCTGACTATCACTCTTAAACATTGCCATTCAACAAAATCAAATGGATGTTGAAGCAAATGTTAAAACCATTTGCCCAGGCTTTAACAAATACACACACAAAATTTACACTTAAAGAGTGTCGCAATAAATGTGACACACTAGAAGACACACACAAAAAATATTTACAAGTAAAGAGAGCCACAATAATTGTGACTCACGAGAAGATAAAAGTTTTTACAATAATTGAAGTTTCAATGAAATAAGTTTATAATTAACTATATATATATACACACAAACAAACACAATCACTCAACAACTATATATTACTATACTAATGGCATTTAATTAACATACATATAACACAACTACAACACAATTCTACGTCTGCTACATAGGACTTGTTCTATCTAAGGCAATAGTTTTTTCAATTTATTGTACTTTTTTAGATGTATATCTATTTTTCCATGACTTTTTGCAATTTCGTATTCGATATTTTCGTATTCTTGCAATTTTGATTTGAAATTTGCTATATTGGGAACCATTCCTCTGGTTCTACAGTTAACTATTGTGAATTTATATAACAAAAATAGAAATTCTTCCATTTTATCGTTAACTCCTCCTAAGATAATATTACTTATATTTAATTTTGGTAGGTTTATATTCCCCGTATGTAACCAGTTTCTTATTTCAATAAAATAATTCTTTGTTAAATAACAATCAATAAAAAGATGTTCCATTGTTTCAATGGAAGATTTACAAAAAGTACAACTCGGTGAATCAATTAGTTTAAATCTAAAAAGGTCTTTATTCAGAAAGAGGGAATTATTTAAAATTTTATATTGCAAAGCTCGTAACTTAGTGTCATTAGTAACATGATACATTTTTTTGTAAACTTCTGACCACTCAATGTCTGGGTTATTTAATTTATTAGCTATGTGTTTTTGTGCTGTCGGTTTGGTTAATTTATTTTCGATCAATTTCCAATAAACCATTCTAGTTTTCACTTTAGAAAGAGGAACATAAGTGTTAGAGATATTCAAACCTTTGCCAGCCTCGTTAGGACAGAGTACGGGTTTCTCTTTTTGAGCATTTTTTAGAATTGTTTTCCAGTTATCTGGTAGAGCTGATATAATACCTCTCCATGTAAAATAGTCGGAATCACACCACTTTCCTTTGGCTTTAACCGAGTTCCAATTCGGCCCGTCTGTACAATCCCAAATGTCCTTAATTATTATTATCTCCTTCTTTACAAACTTTTTGATATCAAAATGATAAAGATCTAGGTTAATAAACCTATTTAGCCAAATCGGTTGACAAATAATTTCCTCTGGTTTTTCGACATAACATTTGCTTACTTTACTCCAGCTATAAAGAATTTCTTTATAAAACTCAGGTATATCATTGATAAGAGCATGGTCTAAATTTTCTCCTATAACTCCAAACCCACCATATGGTTCAAAAACTTTCTGCGCAAAGCATTTCCAAAAAACCGTATTTTTGCAATCCAGAAGTTTTAACGCCCATTTAACTCGACTTGTTTCTATCATTGTTTCGAGGTCAGGGAGCCTTATTCCGCCTTCTCGTATATCTCCTATTAAAGTTCGGTATTTAATTTTGGGTTTCCTTCCATACCATATGAAATCGATAATTTCTTTTTGTACTTTTGCAATAAATGCACGATGAATAGGGAGTTTTGAAGATATGTATAACAATTGTGATATTGCTAAGGATCGGATAATATGTACTTTTCCATAAATTGTTAAATTTCTTGTTTTCCATATTGATAGTATAGACTTAAACTTTTCAAACTGTCTAGAGAAGTTGTTATTTTGCATGAGTATTTTATTATGAGAAAAAAAAATTCCTAAAATTTTCACACCATCAGTATGGAAATCTATTTTTTTAATTGATCTTACTTCATGCTGAGTTAGAACTTTATCTTTTAATCCAATCCAACCAATTTCAGATTTTGTCGTATTAAGCTGAAGCGAAGAAAAGGTCTTAAAATTATTGAGACATTTTAAAATTTCTTTAAGGGAATTCGTATCCCTTAAACAAAAAGTTGCATCATCTGCAAATAGAACTAGTTTAGTCTGTTCCATTTCCTTATTAATTTGTATTCCTTTTATCTCCTCGTTGTCACGGATTAGTTGAGCCATTATTTCAATGGTCAATATAAACAGGTACGGAGAAATTGGATCTCCCTGCTTTGTACCCCTTTTTATATAAAAAAAATCGGAAACTGACCCATTATTCAAGATACAGCTTCTGGTGTTTAAAAGTAGAATTCTAATCCAGTTAATGAAATCATTACCAAAACCGAAATGTTGTAAAACTGCCAAAATAAAGTTATGCTCAATCGAGTCAAAAGCCTTTTGGAAGTCAGCTACAAATAGAATGTATGATCGATTAACTGCATTTTCAGAATAATCAAACAAATCTGATATAAACCTTATGGGATCATCTATATGTCTTCCTTTTACAAACGCTGATTGATTAGGATGAATTAAGGAGGGTAAAAAATTAACTATTCTATTACAAAGGGCTTTACTACAAATCTTTACATCTACGTTTATCAAACTTATTGGGCGCCAGTTTTCAATGAACCTTACGTCTTTTTCAGGTTTTTCTAATAACATAACACAAACTTGATTTTGAGTAGTTGACAAAGATCCTATTTCATAACTATAATTCAAACAATCAACAAGCATTTGACCTAAATCATTCCAGAAGGCTAGGTAGAATTCCTTACTTAATCCGTCCATTCCAGGGGTTTTGTTATTACCCATTTCTTTTAGACTGTCATAACATTCTTTATTTGTTAGTGGCCCCCCACAATGGCTTTTTTCTTCCTCTTCCAACTTTGGTGTATCAATATCTTTCAAAAACTGTAAAACCTCTTCAACAGACGTATTATTTTTTGAAGAATAAGTATTACTATAGAAGTTTTCAAGTTTCTTTAATACGGCAGATGGTTCTATAATTTCTTCTTGATCTTCTAAGATCTTTCTCACGTGTGTTTTTGTTTTCCGTCTTTTCTCTAATGTCAAAAAATATTTATTGCTTTTTTCACCGTATTCAAACCATGTTACCTTAGCTCTCATTATTAAACCCTTTGCTATATGATCACTAAGCAAGTTCAACTCTTGCTTTAATTTTTCATAATTTTTTAGTAACATGTCACTGGAATGCCAATCCTTAATTTGTTCTATTTCTTTTATTTCATTTTCAAGTTCCTTATATCTGTTCCTATTTTTTCTAGCCTTTGCTTTTGCGAAGGATATCGATTCTTTTCTAATTTCATATTTCATAAGTTCCCATTTTGAATGAGAGTTATTAATACTATTTTCTTTGAAATCATTTTTCTTATCCTCTATTAATCTTTTAATCATTTGAATGTAATTTTTGTCTTGGAGTAAGGAATTATTCATTTTCCAAAAAGATGGACCTTGAGCGTATTTCTGTAAAGACTTCAAACTTAATAGTAATGCGGAGTGATCTGTGGCTGGAGCTGGTATTATATCTATGTCATGAACTGAAGGTTGAATTGAATCTGATATATAAAAATAGTCTAAACGACGAAATAATCTTTGACTATTATTTGATAGTTTTCCTTGAGCATATCCGCTCCACGTGAACCGTTTTGATTCGGGGTTTCTTATCCGCCAAATATCGCATAAGTCCAATTCTTGTTGTAAAACTTGTAATTGTTCAATTGATCCAATTTTTAGTTTTGGGTTTCCACCAGCCGCTTCCATGTCTATATTTTGTATAAAATTAAAGTCTCCCCCCCAAATAATGGACGTATCTATTGGCATATTGATATCCTCGATTTTTTTAAGGACCGTTTTAAGAAATTTGATTTGGTTGGTTTCGTCATTTGGAAAGTATGAATTTATCAACAAGCAGTTTTTCCCTTGAATCTCGCATAACAATATTATTAATCTCCCCTCCTCGTCTGTTGATTTAGATATTACTTTATGATCCAGTTTTTCTCCTAACAGTATGGCTACTCCTCGGCTATTTGTGGATCCGTGTGAATAAATAATATTTCCCTTAAAGCGCTGTTTCCATTTTTCTTCTATATCCTGTGTACTATGTGTTTCTTGTAATAGTGAGATTCCTACTTTTCCTCCGTGTTTTACAAGCCAATTCAACATTTTTTTATTTTTCTTAAAATCTCGCATACCTCGGACATTGAGCGAAATTAAATTAACATTCAAATCCATTCTACATCCCATAAAGCTAATTGCCTATTGATACCACAAGCCCTTACAACAACAAAACATTCAACAGTAAAACATAAAACAGTAACAACAATAGAACGCACATAAATTAGAGTATTGATAATAACGCCCATATTCTCTGGACATAAAGAAAGTCGAAAACAATACCCACTATATGCACACACAAAGTGAACAAAACGCTTAACGAATGTATAGTTAATGAACAATACATGTGATGATGCCATTGGGACTAAACAACTAAATTCCAGGTTTGATCCTGCATATTGATTTTTCAAAAATATTATAATATTTGCATGAGAAGATATAACATTTTGTCGAAGAGAAAAAAGAACAGTAAAATAAACCGTAAAAAGATAGTTCAGCTCTAGATTAAATAACACCGTTCATTAAATTTATCATGCACTTATCTGTCAATATTATTCATGTGACAATTCAATTACTCATCAGAGGAATATAATATCAGAATGATAAAGGAAAGTCGTTAAGCATTCTGGACCAGGTAGTAAAATGACGCTTTAATGCAAATGGTCAGGACTATTGCACAATGTAATAGAGACCTTTGTATGTTTTGTTGTTGTTGCAGATTGCATTGCATTATTTTAGTAGAGTTCAGTTCTACTTTTCCCAAAAGAACCTCAACAACTTGCAAATGCCATTGCAGTGTACTTGTGTTGCAACAGCATTGCGAGACAATTTGCTGAAAAATTGCAGTGTAACACTGTCTTTACAAGATAGAATCTTACCGAGTAAACAGTTTCTTTGATGAAACTTTTCTTCTCTGAAAGATCAAACTCAGGATACTTGGCAAATACCTGTTAAGAAGATAAGAAATGTTTTACTGAACTACATTATGAACTTCAAGTCAGAAAGATTTTGAATCAGATCTTCTGAACTTCTTGCAGGCATATAAGGTTCACAGACAATAAACCCTTCTGAAATACGTTCGGTTTTCTGACTTGCAATGTAAATGTTTTCAACAGATCAAAGAAGTGAAAAAAAAAAAAACCCTGCAGCAGACAAACAAGACAAACAGACAATCAAACAGTCAACAACAACAACAAAACTTAACTTACTTCCTTGCTGATTGACTTGACTGTGACTTGGTCAAGATCAGCATCTTTTAATAAATCCTTTACAGATTTTGCTAGTTCTTCATTCTAAAACACAACAAGAAAAAAAAAAACCATTCAGTTCACCACTACTGTGTCTGATTAAAGGCTTACAATGCTTGAAAATGTTGCGTTGCAAGTTGCTTAGGTGAAGTGATACACTGCAACTTGCAATGATTTTTGGCTGGGGTAGGCTCTCTGGGGAACTAGTGAAGAGAATTGAAATTGTGTGTATGGGTCCTTGAAAAGAAATGCTTTAAAATCGCTACACGAGTTGCAGAAGGGGTGATACACTGTGCAATGGCATTGCAAGTTGCTGAGATCCGTTGTGAAAAGTAGAACTGAACTCTACTTTGTGCAACACTGTCTGCAACAACAAAAATTGTGAGACAGCCACTGTAACATGGTGATTTCTTCAGCAACTTGTGTTTATAGTTTATAGTAAAAAAAATACTCACTGTTGGTTGTTGTTTCTTTGCCTTCTTTGACAAAGGTTCATCATCTGAGGAATCAACATCTTCTGCAGGTTTCTTAGCCTTTACTGGTGATTTTTTGGGTGTTCGTTTTCCACCAGTTATCTTTACAGTAACGGGTTTACTCTTTTTCTTTGACTTTGCATCTTTTTTGTCATCTTTTTTACTCTTTGATGGTGTTTTCTTGGTTTTTGTTGGTGTTGACTTAGCTTTTGATGGTGTTACAGTTTTTGCCTTTTTCTTCTTGGGCTGTTCTTCCTCATCATCGCTTTCTTGATCACCTTCCTCCTCTTCTTCACTGTCATCATCAACCTCTTCTTTGGATTTTGTTGCCTTCTTTGGGAATAAATAACAATGAATTAAAATGCGTTTGGTGTATAAGTGAAATACAGATACATGAGAAAAATATCATATGCCCTTGGCGGGAAATTGAGCCCCATGGTTTCGGCTTTCTAGACCGACGTGTTACCACTACACCACAAGGACCAACCAAGCTGGATACGCAGCTGGACAATGTAGTATAGGGCAAACTGTGGGGGTCCCAAGGGCCATATTAATCTCTTAGGTAAATTTGAACACCGAAAATGGAAACTCAGAAGGGAAAGAACAGTTGCCTTCTTTTCTAAAACACATGACAAACAAGCTACAACATAACTGCACATAAGACCTTACCTTTGCTGGAGTTCTTTTTCTTTTCTCGCCCTTGCCTATAAAGAAATATAGGTAATATAATGAAATTTATAACACCGTAAAAACCTTATTGATGTTTCGAGCTTTAGCCCTTTATCGGTGTAAAAAGTAAACGAAGGCCTAAAGCTTGACTTTTTATCTATCGTTTATACCAAACACCTACACAGCCTATACTAGTTCACATGCTAGTTTCCATTTATAAATAAATACTATCATATGAATAAATGAATGGTTTCTTTTTAAGCTAAATTTCAGGGTAATTGGTAATTTGATGCTCATACAGTGTATGAAACATTTCACAAGTTCCTATGTGCTTTACAATAATTTGCCTTTGTCGTCATCGCTGCTGCCGTCAAGATAGATACCACACTGGTCTAGCTGCCACTGGGCCTTGTACATCATATCTATGGTATGGACCACTTTTGTGGTTCATTTTGCAGCCATGCAGCTCAAAATCATGAAGAATTACAACCTCTGATTTAACATCCTTATCCAAGATGAGACTAACAAATTGAAGATGAAAATTACAAAGAGGTACATTCTGAATAGGTTCAAATGTGACATTCCCTTGAGAAATGAATTATATATATATACGATAATAAGAAACACTTTTAAAATAACACAATTACCTGCAGCTTTCTTCTTTTCTTTTTTCTTGGTTTTCTTTTGTAAAGTTTTTAATGACTGAAAAATCAAAGGCTCTACTTAATGATTGAGTTGAAATACAAACAAAGAGTTAAACTTGAGTTCAAAATTATAGAATGTAGAAGCTCTGACTGCTAGGATGTATAAGAGTTCAGTTGAAGATGTTCACAGGGAATACAAAAATAATCATGTATTTCTAGTATTGTCTCAAGTCCCAGTAAACACAGCACACAATATGTGGTGGTTGGCCCAAGTCCACAACTCAATTTTATGTGAGTGATAGACATGTTTATCACAATTAAATACTCAGGCAGAAATTCCGCAATAAAACAAAAAATACTCTTATATCATATTTGTATACCGGCATTGTGTAATATGTGTAACATACTGACCATGCCCACTTGTAATTCAGTTGTGAGACTGTGATAAGTGCTAATAAACTTATTATTATTAATATTATTATTTGTATGATCAACATAATGAATAAACTTCAGGGAAATAGGTGAACTTACTCGGCCAGTTTCTTTTGGTTCCAATAAAAACTCAAAGATGCGCTCCTTGTAATCTTCCTATATCAGATAATACAAAAAAGACACATTATAATCCAATAAGTACAAACCAATATACTAACACTTACTTGTTATTATTAGTGCCATAATAAAAGAAATATTTATTTAATACATATTAATATTTGCGTTTCCTGTGTTAAGGACACAGGAAGCCCAAATAGACTAGCTTACCCTTGTTCCCTTCTTTTCCAGATCAAAAATTTCAAGCAATCTCTTGAGTCCTTCCATTGTAAATCTGAGAAATCACAAATAAAAAAGAAACAGTCAGACAATAAAAATGACCTACGCTTCCCAAAACTTTGATAAAAAGACCCTGCTTTATAAATTTAAAATCAGAAAAATGCTTAGAAATGTCAAAAAAGCCCAGGAGTTAACAATATATATACAATAAACAATATAATTATAAGACAGCCTTGTTTTGTGATTGACATACCTTTCCAATCCAAATTTCTTGTTTTCATAATCTTTGGACCCCTAAAAGAATTCAGAATATTAAAATCATTGAACTGATACTAGTAATGATAGGTAATATAATGAAATTTGTAACACCGTAAAAAATGTTGACATAACTTTACTGACGTTTCGAGCATTAGCATTTCATCTTGATTCTGACGAAGAGCTAAAGCTCGAAATGTCAGTAAAGTTAAGTCAACATTTTTTACGGTGTTACAAATTTCATTATATTACCTATTGTTTATATCAAACACTGATGCAACCTATACTAGTTTACTTGCTAGTTTCCTTTGATAATAGTAATGTGGTGACAGTGTGCTTTAATACAATGTAGGAACAACATCTATAGGCTGCTGAAATTTACCTGTATTTATTAATAATCTAAACAATGACGTAGAAATACCATTCTTTTTTTTGCACATAAATATTATAGTTGTGCTTATAGAGTGCAAACACTGTTACCATGAAATAAAACTTACTTTTTCCATTTCATTAAATCCATTGAATAACTTGATATTTCTCTTGATTTCCTTTTCCTGAAAAACAAAGGCTGTATTAAGTCTTAATAAGTTTGAAAAAGTTTGTGAAAGTGGAACACAACTTGATAATCTACAGACTTTATAATTTGAAAATAAAAAATCATATCACCTGATGTTTTAATGCATAATGTTGAGCTCTACTAAATAAAACAATTTGCTACTGTGAGTAGGTAATGCTCCTTGCAAGTCATATTCTGTAGTATATCGGGTGAAGTTGCTATTTTACAATCTATTTCTAGAAATATCTATTTTACATTGTTGTATATACATGTAGGTAAGCAACAACAACCATTACCTTTCCTTCACGTCCAAACAAAAGCTTGTGCAATGGCTTCAGCTCAAATGCTGTACATCTGGATAATTCATGTGTGACTAAAGAAAATAAGAACAAACTTAAAATCATGGATTAAATGAATTTTGTTGGCTAATTGACAACCAAAAGAAAACAGCAAGACTCCCTTAAATTCATCAGTTGACTTTATATTAGATCACAAGAATTGATAAATAGCTGGTATTATAAATTATATAATAACAACAAATAACTTACCAACTTCCATTGTTCCTAAGGCATCACCTTTACCCTAAAGCAAGCATTAATGAAAGGACTTTATATACAGTATCACACATGAATAAACTATTTGCACATATATATTATATATATGAAAATTCTTATTTAAAACCTTTGAACAAAAAAGACATTTATAAATGAAATCAATCTAGTTCAAAAGTATATATTCATACATATTATTATTCACATAATAAAATACCCTGTAATATCCCTAAGAATTTTGGAAATGATCGAAACTTTTGAAGACTTACATTGAATTGAAGAGGTGAGGGTTTCTTGATTTCACTGGCATCCTTAACAAGGAACTCTGTCTTTTTTCTTTCTCTCTTTCCCTCAATTAGTACAGGTTTGTCAAAAAGCCCTGGCAAGCAAACTATACAATTATTTTTTTACTAAAATAAAAAATAGCATATCAACTCAATTACTTTAGTATCAAAATATTTAAAGCACATTATTTCACACTCTGGCCACAAGGGACGGGATCCCTGTGTTATATAAAAGGTCCAGGTGAGTCGCTATTATTAGATTGAATTATTATCGAACGGCTACAAATTTTTAAATTCTAATAGAAAGAATGGTTAAAACAGCAGCTGGTATAAATACATCCTTAAACATATGTTAATAATGAGACGATGTTTTGTCTATTGTGATGTAGGCTTAGTTTGAATGGGCGACTTTTTTGACACTTGAGCACTTGTCATGCCATTTCAAATTGGAGTTCGCACGATTTAAACTTTCACTGGGAGCCAAATCTTAAACTATCGATTAATAACTTGGTGATGAATCAGATAAGGGATGTAGATATTTCACGATGTACGACGATCAGGCAAAACGAACGATCAAAGGAGAGTTGTAGGAACAATATAACAATGATTGTTCGTTATTGTCTACTACTACAGCTTGCACTAGAACAAAACTTCATATCGTTTATAATTTTACAATTTGTTAACCTTACCTGGGTGTTCTTCTTCTTCTTCCGAAGATTCATCTTCTTCTTCCTCGACTTTAGGTTTAGGTTTAGTTTTGGTCTTTTTCTTTCCGTCAACTACGTCGTTAACCTTTTCATCGTCCTGTTCAAGAAGAACGCGAAGATATGGAAAAAAATAAGCATTTTGCACAAGTCATCTGGCGATAATACTTTAGTATTTTATTCACTATGTTTGCATAATGATTTGTGTGTACCTTTAAAGTTTCTTCAGTGTCTTCTTCGGTATTCTTTACAGCTTTTTTGTCGTCCGCCATTTTGAGCTTTGTGGACATGAGGTTCTTTAGCGCGGGAAATCAAAAAGAACAGCCTCGATGTCGTGTTCAGCCCGCTGACCACAAAAAATGGATAACGTTTTTAGTCGCAAATTATCATAAATCCAAAAGGTTTATTGCATTGCAGGACATTTTTGTGCATTTTCTTGTATTTCCAACGGTGGCCCTTAAATATCATTGCAAACCATATATCTTATCACGGCAAAACGAGGCAAAACGTTTAAAGCAAAACTGAAGTTGCGGTATTCCTGTGTAAAGTGCATATATTTCAGCCGATTTCGTTCAGAATAAATTACTTTCTCCCTGCCTTGTGTAAAGAAAGTAATTTATCCTAAAAAAATCGGCTGAAAATAACTCAGAGGATTATAGAGATCAACAAGAAGACACTGTAAGAGTTTTGTTATATCCTTTAGTAAATCATGACACTAACAGTGAGCTTGGGCTACCTGTGTTCATAGTAGCCGAGTCGAGGAGTATTTGGTGTGTATTTTAATTTGCGGTAATGGCTCCTGTATTTCTACAACTGTAATTTAAAACTGCATCCGTGAAGTTGTGGCTCAAAAATACTAGTCACTTAGATATTTCGGCTTCGCGACCTAAAGCATTTTTGTGAAAATTGAGGGCGTGCCCAGAACGGAACTGGACCCGGATTGCAATATTCAGGCCAGACAACAAAAGTTTCGCTATCGCGAGCCCTAATTTATAAATTTTCCCATTTCTCCCAATTTGAGCTCGCTTGAGCAGTTACTGCTTCTCAGCCTCGTTCCCAGGGCCCTCTCCCTTCGCTTCGCCCCACCCTAAAGATGGTTGATTATTGCGATAAAATGTATTTCTTCTGATTGTAACAAACATATCCGGCCAATCCCAGCTGATACCCGCAACAGCGCATTTTTTGTGTTGTGGCTAGCTCGGAGGTGTGGGCTGAGACTCGACTTTAATAATAATAATAACTTAATTAAGAGCAAGTTCCTACAAAGTCTCGAAACCCTTACAAATAAGTCTGAAAAAATAAATTAAATATGTTAAAATAGATAAAATAAAATAATTAATTAAGGAAACAATTAAAATTTTAACTGAATCAACCTTTAACACACCGAGATAACAAAAAGCAGACTGCGTCTGTGCTAAGAAAATAACAAAAGTAAAATAACATAGTCATTGAATTCGGAAAAGAGTTTTCCTTTCTGATTACAATCTGCACAGATTCATTTAATTCCGTCGTTCAGTAATAGCGACTATGGGAACGAGATTGTAATAGTTCATTATAGCAAGTTAGTGTTCTAACATGAGATTACGAGTGATCTTGAATTTTGCTAAAATGACAAAGACAATTCCAAATATCCGAAATATGTCAAGTATGCAGTGAGAGCAGTGAGAGACTTTTTGTCCGAAGTGTCAATTCGTTTAGCTGAGTATGCGTAGGTGGGACTGGGGTCAACCGGAAAGGCGTGAACGAATTGGCGGAAGTGGCAATCTCCCGCATTGTGAGCGTGACTGACTACGTTACTGTACCAGTACGAAAGTCGTCCTAAACCAGGTCAACGAAACGTAAGTCTCCGCTTAAATCCCCACGACGGACAAGAACTCCTCACGTACGAAATCAAACGGAGAGGAAGCTTTCTTTCAGTAGCGTATTGTAAAGGGCAAACACCACGTATATATCACTAGAAGAGTCCCGAGTTAACAACGTAGTTGGTAGAGACAATGTCGTTTCTGTTAGACGTAGTTCTTGTCGTTTTAATAGCTTCACAAGTTCAGTCGAGTACACCAAATGGTATTCACCGTCAACCAGTGGAAGTTAAAAACAAGACGAATGCAACGACTGTATCACGTGTAGACTGTAAAGAAGGAATGAAATGCCGTACGCCGTCAGCAGGTATGTAGAGTAGCACCGATTATACACAAATTATACAACTTCTTCTGACAGTACAGTCCTTACTACGAACTCTCTCGCGACCATAAATCGTTATCATAGTCAGTAAGATTTACATTTCTGTCAATAAAGACGTTTTAGGTATCCATCATTGGTCTGAGTGAAGCGAGTCATCAATATCAGGGTCGCAAGATATGAGACCGGGTATGAGAGTAAACTTTTAATTTTCTCTTAATATCAACAACCATTGATTTTAAAAACGAACAAGGTTTTGTTAAACACAGTTCGTTTTGTCTATAAAGTATGCAATTTGATCGCGAAAAGTGAATGTAAAGCGGATACGTTCACCTCTCTTGTTTGATGAAAATCAAGGCAAAGTTGATCCGTACAACACGCGTGTTTGACAAGGGGGTCAATCCGTGCCGATAGAACAGATCTTCAAAGCTTAGGATAGATTTAATAGCTGTCACTGATATTACTTCAAGTAAAGTTTTACACAGAGAACACGTACACACTAGTATAATTTGTGTTATAATATTGTCTGATATCGTTAGTTATTATTTTTATACTAATAGTAAAGAGATATGTTATTCAGTCATATCGAGTAATTAATCTTCTCCGCTCGTACTGCTATTCGATCATAATTGATTATCATTTACACTATCTTCAACACACACCAATTTGATATATTTATTATAATAGTACTCCTCCCTGCATAAGGGGGACCATTAGATTTTTGAGGGGGGGGGGGGCAAAGAAATAAAAACAAATTGGAGCACAGCATTAAAGGAAAAAAAAGAAAACATCGTGCACAGCAACAGTGACAATAACATATTTGTGCCAGTTGAAAAAAAAAAAAAAAATCCTGCACATACGTAGAATGGGAGAAAAATATCCTGCAATTAAAAAGATTTGCCAAACCTGATCAAGAAACCCTCCGTTTTCAGGGTGTTCACTAGTTGGCTCGCCCATGTTGCAGCAGCAGGGGAAGTCTGCATTTTATGATATGGGAACACTGCCAAGCATAACATCGACTGCTGTGCCTAGAACTTGTAAACAAAGAAAGAAGTGTATTTCTTTCCTTATTTTCTAAAACGAATTGCTCTATCTAGTGTTGCGTGACTTGTGACTCACAACATTCTTAAATTGGTACTAAAATATGAATGAAAAAATGAAACTTACAGTTATTTATTTAAAAAAGTACGCGGAAAGTTTTATTTTACATTCCTTGGATATATTTTTTATTTTTAGCCTGCTTCGAAGCGGCGATAGCGTAGGCCCCATGCCTGCCTGAGATATCGGCTATCATAACCTTTACATATTTGATCGGTTTAGAAGACAACCGCAGAAATTTCAAAATTCAACAAAAAAACAAATTAAAGACACAATAATCGATTTTTTCATAAATCCAAGATGGCCGCCAAAATGGCCTACATGACAGCTCCTTCTGTGTGTACTGGAAACTTATTGTATTTTTTGTTAGCTTCGTTCTTTGTTTAATTTAAGTCTTTTGTTATTTCTATTGAATTACGTAGATTGTGTCCAGTACACAGAGAAGGAGCTTACATGACAACCGTCAAATTTTGAAAACTGTTTTCTACACACTAAAATCTAGATTCTAAAAACGTAAGTTCGGAAAAATATGTTTTTTTTTTGGTGCATAGGGACCCCTCCTTCGTTCCGGCTAGACCAAACGCATTTCCCAGTGGCAGTGTTGGCTGAAAGAAGGGACTGTTTTGCAGTTGAAAATGTTTAAGACGATTGACTTCACGTCATTTTCACAACCCCAGCCTCTTTTTGCATAATTACGATATACAGTGGTACCTCTATTAAGCGGTCACCATCCGAGCCGGACTTTCCAAAGTGGCCGCTTAATAGAGGTTGGCCGCTGAATAGAGGTATAGAATAGGTATAGGAATATATTTGGGACTTCTTATTGTGGCCGCTTAATAGAGGGTGACTGCTTAATGGGTGACCGCTTTTAAATAGAGGTATAGAATAGGTATAGGAATAGATTTGAGACTTTTTATAGTGCCGGGCCGCCTAATAGAGGGTGAACCACTTATAGAGGTACCACTGTATTTTTTCCTTTTAGAACGAAGTAAAAGCAGTGTACAATCAATCCAAGGCGATCAACCATTGGTGCAATGTAAGTTAACTATTTGAGCTACAATAAACTGATATCATTTGTATTGATATACTCGTGTGATATTAACTATTTGGTAGTAAATAAATGCATATATCTCACTTGAAAAGAAGAAATATGTAAAAAAGATCTTAAATGAAATTCATCACAACATGCACAACAAAAAGTCTGAAATTGAACCACATGACAGGAGGCCCAATCTCATAGATCCAGGCGATTTATAAGGCTTTATATGTAGAATTATTCTCAAATATATGACTCGTCGAAAAATAAAGAAAATAAACTCTAACCTTCATGGATTGTTACTTGTAAGAAAGACACAAGAAGCAATCCATGAAGGTTAAAGTTTATAAATTATAAATCGCCTCGATCTATAAGATTGGGCCTCCTGTGGTTGAACCCGCTTCCTTGTGATTACCGGTTATACTCTCTAACCACTGAGATACTGTATCAATTGTTTTTGTATCAAGTGTGTTGATTAATTATTCTTTTAGATTGCTACTGCAATAAATTTGCAACAGTTGGGATGCAATGCAACCCTGCCACACCCTACGAAGATTGCAAATGCCTGCCTAACTTTACTGGTGGAAGATGCGAGAGATGCATGCCGGGATTCTATAATTTCCCCAACTGTCTACGTAAGTATTATTATTATCATTTATTATTATTTATTATTTAACAATTCGCCAAGGCGGGTAAATTTACAATAGAACATGACGTCCCCTACTAGGAAAAATAACCCTATCCCATCCCCTAAGAGTAACAAAAGACCCAACCCGCTTACACGCACCCCTGTGCTACAAAAGTATCGTGTTCTACAAAGCTTGTGTTGTCATGCACGTTCCCTCCCTAGTGACGACACACAGTACGGTTGCGTAGGAAACGTAACTACGTATGTAAGTACTTCTGTGCAGATATCCTGCATGGACGTTTTGTTTTACGTCAACGATTAATTTATAATCGGCTTTAAAGACGTCAACATTCGAAAAGCAATTCGGAAGTATTACTTTACATGCCCTTATAGTGGATCATCGCAAATAAAAGTGTTACGTCGTTACAATATTTCATAGCAATATAACTTTTCGGATAATCAACGTGCTTCGCTTGTTTGACGTCATATATATATATAAACATAAGTCAGTTTAATCGATCGCGATCGATGGTTTACTTTGGGAAGATAGTGAGGTAATATAATGAAAGTTGTAACACCGTCAGGTTAAAAATGTTGACTTAACTTTACTGACGTTTTGAGCTTTAGCCCTTCGTCGGAGTAAAAAAAAAACGACGAATGGCTAAAGCTCGAAACGTCAGTAAAGTTCAGTCAACATTTTTACATGTAACGGTGTTAACTTTCATGCAGTTATATTACCTATCGTTTATATAAAACACCGACGCAGCCTCTACTAGTTTACTTGCTAGTTTCCATTTACTTTGGGAAGAGTAGCATATATATTTAAATATTCCTTATTTGTCTGTTTTCCTCCCATCATCATCTCCCTAATTAATTTAGACAATTTTCTCTCTCCTTATTTTCTTACATTAATTTTCCAATCTCCTTGTCTATGTTGATGAGATCGTTTAAACCGGCGTGTTGTCCCTCCTACCTGATCCTTTCTCCTCCTCGCTGTACTTTTAGGAACAAGTGTAGTAAGTAATTGGTCAGTGCGCGGCTTTCGGAGCGAGAGGTCACTAGCTCAATCCCCAGTGACCTCACACTTGTTTCGACTTATTTCCAATTAGTGTAGCTTTAAATACCCATACTGAAAACGGAGCATTGATGGAGTGAGGAAAGAAAAGAGCGCACCGTCGGATTCCTGGGAGGCCAGCTTTACTTCTATTTGGAGGAACTACCGATGCTAAATAATAGTGTTTTTGCTTTCAGCGTGTAAATGCAACGCTGAGGGATCAGATAACTTGGTTTGTGATAAGAAGACTGGACGATGTCCTTGTAGGGTCAGGATACGTGGAATGAAGTGTGACTTATGTCCATTGAGTCACTACGGCTTTCCTCAATGTAAAGGTACAGTAACGGATATCTTTATATTTATTAAGAATTATTAAATTAAATCAGCGTAGCCTTCTAAGAAAAATATTTCTGAAGTTTTTTTCAGAAACGTTTAATTAAAAAAGAGGATCCACATTTTTGACTTCTATACGTCTGGGGTTTGGGGATGGTTGAAGCCTGCGTAGCGGCTCTTAGGGGATTGAGGAGAGGAGAAGGGGAAGGGGAGAAGGGGAAGGGGAAGGTGAGAGGAACGTAAAATAAGAGGAATGTGGGGTCGTCATTGCAGGCTCTCCCGTCTCTTCTATCTCTCCTCCAGTCCCCCTCTTTTCCCTTTCCTTCCCCCCTTCCTCTATGCCGCTACGCTGTCTCGGTTACTAGAAGTATTTGAAATTCTAACTGGCTGCTGCAAGCACATAAGCACAGGATCAAGTGTTACTTGTTGTAGTGTTAATTCCTCCCCCCTCCCCCTGTGCCGCTACGTTGTCTCGGTTACTAGAAGTATTTGAAATTCTAACTGGCTGCTGCAAGCAAATAAGCACAGGATCAAGTGTCACTTGGTGTAGTGTTAATCTCTACTTTACGTGGACAACGTTAATGATATTATTATGATATGATATGGATTATGATTTTTCAGCTTGTCAGTGTAGTAACTATGGTTCATATAGTTACCTGTGTGAGGACAAGACAGGCCAGTGTAAGTGTAAACCTGGTGTATATGGTCGAAAGTGTGATGAATGCCCTCCTGGATACTACAACTTCCCTCTTTGTTGGTGTAAGTATAGAATTGGAATTGTATTAAGGAATAAGAACGTTAGCACTACACATAATTATAACCATGAAATAAAATTGCTACTGCATGTGTAATAGTTCTCGGTTATTTAGTGACTATTAGTCTCTATCAAAGACAAGTAAACTTGTAACAAGGTGCTGTTTTGTATTGATGTTTCTGGTTGAGTGATACTGACTAAATAGTCACTAAATTGAAACTATTAGTTAATAACCGTTTTTTTTCAGTTTATTTTGATGGTTTTGGTGTTTTCGCTCTACATTTTGCATAATGACTATATCACAATGGTGAAGATGATAATGTTGATGATGGCGATGATGGAGATAATGATTAGGATGAGAACAATGATATTGATGGTGGTGGCAATGATGAGCGCATGGAGATAATGATGGCGATAAAGATGATGATGATAAAGATGGCGACGATTATATTTAACGATGATTATAATGATGATGATAGTTAATAGAATGAAATTCGTGTTTAGCAATACAGTAAAACACCGCGTATAAGAACCTAAAATTTAAGAACATGTTGAAATTTTAATTTTTTTTTTTGTAAAAAAGAGTCATGTGCAAAATCATTGACCTGTATGTAAATAAAATAGGAAGAAAGGTGTTGTAATGATGAAGTGAGTGATGCTAATAGAACCTAGATAGCCTGATTTCATGATCAAGTTAAGCACCATTTATATAAGAACCTGTTCAAGCTGACTTGGAAAAATGTAGGTTCTAATACGCGGGATTTTACTGTAGTTATTTCTATGTAATCGTTAGGGTGTGGATGTAATATGAAGACTACCAAAAAGGATGTCTGTACTGACAATGGGAAGTGTGTCTGTAAGGACAACTACCAGGGAGCCAAGTGTAACGAGTGTAAAACTGGATACTATAGTTACCCGCAGTGTACAGGTACATCATAGGGGGAAGGGGTGGTGGAAGGGGGAGGTGGACTTAAAATGTTATACCACTTTGCTACTCCACTATCCCATGAGTAGAATTACATATAGACTCTATTTCTATTGCTTTTTTAGTCTTAGTTTTGGTATCATAATTTACAATTACAAATTTACAATTTACAATTTATTTTGATTTATTTGCATGCATTTTGCTCTTTTTATATTGTTTTGTTATTTTGTTTGCATTTTGTATGTGCCTATTTTCGTCCGTGTTAAGATGAGCATGGTCAAAACTAAACGCCCTTCTGATTTTAAAATATTTGTTCGGGCATATATTCGAATTAAGAAAGTGATGACGAGAAGCCATTTTTTAAACATTTTACTAGTAAAGTGATATTTCTGTCATCATCCGATCACCATCATCAGAACTACATTGATTATTACGTTCACATGCAAATATATTAGTTGAGCAGTCCTATGGAGATTGACTGACTCTGTTCATTTAAGGAGGGCTTTTGTTGTTTTATAAATAGCGCCTCTACGATCTTCCTATTGTAATAGCCGTGTCCTTCACTTAGAATTTCAAAGTTATCAATGTTCATTGGAGGGTGTTCTGATTATGTTTTCTGTTTGTTTTAGTCTGTGATTGTAAATCTGGTTTTGGTAAATGCGGCAAGTCTGGTGAATGTATTTGTTTTAAGGGATTCACTGGTCGTAACTGTGATAAATGTGCTAAAGGGTACTATGGATTTCCTAGCTGCACCGGTAAGGACAACTGCTTTGGTTGTTTGTCTGCAAAACAGGCGTTCTTTTAGGTTTTGGGGAAAAATCGGATGTTGGGGTTCCTGTGTTGATAGCCGCGAGGAACATGGGGCTCAAAACCCGAGGTTTCCGAAAAACTCCACAAGAAAACCTGTTTTTCAGGCTACATTGGTTGTTAGAAGGCAAGTTTTGCTCTTGAATCATGCTCATTCTGCCCTCGTGTGTACTGAAAAACAAACATCTTTGTTAACAAGGCAAAATCTTGATTCCCGAAAAGCGTCTTCTTGCAGAGGTAGTTATCTCCTTCTCAGAAGAGCGAGACGAATTTCCTCTGCTAGCAGGATATACTGTAGCATACAAGTTTTGCTTTCGGTTTATGCTCTCTGATATTAAACTGGTTAACTGGTCGACATTTGTACTGCCCGCCAAAATGATCCGGGGGCATGGAGTAAAATCCTTTGAAGTACCGACTTGATGGTTTATAGAATCGTTTCATGTCTTTTTGTTTTCTTCTAGTTTGTTTGTTTGTTTGTTTGTTTGTTTGTTTTTTTTTTTTGCTTGCTCGCTAAATGAAAATTGGAAGTGTGGTCAATAAAAATACTACTGGGAAACACCTTAATAAAGATATCTCTTTCATCATTTCATTTCTTATTTCTATAGAGTGTGACTGCAATCCCAGAGGATCTCACAGCAGTCAAACATGTCATCATATCACGGGAAAATGTCAATGTAAAATCAACGTGGTAGGCAAAAAGTGCGATAGCTGTGCCAAACGACTCGTTGGGTTCCCTGAATGTAAAGCATGTACATGTAACTCTATAGGTACCAGGCCACGCCCTGGAGGGGGTATCACATGCTTTGGTGTCGAAGACGTAAGGAAGCATCATTAATGTTTATTAGCAATATATTGCGTTATAACCTATATTAATGAAATTTGTAACACCGCGTAAAAAAATGTTGACTTAACTTCGTCGGACTAGGGGGCTAAAGTTCGAAACATCAGTAAAGTTAAGTCAACATTTTTTACGGTGTTCTGACAAATTTCATTATATTACCTATCGTTTACATCAAACACCGACGCAGCCTATACTAGTTTACTCGCTAGTTTCCATTTATATCCTATCGCCAGACTATAGCTACATATGAATATTGAACAAAGTTGTAGTTCGTGCTCTCTTCCATGTATAGCATAGCCATTTGTTAATAAAATATAAAGGAACAGAAAAGGAAACATTTATAAATCAAAATACAACATGGCTGAAACAAGAACGAGCGTGAACAATAAATTGATATGTGCAATGCTTGGAGGAAAGTAAAGATATACAGTCATTCAAAAAACGTTGTCGCCGACCGGCATCGCGACTACGCGACTAGACCTAAAAGGAGTATGGGTACAAATAACTGAAGCAGTTAGCTGCATATATTATCAACATCTTGAGCTCTCAGTGCCTTGTTTCTATTAGATTTACGCTTGTAAACGATTTGGATGACACAAATCCTCTGCATGAAAACTGAAGAAGTAGCTATTTACTTGTCGATATATATCTCCACGCTATAAACAACGGTTTTTTTCTTTCAGAACGCGAAGACACACGTTCATTCGTGTACTCTTCATATTTCAGCATATTCTATAGACCCTTTTAATAAGTCCCGAAGTGTTGTGTTTTCCGCGCTTGACGTCATATTTATTCTTTTCAATTCCTATCATATTATGACGTCAAGCGCGGAAAACACAACATATGACGTCTATAGCGTCTGCTACAAATTTATTGCTTCAGTGATTTTTACCCATACTCTCGCTTTGGCTAGTCGCGTAGTCGTGAAGACGTTCAGTGATTTTTACCCATACTCCTGCTTGGGCTAGTCGCGTAGTCGCGAAGACGGTCAGCGACAACGTTTATTCAAACCCTTAATGACTATATACATTCTTGCTTTCTGATTGGCTGTATTTTCTATGCTGTGGTACAAATACATTATTTACTTCTTTAATCCTTTAGATGCGGTGTCTTTGCAAAAAACGCGTCGAGGGCAAAACTTGTGACCGATGTCGTTATGGTTTCTACAACTTCAATGCCAAAAACCCAGCTGCATGTTCTGCATGCGCATGCTCAAACCGAGGATCTTTGCCTGAAGTACGTGGCTGTAACTTTGCATCCGGGACATGTAGCTGTAGGGCTTATGTTACAGGAGCTAAGTGTGACACTTGTATAAATGGGACTTATGGATTAATGTTGCGTGACTTTTTTGGCTGCCAAGGTAAATAAATGCTGAACATTTCTTTGCGGTTAATACTGATACTGATTCCGAGGTATATATTTGAGGGTTCAGGCAAAAATTATAAAAACAGATTTAGAGTATAAAATGATGTTACTATTTATTCGTCTGAGGAACCTGAATCGCAATGCCACTGCAACACAGCGCTACTTAAAGTAAAACTGATTTCCGATAAGAGTGGGTGCATATGGAAGGGGTGGGTGAAACTGGTTTCTCGAAAACAATGTCGTTTACATGATAAATATGAAGAACTTAACAGAAACCTATATTATTCAAGGAGAACATTGCAGCTGAGTACGCAATTTACAATCATGAATGTGGTTAGTACATGTAATTCAATGCCTACAAGACTAGACTGTTATAGAAAATGTTGCAAAAGTACGTTTGTGTACTTCTGCGTAATTGCATGATTGACAACTGTCTGAACCTTTACGTTTTCAGATTGTAAATGCAACCCGGGTGGATCTGTTCACGGCGTATGTGATAAAAAATCAGGGCAGTGCAAGTGTCATCCAGGTGTTGGTGGCTCCTCATGTGACAGGTATGTATCATATTAATCCCTTGTATGTTTTTAACAGTGTTCTTCCATAGTGAAAGTAAGTAATTAAGTAAGTAAGAAACTTTATTTATAGAGGGTAGCACTAAATAGCTAAAAGCTAATAAACAGAGAGTGCAACAGAGATGGTTGGTTGGATGGATGGTCGGGTGATTTGTTTGTGAGGTTGGTGAGGCTGGTGAGTTGGTTGGTTTGATAGATGAATGGTTTGATGGTCGGATGCTTGCTTGCTTGCTTGCTTGCTTGCTTGCTTGCTTGCTTGCTTGCTTGCTTGCTTGCTTGCTTGCTTGCTTGCTTGCTTGCTTGCTTGCTTGCTTGCTTGCTTGCTTGCTTGCTTGCTTGCTTGCTTGCTTGCTTGCGCATACTTGCTTGCGCATACTTGCTTGCTTGCGCATACTTGCTTGCTTGCTTGCGCATGCTTGCTTGTTTGCTTGAATTGGTTAGCTGGTCGATAACTTAACATGATATTTTTGCTTGCTTGCTTGCTTGCTTGCTTGCTTGCTTGCTTGCTTGCTTGCTTGCTTGCTTGCTTGCTTGCTTGCTTGCTTGCGCATACTTGCTTGATTGCTTGCGCATGCTTGCTTGTTTGCTTGAATTGGTTAGCTGGTCGATAACTTAACATGATATTTTTGCTTGCTTGCTTGCTTGCTTGCTTGCTTGCTTGCTTGCTTGCTTGCTTGCTTGCTTGCTTGCTTGCTTGCTTGCGCATACTTGCTTGATTGCTTGCGCATGCTTGCTTGTTTGCTTGAATTGGTTAGCTGGTCGATAAATTAACATGATATTTTCTACAGGATCAAACCGTCGTCCAAGATATACTTCCCTACCCTGCATCATATAAAAGCTGAGTTAGAAGATGCTGTGGGTGGTGATGGAATCCCTGTTTTAGCTGGATCTAATTTTTCCGCGTTCCCATCGTTTTCGGGCACTGGTTATGTTGTGCCACCTATATACATGGTGAGTGATTTCTTCTGCTAGCTTATCTTCTTCAGTTTTTGTTGAATGAAATACTGCTTGTTTCTTGATTTCTTGTTTACTTTGTTTCTTGGTTGTATGACTGTTAATTAATTCAATGCTATAACTTTATGGACGATTGTTTCTTTGCAGGCTTATGGCCCCAAACTGTTTCAACATTTGCTTCAACATCCGTTCGATTTGATTTTGATTTCAACATTGTTAAAATGTGTTTAAACGATGTCGAATTAAAGTTGGAAGAGTTTATAAGCGTTTAAACATTGCCTTTTCAACAAAATGAAGCAAATGTTGAAACCGTTTGCCCGGGCCCTATGTAGCTTACTTGTTTGTCTGTGTTTGCGTGTTTTTGTTTGTCTGTTGGTTTGTTTTGTTGTTCATTCGTCTTTCTAATGGCTCCTTAGTGCACATTGTATTGATGGTGACTCTCTTGTTTGTCTGCAGTAGTTTTGTCTTTCAATTCCCACCCTCTCGCTTCTCATACTACCTTTTCACTTGTATATCTACATAAAGACCCACTTTTTCTAATATGTTGATGCGCAAGGCATTGACTTTGATACTATTTGTTCCGTGTGTAGCCTTTCTCTGTGGATATACAAGTTCCTGTGTCAGGCTCTTACCAAGTTATAGTCAATTATGCTTTCAATGAACCAGTTGACACTTCAATGGACGTTACGCTAACTCCTAAAGGTAAACAACGGTTTTAATGTGTATTTCTGTTTCAAAATCTTAAAAAACCATATCAAATTGTTTTTAGTGGACACCATTACACCTAGCCTCCTCCGCAGGCAACCCAACCGGAATTCGGACATCCTTTCTATAATGGGCTTCCTTTGTCGAGAAAAAAGAAGATTTAGACTAGGGACGAAAAGCTTCTTCCCCTCCCCTCAATTCGTCCCAAGTCCTTTCTCGGCCACAGGAACCCCAAAAAAGCAAACAAGCTTTAAAAGGCGAGAAGTTGCCTGCGGAGGATACATTACACCTAAACCTTTTTCAGGACTGTAGCAATGTATAAGCTCTCACTCTGGCTCATTTTGTTTCTATATGTGTGTTGTTGTTTTGATTCTGTAAAGCGCCTTGTGCTGATTTGGCTAGGCGCTATATAAATATTATATAAATATTATTATTATTTTTATAAATGCCTTCTCTTAAATCGACCTTTTGGTAATATTATTATTACAGCCAAAGCATTTTGATATTTAATTTAGACATGAAAACTTTAACAATCATGTTCAAAAATGTTGGAATATTTATGCTTTTACATTATTGGACTTATCTATCTACACTATCGGAATATACTATCCTGGATTTAAAAAAATTGCGGTTTTTTTTTTCACCCCCACACCCAGTGTATAAACATTCCAGACCTCAAACCTCAACATTACCGATGGGTTTGAAGGGCAGGCGAAATAGAAAAGCCCTCTCAAGTATGTTAAGGCCTGGTTTTAGCCGTGTTTCACGAAAAAACGTTTTTATTTGTCATTGCCACAAAACTCATCTGATTTTAATAAAACTTGGTACATTAATAGATCTCGGACTACTGCTCATCCTTAATTTGTAATTTTGATCTAAGGGTGGTCACGTGACTAGTTTAGATGGATAAGGGATTTCGTTTTTCCTTTGAAAATGCGGTCGCGAGTTTGAATAGGTAAAACAAACTTATACATTAAATGTACTTCTCTACAAGGTTTCTACAGGACTGTGCTTGGAGAATCTGGTTATCACTTACTGTTAAGGAGATATTTTGTAAAACAGGTCACGTGACCATAATTCTTATTCAAAATCCCCTTATATCTCCCTACCAAGCTATCGAATTCAAGTTTTCCAAACGTGAAATTATTTGTCATCTATTACTTATCAACTTTTGGCTTTTCGTTTTTATCTTTATCTTAAACTCACGACCGCATAAATTTTGAGTATTTTCTTGCTATTATGACGTCATATACCACGTGACCTCGTAAAAATCAGCACTAAAACATTAAGGACTCTGATATTAATATCCACAGCGATTTTCTTTGAAAACTAGCGAATATCTTGAAAGTACGAAGCCAACATCTTAATTATTGGCGGGGGGTCTTTTCACAACGAAAAACCCAGGCCTTAACATACTTGAGCTCGAAATGTACCAGGGTACATACCAAAATATGTTGTTATCATTATCAACTTCCGTAGCATATTCTAAATACTCTTTTATATATTTTAAGGGTCACCCTACCCTACCCATAGAATATCCGACATATTCCGACGCACAGATTTCAGGGGTTCGCCACGAGCACGCCTTGTAGCCTTTAAAGAAAATGGGAAAAATACAGAAGTTAAACTAACCAAAGGAACGTGGACAGTATCTTTCACTTGTAAAAGTACACTCATTTTAATTGTAAGTAGCACAAAACAACTTTTAATTAATTAATTAATTAATTAATTAATTAATTAACTTTATTTAATGACGTAAAAATGAGACTTAGTAAAGAAATACATTTTTGACGTTTCGGAGCCATCACGCTCCATTAAAAAAAAATTATTTCTTTACTTAGTCTCATTTTTACGTCATTATGTGTTTCAAAATCATTACTTATAAGATAACTTTATTTAAACACGGTAATTATCTTCAGGACTTTACTTTTACGTTTGTTTATGAGTGTATACATGTCGTGCATGAGCTATTTATCTTTGCCTTTCCTATTTCCAAGGCATAAAAATGTAGGATTTGCTTATTAACTATAAGGATAGCCTGCGTAGCAAACGTTTCTTTGGGGAGAACGGGATAAAGTTGTTTTGGGATAGCTGTGTTACCGATGAGGCCGTGCGAAACCAAAGACGAGTCGAGTCTCGTCTTAGGTCTTAGGTTTAGCGCGGTCATTCGGTAACACATCTATCCCAAAACAGCTTTTTCCGTTCCCCCGAAAAGAAACGCCTGCTACGCAGGGTACTATAAAGACCAAGAAGGAGTTTGTAAGACCTAAGTTTTCTTGGTTTAGATTAACACTTTCAGTTTGAGAATTAGCAGTTGATGGCCTCTGAATTGATGTCGAAATAGTCATAGAAGTATCCCCGTCCTTTTAGCAATTTGCAAGTATGATTGCCCAAGAATTATATGTTCCAATGAAAATCAATAATTATGAATTGATAAAGTCAAGAAAATAATTTTCTTTTATTTGATATTATTAATTTTTGGTCTTATTACAGGACTACGTCGTACTTTTACCCGAGGACTATTACACTGGCTCTGTATTAAAGCACACTCCCGTGGAACCTTGCAAAGCATTCGCTGGCTATAACAATTTCTGCAGTATGTTCAAATATTTTTCTACCAAAAACTCACAGCGGATTTATCACGGCATTCATGGATTCATCGATAGTGGCTTACCGGTTATTAAATACATTGAGCCTAAACTCTCTATTAAAAGGCTTGACTTTGGAAACAGCGCCACCTTGCTTGGAAAATATCAGGTAAACTTTTAAAGCTAAATATAATACAATGAAATTTGGGTATGTTCAAAGCCAAACGAGTCTCATTTGGACACTTAATTTAAGAGTCAATCAATAACGATTTAATTAGATACAAGTTTTTACAGGTTTTTAAAAATAGATTCCTCCCTTCCTCAAAGATGTATAAAGAATAATGCATGGGCGTGCGCTGACATGGAATTTAACTTCAAGTGTTCCAAATTGATATCCACTAGTGAGCGCAGCAAAATATATCAACAAAAATGATATTTTTATGCAAAAAAAATATATTTTCACATTAAAAATTATCGTATTTTTACATGTGTTCAAATACGATATTTCTCCGTGGCAGAAATCCCTGTAAACCACTGTTATTAATTTAAAAGAAAGTGATGACGAGAAGCCATCTTCAGAAATACATTGATTATGCGTACAAATGTTTAAAAAATAACTTCTCGTATTAATGTACTAAATATGTATATGACATCCATCATCTATCGTTGAATATCCAGGCAACACTAAAGCAAGCTCAAATTGAAAGAAGAAGACATCAAAATCTTTTACCAGTTAATTAAACTAGTACTTTTGTAAATTTGAAGCAGCAAGTTTAAGGTCTGATCTAAAACCGGCCTGAAATAATAGATTGTCAATTGATTATTAACTATATAGAAAGGTCTAAGGACTATATACAAAATCAGATGAAATGTTTTCCTAATCTTGAAATAATTTGATCGCAGCCAAACATTTACTACGAGATCCAAGTGAACAACGCTGGTTTGTATATACTTATGGTAAAATATATTCAACCGAGCCGACAAATACATCGTATTAAAGTCAAACACGACAAAGATCGAGGAAAAGTCGCCTTTCTTCCGTGCGCTTATCGATTTGCTTGTCGACAAGTCATAACAAGTATTGAAAGTGGACCAATGAAGTTCAAGTTTAAAGGAAACCTGTTCAGAAACAAGGTTACACTTATTGCTCCTACCAAGGCTAATATTGGCATCGTAAGTCCTTAGAGAAGTATTTATAAATCATTATATATACACGCAATGAAAAACGCAATGCGCATGTTCGGATTTTCGTTTGAACAATACTGACTGAAGATTTTACGAATGGTTTCATGTAATGTATTATGAGAATTTCTCTTGAAAAATAACCGACTATAATGTAATGTGTTATGAAAATATAAGCACTAACTTTCCACGAACTTTCTTAACTTTAAAGATTTACCAAACGCCGGTAAATCTCCAATCGTTTTATTGTAAACACGACCGTCTTCCCAGCGTGCGCAGTGCGTTTTTCACTCGTGTCCATTATGTATACTTTGTTTTTTACTATTTAAAAATAGTACGTTAAAAATGTCCCAAAATGAATTGCAGCAATTAAGTAATACTAAAGTAAAAGCAATACGATGTCATGAAATTTATTTACGCGCAAGATAATATTCGTATGTGAAATTTAAATGTTGGTTATTATAGCACATTTATGCGCAAGACGCAATATTGTACCTTAAACGTCTTTTTGTAACCATCACTCCCCGTCGGGGCTCTTCCGTGAGGATCGCTCACACTCTACCACTAAATTCAATATTTACAACACACAACTCTGCTCGCATGTTGATTTTTGCGGAGAACAAGGGAGAAAAACCGGATAACTCGGAGAAAAACCCTCGTGGCATGGCAGAGAACCACACATCAAACACACTCTATTCACTTATTCACTTCTATTCGGGAATCGAACCCAGGTTACAGTGATGAAAGGCCAGCTCTCTCACCGCTAGGCCACTCATGCAACACATACCTTCTTGTATGAACTACTTCACTTTACAGTTGCTTATTAAGATCAGTAATTCAATAAATTATAAACTTCCAATACCAAAAATTGCGGACAACTTGAGTTCTTGTTTGAACCGTGCCATACGCGAAATCTCCGAAAAATTGGTTGACCAATAATGATTGAAGTTTTGTTAGAGTAAGAATAAAATATTTCAATCTTCAACTCGTTTCCTTGAATTTTCTGCTCAAAAATTGGAATTGTTTTACAGAGATCTATCAAAACTTTTTTTCTTCATAACATGTGTATCAATTGATGTTTCTATGATATATTTTTTTTAGATTTCTATTACAGTATTTGAAGAGTCCAAGTGGAATATTTCCCATGTCACACCATTCTTCCATTGTTTCTTCCACCAACACAAATGCGTCAAGACGTTATTTTCCACACCAAGAGGATCTTCCACTTTAGTCAGACATACGTCACGTGGATACGGTGACAGACAGGTATGGCAATTTTACATACGACTATTGGAATAGTATGATATGCCCAAAAAGTATTGTTTGGGCTTCCTGTGTAACAAAATGATATGAGCTGGTGACAATATCGATGACGTAGTGTCCGGTATAGCGTCTTGCAAGTTTCAATAGTTTATATCCCAAAATAACACATAAAACCTAACTAGACCCTGGCTTTCAGGGTTAACTCGTGCCCTGGGAGAGGACAGTGATTACCATGGTCATGAATATGGTCATGAACAGCATGTAGATTGTGAAAACCCAGTCCAGATGTCGACTCTCTTTGAACGCACAAAATTCTGATCGCGATCAGAAGACAATAGAACAAAGAAATGCAATGCAATGCGTACTCTAAGAGAGCTTACAATACTGTTAAATATCCATTAGTAACAGCTTCGTCCTTTGTAACCGGTTGTGAATCCATTCCATAGCGACCCCATAGCATTATGAAATGATGGATAAAAAGGAGCTTCTGGCTAGCAGCTGGGAAGATTTCTCGATAAATTCCATCATAATAAGTTGGCCGGTTCGCTTAGTTCGCCCGTAAATTGCATGATCTTTAGTGACTCTTTACAAAAACATTCGACATAAACGTAAGTGTAATTCTACTGCGAACGATGTGGCGTGAGGGCATAAAATATGAGAGTATTCGCGATTACTTCCACCGAGAAATCATTCCTTAGACAAATCAAATATCCATGTGCTCGTATTGCAATATTTCCAATCCCCCTAGGTTCGTGCTGGCCAAGGCAAGGAGAGGACTCGGCAACCTACATGGAAATATTCTGCATTTTAAGACTCGTGCTACGGCCAAAGGCCAAGGCACGAGTAATAATTATCAAATACTTGTCTTTTTCAGGGCGTTCTCAATGGTGTTATAGAGGAAAAAGGCAAATATCACATTGTAATACATTACAAACTTACCTCTTATATAGAGTCACGAGGAAAAATACACGTGTTCCCAGACTTAAGACAGCTGACTATTGATGTCACTTTACCATATTGCCCTGCGGTAGACGGTTGTAGATCTAAAGTCAATATAGACAAGGCACTGTCTTTCAGAAAAGGTGTAGCATCCGTTATGGTGGAATTTGCAAGAGAAGTCCAAATTGTAAGTATTCAAACATCACTGCACATGATCAGAAAGATGAGTCCGAGGAAAGAGAACATCGTTTAGATCCAAATTACTGCACATAACACCAGAAGAAGAATGTCTGTACATTGGCATGCACAAGTTTATTTTTAATTTGTTTCGGTTTGTATTGGTTTGGTTTGGCCGTTTAGAAAAGTTTGGTTACTGGATTAGTGTGATTGTGTGATTTGCATGGCTTGACTTCTTTCGGTTTGGTAACTTTCGCTCGTTTACTGGTTGAAATCTGTGTTGTGATATGTGGCTTTTCTTGGTTTGGTCGCATCAGTTTAGCTTTTGGACGTTGATACTGTCGTTACGTTGTGTGGTTTGCTTTAATTGGGTTGCCCCTTAGCTTGCTTTGGTCTTTTAAGTTCTATTATTGGCCAATTATTGGTTTGAATTGAGGCTTTCGTTTCTTGGTCATTATAGTTCGTTTTATGGAATTACATGTTAATATCAGTGATTTGATTTGCTTTCATTTTTCATTTTAGGACAATGTAATTTTAGTGCCAGAAAGTGCCCTTTCGCTGGACATCCTCAAACCTCATCCAGGAAACATAATAGAATCATTCCTTAAAAAATGCAGTAAACGAGACTTTTATACCAACCCAAATCAAAGACAACAACTCATTTGTACCAGTGCAATATTTACTATGACATTATCAATAGTGGGAAGTCCTCCTAAATGCAACTGTAATCCACGAGGATCCAGAAGCCTGAAATGCAAAGCCCTTGGAGGTCAATGTATGTGTAAGAGATATGTTGTGGGAAGACGATGTGATCGATGTCCTATTGGGTACTCAGGGTTCCCACAATGCAGAAGTAAGCAATTTTAGATACAACCATTAAATTAGTTTTATATTACAAATTAAAATAAAGAATAGACAAAGAAAGTGGAAAAGAAATGGAAAGTCTAAGTATGAATATTTTTTAAATAATAATAAACAGCAACCGACAGTTTACAAGTAGATAGTACCACATTAGATGTGGCACCCTTAGTATGAATTATTAAATGTTTAAAAAAAACATCAGTTTTTCATATACAACTATTTATATATCACAAAATACGAGAAAATATAGGAAAAGGAATAAAGAGAGGACAAAAAATGGAAAGTTTGAGTATTCTTGGCTTTCACCTATCACGTGACCATATTGAAAGTCCTTAAATTGTCGCTTAAACTGTAAACAATCACTGAATTCATGAGGCACATATACTTTATTTAGCAGTAATGGCAAATATGAGGTCAAACGAATGAATATTGGCAGAGTTATAGTCAAGTTATCAGGCTAAAGATTTTTAGTAAGAAATGAATGGCAAAAGCATTTCCGGTTGTGCATCGCCAGGAAAACCGGTCATGCGCATGAAAAACGGTCATGCGCATTAGTAACGCGACACTTAGAAAAAAATCGACAGTCTTATGCTCTCAAGTTAACAAAGAATGTAGGGAACCAGAATTTCCTATCCTTGATAACTCGGCAACCGCGTCATTACAACAACTTTCCCCCCTCTAGGTTGATTAACCTAATTACATGCTATAATAAAAACACAGAACCAACGCCAAAACGTTAAAATGTGTGTCGGTTTTACAACTTATAACTTTGTATCGTTTCCAGCCCTAATTCCTTTTGTCAAATGACCGATTTGCTCAAAATTACTCTATTATTACGATCTCAAGCTAAGGGCCAATATGTTTATTGTCTGTTTTCCCCCTCTGGTTTGATTCATTGGTCATATGTTAATATGGTCTCCCTATTTTCAAATGAATCGGCCACAAACTCATGTCGGTTTTAGACAATTTGTTTCGGTATTATTCAGGCTTCAAGACATTGGCAATGTTTTGTTGACGTGCGTTCTTTGTTTCAGCCATCACAATAGAGCTTAATTATAAGCTAATTAATTAATTGTATTTGAATCGCGATAATCACATAGGTAACAAATTCATTGTATTTTTGTAACAAATATTGAAAACAGAAAACCCCTACAGTCACGTGATATCATAGTCCAGTCATAAGCGGTCAAAAACAATTGTTTTATTGACATGACATGAACTCATAAATAATTAGCTCCAGTAATTAGCTAGTTCTAGCGATGGTTGATTATATCATTAACCAGATCTTTTCTGCGATACAAATAGCAATTTAGACCACATCAGCTTAAAGCAAAATGACCAATTTATGATTTGTCAAAATTTATGCGTAAGTGAACTAATTGTGACCGAATACGGAGCCAGTGAATATGCGCCTTATAATATGTGTACAGCTTGTGTACACCAACATTGCGGACACAAGTTCAGGCATCGAAATTACAATTTAACTCAAACCAAAACGCTTTAGAGGTGAAAAGTTTAATCAGGAAACAATTTTGTTTATGTACCAGGCAACAAAGATGACATTTGTGGCTACTTCACATCTTTTTACGTCTCTAGAAAACGCGTGACAATGTTGCGTGACGTGCATTTCGATTCCAATATCTCGAAAACAAAACAACAAAAAACAACAAAACTTTCAGGAATAATATCTTTCAAACACATCTACAAAATATTAGAGGACCAGCCTTCTGCGATTTATTGTTTAGATTTTAGCATTTTGATGACGTCACATGAAAACCGAGAATTGGAGAGCTGGACCAGGAGTAACATGTGTTTTCGAGCCAGCCCAGAAATACATGTGTTTTCTGACAATGACAATGATTTATTTAGTACTAATTTTCTACAGTAATTAACATGAATTAATTAAAGAACTTAATTTAGTAAATGCTAACTGAAATAACCATAAGGCTAAACAAGTCAGTTAGCTAGTTTTGAATAGTGAGGCAGAAACGAGAAAATTTACAGTCAATATTACAACAAATATAGAAATATAAATATATTACAATAGATATAGATGATTTAGTTCTAGTACGATAAGAAAGAAAGAATAAGATACAAGAAATATAAGGAAAAAATATTAATTGAATGATAATAATTGATAATTAATTCTGTTCACAGAGTGTTCTTGTTTTGCTAAGGGTTCAGCATCCCAAGACTGTGATATCAATGGTAAATGTCAATGTAAACCAGGCTTTGGCGGTTACAAGTGTAATCGTTGTGAATCATCTTTCTACTATGGATTCCCGCAATGTAAAAGTAAGAACATATTTAAAGGTTATTTGTAATTGCACATCAAACATACTCATCTTGAATATATTGGGGCCCATCTTGAATATATTTAGGCCATGATATGCCCAAGTCGAGAGTCGAACCTGGACCACAGTGTTGATAGGCGAGAGGTTTATCCATTCAAACACCTATGTACGTATGCCATACATGATAAAAAATAACCTCCATCTGAAGGCTAAGGCTGGCCAATATAAACTGACTTGAAGGAACCAAAGAACCAAAATGCAGATAATAGCCTATACCAGGTTTATACCGTGTCCCAGTCAATGCTCTTCAAAACAAAACCACAGATTCAATATGTAATTAGCTCTTTAATATGTTATTAAATGTTATTCATATTGTTCTCCTCATCTATTGATATGTATGTATATAAACATTTCTGATTATTCTTATTCTTTTTTTTTGCAGAGTGTGTCTGCAATGATCAGGGGTCGCTTAGTATGATGTGTAGTCAACGAAGCGGACAGTGCCAGTGTCGCATGAACTTTGGTGGAGTCAAGTGTGATCGATGTAGAGCTGGATATTTTGATTTTCCCTCATGCAAGCAATGCAACTGCAACCCTGTTGGAATGCTGATTTTGCCAGGACAGGAGAATACATGCGGCAATGCAAACGACGTAAGCCGAAGCATTTGAAATTTTCACTAGGATTTTTAGATCTCCATAGAAAACAGCGACGAGGATTTGGAACTACATCTAATACTCATTAATTATTGCATGTACGGTTGATCTTTTGAAAATCAACTGTCTTTGTTTCAAAGTATGGCACGTGGTACAAATACGTTTCTGGGATTGGTTGTTACCTTCATGAATAATTAACGGGTATTAGATATATATTGTGTGATCTCCCACGATGAGCACAGCTCTTGGAGAAAACTCAGAGCAAAATATATGTTTAAATAAAAAAGATATAAATTTTCTAAGCTTTCGGCCCTTATTATCTGCCTATCATCAGGGACTGAATATAAAATTTGAAATGTCGTCATTACCGATACGATTTTACATTCTGACGTCTACGTCAAATTGTAATCCCTCATGAAGTGCCTAAAGCTCGAAAAAACATTTCAAACAAAAAAGTTTAAAAAACATTAAAATTATGAACAAACTAACCACTTACACCTAATTGCAAGAACGTTGCCCTGACTTTTGTAATTTAGTGGGAAAGGAGATCACTCAAGCTGAGCTCTTTATTTTGTTATTCCTTTCTTACTAAATTACTAATGTTCCTTTTTTTGTATAACAAAATTCTTGCAATTAGGTGTTTACATAACAACTTTCGATATTGTACTGTAAAACGAAATTCATTCCTATGGTATATTTTGTATATCCCAGCCTCTCAATACAAAGAATGATGGTTTCTCTTTGTCATTCTAAATGTTCAGCTTAAGAGTTAATATCAACAATACTTGTAAAGCTGCCTACTATCATATCACAGATGTTAGACGTATCAGGAAGTATCTGAGTGTTGAAGCAACAAAAACATTATTTAATGTGTACATATTGTAATTATATAGCTATATTTAGTGATAACCTTTATTTTATATCATGTACTGCGCATTAGATCATATACATATGTATTTTGCGCATTATAAGTATTAAAATTATTATTATTATTATTATTATTCCCAGCAATCTTGCACGTGCAAAGCAAACGTACAGGGAGATCAATGTCAAGAGTGTAAAGACCTTTTCTTTGGATTGAGTGCTTTTAACCCTGCAGGCTGTCAATCTTGTCAGTGCAACTCGAATGGAACTCTGGGTAGTATCAGTACATGTAACAAGGATAGTGGAGACTGTGTGTGCAAACAACACGTGACAGGCCGTGTATGTTCAAGCTGTGAACCTGGTTACTTTAACTTGGAGCAGTGGAAAACCTTTGGATGTACAAGTAAGATGACATCTATTTTCTTGTTCTGTTAACTAGTTAGGTTTTGCACTGAGAAATAGTTGGAAATAAAGTATTTGCTATTCATGCACAGTTATTTACAAATATATGCAGACAATAAAAAAGAAATCCCAAATACCACTCCGCATTGCTATCACCTGGTCGAATGCACTTCACTGGTTTTCTAAACAATTCCTACTCTTTTAATTTGTGCAAATGGTTTTCAGCATATCAAAGTCTCTCCCTACTAAGCAGAACACTAAGCTAGGATGAAGACTGCACCAGAGAATAACACCTTCTTCCCAGATACCTTTAACAATGTTTTTTTTCTTCTAGAATGTACCTGTAACCCTGGAGGATCGTTTGGTACTTTCTGTGATGATCAAACAGGACAATGTATTTGTCTTCCTGGAATTGAAGGCAGAATGTGTGACAAGTAAAATACTTCTCTTTCTAGTTGAAATTTCTTTTGTTAAAAAGTTAAAGATAACCCACTATGAATTCCAATTAAATGGAGACGATTTTTAATGTATACCTGTTTCAAAAAAGGTTAATTTTGTACTTCATATTTAAGTATTTAATAATATGTATTCAACGTACCCCGAAACTCAAACTTATACCCGTATTTTATTGCAAACCTAGAATAACATTGAAAGCTATTCTCATCGACTCAATACTTCAGTTTCACGTTATCTAGCACCGCTGTACTTTTTGACAAAGGGCGCATTTGTACAGGCTAAGCCTCGATTTGTTATTAAAATAATTAATCACAAATTCCAAGCAAAGCACGGAAAAATGCGTTCGCTTAACAATAGAAACCACATTTGAATTTTCGCTGAATGGAGATAACATGAAACTGGAGTATTTTTCATGGCTTACCACAGGAAGCCCAATCACACGTCCATAAAAGCATGTTTAAACAACTAGCATGTTTCACGTATTAATAATATTTTTTAATTATTAAACAGAGTAATACCTCATAACTTTTACTACGCCGACCTACACCATATCAAGATTGAACTTGAAGATAGTACAAATGAAAACGGCAAGCCTGCTATTGTTCGCGATGATGTAAGAAGCTTTCCTGGATTTACTTGGAAAGGATACACCGAGCTTAGTATTTACCAGGTATGATTAAAAAGAAATGGAGATGTGAATATCAATTATTCAAATACAATGTCTTATTAAGTTTAAACATCCTGAATTTTAAATTTATTATTTACATTTATTATTTATTAAATCATGTTATTATTTAAAATCAAACATCAAATCAAATCAAATAGATTTGGGACACGTTCGAATTCGTAATGCTCGTTTTTCAAGTTACATTGCAACAGAGTAAATAGAATGAGAGGTTATGAAACTCATTGATCTATCTTTTTGTTTCCTTTTTCCAACCGTGGCCATGCACAAAACAAAATCATTCTTAGACATATTAGACTAACAGCCAACGAATACGTTTTGGTCAGGTCTGCCAAGCATAATAAATGAATGTAAAACACAAAATTCAAACATCCATGTTTTCTTCTTTGTCGACAGCCTGTTTGAAGTTTAGCGGGTTTCATAACCAGTTCCCTCTATTGACTCTGATTGCAACTACTTGAAATGTGCTACGAACAATAGAATTTCTACAAAAGTATTTCGTTCGCATATAGTTTTCATTGTGTGTGTACGAAATACATCAAGATTAAACAAGAAATATCGTGTTTGATCTCAAAGATATGCAATTTAAAAATGCATATTGAATTGAAGTTGCCGCACTGTAAACTCTTCTTTGAATTGTATATATGAATTGTATATATGAATTGTATATATATTTTTTCTATGCATCAAATATCATTCATATTTTATATATAGTGATTTCTCTGTTAATCAGCAAATAATGGCATTATTTCTACTAGACTCGTATTTACATGACAACGAACATCCCAAGAACAACAAGATACAGACTTATCTTCCACTATAGTCTCAACGATCGTAATCCAGTGGATGCATTGCTTCGATTTGAACCGACCTCTGAGTCAGGTAACATGCGATACTATATGTTGCTTGCTTCCTTATCGGCACCAGTTTCATGTTATTTAGCACCGCTACCATACAACGTGAAACGGGAGTATTCTTCCCATTGTGTTTACTTAATAATAATAATAATAATAATAATAATAATAATAATAACTTTAAGTGTCATATCATGTTAATACTAGCCTATTCCGAAGGCATTGCTGTCATGGGTTCCCTGTTTACTAAAGTTGAAAGGAGAGAGGGAGGATGGAGCGAGAAGTACATTAAAGTAACCTTATTTAACGTCGGTAACTCGTAACAGTCATAGACTGATAAACGTGAGGCCGACGGTGTTCATTTTACTTCCCTCTCTCCATCAGTGCTCCGTTTTACGGGTATTTAAAGCTACTTAAAGCTACACGGAAAGGAAACAAGGATACGAGGTCGCTGGGAATCGAACTCGGAACCTCTCGCACAGAATACCGCGCACTAACTAACTGTGCCAGGAAACCGGAACGGAAGAAAAGCGGTTGCTTGTGTAGGAGGCTATCGTTATTCGATCGGAACCAACTTGTTCAAAAGTTCACAGTGCACAGTGCTGACCGACTACAGAATTGACATCGTGTTGTCCGAAAAGGCGCTGATAAACAACATAAAACTTGACCTCTCGCTCAATAAAAACACATTCCAAATCAACTAAACCAACCAATTCAACTGATGATTTGACTAATAAACTAAAATCGTTTTATTTTACAGGTTATTTGCCGGATGGCCGTCCAAAGCCTATCGAAGTCGGGGTTCGTTTCAAGCCAACCGCTACTTGGCGAGGCAGTAATCCCCAGCTACTGACAGTTGTAAATAATAAGAATCTTCCAATTGAAGTTCTTTTAAGTCAAGGAAAGTGGAAGCTATCATTGGCTGCCAGACCTTCTTACTTTTATTTAGTAAGTATCATTCTTAGGAACTCTCTTCCGCATGCAGGCATTTCTCAGCTGTAGGAGTCTGGGAACTTATCATACCTTTACAAAGGAAACCCAAAGGAGATGCATGCAGTAACATAAGCTAGTAACATAAGCAGCATAAGCATAAGAAGCATTTCTCAAATAGGTGTTAGAAAAGACAAGTGCGGCTAATGAGCAAATCCAAACAGAATCTGTGTATGATGCTCATGCTCATGCTCATGCTCATGCTCATGCTCATGCTCATGCTCATGCTCATGCTCATGCTCATGCTCATGCTCATGCTCATGCTCATGCTCATGCTCATGCTCATGCTCATGCTCATGCTTATGCTAGTGTAAGCCAAGCTTAACTGAATGCATTTCTTGCTAAATTGACTAAATTTAAGATTGATTGCTGCAATAACAGACTGCGGACTGAATGATTAACTTACGGGTTAAAAGGTTTGCAGAGTGCATGGCTGTCTGACTAACTGACTGAGTGAATGCATGAACGAATAAATGAATAAAGACATGCTTGCAAGGTCAAGGGCTGGTTATTGGTTGTTCCAATCACTGAGGTTGTCACGGCCAGGGTTCGTTACGTTAATTATGTTTGTCAATACACCAAATCGAAATATGGCGTCCAATTTTAATAACTATTGTTCTTGACTGGCTAGCCTCGCATACATGTGAAAACTTCATTGTGTTTCATCATGAACACGAGGCTACCCAGTCAAGAACAATAGTTATTAATTTTGGACGCCATTTTTCGATTCGGTCTATTGGTCACCAAACTATAAATTTTTCTTCTCAGGATCATTTAGTTCTTCTTCCAGAAAACTATTACAATCCAACTGTATTAGGCAAAGAAGTAAATGAACACTGCCAAACAGGATCTTCTGGTTATTGTCGTCAATATAAACTTCCTTCCATGAGCGATTTTGTGTCGATAGAAACAGAGAAATCTTTGTTTACTGGACCAAAGGTCAGCTTCGTTCAACCTCCTTTCAAAGGGGTAACACTAAATGGATACCAGGTAAGGCTTCAACATAATATAAACCCACAATCAAATTAATTGAATGTATGCTGATCGAATACAAATAACACTCGATAAAAAGGCTTATACTAAGTACTCCAACAAAATATGAATAAACTAATCCACCCCCCGTGGTTATTACAGTTAGCTACTACCGATATACTTTTATTTTTAGTTCCATCTATGATAATATTGAATTTACAACTCTGTTAGTAAAATAAATTGACTCAGTGAGTCTGGGTACAGACCATTCATCGTAATATTTGGTTACCAAACAGTTACTAACGTAATTAATAAATTATCTTAGAACGTGCTGACAATGCAGCTACCACGTGACCACCCTGTAGGTACATATATTGTTGTAACGACCTTCTACTATGAAGATTATCCTTACATTGGTCGAATGGATATCACATGGCATTCGGACAGACAGACACATCGTGGATGGTTTAGCATCTTTACATGTCGGTATGGAAAACAATTGTTAACATTATCATCGATCTTCTTCAGTACCCATACACGTACCCAGACCCTTCTCAGCCTGAGACTCTGGTAACAAAAAAAAAATCGATTTTCTGTTTTATTGGTTCAAAATATTCTAGATTCTTTTTTTCTGATTTTAAATAAATTAAATGGCAAATCCACGAAACTAAACAGTTTAAAAGCAAGGTTTATCAAGATTAATTTCGAAAAACATTGCTGCTTGTAAATTAAAGCAAACTCAGGCGTTTTGATTTACAGCAAGGTATTTCTAAACATTCTGTTCGAGACTGTTGGAATTTGTGAATCGGCTTTACCGTGCACCACAGAATGTCACGATAAATTTTCTTTTCTATTTAGTCTGATAACTACAGAAGAAAAAAAGTTTTCCATGGAAATCTGGATATGAGAAAAGAAAGCTAGAAGAAAAGAAAATAAACTGTAGTAGTTTCAATGACATAAATTTATGCCTTCCGGTTTGTCACTAGCTTACTAGGAACTTTTAAAGTAAAGTAAAGCAACCTTTTTTAACCGTAACTCGTGACAGTCATTGCATGACTGATAAACTTAAGGCCGACGGTGCGCTCATTTTACCCGTTTTACGGGTATTTAAAGCTACTTAATTAAAGCTACACGGAAAGGAGAGAAGTCGAAACAAGGATGTGAAGTCACTGGGAATCGACCTCGGGACCTTTCGCCCAGAATGCATGCACTAACCAACTGTGCCATCCTTGCTTCTTTCGTCAGTAAGCTGAAATTGGTCTGGGTACGAGATCACCATACCTACGTATACGTTACATCTAAGCAAGAACGAGAGAGAATAATTAGGATGGTTTGAATTAATTGATTCTCTATAATCCCCTTTGTTTGTGTGGTTATAGATATACAAACGCCTGCAGACAAGTTGCCATTGACAACGACAAACAAGTGACATCTTTCAAAGTATCGGGAAACAGTGTAACTACGATTACACTTAGCACGTTGCTGACCGTTGCAGTGGTATGTATTTCTACAGTCTTTACTTTCTTCACTTATTTCACATCTCAGTCCAAAAACCTACAAAGCTGGGAGTAACATCAATACTTTATACCAGAGAAGTAGTAGGGGTTCCAGAACAATTTGAATAAATAAATAAAAAATAATAATGGTGGTTTATTAACATAATATCGCGTTTACAAATATAAAATATGAAAACTATAAAAACTATAGACGAAATGTATAATTACTCTTATATAACATACATATCTAAAGTTTAAACTTTATTATGTTCTGTGTTGAATAATTTGATTGAGCCTGGGAGAAAACTACAACGAAAACGTTCAGTTCGACATGGCATTATAGTGATAATGAATTTCGTCTTCTAGTATTATAATCATGAGCCACAGCTCTAGATACCGGAAGGTACCGAACACCTTGCGATATTTTTTTAACATTCTAAGGCAGAGTTGATTACGTCTATCGGCTAAGGTTGGACAATCCAAGGTCTTTAGTGCATCATTGTAGTGGTAGCCTGGTAATATTGCTCTAAAAGCTCTTTTCTTTACACGTTCCACATCCTCAGATAAGTACAAAGGGATGACATGGTTAGATGAGGGGGATGAATGTTGAATGCTATACAATTCCTACGATTATTTTCAAATCCAAAGTTAAATTATTACACGATAGCGTATTTAGAAATTGATAATTTCTTACTGGTATTGTGCAGGACTCCATCACCGTGATACCTAAAGACAAATGGAAGCAAGGTTATCTATTGCCGGCACCTTATTGTGTCAAGTTAGGCCAATCTTGCCTCGAATCAACCTTTACAATACCGCCAAGAGGAGTCGTGATCCAAGCCGAAAATACCACTAGTTCAATAAAAAATGGCCACGGTAGCCCTAAACCTCCCTTTATTCTCAATCCAAACATACAACTTGAGTACATTAAGACTGGTCAGGTAGGTGACATTTTCTTTTTGAAAAGGTAGACGTACTATACTAGCTGAAAAATGCATGTGTTTTAAAAGGAAATGCTGCATGCTTTGTCGCTTGTTGAAAGTCAGATGTTTTTATGATGTGTCATCGATTGTTTATAATGTTCTATTGATTGGTCTTCCTTTAAAGTTGTAATGCAAAATTTCCTGAGAAAGCTAAAAGAAATAGACTTATGCCATGAAGCAGCAAATCATACGCAAATGCCCGACAAGCCTCGATCACTTTGAATTAATGAAAAATAACCTGAGTCAAAGCAAGAATTGACGAGCATTTGCATACGCAGGGGCGGATCCAGAAATTTGACAAGGGGGTCAACTTTGATATCCTTTTGACGGATAACGGCAGACACAAGAGCGCAAATATCGTAATGTGCCCGCTTTTCTTTGCTAAAACGGGACTTTACTGCAAAAAGGGGTGTCAATTTAAATCGTGTCAATTTAAATCATATTCAATAACATGTCAATGTAATTTTCCTTCCTTAGAGAACCATCTACATCAATGCTCGAGCAACTTCTGGAAGTTACTTTATATTAGTCCATTTCTTCCAACCGAACTCGCTGTCGTTCACTGGAAACATCATAGTCAGTCACAGTGGATTTGCTGTAGCATCTCGTGTTGACTTTCGACATTGTCCCCGCGTGATTGGATGCAGAAGTGCTGGTACATCAACCACACGAACTAAATCAAAAAACCGTATTTTTATCAACATTGAAACTGAACTCCTCGTGACGGTGACTATTCCTAAAGACAAATCAGTCTGGATAGTAAGTAGTTAAAAGTCCAGAATAGTTAGGATAATCGAACCGTGGACACTTTTTTCATGTTATTATTTTCTGAACCCTCTACAGCTTCAAAACCTCTTAAAATGAAGCAGTGTGAGTTCAAATATACGAAGTGTCCATATAATAAATATTATTTCTTAAAATATAACTTATTTACTCAAGGGATGTGGGTTAAAAAAAGTAACAAAAAAACTCAAAGTGTTCACGTTTCGAGTATCCCCACTGAAAACATTTACTTTCCATATTGTATAATGTATCCGTCCAATTTTGAATTTTCATTAATATTTTAAATTGTTCTTATTAAATTTTTACAAACTTTTTAAGATATTAGTGTTAAAAAAGTTAAAAAAGTCTAACTTTATTATTTTCTCCTTTTATCTTATTTATATCAATTTGTGAAGCGTTGTTGAAATTACATGAATTGACGCTATAGAAAACATTGTATTATGTATTATTGCCTGTTTGCTTGATCGTTTGACCATTGGGTTTCTCAGTCCATATGCCAATTATGCACTTGTTTTTTTTTATATTTGTGTATTTCAACACATTTGAATTATTATAAGTTTACATCTAATCAAATGAAAAACGATTTTATTGTTTTTCAGGACTACATCCTTCTGGTTCCAACTCAGTCTTTCCTCCCATCTCTACTCCAAGAAGACCCAGTGAATATGACATCTGAATTCATGACCAAATGTGCTAAAAACCACTTTTTAGTCAAACCAACAGCCCAAAAACTATGCCTGGATTATGTATTTACACTTACAACAAGGTTCAATAGAGGAGGAATACCATGTGAATGCGACCAATCAGGATCAATTAATATATATTGTAAATCATATGGTGGACAATGTCGATGTAAACCTAATGTGATTGGTCGAACCTGTAATACCTGTAAAGCCGGTTATAGTGGTTTTCCTAACTGCCGACGACGATGACAGTCCTAATAAATATTTAGAAACATCTAACGTGATTGGCCGCACCTTTAAAACCCGTAAAACTGGTTCTCTCAATTGCGCTGGTAAATAGTTTTTTTCTCCTTAAATTGACTTGTAGTTTGTTTACTGACATCGGTTGATCGCACCTGTACTATCTGTAAAACCTTATTCCATTGCTACTGAAGACACTTTGCTGGATATGGAAATATGGAATAATGGAAATATGGAATAATGCATGGTCGAACCTGTTATACATGTCGAACCGGTTTTTTATGCTGGTTTTCCTTGTTGCCGACTATAAATCTCGTTCCAAAGACAAACACAATGTAGCTCCTTTACTGCACAATGTATACCTTAAACTGCTGTTGGTCATACCTGTAACCTAACCGGTTTGGCCAGTTTTCCTTGCAGTCGATGATATTGGCACTTTTTTTCTACCTATACACCCTTTCCGAGAACGTTTGTCACCTGTGAAAAGCACACAAGCTAGTGGCGCAAAGGATCATGGATAAGTTCAGAAACTAAATATGCATTCGGAACGCCTTTCTTGTTGTTTGATAAGTCAAAATGGACATTTCTCAATAACATATTGACAAGTGTAGCAATGTGGCCATGAAATCCCTGCCTTCTAATAAAGTATACATAGGTAATTCATAATCCCTTGCGCTACTAGCCTGTAGGCTTTTCACTTAATGGGTGACAAAGTTTCTCGGAAACTGTGTATATGATATGAGAAGGATTGGCTGTACTTGCCGACATACATGGTAAACAGTGACATTGCTTTTCCTTACCTTGTTTTTGAGTTGAAGACGTTTATCCGCCAAATTAAATATTGCTTACGATTTCAATATATTAAAATTTTATATAATTAAGTTGGTCATGTTTGAACTGTTTTTTTCTTTGCTCTTACCTCCTTTCTTTCTTTTTGCCTTCTACCTCTACGTCTTCAAGCAAGTTTTTTTAACATTACTATTACCACGTTGAAAATAGACACAACATTCTAACTTATTGCCAGCGCGTACCATGACAATATATACATATCAATTGTAGTCTTTTAGACCGGTGACTCAAGAGTGTTCGATACTTTTGTAGAGTTAGAGCAAATATAATAAATAGATAGACTATAGGGTTTGATCCATACAGTACTGTTTCATACAGGTTATGCGACCGGCACTCATCAGTGGTGAACGTTACTTTATTCAAATGAAGTTCGTAAGCTTATCTACATATGTTGAGTTTACTACACGCTTCTATTCAAGGAATTACACAATGTTCTTTAATAGGTATTTGTCTTTGTGTCTACATTTGCTGACTAGTTCATTTCGTTTATTTAGACTAGCTGATTTCAGATGACAAATTATGTGGAACGTTTCCGCTAATCAGAGTTTGCACCGCTTAGATATGTTATAATGCTGTGCATGGCATAGGATCTTCCATCAGATTATGTGTCAGTCTTGGTTGTTGTCTTTTAGCTGCCATACATATTTGCTAAGTTCTGTTTTGTAATTTTGTAATTCCTTGAATAGAAGCGTGCAGTAAACTCAACATATATATGCCAGCGGAGTTGATCGCCTTCCCCGAAAGGAATTATGGGTCACTATTTTTGGTTATGAATTTTTGAGCATTTTCCAAGTATACAATGTATACTTTTGTTGTTGATTGAAATATAATCCCACCATGAGTTTGATTAGCGTTTACAATTAATTTAAAGAAGGAAGAACTCATATTTCATTAATTCTCTTGGCAGAATAATAGGAAATGCTAATCAAAATACAATGTCAAATCCTCAATTCTGATTGGTTGAACTTGTGTTTGTTCTGAAGGTCATGATCAACTCAGCTGGTGTAAATAAGCTTACGAACTTCATTTGAATAAAGCAGCATTCACCACGGATGAGACCTGTATGAAACAGTACTGTATGGATCAAACCCTATATAGTCTATTTATTTATTATATATATATATTATTAGAGTACAAAAACTAAAAGTGTGCAATACTTTGTACTATTTACCACTAAATAGTGTTAATAAACAATAGAGAACAATAGAATTAGCATAATTTAGCAGTATTTAGTGGTAATTATGTTGCACACTTTTAGTGTTTGTACTCTATATTACATTATTATATTATTATTATTAAAATCATTCCGGCTCAAACAATACAACTACTAGTTCAAGGAATATTAAAAACAAAGTCCTCGTTCGCTTGCTGTATAAACAAAGCGGCTAAGACATACAGCCAACAAGCAGCACTGACTAGCTACATGTATCTGCTATTTGGTGTAATTTCTTGTGGCGCTTTGTACTTTTAACCAACTGGCGTAGAGTCCGCGGACTATGAGTCCAGTCCAGATTTTACATTATGTACCTAAACTTTCACCAATACCCCAATAACCGACATTCGGCAATCACCGATGATGACAACTGCTGGGCACTTGTACTGAGTGTTCAAAAATCCATCCAAAATCCGAAAATCTCGATTGTCTCTGCCATTAGGGGATACCACAAGTTACCAAATGAATTTACAATTATTGTTGTTGCATCAGTAATTCAGAAAGAATCATTTAAAAAAATATTATTGTATATATTATTGCTTTTATTCTTAATTTTATTTCCCTTGTTTTTTTTAATTATTTTTATATATTTTATATCCCCCCCCCCCCCCCCCCCTTAGAGAGCCGCTACGCAGGCTTTATGAATGACATGTTTGAATCCATAAATGCGTATTATTGATTGACCTTTTGCCATATGCTGCGTGAAGCTGTTGGTAGTCCTGACACGAGTCACTACTAACTACTACACGAGAAACAACCATGGCTGCAAAGTTATTAATGAAGAAGATATTTAAGTGGCGTAGTTATTTCATTCTATTTTTGACTCCGTTGCTGCTTGCTCCATTGCCTCTGAGCATTCCAAGCAAGGTAAGATAATAATACAATAAAAATATGATTGTTGTAGTCAGGATTCATGATTTTACAAACGAATTAGGTTGTCTCTGACTAAATTTGATGATTTTTAATTAGACGTTTCTGCTAAATCTTTAGCCTTCATCAGTACAAATTATACTGATGAAGGCTAAAGATTTAGCCGAAACGTCTTATTAAAAATCATCAAATTTAGTCAGAGACAACCTAATTCGTTTGTAAGATCATGATAATACAGTTTACATCTGAAGGATGTAATTATAGACGTACGATTGTTAACCCCTAGTAGTCATGGTGTACATTGTAGTAAAGAACTCTAACGAGACAATAGAAAACAATATCACACTATTAAATGCTTTATTACCAACCTATCCTTAGCACTCAAGCTACTGGAGTAAAGAACCTTTGCAGTCGTGCACCAACTTACCCTGTACGCAGCTAAATTCTTCCCGTTATTTCGCGCCCGTTTCGGCCTATGAAAGCCCATTTTACTCTTACTCTTTTGTGACTGTCTGGTCCACGATTTTCCTGGTCTACTCTCTGCCCTTTTTCCATGTGGATTCCATTCTAAGAATAGACTATGTTTAGTACGTTTACATTTAGACAGTTTTAAGAGAGTAGGGGATTGCTTCCCGGTACAGTCTGGCCTTGGAGGCATTCACTAACAACACTCATGATTGTAAACTGCTGGTTTTCAGCAGTCCGATAAGTCCTTCATACACACATTAGTAGATTGTAAAGCGCTATAAGCTATTCGAGGGATTTAGCGCTATATGAATGAGGCTTATTATTATGATTATTATTATACTAGTAAGTAGTAAGTTTAGTCTTTGGGTAGAGAGCGTTGCGTGACAAAACAAAGTACGGCCGCGTGGGAATTATATTATTGGAAATTATGTAAATTCTTTTGAAAGAAAGCCGAGGTGAACGGATCGAACACCTTAATGTACGGCCAACATCTTTTATCTGCAGCCGTGCAGGGTAAAGTGACACTTATAATCATGGCGGTAAAAGGGTTACAGTTGTGTATTGTATATTGTCCGGGTATATTGTAAACGTATATTGTAAAATTGTAAACAAAATCAACTTTTTCGTTTTGCTTCTGCTATAGCCAATCGATGAAATCCGACTGTAAATCGATTGATTTAATACAATTTTCGTGTGACTATCGATTAATCATCGAATATCGATATCAATCGATATTAATCAGCTAATTTAATCGATTAATATTGACAACATGCACTTTTCACACAATATAAACTTATTGAATTTGAATTGTATAAATAATAATTCATTGCTTTAGAAAAAAATAGGCAGTCTAGACTGCATAAAGCTACTGTTTTATATGAATTTATAATATAGCTTAGATAGTACGTAAGCTCTGATTGGTTGATTCACTCAAAAAAGCTATGCTCTATTTCACCGGTAGAGACATGGTTTTTGATTGACAGCTCACAATTTTAATAAGAGTTGTTCTGTTATAAGCTACTACATCTACTAAAAACGGCTATTAAAATGTAAAAAGACTTTCGATCTTGTGAACTTTCTGAAGCCTACGGTGCAATGAAATGCAATTCAAAGGCGACAAAAATCAGAGACATGGCTTTGAAAATACGCCGCCTTTAGACAAACTGTAAAGTTGGAAGTCAAAAGTTGAATTTGATCAAAACAAACAAAAGGAAAACAGCGTTTCAAAGTGGCAATAATTTTTACTTCATTTTATCCTTGACATATGAAGATAATTTCATAGCGAATAAGTGAGATTTTTTTGCAATTGAACTCGATTAATCTTGAACAAATAACTTGCATGTTCGTTGAATTTATCGACGGCAAAATATTATATTTTGTTTTATAAAAACAAACAAACACACAATCAATTACAGAATTATAAATGTGCTTTCAAGTTTTTAATTCTTATAAATAAACCATGTTTGAAAACAAGCAATGTGAACAAAAAGGCAGATTTACAATTATCTTTCAATTGTCTCGTCAAAATGAAAACAGAAACTTATAAACCTTATAAACCTGCAAACGTTTGATTAAAAGTAAATAAATACATACTTTCAGCAGCCTAAGTAATCTTGTAGATGTGGTCTTTGTTCTTTTTAACTTCAAAACGTTGTACACAGCAAGCTTGTCTTGTTCAAACTGTTTTTTTTCTCAGTGTGATAAATTGCTGTCAGTCGGCACGGCTTTCACCACTCAAATTCGCTTGAATTGCTGTATATATGTCAGTCTCATGCAAGAGTTCAGCTAAAGGTTTTTGTTTTTTAGCCACAGAAGTCAACCAAAGCTATGTTTTAACGGTTTTATAAATGAAATTCCTTCTTTTTAGCTAGCAAAAAGACCCGGGAAGAAAGTGAACAGCACCTTGGTCCTTTTTGAGGCCTGCCCCTGGACCTTAAATCGCCGTAATTTAATGCGTTTTAAAGCGATTTAAGGCGATTTAAGGCGATTTAAGAAAATATGGCCAAACTTCGAGTGAAGTTTTAAGGCGTTTTAGTGCGGTTTAAGGCGATTTAAGGCGATTTAAGAAAAAATATAAGAAAATCAGAGGCGCCATAAGGCAATTTTAAGCAATTTACAGCGATTTAGGGATGTTTAAGAAAATATACGGTGAAGAAGATGCATTTTCTGGTGGTTTAAGTAATTTTTTTTTGTAAAAATGAACAACATTTTAAGTTCATTTAAGGAAATTTGAAAATAAAGGTATCATTGTTCAAAATATCATTTAAATATAATACTTCTAGTAAGCAAAGGCCAGTTTAAACTTTACATCAAAAATTGTATTCAATAAAGGTCAGTTTTATATTAATATAAGGAATGCCTGTGATTCATTTACATAATTGATTTAGAGTGCAAATATCATATCCATGAAATACAAAATAGTACAACAGGATGCTAGTTAAAACAATAGAATAGAGTGCAAATAGCATAACAATTAAAGCACTTTTAAACAATGATTATCAATTATTTTAACATAGTTTAATACTATGAAACCAGTTGCAAAACAATTATTTTTATATCTTTTTTATTTTGAATATTTTTATCATCAAAACTTTTAAACAACACTTCCTTTGTACATCTTTCTGTATATAATCTTACATATAAATTAAATAATTATATACGTTCTGGGTGCTTTCATTAAGGATTGCTGGCTATTTTCTAAGAAACATTTGTTTGAATTTGTATAATATTGCTAACCTCCAACAATAAGAATCTAATCTTTATTGTAGTAGATATTTTTCCAGATTGAACAAACGTTTCTGAAACCAGAGACTGAACAGTAACGAAATTATTAAAGCTAATATTTCTACATACCACTGATGAAGATTTAAAGTCTCATCTTATGTTGATGTTAGTTAGTGTAAATGTTTCTGAAATTGTTTTTCCTGTCGCATTGATGATCCTTACAGAAAAACTTGGTTTTTGATACATAAATTAATCTTTTATGTATAAATAATCTCAGCGTGCATTTTCGGATCTTTCTCAGGAACCCATCCTATTTGTTGACGTTCTCCAGATCGTATAGACAGCAAAATACCTTGATCCAAAAGCAAGTGTTTTTTCTTATGCTCACTTCAAATACTTCTTCTGACTGATAATTACAGCAATAACCACTTCTTTACTTGATGCATACTTGGACGTTCCACTATTCGAAGGTGATGTCTGTGGCAGGTGGCAAGTCTTTTTTCCTTCTTGCTTCCTGGTTTTGATCTTATTTACAAGATGATCTCTTGAAAGTACATTTACAGGAGATGACAGAAGCTCAAAATAAAACTATGTTCGAGTATTCCGCCATTTTGATTTGTCCCAGTCTCTCACGCTAAGTCCTGACATGTGACCTATCTGATATGTGTTACTGTGCTGTCATAATCAATGAGAACTTTTTATTTGACGATCGAGTAAAACAATTTTTTCAACCCTTTGACGAAGTATCGATTAGCCGATACCGATTAGCCTCGTTGGCCATTTCTGAGCTTCGTATTACAAATCAAGAGTTCACTCAGTGAGTCGATGTATATTACCGTTCAGATTTGACAGAAATTCTCATGAAATTGACCAGTAATTGGACACTCCTCCATCCACTCCCCCATCCCAACGGAGAAACACCTGTGCGGTGTTATCGCAGGCTCACAAAACCAATTTAAAATGGCGAACAGCAAGCTAAGATAGTTGAAGTGTTTTATATTTGCATGTGTTTTCCACTCGTTTATGTAAAATACGCAGACAACCTATTTGCACAAGTAAAGCTGAACAAATGATATTAACTTACAATGGCTTGATGGTGACCTTTTACTGTGTGACTGACCATATTAATGTGTGACTGCATGCTGCTCACGTAAGTAGAATTCTGACACTTGATTCGATTTGTACAATAAGATTTACTAGTAAAGTTTTCGAGATAGTTCGGTGAAAACCACATAAAATGTTAATCAATTTCTTTTCAATTTTCTTTCATATTTCGCTAGATTGATGATAAATATTTGTTATAGAATGACCAACAAAAAATATTCTAAAATGTTATAAATAAATAATATGTTCTTGCAGTTTTGTTAAGTAAGTTACTTTTAATGTGCTTTTATGTATATTTGCATGTAGAAGTTTCACAAAAAATGTTGAATTGTGCATTCCAAGACTGAAATACATTGTTGGTTTCAAAGGTAGCAAATATAGATTGATTTGCATTTCATATGAAGCTAATATACAAAACATAACTCTAATACACTGTACTGACATAATGGCATAAACTGCGCAATGCATTTTGGTCTTGCATGGAATGTACTATTCAGTATTCATAAGTTAAACTCTTTCTGGAATAGTTATATATTGTATATACCGTATATATGTATGATTACATCCTATTGCAGAAGGATTTGAGCACATATTTATACAAAAATCTAATTTAATTAACATCCAGATAAACTAGTATTTTGAGTTTTGCATCTCATTTTTATTTGTATATTTGACTGTATATATATAAATGTGTACCACAATCATTGTGTACTTGAGGGTATGCATGTATAATTACTTTTATACTACATATTCTCAATTTCAGAAAGGTTGTGGTTTATGTATATATAATTATACCAATAACTTATTATTCGGTGTATCTTTTTATGATTTTTTTTATATTTACATGTGTTTTAAAGGATAAGAACATTCATTGCAGAATATTAAGTTGTCCTTCAGTAGCATTTTGGAAGGTATTATGAGAGTAGGTTTGAGGCCATGTACTATACTGTATTTATTTATTTGGATCTATCTTCTGATGATGTCGGCGTCCAACAAAAACTCAAGACCCAAATAAATAAATACAGTAGTACATGGCCTCAAACCTACTCTCATAATTTATTGCAGTGTTTTTAGTTTGCATCTTTTTAGATAATTAGCCTTAGTTACTAGAAGGTGTGCATATACTGCAATCAAGTATATATATATATCAATATAATGAAAATGGGTCGCAATGTTTTTAAATGATTTTAGGCGTTTTAATGCGATTTAGCGCGTTTTAAGGCGATTTAGTGCAATTTAAGGCGATTTAGCGCGATTTAAGGTCCGGGGGCAGGCCTTTTTTGGTCAAGATTGCTCAATAGTACACTGATTGTGATTGGTTCATTGGGCACTGGTGTTAGTTTTGAGAATTACAATTTTAATCAGCAAATAAAACTACGTTTTTACGGAAAACCAGCATTGCTATATTATAAAAGCAATAGAAGCCAGTTCCTATGACTCTACCGGTGAAATAGAGCACTTGGGATGTTGTTAGAAACACTCGAAAAAGTTATAAAATCACTCGCTTTCAGCTCGTGATTTTATAACTTTTCTCGTGTTTCTCCCAACATCCCGCGTGCTCTATTTCACCGGTAGAGTCATAGGAACTGGCTTCTATTGCTTAAATAGATATGTCCAAGTAATAGATATGTCCAAGTGGTAGGGGTGATCGGCGGAGGTTTTGAAAACGACGCCTAAAAGGTACGCATAGACAAAAATAACAGTTAAAGCCTTGTTGATTTCAACCCCTAAAAGGTACGGCTGTGCGATGTTCTTGCCAGCCAAGCTTACTTTTAGCAACAAAGCAGAGTAAAAATGACCCTTACAGATACGGAATCATGTTGCGTAACTGTTTTTGAGCCAGAACTCTTAAGGACTCTAAAAGGTACGCACATGAAATATTTTTAGCCCTAAAAGGTACGCCGATCATGCATGTACACTCCTACCACTTGGACAAAGGGAGGAAAACGAGAGAAAAATGAGCATTTAAATAAAACACGGACGAGCGGGGATTATAGGAGCGAAAAGGGGGAGGAGCGATGGGAGAGGAAAACTTTCCCGTAATCCCCGCTCGCTAAAATTTTCTGAATCCGGATGGAAAAGTAGGGACTGCTCGCAGTCTAACAGAAGGGCTGCTTTTGGGGTGAGAATATATATACCTTATGTATCTACCTGATTGTGTTACAGGAGTCACGATGTGCCTATGGTATTCTAATCATGTCAATCTACTGGGTCACAGAAGTAGTCCCACTTGCTGTCACGGCTCTTTTACCTTTGGTTCTGTTTCCTATGCTGGGGGTAGTTGGATCTAAGGAAATAAGTCCACCTTATTTCAAGGATACCACTGCTCTTTTTGTCGGCGGGCTCATCGTAGCTGTAGCTATTGAACATTGGAATCTTCACAAAAGAATTGCACTTCGGGTTTTGCTCTGCATAGGAACAAAGCCTCGAAGGTAAAGTTGTGTATTTTCATATGCCAGTTCAGAGGGGAGATACTCTATCAGATAAATCAGGCCATTGCACTTCAACTGATTGTCAATTGTACTTTTCATTTTCCTCTGATTTTCTTTTGAATTTTTTTATGACAATTTAGTTCTTGTTATTATGCCTGTATATGTATTATTGTTCATTTTTCATCAGCACTGTACATCATAGCCAGACATATCATATCATATTTTGCGCTCCGCGTCGACGACATTTTTAAGTGCGATTGGCAACCTCGTTCCAGAGACCTTTCCCCTTTGCTTCTAGGTTGGGCAAAAACGAAGGGAAGAGGTCCTGAGAACGAGTTTAGTGTGATTGGTAGCTGGGTTTCCTGTGCTAAACATGGCGGCGTTTATGAGATCGTAAAAACTTGTAATGTTTCGTTTTCTTATTAGCTATGCTATTAAAGCGATATACAATGCTGGGACCAAGAAAAATGTCCGGTTTAGTGGGGGTTCCGGTTTATTGAGGCTTTACGTATTAGACCAGAACGTATTAGATTAGATTATACGGATTATGGAGAATTTCTGTTTTTGAGTGTCCGGTATAGAGGAGTTCCACTGTGGTATACCAATCTGACAATATGTTTTATCTCCTGTTGTTAGTGTTAGATATGATTAGATTATACGGATTAGGGAGAATTCCTTTATTGAGTGTCCGGTATAGAGGGGTTCCACTGACAATGCGTTTTGTCTCCTGTTGGGTTTTGTAGGTTGATGCTTGGCTTCATGTTAATCACAGCCTTCTTATCAATGTGGATTAGCAACACCGCCACTACAGCTATGATGGTGCCTATCGCTGAAGCAGTTCTACAAGAAATCAAAGCTGAACATTTGGACAAAGATGACGACGAAAATGACGACTTGGAACTTGCTTTACAAAATGGCAATGAAATAAAGGTTAAAAAGGACTCACAGCCTGAAGATGACGATGGCAATGCAACAGAAAAAGATTGTGAGCTGATCGAGAATATGTCTGGGTCTATTGCAATTCAGATACAACCAGAACAAGGGTATATATAAATATATGCATCATTGTTTTTGCCCACTTTTTACAATCTTAACTCAAAAACATTCAGATTTGTTTTATTTAATTTAATATTTTTTAACCTTGCAATTAATACATGCCCAGGCTTAATGTTCCTTTCATAAGTTGTAGTCTTATCGAATTTAATGTTGGCGAAGGGGTAAGAAGCCGATTACGACTCTATGTATGCAAGATGGATGGCATGGTCCGCCATGTTTATTAGAGTCCCGACACAGGGAACTCACCCACATGAATATAAATAGGAAGCACAATTATACATAGGAAATACAAGCAGCTCCCCATTGCCCCAATTGTTCAAGATTATCCATTTGGGATATTAAACTGAAACTTCCTTGAGATTAGTGCCATCCAAATGAATATGTCAAATAAAGAAATTTGCGAAAACATGGGGAAATAAATAACCAATAGGGGCTCCAGGTGATTTAACGCGCGAACTTCTGGCTAGTAATCCTCTACAAATACGTCCTTATCATAACTTTAACAACTATATGTAACCTGTAAGTTCTCTGCTGCTCTATCAGGAAGGAAAAAGAATAAAAAAACAAATGCAAATGCCTAAAAGTAACCGAAATCGTTGCTGTCTCTAGGCACCATTTTGGAACTGTTCGTTTTGACAAACAATCCTTTGCGCGCTTCAAAGCGAGATCGCGAGCTGTTTGTTGGTAACAAAATCAGAGTTGTTTATTTGTTCTACAGGAGTAACATTCAAGTGGAAGAAGAAGGCGATGATAAAGTAAGCACTGATTCTGTTCTATTTAATTCTATTTTAAAATAAATCCGATGAATATGAAAATGAATATATAATTAATTTCTATGTTGGTGCTAATAGAGATTCGAGCTTTTATTACCAGCACTCTGACTTGGCTAGCCTGATTTTCACCCGGGCCTGAGTCCTACACTATGACACAGTCCCGTCTGAAAATCAGGCTATGCCTTGGCATAAACATTGAAATATAGCTTTGTGCTCAATCTTTATTTTTGTGAACTATATATGTCAACTGCAAAAGGCCAAGGAGGAATATATTTTTTTTTCCAAGAGTTTTTTTAAAGAGCACAAACACTTTATCAATAGGATAGCATTGATGTTACTTCTTATTTAGTGGCTATTAGTCACTATCAAAGACAACCCCGTATTGTTTCCTAAATTGTATTTGATTTTTCAGTATTAGATTGTCTTGTCGGTCGGAGTAGCTATTTTGGTTTTATTTCATGGTTCAATGGCCAATATCAATAGACATTTTTATCGAACACTTTTGTTCATTTGCAGTATATTCTTTTATTTAAGTTCCTCTTGATGTGATAATATATTTCGTTTTATTTTCTTCAGGAAGATAACAGCTTCTTTACTCGGATGAGCAAAGCTCTTGTCTTGTGTGTTGCTTACGCTGCCAATGTTGGTGGAACAGCAACACTCACGGGGACTGGACCTAATCTGGTTTTTAACGGACAACAACAAAGGTTTGTTCTTACTTGGATGATTCTTTTCTATATTGGTTTCACATACATAAGTATGATTTTGCTTGACAACAGAGTTGACCGATTAGCTCAGTGGATAGAGCTTTGGATTACTGTGCGGAAGGTCTGGCTTCAAACCCCGGCCGGACCATTACTCAGGGTGTTTAAATAATTGAGAACTGAGAAGTTGCCTTTGTTTTTGAAAAATCTACAAATGGTTAAAACTTCATGGCCTCTCGGATAACGACGTAAAATGGAGGTCCCATCTCTCTCAAAAAAAAACTTAACAACATTGAGGAACGTAAAAGAACTAGTTCAGACATGGGTTGTATGGTGGCAGCTTTGTGCCTTGATATAACTTCAACTCGAACACGTTGAGTTAGCGCATTGAGCAGTTCTGGAAATGCGCTATATAAGAACTAGCATTAGAAATGCGCCATAGAAAAACATTAAATTATTAATATTATTATAAATATCATCCTTCAAGTTAAACATTGTCAGTATTATGAACCAGTGTACGCAAAGTCTTCTTTTTAAAAAGTTGTTTGATGGTTTCCGTTTCAGTACATTTCCAAATAGTCCAAATGTTGGGTTCGCACAATGGTTTAGCTACGCCTTTCCTGAAATGATATTATTGCTGTTAGCAGCGTGGCTCTGGTTACAGTTTTTCTTTTTGGGCTTCTGCAAGTAAGTAATAAACCTACGTACATGATCAAATCATGATAGAAATGAGCGATGGATGAATGAATAGATGAATAGAGTTTTTGGGAAAGTAGGGGCGATTCTAGGGTAACTTAGGGCGTCTTACGGCGTCTTACGGCGTCTTACGGCGTCTTACGGCGTCTTACGGCGTCTTACGGCGTCTTACGGCGTCTTACGGCGTCTTACGGCGTACGTCTTACGGTGTTTTACGGCGACCGGACTTCTGAGCCCAGATTATGCCTAAAAACATTCACACTATATTGATAATATTTTGGATCTATATCATGCATGAACGTATTATTGATAATATTATTTTAAGATGTAAAAGCGAAAGAAAGGCTAGCGATAAAAGACGAAGCGAGGCTATTAAAAGGACTTTACGAAGGCAGTACAATGATATGGGTCCTATGAGGTATTGTATGACTTGACTTATTAGTTGATTAATTCGATCGACTTGTTTCGGCAAATGTAATGCCCTATTATGGTTCGTAATTCACAACAATATATATTAAATGGTTTTATCGAAAACTAATATCTCATATGCGTTCACAGATTTAGCTCAAACTAACTATTCTCGTATACTATTATTGTATAGTTTTGCAGAGATCGTTGTCCTGTGTCATTTCGTGGTCCTGGCATTCCTGTGGCTGCTGAGAGATCCAAAGTTTATTCCTGGTTGGGCTATTGTCTTTGAAAAAGGGTAAGATCAAGTAAAGTTATTTTCAATTTATCGGCAATTCTTTCATTTTGAATTAACTTGATTGTTATGGCCAGCATTCTTTTTCACAGAACTACTCTTGAAGGTAATGAGGATTTTTTTTATTCTCCAAAATCAAATCCCAGGTTGCGGCTGAGTTTAGTGGTAGAGCATCGAATTATGAAGGAATGAAATTTCATTATATATAGAAATTTAGAAAGCTAATCGTTTAGATGCGGGATCCGGGTTTACGCCTCGTCCAGACCAACACTTAATTAATAATTTTCCAAAATGTTGGAAGATAAAAAAGATATTGTAATTACTATCGGCAAATTGTTAGTGTTTTCTCGTATAAGAACGTTTTGATTAATTGTAATAAGCTACCTTTTTACCACGTACACTACACTCAATAACCTGCACTGGGCGGGGGCACGTAAAAGAAACACTAAGAACGCAACAAGTCCTGACCGAGACCAGCATCAATGACTGGCATATGTTAACATATATTAATCGTTAACACTCAATCATAATTGTAAACCGTCTAGAAATCATGGTTTAAAAGAAATGATATACATTGTCAAGCGCATTTGATCATATTCACACAGATAGTGCGCTATATAAACTCCATATTTGCCCTTTACTCACATTTACAGGTACGTCAAAGATGCTACAACCGCCATGCTTATCGCGTTCTCGTTGTTTATTTTCCCTTCCGAGAAGCCAAAGATATTTTGCTGGAATGCTGATGGAAAAGGTGGATAATTGTTTGTTAATTGTTGTATATAGTTAATTGTTGTGTATTCTATTCATTTAAGTGAACATGTAAAATGTAGGAGTTATATTTTGGTAATTCTTTTAAGGCAGTTTTGGTAATCCCTCTATTTCTAACATTTTATTAAAATGTTGATGTACATTTGGATTGTTCCTATTCCTGTTCCTTAACCATGATTAAACTTGGATATTTGATTGTTCTAGTTACCAAGCCACCGCCACCAGTGCTCACCTGGAAAGTTGTGGCTCAGAAAATGCCCTGGAACGTAGTGTTTCTTTTGGGTGGTGGCTTTGCTCTTGCAGAGGCTGTACAGGTATATTTGTCTTCAAAGCGTATTCTCTATATTACTGATGCTGCCGTTTGCGGGGAAGGAAAGTTTTGCCCTAATATTAATACAGTGGAACCCCGTCTTACGGCCACCCACTTAATACGGCCACCTCGTTATTGCGGCCAGTTTTCTAGGTCCCGACAAAATGCATGCCCATACATTTTCTATAAAATGTACCCGCTTAATACGGCCACCCCGTCAATACGGTCACTTTAGGCTGTCCCTTCGGTGGTCGGATTAACGGAGTTCCACTGTGGTAGCATAAAAATATATATTATAGTATTTATTTAAAAATAACTTTAAAGGCTTAGACTTCGCGTCGGGCATGATGGGATAAGGCCGATAAATTGAAGGCCCCGTCTCTCCTCACTACACATGCTAACCTGCATCGATATAGGAGGCGTAAATGGCTCTAACAAATCCTGGCCGTCACCACCTTTAGGGACTGTCGCATACTTATATATACATACAAACTGCATACTATCCCTCATGATTGTTAACATTAGTTGATTGTTAACTGAATCATTAGATATTGTTAATTACAGCGCGACGCACCTTACCGTGGCCATCCAATTAAAGTTTTGTACAAGTTGGCTTAGCGTTCAAAAGTTTCTCTTTTCAAATTATTTGCTACACCTTTTCAAATCTAAACATCCTTAGAGGTTTTTTTAGACACTTATAAACTTCACTCTTGTCTTCCCTTTGAACATTTCAAAGTGTTTACCGTTTGATACTCGGCATGTCTTTTATATTAAGGTCAAATCCTCGCTTTCTGATTGGTTAACTTGTACAAAACTTTAATTAGGTGACCACGGTAAGGCGAAAATTGCTAAAACATCAAAAGTGAAAATTCCTGGCCATATCGTCATCATATTTTTTATTATTTGCTTTCCTAGAAATCTGGTCTGTCTTTGTGGCTTGGTGAACAACTAAACGTTCTTAATTCAATACCCGACTTTGGTATTTTGCTCATTGTATGCATAATGACAACTGCATTTACTGAAATAACATCTAATGTTGCCACGGCTACCATTTTCTTGCCAATTCTTGGAACAGTGGTAAGTTTTCATTGACTCTGTCAGAGCCTTCTGTTTATTTGTTTTGTGTGTTTGTGTACGTCAGGTTCCAGTATAAATTTAGTTTTTATTCTATGGCGTCTCTTTAAAAAATAAATAATTAAATTATTATTATTATTATTATTATTATTATTATTATTATTATTATTATTATTATTATTATTATTATTATTATTATTATTATTATTATTATTATTATTATTATTATTATTATTATTATTATTATTCGATTCGTTCGATGTTCTCGCTCAAAATAACAAATCTAGCTACATAAAATAATTGTTTCTGACTGCATGATTGAATATTGATTGGGAACTTTATACCTTGGGTTATTGTTTGAAATACAGAACTGAAGTAAGAAGCAAGGATGGCACAGTTGGTTAGTGCGCGGCGTTCTGTGCGAGAGGTCCCGAGCTCGATTACCAGTGACCTCGCATCCTTGCTTTTCTTTCCGTGAAATGAGTGCATCGTCGGCTCTCTGAAAGATCAGCTTCGGCTGAAGGGACTTCCGACGTAAAATACTATACTTTACTTTTTTCAGTACTTCAGAAACTCGTATTTTATAAAGATATCATGTAGTGCCATTAGTAAGAAGTTAAATTAACAAACATGATTTGAATTGTTAAAGGCGCAAGGGATTGGAGTGCATCCATGGTACTTCATGATTCCAGCTACCATCTCTTGTTCGTTTGCATTTATGTTGCCTGTTGCAACACCACCTAACGCTATCGTCTTCTCGTACGGGCACCTTAAAGTCAAGGATATGGTAAGATAGTGTGATTGTCTTTCTCGTTTTCTTCTTTGTCCTCATGCTTGTGTCCTCATCATTGTGTGCTTGTGCTTGTGCTTATGCTTGTGCTTGTGCTTGTGCTTGTGCTTGTGCTTGTGCTTGTGCTTGTGCTTGTGCTTTTGCTTGTGCTTGTGCTTGTGCTTGTGCTTGTGCTTGTGCTTGTGCTTGTGCTTGTGCTTGTGCTTGTGCTTGTGCTTGTGCTTGTGCTTGTGCTTGTGCTTGTGCTTGTGCTGTTGCTTCTGCTATTTCCCTTTTTCCTTTGCTCATGTATTTCTTGCTTACAATTACGGCAGTTCTCTTCGCTTTTTTTGTACCTATTTCTCGCATCACATTTCTATTCAAGTACAATCAAACGTTTTTATTAGTTAGCAACTTCCTTGTTTTACCATTGTCTTATGGTTTTTTTAATCTATATTTAGGCCAAAGCCGGTCTTGGCATGAATATCATTGGTATCGTTATGCTCATGATATGTATTCACTTGTACGGTGTACAGCTGTTTGGTCTTGACATCATCCCTGACTGGTCTCAACTGACAAACAAAGCAGCCAACTATACATTAGTTTGTAAAAACATGACAGTAGATGCCTGAACAAGATGGAAAATCTCTTTATCATGAAACAAAGTGTCGATGAGGCACACTGGTTTTTGTATAAGAACATTAGCTAGGTTTTAATTTGTGAATTCTTCAAAGGACAATAACTAAGCTGTTTCTTTGAGAACCTCTTAGTGGTCCTAGTTGAGCGTGGTTTGGTTCTATGTTTAATATTGGTGATTGGGCTATAAGCATGTATAAGTTAAAGTAAGAAAGAAAAAAAAGTTAAAGTAAGGTACTTTTAAGAATTGGGTTTTAAAGGATAAAAGGATCTGGGGTAAAAGGATGGAGTATGCTCGTCGAGAATTTTCAAAAAGACCCCTTAAAGTTATCGAAAACCATTTAATAAGGACGGATCGGCACGGACGGATTTTATCCCTTAGAGGTACCTCACAAATAAAAGGGAAAAAGCGCGTAAATCAAGACGATCTTACTTAAGAGATACGACGAGCTTACCATTACTCCCGAGTCTGGACCGGACAACCTTTGTTATTCAGTTCAAAAGTAATTCGACGTGTTATATTCGAGCTTTATATGTAAGCGTTTTATATGTAAAGTGTATTTAAGGTATATTGTACATTGCTATGGTTAATTAATTTTCCTTATTGCCCAATAATTGTGTTATCAAATACTATTTTTTAGTCGTTATCATCAATTTCGTATTTTCTACTTATAAAATATTTTAAACGAGAAAATATAATTGTTTTAAGAAGCATTGAGAAAAATGAATAAAGTCTACTTTTTCAGAACATCTGTTTCATACGACATTATCTGTACGTCTTCTGCTCCCTTTTAAGTCAATAGAAACATCGCTGTACTAATAAAACGACAAAGCTAGCTAGTGATACATGTCACATTAGCTCAGGTGGTTTCTTTCAAACCGCGCAGAACTATCTTGTCCATCGAGATTGATGTCTAAATTACTCATTGAGGCGAAATGTTATACATGTATCTGTGTTAAATTAAAGTGCTAGTGTAGTCCATTTCCGCCTAGAGTCAAATTCAATGTTCAAACTAGAAACGTTTATCATCACAAATGCCGACAAATACAAATTGTGCGTAAAGTTTTGATGTTTGCAATCTTGAATTTATTCCTAAAAAAATTACTGATAACTAAATTTTAGCTTTTCTTTAACGACTTAACGTTAAGGTGCAATTTTTAGAAATCATTTGATCAAAGGTGACTAATTATATAATGCTGAGCATTATTTCTTGGATTACATAACAAGTCACCGTGCGCCATACATTTTCTTCAGTGACGTATCAAAGATATGCCTCTTGTTCTGTTGAAATCTCAACCTGTTAAAAAAAAAATCTCGCGCTCTAATCAAAGTCTTTTGTTACTTCTCACCTAAACTCTCATATATGGTAATGGTTTGTTTTTTAAGATTGCATACGGTATTTCCGATACGACGACATAGAACGCTTCACAATAGTGTTGCATGTGATAACAATTCAGCGGATTTTCGCTGGTGATGATATCAGCTGAAAATGTTACATCATCTGGTGACAACGACAAAGCTGAAGTGATATCTAAAGCACATGTAAAACATATATTGAATATACAAATAGTAAAGCAAGTAAACGTGCAGTAAAACACGGATAGCAGGGTACCTCGTATATTTGACTCGTTTTCTGGAAGCGCATCTCAACTGGACATATAGGGAATAATGCTAAGGATGCTACAAGGGTTTAACAAAGTCAAAGACACAATGTGGATATAGTATTTTGACGACGTTTGCTTTTTTGAGGATCTCTAAAACACTATAATATTTTATAAAAAAAAACAAGCGTGGTTTTAGAATATTCGCTTTACAATTGGTGTTATGTATAAAACATTTTGAATAATGATTCTTCGCTGTAATTTTCTTCAAGTATATTAAAAATTAAATTTGAAAACTTTAAATCAGTGATGTAAATTGTCTTTTGTACACAACTTGTTGAGTCCCTTTTTTAGGGATAATCGTTTAATTTTGAACAATATGATCCAACAATATCGGCCTTTTATTTATTTATTTTTTTCGGCCTTTTTATGATATAATATTGCCATGAGGAAAATGTCAGACTTATAACATAAACTTGAAAACCTGTGTAAATAAGATGTACCTGAATATACCGCCAGGCGTGGTTGAACACTCAAATACGTGCAAAAGTCTGCACAGACTGAACAAACTATCCAGCAGTGAACATTGTTCCTTGGTTTCCTCACTGTAAGGTTTTTAACAATGAAGTGGATGTTCTTGATCGCATTGTTCGTTTTTGTCCAGGCAGGAGGTAGGTACTCTAAGATTATATTGCAGTTTTATAGTTGGCTGGTTTACAGTGCGACTACTCGAACCAAGGCCACCCAAACAAATTTTTCACAAATTATTCAATCCCTATACAAGATAATTCTGTTTTTTTTTGTCGACACTTTGATATTGTATTTCGCCAGTAAAATTTTCTGAATCATAAATTTCCCGTAATTCTATTGTTTAGATACTTGGACGTGATTGGATGATTTGTGAAAAATTTGTTTGGGTGGCCTTGGTTCGAGTAGTCGCACTGTAACATAAAATCGTTTTCAAATTACTTTGAGTTGGGACAACATGAAAAATCTTGTGACATTTTTTAAGAGAGTAAAATAACACTTTAAAACGTTAAAACCACCAAAACAATGATCGAGCTCAAAGCTTGTTTACTTTTTTTTTAATTTTTGCACTCAATGACTGTCCTAAAGAAACACACAACGGTCTTAAGAGGAGAAAGGAAGGTGCTCTCTCTGAACTAGTTAAACAAAACACGACGGTTTTTTCTCTTTTTAGTTCGGAAAAGTGGTAGAAAATCATAGCATCTCAATCTTTATTTCTAGCTCACCCATTGCTCTTGGTACCGATAATCGTTTTAACATTCTCCATATGCCCATCTTTTTGTCGTTACCATCGGAAAATATTTTGATTGTATACGAACGAATGTCCAAACTTTCGTGCTGTGTTAAACAAGGTGTTACGCGGGGCAACTTGCAACGCCGATTTGTCCTGCAACGCTGTTGCGTCTTTTGTGAGTCGATTTTTTGCAACATGTTACACGGGGACAACTTTTCGCGCAACAATCACTTCTAGTTTTCAGTCCATGCGCTGACAAAATGTAAATAAACAAAATGGCGACTGATCATACTTTTACTTTTGTTGGCCGTTGATTGTGAGCTTGAAGAACAAAAGAGAAGAAACAGAATTGTTTGGACATGGAATTGTCTCAATGGAAGAAAGAAAGAGGCGCTTATCACCAGCTTGTTCGCGAACTGAGGAGCGAAGACGACGCCGAGTTGACGAATTATTTTAGGATGCCAGACGCTAAGTTTCACGAACTATGCGATAGAATAAGCCACTTGCTGTACTTCTCCGACTTGCATGACTTCGTCGTCAGTCTTCTAGCTTGTAGAACCACCATTTTGTTTGTTTACAAACACGCCTCGCTTGCATGAGCATTGTTGCTCGTCAAATTGCCGATGATCATGTTACACACGTCGATTTACTCAAAATTTGTCATCTTACGTCATCATCAAAAACTTGCAACGTTTTGCGCAGTGAAATATTGCGCGAAAAATCGTCTTTGACACTATGTTACACGGCATCGATTTTTCGTGCAATCGCCTTGCGCGAAAAATCGGCGTTGCAAGTTGTCCCGTGGAACACCACCTTGAAACAGCATGTGCTCTTTAGCAGCAAATCGGTCAATTACAATATAACTATTATTAATGATTCACTATTTCGCTAAAGCTATTATCAATTCTTCTAATTCGAGTATTGCTCACAAGTCATTTTATATTCGCAGGAGTTTTCTCTGTGGAAGGTCCTCTATACAACGAAGGTAAAACTTGATACTAAGTCAAAATACCACATTAATAGCTTCAAACACTATAGCTTATTACATGTACACTAGAATGATCTAGAATATAGTATTGGTTTGGAACAATCGCATAAGGTCTAGTTCTAGTTTTCTTTAGCCTTAGCTCTTCGTGTATTATGTGTGGCATGCGCGATAGGGGTGGCGTAGGTGGCATGGGTAGCAGGGGCCGATCTAGGGGGTCGTCGCTAATGGCACCGGACATCCCCTAGCGCCGTAATAACCCCTATTTGAAGACATTTAGGGACCGGGCACCCCCTTAAGAGCAATTTCATTTGCAATTTAGATAACCCCCTGACAAATGTTTGGATCCACCCATGGGTAGCGTGGGTGGTATGGGTGGCCTAGCTGTGAGAGCGCTGGACTTTTACCTCTGTGACCTTGGATCAATTCCTGGCTCGTGCGACAACTTGAACAGAGTGGTGTTGTTTTGTGTTGTTTTCTCTCATGCCACGGGAGTTTTCTCCGGGTTCTCCAGTTTTCCTCCCTTTGTAAAAATCAACATGTGATTTTGAATGAAGTGCGCTCGTAAATATAGAAAGTAGTGTGAAAGTGTGAAAGTGTGAGTAAGAAAGACAGCAGGACCCCATAGCCTGCTTTAACAATAAAATATTTATGATTTTATTTATTTTACTTGTTCTCATACGGTATTATTTAAATTATATTATCTAATATCGCAGAATATCGCAAAACGTTCTGTCATTTCAAGAATGACGGTGTGTACGCTGACCCCTATGATGGCTGTAAAGGATTTATGCATTGCCATAACTATATCGCCGACTATAAACTATGTCCTGGTGGTTTGCTGTTTAACGCTAAAACAGGCAACTGTGATTGGTCTTCTAATGTTAGCTGTCCCATGGGTAAGATTATATATCACTAGTATATATCTTGTCTAATTTACCCATGCATCCATCAACCATCGTGGTTTATAAATAGAATCATTAAATTGAAAATTATCCATCCTTAAAAAACTCATTAATAATTCATGACCATTTTGTCCAATCCGATGCTCCTCTCTGGTCACGAGGAAAGCATTGTATACCGCATAATCTACGTTTGAAACGCGGTGGGATTATGGTGTAGAATAGAAGAACAATGGAATGCAAATGAACATGAAGGATTATATAATAGCACATGTGTCATTATATAATGCTTCATGTCCATAATTCAGATATTACCCTTCCCCCCAATCTCCCCATCTCTACTTCTCTACTAACGAGTGAACATCAGACTTAGAAATAATTTACTTTTAGATTTTTGGCGAAAAAAAGACTTTGATCATGAGTGCCAATGCCAGGATTCGAACCGAGATCTTCTGCTTGGATGTATCCGAGCTTTAAGCCATTATGCCACTGAGGCAATCAATGAAAAGTTTGCAACGAAATGTCATCAAGCTCATTAGCATTCAAGTTGGTTAGCATTCCTCTATTATTAGTGTAGATCAATTCCCAAATGCAAACAACCTTCCGTTTTCTTTTGTTTCATCGATATTGGACAAAATGGTCATGAATTACTAATGAGTTTTTTAAGCCGTTCAATAAACTCACAGAACGTGTTTTATCAGGTTTAAAATCCCTTGGGCTTCGCCCTCGGGATTTTAAACCTGATAAAACACTCCTGCTCGTTTATTAAACTATACATAATGTTTTCAATATAAATATTATAAGAGCGATTCGACGTTTCGACGCATCGAGCGTCATTTTCAAGACCTTCATTTTGTTCTTGAAAATCTAATCGCTGTTATATTACTATTTATATTATCTATCCATCCTTCCATATATCATTGCTCTTCATTTCTCCATTGATTCATCCATCCATTAATTTTTTCCTTGCCTCATTCATCCATCCATCCATTCATTCATTCATTCATTCATTCATTCATTCATTCATTCATTCATTCATTCATCCATTCATTCATTCATTCATTCATTCATTCATTCATTCATTTATTCCTTACTTCATTCATTTATTCATTCATTCAATCGATCATAAAATAAATCACTTTTTTAGCGTCTCAATGTATTTAGCATTTAGACACAAGTGCCCTGCTAATTGGGAAGACTCCGATTCACACTTATCTCTACGTTAAGTATTTTGTCACACAACTCAGCTCGACAACTATCTATTTGTATCAATCAATCAATCGATCATTTATTCATGCAGGTATTCTGGACTGTGAGGTCACTATCGTTGGTGGAGGTATTTCAGGGTTGTATATGGCTTACATGTTGCTGAAAACCAAAAAAGAGAGCAACGTCTGTTTATTTGAAAAGCATCCCCACCTTGGAGGAAGAATCCATGATTATCACTTCAAACAAGCTCCAACTGTAGATGTCGGTAAAATGAACCATTTTTCAGTTAAACAATGACTTTTTACAGTGCGAATCACAAAACCGTGGGCACCTAGAAATATTTAAGAAATCGTTTATTGTTCGTTGAACAACTCACAAACAACTCTAACTACAAAACGTTTATCATACTACACATCAGTCAAACTTCTTGCGGTGATATAGTAGTTTCTGAGTTGTTGTTGTCACGGCTTTGTGGTTCGCACTGTAAATCAGTAAAAACACATTTATTTATTTTTAAATCACTTCCTCATTGCACATTTGGTAATTATGTAGGGTTTTGCAGTACAAAGTGGATATCCAATACAATTAAAAATTAATAACAACTACAACTACAGCACCAATAGCCAAGGGTCAAAAAGGGATATTCAAACTTATAAATAAAAAAATTCATCAATTTTATCAATATAGATATATTTATTCAATTGTTATAGGTTGTGTAGCAAGGTGTATGCAGGGATATAAACGTATTTTTGTTTATTTGACACAGGTTTGGGGGCCTGGAGAATTGATAAAAAGCACAATGTCATGATGTAAGTTTATTGATTTTCTTCATATTAATTATATATCAGATCACTTGGTATCATTTAACCATAATATTACTGCCAATTTGAACGTATCCAATCACAGTACTAATGCTACTTTTTGTTTAATAATGTTAGTGAACTGGTCAAAGAGCTTGGTATAACCCAGAGGGAATGGAGTTTCGTAGAGCCAAGTTTGATCGAATCACGAGGAGTCAAAGCCAACAACCATGAAGATATCAAGAAAGCATACCCTACACTCATGAAGCACCCTAAATTTGGTCCAATGACAAGCAGTCAGCTACTCAGCTATGCATGCCAGCCTGCGTTTGTTGCCAACGCTGATTCGTACGCAACTGTTGACACTTACTTTTCCAACATTATCACACCAGAAGGGGCAGAGTATCTCTCTGAGTTGTACGGCTATAAAGGTGACTACACGGACTTCATCAGTCCTAAGTCGTACATGGAGTTCACAGAAATGACTTTGAAGCTTTCAGACAAGTATTTCAGGCCAACAGGCGGAATGTCTACCATCATAACTACCTTGAAGAAAAAGGTGGAATCGTTAGGTGGAAAAATCTTCACAAGTACTGGCATCAATGGAATTACCCAGGAACAAGAATTGTTCATTTCCTTGACACACAATTTGAGAGTCAGGTCTAAGAAGCTTGTAGTAGCCACACCCCCAGTGCAGTTTAGAAGAATCAATGGTACTATAGCCAGGAAGGTCCAGCGCACCGAGCAGTTTGACTCCATCCAGCCTATTCCTGCTTTCAAAGGTGCTGCAGTCTACTCCAATGCATGGTGGGAAGGCTTGAATATTGAAGGATCACCAGTAAAGCCTGGACAAAAGTTTATCTCATACAGCAACTGTCTTGGTATAAGTATGGCCCACAGGTAACAACACGCGTTTAGCTATATTTCATTTAACGAACTAATAATACACTAGCTTAGAACTTAGCTTGATGCTTTCAGGCTCCATTTAGTGATAAGTGCATAATTACCTAACATTTAATAAATGGAAACTAGCGAGTATACTAGTATAGGCTGCGTCGGTGTTTGCTATAAATAATAGGTAATATAATGAAATTTGTAACACCGTTAAAAATGTTGACTTAACTTTACTGACGTTTCGAGCTTTAGCCCTTCGTCGGAGTAACTTTTAGTACCGTATGCTTCATCGTTTATTTAATTTAAAAAGTATTTTCCTACGTTACCTTTTAAAAACAAATAGAGTACAACCACTAAAAGTGTGCAACACTTTGTACTATTTACCACTAAATAGTGTTGATTAAACAATAGAGAACAAAGGAATTTGCATAATTTAGCAGTATTTATGTTGCACACTTTTAGTGTTTGTACTCTATGAATTGAAAAAATTGTTTTATTGCATTTAGTGTAAATCTTGGGCTTTACAGATTACACTGAAGCCAAGATTCGCATGTTTTTTTTTCAATCATCGTCTGCGTTGCTACAGTTACAACTTCTATTGTCATCGTCAGCGTTGTCCCAATGGGAAGCCCTCGTCGTTTGGGCTCTTAAAATAATGTTTTGATAACAAATCAAAAAAAGTATACAAAGACAGTATTTTAACCAGTGCATAGGTTAATCTACTTAGACAAGATGTTAATTGTTTTCTGTTTTGTAGAGGGAAAGGTACGAATGGTGAAGGTGTACTCCATACCATGTATGCAGATGGTGCCTGCAGCAGGCGATGGGCTGATATTGCCAATCTCAAAAAGAATTTCTTAAATGCTGAAGTCCACAGAGCCCTTGAAACCAAATATGGCAGGAAAATCCCCGCGCCTTTGGACACTGCCTATCAGTTTTGGGATTCCGCTTGGTAAGAGGTCATTATGCGTTATACGGTGCGACTACCTAAACTGAGGCAACCCAGAGTTATTCGAAGATGAATAGTTTTGAGATAAATTGCATTTCTGTTCAGATGAAACTTGATGTATTTTGTCACACAAAATAAAGATTATAAGTATTTTAAGTAATATAAAAGAACCAGGAACCTCGTATTGTTTAAATTGTGTATGTATGATCACCCAACGAAATAAGGCCTTTATGTTGATAATAATATATCATGTTTTTTTGGGAGGATAATCGATAACCGAACCGAATCTAGTTGGAGACCTGTTAGTGACAGCAGAAATATACTTCTAATCACAAGAAGCCTTCAAAATTTACGTATTTTTTTATTTTATAATATAGATTTGTGAAGCTGTTTATTATTTGCACAGGCATTTTCAGAAACCAGGGACATCTTTCACCATGGTTGATATCAGTAACTGGGCCAAACGTCCGTTTCCAGGAGAAAATATCTTTGTGATTGGAGAAGCTTTCCACCCTTTCAGAGGTTGGTGTGAAGGTTCCATTGTTTCATCACAGAATGCACTGAAAGAGGGATGGGGAATACAATTTCCTACCACTATGAGCAGAATGGGGGAGGTTAAAGAGGACTTGAGTCGTCTTGCTCTATCTAAGAAGAACATGGCACGAGCTTAAAGCAAAATTGATTTCTTTAAGTTTGTAATGCAATTGCTATGAAATAAAGTAAAATAGGAATAAATATGAGTAAATATTGACTAGTTTAATTTAGTTATTTTATCATTCATCATCATCATCATCATCATCATCATCATCATCATCATCATCATCATCATCATCATCATCATCATCATCATCATCATCAACATCATCATCGTCATCATCAGGGCAGCCTCAGCGCCGAGCTTTACGTACGTCTTTCCATTTGTCTTTTAATTCCTCATCATAAATAACTTCAATAACTCGAGTCCTAACATTATTATATTATTCATCTCAACTCACTATCATCATTAAGATCATTATTATGCATATTATTATTATCATTATTATACCCATAGCATTCCCATCAGCATTGCTCACGTCATTATCATCATTATCATCTTGCACATTACCCATATAATTATCATCACTATCATTCCACTGTTATTTCCATTTATGCCACAGTTGTATACACTTTTATCACTCCATCACTTACACTTTTCACTTACACTTTGGTTCTTTGATGACTACCAGAACAACATTGTGTAGTGGAGGAGGGGGCTGGAGTGGTTTTAAAGTGGCTGACTACTTGGAGAGCTCGAAATGCACGAACAATGATGACCTCTCATGACATAGTACAGAACAACACACATTTCAAAACAAACTCGCATATTATCCATGCCAGTTTCAAATCAGCCCAGGCTTCTATCGTACATAACCTCAAGCTCTTTTCATTCTTCGAGGAAATGAAAAAAAAAAAACAGTTTTAATAAGTTCAATTCACAAACATTTTTCATTTACAACTCTTAGCTTGCTTGCTTAGTAGGTGCAGTATTTTATAATTTATTGGATATACCATTTAATTGACACATGCAGCTGGTCTGTTGGCATGCCAAAACGTTAAAAAAAACATATTAATAATAAAACGCTGCCGATTGTGAACATTTTTAGCATAGTTACATGGCAGAGTACTTTGACGGTAAATTTCACTGATTGAAAGATGGCATTGATAAAGGAACTCTCCAATATTTGGGTTAACTTGTTCATTCATCGTCTACATCGCCTTCTCAAAGGTATATAAATTGATTAATTATGTTTTAGCGTTATCAAATTTCAATCGTCTTGTGATTATGGGTCTTTGTTGTTAGTATCGTTGTGTATGGGTTAACCAAGTACGTAAAAGGTTTCCGAACACACGAGTGGGACTTAAACATTTTTCGAGGATTTTGGTTCTCCTCACTAAGAAAAAAAAACGAGTAAGAAAAAAACCCGAGAAAGACGTGCTGCCAGGGTGATTCGAATCCTTACCCTTCAGTGCCAAATGCTTTTATAATACAATGCCTATCCCAACCCTCACCCTAAACCTTACAACTCAGCTACAAAGTGAATTGAATTCGGTTGTTTGTCCCTCCTTTTTTGTCATATTTAAACGATATGTATGATTAGTATGCACAAAAAATATATCTATATTATAATATATACTACCGAAGAGGTACGCGAATACCAGCCGAGTGATTTTGCATATCGGAAATTTGAATTTGAATAGAATTCCTCTGACAATTCCCGTACACGACGGAGTAAAAGAAGGGCTAAAGCTCGAAACGTCAGTAATAATAATAATAATAATTTAATTTTTATATAGCGCCTCTTCCATAAATGCCCAGAGGCGCTTTACAATCTTTATAGTTAAATATTTACAAAAATACATGAAATGATGAAAATTCCTAAAATACTTATTTCAAAACTAAGCTAAAAAAAAACGTTTAAAAATAATATCATATATATACATATCCTAATTAATTTAAATTAAATTAAGTCCTTAAAAACAGTTTTAAAAAAATAGGTTTTAAGTTTTGATTTAAAATCATTGACTGATGTGCACTGGCGTATATTTTGTGGTAAGGTATTCCACAGCATTGGTGCACAAATAGAGAAAGAACGTTTGCCATACGTTTCTAATTTATATTTCGGTACAACTAATTTATTGTCCGATGAAGATCTTAACTTGCGTGTTGGTTTGTATACTTGTAAAAGCTCATTTATATATTGTGGTGCCAGTCCGGATAGAGACTTAAACGTTATTAACATTATCTTATACATAATTCGTTCTTTCACTGGTAGCCAATGTAGTCTACAAAGTGCTGGCGTTATATGGTCTGTTTTCTTTGTTAGCGTTACAATTCGTGCAGCAGCATTTTGCACTTTTTGAAGTCGTTCTATTGTAGTATTTGGTAGTCCATAAAGTAATGCATTTCCAAAATCCAGTCGAGATGTAATCAGTGCATGTACTAATGTCTCTGTAGATTTGAAGTTGAGATATTTCCTTATCTTACTTATTTTCCTTAGATGATAGAATCCAGATTTACAGATGTTTGTTACATGCATTTCCATAGTTAAATTTGTGTCCATTAAAATACCAATGTTCCTAGCCTTGGACGATAGATTGATTTCATCACCACATACATCTAGAGAGGGTAAAGATAAACAGGGTTGATGACGAGAAGATAACACCAGTATCTCCGTCTTGTCACTGTTTAGTTTCAGTTGATTTGCACAGTAAAGTTAAGTCAACATTTTTTACGGTGTTACAAATTTCATTATATTACCTATCGTTTATATCAAACACCAACGCAGCCTATACTAGTTTACTCGCTAGTTTTCCAATTATAGACATATATTATGAAAAGAAACAAAAGAGTCAAAACTTCATTTGATAATCACTTTTCTCTACGTATGAAATATAATTCTAAGACGTCAGTAAATATGAGCTTTTTTTAATATAGGTGAGCGTAGTGTTTACAAGTGTTTACAAGTATTGGGATGCTTATCAGTTGCCAACCATTTTCACAATCGATTTTTTATCTGAGTTGTCTTAATAACAATGGTTGCTTGGCTAAATCATAAAATATTTAGCGTCTTTGAAAGTCAAATTTAGGTGCAGAAATGTAGTTTTAGATAATTTTTTAGCATATATTTAAGGTGGCTCGACCCAATATTTTTTCACAAGCACCCTCCACAATTGAAGCTCTAATAAATGAACGCGTTGGATTTGATTTTAAATCCACTATAATACAATTGTTATATATAGACTGAATTATGTTTTACTTAAAATAAAGAGTAACACTAAAACTTGACGTTTCGCAGTCAACATGACTGCATTTTCAAAAGTTATTTATTCAGAAATGTCAAAGCTTTTATACATGATGTTAATTTGAATATTGAACAAAAGCTAAAGATCTAAACAAAGACCTTGGCACGCAGTGAGTCTGATTGTATATTTAAGTTTGGTCTCCTTTTACGGATGAGTAGCATTTCATAAAGAAGATAGTCAAACTTCCCATTACACTTCTTTAGTACTGTGAAGTTGTTTCTTAAGTCCGGGTTCTTGATATCATGAACTTGCTTCATATGTCGACCGATAGCTGATGATTCTAATAGTCTTTATTCAAATGTACATACTGGACAACAGACGTGTTCAGTTTACAGTCAATTTATAAGAAAAAATATAATATGTATAATAAGAAAAATAGTAATTCAATATATTTATATATGATACATTATTTAAAATTATCTACAATAAATTATCTAAAATTAAGTAAGCTTCTATTAATAAAAACACTTTTAAAACGTTCAGTTCTAATTCTTGGTATAATGAATGAATGGATAATTCTAGCTTATGCTCTTCAATTCTCTGGTGTAAATGACGACTTGTATAACCGATGTAATTATAATCTGTATCGCACAAACCACACTTGAAATTATAGACCACGTTCTGGTTGTTGACAATGGCAGGTTTCCTTTCCCGGTTTTTCAATTTGTTCCCGATCTTTTGACTTGTGAATATGGGCAGTAACTCAGCAACCCCAATTTTTACACTAAGGTCCTTTAGATGTTTTCGAACAACATTGGCTGACTTTTGATGTTTGTAAGGTAGAGTAATTCGTACCGTTTTTTCGCTGGCTTGTGATTTGGTACTGGTATTGGGTTGGACTACTGAGTGGATGAATTTAGAGATGGTCGAGTTGACAAGATCATCGGGGTATTTGAGCTTAGCAAAAACACGTTTCAGATGTCCAACTTCATTAGTAAACAAATCCCAATATGACGATATACAATAGGCACTATTCAACATGGTCTTCAGAAGTGAGCTTTTATAACGCTGGTCAACATGACTCTGGTAGTGTAACAATAGTCCACTATCGGTGGGTTTATGATATACGCTCGTTGTTAGGTGATTTCCTTTGTTCTCTATCAGCATTCCAAGAAAAGGAAGCTTGTTGTTAGTAGCAATCTCCATGGTGAAGTGAAAAGATGGATGAAATTCGTTCAATGTCTCGAGGAAGGCAGTTGCAGTTGATATGTTTGGCATGATGGTAAAAGATCGTCAACATATCTGCGGTAGACATCAGGTAACACATGGCGTTGGCCATTAAAGGGCCCAAAGGTGAACCCATTCCCACTCCGTCTGTTTACTTGTATAGTTGGCCATCGTATTGAAATAGTTGATCTTTAGTTGCAAGTGATAAAAGTTCCACTAAATCCGATTTGGAGATGTTTAGTCCATGGGTTTCATTGAACCAATTGTTAGTGAAAGCTTTCTCAGCCAGTATTTCAATTGTTTCATCAAGTGGCACAAACAATTATGTTTTGGTGTTTTTTTTTTTTGGAAAGACCGGACTTCGTAATAATAATAATAATTTATTTACTTAATATAACGCTTTTTAACATTAAAATGATCAAGAGCGCTTTACATGAATAAGTCAAATAAGTCAATAAAATATAAATATATAACATATGAATAATTACTATAAATATTAATCTATAAAAATCCAATACTAAAAAACGAAATGATTATGATGAGATATATGTTGTCGCTTTGAGTCGAATTTTAGCCTTAAACGTCATTTTCTAGAGAAATGCTTCATGTTGCTTATGCCTTGAATGATTGTTTCCATTTGTATAAAATTTTATCAAAATCTGCAAGACGGATTTAGATATATATATTTAGGATTATCTAGGATATTTCTGTATAATTTATAAAAAGTGCTGCTTCTTTACAAAACTCGTTGACCATTCTTTTTTCCTATGTCTCTAATACTCTGTTGAGCAGTTAGAAGGCAATTCAGTTACGCAATGTTTTCTGTTTATCTCGGTTTTGTAGGCAATTCTACAAAAATTAAGATCATCGTAAATCTCGTCATTTTTTTTTCGCGCAATTTTTCTGTTTATCTCGATTTTGCAGGCAATTCTACAAAAATTACGATCATCGTAAATCTCGTCAATTGTTCTTGGCTTAATTTTCTGAGGACTACTAATGATTAATGTATTGTCCCCGAATTTCATGTTCTTTGAAAAACTAGAATGCTATTTAATATGGATGCAAAGTTGAGTAAATATTGAAGCGCTGTTCGAAGATTTGGTGCTCTGGGATTTCTTTTCCATCCATTAATTTCACCGCACTTGGCTGCCCTTCGAAACATCTTCATGGTCGTAATAGCAAAAATCTTTACACACCCCATTTTAAATCAAAAATTCGGAACCAAAATTTCGACCTAGCTCGTCACGTGATACTCACCTCAAAGCTAACACGTAGTAAAAGAATTGCATTCAGGGACATTCAACAATGTATGCCAAAATATTAAGAATTATCACCATATATATGCCAAGAGCTTCTTAAAACATACATTATAAGCAAATTTGGCTAAACCCAAGCCTTAATATACTTGAGGAGACCTTGACGGTTATTTTTTTTTAACCTTGAAGGTAAAATTTATTATATTGAGAACCTGTATTTTATGGTCTTTTGTGTAGTGTCGAATCATGTGATTTGGTACAGTTGGTCGTTGGGATATCAAAACGTTCAAAAAGCATATAAATAATTAAACGCTGCAGATTGTGAAATAAATCAGCCTAGCTAAAGTTTCATCTCAGATAACTTGGACGTTAAATTTCACGTTAAAATGTCAATTGAAAGATGGTATTGAAAAAGGAACTCTCAAAGATTTTGGTTAAATTTTTCATTTACGGTCTACATTGTCTTCTCAAAGGTATATGAAATGATTAATTTTGTTATAGCTTTTTCACATTTCAATCTTCTTGTGAATATGGCTCTTTGTTCCAAATACATTTGTTTTGTACGTCCTTCATTGGAATTTTTGAAAATGAAAAAAAAAACTCCTTTAAGGGATCTCAGACGAGGTTGTTTTGGCGAAAGTTCACTGTAAAGCAAATTAAGAATACACGAAGAAGGAGAATGTAAAAAAATTGGAGGGTAAACTAAGAAAAAAACATGTTCACATGAGCTGTGCTAATTCTTTATTTTATCGTAATGAAATATATGACGATATATTTAGGACTAATTTTTATTAAATTTATATGTGGATAAGTTCCAAGAGGGCCTTGAACTCAAGGGCAAACGACGTTAAATTCAACAGACTTTCAATACTTATTGAATATTTAGTACAATACTAAACTATCTAAGACTAGTGTGAGAGCATCTGCTCGCAAGGTAATAAAGTAGTCACTATGAGATAAAGGACTAACATTGTGCCAACTTCTTTTGACAAAGAGTGTAGGTTATTATAGACATATATTATGAGAAGAAACAAAAGTGTTAAAATTTCATTTGATAATCTCTTTTCTCTACGTATGAAATATAAATCTAAGACGTCAGTAAATATGAGATCAATAACGGTGAGCGTAGTGTTTATAAGTTTTGGTATTGTAATGCTAATTTGTCAAACATTTTTACAATAGATGTTTTACTTTTCTCAGTTTTAACTGAAAACAACTTAAAAGTTGTTCTAATAAAATTTGTTGCTTTGCAAAACCATAACTAAATACGTCACTGTACGTCCAACTGTACGGCGCTTATCTTATTTTTGTTACTCCGATTGTTAAAAAAATGAGTCCTTTTTAACGACGTCGGACTCACTATCCCTATATTAAATATTTTAGCACAAAACATTGCTCACATGTTGATTTTTGTGGAAGGAGCAAAACCGGATAATAGAAGAAAAGAACGTGTGCATGTGGTATTGGATAGAACAACAATTCAAACGAACTAAACTCAATCGCATATATATATAGCAATAAAACAATGAAAATCTAGACGTAAACTCATATTTTTCTATATATATATATATAAATATCGGTATATAAAAAACCATATATTAATGAAATTCTATACAACTGTCACTTAGCAACATATAATATTTAAACTTATCTGCTTATCTATACCATGTTAACGGTCATTCATTGTAACTTGCGTGATGAGTGTGGTCATTTTTTCAAAATCTCCATACGAAACAGATTTGTAGCAATAAAACAATGAAAATTTAAAGACGTAAACTCATATTTTTCTATTGAAAGCTCCTTTAAAGTAGAGCACTTTATGAAAACTCGTACTACAAAATCATAATTATGTGTTGTTAACAACACACTTATCTTTCACATATGTTTATTCAGCACATTCCGTGCTATATAGTTATTATGTGACCGCTTTCCCCTGTGGCTTAAATAGCTCAGGTGGTAGAGCATTGCACCGGCATCGCAAAGGTCACGGGTTCGAGACCCGTTCTAAGCCTGAATTTTTTATCAGGCTGGACAAGCCTTAACCGGCGTCACGGTCTCTCTTTAATGCCTGCAGAAGTCGTCTATTCTCCTTTCATATATATAATCCATGCAGTGACGTGGAATCCTCGCGTTAGTCACTATTTACAATTTAATTTTGCTCTCTTTTTAGGTAACTGGAAGGTCCCGCTCATCTTATTGCTCCCAGTACTGCTACCCTTGATCATGGCTGAGATTTGCAATAGCCCGTCGCCGTGGTATCAAAATAATTCCAGATTGCAAGGAAGTGTCATAGACACATTTTCCTATTCCACCATCAACGTATGCCATGAAGCGTGTTTGTTTATCAGTGGTTGTTACAGTATCAACTTTTACAGAAGCAGCAAAACGTGCGAGCTAAACCAGGGTACTCACTTGATCTCCCCAAACAATTTCACCACTCAAAATGGCAGTGAATACTTTGCACACGGTAATCATGGTTAGACATGTAATGATTATAAATGTAAATAACTATGAGAGTAAGAGAGTGTCCATGTAAGAACTTTGCAGGAGGTGATAAACCTCAAATCACGGAATTTGTTCATATTTGAACAACAAACATAGACAGAGGTTAGTGAGTATAGTATGTAGTGCCATTCGGAGTGCAAACTATTTATAATAACGAAGTAACAAGCCTTTTCTCAGTTTTGAACCATTTCAACCTTGATAATATACATGGCATCGATGCTGATTGGCAAAAGCAGTGCTTTTCGAGAACATTGAGTGCAGAAAAGAGGAAAACTTAGTGCAATTTTTTTTACAGAAAAATTCCTGATTGGCTGAATTCCTTTTATCATTTTAGTGTCTTTTTGAAAAAATGTTTTGATGACTTCTATTATGCTTCATTTGATAATTATGTTGTAAAGGTCGCTCGGTGACCTTGGTGTAGCGGTGTGGGAGCTCATGATCAAAGACACAACAAAATCCATCAAAAAGGTTTCACTCATGTTTTAATGTGCACTTGTATGGTAAAATCCTAAAGGAAAAGATACACAGTTTCTAATTAAAGACAATATATAAAGGCAAACCTGAAAGTATAAAGGCGAAATAAAGGCAAAAACACTCACCAAATTGATGGACAAACTCGCTCGAAAAGCACACGCTACACACCGTCCGCGCCCGCGCTACGGCAGGTTAGCGGACGGGTGAAACACGTGACACAAAACCGGAAGTTACAAGATAAAACCAGAAAAAGGAAAATTATTATCCCATTGTTGAGGATATAACCTCAACAGATGTTATGGCGATAAAGTATATGAGATTCCATTTCGTCCACTTTTGAAAGCCAACATATTTTAAAAGGTACACATTGGACTAATTTTTGAGAACAAGTGAATTGAAAAGAAATTCGTTTTACATTTTTGTCAAATAATTGTCATGATAAAAAAAACATTATAAGCGGCAATAAATTTAGCGGCATGTTTCATAAATCTACGGAAAAAATAACAACTGATCAACTTTTGAGTGAAAAGTTTTTAATTTTGTACTCAAGTGCGCCCTTGTTGACGACAACAACGCTGCGTTTTTGGCGGGCACTGGCTACAAACTTACAAACAAACAAAATGAAAAGGGGCTTTGATTTTTTCATGTATATTATTATGTAATTAATATGTTTTTTTCTTTTTTAAATTGTTATGTTCCTTATTTCTTCTTTTGAAGTTTTCTAAAATATGCAAATGTTTGAAAGTTGTTACTTGACTGTGAAAACAACATTTAATATCCCAAACAGACAGAGTTAAAGGATCGATGTTATTTAATATTTATGCGCCAATTCTGATGTTAACTTGTACGAGTTCATGGGAGATATTTGCTCACAAAATGCCCACAAAGGGGTGAGTGAAAAAGTGAAAATCTTCGTTTTGGTGTTGCATTGGTATCTAAATAAGTTTGCATTTGGTAAGATTAAACTACGAAAAAAAAAACACAAAGTTCGAACACTTAAAAGTGTGGACTTTGAGACTTTTAAAAATCCTTGGCGATGGACTCCAACCTAGAAAGAGCACACTCTGCTGACAAATATATGACATGTTCACAAATATCGTTCGGCATCTCGTCCAAATCAGTCCAAGCCCACTCAGTCGTACATTAGACAGGAAATACGAGTTTCGCTTGCATCGCAGAATAAAATAAGTTAAAAATCAACTTTATTCTAACAAATTCAAATTCGAACTGGCAAATCCGAATCATGTGATCGACAATCAGACCGGCAATCCATTCTGACCGCAGAGAAGGGTCGCAGGAAATCCACTAACGAATATTTGTTCTATTTATTACAGTGTTGACGATGAAGCTGAACACAGATCCTGTCTGCTTTTCTGCTAAGGGTAATCAGTACGGTACCTTCCAAACACCATTTACCGGTAAAATCTATTCCTTCAGGTTGGTTCACGTCTCTGGTCATGTTGGCGCTTACCCAGGAGCCGCAGGCAATTGGGGAACAAAGGGACGTTTTGATACAGTCATTACAGATAACACTAATAAACTGTTAAGCCCTCCCGTTGATTTGGTTGATACTACATATTATCATTATAAGTTGCCAGGGCGCAATTCAAAAACTGACCCTGAGCTAGTTCTGCCAGGAATTGACCCACCAATGTACGTGAGAACAGGTCAGCAGTTTAGAATTTGGTTCGGTGAGGATCTTAAAGGAAAAACAGAATCAGATAATTACGGGACATCATGTGTTCATGTATACGCTGATTTTAAAAACGTTTAAGCACTCAGTTCAGTACCCTTTTTCCGTAATACATTTTAAACATTATCTTGTTTTTTTTTTTTGCTTTAGTTAAATATCAAGCCAAAAGTAATAACGAGAAGCGTCCATCTTGATAATAAATATATACCCTATCAGAAACCAGAGTGTGCTATTTTTAGATTTGCACGCTCAGCCGATCATTGCTCTTTAGTGTGCCAGGCTAAGCAACGCCCGAGACGACCACGAAGTTAAGACAATGATAACTTTCCTGTATTTCTGAAAAAGTGAAAAGTATACTGAGCTACTAAAGAGGCAGATACTTTTACTGTAACAGTAGAAAATGAAAAAAATGGAGGACATCTGTACTTCACTGAATGAACGCCAGCTAGATATTGGCCTGAATTTGCAGTCATGTGTTTTTAGTCGGACGGGCTGAATACAGTCTTCCTTGCAACGAACGTTAAATATATGTAAATCCAATTCAAGAAAAACCGTGTAATTTTCAACCCTGTAAAATTGGAATTGATTTCAGGTTGGCAAATAAATAAATGTGTTTGAAAAATCGTTGACTGATCGATCGTGCACTCGATGAGAAGACTTTTAAAAATTTGAAGCTAAATTCACCGACTTCTGTATTCATTTTATCATTAAATGTGTTTTTGACAAATACATTAATATTAACAAATGCATGACAAATACATTATTAACTTTGATCAGAGTTAACTTAACTCTGCTTTGATACAAACTTAAATGTTATTTAAGACAGAAGAGTATAATTTGAATGGAATATTCGTGATTTTGGACATGCGTTTTGCAGTCAGTTGTTGACAAGCAAGAGGCACAACCACAAAGGACACAAAGTTGCGCTCATTTTTTTGTTAAAAATGTATGATTTCAATGAACTTTCAAGAGAACCAGAGTTTGAAATAATAAACCATATTTAATAAAGTAAGCAATTTTGTATGAAAGTAAATAGAATTAAATAGAATCGTCATTTACCACTACCTTCTTCGTCTTCTTTCTGAAAATGTTTCGATTCTCCCATCTCGGTCTCTTAACGTTAAAACCTTGTCTTCGTTAGTGCTACAGTTAACTACAACTTTTTTTCTATCAAAACAATTTCTTTACTCTCAATGCGCGACATTTGTTTGTTTTGTCCATCGGGTTGTCATGCCATTTCACCCAACCAATCATATTACGGGCCTAAAATAGTTTTTGATAGGGAAGCGGTTTATTATCAAAATGGACACTTCTGGTTATGAACTTCTGATCACGCCTATTAATTGCTATATATAGATTATCATGAAAACCAGTTATTATTATTATATCTACTACATCCACGTGCTGGATATGAGCAATCGGAGCGCTTTGATTGGTTACACTACCGGCAATCAAATATCGTTGTCCAGTCGAGAAGAAAATAAAATTGCGGTGCATTTTGCCCAACTGAGTGTTGACGAAATGAAATCAATACTAGAAAAAACTTATAAAGCTTAAAAAAGAAATAGTTTTATGGATAAGATAATATCCTAATTGATTTGTATCATTACATGCAGACTTTTTTTTTACCGCAAAAAAAAAAATATATATATATTTTTTGGTACTCACTTTTGGCCGATGGTTATTGAGGTTGCCGGTTTGTAATTTCTATTTCAATTCTTTTTTTCAAATTGAAAAAAGTTAACATTCTATATTTCTCACAATCCAGTTTATGTGGATATATATAATTAAACAATTATTCCACTTAATCTCGCCGCACAAGCGGGCTAATAGCCGACCCAGCATAAGATCATGTACGACTCAAAGTTAACGACATATTGGCGATATCGATCACAATTTATTCTTCTGAATCATTTTTGGTTCATTGGCATGTGTATGTAACATTAACAAATGTGAGGTGCGAGGTGCGAGATTGGGATGTTCTAAGGTCACTCGTCCCTATTCTTTCTTCTCTAAAATGAGGTTGGGTTGGCATGTGTTGCAGCAGTCGCAGAGAGATGGTTTACTGATTTGCCAAAGTATAGTTGGTGTCGCTTCGAATGCCAGTTTTCAATCAATTAATTAATTAGTTTTACTTTATTAATTGATGATCGCATGTATTATAACTTTATCACTCTTATAGAATTGAGTATTTTTCTTATGTAAATCCAAAGTTATTGTCTAAAAAATACATAAACATGTATATGAGTTTTCCTTGAATAAACGAATAAAAAAAACAAAGTTGCATACTACTGATAGTCCATCGAGACAAAAACAAATAAAATAAATTGCTTCATCAGTCCACAGGGACCCCTAAGCAAACTTTAATTGTAAATAGATGAAATAAAAACTTTAGTGATTTTTTTGTCGCGCGCATGATTGATGAAAATCACGTGTTTGGCTTCCTGTGGCACTTTGCTTGGTGAGATTATGGCAAAATGGCAAAATTCAAAAACTTTTATCGCGTAGCTTTTCTCGGTAAATCTCTCTTTTAGTAATATGTTTCAAGGGATGAAACTCTCAAATACTCAAAATATGTGCAGTGCAACGTGGGAGTACCGGAAGTTATTATTATTTTTTTTGCCAAATGTGAACAAGATGATGTCCAATGGACAAACTTTGAAAGAGCTTATTAATCAAACAAAAGAGAGCTTAATAATCATTAAAATAAACGTTTTTGTTTTTGTCTCATATATTTCCATTTGATAAATTGTAGGCTTTATGAAAACGTCTAAGTGTGTGAAAGGCAAATACATCTCATTTTCATAGTATTTCAAGATTTCTCTTATTCCGACACAAAGCTGGAGCAAAGTTATCTTTCCGAAATAGTTGTGAAGACATTTAATAATGTTTCACGATCTAAAATCAGAGAAGAAAAGGGATCTTTACCTGACTTCCGGGACGTCCACGCTGCACTGCAGTTATTACAAAATATGTTTTTGATTTAAATATTGTTTTCATAAAATGTATTTTATAAAAAGTTAATAAATGGTATGTTTTTCCCTCTTTCAACATAAATGTGTCGTTTTATTTCCACTAGAAGCAATTTTGTCACTTGAAATAAGAACTTTTAGAGAAATTCCTTATGGGATCAGTTTCACCCATTGTCACATATTTATTACATCACACGGGTGGACATATTTGCCATGCAAGGACACTCTTACCACAGGAAACTCAACAATAAAATAAGTGCAAGTCAACACAGGAAACCCAAGCGGCGAGTAACCGCATTTACGCGATTTTGTTCGCGATTTTAAACAATTATGAATTGATTAGGGGTCCCTGTGATCAGTGTAAACATTCTACGCCTACAACTCTAGCAGTTCTTAGTTTTTAGCTCTGAATTCCTCTAGATCTTAAACAAAGTAAAAATCGAACTTATAAATCAAATACGTAATCAACACCCAGACCGGGAAATCCATCGTGGGACTACAAAGAATGGACCGGAGCCGCATTTTTAAAAATCTCTTTTCAATGTGTTTTAGGACATTTCTGAGATGATTATGTATTTTGTTTTTCTTTTGAAGTTTTCAAAAATATTGTTTAAAAAGGGGTAATGAACACTCCCATAGTTTATTGCTTTCATAGTCTCTATTACTTATGCACTCCCATAGTTTATTGCTTTCGTAGGCTCTATTACTATTATTGCTTTCATAGGCTCTATTACTTATGCAAAGTCAATTTCATTCCTGTTTTTTTTTTATCTGACCACGTTTTTATGTGGAGGCCTAAAGGCTCGGGCAAACGGCTTCAACATTTGCTTCAACATCCGTTCGATATATTGTTGAATGGCAATGTTTAAACGCTTTTTAACTCAACATCAATTCAACACCGTTTCAACACGTTTTAACAATGTTGAAAGAGTAAAAAAACCGTTTCAACACTGCCATTCAACAAAATCGAACGGATGTTGAAGCAAATGTTGAAACGTCTTGAATTTGAAGTGGAAGCACTTGTGCAGCGTTGAACGATAACAAAACAGAGTTGTTTCGGTATATTCGGAAAGTTTGATAGCTGTAGATAACTTCTAACAATTTTGGAAATAAATCAGATAAATTACGCAGTAGAACTATGAGCTTCGTTCTTTATACTGTCTGACTCTATAAAATGAATTCCAAGTCAACAAGGATTAAAGACAATTGAAACGACATTCGTTTCGTCACATATTTGCCTTGAAAACCCGTGATTGTGATTTTGATAAAACGTAGGCCCAGCCTACTCAAATGTTCCTTTCGAATGAGATTCTCGAATGATGCGCTTATAAAAGCTGTACATATTAGAAAATTATGCACTCTCAAGGCTAAAGCTGATTATTCAAATCCAGCGTTTTTATTTTAAAGAATGTAATAACGAAGAAATTACTACAGCGGGAGGCTAGGCGCTCTTTGGCAGTTTTCGATATTTAATTCATAGGGCTTAATTTGTTCTGAATCATTGTGTTTATTATTGGTGACCATGTAGTATTACTTAAAACAGTTCAAAAGCTAATCCACCACATCTTACGAAATGTCGAGAGCTGTTTTCTTCAAAAAAGGTAAAAATAATATATTGCATGCCATATATCTGTGAATCAAAACTAACAATGTATTGTCTAGTTTGCACTTGCCTGCACAAAGAAATGTCGTCACCTGCCTGCGAAAAAAGCCGAAATTGCTGTCTTTAAAACCATTTCCCTCGAAAAGAACGACGTCGTTAAAGCGTTGTTAAAAGTGTCAGTGTATGATGATTTTCTCAGGCTAGGCGTTCTATTCAAAACATAGCCAAAAATTATATATTTATTTTCAAAACTTCATAGCTATATACAAAGCATTAAATGAATGCTTGTAGATTTGATATTTACTCTAAACCTACCAATAAGCCTTTGCACAGTTAAAAAGTTTAAGAGCGACTGAACGCGAAAAAATGATTTGGCCTAGAGATAGGTATATGAGTGAGTAAGGAAACCTGGTTGGGTTTGATTTTTCAAAAAATTAAATTGTCGTCGAGATATAGCCGAAACAAGGCCAAGTTCGAACCCGAGAAAGCACGCAATGATAGCAGTTTTGGGGGTCTATTCATCTTTTCCTGCAAAGCCACAACATAATTTGCAGGACCCCTATGTTGGAATATCTGTTTTTGAACAATTTTTTGAACATCTTTTATGCAGTTTTAGCCGCATAGATTTATTTTTTTCTCGGCAAATTCTCTTTGATTTTGGTCCTTGAAAACGTCATTGCGACGCACGAATTCAAAAAATAAATTGTATATGTGGTAATTGTATTTCTGAATGTTTAATGCTGAATTATACCATAAATAAGGGGTAAAGAGATATGGAAATGTCTTCCATATTTACCAAGGGCGCTTTCTTGATAAATGGTTAGATTCACATATACAACTGCCCAAACGCACCGGAGGCAATTTACAGTGTGGACAGTTAAGTTGGCCATGTGAAATTTTACCAACTGACATACTGGAAAATGTTTCGAATGAGATTTTCGAATGATGCGCATATAAAAGCTGTAAATATTAGAAAACTCCCAAGGCTCATGCATTGTGAACCAATTATTTAAATTCAGTCTTTTTATTTTAAGGAATGTAATATCGAAGAAATTGCTACAGCGGGAGGCTAGGCGCTCTTTGGTAGTTTTCGATATTGAACTGAAAAGGGATTAATTTGTTCTGAATTATTGTGTTTATTATTGGTAACCATTTAGTATTACTTAAAACAGTTCAAAAGCTTTTCCACACTCAGTTGTATTTGATATTGAATGTATCCACCACATCTTACGAAATGTCGAGGGCTGTTTTCTTCTAGTTTATTGCTTTCATAGTCTCTATTACTTATGCACTCCCATAGTTTATTGCTTTCGTAGGCTCTATTACTATTATTGCTTTCATAGGCTCTATTACTTATGCAAAGTCAATTTCATTCCTGTTTTTTTTTTATCTGACCACGTTTTTATGTGGAGGCCTAAAGGCTCGGGCAAACGGCTTCAACATTTGCTTCAACATCCGTTCGATATATTGTTGAATGGCAATGTTTAAACGCTTTTTAACTCAACATCAATTCAACACCGTTTCAACACGTTTTAACAATGTTGAAAGAGTAAAAAAACCGTTTCAACACTGCCATTCAACAAAATCGAACGGATGTTGAAGCAAATGTTGAAACGTCTTGAATTTGAAGTGGAAGCACTTGTGCAGCGTTGAACGATAACAAAACAGAGTTGTTTCGGTATATTCGGAAAGTTTGATAGCTGTAGATAACTTCTAACAATTTTGGAAATAAATCAGATAAATTACGCAGTAGAAGTATGAGCTTCGTTCTTTATACTGTCTGACTTCGTAAAATGAATTCCAAGTCAACAAGGATTAAAGACAATTGAAACGACATTCGTTTCGTCACATATTTGCCTTGAAAACCCGTGATTGTGATTTTGATAAAACGTAGGCCCAGCCTACTCAAATGTTCCTTTCGAATGAGATTCTCGAATGATGCGCTTATAAAAGCTGTACATATTAGAAAATTATGCACTCTCAAGATTAAAGCTGATTATTCAAATCCAGCGTTTTTATTTTAAAGAATGTAATAACGAAGAAATTACTACAGCGGGAGGCTAGGCGCTCTTTGGCAGTTTTCGATATTTAATTCATAGGGCTTAATTTGTTCTGAATCATTGTGTTTATTATTGGTGACCATGTAGTATTACTTAAAACAGTTCAAAAGCTAATCCACCACATCTTACGAAATGTCGAGAGCTGTTTTCTTCAAAAAAGGTAAAAATAATATATTGCATGCCATATATCTGTGAATCAAAACTAACAATGTATTGTCTAGTTTGCACTTGCCTGCACAAAGAAATGTCGTCACCTGCCTGCGAAAAAAGCCGAAATTGCTGTCTTTAAAACCATTTCCCTCGAAAAGAACGACGTCGTTAAAGCGTTGTTAAAAGTGTCAGTGTATGATGATTTTCTCAGGCTAGGCGTTCTATTCAAAACATAGCCAAAAATTATATATTTATTTTCAAAACTTCATAGCTATATACAAAGCATTAAATGAATGCTTGTAGATTTGATATTTACTCTAAACCTACCAATAAGCCTTTGCACAGTTAAAAAGTTTAAGAGCGACTGAACGCGAAAAAATGATTTGGCCTAGAGATAGGTATGAGTGAGTAAGGAAACCTGGTTGGGTTTGATTTTTCAAAAAATTAAATTGTCGTCGAGATATAGCCGAAACAAGGCCAAGTTCGAACCCGAGAAAGCACGCAATGATAGCAGTTTTGGGGGTCTATTCATCTTTTCCTGCAAAGCCACAACATAATTTGCAGGACCCCTATGTTGGAATATCTGTTTTTGAACAATTTTTTATGCAGTTTTAGCCGCATAGATTTATTTTTTTCTCGGCAAATTCTCTTTGATTTTGGTTGAAAATTTTGATTTTGGTTGAAAACGTCATTGCGACGCACGAATTCAAAAAATAAATTGTATATGTGGTATAACTTAGAAACTTTCAAAACGTAACATTTCTGAATGTTTAATGCTGAATTATACAATAAATAAGGGGTAAAGAGATATGGAAATGTCTTCCATATTTACCAAGGGCGCTTTCTTGATAAATGGTTAGATTCACATATACAACTGCCCAAACGCACCGGAGGCAATTTACAGTGTGGGCAGTTAAGTTGGCCATGTGAAATTTTACCAACTGACATACTGGAAAATGTTTCGAATGAGATTTTCGAATGATGCGCATATAAAAGCTGTAAATATTAGAAAACTCCCAAGGCTCATGCATTGTGAACCAATTATTTAAATTCAGTCTTTTTATTTTAAGGAATGTAATATCGAAGAAATTGCTACAGCGGGAGGCTAGGCGCTCTTTGGTAGTTTTCGATATTGAACTGAAAAGGGATTAATTTGTTCTGAATTATTGTGTTTATTATTGGTAACCATTTAGTATTACTTAAAACAGTTCAAAAGCTTTTCCACACTCAGTTGTATTTGATATTGAATGTATCCACCACATCTTAAGAAATGTCGAGGGCTGTTTTCTTCAATAAAGGTAAAAAAGAATCAAAACTAACAATGTATTGTCTAGTTTACCTGCACGCAAGACATTTCGTCACCTGCCTGTGAAAAATACCGAAATTGCTGACATTAAACCCATTTTCCTCGAAAACAACGACGTTGTTGAAGCGTTTTTGTATTTACTTTAAACCTACCCATAAGCGTTTGCACAGTCTCAAAGTTTATAAGCGTCTGTCCACGAAAAAATGATTTTCTCTATATTTTGCCTAGAGATAGGTATGACTTAGTAAGGAAACCTGGTGGGGTTTGATGTTTCAAAAAATTAAATAGTCGCCGAGATATAGCCAAACAACGCCGATTTTGAGCCCGAGAAAGCGCGCGTTTTGGGGGTCTATTCAATCTTGTCCTGCAAAGCCACAACATAATTTGCAGAACCCTTATGTTGGAATATCTGTTTTTGAACAATTGTTGAACATCTTTTATGAAGTTTTAGGCTCATAGGTTTATTAATTTCTCGTCAAATTCTCTATGATTTTGGTCCTTGAAAACGTCATTCCGACGCATCAATTCAAAAAATAAATTCTATATGTGGTATAACTTAGAAACTTTCAAAACTTCGGATTCTAAAACATTTAAGATTATTTTTAAATACTCTGTAAAACTTAGTTTGGGGAATTGTTCACAGCACTCCGAACAACTGAAGCAAATAAAAATACCAGTTATTTTGAACATTTGAACAGTCATGTGTTTTTAGTCGGACGGGCTGAATACAGTCTTCCTTGCAACGAACGTTAAATATATGTAAATCCAATTCAAGAAAAACCGTGTAATTTTCAACCCTGTAAAATTGGAATTGATTTCAGGTTGGCAAATAAATAAATGTGTTTGAAAAATCGTTGACTGATCGATCGTGCACTCGATGAGAAGACTTTTAAAAATTTGAAGCTAAATTCACCGACTTCTGTATTCATTTTATCATTAAATGTGTTTTTGACAAATACATTAATATTAACAAATGCATGACAAATACATTATTAACTTTGATCAGAGTTAACTTAACTCTGCTTTGATACAAACTTAAATGTTATTTAAGACAGAAGAGTATAATTTGAATGGAATATTCGTGATTTTGGACATGCGTTTTGCAGTCAGTTGTTGACAAGCAAGAGGCACAACCACAAAGGACACAAAGTTGCGCTCATTTTTTTGTTAAAAATGTATGATTTCAATGAACTTTCAAGAGAACCAGAGTTTGAAATAATAAACCATATTTAATAAAGTAAGCAATTTTGTATGAAAGTAAATAGAATTAAATAGAATCGTCATTTACCACTACCTTCTTCGTCTTCTTTCTGAAAATGTTTCGATTCTCCCATCTCGGTCTCTTAACGTTAAAACCTTGTCTTCGTTAGTGCTACAGTTAACTACAACTTTTTTTCTATCAAAACAATTTCTTTACTCTCAATGCGCGACATTTGTTTGTTTTGTCCATCGGGTTGTCATGCCATTTCACCCAACCAATCATATTACGGGCCTAAAATAGTTTTTGATAGGGAAGCGGTTTATTATCAAAATGGACACTTCTGGTTATGAACTTCTGATCACGCCTATTAATTGCTATATATAGATTATCATGAAAACCAGTTATTATTATTATATCTACTACATCCACGTGCTGGATATGAGCAATCGGAGCGCTTTGATTGGTTACACTACCGGCAATCAAATATCGTTGTCCAGTCGAGAAGAAAATAAAATTGCGGTGCATTTTGCCCAACTGAGTGTTGACGAAATGAAATCAATACTAGAAAAAACTTATAAAGCTTAAAAAAGAAATAGTTTTATGGATAAGATAATATCCTAATTGATTTGTATCATTACATGCAGACTTTTTTTTTACCGCAAAAAAAAAAATATATATATATTTTTTGGTACTCACTTTTGGCCGATGGTTATTGAGGTTGCCGGTTTGTAATTTCTATTTCAATTCTTTTTTTCAAATTGAAAAAAGTTAACATTCTATATTTCTCACAATCCAGTTTATGTGGATATATATAATTAAACAATTATTCCACTTAATCTCGCCGCACAAGCGGGCTAATAGCCGACCCAGCATAAGATCATGTACGACTCAAAGTTAACGACATATTGGCGATATCGATCACAATTTATTCTTCTGAATCATTTTTGGTTCATTGGCATGTGTATGTAACATTAACAAATGTGAGGTGCGAGGTGCGAGATTGGGATGTTCTAAGGTCACTCGTCCCTATTCTTTCTTCTCTAAAATGAGGTTGGGTTGGCATGTGTTGCAGCAGTCGCAGAGAGATGGTTTACTGATTTGCCAAAGTATAGTTGGTGTCGCTTCGAATGCCAGTTTTCAATCAATTAATTAATTAGTTTTACTTTATTAATTGATGATCGCATGTATTATAACTTTATCACTCTTATAGAATTGAGTATTTTTCTTATGTAAATCCAAAGTTATTGTCTAAAAAATACATAAACATGTATATGAGTTTTCCTTGAATAAACGAATAAAAAAAACAAAGTTGCATACTACTGATAGTCCATCGAGACAAAAACAAATAAAATAAATTGCTTCATCAGTCCACAGGGACCCCTAAGCAAACTTTAATTGTAAATAGATGAAATAAAAACTTTAGTGATTTTTTTGTCGCGCGCATGATTGATGAAAATCACGTGTTTGGCTTCCTGTGGCACTTTGCTTGGTGAGATTATGGCAAAATGGCAAAATTCAAAAACTTTTATCGCGTAGCTTTTCTCGGTAAATCTCTCTTTTAGTAATATGTTTCAAGGGATGAAACTCTCAAATACTCAAAATATGTGCAGTGCAACGTGGGAGTACCGGAAGTTATTATTATTTTTTTTGCCAAATGTGAACAAGATGATGTCCAATGGACAAACTTTGAAAGAGCTTATTAATCAAACAAAAGAGAGCTTAATAATCATTAAAATAAACGTTTTTGTTTTTGTCTCATATATTTCCATTTGATAAATTGTAGGCTTTATGAAAACGTCTAAGTGTGTGAAAGGCAAATACATCTCATTTTCATAGTATTTCAAGATTTCTCTTATTCCGACACAAAGCTGGAGCAAAGTTATCTTTCCGAAATAGTTGTGAAGACATTTAATAATGTTTCACGATCTAAAATCAGAGAAGAAAAGGGATCTTTACCTGACTTCCGGGACGTCCACGCTGCACTGCAGTTATTACAAAATATGTTTTTGATTTAAATATTGTTTTCATAAAATGTATTTTATAAAAAGTTAATAAATGGTATGTTTTTCCCTCTTTCAACATAAATGTGTCGTTTTATTTCCACTAGAAGCAATTTTGTCACTTGAAATAAGAACTTTTAGAGAAATTCCTTATGGGATCAGTTTCACCCATTGTCACATATTTATTACATCACACGGGTGGACATATTTGCCATGCAAGGACACTCTTACCACAGGAAACTCAACAATAAAATAAGTGCAAGTCAACACAGGAAACCCAAGCGGCGAGTAACCGCATTTACGCGATTTTGTTCGCGATTTTAAACAATTATGAATTGATTAGGGGTCCCTGTGATCAGTGTAAACATTCTACGCCTACAACTCTAGCAGTTCTTAGTTTTTAGCTCTGAATTCCTCTAGATCTTAAACAAAGTAAAAATCGAACTTATAAATCAAATACGTAATCAACACCCAGACCGGGAAATCCATCGTGGGACTACAAAGAATGGACCGGAGCCGCATTTTTAAAAATCTCTTTTCAATGTGTTTTAGGACATTTCTGAGATGATTATGTATTTTGTTTTTCTTTTGAAGTTTTCAAAAATATTGTTTAAAAAGGGGTAATGAACACTCCCATAGTTTATTGCTTTCATAGTCTCTATTACTTATGCACTCCCATAGTTTATTGCTTTCGTAGGCTCTATTACTATTATTGCTTTCATAGGCTCTATTACTTATGCAAAGTCAATTTCATTCCTGTTTTTTTTTTATCTGACCACGTTTTTATGTGGAGGCCTAAAGGCTCGGGCAAACGGCTTCAACATTTGCTTCAACATCCGTTCGATATATTGTTGAATGGCAATGTTTAAACGCTTTTTAACTCAACATCAATTCAACACCGTTTCAACACGTTTTAACAATGTTGAAAGAGTAAAAAAACCGTTTCAACACTGCCATTCAACAAAATCGAACGGATGTTGAAGCAAATGTTGAAACGTCTTGAATTTGAAGTGGAAGCACTTGTGCAGCGTTGAACGATAACAAAACAGAGTTGTTTCGGTATATTCGGAAAGTTTGATAGCTGTAGATAACTTCTAACAATTTTGGAAATAAATCAGATAAATTACGCAGTAGAACTATGAGCTTCGTTCTTTATACTGTCTGACTCTATAAAATGAATTCCAAGTCAACAAGGATTAAAGACAATTGAAACGACATTCGTTTCGTCACATATTTGCCTTGAAAACCCGTGATTGTGATTTTGATAAAACGTAGGCCCAGCCTACTCAAATGTTCCTTTCGAATGAGATTCTCGAATGATGCGCTTATAAAAGCTGTACATATTAGAAAATTATGCACTCTCAAGGCTAAAGCTGATTATTCAAATCCAGCGTTTTTATTTTAAAGAATGTAATAACGAAGAAATTACTACAGCGGGAGGCTAGGCGCTCTTTGGCAGTTTTCGATATTTAATTCATAGGGCTTAATTTGTTCTGAATCATTGTGTTTATTATTGGTGACCATGTAGTATTACTTAAAACAGTTCAAAAGCTAATCCACCACATCTTACGAAATGTCGAGAGCTGTTTTCTTCAAAAAAGGTAAAAATAATATATTGCATGCCATATATCTGTGAATCAAAACTAACAATGTATTGTCTAGTTTGCACTTGCCTGCACAAAGAAATGTCGTCACCTGCCTGCGAAAAAAGCCGAAATTGCTGTCTTTAAAACCATTTCCCTCGAAAAGAACGACGTCGTTAAAGCGTTGTTAAAAGTGTCAGTGTATGATGATTTTCTCAGGCTAGGCGTTCTATTCAAAACATAGCCAAAAATTATATATTTATTTTCAAAACTTCATAGCTATATACAAAGCATTAAATGAATGCTTGTAGATTTGATATTTACTCTAAACCTACCAATAAGCCTTTGCACAGTTAAAAAGTTTAAGAGCGACTGAACGCGAAAAAATGATTTGGCCTAGAGATAGGTATATGAGTGAGTAAGGAAACCTGGTTGGGTTTGATTTTTCAAAAAATTAAATTGTCGTCGAGATATAGCCGAAACAAGGCCAAGTTCGAACCCGAGAAAGCACGCAATGATAGCAGTTTTGGGGGTCTATTCATCTTTTCCTGCAAAGCCACAACATAATTTGCAGGACCCCTATGTTGGAATATCTGTTTTTGAACAATTTTTTGAACATCTTTTATGCAGTTTTAGCCGCATAGATTTATTTTTTTCTCGGCAAATTCTCTTTGATTTTGGTCCTTGAAAACGTCATTGCGACGCACGAATTCAAAAAATAAATTGTATATGTGGTAATTGTATTTCTGAATGTTTAATGCTGAATTATACCATAAATAAGGGGTAAAGAGATATGGAAATGTCTTCCATATTTACCAAGGGCGCTTTCTTGATAAATGGTTAGATTCACATATACAACTGCCCAAACGCACCGGAGGCAATTTACAGTGTGGACAGTTAAGTTGGCCATGTGAAATTTTACCAACTGACATACTGGAAAATGTTTCGAATGAGATTTTCGAATGATGCGCATATAAAAGCTGTAAATATTAGAAAACTCCCAAGGCTCATGCATTGTGAACCAATTATTTAAATTCAGTCTTTTTATTTTAAGGAATGTAATATCGAAGAAATTGCTACAGCGGGAGGCTAGGCGCTCTTTGGTAGTTTTCGATATTGAACTGAAAAGGGATTAATTTGTTCTGAATTATTGTGTTTATTATTGGTAACCATTTAGTATTACTTAAAACAGTTCAAAAGCTTTTCCACACTCAGTTGTATTTGATATTGAATGTATCCACCACATCTTACGAAATGTCGAGGGCTGTTTTCTTCTAGTTTATTGCTTTCATAGTCTCTATTACTTATGCACTCCCATAGTTTATTGCTTTCGTAGGCTCTATTACTATTATTGCTTTCATAGGCTCTATTACTTATGCAAAGTCAATTTCATTCCTGTTTTTTTTTTATCTGACCACGTTTTTATGTGGAGGCCTAAAGGCTCGGGCAAACGGCTTCAACATTTGCTTCAACATCCGTTCGATATATTGTTGAATGGCAATGTTTAAACGCTTTTTAACTCAACATCAATTCAACACCGTTTCAACACGTTTTAACAATGTTGAAAGAGTAAAAAAACCGTTTCAACACTGCCATTCAACAAAATCGAACGGATGTTGAAGCAAATGTTGAAACGTCTTGAATTTGAAGTGGAAGCACTTGTGCAGCGTTGAACGATAACAAAACAGAGTTGTTTCGGTATATTCGGAAAGTTTGATAGCTGTAGATAACTTCTAACAATTTTGGAAATAAATCAGATAAATTACGCAGTAGAAGTATGAGCTTCGTTCTTTATACTGTCTGACTTCGTAAAATGAATTCCAAGTCAACAAGGATTAAAGACAATTGAAACGACATTCGTTTCGTCACATATTTGCCTTGAAAACCCGTGATTGTGATTTTGATAAAACGTAGGCCCAGCCTACTCAAATGTTCCTTTCGAATGAGATTCTCGAATGATGCGCTTATAAAAGCTGTACATATTAGAAAATTATGCACTCTCAAGATTAAAGCTGATTATTCAAATCCAGCGTTTTTATTTTAAAGAATGTAATAACGAAGAAATTACTACAGCGGGAGGCTAGGCGCTCTTTGGCAGTTTTCGATATTTAATTCATAGGGCTTAATTTGTTCTGAATCATTGTGTTTATTATTGGTGACCATGTAGTATTACTTAAAACAGTTCAAAAGCTAATCCACCACATCTTACGAAATGTCGAGAGCTGTTTTCTTCAAAAAAGGTAAAAATAATATATTGCATGCCATATATCTGTGAATCAAAACTAACAATGTATTGTCTAGTTTGCACTTGCCTGCACAAAGAAATGTCGTCACCTGCCTGCGAAAAAAGCCGAAATTGCTGTCTTTAAAACCATTTCCCTCGAAAAGAACGACGTCGTTAAAGCGTTGTTAAAAGTGTCAGTGTATGATGATTTTCTCAGGCTAGGCGTTCTATTCAAAACATAGCCAAAAATTATATATTTATTTTCAAAACTTCATAGCTATATACAAAGCATTAAATGAATGCTTGTAGATTTGATATTTACTCTAAACCTACCAATAAGCCTTTGCACAGTTAAAAAGTTTAAGAGCGACTGAACGCGAAAAAATGATTTGGCCTAGAGATAGGTATGAGTGAGTAAGGAAACCTGGTTGGGTTTGATTTTTCAAAAAATTAAATTGTCGTCGAGATATAGCCGAAACAAGGCCAAGTTCGAACCCGAGAAAGCACGCAATGATAGCAGTTTTGGGGGTCTATTCATCTTTTCCTGCAAAGCCACAACATAATTTGCAGGACCCCTATGTTGGAATATCTGTTTTTGAACAATTTTTTATGCAGTTTTAGCCGCATAGATTTATTTTTTTCTCGGCAAATTCTCTTTGATTTTGGTTGAAAATTTTGATTTTGGTTGAAAACGTCATTGCGACGCACGAATTCAAAAAATAAATTGTATATGTGGTATAACTTAGAAACTTTCAAAACGTAACATTTCTGAATGTTTAATGCTGAATTATACAATAAATAAGGGGTAAAGAGATATGGAAATGTCTTCCATATTTACCAAGGGCGCTTTCTTGATAAATGGTTAGATTCACATATACAACTGCCCAAACGCACCGGAGGCAATTTACAGTGTGGGCAGTTAAGTTGGCCATGTGAAATTTTACCAACTGACATACTGGAAAATGTTTCGAATGAGATTTTCGAATGATGCGCATATAAAAGCTGTAAATATTAGAAAACTCCCAAGGCTCATGCATTGTGAACCAATTATTTAAATTCAGTCTTTTTATTTTAAGGAATGTAATATCGAAGAAATTGCTACAGCGGGAGGCTAGGCGCTCTTTGGTAGTTTTCGATATTGAACTGAAAAGGGATTAATTTGTTCTGAATTATTGTGTTTATTATTGGTAACCATTTAGTATTACTTAAAACAGTTCAAAAGCTTTTCCACACTCAGTTGTATTTGATATTGAATGTATCCACCACATCTTAAGAAATGTCGAGGGCTGTTTTCTTCAATAAAGGTAAAAAAGAATCAAAACTAACAATGTATTGTCTAGTTTACCTGCACGCAAGACATTTCGTCACCTGCCTGTGAAAAATACCGAAATTGCTGACATTAAACCCATTTTCCTCGAAAACAACGACGTTGTTGAAGCGTTTTTGTATTTACTTTAAACCTACCCATAAGCGTTTGCACAGTCTCAAAGTTTATAAGCGTCTGTCCACGAAAAAATGATTTTCTCTATATTTTGCCTAGAGATAGGTATGACTTAGTAAGGAAACCTGGTGGGGTTTGATGTTTCAAAAAATTAAATAGTCGCCGAGATATAGCCAAACAACGCCGATTTTGAGCCCGAGAAAGCGCGCGTTTTGGGGGTCTATTCAATCTTGTCCTGCAAAGCCACAACATAATTTGCAGAACCCTTATGTTGGAATATCTGTTTTTGAACAATTGTTGAACATCTTTTATGAAGTTTTAGGCTCATAGGTTTATTAATTTCTCGTCAAATTCTCTATGATTTTGGTCCTTGAAAACGTCATTCCGACGCATCAATTCAAAAAATAAATTCTATATGTGGTATAACTTAGAAACTTTCAAAACTTCGGATTCTAAAACATTTAAGATTATTTTTAAATACTCTGTAAAACTTAGTTTGGGGAATTGTTCACAGCACTCCGAACAACTGAAGCAAATAAAAATACCAGTTATTTTGAACATTCCGACAAAGCCCGTAAAAAGTGTGTTTGGAGTCTTTCGAATTACGACAAAAATCGGTGAAAAATTATGTTCTAATTTACAAATTTTAGTTTAATAGAACTTTAAGAGTGATTGTTTGTGATAACTACAAAGAATCAAAGCTTGTTCTTTATCTTACGAAGGTCACTGAGCTTGAATGCAGTAGCCTGCGTGCAGCCGGTTTAATTACCCGTAATAACCGTCTGCGAAAGTTCGCCAGATATCGTGTTCTCTGTGACCCGATATATGAAGCGATTTCTGATTGGCTCTCGCTAAGATCAATTCTTACGCGAACTCTGATTGGTCAACGGCACGTTATAATCTCTTCCGGTTGAGATGTTTTCGTTGCTACATGCACGTGAGTTTGACCATGTTGACAGCGAGAGTAGAGACATGGTCTAAATATATTACAATCAGCACTTTCACAATGTTCTTCAAAGGACGCTGTGATGTTAAAAGCACTTTCGGTGGAGGTTATATCTTGAAGCGAAAGCCTTCGTCTCTTCAAAAGTACGAAACATCGACGGCAAATATAGTCATTATTTGGCGTTCGAGAAAGAATTTGGAGCTCTGAAAGAATCTTAATTTCACACTTTCCTTCAATGAGGAACCTCTCTCTTCTGGTTTAAGTTGTGTGCTGCGGCACAAATCGCAGGTAAATACACTCATAGTAATATATTTAGACCATTTCTTTACTCTAGCTGTCAACATGGTCAAACTCACGTGCATGTAGCAACGAAAACATCTCAACCGGAAGAGATTATGCCGTGCCGTTGACCAATCAGAGTTCGCGTAAGAATTGATCCTAGCGAGAGCCAATCAGAAATCGCTTCATATATCGGGTCACAGAGAACACGATATCTGGCGAACTTTCGCAGACGGTTATTACGGGTAATTAAACCGGCTGCACGCAGGCTAGAATGCAGTTGTTTTGGTAATTTATCTTGACGCTTGAATTGCCACTCATGGAATAGCTTCACAGCCCACTTAGTGTTATTTTCAGTGTTTTTAGGAACTGTACTTTCTATAAGAATTCGCTCCCCCTCGGCAGTTTTGGGCTCGCGAAATCGGATTCTAGTTTTTTCCATGCTCGTAGTCAAGTCAGAATGAATTTTAATTACCATAATAAATTCTCAGAGGAATAAACTCTCATTAATAAAAGATTCCCAAATGATTGTAATTATCTGAGTTGACTATTCCCTTGAGTTCATTAATTATTCATTAATTTAACATTCGCGTCCGTGTTGTATGGGCATTACAATGTCTCGCCTTCGGCTCGACATTGTAAAAGCCCATACAACACGGCCGCTCATGTTGTAAACATTACTTATTATTATTAATAAGTTTTTTTATTAATAATAGTTTTTTTACTTTTCATTTTGAAATAAGTGTGTTGACCTTCAGCAATAAAATATCGCAATAAAATATTTAAATATTTATACTTAATTAAGCTATTCTCTTGTATAGAGAATTAAAAACTGGTGTAAATGATATATTAAAAAAAATTGATATAAGAAAGGATAACATCAACGACTCGAAAATTGCACTTACATGGGCTCCGGAGGGAAAGCGTAAGAAGGGAAGGCCAAGAGAGACATGGAGGAGAACAATTGAAAAAGAGAGAAAAAAGATGGGGTTGTGGGACTGGAAAGAGGCTGAACAGATCGCAGCGGACAGGCCAAAGTGGAGGGAGTTGTTTCTCGCCTCATGCTCCGCAAGGAGCTAGGAGAAAAGAAGAATCGATACTTATAATCCAAATAGAAATATAATAGAGTTTGTGATCTTTATGCAAAATAGAAGAGTTCAGTGGATTGAGTTTAAACAAACATTTTTGCTCCCGTCGTTTGCTGGAGTTTTAGGACAGCTGACTGATTTTAGTTCACGATTACATGTCAAGATGATGACTAATAGCTATCAATGGAAATTTGATGCATATATAAGAATACTTCAATTATGAAATAAATAGCATCTTGTCATGAAGAATATCATAATACTTCTGCTTTCGTAACCAGAGTCTTGTTGTTCACTTGGATGTGACGTCACCTACTAGAACCGAGCTCTGATTGGCTGATCTACTGTTTGGTTTTTCATAACAAATCAGCGTTATCAAATTTGGGAACCATCAGGACTGCTGAATTACTTGTGAAATCTTACAACTGATTTTGAATTTGATGTAAAACTTTATATACATTATTATTCCAAAAATATATAATGTTGCTTGTTATCTTCATTTTTAGAATGACTATTTTTTTGCTCTATGTTTAGGTAACTGGATGGTCCAGCTCATCTTGTTGCTCCCAGTACTGATATCCTTGATCATGGCTGAGATTTGCAAAAACCCGTCACCGTGGTATCATCAAAATAATTCCAGATTGCAAGGAAGTGTCATAGACACGTTTTCCTATATCACCCTCGAGGTCTGTTATGAAGCGTGTTTGTTTATCAGTGGCTGTTACAGTATCAACTTTTATAGAAGCAGAAAAAGGTGCGAGCTAAACCAGGGTACTCACATGATCTTCCCAAACAATTTCACTACTAAAAATGGCAGTGAATATTATGCGTACAAGCTTTACAACGGTAAGGAAGGTTATAATGATTGTAATTAAAAATTAGATTAGAAACAAGAAACTGTGCCAGTGTTTCTAAACGAAGACAATATGCATCACTCCTTCGTTTAAAATTATTTGTGAAAAAGTCAAATAGATCAATCTCAACGACAAATTAACAAAATGCCTCTCAAATAATGAATTAGTTTGAAATGTTATTGTATTGTCTGACTGACGTTTCGACCAGTCTTTGTATTAAACTGTGCTCTGAATTGCTACCCGAGGCGCGGCAATTCCGCTAGCTAGAGGCTGGGAAACAATTGGGGTAACACTATGAAAGGTAATCAAAGGTAATTACTTGACCACCTGTTGATTTGATAGGATTACGATTGAGCCCATCATAAAGTCTTTATTTAAACAGGGTATGACACGAAATAGTGTAAACACACTAATAAACATGTGGCCCTCACTAAACTAATAATTACAATTTGACTATATAAAACTAATATCGAATAGATATTTACAATAAAACTATAAAAACATATAATATATATCAATGAGTTAGATAAGAGTCAATATAAAATGTAAAAATTGTGAAGACTATAAAACATGTTAATTACGGAATAAAATGTCATATGATAAATATAAACATGTCATAGCTATATATCAAACTCAAAATTACGGATTAAAATGAGGTAAATGTCTCTGTTTATCTAATAACTGTTTTCTAATATTATTTCTAAACGATTTAACAGTCTCTTTTTTACTTATTTCCAGAGGTAATGTGTTCCATAGTTTACATGTGGAAACTATAAATGCCTTCGGTTTTTCTTTTGAAATTTGGGCAAATAAGGTTGAAATTTGAATATCTCGTCACTCTGCAGTGTATTTCATTGTTAAGTTTTAAATTTTCCATTAAATATTCTGGAACGGTATTGTCATACGACTTCAGTTTTCCTCCTCGGCTTCCACTGGCCCTTTTCAAAATATCAGATTCGCTTAGAGCTCTCCAGGTAGACTAAGACAGATGTATAACGCATTCAGTTTGTTTATGGCCCGTCCCTTGAGCTCCAAGCAAGGCCGGACGTTTCAACACAAAACGAAACTTTAGCCTTTTGTGGGGAGGAAAGGAAATAGTCCCCGCAAGAGACTGACCAATTCAAATCACGTGTTCGACAATCGACCGGGAAATCCATCCTGAGACTACAGAGAAGGAACACAGAAGCTGCACTAACGAATATGCTTTTGTTTTTATTATAGCGTTTCCAATGAAGCTGAACACAGATCCTGTCTGCTTTTCTGCTAAGGGTGATCAGTACGGTACCTTCCAAACACCAGTTGCCGGTAAAATCAATTCCTTCAGGTTGGTTCACGTCTCTGGAAAAGTTGGTGGTAACCTAGCACACGCAGGCAATTGGGGAACATATGAACATATTTTTGAAACAGTCATCACAGATATGACTAATAAAGCAATAAGCCCTCCCGTTGATTTGATACATCCGGTATATTTTTCATATCAGTTGCCAGGACGCAATGCAGTAACCGACCACGAGCTAGTCCTGCCAGAAATTGACCCAGCATTGAATGTGACAGCAAGTCAACATTTTAGAGTGTGGTTCGGTGAAGATCTTGGGAGTGGGGAAGAAGGCAATCAAGGGACATCATGTATCCATGTGTACGCTTACTTTCAGAACTTTTAAATCTTTTTTTTTTTATTATTATTATTTTTTAAATAGTTTTATTGATTTTGTTTGTTTTACTAAAGGAATGGTCGATAATTAGCGTGCGTATATCCAGTTCTGGAAGCACGATGGTAGCGTAAGAGTTGCACGAGGCTTTAGCCGAGTGAAAGTCTAGCTACCAGAGTGCTTCCAGAACTGGATATACGCACGCTAATTATCGACCATTTCTTTTATAACATAGGCCCTTTTTTCAGTAAAATAATAAGATCTTATTAAGCGTGCGGGAGGTCTGTACAGGAGAATCTTGGGTGAATTCGGAAAGAACAGACCGAACGCAGTAAGTTCTCTATCAAATGTTAAAACAACACGGCGGTGAGTTGAGCTATCTTTTGCTGAGAGATATCGTTGCTTTTCAATTCAGTTACTTTTAAATAGCTGTAAAATTCACGATAAGTTTTTTCTACAAAGTTAACAACGTTTTTAAAGGCAGGAAGTGTTCTTGCCTTTCTTTTTCAGCATACAAAAGGTTCAAAAATCTTGAAAAAGGCCGTTTTTTCTCGATTCAAAGTTCTGTCAGCGATCATCATGCTTTCATCTTCTTCATTAAGTACGACACAGATAGATTAATTCCTTCAACAGTTGACGGTGATTTCGTTTAAAGTTCTTATTATTGTTTATCGAAACATAAGCGCTTTCCAAGGCTCTTTTGCTCGATGCAAACGTCCACAAGACGAATTTCAACTCGTTTCAACTCACTTCAGCTCGTGTCTGCTAAAATCCTTTGTAAAACTTGTTTTTTGTCTCTTGACTTTCTTTGATGTAGAGGTATTAACTAAAGCCTTTGTCTTTAAACGATCTTTCATTTGGAATGATGAAGAAAGCTGCCATAATTTCAATATTTTGGCATTAAAATCACTGTAGGTTTGTCGAAGCAGCCGTCACAGTGAATGAAAACGGGTTTCTGACAACCCGCTCTTTTTCAGTAAAACTACTGCGAAGCCATTTGAAAGCAACGTACGCGCGTCGTTAATTAAATTAATTAAATTAAAAAATGATTACTTTTTTATCGAAAATAGTTGTGGTCATATAATAAAAATCTTATTAACTGAGCTTGGTCAGTCTGTACAGGAGAATCTTGACCTTGGTCGGGTCCTCATTGCGTTCGGTCTGTTTTTTCCGACTTCACCCAAGATTCTCCTGTACAGACCTCCCGCTCGGTTAATAAGATCGTATTATTTTACTGAAAGGGCCTATGTTATAAAAGAAATGGTCGGTAATTAGCGTGCGTATATCCAGTTCTTGAAGCACTCTGGTAGCTAGAGTCGCACTCGACTAAAGCCTCGTGCGACTCTTACGCTACCATCGTGCTTCCAGAACTGGATATACGCACGCTAATTATCGACCATTCCTTTAATGCTCGTCACCTATTTGCAAATTTGAAAATCTTTGTGGGTTTTGGTCGACCTAATTCTCTCAAGGTTTTCGCCTTTTTCTTCCACTGGCTCAACATTTTCTTCAAATATGTCGAAGCAAAACAAGGAAAGTCATTGCTATCGTCCAAAGCAGCCATTTCAATTTATTTTTTGTAGATTTTAAATTTTGTAGATTTTTGCAGCCGCCTCACATTAGATTTCTATGGGATATCTCTATGGGATATCTATTTCTTGTCAATAAAAAATAAGCCAATCAGAGCGCGCGATTCCACTTGCATATGTTATAATGATTCCTTTAATCAAAATAGTTGTTGTCTATCACTCAGCAATTTTACATATTTTACATATTTTGAACATTTTTGTTGCATTTAAATAGTTTTATTGATTTTGTTTGTTTTGTTTGTTTTACTGATTTCTTTTATCAACATAACTGTTGTCTATTATTCAGTAATTTTACATATTTTGAAAATTTTTGTTGCATTTAAATTTATTCATTATATTTTTTATTTCTCCATTGATTATCTGACGATCTTTGTTTTTTCTTTTTCTTTGCACGTTCACGTTGAAAAACAATTTGGGAGGCTGGTCAGTCAAAAACTAAAGTTATTATATCCTCGCCGTATTTCGTTATGGTGTATGTAATGTGGTGCTTATACGACGTATTTCACATCTATAATATGCCCAAATGTAAACTACAATCATGTGCAAAATACCTTGGGACATTATCTGGTTTTAACATGACAAATATTTCAACATCATTTTTCCGTTTCCCCCTCTCCCCCGTATCAATGTTGAATTGTGGAAATGTGAAACGGTTGTCATTTAAAAGACCAATGAACATTGCTTAGGGGGGAAGGGGGTTTGCAAATCAAATTAATAGATTTTGTATATTTTTTAAAACGAAAACGCTCATAAAAAAGTGACAATGTCCCAACAATTTTGCACATGATTGTAGCTACAAAAATGCACAAATATATTCAACTTAATACAATATTTAAGAAATAGAAGACGATTTTCCGTGTTATATAGCCTGATCTAAACACGCGTGATGTTGGGATAACATGCACGAGAGAGCGTAGGAAAAGCACGAGCCGTTAGGATGTTTAGATAGCCTCATCCAACACGGTTTTTGACCAATCAGAGCGCGCGTACTATCTAAATTATTTTATAATATTTCTTCATGTCATAATAGATAAACGTTATTATGCATATTGAAAATTGCAATTAACACGAAATAAAAATTAAAAATACTTTTTAAAATCCTTGAACTGAAGCGAGGACCTATCATAATTGTCTACATTTTATGAATAATGACGTACCTTGGCTTCTCTTTAACACATTCCCGAGGGATCAGTCAATAAGTGTTTTGTTATAGAAACGATTAACTAGGCAATTTAGAAAATAAGTGAAAAATGGTTGTAAATCTGTATTTAACATAAACATTATGTCAGAAAAGTTACTTTGAATAAAAATTGATGGTCACAATAGCTCCTACGAAAGACTCTACTTGAAAAGTCACAGTTTCTTGATTCGTAAAGTACAAAAAGAGGAAGAAAATAACAAAAAAGTAAATAATTTTGATGTTTGGATATTTTGACAATAGTTCGCCCAAGGCGAAGTGAATATCGGTGAACAATATTATTCACCGTTGCTATATACCCAGCCTTGTTTCCAGGGCCGATTCCCTTGAGATGAGATGAGATGAGATCAACTTTATTTAGGCACGCTAGCCTATTCAATATACAAATACTGATTTCCAATAGGGGCGTGGCAAACTAACATACAATTAAGAATATACAATATATACAATGATATAACTATATGCACTATAAATTGCTTATGATAAAATATTCATAAAGGGAAACTAATTATATGTATAATCTAAAATTTATGGCCATGGGACTTTAGTTATATTGGCGGCAAAAACAGACAGTGAGTCGGAATTTCTCAAATCACTAGGTAACTGAGGAGTTCCATAGCTTGGCTCCACTGTAGCTGATACTTTTTTTAGGAAGTCTGTCTTTGGGAGAGGAAGGGCAACCGTTTTTGATACGTTTCGTAAACTGTAAGAACAGGTGGTTGCACTTGATTCCTTAAAAACAGCAGCAAGTCTTGTTGGAGCCAAGCCATGGAGAGTTTTAAACATAATTTTCGCCTTGATTTGAGCTCTGCGCTCGGCTAGTGTAATCCAACCGAGTGCGTTCATTGCTTTTTCCGACTCACCGGCTATATTTTTATGCCGCATTATGACCCTAGCGCACCTGTTTTGTAATATTTGTAGACGCTGAGAAAGTCCAATTCCCAAGGTATCCCACACTTCGCAACAGTAATTAATCAAAGTGGGGCTGAATAAGAGCATTATATACAGAGAGAAGAATTTCTCTACTAACATAGTCTCTTAGCCTCTTGATTGCACCAATACCTGAAGATATTTTTGTGGCTACATCATTTATATGTAGCTCCCAAGTGAGGGATTCATCAATACGAGCACCAAGCGTTTTGCAATCATGAACTCTGTGGATGTTTGTATTCCCTATTTTTACACTTGGTTCTAATGTCAGACTTTTAATCTTACTTCTTGATGCAATCAAGTTATATTCAGTTTTGGCTATATTTAGGCTGATCTTGTTTGCTGTCAGCCATTTTCTAACATTATCTAGATCGCAATTTAGACCCACCTCAATATCGTTGAGTGAGCTGCCGACGGCCGTAAGACTTGTGTCATCAGCAAATAGTCTAGGAGTTGTAAATTGTAAGCAATTTGGCAGGTCGTTGATGTAGACTAGGAAAAACAGAGGTCCTAAAATTGACCCTTGTGGTACACCGCATATGATTTTACCTACACCTGAACTCCTTCCATTTACTTGACACAATTGTCTACAGTCGTCTAAATATGAAGAGAGTAAATTAAGAGCAGGAGCCTTGATACCGTAAGCTACGAAGTTGCTCAGCAAAACTTCGTGGTCCACGGTATCAAAGGCTTTTTTCAGATCAAGAAAGACAGCCAAGTTATAAAGTCCTCTGTCCACGTTAGCAAACCACTCATTGGTACAGTCTAACAAAGCAGACGCAGTCGAGTGTGAACGTCTAAACCCAAGTTGGTTGTCAGATAATAATTTCTCTGAATTGAAATATTTATTTAGTTGTTCATACAGTATTCTCTCGTACATTTTACTTATTACTGGAAGGATCGAAATTGGCCTGTAGTTATCGAGCATGTTACGAGGACCTTTTTTTGTGGAGAGGGATTACCTTGGCAATCTTCCATTCATAAGGGAAAAGCTGAGTTGTAATTGATCTATTTATGATTTCAGTAATAGGTTTTGCGATAATTGGCGCAGCTAGTTTAAGAATTTTAGCAGAGATTCTATCAATACCAGTTGCTTTAGACAAGGATAAGGATTGAAGAAGCTTACGGATTTTCGATACATCAATAAGCTTAAAATAGAACTCACCCTGGGCATTTGTCATAAACTCAGTGAAATTACATTCAGGAACAATTGTGTCTGCAAGTTTAGGACCTATGTTTATGAAATAATCATTAAAACTTTGGGCAATTTCATCTAAAGATGAAACTGCCTTATTATTTACAGTAATTTCATTAATGCCACTGTCAGATTGTTTACGTCCAAGGATACTATTTATAGTTTTCCAAGCCTTTTTCGGATCGCTTTTCTGGTTTTCTATTTGAGTTTTATAGTATTCTTTTTTAGCTTTGCGCAATGCAATGTTAACTGCATTTTTAGTGGATTTGTATAAGTTCCAGACATGCTCATCATATTTTTGTAATTGCAAAGCGTTTCAGCCTATCCCGTTCTATCATTTTTTCTCTAATATCTTTAGTAACCCAGGGAAGGCCGGATACGCTTTTAACACGTTTAGAAATCAGTGGAGCATGCCTATCTAACACTTTTACAAACAAATTCTTAAACCCAGTCCACATTGCATTAACATCTAACTCATTATACACTTCTTCCCAAAACAAACTTTGAAGGTCGCAAAGGAAATTTTCCTTGTAAAACTTTTTAAAGTTTCGAATTTCTATTTCTTTGATGGTATTAGATTTGGTGGGTATATTAATTTTGCGAATTATATATATTAAGCTGTGATCACTGAAGCCTACATGTATAACACCCGAATTCAAAACTTTTTCGGCAGAAGTTGTTATACATACATCTAGCAACGAACTACTAGATGCAGTGATACGAGTAGGTTGATCAATTTGTTGAAATTTTCCATGATTGACAAAATATTCTGAGCACACTGATTTGTACTGTCAAGTAGATTACAATTCAGATCGCCCAATAAATACATCTCTTTGTCTTCATTATCAATATTTTCTATGAGTAACTGTATACTAATAAATACTTCAACAGGTGCACTAGGTGGTCTTTATAATGCTGAAACAATGAAAGGTCTACTTTTTGGCTTTTTGGTAATTTCAAGGCATACTGCTTCTAGGTTTTCCGGTACCAGGTCACGGCGCTCACAATAATTTATAGACTTTTTGATATATATACAAACACCGCCACCAAACCGATTTCTGTCAAGACGGGAGATGTCATACCCATTAATATTAACGAAATTATTGGAAATCGATTGATCTAACCTGGTCTTATTCAGGGCCAGAATATCAATTTTCTGGTTTGCTAGAATGAGGCGAACTTCATCAATATGCTTAGTTAAACTAACCACATTGAGGGAAGCAATTATAAAACCTTTCGCTTTTGAGTCGGGCTCTGGCATCGGCTGGTCACATCTTCTTTAGATTTAAACTGCTTCAAAGTTACTTTTGTCGTAAATTTTAAATAATTTATCAAATATCAACAACGTCACTTATACAACCATGTCACTTATACACTTGTGGCTTCTTATGGTAATTTATGTGTCACGCAATAAATATTCATTACTTTTTGTGAAATTTCGTACACATAGATACAGACTTTCATAATTATGAGAGACATGAAAATTAGAGACTGTTATCTCCCAATACCGAAAATGTTTCCCAATCGTGTCGTAAAATACCTGGTAAGATTTGCGAATCATCTCGCGGATGTGCATTTGCTGGACATTAACCAAAGAAGAAAGTTCCTACAAGAAGCAAGAAAAATTTGTTGTGTACGAAAGCAAAACAGATGAAGACAATCTTAATAAGCCATCACAAGAACAAGACACGGTGTACGCATTGGTTCGACCAAGCAAGTGTAAAACACAGAGAATAGCCATTACCAATGAGAAAAACAGCGAAACTATTTTAAAACCTAAACCAACGCTTTGACGCAAAGGAGCTGCGAAAAAGCAAAAGCCTGGCTTTCGCTGTATTAGTATGAGAATAAAAAAATACGCTTGGGTATACATAGAACAGCAAACAACACGCGAAAGAATGTTAAAGCACTCGATGTAAAACCCATAGTGTTTAAAGGAAATAAACGAAAATTGTTATTAGTAGAAGATGGTGCAATGTATAAAGCCAAAAGATCCAAGTTGGAAGACACTGTACAACCCGGATAATTTGTTGAAAAACATACGTTCGTGTAAATCGTTTTATTAGTTGTCAATATGCACACTGTTATACTTTTCTATCTATAGAACAAATAAACTATACAAATAACTATTATAATCTAGTCATATCTCTTTGTTTTCCTTGTCAACTGACAAGCAGACCAGTATTTTTAATTCTTAATAAGTTTCTCGCTCCGCTGCATTTTGCCTCGGTTTCATGTTTTCCTCTAAAAATGTATACATTTTCATATTTGTTTAACCCCTTTTTCCTTCTTTTGAAACGTTTTCTCGCAGTAGGTACACTTGTGGTCTTTGTTTTTTTCATAAATACTCCCCTGCTCCCCCTGCTCCCCCTGCTCTCCCTGCAAAAGGTAAACTTATTTGCCCTCGTCCTTAATTAAAGGGATTTAGATTTCTTAGTCATTAATCAATATGAAAAATATTTGTGGTTGATTTTACCGTTGAATAATATTTTTCATATCAATATTCCCCTAAACAAAATAGTCGTTCGTGCGCTCTTGCATATTTGAAATATATAGAGATTACTTCATGGTTAGTGAGTGCGTACGATTTTTATTCACGAGTTGTGAAGAATAACAAACGAACGAGCGAGGCTCTGCGAGCGAGTGAGTTAATTATAAATTTGTCAACTTTTCTTGCTTCTTTCTTGAATTCCAAGACGTTTTTCTATAGCTAAACATCACATTGGATATATGTTTTCGAAATAGCTTTGTTTTCTTGTGTTAAAATATATTTTCAGTCGAATCGGTGTCAACAAACATTCCCAACATTTTGACCAAAGGCGGTTGAAAGTTTTCGCGCCAGTGAGGTAGATTCCCGCACAAAAACTTTTCACTAGTGAACAAAATCGTTCGTCCAATCAGATGCCGCGAACGATAGTGAAATTTCATCGTTCGCATCGCTGATTGGCTGTGACTTAAAACCGAACGATTTTTACATCACTGCAATTTCATACATAAATCTCAGTACTTATGAAATAAAAAGAATTTGCTACATATGTGAATATCGATATACAAATACATTCTACTTATGAACCGAGAGTGAGGACATTACAAGGAAATCTCAGACCAAGGTCTTGTCGTATTGGCCTGGCGATAGCGAGGTCAATACATCAAGACCGATCGAGGTCTGAGATTTCCCTGTAATGACCGAACGGACGAGGTTAATAAGTTATTTGTTATATGGCTATTTTAAAAAGCGAGAAAAAGTAATAATTGTTTTGAGATTTTACGACGCGCGTTGCTTTCAAATGGCTTCCCAGTAGTTTTACTGAAAAAGAGGAGGTTGTCAGAAACCGGTTTTCATTCAGCATGTGTCGGCTGCCAATTAATCAGTGCCAAAATATTAAAATTACTGCAGCTTTCTTCATCATTCCAAATCAAAGATCATTTAAAGACAAAGGGTTTTGTTTATATCTCAACATCAAAGAAAGTCAAGAGACAAAAAACAAGTTTTTTAGGATTTTAGAGGACATAAACAAGTGAACCACGATGGATGTTGAAACGAATTGAAATTCGTTCGCATCTAGAAAAAGAGCCAACGGAAGCTTATTTTTCAATAAACAATAATAAGAACCTAAATCGAAATCACTGCCAACTGTTGAAGGAATTAATTTGTCTGTGTCATACTTTATGAGGAAGATGAAAGCATGATGATGCCTGACAGGACTTTGAATCGAGTAAATCGGCCTTTTTCAAGATGTTTGAACCTTTTGTATGGAGAAAAAGAAAAACAAGAACACTTCCTGACTTCAAAAATGTTGTTAACTACTAGCTAGACAAACTGATCGTGAATTTTAAAGCTTTTTAAAAGTAACTGAAAAAAAACCCGACATATCTCAACAACTTTAGTGAGGTTAAAAGTGTCCTCTAAAAATAAATTTATTTAAAATCGAAGGATTTTATGAAAGTTGAGCGATAAATTAGTTAATTTGCTTGGGATAAGCTTTCAAAATTGGTTTAAATTATCGGCCGAAAATAAGCGAAAATTAACAAACATGGGCACTAGCTAGGTAGACAGTTGATATTTACGAAAGAAAAGAAGTAAAAAAGAGACCGTTAATTCGGGTTTATTCATTGTAGGTCCGTGTAATTATCAAATAAATATGGACAGATAAATACATGTAAGCATTAGTGGTATATTTCGTTTACTGACAAACATTTTACATGGCTACGAACAAATAGTCTCCTACAGCCCGTGATTCTCTCGTGAGTTTTTCCAATATTGATTCAATTTTCTCAACTTTTGCTTGTGAAAATGTTTTCAAAAGCGAACCCCAATGCTCGCCACTTAGCCTTTAATTAAAGTTCTTGCAATAAGCTTCCATAGGTTTTTGTAGTTGTTTTCACATCGCGTTGGTAGATTTTACAAACAAACTCAAAGCCGACGTCCAGCCGCGAAGAAATAATTAGCGGTCATTACAAGAATGTCTTGCCCGGTCATGTGTCATGGAATTTTGATGCCGTATAATAACACAGCTTATAATAGTGCATAATTTTCTAATATTTACAGCTTTTATAAGGGCATCATTCGAGAATCTCATTCGAAAGGAACATTTGAGTAAGCTGGGCCTACGTTTTATAAAAATCACAAACACGGTTTTTCAAGGCAAATATGTGACGAAACGAATGTCGTTTCAATCATCTTTAATTCTTGTGGACTTTGAACTCATTTTACGAAGTCAGACAGTATAAAGAACGAAGCTCATAGTTCTAATGCGTTTATCTAACTCAATTCCAAAATTGTTAGAAGTAATCTACAACTATCAATCTTTACGAAACTATACACTTTGTTTGCACATGTTTTCATCTCCAGAAAAAAAAACGAACTGACGTGCGCATTAGTAAAACGACAGGCTTATTATCTCAAGTTAACAGAAAATAAGAGTGAATGATCTGATATGATCCCAGGTGAAATCGAAGTAGGTGATCGTCAATTCCGTGCAGTCATGAGAAAGACTGATGGTGTTTATGTCTGACTTTTCGACAACCTCAGGCCTAGGAAGCCATCTTCAGAGTAAAGAAACGCAAAAATAGCGTTGGTTAGGTATTATAATAAATTAATAAATACCACTGCTGTTTTCGTTTCTTTACTCTGAAGATGATTTCCGCTCATGTTGTCGGAACGTCAGACTAAAACACCAAAAGTCTTTCTCAAGACTTCAATAGCCCGGACGATCATTCCTCCATTACCAGAAATCGAAGACATGTGACGTCACCGCATGCTAAAGTTAGATTTGTGGCATTTAAAAATGGCCGCTCAGAATTACTGATAAATGTATGGGCTCAGAAAGAAAATGTCTAATATATTTGCTAAATATCATTGTACTATTGGTGCCGCCTCCTAACTTTTAACTCGAGTATAATTTCTATTCATTTATGCAAGTTACGTTTGATTTAGTTTTCTCAATATGCAGCACGAAGGAATAATATTATTGAGAAATAATTGCTTTACTTTAGTCTGTATTTCAGCGAAAAATGTGTAATTTACCTTGTGTTCAGCATCGTCTGCCATCAATAGTTTACATGGATCTATCCTTGCCGCCTTCTTAAAATGCTTCTGAGATTACGGGCTTTTCAATGCTGTTTTAGAAGTCTTTCCAAGTAATACATCAATGACGCAGATTAACAGTAAAAAGTGATGATTTTTTAGTTTTAAAAATTTTCATTTTACACCAAAATATCATAAAAAATGACCGATAAATCCTGCAAAGAAGCTTGTTTCGATCGTCGAGTCGATTGCAATGTTTACAGCTTAGTAGCCTGGTGATTTTACGTGTAATTCCGCTGTTTAAAGAATCAGAAGGCTTCTTAAGCGGGAAATTCAAAATTCAAAGTTCATAAGAATGGGCTTCCTGTGTCCTTTTGAAATTTTCTAAGTGACCTAATTCGTTCGAATTATTCTATGCCGAGCGTAAGCGGGCGCTTCAATTTTAAATATATCAACTGCACCAGAAGCGCTTGGTACTTCTAAACAAACTTTTAATAGTTTGGTTTTGATAAATTGATTTATTTCGATAGAAATTCGAGGATAATTCTGGACTGCCAGTAGACCGCTGGTCATAATATCGCGGACGTAAAATGTCTTAGATTTCTGGTAATGATCTTTATAAATTAAAAATGTCGGGAACCAGAATTTTATTCTTGATAACCCTGCAACCGCATTATTAAAACAACTTCTTCCTATCTAAGTTGAATAACCTAATTACAAGCTATAATAAGAAGACTTTTAAAAACAGCTGCAAAACATTACAATTATTATTATTATTACAATATGTGTTGGTTTTACAACAAATTAACTTGATACGGTTTCCAGCATTCATTTCTTTTTCAAATGACCCGATTTGCTCAGATTTTTCAATTACAACGGCCTCAAAATCAGAATGACTAATATCTTTAGTGTCGGTTTAACCTATCTGGTTTGAGTACTTGGTCATATTTTCATATGTTCTCCTTATTTTCAAATGAATCGGCCATCTCATGTCAATATTAGACACTTTGTTTTTGTATCATTCAGGTTTCAAAAAATTGGCAAACGTTTTGTTGACGTTCGTTCTTTGTTTTGGCAAAACGGTGATCACAATAGAGCATTATTTTAAGAATATAATAACGAAGAAATTATTACAGCGGGAGGCTATTTGGCAGTTTTCGATATTAAATTTATAGGGCTTAATTTGTTCGGAATTATTGTGTTAATTATTGGCGACCATGTAGTATTACTTAAAACAGTTCAAAAGCTTTTCCACACTCAGTTGTTTTTGATATTGAATATATTCACCACACCTTATACGAAATGTCGAGGGCTGTTTTCTTCAAAAAAGGTAAAAATAATAATAGATTGCATGCCATATATTTGTGAATCAAAACTAACAATGCATTGTCTAGTTTGCCTGCACCATGCAGGACATTTCGTCACCCGCCTGCGAAAATAATGCCATAATTGCTGACTTTAAAGCCATTTTGCTCGAAAACAACAATGGTGAACCCCGATTTGTTTTGTATTTCACTTATACACCGAACGCATTTCAATTCATTATTCCCGATTTTTTCCCAATTTCATTATTCCCGAGAAAGCGCGCAATGAAAGCGGTTTTTGGGTTCTGTTCAATGCTGTCCTGCAAAGCCACAACATAACATGCAGAACCCCTATGTTGGAATATCTGTTTTTGAACAATTGTTGAACATCAACCTCTCTCTTGTTCAAGGTGTATTTCCTGATTCTCTGAAAATTACTAAACTAACACCTATTCTCAAAAAGCCCAATGCTGACTATGTTGAATTTTCTAATTTCCGCCCTGTTTCTAACTTACCGTTTATCTCTAAACTAATTGAAAAGGCTGTTGCACTTCAGTTAAACAATTATCTAACTGACCATTACCTTCATGATTCATTTCAGTCGGCTTATAAAGCCATGCATAGCACTGAGACTGCGTTGGTGCGTGTCTATAATGACATACTTCAATCAGTTGATGCTGGCAACTGTGTCATCCTTATTTTCCTTGATATGTCAGCAGCCTTTGATACAGTTGTTCATAATACTTTACTTAATAGACTTGCTCAACGGTTTGGAATCGGTGAAGTCGTGTTAAGCTGGTTTAGATCCTACCTTTCTAACAGTAAGCAATTTGTTGGCATCAATGATAGTGCATCCTGCCTCGTCAATCTTGATGTTGGAGTTCCGCAAGGCTCTGTATTGGGCCCTATACTCTACCTGCTCTACACCTCTCCGCTGGCTGACATTGTTAAGCGACATAATCTCAACTATCATTTCTACGCTGACGATTCTCAGCTTTATATATCTTTCAAGGGCGATGACAAACTTGCACAATCTAGACAGTCGTTAGAAGAATGCCTAACTGACATTTCCAGATGGATGCTTTCCAATGGTTTAAAGTTAAACCACAATAAGACTGAACTGATGTGCATCCACTCTAGATTTCAAGAACGTCCTCCCTTGAATGAGATTATTGTCTGTGGTGATACCATTGTCCCTTGCATGTCAGCTGTTAACCTTGGAGTTGTTTTCGACCAATGTATGACTGGGGTTCTCCAAGTTAACAATATCTGTAAATCGTCTTACTTTTACTTGAGAAATCTGTCAACTATCAGGAAATACTTGACGTCTAATGCTGCTCAATCTGTTATTCATGCCTTTATCTCTTCTAAACTTGACTACTGTAATGCTCTACTTTATGGACTTCCTAAATATGTTGTTGAGAGGCTGCAACGCATTCAGAACTCTGCTGCCCGTGTTGTCACTTTTTCCAGGAAATTTGACCATATAACTCCTGTGTTGGTTGACTTGCACTGGTTGCCAGTGTATTACAGAGTCATCTTTAAGATGCTGTCGTTGACCTACAAGGCCTTGCATGGCCTTGCTCCAACATTTCTGTCTGATCTTCTGTGTTATCATCTTATTCTCTCCGTTCTGTTTCTAATAAACTTCTGGTTGAACCTAAGGCTAGGCTTAAGACTTATGGTTTCAGATCTTTTTCCTTTGCTGCCCCAAGATTGTGGAATAGGCTCCCTTTTGTGATCCGCTCTTGTACCACTGTTCCTTCTTTTAAAAGTAAGCTGAAAACACATTTATTTACTCTGTTTCTAAATAATAGTAATTATATCTAGAAGTATTATTTATTTATCATTTATTTATTATCATTACTTAATTAACGTTGTAAATATATATCGATTGTAGATATTGTAAATAGATTAGTATAGTTGTAAAGCGCCTTGGACAATTTGGATATGAGCGCTATATAAATAAACATTATTATTATTATTATTATTATTAAATCAAGCGCAGTAGGCGAACATTACAAGAACTGTCACCAGCACATCAGAGACTTTGAAAACGATTTTACCGTCTTGAAACGCTGCAAAAGCAAGTTTGACTGCCTGGTGCATGAAATGCTGTTTATCAGGGACCTGAAACCATCAATAAATACTCAATCTGACTCCATTCGATCAAAACAATTCTAAACAATGACTACCAATCCCAGGAGGTCAACTTACATTATTCAAATTTATTCAAAATTGTACTTATTTGCTTTGATTTGTAATAAAATTTTCACTCTTGAAAATGACGCCCGATGGCGTCGAAACGTCGAGAAAAAAGAAAAACCTAGTCGTTTTGAATTTTATACTTAAAATTAATGTTATGCACAAATAATTCAACTTTATTCAATGATATTTCTTCATATGCTATAATAGATTAACTTTTTATGCACATCAACAATTGTAATTGACACGAAATCAAAATAAAAAATACTTTTAAAATCCTTGAACTGAAGATCTATCTACTTTTTATAAATAATGATCTTGGGTTGTCTTTAACACATTCCCGAGGGGTCAGTCATTAAGAGTCATTGCCGGAGAAAACCGGGCAGGACCAAAAGATGGGGGTCGGCCGTTTGACTTCAAATTTATACCGTATCGGATAAAAGTAAGAATGGCCAAGTATGAGCTTCAACGGAGTTTTAGTTTCCGAAACAAATGACTAAATGATTTTTTTTTACAAAAAAATAAGGTATTATCAGACACTCTATATGGTTTTCGTAGCAAGCGCTCCACCAATGAAGCTATTAGATCAGATCAAATGAAAAAACTGCCTAGAAACTATCAGTCGAAGACCCAGCTATTTCCGATCATTTTGCAGTCCTTTGTAAGCTGGATATTGGTAGACCACCCAACCCCAAGATAGTCCGCACTACACGAAAGTTACGAGATATCAACGTAGAAAATCTCCGCCGAGATATCGAATCGTCCACATTGTTCAAGTCGCCACCATCAGATCTAACGGAACTCTGTGACCAATATGATATCGTTCTGTCAACTATTTTGGATAAGCATGCTCCTCTACAAACAAGGACCATCACTTTACGGCCCAGTGCACCTTAGTATAACGATGAAATCAGACAACAAAAAACTACCTGTCGTAAGCTTGAAAGATGCTGGCGTCGTTCTGGTTGTACAGCAGATCACCAACTCTACATTGAACAGTGCACAGTCATGAAACACACTATATATAAGTTAAAGATGAATTACTGCTCTAAGCTCATCAGCGAAACTGGCAATAACAACAATGCCCTTTTTCGCTCCGTCGATCGCCTACTTCATAAGAAACCTGAGAAAAATCTTCCATCATGTTCTTCTACGTCTGAGCTAGCAACCACATTTATGAATTTCTTCCATGAAAAGGTCGTTAACATAAAACGTAACATCAAAGAATTTGAAACTCCTGATCTCTTCAATACCATAGATGCACCGACACTAAACTGTCAACTGGAATCTTTCTCCCCAACCTCAATCACTGAACTATCGAACATTGCTCGAAAAGTTGTATCAAAAACTTGCATTCTGGACCCGTTTCCTGCCACTCTGCTCAAGGACCAGTTTGAAATATTTCTGCCAACGTTTTCTACTATTGTTAATTTGTCCTTGAAATCTGGTGTTTTTCCCCGTTCTCTAAAAACTGCTGTGCTATCACCTCTACTTAAAAAACCTTCCATGGATCATGAGGTCCTAAGCAACTTCAGGCCCATCTCAAATCTCAGACCTTTACATAGCTGCGAAACTGCTCTCCTTCGTGTACAAAACAACATTCTGCGTGCAATTGATAAACGTCATTGCGTCATACTTTTGCTTCTCGACTTATCTGCAGCATTTGATACTGTAGATCATACAATCCTACTCAATAGACTCAACTCCAGATTTGCTATCCGTGGCACTGCCCTTAAATGGTTACATTCTTATCTCACTGACCGCACGCAATCTGTTTTGATCAACAATACTAAATCAGATCCTCAAGTACTCAGTTGTGGTGTACCGCAAGGCTCAGTGCTTGGTCCTATGTTATACTTATTATACACTGCACCAATAGCTGATGTTTTACGATACCATAAGATGAAATTCCACCTCTCCGCTGATGATACACAGCTATACATCTCCTTTTTAACAAACAACGACTTTGAAATGGCTACAACAATTACTAAAATTGAGAAGTGTCTAAACGAACTTAACAAATGGATGTCTCTAAACAAATTAAAGCTAAATACAGACAAAACAGAACTACTCTATCTCTACTCCAAATTCAGCCCACAGCAGTCTTTACCACCACTTTGCTTTGGTCAAGATATTGTTAAACCATCCGTATCTGCAAGGAACATTGGGGTTATTTTTGATAATACTATGACTCTTTTACCTCACGTTACCTCAATCTGCAAATCAGCCTTCTATCATCTGCGTAACATATCCCGTATAAGAAAATTCATATCCCTGGAAACAACAAAGATACTCGTCCATGCTTTTGTGTCATCCAAGCTTGATCACTGTAACTCTATTTTGTACAATGTCCCTAAATATGTAGTCCAAAAGCTTCAACATGTACAGAATGCTGCTGTTCGTTTGATTGCAATGTACGACCTCCTCAAAGTACGACCATATAACTCCAACACTTATCGAATTACACTGGCTGCCTATCTCTGAACGTATAAAATTCAAACTTATTTTAATAACTTTCAAAGCATTACACGAACAGTCTCCGTCCTACATTCAAGAACTTATAACTCGTTACTGTCCTCCAAGAACTCTCCGGTCGTCATCTACACTAACACTCAACTCTGTAAACTATAATCTGAAGTCATATGGTTCCAGATCCTTTTCCGTTTGTGCTCCTAAACTTTGGAACAGCTTGCCTGATAATATCCGCTCTTGTGAAACTTTGAACATTTTCAAACGTAAACTTAAAACTTATCTTTTTGAAAATACTTACCTTTCCTAATAACTGTAATTTTATTAATTTTGAGTGTACATTGAATTGTAAAGCGCCTAGGACAGGATTGGATAGGCGCTATATAAATGTTTGTTATTATTATTATATTATTATTATTATTATTATTGAGTTAGTCGATAAAAAGTTTAATTGAAAACAATGACATAACAATTGGTATTTTCTTAGATCTATCTTGACATCTACATTATTTATTTGCAATAATCCATGGATCATATATAGCAAATTCCAGTGTAAAAAAAAAATTAATTAACAAATTATGTAAACAAATAATTCAAATAATGTTAAAATTATAACTTAGATTGAAAAAAGTTGTTAACAGCTTCCTTAAAATGACAGGTAGAGGTAACATTATAACATTAGATGCAGACTATTCCAATCATTTATTGTTCGCTGCCAGAAGCTATACTTATATTCGTCGCAAGAAATTTGTAATGTAATAAACTTCATTGGATCAGATTGTCTTGTTTTCAGTACAGTTTTATGTTTTACATAAGGTGGTATGTTTATTGCTGCTTGACCATGTAGTGTCTTGTACATCAAAGTTAGTTTGTTCGTTCTCCTTCTATGCTCCAATGTTGGCCGATTTTAATTGTTGATCTTAAAAGATGGTTTAGTGCTTGGGTCAACATCCTTCCTGTCTAGAGTAGGTTTTAGTAGCAAAACGTGCAGCACGTCGTTGTACTTGTTCAAGCCAGTTTTTCTGATAAATTCTGAATGGATCCCATGCAGCACTTCCATATGTTATAGGAAGGATAGGTCTCACTAGGGTGGTGTATGCTTGGGCTTTAACTCTTTCTGGACATGAGTGTAAATTCCTTTTGATACAGCACAAGGTCTTATTGGCTTTATTCTTCATATTTAAGATATGAGTTTTCCAGTTGAGTGTTTCTGAGATAGTAATAGTTCATGATCCACAACCTCCAAAGTTTGACCTAGCATGGTGTAATGATGTATAATAGGATTCTTGATCCTGTTGATCCGAAGTCCATAACATTTCGAAGAGTTGAAATTCATTTGCCATTCCTAGGCTGTCAAGGTCTTGTTGAAGATGTAGGGCATCACTAGCATTATGTACCCGGCCATACAGTAGAGTATCATATCAGCAAAACGTTTTAGATTGGATGAGATATCACTGCCCATGTACAGTTCCTTGTGGAACTCCTGATCTCACCTTTGACTTTTCACTGTGCTCACTTTCAACTACTACGTGCTGTGTTCTGTTTAGTTACCATGATTGCATCCAGTTCAAATGAGGTCCACGAATGCCATAATGATCAAATTATACAAAGTATAAAATCCAGTATACAAAGGTGGTGTTAATATGGTGTCTCACACGAGCGGTTACTTCCAAAGCCATGTTGGTGATCAACTATCACATTATGTTAATCTAGGTGTATCATGATGTATCGAAGCATAATGTGCTCTAGTAGTTTACATGGCACTGATGTTAGAGAAATGGGTCGATAAAGCATTTGACACAGTTAATCACTCAATACTATTAAAAAACTACAATTTTTTGCTATACCGTGAAAGTGTCATGATTGGATCTGTAGTTATCGTAAAAAATAATAATAATTTAATAATGTTCTATTTAAGGAAATGATAATTGAATGCGGAGTACCTCAATGCTCTATTTTAGGACCCCTTTTAATTGTGATATACATATCCATAAATGATTTGACTAGTTCAACTAACTTACTTTCACCAATATTATTTGCTATTTTATATGATACCAATTTATTCTTCTCAGGAAAAGATATCAAGAATCTCGAATTAATGATTAATGCTGAACTGAAAAATATCCAAAAATTGGCTAGAAAGTAAGCAATTAACACTAAATCTTTTAAGATTAAAACAAGTCAAATTACATTATTTTTAAACCACAACAAGATGTTCCTTTTTGAGCTTGGATCGAAGCTACCGATGGAATCTCTTGGTTAAGTGATTCCATGTAACGAGTTCATGTGGACTGGGAGCATTTTCGCATAGTTTGTATTGTTTAATGCAAAACCATGGAGTAAGATCGGTACATACATGCTTTTATATACAGTTAGAAGTTTCCTCCGCGCAACGACTTCATCAATATCAGAATATTAAGCAGTGACCAGTAATGGAGATGTGGACTTTCAGCTTTCAGTTGCCGCACCATACACTAGACGTTTGGGGAGAATAGCTGTCATATGCCTTGTTACTCAATATATCTAAAGCGCCAGCTGTCACATGGTGAGCGTGTTGCGTGTGCGACTCTTACGAGGCCTTTATCACATCCACTGCTGTCGAGCCAGTTTCCAAGTGCTTTAGTTTTAGTACAGCAAGTTCGCTTCCAAGCATAAGCACAAGTGTTTTCTCGCCATACGTCGACAGCCAATTCCATTGGATCTTCTTGGCGACCCCTTAAAGAACTCTCTTTGGTTGAAGACGTGCATGGAATGTTGCCAATGAGATAGCCAAGATAACCTTTGTAATTACTTGGTTGAGGTGATCGATCTCTAACGTTACCCAGCCACTTGTATTTCAAAGTGCATTCTATACAGTTATATTCACAAATGGGATGGATAGAACAATTGTTCTGTCTCAGGTGAGTGTCAGGCTGTACAGCCAGTGTAAGAATCTAGGAGAGGGGTTAGACGTTGTCTGTTTTGATGCCGGTCTTTCGTTCGGTCTTTCGTTCTTTGCCAGGAGCGTCTGTACTTGGGTGCTGAAATATCAGTATCCCTTTCCATTGAAATGCATCATGGGCTGTTGTAGAAATAGGGTTGTGCTCGATATTGTATACCTCTGCTGAATAAACACCTTTTTATTTAGGGTGGACGGTCAAACAACTCCTTCAAATTCATAGCCTGCGTTGACATTTTTATATGAATATGAAATGGACAATGCCAGGTTGTAAACCCCATCAACATGAGTTATGATTTCTGGTTTCAGCATATGTCATTAAACCATAGTATACCGGAAGTAGTGGTTTACCGTGAGCGGAGGGATAGAGCAGATTTTGTAAAGCTAATAGAACGAACGCGGTCAAGGCACTTTCGGCAAGGCAAGCGCGCGACACTGAACGTTTTATAGTCATACGGCAATTCTAGAAACATCAAGGGCAAGGCATGCACGCAGCACTGAACGTTTTACAGCCATACGGCATTTCTAGAAACATCAAGGTCACGGCAAAGCACGCACGCGGCACTGGACTTTTTACAGTCATACGTCAATTCTTCAAAATATCAAGGTCACGGCAAGGCACGCACGCGGCACTGGACTTTTTACAGTCATACGGAAATTCTAGAAACATCAAGGTCACTGCAAGGCATACACGCGGCATTGAACGTTTTACAGTCATACGGCAATTCTAGAAACATCAAGGTCACTGCAAGGCATACACGCGGCATTGAACTTTTAACAGTTATATTAAATCTGCTCTAAAGACAGGAGCGTGTCTTGCTACTTCGGCGTCGTTTAGTTTAATTGTAAATTGTTAGTTGGGATATACTGAGACTGGTTTACGTTTGGTTTGATGTTTGGTTGTTTTACAACAAGTCCCTGCAAGTCCGTGTTTTGTCGTTTGACCACAAACTTGCACGGACTTGCATCAACTTGCAGGTACTTGCATCAAATTTGATCTAGTTCAAATTCAAGTGCAAGTCGATGAAAGTGCTTTGATCGTTTGACCACCAAAAGCAAGATGACGCAAGTGTTTTCGTAAGTTATATGACCGTACGAGCCAAACATTTTCGTGTAAATTGCAATTTACGCACGGCTTGGGACTGGGATTAACTAGATCAACTCGAGCTTGCGTCAACTTGCATCCACCATATGACCGGCAACTTGCAGGCGAACGAAGTCAGAACTTGCAGGGACTTGCATCTACGTTTGACCGGGGCTTTATATTGGACGAAATTTCGAATATTCTGCCTCAGCCTCGTTTCCAAGCTGACAGATCACGTGACCCTCCTTAACCCATTAAATGTGTCTGTCTTGCATGCAGTTCTCATTATTTTGGTTGATGTTCGGTTAATTTACATGTGCTAAATTGGGCGATATTTCGAATGTAATGCCTCAGCCTCCTTTCCATGCTCAAATCTGTGGTAAAATCAAACATGCCCATAATCCAAATTTTGGGATAGATCTCGATGGGGTCCATAGCCTATATTGACCACCATGTCATAAACTATCACTGTGCCAACTTTCATGCTTTTATCACAAAATGCACAATTCTCATGACCTTTTGCACGAATCTGCCGGACTATAACAAAATAAATCGATGGACTCATAAAAAGTGAGAGGGTAGGACCTAAGTGGGCGTTGATTTAATTTAATTTAATTTAATTAACTGTTCTTGCGCATTTCGCAAGCCTCAATGCGCTTAAAATATAAAGTATATCTATATATAAATAAGTTTAGAAATGTACAATAAAAATATAATAAAATATACAATAAAATAGAAGTGAATTAAAAATTAGATGCTAAATATAGTGCTAATATTACTAATATAATATACTAAATAATAATAATAATAATAATAATAATAATAATAATAATAATAATAATAATAATAATAATAATAATAATAATAATAATAATAATAATAATAATAATAATAATTAAAAGTGGAGAATATCCACTAACAATTAAACGCTTCTTTGAATAAATGTGTTTTAAGTGTTGTTTTAAATTTGTTGGTTGATTCCGCGTTTCTTATACTAGGTGAAGTTTATTTCATAATTTTGGAGCTGCTATTGTAAACGCTCTATCTCCATATGTAGAGGTTGTTGACCTAGGTACTACTAGTAGACCTTTAGTAGCTGAGCATAATGTACGTCTAGGTGTATAATGCTTTAGTAAATTAGTAAGATATGATGGTGCATTACGATTGACGATCTTATAAGTAAGCAATAATACCTTGAAAGTGATGCGAAACTGTATAGGCGTTGCCCACCTCTTGCCCAATGACATTGTTGGATTCCATACCACTTGATCATTTGAAATCGCTTTGAGCTCGATGCCAGTTCCTACGTCATTTTATGGCCTCTTTCTGATTTTCTGTACCATAGGAAGCCCAATTTTTTATTTACAATTCAAATTTTTAACGGTTACTGAAAATCGAGAATTTATGTAATAAGTAAATACTGAAATGCGTTATTCTTACTAGTTTCTCTTATACCACTACTTTTGTTTTATCGCTTGCTCTCCTTATATGGAAATATCTCTCTTAAAAATGTTGAGAATGAACAGAGACTGGGCTTCCTGTGTATTTGCGGTATTTTTAATATACTGTTGCGGGCTCGTCAATACTAACAAACATGACCGCTGGCCGCTACCTCAGTAGACAGTTTATATTTAAGAAAGAAAAGAAGTAAAAAGACCGTTAATACGAGTTTATTCATTTTAGGATGGTGTAACTATCAAATAAATATGGACAGATAAATACATGTGAGTATTAGTGGTTTATTTCTTTTACTGACAAACATTTTACATGGCTACGAACAAATAGTCTCCTACAGACCGTGATTCTCTCGTGAGTTTCTTCAATATTTATTTAATTTTCTCAACTTTTGCTTGTGAAAATGTTTTTTCAAAAACAACCCCCAATGCTCGCCACTTAGCCTTTGCTATTGTTAAGAGCGCCCCTAGAGGTTGCTCAATTGAAAGCTCTGAGGTTTTCCCTTTTTATATATACTTTTTCGTTAATTTTTTACATTTTATCTACACCAAGCAGCAAGTTAAACTTCTATACACCTTTACTATGCTGTTCTACTCAAGAAATATGCTTTTATCGCTGCGTAACTCGTACAAGTTGATATCCAACGTCGACGCTGGTCACGGACTAATGCATCGGCCGCTTTCAAACGAAGTATGGCAAGTATTCAAGTTCAACAATATATTAGCCCGAAGAAGAGGACAACGAGGTCAAAATCATTTACGACTCGGTAAAAGACGATCTATTGCTGTGGTTAAGCCATCCCCTGAAAGGGAAAAAGATGCATTATTGGCTATAAAATCTGGTGTAAATCACAATAACTTATAATTAAATATTCAAGTTGACGCCTCGAAAACCACCGTTGTCCCGAAAGTACGATTCGCACTCTGGGATGCACAATCCATAAACAAGAAAAGCGCTACACTATGTGACGTCATTCAATCAAGTAAACTAGACATCCTATCTGTAACAGAAACTTGGCTCGCACAGGACACTAATAATTCTTCAATCACCGAAGCCTTGAACACTTTAAAAGACTATCAATTTATGCATGTCCCAAGACCAATAGGCAAAGGAGGGGGTTTAGCTGTATTTTCTCGTAATCATTTCAAGTTAACTCAGAACAGAAGTCATAACTTTCAATCGTTTGAACATATGGACCTCTCAATTGCTTATGGCAATTTTAATGCACGAATGATCACTGTCTACAGATCACCACCCTCTAAGAAGAACAAACTGACAACTGCAATGTTTTTCGCTGAGTTTTCGGAACTCCTAGAAGTACTCACAACCTGCGTTCAACCATTGATCATCTCAGGAGATTTCAACTTCCATTTAGATAACACAAGTAATCCAGACACAATAAAGTTTATGGATATGTTGGACTCTTCTAATTTATTACAGAATGTCACAGGACCGACGCATCGCCGGGGCCACATCCTTGACTTAATCATAACGAGACGAGATGAGAATTTGATCAGTCAAGTTGACATACTACCAGACATCTACTCAGATCATCGCATAATAACCTGTAAGCTGGACTGTCCTAAGCCTCCCTTGTCTAAAATCCTGGTCTCCTACAGATCCACGAAACTGCTGAATTCTGATGTCTTTAGCCAAGCTGTAAGTGATTCATTTTGCAACACCAATCTAACAGCCATTCCCGATGTCAATGGTGTGCTTAGTACATACAACAACACGCTGTCACAAATTTACAACTCTCATGCCCCATTACAAACCAGATGGGTTAGTCATCGTCCTTGGGCTCCATGGTACAACGAACATCTACGCACAGGCAAACAAGAAAAACGCCAACATGAACGGAGATATAGAAGATCAGGACTAGTGGTTGACATAGAGTTATTTACTGAAGCATGTGACAACTATAACATAATGCTAGAACACCATAAGACCGAATATTACAAGGACAAGATTGAACAGACGGATACCTGTAACCTATTCCGTCTAGTCGAAAACATGTTTAAAAAATCAAACAAAGTGTTACCATCTCATTCATCTCTGGAAGTTCTGGTTGAAGACTTCAATAATTTCTTCATAAACAAGATTCGTTCTATAAGAAAGGACCTTGGAACATCAAAAACTGCCACAACAAATACAGCATCGCAACATTCCAATCCACCAACCAGTGATTTTGATAGGTTTTGTCTACCAGATGAAAGCTGTATTCAAGACATCACTAAAATGCTGGCGTTAAAGACCTGTTCGCTGGACCCAATTCCTACAAATGTGGTCATAACAAAGATTGTAAGAACATCACTTTCAGATGGAGTTTTCCCTGACTCGCTTAAGACCTATCATGTGGGCCCAAGACTTAAAAAAGCAGGACAAGACAAAGAACTCTATCCTAACTATAGACCAGTTGCGAACATCGCGTTCATCAGTAAAGTGATTGAAAAGACAGTTGCAATTCAAGTAAATTCTTATTTGAATGCTAACAACCTGTTCCCCTCTCTGCAATCAGCATATCGCCAATACAGTTCGACAGAGACAGCATTACTGAAAGTCACAAACGACATTTTGAGAACCATTGATAATAGCCAAGACGTGGTACTGGTACTATTGGACCTATCGGCCGCATTCGACACCTTAGATCACAGCATATTATTGACAAGACTTGCATCGCACTTTGGTTTCTCTGGAACTGTACTCAAGTGGTTCACCTCTTATCTTCTCAACCGTTCACAGTCAGTTGTTATTGGTAATACAACATCTTCGCCACGAAATCTAGAATATGGAGTTCCACAAGGCTCCATACTTGGGCCACTATTGTTCACCTTATACATGGCTCCATTACAACACATTATATCAAGATATAACCTAGACTGCATGTTCTATGCTGACGACACCCAGCTATATATTGCTGTAAACCCCATGAATCCATCTGTTGCCTTAGAAACGCTTCGACAATGTGTCAATGATGTCATAATGTGGAACACTGAGAACAAGCTACTGTGCAACCCTAGTAAAACCGAAGTAATACACTTAAAATCACGGCTCAGCAAACACGACGATCTACTGCCAACGCTTTCTTTTGCCGACACTTCTGTAACATTGTCTGACAAAGTCTGCAACCTGGGAGTGATTCTTGATAGAAACATTACCCTGTCCAGCCACGTTAACAAAGTATGCCGAAAAGCAGTATTAGCCATAAGATACATTGGCCGCATAAGAATTTATTTCGTGACAACCTCAAACGACTTGTACAATCCATGGTGATATCCCGCATTGACTATGCAAACGGATTGTTGTACGATGCTCCTGACTACGAACTAGTAAAGCTCCGACGTGTCCAAAACACCGCAGCACGTTTGATCATGGGTATGAAAAAACACGACCACATTACACCTGTTTTAAAAGAACTGCACTGGCTTCCTATAAAGTTCCGGATACAGTTTAAGATTTTATTACTTGTCTAAAAGTCACTTAATGGATTAGCATCCAACTACTTATCAGCACTAATTAAAATCTACCGTCCTACCCGTACTCTGCGCTCTACTAACAGACTGATTCTACAACAACCGAAAATCAACTCCGTAACCTATGGCCAAAGAACCTTCTCCTATGCAGCACCAAAACTCTGGACTTCCCTACCTCAAAACATTCAAAATTGCAAATCACTGAAACAATTTAAAACTGAACTGAAAACATTCCTATTCCGTCAAGCTTTTAACTTTCACTCAATCTAAAACTACTAAATAATTTTTACTTTTTCTTTTTCTTTTTAATTATGTAAACGCATTGAGCTTTAAATGCGTCCAAAGAACTTATATTATTATTATCATTATTTAATTAAAGTTCTTATTATTGTTTATCGAACAATAAGCTTCCAAAAGTTTTTGTAGTTGTTTTCACATCGCGTTGGTAGATTATACAAACAAACTCAAGGCCAACGTCCAGCCGATAAGAAATAATGAGCGAACGTCAACAAAACGTTTGTCAATTTCTTGAAACCTGAATGATACAAAAACAAATTGTCTAATATCAACATGAGATGGCCGATTCATTTGAAAATAAGGAGAACATATTAAAATATGACCAAGTACTCAAGCCAGACAGGGTAAACCGACACTAAAGATATTAGTCCTTATTTTTTTAGACCGTTGTAATTGAGTAATTTTGAGCAAATCGGGTCATTTGACAAAGAAATATATGCTGGAAACCGTACCAAGTTAATTTGTTGTAAAACTGCGGACACATATTTTAATGTTTTGGCGCTGTTTTTAAAAGTCTTCTAATAATAGCTGGTAGTTAGGTTATTCAACTTAGATAGGGAGAAGTTGTTTTAATCATGCGGTTGCCGTGTTATCAAGAATTGGAAGTTCTGGTTCCCGACATTTTTCAGTTAATGTAGATGAGTTATGATCATCCGGGGTAGTGTAGTCTTGAGAAAGACTGTTGGTGTTGATGTCTGAAGTTCCGACAATCTAAGAGAAAGTCATCTTCAGAGGAACGAAAAGACAGCGATGATATTTATTTATTTATTTATTTATTTATTTATTTATTTAATATAATACCACCGCTGTCTTTTCATTTCTTTTCTCTGAAGTGACTTCCGCTCAGGTTGTCGAAACGTCAAACATTAACACCATCAGTCTTTCTCAAGACTACATTCATCTACATCGATTACACCTGGGTTCAGACAATTTACTCTTATTTTCTGTTAAATTGAGAACATAAGCCTTAATAATGCGCATGTTCGTTCGTTTTTTCTGGCGATGGAAACATGTGCCGACAAAGTGTATAGTTTCGGAAAGATTGATAGTTGTAGATTGCTTTTAACAATTTTGGAAATAAATATGATAAATTACGCATTAGAACTATGAGCTTCGTTTTTTAAACTGTCTGACTTTGTAAAATGAATTCCAAGTCATTAAAAATTAAAGCCGATTGAAATGACATTCGTTTCGTCACATATTTGCCTTGAAAAACCTTGATTGTGATTTTAGATAAAACGCAGGCTCAGCTTAATCAAATGTTCCTTTAGAAAGTAGCCTGTGTTACAGCCGGAATTTTTCTCTCGAAAGTCCGTCTGTGAATCAGAGCAACGAACCGTGTTCTGACCCCCAGCGAACTACACGATTATATATACTAGATGCTGATTGGCTTTCGATGATGCTCTTTCTTACACGAACTCTCATTGGACAATTCAACATAACTGGAAGTATTGAATTGTCCAATGAGAGTTCGTGTAAGAAAGAGCATCATCGAAAGCCAATCAGCATCTAGTATATATAATCGTGTAGTTCGCTGGGGGCCAGAACACGGTTCGTTGCTCTGATTCACAGACGGACTTTCGAGAGAAAAATTCCGGCTGTGACACAGGCTATTTCGAATGAGATTCTCGAATATTACGCTTAAAAAGGCTGTAATCATTACAAAATGTCCCACTCCCAAGGCTCATGCATTATGAACTAGTTATTCAAATTCAGCGTTTTTATTTTAAACAAAGCAATAACAAATAAATTACTACAGCGGGAGGCTAGGCGCTCTTTGGCAGTTTTCGATATTTAATTCATTGGGTTTAATTTGTTCTGAATCATTGTGTTTATTATTGGTGACCATGTAGTATTACTTAAGGTAGTACCGGATACTTGGATTTCTTCAATGATTTTTTTTATAAATCCTGTCATTTATAGATCATTGTTAGGCAAGTCAAAAAACGTGAAAAAAAAATTGGGGTCACCGTATTGGTTATAGAGTTATAAGATATAGTAAAAGTAGGTTTTTGCAATAATTTGCGGTGATTTGCTCAAAAGTACCTATTCAAAGCAGTCAAGAGAATGGGAACGTATTCTGCTAGGAAAAGCATAATATTTTATCAAACGATAGATCTAAGGGTTATTTAACATTTCCTGTCATAAAAATCATTGAATCATTTCCAAATAGGGGTATAAGTGCGCCATAGAAGCACAATTATACGCCAATTACGCACACTACATGTGTATAGAGTTGTACCATTTGTAAAATTTCAGAAAATCCAATCAATGAATATTTTATTTTTTATTCTAAAACGTAAGAGTAGTAAAGGCAGTCTTGAATAAAAAGAGAAAAAATGGGTGTCCCCGTACTAATAGTCGAGTTATAAGCGACCAAATCCATTTTTTTGTTAAAAAAAAAAACACGGCAACGGTCCGCGCGGGACTGGGTTCTAGTACTTTAAACATCTGCTTGAAACTTGTCAAATTATCCTTGTCATCTCCAGAAACCCTAAAACCTATTTTGTATTAGTTTTACGACTAAAGACGTCAAAATCATATTTTATCTATTCATTTTTACAAAGTTGTAAATTTGTTGTTTTGAGACAAAACAGCGAACTTGTCAGGTAGTGAAAATCTGAGCATGTTTCGAAAAATGTCCCATTTTACCTCCAAAGTTGCATAAAATGACATAATACTTTCTTAAGTTATAGATAAGGATTCAAATTAAAATATTATTTAGATAAATTTTCAAAAAAGCGCAAATAAATGATGGAAAACGAGATGCGCGAAATGGATGCGCAGTAGCAAGTATCCGGTACTACCTTAAAACAGTTCAAAAGCTTTTCCACACTCTGTTGTTTTTGATATTGAAAATATCCACCACATCTTACGAAATGTCGAGAGCTGTTTTCTTCAAAAAAGGTAAAAATAATCAAAATGTGAATCAAAACTAACAATATATTGTGTAGTTTGCCTGCACTAAAACATTTCGTTACCTGCTTGAGAAAACTGCCGAAATACTGACTTTAAAGCCATTGTGCTCGAAAACAACGATGGTGACCACTGATGTTTTTTAGCTTATTTGATGTGTCAAATGTAGTTATATCAACTGGCAAAGTTTCAGAAAATTGAAATAATAATAATAATAATAATATTCACATCGCGTTGGTAGATTATACAAACAAACTCAAGGCCAACGTCCAGCCGATAAGAAATAATGAGCGAACGTCAACAAAACGTTTGTCAATTTCTTGAAACCTGAATGATACAAAAACAAATTGTCTAATATCAACATGAGATGGCCGATTCATTTGAAAATAAGGAGAACATATTAAAATATGACCAAGTACTCAAGCCAGACAGGGTAAACCGACACTAAAGATATTAGTCCTTATTTTTTTAGACCGTTGTAATTGAGTAATTTTGAGCAAATCGGGTCATTTGACAAAGAAATATATGCTGGAAACCGTACCAAGTTAATTTGTTGTAAAACTGCGGACACATATTTTAATGTTTTGGCGTTGTTTTTAAAAGTCTTCTAATAATAGCTGGTAGTTAGGTTATTCAACTTAGATAGGGAGAAGTTGTTTTAATCATGCGGTTGCCGTGTTATCAAGAATTGGAAATTCTGGTTCCCGACATTTTTCAGTTAATGTAGATGAGTTATGATCATCCGGGGTAGTGTAGTCTTGAGAAAGACTGTTGGTGTTGATGTCTGAAGTTCCGACAATCTAAGAGAAAGTCATCTTCAGAGGAACGAAAAGACAGCGATGATATTTATTTATTTATTTATTTATTTATTTATTTAATATAATACCACCGCTGTCTTTTCATTTCTTTTCTCTGAAGTGACTTCCGCTCAGGTTGTCGAAACGTCAAACATTAACACCATCAGTCTTTCTCAAGACTACATTCATCTACATCGATTAAACCTGGGTTCAGACAATTTACTCTTATTTTCTGTTAAATTGAGAACATAAGCCTTAATAATGCGCATGTTCGTTCGTTTTTTCTGGCGATGGAAACATGTGCCGACAAAGTGTATAGTTTCGGAAAGATTGATAGTTGTAGATTGCTTTTAACAATTTTGGAAATAAATATGATAAATTACGCATTAGAACTATGAGCTTCGTTTTTTAAACTGTCTGACTTCGTAAAATGAATTCCAAGTCATTAAAAATTAAAGCCGATTGAAATGACATTCGTTTCGTCACATATTTGCCTTGAAAAACCGTGATTGTGATTTTAGATAAAACGCAGGCTCAGCTTAATCAAATGTTCCTTTAGAAAGTAGCCTGTGTTACAGCCGGAATTTTTCTCTCGAAAGTCCGTCTGTGAATCAGAGCAACGAACCGTGTTCTGACCCCCAGCGAACTACACGATTATATATACTAGATGCTGATTGGCTTTCGATGATGCTCTTTCTTACACGAACTCTCATTGGACAATTCAACATAACCGGAAGTATTGAATTGTCCAATGAGAGTTCGTGTAAGAAAGAGCATCATCGAAAGCCAATCAGCATCTAGTATATATAATCGTGTAGTTCACTGGGGGCCAGAACACGGTTCGTTGCTCTGATTCCCAGACGGACTTTCGAGAGAAAAATTTCGGCTGTGACACAGGCTATTTCGAATGAGATTCTCGAATATTACGCTTAAAAAGGCTGTAATCATTACAAAATGTCCCACTCCCAAGGCTCATGCATTATGAACTAGTTATTCAAATTCAGCGTTTTTATTTTAAACAAAGCAATAACAAATAAATTACTACAGCGGGAGGCTAGGCGCTCTTTGGCAGTTTTCGATATTTAATTCATTGGGTTTAATTTGTTCTGAATCATTGTGTTTATTATTGGTGACCATGTAGTATTACTTAAAACAGTTCAAAAGCTTTTCCACACTCTGTTGTTTTTGATATTGAAAATATCCACCACATCTTACGAAATGTCGAGAGCTGTTTTCTTCAAAAAAGGTAAAAATAATCAAAATGTGAATCAAAACTAACAATATATTGTGTAGTTTGCCTGCACTAAAACATTTCGTTACCTGCTTGAGAAAACTGCCGAAATACTGACTTTAAAGCTATTGTGCTCGAAAACAACGATGGTGACCACTGATGTTTTTTAGCTTATTTGATGTGTCAAATGTAGTTATATCAACTGGCAAAGTCTCAGAAAATTGAAATAATAATAATAATAATAATAATAATAATAATAATAATAATAATAATAATAATAATAATAATAATAATAATAATAATAATAATAATAATAATAATAATAATAATAAGAGGAAGATTACTATAAGTACCTTGGAAAGTTTGAAAACACGACACAACTTGAGAAAGAAGTACAGAAAACAGCAAGCAAAGAATACATTAGACGAGTCTCATTAATTTGGTCGTCCCCTCTTTCTATACCACGGAAAGTCAAAGCTACACAAACCTTTGCCATTCCTGTCTTACTATACCACATGTGGACCACTGATTGGCCTATAGACATCTTGAAAGAACTTGACAGACGAACTCGTCGAGTTATAAATGACAACAGCTGCAAACACAAGCATGAGTCGCTACCACTCCTTTACCTCCCACCCTCTAAGGGGGGCAAAGGTTTGATGGAAATCGAAAACCTTTACAAAACCACAAAGATAAAGCTAGCCCACTATATCACATGCAGTGTCGACCCACACGTCCAACTTGTAAGATCCTACCAAGATGCCAAAGAAAAGAAAGCCCAAAGATCTATCATTAAAGATGCAAAAACATTCGCAACCCAATTTAATCTAGACATAACCTATGATACGGAAAACAAAAGAACAGTCATTAAATCTGACAACACAGTTATAGAAGTAAATAACTGCCAGCCAAAAAGTATCAAGCCCATCCTGAAGAAGGAAGTTATAAGAAAGTACGAACACGAAGTTGAACAACAGCCTTGGGTAGGTCAGTTTATGGTTAAACAGTGGCAAAACAAAGACCTACACAAAGAATGGTGCGATATTACAAAAGTCTGGAAAAACATCCCAACAGTAGTTTACAGTATCCATACAAGTATCATCCAGCAACTATTAACAACGAAAGTATATAAAGTAAAGAAACTGCAAGGAGAGAATGATGATCTTAAATGCAGATTTTGCCACGATAAACACGAAAATATTACTCATATCATGTGCACCTGCCCTGCCATAGCCCAATCACTCTACAAATCTAGACATGACCACATGCTTAGGCCTGTATACTATGCAGTCCTAAAGAAGTTTAGATTGATCGATGATGAAGACAAAACAACACCCTGGCACAAAGAACCACCACCAAAGAGCTGCATCGAAAACGAAAACGCAAAAGTGCTATGGGATATCCCCATTTATCAAGACACAGCACCAAGCAACGGAGCAAACAAACCCGACATTATCGTATGTGACAAAGCGTGCAAGCAATGGATAATATTAGAAGGAACTATCTGCAATGTAGGAACAATAAAACAAAGAGATGAAATGAAAACTGCTAAATATACCAACCTGAGATCAAGTCTCAAAAGACTGTATCCTGGCTATAAAATCACACAGGTCAACATTGTGTTTGACTTTTTAGCAGGATATCACGAAAATTTGATAGACAATCTCTCTAGCATAGGAATAACAGAAGGACTAACTATTAGAAGAAAGTGCCAGAAATGGGTTATCTCACAGAACTGTGAGATTGTTAAACGTTTATACAATTATTAGATATGATCATGTACATCTTTATAAGTTTAGACACACAGATATTTGCTTAGGCAATCTATGCCCGCAATATTTGTTTACAGAATGTAAAAACATAGTCTGAAGTTTAAATAAACAATAATAATAATAATAATAATAATAATAATAATAATAATAATAATAATAATAATAATAATAATAATAATAATAATAATAATAATAATAATAATAATAATAATAATAATGTCTTTATAATAGTTTTTATGCACGTTTTTAAAAGTGTCAGTGTATACGTATGATGATTTTCTCAGGCTGGGCGTTTTATTCAAAACATAGCCAAAAAATAGATATTTCTTTTGGAAACTTCATAGCTATATGTACATCACATTAAATGAATGCTCGTAAATTTTATATAAGTTTAAGACTGAGCGACTAATACCGAGCGAGGTCTGGCAATTAAAAGCGAAAAATAGATTTTCTTTATATTTGGTCTAGAGATAGGTATGAGTGAGTATGGAAACCTGTTGGGTTTCATTTTTCAAAAAATTAAATTGTCGCCGAGATATAGTCAAAAAACGGTTTGGCTGAGTTCAAACCCGAGAAAGCGCGCAATGAAAGCACTAATTTCCCTCGTGCCATGGTATTACTTATAATAATTCAGAAACTTTTTAAACTTCGGATTCTAAACAATTTACGATTGTTATTAAATACTCTGTAAAATTTAGTTTGGGGAAATGTCAACAGCGCTCCGAACAAGCGAGTAAAAATGCCAGCTTTTTTTTTCTAACGTCAAGCCACAGGCAGCCCAACTATTCTCTTTGCGGATTTTTTTTAATGACAATAAAGTTATTTTTAACCGCGCACCGAGCGCCATATTAGAATAAATTCTTTTGTTAATCATTGAGCACGCGTGTATCACCCGTAAATGTAATAACAACCGTAAATGTAATACCCACCGTAAATGTAATAAAAATCAACCGTAAATGTAATACCCACCGTAAATGTAATAACTATCAACAGTAAATGTAATAACCGACCCCACCGTAAATGTAATAAAATTTAACCATAAATGTTATAATCGAAACCTACCGTAAATGTAATAACATTCAACCGTAAATGTAACAAGTGTTTATATTATCATTTAACTGAACTTCAATACAGCATAACAATTATTATTATATAGCAAAGATATAACGCACGATCTCATTGATCAATGAGCGGGCCGTACTTTTTCTGTACGGACCGGAAGAGAGAGCAGCTTATTTATTATAATTTTTTTCCCTAAAATTGCTATATAATAAATATCTTATTAACCTCGCTTGCTCGGGCCGTACTGGAAGTTATGGAACCTCGTATTCCCCCACTTTTTATGGCCCTCGCGCTACGCGCTCTGGCCATAAGACAGTGAAAAAAACTCGGTCCATAACTTCCCGTACGGCCCTCGCGCTCGGTTAATAAGATATTAGTATTCCCTCCTTTACTGTAAATGAACACGTGACATTATGACGTCAGCAAGTAAAGGGAATATTTTTTTTGTTTTTTTTTTCCAAAGTGATCTTGAACTTCTGTTTGATATAAATGCTGAATGTAAATGTTGAATGTACTGCAGTAGTGATTGTGAGTACCCTGTACCCTGTTATATTGGTAAACAATATAAGGCTTGTACAAAACTTTCAGCTTTTAATTAGCATCTACATATAATGATATTTTTACATAATTTCAAGTACGAATGCAAATTAAAATGCGAATGGAACACGCGAGTAGCCGAACTATCAGTAGGATGAATAATAATGGGAAACTGAAAATGGGACTCTCAGTAGAAATGTTCAACAAAAAGATAGGAAAAAGAAACACAGACAAGGCCAATCATACGCACGTGCATGTCGCGGAAATATTATACATATTTTACAGATCTTTAATTCTCCCAATTATACATTTTCCCTTTGGTTGATGACGTCATGGCGTCACAATGCTGTATTGCAATGCTGTATTGAAGCTCAGTTAAATGACAGTGTAAACACTTGTTACATTTACGGTTGAATGTTATTACATTTACGGTGGGTTTCGATTATTACATTTATGGTTAAATTTTATTACATTTACGGTGGGGTCGGTTATTACATTTACGGTTGATAGTTATTACATTTACGGTGGGTTTTACATTTACGGTTGATTTTTATTACATTTGCGGTGGGTATTACATTTACGGTTGTTATTACATTTACGGGTGATACAACGCGGATGGGGTTCCTGTGGTGTATTTGTTTGAATGCGCGCGGATGGGATTCCTGTGGCTTTTTGAAATCATGGGAGGAGCATGTAGGCATTCTGTCTACGCATGCGCGCCCCTCAGGAAAATATATTCGAGAATGGGCGCATTTAACTTATGGATTGTTAAAATGACTTTAATTTGAAAATTAAAATACAGGAGAATGTATTTTACTGTGGAAATCATGGGCTAGCGAAGGGAGAGTCGAAAAGATCGTGATTTGCACTGCATTTGCTGCTAGCTAAAATGAGTTTAGCTTAACACTCAAAACACCTGATTAAAGTGAGCACTTGTATATGCTTTTAAAGTCACCAATGCTCTTCACTATTACGAAAACCTGGAGAAAGTTTTTTTGTAGTTCTGGTGTGTGCAGGTAATGATTGGAGTTGAAGTTTTTATGTCAAAACGACTGATATTGTCTTGTACAAACCAACTAACAGCCGAGCTAAACAGTGAATTTGTGATGGCCGCTTTGCAAAGTTTTCCACACTTGATAAAAGCTCAACTTTATTTCGTGAACACTTTAGTTAGTTAGCGGTTCCAACAATAGTAAATATTTTTTGATAGTGTGAAGCGTTTACAATTGTATTTTATAAGCTATTGCCGAAAAACATTAGCTAAAACACAACATTTACGGATTCTGTAAATACACTTTGAATGAAAATCTCTTCACATGCACATTGTAAAATAAACTATAATTATGTTTCAAATAAACATGGAAATAAATTTTTTATACTGGCTGTTTGTTCTTGTTGGTTTTAAAAGTGTACTCAGTGTAAATCCCTATGAGAAAAACAACACTTTTTGTTTTGAAAGAAAAGTTTTAACAACATTTTTTTTCGGCGAGTCATGCATTCGATAGCTTCACGGCGAGTTTTGGCGTTCGTCGTTGAATTTCCGTGCCCTACCAAAACTGGGGCGCACATCTATCCATCCACGCCATCAAGTTTCACACCTTGTATCAAGATACTACTTTCTCCGATTTTTCTGTCGTACGTGCGATTCCGTGCGACCGAAAAATTGCTTGCAAAAAGCCACAGGAATCACATCTGCGCGCATTCAAACAAATACACCACAGGAACCCCACCCGCGCGCTCAATTATTAACAAAAGATTTGATTCCAATATGGCGCTCGGCGCGCGGTTAAAAATATCTTTATTGTCATTAAAAAAAATCCTTAAATCAACAGAATAGTTGGGCTGCCTGTGGTCAAGCTTAAAAACTAGTCTTGTTGTCATTAGTTTTATCACTAAAAGTTTTTTTAACATTCCGACAAAGCCGGTAAAAAGTGTGTTTAGAGTCTTTCGAATTACGACAAAAATTGGTGAATAATTATGTTCTAACTTACAAATTTTACTTAAATAGAATTTTAAGAGTAATTGTTTTAGATAACTCCAAAGAATCAAAGCTCGAAATGTATACTTTTTTTTGTATACTTGAATAAGAATGACTTAGTTTCTAATTAGACCCTAGACTCCAGGGTTAACTGGGCTACCAGGTCTATCTACCAGGGCTCAGGACTGGAAGCAACGAGGTGGTACCCAATAGCGTCACAAGAACGATTTTCCGACAATTTGAAATATGTACTTTTTTGCAATAAAATGATAGATATTGATGCGAAATTTATTCTAAACATGAAATACATGTGAAATAATTCTCAAATTAACACATCGCATGATCTTTCTGTAATAACAAAAATATTTATTTGCACTAAGCTATAACATATGCAAATGAGTATTCCCTTGTCGAAAATAACTCAACAAAGTTTCTTCTATAATTATAAAATTATGTTAAGAGCTAGCCTGACTTTAATGGTAGAAATATGTCAAACAAGTAAACGACAAACGCATCCTGAAGTATTATAGAAATCAAGGCTTTGTAACTAGAGAAAATACACGAAATACGAAATGTTGACAAAAATTTTATTCATTTTTTTGACGTGTCGAATCTGTAAACAAAAAAAATAAATTTTACACTGTTCCCGATCATCAAGGTCGATCAGCATCAAATTTGCACTAAGTTGTCGAAGATAAAGTAAAGTTCGTGTGCCATCGAAATTTGACAACTGATAAACCAGTTTCAACACATTATTTTCAACAAATTTTACTGATATCAGAAATTAACGCTGAATGGTTACACATAGTCGTGGCAAATAAAATCATCAAAAGCAAATCTGTAAGACTCTCCTTTACTGATTTTCCTCCACAAACGTATAGTTATGTGGCTTATATACTGAATATCAATCGCATTTTTTTGGTAAAAGAACGCTAAGTAGGTGCAATATTGCAATAACCGCTAAAGACAGCTAATAAATGTGACGGGTTACACACAAATGTACACTCCCCTTCATTTCTATGTATTCAAATTCATCCGTATGAACTTATACTGAGTACTATATTCTTTTACATATAGTAAAAACCATCCTCCCTTTTTACTATTAGTCGAAAAAAATCCTATTCTAGCAGCGCATAGCTTCAAATAATAAATATTTATTTTGAACACACGGCTAAATTTGATGTGGGTATCACCTCATTGCTTCCAGTCTCCTGTGTTGCGAAGTGTTTGAAAACTAAGTCTCAAAAACATAATTATCAAGTTGTTCTTGAGAATAAGGCTGTCCACAAGTTGCTGCAAAAAGTCAATAAAGTTGCTCAAAAATCTAAAAGTTGCTAAAAATTTGCTCGAAAATTGTTAACGTTTCTTATATCAATTTGATGATTTCATAGCATAGAATTCCGTCAGATTAAATAATATAGCTTGTTAACATATATTTTGAATATTTTCGTGGTATTTGCAGAAAAGTTTGTTTTAATTTTACAACTACGGACCATCTCGATCGTATTTACATATTACCACACGAATAGGACTGTTAATTGGTTTGAATTTATATAAAAATTAAAAAAAGAACAAGAGTTGCTTGAAATCGGAAAAGTTGACCAGTCCTATTCAAATATCATAACAAATCGGGGTTATCAAATTTTATAACCATCAGGACTGCTGCATGAATTACTTGTAAAATCTTACAACTGATTTTGAATTTGATGAAAAACTTTATATCCATGATTATTATTCAAAATATTTATAATGTAGCTTTTATCATCAATTTTAAGCTAACTGGATGGTCCAGCTCGTCTTGTTGCTCCCAGTACTGATATCCTTGACCATCGCTGAGATTTGCAAAAACCCGTTGCCGTGGTATCATCAAAACAATTCCAGATTGCAAGGAAGTGTCATAGACACGTTTTCCTATATCACCCTCGACGTCTGTTATGAAGCGTGTTTGTTTATCAGTGGCTGTTACAGTATCAACTTTTATCGAAGCAGCAAAACGTGCGAACTAAACCAGGGTACTCACTTGATCTTTCCAAACAATTTGATCACTAAAAATGGCAGTGAATATTATGCGTACAAGCTTTACAAAGGTAAGGAAGCTTATAAAAATGGTGCCAACGACAAATTAACAAAATGCCTCCCAAATAATGAATTAGTTTGAAATGTTATTGTATTGTCTGACTAACTTTTCGACCAGTCTTTGTATTAAACTGTGCTCTGAATTGCTACCCGAGGCAATTCCGCCAGCTAGAGGCTGGGAAACAATAGGGTAACACTATGAAAGGTTGATTTGATAAGATTACGATTGAGCCCATCATACGACTTTAGTTTTTTCCTCGGTTTCCACTGGCCCTTTTCAAAAAATCAGATTCATTTAGAGCTCTCCAGGTAGACTCAGATAGAGGTATAATGCTTTCAGTTTGTTTACAATGGCCCGTCCCTTGAGGAAAGGAAATGGTCCCCGCAAGAGACTGACCAATTCGAATCACGTGATCAACAATCGACCGCGAAATCCATCCTGAGACTACAGAGAAGGAACACAGAAGCTGCACTAACGAATATGTCTTTGTTTTTATTACAGTGTTTCCGATGAAGCTGAACACAGATCCTGTCTGCTTTTCTGCTAAGGGTGATCAGTACGGTACCTTCCAAACACCAGTTGCCGGTCAAATCAATTCCTTCAGGTTGGTTCACGTCTTTGGAAATGTTAGTGATCGCACAGAGGTCGCAGGCAATTGGGGACCACTTGAAAATATTTTTCTAATAGTCATCACAGATATGACTAATAAAATAATAAGCCCTCCCGTTGATTTGCTACATCCGGTATTTTATTCATATCAGTTGCCAGGACGCAATGCAGTAACTGACCACGAGCTGATCTTGCCAGGAATGGACCCAGTATTGAAGGTAGCAGCAGGTCAACAGTTTAGAGTGTGGTTAGGTGAGGATCTTAAAGGGACGCACGAACGGGACAATCACGGGACATCGTGTATTCATGTGTACGCTAACTTTCAGAACTTTTAAAATCTGTTTTATTTGCTTGTTTTTAAATCCTTTTATTAATCGTTTTTATTATTTTTTTTTACACTAAGTTATTCTAATTGGTCGTCGTATTTCGATATGGTGTATGTAATGTGGTGCGTATACGGCGTATTTCACATCTATAATACGTCCAACTGCTCCCTAGCTACAAAGGTTCCCCTTCTATCACAGTTCCCTGCGTTATCTTGAAAGGAAGCCGGGCATTTGCCTCGAGGCGCGACGAACGTTGAGCTTGCAATCATAGAGACATTTTAACACGTTGTGGGACAATTATTCACATATCTCTATCATTGCAAGCTCAACGCTCGTCTCGCTTCGATGCAAAGGCCCAGTTACCTTTCAAAATAGTGCAGGGAACTGTGTAGGAGACTATTAATATTGAATTCTCCCTTCAAACTTTGGCTAATTCTCCCATCCAGCAACTGAGTAACAAGTAAAAACAAACTTTGTTTTGGTCCTGTCTTTTTGAAAGAAAAAACAGGTAATTTAGAATTATTACTTTCACCGATCAAAGCTGTACCTATATGTTTCAATCACAGCGAATTTCGACCAAACTAGCATATTATTGAAATTATATATATAATTGATTTTATAAAATAATTAATGTTATGTACAAATATATTAAACTTTATACAATATTTCTTCATATGCTATACTAGATAAACTTTTTATGCACATCAACAATTGTAATTGACACGAAATCAAAATAAAAAATACTTTTAAAATCCTTGAACTGAAAATCTATCATGATCTTGGCTTGTCGACTTTAACACATTGTGTCGTTTGTTTTAACGGTCTTGCCTCTTCTTGTATTGCAACTACAGCTTTCAAGTTGGCCATTCAAAATCTATAAAACAACATGTCAGTATATTTAACAATTATTTGCCGAAGGTTATATTAATTTTCACCAATATTCATTAAGCCAGAGGTGGAGAATTGCTTTAGTACAAATACAAAACTACGTGATTATTTCAAAAAGTACAAATAACCAGCCTTTTTTGTTAATTTCTTATTTCTAAAAGCGCACGAAACGCTGTAGGTGATTAACAATAATATAATCTGAATTTCTCGACCAACCACGATATTTCTTTCAAGGTTAATATAAAGCTGTACTCTGTAAATCTCCAACACATTAAGAGTCATTGTCTGAGAAAACCGGGCAGGTGCGAAAGATGGGGGTCGGCCGATTTCCTTCAAATTTATACCATTTAATAGGCATCTGATATAAATAAGAATGGCCAAATATGAGCATCAACGGACTTTTACTTTTTGAGTTTACCACCCCCCCTCGGTTTTGACTCCAAAAAGACCAAAAATGACCTAAATTTTAGCTCAACTTTGAGTGGTTCTAAAATCCAAAGTATGATGCTGATCGACTTCTTTTCATTTCTATCCCATTCTTTAACGTCTAAATAGTACATCTATGGTAATAACTACTAATTTCGAAAAATATTTTTTGTCAGGCGCTTTGTTATTTATCGTCTTCACGTCTCACTTTGAACGACGACGCGATTTTAGCCAAATTCAAAAAATGTTTTCTCAAATTAGCGGCAGTTTTTTCCCAATTTTTTTGCATCTTCTAATAAAAGAAGGGTTTCTTGTTGTATTTCAACAAACTAAAGCGCGGGACCTTTTTTAGTTTGAAAATAAAACAAGCTCAAAGTCAATGAATTTGCATAAATTAACTAACCAATTTTCCGCTAATTAGCATACACGATCACACATAAACTATTTTTAGATGAACGAATTAAGCACATAATGATCTCAAATACTTCGGAAACTAAGTTTTGTTGGATATTTGATAACACTAGGACCTGTTCTATATCTTTCGAGTTCACTAATCCACACTTGATGACAATCAAAACACTTGAAGACCTTCCCGCGAAAGTCAATCTTCAGTACCATTATTCGTTATATTGTGTTCTTACTAAATCTGGCTTAATGTTATGGGAAATCCTCATTGATAGGAGGTTTAGTTATTCTATTGGTCCTGTTTTGGATTTGATATAGTTTTGATTTCTTACAGGACAATTTAAAGGGTAATTATGTAAATTAGTTTGACATATGAACGAAAACGGAGTTGAATTACACTTTTATTTTCAAATTGAATATTGCCTCTTGTAAAAGTGTCAATACTACTTGTAGATGCAGTACCAACTTCCTCGACAGTTTTACTAGCAATGGTCTGAAACTGAAGATGCACCTAGTATCATGTCAGTACTCAACAACTATATCAATCAGTGGTATAGCAACATCAGCCGATAGCAATATTGATCGATAACAATGTTAACGACAATAGCAACAACAACAACACCATGCAAAAGTTAAAACAACAATAATACTAACAACAACAACAACAATAAGTACACTAACAACAACAACGACGCCACCAAGAATGATATTAACAACAACAACAACAACAACAACAACGACGACGTCGCCACCAAGAGTGATACTTACAACGAGAAAAACGGCGCCACCAACAATGATACTAACAACAACAACAGCAACGTCCCCACCACCAATGATACTAACAACAACAACAGCAACGTCCCCACCAAAAATGATATTAACAACAACAAGAACGGTGCCACCAAGAATGATATTAACAACAACAACATCAACGGCGCCACCAAGAATGATATTAACAACAACGACGACTGCGCCATCAAGAATGATATTAACAACAACAACAACAACAACAACAACAACAACAACGTCCCCACCAAGAATGAAATTAACAACAACAACAATGATGCCACCAAGAATGATATGAACAACAACAACAACGTCCCCACCAAGAATGATATTAACAACAACAACAACAACAATGGCGCCACCAAGAATGACATTAACAACAACAACAACAACAACAACAACAACAACGGCGTCACCAAGAATGATATTAACAACAACAACATCAACGGCGCCACCAAGAATGATATTAACAACAACGACGACTGCGCCATCAAGAATGATATTAACAACAACAACAACAACAACAACAACAACAACAACGTCCCCACCAAGAATGAAATTAACAACAACAACAATGATGCCACCAAGAATGATATGAACAACAACAACAACGTCCCCACCAAGAATGATATTAACAACAACAACAACAACAATGGCGCCACCAAGAATGACATTAACAACAACAACAACAACAACAACAACAACAACGGCGTCACCAAGAATGATATTAACAACAACAACGACAACAACGCCACCAAGAATGATATTAACAACAACAACAACGACGACGCCATCAAGAATGATATTAACAACAACAACAACAACAACGACACCAAAAATTATATTAACAACAACAACAATGGCGCCACCAAGAATGACATTAACAACAACAACAACAACAACGAGACCAAGAATTATATTAACAACAACAACAACAACAGCGCCACCAAGAATGATATTAACAACAACAACAAGAACGTACGACGACACCAAGATTTTATATAATAACAACAACAACAACATCAACGACGCCACCAAGAATGAAACTTACAACAACAACAATACAACAATGGCCCCACAAATAACAACAATAAGTATACTAACAACAACCACAACAACGTAGCCACCAAGAATAATACTTATACAACAACAACAACGGTGCCACCAACAATGAAAGTAACAGTAACACAAAACTACACCACCAACAATGATACTAATAACTACAGCAACAATGCCACCGTCAATGATACCAACAGCAACAAGGATCAGCTAACAACAACAACAACACCAATAAGGATACTAACAACTACAAGGACACTAGGAACAACAACGACGCCACCAACAACAACTAATGATACTAACAACAACAGCAGCAATGCCACCAAGAATGATACTCAAAACAACGACGCTGCCAACAATGATACCAACAACACCAACAACGAGGATACTAACAACAACAGCAACTACATCAACAACAATGATACTTACAACAACAAAAGCAACAAAGATACTTACAACAACAACACCATTAACAATGATGCTAGCATCAACGACGACACCGATAATAATACTAACAACAACACAATAATACTTACCACCACTACCACAACAACAACAACAAGAATACTAACAACAATAACGACGAAACTAACAATAAATACTAATCAACGACAACAATGATACTTAACAACAACAACACCATTTACAAGGATACTAACAGCAACGACGACACCGACACCGACAATGATACTGACAACAACAGCAACGTACTCCATTTCCATGTATTTCAGACGCTGTTTGATTGATATTCTAAATGTATTATCAGTATTAGTGACACATCATGGTTGCGTTATAGCAAATAAAGAATGTACATTGTACTTATATCTACACAATACATATGATCTATGACCGCTATAAATATTTATGGCAAATATGTTTTCGTGAAATTACAAGGAGCTGAAGGTTGATTTTGCTTGAAAGTCCTCCTTTTCGAGCTTGTCAGCAAGTCTCGATTTTTAAATAGTGAACTCGTAAAATCAAAACATTGTTGACATATGTCAAACTAATTTACATAATTACCCTTTAAATTGTCCTGTAAGAAATCAAAACTATATCAAATCCAAAAGAGGACAAATAGAATAACTAAACCTCCTATCAATGAGGATTTCCCATAACATTAAGCCAGATTTAGTAAGAACACAATATAACGAATAATGGTACTGAAGATTGACTTTCGCGGGAAGGTCTTCAAGTGTTTTGATTGTCATCAAGTGTGGATTAGTGAACTCGAAAGATATAGAACAGGTCCTAGTGTTATCAAATATCCAACAAAACTTAGTTTCCGAAGTATTTGAGATCATTATGTTCTTAATTCGTTCATCTAAAAATAGTTTATGTGTGATCGTGTATGCTAATTAGCGGAAAATTGGTTAGTTAATTTATGCAAATTCATTGACTTTGAGCTTGTTTTATTTTCAAACTAAAAAAGGTCCCGCGCTTTAGTTTGTTGAAATACAACAAGAAACCCTTCTTTTATTAGAAGATGCAAAAAAATTGGGAAAAAACTGCCGCTAATTTGAGAAAACATTTTTTGAATTTGGCTAAAATCGCGTCGTCGCTCAAAGTGAGACGTGAAGACGATAAATAACAAAGCGCCTGACAAAAAATATTTTTCGAAATTAGTAGTTATTACCATAGATGTACTATTTAGACGTTAAAGAATGGGATAGAAATGAAAAGAAGTCGATCAGCATCATACTTTGGATTTTAGAACCACTCAAAGTTGAGCTAAAATTTAGGTCATTTTTGGTCTTTTTGGAGTCAAAACCGAGGGGGGGGGGGGTAAACTCTAAAAGTAAAAGTCCGTTGATGCTCATATTTGGCCATTCTTATTTATATCAGATGCCTATTAAATGGTATAAATTTGAAGGAAATCGGCCGACCCCCATCTTTCGCACCTGCCCGGTTTTCTCAGACAATGACTCTTAACAAGCATACAACCAATTTCTACGTTATACAAGGCAATATTGGTGGTTCCCCAGTACCTGTATTTCTTGCATTAGTGTTTCTATTTTCTCGTGATCTTTCATTGTTTTGTCTTCTAATTCATGTACAGCTTCTCTCCAAGTTTGAAGATCTGTCTCCTGTTAATATAACAAGTAACAGATTAAGCGTTTAACGAGGTAATTTGGATCACAGATCATCGTTATTTTTATTACTAAGGATATGATCTTAGAGCTTAGGATCGGGAACCCTATATTATGGATCGGGATCACCGTTGATTGGTTGTAGACGATATAATAATAAATAATGATAATAATAATTTAATGTATTTCTATGGCGCATTTCTAATCTCGATGTGCCTTACATGTACAATTTAAATAAAGGTGATTAAGAGAAAACAAAAACAGTAGAGTCATGCAAAATATTGTGAGAAAAGGAAAGACTTAAGTTTTCACTTAAATAAAGACAATGATTTAGTGTTTTTAATGTCATCAGGTATGGAGTTCCATAGTGTAGGGGCAGCAAAACGGAATGAACGGGCACCATAATAATTAGTTTTTACATCAGGGACTGAGAAGTGAACGGTTTTGTGAACGTAAATTTCGTGCAGGACAGTATGGCTTGCCGATGGTAGATTTGAAGTAGTCAGCAGATTGGCCATTAAGAATTTTGTAAGTGATTAGAAGAAGCTTGAAATTAGATATTGCTTGAACTGGGAGCTAGTGAAGATGTTAAAGTATAGGTGTCATGTGTTCATTCCCTTCAGGGATCGGAAGTCACAGAATCCTCGTAAATCCAGAGGGTACTCTCTAAAAAACACGGAAGCTATCTTGCGGATCAATAAGGATGAGATGCTCAAGAATCAGATCTTTTACTTATAAGGTTACTGTAACCCTTCGCGGCGTCAAACTTGGTCTCTCATGATCAGTTAAAAATATCAAATTCGTATTTTATGGCTATTCAGCTTTAAAATGATGTATACTATGTGTGAATAATATCTAATCCAAAGCGCTAGTGATTTTTTTTTAACTGAGAGACCCAGTTTGACCCCGCGAAGGGTTACAGTAACCTTAAAAGCCATTAAACGTACGATGTTGGTGATTGGGACCTCTGATTTTAGACGCGATCACGAATGAGAAATTCCTACTATTTTTGATCAACGAGAAGATGTTTGCATACTACCTCGTAACTAGCCTAGCTTAGAACAATTAATAAGCATTTAAAACCTCCGGCTAGGATAAACGTATTTCTAGGTATCGCTCATCGTAGAAAAGTTGACCAAATTATAGATCCAGGACTAGCCCAAGCGTATCTTACCAACAATTTCAAAAAAGATCAGACATCCATTCTGTTAACACGAGGTTCCGCAAATACCTAAACATTCCCAAACTATCCTCAAAAAGCGGGCAAAGATCATTTACCTACAAAGGTATACAAATATGGAACTGTCTACAACCTGAACTGAAATTAGAATGTAATCTACCTAAATTTTAAAAAAAGAACTAAAGTTGTCTATGTTAGCAAATCTCTAGTATTGTTATATATATAAACAGCTAATAATTAATGGTAATTTTAAAAGTGTCGAAAAGTCCGTAAGGGAAGACCTTTAAATAAAGATATGAAGTAACTAATTAAGTAAGTCATTGCTGCAATCTCTAACGCACTGATATAGGTCAACCACATAACAATCAAACAATGACTCCCTCCTCAACATTCCCAAGGAGGATATGGGGGAGTAGCTAAATTAGTTTTGTCACAGTCGCGTGTCAACATTTTTGTCAAAATTAGTAGCTGGTGTCTATCTGACACAGGCAACCCAAGGTTACATCATAATGAGTGTTTTAAATTATAACTGATGAATTTTCTGGTTTGACTGTAATGAATTTGGACACCTACCTGATTGGACAATAACTGATTCATTTCATTAATACTTTGATTCTTGACTACCAATTCCTCTTTTAATGACATCAACTGCATTTCCATATCCTTATTAGTCAATTCTGCTTTACGCCTCCATGACTCTTTTACGTGGTTGAGGACCTCATTGCAAGATGACGACATAAGTTTCAAAATGACATCATAGTCTTCGGTATTATTGTTAGTGTGAGAGTCATTTTCATGGTTCTTGGAGTTGTCTAGTGATGTTTCTGAGAGGTTTGTTGAGCGAGTAGTAATTGGTTCGAGTAAACCTGACCGTGAGGATCGCAGTGGCCTGGAAAGCTGATGTTGTTGAAATGAAAATTTAGTAGGAATAGTGTCGTGATATGGTTTTAATCCATTTGCAGTCAGCTTTGGTGAGGTTTGGCTTATAGGTTTGCAATCTTCCATATCAACTAAGCGAGGATCTTTGCATGTAGTCTGACCTTCTAGTCGTCGACGGCCATATTCTGCCAAAACGGCCTGAAAAAAGAGAATATAAATATAAATATAATATGTAAATATAATCATGTCAGTAATACTTGTTATTGATAATAGCTATTATTGGTATCAAATACATTAGAGGATGGGACATTCAATATTCGTTGAAGAGGTGGGCCAATTCAACTGCGTTGCCGTATTTGTAAGGATGAAGACCTTGATCGATACCCACCCCCATCAAATATCAAATGGTCCACTATGGTTTTATGGTCCAGACTGCAAGCGTTGTTTATGTCTTACATATTTTTATTTATGATCAGCATCGTGGCACACATGCTGTCAATTTAAATTCAAACTAGACGCCCTGATAGCGACTTACTGGGCTACCTGGATTGCTCAGATTTCCTAATTGATATGATAGTCTACAAGTCTGAGTTTCAATCATTAGTTAATTTCTCGTTGGTCCGTTGATCCGCTGGTCCTTGATCCACTGTTTACCTTTACGGGGAGACTCGTTGACAGTGAGTTCAAAAACTGTCTCAAAAACAATACTATTAAGGTGTTCTTGCAAAATAAACGCCAGAAAAAGAAAGATAGATAGTAACTGAAGGAATTTGGGTTATATTTGAGGCGCTTTGGGCTATTTGGAGTAGTTTTCAGTCAGGCCGATTTGAGCTCTTTACTTGTTGTTGTCGCGAGTTCGAGGTTTAAGATGGTAGAGTAATAATATAATTAAGAAAAAGGAAAAATAAGATGGGCAGTTAATTAGGCAATTTGTGTGATTTTTGGGCTTGTTCAGAAATTTGCGCGACCGGGATCCCTGTGTCACAAAGTGTTGACATTTCACCCCCTCCCCTCTCACCAAAGCGCTGCTATGGAGGCTCAGATTTCAGTATCACAGAGAGTTTTATGAAGTTGTTCTCGAAAGTTAAACGTAAGAATAAGAAAGATAGATAGTTACTAAGGCAATTTGTGTGATTTTTGGGGCAATTTGGGCTGTACGTTGAAAGTGGTTTTCAGACAGGCCGATTTGAGACTTGTGACGCGATGTTGAGTTCGCTTCAAGAAGAAAGTCACATTCTCTGACATTGTGAAGACCAAAAATAGCACATTAATCAATATAAACTTCAGATTTCTGTTTGAAGTGCTAGATAATATGCCGTAGCGATTGCAATTTTGCATGCACATCTTCGGTTTTAAAAATGTGTGCTAGAAGACTTCGCTAACGGCGGATCGATTGTTTGAAAACGCTGATTCCGGCCAAGATATGCCCGTCTTTATAAAAGGAAAATAGCTGTATTTCGAGTGTCATTGGTGGTAAATTCTGAGGCTGGATGCTAAATGCTAATTGGGGATTTTTTGGTTTCAATAGTAGTAACTTTAGACGCATCTTGATCTTTTTTCTGTGATATTCAAAGTCGACTTCTGTCCTACAGAAAAAGCAGTCCTTGTCAAACCTAACAAACCAAAGACCGTCGTGTGTTTAAAGGAGGATCAACTGAGCTCTGCCTTTGAGCGTGCTTGATATTCTGCTTCAAGCAATAGTCCCTGCGACACTTGGACACTATCCCCTCTCTATATAAATACTGGCGTTATTAATACCACGGCTTCCCTTAGCCTTCAGCTTGATAAATGGCCCTCTCTCGTTTTCGGTCGCTTCACTGCACAAACCGCAACCGCAACCGTAGTTGTCAAGTTATAAAATCATTATAAAAGATGTCCACAACAGGTCGTCTCTGCGTATGTTTGCAGGGGAAAGGTGATTGAGTCGAGAAGTGGGATTTAGTAGAGTATAAGTCAAATGTTTTTGATTATCACTCTCTCTACTATTGCAGAAATCAATTTTGAGCATTCATTTGTGTGTCTAAACGTTATTCGCTCATTCATGCGGCAATAGGTAGGTTTGAAAGACAATAAAAAGAGTACTCACCTAACTGTATTTTATCCACTACATTGGAAATAGAAGGTTGTTAAATAAACACCATGCCAACTAGGAGCGATGAAATGTTTGCTAGTTTGGCCCCATCGAAATTACTACAAAGCTGCTAATTAAAGCTAATTTTAAAATGTTCCTCTGAAGACGTTTAAAAATACTCTTAAATTAACTTTATTAAATTCCTATAATGTTAACTCGTCATAGTTTTTGAATGTCCATCTGGTACATATTGTTGTTATTGCCACTTTTGTAACTTGTAGTGTCTTTTTTTTTCTTTTTCTTTTTTTGATCGCCAACTGTATTACCAATCGATTCTTTATTAGTCATGCCCAGGCCTATGGCCGGCACGAGTCTTAAAATGCAACGCGTATGTTTTTTTTGTTTTTTTTTTTGTTTAATCCATGTCAGAAGTTGTACTTCGGAAAGTCAGAAGATGTCCGAAGATGTTACGAAGTTGTCGATTAACCGCCAAAAACAAGCCATAAATCGCTCAATATTAAAGTAAATGTCCTCAAACTTCACAGAAATGCAAAGAAAAACACAACACACAGGAAGATACATCTAATGTCAGAAGTTCTTTTGGTTTCGCCATGGAGTCGTGAATAACGATTACTCTCCGGTCAACTTCAAGATGGCGGCTACTGATATAGCACAACTAGTATACAAAACGTCTCAATAAAATGGCTTGAAAAGCGGTTAAAAGTCGCAATCGGCACTGAAAATCGTCGCAGTTTGGCTTTTCATTTATCAAAGTTCGTAATTGGAGTATTAGTTTTCATGTTCATCGCCGTTTTCGTTTCAAAATAGTGAAATATTCAACTAATGATTTGAAGGACTTCGATTGTATGTTGAGGTTTTCGATACCATGTGGAAAATCGTCTCATATAAGGACATGCATGGATATACAGGCTTCATACTTCGGTACAAGAACAATTATTAAATGATGCTAAACATATCAAAATAGTATTTCAAAGTTTTTCATACGTATTTTCAAACGAACCTAATTTGAACTCTTACAGTATTTTATTTTAATATTCATTGAGTGAAGTAAATAACATTGTGTGAATCGATCACTTGTGGGTCTTTGTATGTAGCAGTCAATAATATCTTTAGATAATTGTACTTTAAAGAGCTTATTGTATAGACTAGTTTTTACAGTGTTCTCTTTCTATCAGCAGCTGATCAGCTCATGAAAGCTCTTTGTTACCCAGGTTCTAGAGGCTTCCCTATGTAGCCAAGATCATGCTGGGGAAATGAATTTTTTTATACACTGGGATTGGTATAGGACTTCTCCACCAGCACCCCTAGCTATGATAGATTATTTTTAATTAATAATAAATTATTGAGCAAGTCATTTTTGAAAAAAAAAAAAAAATTAAAAAAAAAAAGTCATTTTTGATAATGCGATATAGTGCTCTTTGATATATTGTTCTTGAACATGGCCTGACAAAATACCCCATTGATGGGATGGTAAAGTGACTCTGGTCGCAGGGTATATTTTGGTTTAGCTATACAAATAACAAGGCAACTTGGAAGTAATTAAATAATATTAATATACCAATAATACTAAATTGTACTATTTTATATATATTCTTTGTTCAACTAGCATCAATTCGATCAACAAAGCAGTTCTTCAGATAAGAGACAGAAATAAGAAAACATTGATTTTCATACTACCCCTCCATTTTGTTTAAAGCAACAAGAATACTACCAGTATGCCTTTCATGGAAAGGGGGTGTTAGTACCATCCCAAAATGGCCTATCAGTATGGGTGGGTGGGTAGGGTAGGGTGTACACCCTATCTCAGAACAATTACCTAAGAAATATACACAGTATTATTCAGGACTTAAAAGAACCAGTTTCTAGAAATCAAAGTCCAAACGAAAGTCCAGTCCAGGTTTAAGCACATGCAGCTCTAGTTTTTAATTTAATTTAATTTTTTTTTACAGAACGACACTTGCTTTACAATATTTTGTAATGTATCCTAAATATTAGCCCTGCTTCTCCTTTACAGACAAAAAAATTTAAAAGCAACAAATAGCACCATGGCTCAGCTCATGATTTTGTTCATTTATATACATGATAACTCTTTGCCATCAAACAACTAGGGCGTTCTAATGTATTGTATTGTCAGTCAGGCATAACAAGGACTCCTGAGTTACTCAATCACACCAAGGCACGAGTAAACGCTTCCTCAAAGCGTCTAGTTTAATATACTAGTAGTTGCTCAGCTCGATTAGCTTTTTTTAGCTATTCTGAGAAACTTTTACCATTATCTGATTCCTTAGATTATAATTGTATAATTTTTCTTGATATTGCTGGTAATAAAGTTGTTGTTGTTGTTGTTGTTGTTGTTGTTGTTGTTGCTTTACAATGTTTAAAAAGGGAGATGTAACAGTATTGGGCTCCCTATGTCATGTTGGGTTGCCTGTGTCAGTGTGTGTGTACATGTGCCCGCCATGTTTTACATTAAACTGAAGTATACCGTTAACTATTAGTCTGTTGTTGAGTAAACAAACGCTACAGTCTAATGTTTTCGCTAGTTTGACTGGACTACTATGGCGCGTTTTTCGTGTCAAAATTCAAGTTCGACATTCGTTTTTCAAGTTGACATTCGTTGTTCAAGTTCGACATTCGTTTTTCAAGTTCGACATTCGTTTTTCAAGTCGACATTTTTTTCAAGTTGACATTTGTTTTTTTAAGTTCGACATTCGTTTTTCAAGTTGATATTTTTTTCAAGTTGACATTTTTTTCAAGTTGATTTTTTTTTCAAATTGACATTTTTTTCAAGATGACATTTTTTTCAAGTTGATGTTTTTTTTCAAGTTGACAAGTTGTTATTTTCAAGTTGACAAGTTGACAAGTTGATATCTTTTTCAAGTTGACATTTCTTTGATTTGGGCTTCCTGTGTTTATGGCTGGTCGTGGGATCTAGGTCAAAGCGCGGCTGAGGTATGGGGAGTAAACAAAATGTCGGTCACTGATGCAAAAGGACGTTTTTAAGACGGATTCAACATTTCCTAATGATCGACCTTACCGTATCAACTTGTGGTGACCTTCGATGTGCCAAAGAGCATTGGGACTGCTTACGCTGTATTGACGCCTTTCTGTAGCGCACAACCATCGAACCACTGTACCTGCAGGATCAATACGTTTCATACTTTCTCGGACACGCAATTGCTGAACAAAAATTCCCCTCGACATTAAGTGCCCAAGCATCATGCCCAAGCATCATGCGATATCCAGAATTAGGAAATTTAATCTTAATATTACGAATAGTATCATCTAATGTACGATCATCAATGTCGGTAAAAGATCGACTTGTGTTTACATTAAAGCCTTTTTAAAGTTTTAAAAGTCGTCTGTGTATATGGGCCATGTCAACAGCTTTAAATCCATTGTCAGATAAATATGACAACTGATCCTGCGTTATGTGAATCCTTGGCCTTCCAGGTAAGCCAGAGTACTTGAAATCTGAATTAAAGGAAGTGCTTATTGCTGATTTATCCTCCTCTTTGAGCTAGTATTAATCGGAACTCCTACTAAATTAACAGATGCAAGTTGAACTGAGTGGCCGTATAAAAGGTTTGCACGAGTAACTAAATTATTCAATTCGTCTGGAGCTGTATTGCAATTCAAGCTTTAAAAATGTTCGATCATTTGTAGGAAATGTTGAATCCGTCTTAAAAACATCCTTTTGCATCAGTGACCGACATTTTGTTTACTCCCCATACCTCAGCCGCGCTTTGACCAGCCATAAACACAGGAAGCCCAAATCAAAAAAATGTCAACTTGAAAAAGATATCAACTTGAAAAAAATGTCAATTTGAAAAAAATATCAACTTGAAAAAAATGTCAACTTGAAAAATATTATCAACTTGAAAAACGAATGTCGAACTTAAAAAAACGAATGTCAACTTGAAAAAAATGTCGACTTGATAAACATATCAACTTGAAAAACGAATGTCGAGCTTGAAAAACGAATGTCGAACTTGAACAACGAATGTCAACTTGAAAAACGAATGTCGAACTTGAATTTTGACACGAAAAACGCGCCATAGACTACTAGTTCAATGTGTTTAGACCAGTAAAGCTCTATTGTTTTATTTGAACACCAAATTCTGGCCGTTCTGCATTCGAGTTGAGTAAGAAGGATATTTTGATACCTCGAAAAAAGCCCTACTTCTAGCGTTGTGGGCATCAGAGTGATAGAAACTGGTCGCTTCAAAATGGATGTAACAAATATGTTTATTATAATCAAACTTGCTACCATGACTATTGCTGCTGTCTCCATTATTGGAAATGCCTTGGTTTGTCATGTTATTGTACGCCTTAAAACCATGAAGACTTCAATGAATTATATCATACTTAACCTTGCTATACTGGACTCTATAGCTGGTTTTTTAACCATTAACTTTTTGCTGGTAAATGACAATAACAGGGCCTTCGGTCGACCAATACTACAACAAGCATACAACCAACACACAATCCTCGCTGAAGTACTTTGCAAATTGGAAAGGTGTAACTGGATTGGGACTTCTGTTTCTCCTCTATTACTCATGGCAATGGCGTACGAACGCTACAAAGCTGTCGTCCATCCACTTTCAAGGCTTAATAGTGCGGTTACTAAAACAAACCTCAAGTGTTTATTACTGGTTTCGTGGTTGGCGGGTTTTGGATATCTCATCTTTGATTTAATTTTAGTACGATATGATAGCAACCGAGTACGGTGTTCAAACAAGGATTATTCCTGGTATCACTATAAGGTTTATTGTTCGACTTTTTTTATAACCCAGCTTCTCATCCCTTCAACTGCTTTGTTTGTATTCTATCTTCGTGTTATTTGTAAATTACGCAAACAAGATAGGGCCCTAGGACAGCAAATTGATGCAGAGAGAGCAAGACGTAAAGCTAGGAAAAAGGTCACTTTGATCATCATTGTTGTGACTTTGGCTTTCTACATTTGTTGCGGTATTCCTAATATCTTATGGATTACTTACGTCCTTTGGGGGCCTTTCACTCTACCTATAGACCTATTCCAAGATATTTTAGCACTTCTAATTTCCATAAACTCTGCTTTTAACCCATTTGTTTATTTTATTTTCATACAATCGTTTCGCAATGGCTCCAAAATACTTTTTTGCAGCAAAAAGCAAAGTACGAATTCGAATATTAATTTTGGCAGAAATAGCAAACAATCGACATTGAAAAATATTAACATAGAAGAATTATATGACAAAAACAGACAAGTACAACTAATGAGTGTGCAGTTTGAAACGACAATCAACTAAATCAATAATGTGTGTCACTATTTCTGTGCATGTAATTATCATGCATCCAGACATCCAGAATAATCAAGGTCCAAGCAAGTTTAATCAGCTGTGGCCGGAGTGTTTAATAGTTTAATAGCACGCTATGCTTTTCTTGTTTTATCTTATTTGTTTTTATGTTAAGATTAGTGTCTTTTTGAAAAAATTATTAAAAATCAATGACTTCTATTATGCTTCATTTGGTAATGTTGTAATGGCGATAAAGTATATGATATTCCATTTCGTCCACTTTTCAAGGCCAAAACATTTTGAAAGTTTTTGTGAACAGGTCAATTGAACAATTAATTTATGTGAACATGGGAAATTTACAACATGCAGAGAGTTATTTCTTTACAAGACAACAGCTGTTTAACCTGGCTGCTTAACCGCATTAAATTGTACATTGTATTGATTGTCTAGAGAATTTTCAGATAAGAGTGAGTTATATTTTCACAGAAAGACGACTTACATATTTCTACATTCGTTTGTGTTCTGTTTGTGGTAGCCGGATGGTTCGCCCCTGGACGATTCGCCCCCGTTGTTATATTCATTAAATTCACACCATTATGGTTTTGGCTAATACGACAGTGTTTTAGTAGAATTAAGCGTTTTGAGCTTCTTTTCGATGAGAAAAAAATTTTGAAGTGAATAGAATTGGTACCAGTTAGATTAAAAACTCGTAGCCGAATACGAAATTAATTTGGACTTGATAAAATATTAATAAATATTGTTATTTAATAAATCATGTTTTAACTTCAGGCAAACACCAGAATTATAGTTATAGTAAAAACTATACTTTTTCACGTTGTAAACCACTATCTTAAACAATAGACCCTTAAACGTCATTTGCAATCCCAAAGAGATCATATATCGAAATTAAATCCTAGGAAATCCCATCAAATTCAAAACTCGAAACTGTTCTATTTGAATTCTAATATATAAAATATGCGTGGCCGTTCTGTATGGGATATACAGATCGGACGCAAATACTGTATAGTACTTATGAAACTCCAACGTTAATTCTTCCATAATTTACTAAAATTGTCAAGATAGAAGTAAATCTGGCCAAGAAAATTCAAGTTAAACTTATGCAAATAAGGACGAAATCTGCATGAGATTTACAGAACTCATATTATGGACATGATTTCTTTTGTCAAATTCTTATTAATTAAACATGTTTTTATAAAGGTAAATCAATTTGCCGACAAAGGAGGGTGACATGAGGGATTGCAGTGTTGTTGAAATTGTTTTGCGGTGTTGCCGCAGTGTTGCGGTGTTGAGGATCCCCTCACAAAGTAATTGGAAATTGAAGACGATATAACACAAATTACTCAGTGGTCAGCATTATTCTACCATCAACATAATATTTGTATTTATCGACTGACCTGTGCTTCAGGGTAGTCACGTGTTGCACTAAGTACATCTTCTTTGGACAGCACAAAACACTCTACGTAGCCCACAGTACGAATGTCAGCGGTACGCCTGATGAAAACATATACTATTAAGTCATAAAAGCCATACAAAATCACCGATAATAATGATGCCACTAAATAGTGTAAAACACTAGTGAACTTGTGGCCCTCAACCGATACATCTTATTGATATCTTAATATTGTTGACAAAAAACCTTTCTCACGAAGTAGCTACTCTTATGCTCACTTTGACTTAATAAAACAAAACACTATGACTGAAGTAATTGTTTTCAATCAGGGAGTCACAGCAAGGTTTGCCCGGGAAGGGACTGTATTGAAAACATCTAAAGAGAGAATCAGCATTTTATATAGAGGGATTTTATGGCAGTTAAAACAATGCCAGGCTTTTCTCTAAAGGGAACTGAAATCCTTTCTCATTCAAAAATGTTCTTTTGTATTTGCCCGCAAACATGTCTGTCATGAAATCGCTCTATTGCTGCAATTTGTATTAAATGAATCGACATTGCATCAAGTTCACGGTCGTTGCTAGTGTTGGGCTTCCTGTTTTTCTAAAAAGAGGACACGGGATCTAAAACTATAGCCAACTATGGCTACCACTGGCTACCAATCTTCTTGTGGTTCGTTGATTTTTTGTTCTAGATGTTTTCTGTCAAAATCATCACTTCTCGTTATCTATGATAAGCGTTGTTATAATTCTAATCTCAGGGTGAGGGGGCGGTGGGTGCTTGGATCCGAACATGGTGGGAATGTTCTTTGTGAAGTCTGAATTTACTGCTAAAGCCGGTATCTTTTAGGGTGTTCAAAGGGGAAATATCGTTCCCGAGAACATGACAGCCGGAATGACAAATAGACGGGACATTTTAGGGGTAAAAAGTATCTGGTAACTTTAAGAGTTCACATTTGAAATTTCCGACGAGAAACAACACCCCTCTAAAAATAGGAGCCCCCAACGATTCATTCATTAGTCAACTGTTGAAACAGGCGTCTTTAGCAGTATTCTTGCTACTGGCATTTTTCTTAAGCCTGGTTCACACTTCGCCATAATCGTAATCACAACCATAATCAAAACAAAACAAATTAGAAAAGGAAACACTTTGGTCTTTGTCTTTTAATTCCCCAGGGGATATTAAATCTTTTGTTTTCTTGCTTATGATTATGGTTATGACGCTGGTGTGAACCAGGCTTAAGGGCCTGTTTATATGAAGGCGAGCTGTCCCTGCTAGCCGGGATAACTCTATTGTTTTGAGTCCCCCGGGGAATACAAAACAAAAGAGTTATCCCGGCTAGCAGGGACAACTCGCCTTCATATAAACAGGCAGTTAGTCTCAGTAAAATATGATCACAATAGAAATTATATAGAAACCAATTCTGCTGTCCACGTATTAATAACTATGTATGAAGAAGGACAGAACAACCATTTAATTCAAACGAAACATTGATCTAGATATGAAAGTTATACTTACTTGTTTTGCCCTTCGCTCAGACTAAGAATTCCAATCTCTCCAAAGAAGTCTCCTCCTGACAAAACCTTCAACACCTGACCACCATCACTGTAAATACCAAAGAGCATCACTACAATGTCTTGTCACTGTTACGTATAGAGTGGTTTTTATATGACCGTGCAAGAAAATAGAACATTTAGACCTCGTCTACACGAATCCGATCCGGCTGAAACTGCATTGAAATATTAGCGTCCACACGAATCCGTGTATCCGGAGGATTCAAGTATTAAAGTATGCGGTTTCGGTGGATTCACTGGATTCGTGTGGACGATAGGCCGATTCGCATCAAAAAGTGTGCGGTTTCAAAAGTATCTGGATCCGTGTAGACCGGGTTTTAGTTTGTGGTAGTTGATAAAGAACAAAAGAAAACAATGGGTTTTGTGTTTACTATACTAACTATTAGTTTGCCTTTTCTTTCACGGTCATATGAAAATCACTCTAATGCATTGTACTTGCTCTATTTAGATTCTATTTAGGCTACTGAAGAGCCTGTATATTACTATCACAATCATGCAACCTACAAATGATCGGAACCAGTAACTCATTGCCCAGAGCACGTATCTACTTTAGGAGTTATCGTTTTGCCAAACCATTTATACCTAACAACATATGTGGCTTCATAGCTCAGTTGGTAGAGCATTGCAACGGTTCTGCAAAGGGCATAGGTTCAAATCCCGTTGAAGCCCCAATTTGTTTGTTTTTTCCCTCGGGCTTCTATAATTGCAATTACATTACTGTGCGACTCGCCGTACCGTAGCCACTATTTTGACATTTTTTCATCTCAATCGAACCAATCAGGTACAAGTTTGTATCGACAGGCGGAATTTATATCGAGAGGCGGAGACTTTAGAAACTTTGATGTCTGTAATTGGTCCGATTGAGATGAAAAAATGTCAAAAAAATTTCACGACGAAATATTCGCGACGATCATATTCATACACAAACCATCTATATTTAGAACAGATTTCACACTAACTTATTTCGCCTCAGCCAATCAAATTGTGATGTCTCTGCCTACGTTATATATGCATAAATTTACTTTTTTTATGTTCAAAAACCAACATGGCGGACAGAAGCGAAATAAGAATCTATAAATCTAAGTCTAAGGAAACGTTAACTGATAAACTGTTCCCAGAAAACATTGACTTGTAACCGTTTGGGAAAATATTACCTAAAACATATTTTGTTAAAAGGGAGAAGAACACGTGGCAGAACTAGTGCCAAACGAGTTAAATGCAGAAATATTTTCAAATAGTTTTCTAGGTGTGTCCGGACGTGATACAAATTACGTATTATTTGGACCTCCTGTGATAACGTTTTCGTGGTTAAGGCTTCCTTGCCGTTAAGATTTACGTAATCTCCCGTAAGCGACTACTTCCTACTGGTCCGAGGGTGGTTGCCGACATGATAATCAACTCCGTATCAAAGATACCGTATGCAATCTTGAAAACAATGCCATTACCATATATGGTGTTGTAGGTGAGAAGTAACAAAAGACTTTGATTAGCACGCGAGTTTTTTTTTTTTTAACAGGCTGAGTTTGCAACAGAACAATAGGCATACATCACGCTACAGCACTTCATTTTATCGTTCTCTATACTCCCTATACCCTTAGCTTTCTCTCTTTCTTTCCATTTCAATTATCGGTTATAATTACCCTACGACCTCTATTTTCCTATTAATGATAACGTACATCTCTCATGCTCCACACCTATACCCTTAGCTTTCTCTCTTTCTTTACATCTCAATTATCGGTTATACTTACCCTACGACCTCTATTTGCCCATTAATGATAACGTACATCTCTCGTGCTAGTTCACCACTGCGGCATATATAGTCACCAGGAGTAAATATTCGTAATTTCATCTTCAAGACGAGATCGTGTAGAAATTCTGGCTGACACTTCTGTAAGAATGTCACCTTACTTAGTGTCTCTAGATTAACGTGGAGGGCGATTTCTGTCTTGAGTTTGTCAGGTAAAAGAGTGAGGGAGTTGAGATCGTAGCTGCTGTTACCAACACGTCCTCTGCAAATTAAATAGGAAAGTACAGTTAGATAATATATAAACTATGAATATATAATCATGAATAATATATATATATGACAATCAACTCGTGGTGAAAAATGGAAAAATCTAGCTAATTAAAGAAACTATAATGGATAAAACATAGCAGAAACAAAAAATATATATATATGTACAATCCATATCTAAATCTAAACTGTGATATAAAATTATTAAAAAGGTAATGATTAGAATATAAAATATACTTAATATAAGAAATAAAATATGATAGATATATATAGAATAGAATAGCAGTGTACACTGAATTACGTAAATTTACAATACTAAAATTAACTTATTATAATTAAATGTAAAATATATATTTATATTTATATTAAATTGTATGATATAAATTGCATGTATATATTGCTAACGTGAATTAATATTATACAAATTATGTGTATATGTATATATACTTAATACATACATACATATATACAAATAGTTACATGTAGTTTGTTGGTTCTGGGTGTTGATAGAATAAATATATAGCATAGTATATAGTATAAATAAATCTTAATCATATTACAATGACGGTAATACGCTGGTTCTCTTCTCACTCCATGATGTTTTGACTAGCGCGAGTTAGGCGTTCTTTCATTCCTATACGTAAGCCGATTCGGTCCTGTGCTCCACCTTTATGGACGTGTCGAAGGGAGTGGGGGTGCGGTAATATTTGATACTCTGGTCATGAGTTTGAAGCCAGTGTTTTTTTTTCTTTATTTCATGCTTTCCTTTTTATTTTATTTTTTCTACTCCTCTTCCTCCTCCTTTTTTTCTTTTTTTTTACTTTTTGTATTGATATTTAATTGATAATTATTTTCTCTTTTTTTTTAATACGATAACTGCTTGGGCCACTCAATTAGATAAGTGGTATTGTGATAAATCGCCTGTTATCCTGCAAGAAGTTTTGTTTGAAAAATCTGGTTTTGGGGCTCCTGTGCTGTAAGGAGCGATAAATGGAACCTAGCAAAAAGGAAGTGAGCACCTACAATCATTGTCAAAAGTAGTTGGCACGATTTTAGTATTTTATCAAATAGTGACTACTTCATTTATTTTAAGTATAAAAAATTTCCCCCCCTTCCCCCCACATCAATGTTGGTGTGAAATGATAGCGCATTCACAGGTCAACCACACAAGCACCAAACAATGATTCTTTCCTCAACATTGCGAAGGGGGGTGGGGGGAGAAGTAGAATTTCAGCAGTGCTAAAATTACTTTATCACATTCATGCCAACACTTTTGTCAATGATTGTCTGGAACACTTTTTCACGAATTTCTTGTTTCTACAACGTCTGTAAACCAAACCAATTTGATATGTTAAAACCTTCGTTGAGTTGTTTCTTTTTATGTGTGAATGGCCAGTGAAGCCCAACTGTGACGTCACTTCTGTCAAGGAATAGGCCAGTGTACCCCCATACAAGCACCTATCAATTTTGAAAGAAAACCATTCTATCGCGGAGCTAAATTCCCTTGTATTATAAGTCGTATGTATTAAATTGAATTTGTCCTGTAATTTGGCATAATACGCCAATGGAAAAATATGCCGAAAACTTAAATTTGAAAATGGCGTTTATTTATAACGAGCGATGAAAGCATGACGTATATAGTGGCATGACTTCATTTGTTTAGTATCGAAACTATATGAAAGACAATAACTTTAAAGCTGTACACCAAAAATGACTTTATCACCTAATTAGGATGACGTGACAGATGAAGTAAACTCATTGAAAGATAACACTTTCTTCAGATATTTTTAGCAATCTCAATTTGAAGTTATGTAACAAGTGCGGGTGCTTTACTTTAGGAACAAAAATTAAATCAGAAATGCAAAGCATATATTTTAGAACACCTTTTGTCGTTCAGATAATCATTGTCAAAAGTAGTTGGCACGATTTTAGTATTTTATCAAATAGTGACTACTTCATTTATTTTAAGTATAAAAAATTTCCCCCCCTTCCCCCCACATCAATGTTGGTGTGAAATGATAGCGCATTCACAGGTCAACCACACAAGCACCAAACAATGATTCTTTCCTCAACATTGCGAAGGGGGGTGGGGGGAGAAGTAGAATTTCAGCAGTGCTAAAATTACTTTATCACATTCGTGCCAACACTTTTGTCAATGATTGTAGATAACACAGGAACCCCAAAGCGCGATTTTCCCGAACAAAAACTCTTGCAGGCTAACAGACTAACAGACACAGAGGCAGATCACCAGAGAGAAATCAGACAGACAGACAGACAGACAGAAAAACAGACAGACAGACAGACAGACAATAGTGATTGAGTTGAAATAGCATTACCAACAATCTGCTCTTGATCGTATTCCAAGTATAAAGAATTTAAATGTATATTTTACCGGTTCCACGTGTAGTCGTACCACATCAACACTCGTCTCTGTAAGTCTCTTGGGACCTTGTTCTTCTGCATGTAACTTTTGGTGCTTCCCTTTAAAAGATATTGGTGTTAATAGGTTATTAATATTGAAAAAAGACAAGAGATATCCAATTGAGTGCTATATCAATAAAGGCCTGCCCCTGGACCTTAAATCGCATTAAATCACATTAAATCGCCGTAAATCGCCTTAAATTTAAACCGCACTAAACCGCCTTAAAACTTCACTCGAAGTTTGGCCATATTTTCTTAAATCGCCTTAAATCGCCTTAAACCGCACTAAACCGCCTTAAAACTTCACTCGAAGTTTGGCCATATTTTCTTAAATCGCCTTAAATCGCCTTAAACCGCACTAAAACGCCTTAAAACTTCACTCGAAGTTTGGCCATATTTTCTTAAATCGCATTAAATCGCATTAAAACGCTTTAAATCGCATTAAATTACGGCGGTTTAAGGTCCAGGGGCAGGCTCAATAAATCATGATATACTTGTATATAATCTGCAGTAACATGCATCTCAGCTCAAATCACATGGCTCCATGCGCAACTATATAATAATAATAATGATTGTAAGTTCTTTTATAGCGCGCTTATGTTAACATGATAGTGATAAAATTAATGTGTGTAAATATACAATGAAAATTCATAATTTTGGGGCGACAGCAGAAAATGATATATTGCTGATATATTGCGCGCTGCCAGATAGTTGCCCGTGTCAGTCATTCTGTAAATATCGATAATCTTAAACGAAACGCTTACTAGCATACTTACTAAGCGCAATTCTAATAAATTTATATATAATATTATGCCAATGCGTAGTCAAGATAACTGAATAATAATTCATTGGTATTGCGTGCAAATAGTAGCAACTTATATCCAAACTTCCAAACGCGAGCTGAAGACGCATTTATTTCAGAAAGCCTTTAATTGACTTATTGACATTTATTTTTCTTTTCATTTCAAGTTCTTATTTTGATGTAAAGCGCCTATGGGCTAAATGGAATAGGCGCTATATAAGTCATTATTATTATTATTAATAATAATAATAATAATAATAATAATAATAATAATAATAATAATAATAATAATAATAATAATAATAATAATAATAATAATAATAATAATAATAATAATAATAATAATAACTTCGTCAAGAATGTCATACTCTTCATGAAGAAATACCCTTTTGTTTCATTTGCATATTCACATTACACGTATACTCATTGATCAGCTGTTTGTTTGTTTGTTTGTTTGTTTGTTTGTTTGTTTGTTTGTTTGTTTGTTTGTTTGTTTGTTTGTTTGTTTGTTTGTTTGTTTGTTTGTTTGTTTGTTTGTTTGTTTGTTTGTTTGTTTAATTTGTTCTTAATTGTTCGTTCAAGTTGTCCGTTCGTACTTATACCAAAACAATTATCCACCTCAGGCTCAGTGAATATCAGTGAATAATAACATTGACTCCGACTAGCCTAGGGTATTATTCACAGATATTCACCTCGCCTTCAGAGAATGATTATTGAATATCACTTACCCTCTGTCGTTCAAAGTCCATTCGACCCGCATTTCTATTGACGATGATACTACCAGCGTTACCTACGATAGTAGCAAACATAAACACACCACACAGGTAGCATGCTATTGTGTACAAGTATCTGAAAAAGAACATAAAAAGGACGTTATTAGATGACTTTTATAACTAACAAAATAAATGTAAGAAAATGTCACTAATGCTCAAGTATACTAATGATCATCTTTGTAATTTGAACACCATCGACTATGGCCACCATCTTCGCCATCTCAATAGAATTATACACCTATTTCAATAATCGTTGTCGCAATCAAAGCTACAGTCCACACTCTGAAGCCTGCAAAGGAAGTCGGTATTTCTTCTTCTGCTATCGATTTATTCATAGCATATTTTGGTTGTACGTGTTTGGGTTACATGACCATAACAAGTTGTTGTTGTGGTAGGTATAAAACAACTATTTCTTGAAAACACGTCTAATAAATCTCAAATTATATGTTCATTGCATTACCGACATCCTTAGCAGGCTTCAGAGTGTGGACTGTAGTTTTGATTGCGACAACGATTATTTAACTAGACACCTATCGGCGATCACTCGGGCTTCAAATGAGACATGATGCCATTGTATTTAAATTGTGACTTATCACATTCATTATTAATAACTGGTTGCTGGAATAGGGAAATAAACTCAAAAATCATGCGTGACTTCAATTTCGAGAACAATCCACTATGTCGAAGTGTTTGCTGAACCTTCTACTCCAAAGGCGATGACACTTCCATCATTTTGAAGCTTGTATTCTTTTATAATATAAAATTAGAAAAGTTCATTTTTGGAAACAAAATGAATCATTTTCGTTACCTTTTGACACAAAAATATGCTATAAGTATCCTCAATCGTAAAAAGGTCGCACTACTCAAACGTTTTACAAGAAAATATGCCCTCATATATCTTGTTTTGTTCTTCAATGCTTTTAAGCATTTAAAAAGTACTTATAAATCAGATTTTAAGACCAAAATAACAAACATATACAAACTTATACAATGTCAAAACTTTCGCCCGAAATCGGCCAATTCGGCCAACAGGAAATGTAGGAACGCCTGGGACCTGACCCTCCAATTTGACGACCACAAAAAAAAAAGAACCGTTTGCATTTTTAGACTCGGGCTTTTCGTACACGGAAGCCCGAGTATTTAGGTACATGTGTATAGAGAATTATTCACGCACAGAGATATGGAATTTATTTTCGAGTGTCCAAATACGATATTTCTCAGTGTCGGAAATCCCTGTAAACCACTGTTATTTATAATATACAAATTAGGTAATACCTAATAGCGGAGCTCCAGTTTAAATTGTTCTTACAACATCAATATGTGCATGTAAATAGTTTTTGTGCATGGGCCATGCCTTATCTAAACTGTAATTATTTTAGTTATGTAACCGCAAAAGACAACTACAAAATCATAGATATAGGTGGAACGGACTTTTAATTTTATTAACTTTATGAGCAAATAATAATCTGCGATATATATATTTTCGATAAAAATTCAAAAATCTTATTTATCACGCATACAGCTACTATATTTTTCAATAATTTTATGCTCAAATTATGAAAAAGGTATTTTGTGTGCATAATGAATTATTAACTAAAAAATCCAACCCAACCCATTTTTATTTTTAAAATATGAACCTAGAAAAAAACTTCGATATCACTATAACGTTTCTAGAGAAATAAAATTAGGGGTATCCACGCGTTTTTGAAAAAGATATGAGTGAATTTTTAGATTTTACTTTTTGAGATCAAATCGTACAAAAATTCGTGACAGCGTGAATTGTGTCACGCGACACAGCGTGCATGATAAAGTCCCATAGACAAAACGCTGAGAAAAATCAAGATTTTGAGCTTCAAATTGACAAAAACGTTACTTGTACAAGTACTTAGTAGGATGGTAACTATGTATTTAAAGAAAAAAAAGGGAATTCTATAACATTTCTTTATAAAAAAAAAAACCTTTTCATCGAATTAAATTTACAATTAAAAAAAGTAGTCATGGCAAATCTTCAAAATTCAAACAAAACAAAAACGACCTGAAACGGTTCTTTTGAAGTGGAATTAAAGACCTCAAGTATCAGTTCTACCAACACAGGAACGATTTGAAAAGACAAGGATGTTAAAACAAGGTATTTTATTATGAAAAAGTTTGTGTAAAACATCATTTTGTTCTGTAAAAAAACTTAAACAACTTTGAAATAGAAACTATAATAAAAATGTTCGTTTAGTAAACATAAAATAGTCAATATTGCTAAATAAACAGATGTTATTCAACCAGTTTTGAATTATGTTTGTATTCTAATTCATCTTTAATGTTTTCCGTTGATGAGTTTGTGAAAAGCACATAAATAAATCCCTTTTTGAATCGACCAAATACCACAAAAAGTACAATTTACACACTTGTAAACATCGTGTTATGTACGGTTTGTATCTCAAAAAGTAAATCAAATGGAGATAAACGTTTTCTTTTTTCTTTCTATAATAAATCAGAGAACAAATTCTTCCTTTTTGAAGCTTAATAATTATTTCAAGTTTTTAGGCCGTGTTTTTTCACGCTCGTTATCAAACAGTTTTTTCTCAAAAAATCTTGAAATAAATAATCCGTTGAACTTACTTTATCGGTGATTATTTTCCAAAGGTTTTCTTCTTCTCAATGACATCGATAATATTTTGACGAATACATGAATATACTTGAATCAGTTTTGATGAATTAAACATGGTCATAGTTAAACTGCCAAGCTTGAAAATCCATAAATAAACTATACTGAAGGAAGCATTTTGAAGATAGTTTTCATAACGAATAAAGTCGCTTCTTTTTCAATTCTTTTACGTTGCTGTAGTCTTTATTCTTCTGCGAAGTTTTATCTACAGACAAGTGTTCTTGGCCTTTCAATCTTTTCCTTTTCTTGAGATAAATTTCTTCATTTTTGTCTCCTTCAAGTTTATTTTCTTCTTTGGTAGTCTTTATTCTTCAAAGAAGTTTTATCTACAGACACGTTTTCTTGGCCTTTCAGTTCTACTGTTCAATTTCTTCATTTTTGTATCCGGCCCAAGTTTATTTCCTTCTTCGGCCAAAACTATCTTAATTTGATTCTTCGATGTTCATATTTCTCAGTTGATATTTTAAGTATTGTATTTTGTTGTTGTTTGTTTGACTTTTTTTGTCGATAAAAGAACAACCTGCTTTCGATTCGGGCTCTGCTATTCGGCGCGCGCGCGCATCACTTTCCCGCCGAAATGTAACAGCCAATCAGTATCGCGATGGGCACGGACGTTGTACGGACGTGCGCGCCCGCGATCCTATGTGGTGTCCATGAAAAATCAACTCGATGGGTTACCATTTTTTCTTAGGTATGGTGGCCCGCGCGGAAGCTCCGCTATAATATAACTAATTATCATCATCTTTATGATAATTATTATCAATTAAGTTCAACAAGGCTTTGCAAATGTTATCATTATCATCATCATCCTCATCCTTATCAACCTCATCATCTTCGACATAATCATATATTTCATCATCTTCATTATCATCACCACCATCATCATCATCATCATCATCTTTATCATATCATCAACATCAACATCATATCATATTTTTGTTGACGTTATAAAGGGTAGCGACTATATCCGGGGGGGGGGGGGGGGGGGGGTTCTCCCTTTATCCAAGTGGTAGGGGTGATCGGCGTACCTTTTAGAGTTAAAATAATTCCTGCATGTGCGTACCTTTTAGGGTCCATTTAGAGTTTTGGCTCAGAAAACAGTTGTAAGGGTCGTTTTTACTCTGCTTTATTTGTATCTGTGCGTACCTTTTAGGGGTCATTTTCAAAATCTCCGCCGATCACCCCTACCACTTGTTGGACAAAGAGATTCCCCCCCCCCCTCCCCCCCATAAACAGTTGTGCCAGCATAATGAATATAGTATGAAAGCAATGATTACTTTAACACCATTCATTTATGCAATCAGTCGGCTCATTCGTTTGTTGATTTATTCAACTCATCAGTCGTGTGTCTATGTGTGGATGTGTTTTTATTCAACTATTATTGCATTCATTCATTCATTCATTCATCTATTCAGCCATTCAATCATTAAATTTACTCATCAGTCAATTCATTCAATTTTTTATTCGTTCGTCCATTCAGTCATTCGTTCATTGATTCATTAAATTCAACCATCACTCAATCCATTCATTCATTCATTCTTCATTCTACATTCATTCATTAAATGTATTAATATTGTTCATTAAGTTATTTAATATTAATTCTTTCTTGCGGTTTTTTTCCTTTCATTAATTTATCAATTCATTCATTCAATTCATTCAATTGATTAATTATTTCTTGTTTTCTTTCAACAATTCATCAATTCATTCATTCGTTTAAGAAGTTCTAAACTATTCATATATGAGTGACTACTATTCATTCTTTCTTTAGGGTTTTTCATTCATTGAATATATTCTCAGTGTGTCGATATAACCCTCTACATCGGTTTCACCGCACAGTCTATCATTAATTTCTTATAAAATAATTACGTTGGACCATGCATTAATTCATTAAGTTATTTTCACTCTTTTAGACTATTTGTCTCCAGGCCAAATAAACGTGTTTTACATTAAAATGATTGCAAGGTCAAAGCCGATATTAAGGTGGCCCCAGTAGTTTTATCTTGGTCACTTTAAATTCACTTTGTTAAACCGAAAAACATGGAAAACACACGTTTGGGCGAATTATTAACAACTGAAAAGATAATTAAATTTGCTTCAAACTTTCCCATTTAGTGTGATATTCTGTGTAGATTAATTATAGCCGACGTTTCGTCGGTAGCCCCAAATCAAAACATATTTAGGAAAAACTGATAAATTTGTTTGTCGTTACTACGGAAACGCCAATAACATAGTAAGCACATTGTTCAAAACTTTCTTCCAAGTCTAACATCTGAAAATGTCGACATGAACCAAAGCAATTCATTTATAAATTATATAAGCAGGTTTAATAATAAAGGGAAGTGTGGCCAAAAAAACTACTGGGAGCCACCTTAAGTGACACATTTATTCACATTGCCCTTTGGCAAGGGATATTCAGTATATAGGAAATTGCTTTGGTGAGCTTTTTTCTATATATTTTGTATTTATAGAAATCTAGACAACAGCTAGCATTTATGTGCTGTTGTCATTAATTGTAAACTACAACTTAGTAATTATTATTTATTTATTTTGTTATTGTTATTTATTATATTTATAGAAATCTAAGCAGCAGCATTTATGTGCTGTTGTTATTAATTGTAAACTTCAGTTATATATATTATTGTAATTATTATTTATTTATCTTGTTATTGTTATTTATTATATTTATAGAATCTAAGCAGCAGCATTTATGTGCTGTTGTTATTAATTGTAAACTTCAGTTATGTATATTATTGTAATTATTATTTATATATTTTGTTATTGTTATTTATTATATTTATAGAATCTAAGCAGCAGCACTTATGTGCTGTTGTTATTAATTGTAAACTTCAGTTATTTATATTATTGTAATTATTATTTATTTATTTTGTTATTGTTATTTATTTCAATAAATACAAAAAAAAATAAAGAATAAAAAAAAACTGAAAAGATAATTAAATTTGCTTCAAACTTTCCCATTTAGTGTGATATTCTGTGTAGATTAATTGTAGCCGACGTTTCGTCGGTAGCCCCAAATCAAAAGATATATAGGAAAAACTGATTTTTTAAATAAATTTGTTTGTCGTTACTACGGAAACGCCAATAACATAGTAAGCACATTGTTCAAAGCTTTCTTCCAAGTCTAACATCTGAAAATGTCATGAACTAAAGCAATTAATTTATAAATTATATAAGCAGGTTTAATAATAAAGGGAAGTGTGGCCAAAAAAAAACTACTGGGAGCCACCTTAGTGCCACATTTATTCGCATTGCCCTTTGGCAAGGGATATTCAGTATATAGGAAATTGCTTTGGTGAGCTCCTCTTGCGAATATCTTGGTCCTAATGTTTTTTTCAAACCAAACCTTTTGGCAAATTAGTTTCTTTGTTCGAAGTGAACATTCTTCGTGTTTTCCTAATTGAGAAAATTTCGAACAGAAAAATGCTTTTTTTTTTGAAAAGATTTTATTGGGAAAACATCAGCGAATCAAGAATCATTTTCTAGAACCTTGTGTTTGGCCGCTTAATAAACACTTACTAATGAAACAAAGTAATTCTAAATTCAATTCAATTCAATTCAATTTATTCACGTTGATTAATTATTTTACAAAGGTGTTTCCATGCACAAAAACCTTTCCAGAAAAACGGCCTTCACCTTGGGAGCATGTATAGTCTGTATACTGTCAAGAGTTTTTATGATCATTCGGCAAAGACTGGAACACTGGATACATTATTCGTATAACCGTCGTAAAATGCACACAGTTTTAAAAAGTAATTTAGCTTTTGTTCAAACCTTGTTTAATCAGTTGCTGGGAAACGCTCAGTTAGGTTCGCACTTTACAGATTCATTTGATTGCTTCGCGTAGATTTTTTAATTTCAATAGTCAGTCCTTGTAAGAAAATGTTATTGTGTAAGCTGCAGTCGGGAATCTTTTTAAAATTTTTAGTTTAAGATAAGGTTTAGTAAGTGAAATTGGTATGTGAAGTATATTGTGAGCCCAAGGCCCTAGCTAGCGTAATATTGGTTTATCAGCTGGGGTAAATATTTCTTTTCAAATTGTTCAGATCTAGATAATAGTAATTAAGCCAGGGGCCTATTGTACGAAGCGGCCTGGATAAAGTTATCCACTGGATAAGAATGGAAACTAGCGAGTAAACTAGTATAGCGGGCTGCGTTGGTGTTTGATATAACCGATAGGTAATATATAATGAAATTTGTAACACCGTAAAAAATGTTTACTTAAATTTACTGACGTTTCGAGCTTTAGCCCTTCGTCGGAGTAAAAGGATAAGAGATATCCAGTGTATGGAATATATGTATAGGTTTTATCCGTTGGATAAGTATTTATCCAGTGGATAGCGCTATTCAGGCTTAGTAAAACCGGCACCAGATATCCAGGAAAATATTTTTACAAACAAATGTATGTTATTAGCATGACAACGAGGCTCGCCGGGCATAGTATGCAATCAACGAAGACAGTATATTCTTTTTTCTTTAATAAAAACTTAGTTTTATAAGCTCATATTATTGTCGATTTTAGGAAATTATGTTTGAAACTTTTTAGTTTTACTATTACTTATATTATTACCAATTCCGGTCATGCATTTATTAGGTTTATTTTTCCTGACATCATAATTATTGTCATGCAAACACAAGTTTTTCTTATTAAAACTGAAAAATAAAATTTCCATGCATTAATAAACATTTTGAAATGTTGAAATCAGTTTGTGTCATTATTACGATATAGTGACTATCCATCATGGAGAGCAATAAAAAAATGAAAAGAAAAAACACACATCCGTTTAAGAAAAGCTGAATCAAGACTGGATGACAACTACCTAATTCGTTTGTCAATTTTGTTTTCGAATTTTTCTCAAGCTCAAAATTTCAAATGATTGACAAAATTCAATACTTTTATTCATCCATTTCGATCACTAAATTAGATTATATTTCGAATTCCATTTACTAATTAGCGGATATTAGCGTGTTTACATGTAGCCGGTTTAAAGCACTTTAAGATGTTGTTGCCAGGCTGCGTTAAAGTGCAGGATGTACTAAATGGAAAGATTAGTCGGAGCTGAATCCTAGCTCACCTGACATATATTATGATTGTATCAGTTTATCCCGAGATAAATTCACCTGATATATCTGGAGAACGTTTTTATATGGAAAGTGTTTCAATCTGTGTGACATTTTCTGACAATCGTATTTTTTTGTTGAAATTCGTTCATTGTTTGTTTCCGCCAAATGGCGATCACAATAGACATTTTTGCTTTACCACTATTTTCGACTTCTTGCGCTTTAAAAACAATAGGTGAGATAAGAGATTGTACGGAATGTGAACATCTTTAGAAGTTGAAGAAAAGATGCTTGTATTTCATTGTTATAATTAACAACGAGTCTGGCCAAACTAATGCGCAACACTTGCGTATGTTGAGATTATGACCCGACTACAACTATAGTTCAACAACAATGAAATACAAGCATCTTTTGTTCAAAATCTAAAGATGTTCACATTCCGTACAATCTTTCATCTCCCCTATTGTTTTAAAAGCGCAAGAAGTCGAAAATAGTGGTAAAGCAAAAAGGTCTAATATAACTTAAATACAAGCTATTGTATTTTTATTCAAGATATTCACATATTTGTGAATTTCTTTGTATTCTAATAACAAATATGTATGGTTGTACAGTATATAGAAGAGTACACGAACGTTGAGGAGAAACATTGATACGTGAAGAGCCCAAAATTAGGATCTGCCGATGTGTCTAAGCCAGTTTGCTGATTATTTTGGATTTTCAAACCGATGTTGAAACTTGCAGTTTTAAAATGTCATCATTTTAATCAACGTCATAATTACCGTCATCATCATTTTCATCTAAATGTGATCGTCATTATCATCATCATTATCACCATAGCTACCATCATCGTGCATCATCCTTTATACCATAGCTATCATCATCACCATCATCATCATTACCTTGATAGCTATCATCATCACCATCATCATTATTACCTTGATAGCTATCATCATCACCATCATCATCATTACCTTGATAGCTATCATCATCACCATCATCATTATTACCTTGATAGCTATCATCATCACCATCATCATCATTACCTTGATAGCTATCATCATCACCATCATCATCATTACCTTGATAGTTATCATCATCACCATCATCATTATTACCTTGATAGCTATCATCATCACCATCATCATTATTACCTTGATAGCTATCATCATCACCATCATCATCATTACCTTGATAGCTATCATCATCACCATCATCATTATTACCTTGATAGCTATCATCATCACCATCATCATCATTACCTTGATAGCTATCATCATCACCATCATCATCATTACCTTGATAGTTATCATCATCACCATCATCATCATTACCTTGATAGCTACCATCATCACCATCATCATCATTACCTTGATAGCTATCATCATCACCATCATCATCATTACCTTGATAGTTATCATCATCACCATCATCATCATTACCTTGATAGTTATCATCATCACCATCATCATTATTACCTTGATAGCTATCATCATCACCATCATCATCATTACCTTGATAGCTATCATCATCTGATCATTATCACCATAGCTACCATCATCATGCATCATCCTTTTTACCATAGCTATCATCATCACCATCATGATCATTATTAATTACCTTGATATATAGCTATCATCATCATCATGAACCATGCATCACCACCACTTTCATCATTTTTTCATTATCATCGGCAACATTGTCACAATCATTATTATCTTTATCAATCATTTTCATTATATATTGTTAATTGTAAATATCCCTATAGCGTTGCCTTTAAATAAAGCTATCTTTTCTTAATCATTTTAGTTTTCCATTGATGAATTCAAAAGCCTCCTTATACACTCAATCTATTATTATTAATATTTTAGAATCTATAGATATCACGTTAATGGTCTGATTCAAAGAAATTAATATTGCGGCAAATATTAAATGCCCGGTTCTTATATTTAATCACTTTTCTGAATATAAACATGACAAATCTGTTTTCTTAATTTAGAAAAATAGCTGATAGCACTTCGAGATCTCAAAGCCGTTTATTCTCTTAATGCCAGGTTAATTAATTCACAACTAATTTTTTCCTGTCTTTGTGGTTGTTCTTTATAAACGTTTTAGATTTAGTAAGCGACAAAACAAACATTGGTGAAAATTAAAACAGTTTTTGACAGTAGGGAAGCAGTTTAACTTTAATTTACAAAACTAAAAATGAAAAAAAGCATTCGGAAAGATATTTGAAGGAAGCATTTTAACTTTAATTTACAAAACTACTGAACTGAAAAAGCATTCGGAAGGATATTTGAAGGAAGCATTTTAACTTTAATTTACAAAACTCAGTAAATTGAAAAAGCATATTTGAGGAAAGCATTTTAACTTTAATTTACAAAACTAAAAATGAAAAAAAGCATTCGGAAAGATATTTGAGGGAAGCATTTTAACTATAATTTCCAAAACTAAAACTGAAAAAGCATTCGAAAATATATTTATTTTTTTATCAGATTTATCGTATTCATTAAAAAAAAATATTGGACGTGAAAAGGGAAAAACAACCGGCCTTTTTCACAGTTAAATTTGATCGCTCTTCCAAATTCACCTAGCGAAAACTTTTTGTATCAGTTTAACCGGCAAAAATAACTTAAAGCATTGCATTTCAAATTATTGGTAGAATTCGAAATAGTTGACTATGTATTTTTAGTCTTAGTTTATGTCAATCATTTTGTGTGTCGTATATAGTTGGTCTTTTTTGCTGCTGTTTGTATTTTTAGGTCCAAATTATATCAATTTGCGTCAATCAACCCGTTTTAAATTAAATTTATTCCTATATGAGAACTTGGAATTAAAGTTTTTCGAAGGAGCACTTCTCGTCAAGGAGATACGGAAAGCCATTATCCGACATAATCTTTTCCTAAATATCCTCATCTTGCTTCCTTGCTCTTATCTCTTTTCTTTTGCGAAACTTTCACAAAGAATAGTTAGTCGAAAAAGTGTTGATTTTTCATTCAAGTATTTTCAATGCAAACTTACTAGTGTTGATTACGTTTTGGCGGTATTTTCTTATCGTGAATCCCTATAAGCGCTCTTTAATTAAACATGCTTTTGAAATAGTATTAACTGTGTTTGCCTTTAGGTCATTACGTCCTGTTCTAAAGAAAACAATGCCATACTTACTCGTAGTTGGTCGCGGGCGAAGGAAGATCTCCTATTGCAGTTAGTGTTAGTGTAGACCAGTAGAGTGATTTTAAGTACTGTTGGTATAGCGATCCATTGCCTGCATAGACCCATTGATTTGTACCAAAGCCTTCAGCTCTAGATATCATGAAGTAGATACCAGCGTTCCAGTTGATCAACAAAAACATTAAATGTAATAAAAAGAAAATGCGATAAAATGTTGGATAGTTTGTGTGGGACTCCATAATGTTTTTAATTCGTAGGCTCTTGTATGATTTGATAAGTCTATTGAGACGAACAAGAGACAAATCAACGGAATAAACTACATGGATAAAATCAGTAGGAATTAGGGATAAGATATCGAGGAAAAACCGGTTGGATTTGATGTAGGATAGTGCTATTTTTTTATTGTCTATCACGAGTATGCCTTGATCGAGATATCCAGTTCTCAATGAAATCACCATATCCACTAAATAGATCAGATCACAAATATAATCAAAGACCATCCATACGATTTTGAACTCAGATTGGGCTTCTAAGAAAGCTATTCTTAATATGAGAACCCATAGGTTGTATCTGATAGCAAAAACGACGAAATATGACCATGTATATATAAAATGCCCTTCTGGATCAAACACCATACGAGTGAACAACGATCCCTGGTAACCAGTATCACCATCATCACTGAAGACATCACTTTCTTTGCTCTCAAATGGTTCGGCTATCGTCTGTAAATTATTCTCTAAAGTAACTTTATGTGAGCTTTTGGAGGTCGTTCTTTTAGGAGGTGTAGTTTTACGCGTGCTAAATTTCTGTATGAATGGATCAATCGTTTCGTTTCGTGTTCTCAAGGTACTTTTCCTTCGTCCTCGTAAAGGTTGCACAGTGTTTTGGATGCACATGGCTGATTGAATGTGCTTAGTAACGGACCGCCATCGATCTGTCTTCTCTTTTTTGCCCCCTCCAACACTAAGATTATTCTCTGTGGTAATAGCAGTCTCGTTGAATGGCTCATTTGCACCTATAATTCCTCGGTCATCTGATGTAGAAACACCGTTTTCAAAGTGGACTGCTCTCTCAGACATCGTATAGAAAGACCATATGATTTAGCAGTCCATTGCATCAAGACTTCGAGCAGAATGAGCTCAAACTTCAGTCCGTTGGTAGTAAACAACTTATAAAATGTTAATACGCTCCGTCCTTTAACATGAAGTGGATATGACGATGATAAGAGTGATGGCTTTCGGTTTTGTTTATGACGGTATATATTAACATACACTATAGAAGTATATTTGTGTACATGGATTATGTTGATCAATCAAGTGAGATCAGTCAACTACACTGAAATGAAAAATGAACACAACGTATTAATAAAATAATTAGGTCTTAATCCATCGACGGCTGCCGACTTAAACAATCATTACAAAAACATATAAATAAATTAAAATTCACGACGTCGTTTGTTTTAAGCATCGTTCGTATACATACTTACAAGAAAAAACTTGTTTCGACCAGCTATAATAATAAAATTGTTTTTTGCGTGACAGTGACTGACTTTTATTGATGCATCTGTGCTAACTAAATAGAAAAAAAACAATGGTTTCAAACATACTTACAATATATATATTTGCTGCCTAGATTTAATGATAGATAATTATCTTTTCTAAAGATAAAATATACATTATAATGGATTTGACATTTAAAGTAATTTTAGAGTTCAAAAGAGAGTTCCTGTTTTACTGTTTGACATTGTAGACAATACAAACAACATTGAAAGGCTGTTTTGACGTCGAAGTCATGGCGGATACATAACAACCGTTTTATATCTACGATAACATTGAAATGACAAGCCTTTAGTGGTTGACGTCTTTTGCATAACCGGCTTACTTGTAATCTTTATCATTTAATTTCCTGTATTTTCCAAGAAAGAAATTAAAAAAAATTTCTCCTTTTTCCGAGAACACTTATTTCAAGAACACGTTTTATTATTTTCAGCGAAATCTATTTTTGCAATAATTACATAACAAGGTAAAATTGAATATTAAAACCCGCTCTCTCTCTGATTGGTTAATGATTACGTCGTTTCTTGTGATATTCACCTAGCGGTCAATATGAAAGAATGTGTTTTTTTTCTTGTTGTTGTTTTATTCAAATTTTATCAAATCAGATCATAAACAGTCAATATCAAAATCTGGCGCCACACTGTAACTTTTGAATACAAAATACTACAATTACAACACATAATTGAACACTAATGTTGAATTCACGAATATACGATAACGCAACCAAAACAATCAGAACACCGAAGAAGATAACACATCGAAACATCTTTATATTTGTTTTATCTTTATGAGACAACAAATTACTATTATAATGGCGTTGAAATCGGCCAGCTGCAATGAGTCATATCACAAATATGTTCAATTTGTACAGTTTCATCACCACTAATCTACAAGCACTAGAGCTAGTAATGCAGATAAAAAGTTGTCTTTCGCATGTTATCTAGTGTTTGAAACCACCAATATCAATTCCCAATAGTTCTGATCGGACCGACGTCCCAACAGGGACCTATTAGTAGTATAACTGTTACAATACAAGAAGCCATGTCGAGCCGACAGTTCTAAGTACACCATAAGAAAGATGAGTCTAAGGAAGGAAAGCATCGTTTAGATCCAAGTTTTGGATGAAAAAACGAGAATTGTTCAACAATATTTCGACTTTTATTTCAAGTCCTAATCATGTTAAATTTAAGTTCACAAGATCAGCTATTTTTTCATCCAAAACTTGGATCTAAACGATTTTTTCCTTCCTTGGACTCATCTTTCTTATGATAACAACTTTGCCGCATGCATAGACTAGAAGTTTTTATATAGCAAATTATCATCAATAGGGGCTGGTTTTCCAGTCCCTCACTGGCCGTTTGACTTAGAGCCGGAGTTTGTCTTTAAAAACACTGCTCCCAAACCTTAAAAATTATATATGGCGAATGAACCACCAAGGGTTGCATCACGTGGTCTGAAATTCAAACAAGGAAAGATAAAACGAAAATATTGGTTTTGAATGCCGATTAGGATATATATATATATAGAGAGAGAGAGAGAGAGAGAGAGAGAGATTGTAGGTAGATTAACGACAAGACATCACTTTTTCTGTTACTCGGAGTTTCACGCTTACGCGATCTTCAGACAGACTTTAATGAATCAAAGTCGGTCATTAAAGTCTGTCTGAAGATCGCGTAAGCGTGAAACTCCGAGTAACAGAAAAAGTGATGTCTTGTCGTTAATCTACCTACCTACTGTGTATATATATATATATATATACAGTCGTTTGCAAAAATTATGACCGTACAAGTATATAAGTATATAAGTATATAGGTATATAGATATGTAGGTAATTCTGCCTTAAAACGATCCAATTTTTTTCAGAATTCATTCAATGACATGTAGTAAGCATCATTGAAGTATTATGGGGGGTTCTGATAGTACCAAGAACGCATAAAAGCACTCAAAGGCATAAATAAACATTACCCACAATGCACCCGATATACTTTGATGCGGTCAGAATTTTTGCAAACGACTGTATATATATATATATATATATATATATATATATATATATATATACAGCCATATGCAGAAATTCTGTCGCTTTTGGTTCATATTACAAGTATATCAAAAGTATATAAGCAATTATGGGATATCATCCCTGATATTTTTTTTGAGCTACCTACCACAAGGGCTTTCTGAAAAAAATACCAGGAATGATATCCCATAATTGCTTATATACTTTTGATATACTTGTAATATGAACCAAAAGCGACAGAATATATATATATATATATATACCTATTTCAATGAAGGCTATCATAGGCGATAGGAAATAGATTTTTCCAAGTTCCAAGAATAGCCGGAATGACGTATGTTTCTAATTCTAATTCTCGTCAAGAACAAGGAAGTTATAGTGCCAGTGAGATATTCCGTGTCGTCCTAGAAACCATTTTAATGGCCTCTATTATTCGTGTTTAGTTGTATGAAATATAGAAATATAGCTGTATATGTTGATCATATGTGGAAATGTTTGTTCTGAGAACAATAGTGTAGCCGAATTGTGGGAGAGAATTAACTGAATGTTGCTGAATTAGACATACCGTATTTTAGAAGTAAATATTGATATTCAAGTGTCATTATAATAGTGTATTTACAATAGGAAGCCATCATTTAATGAATAGGGTCAGTCAATCCCCATCAGCTGACTGCTCAACTAATCATATTTGCATGTGAACACATAATCAATGATATCTGGGGCCGGTTGTACGAAGGGGGGATAAAGTTATCCGCGGATAAAAGTTATCAACTGCATAGGTTTTTTATAGATTTTATCCGCTGGATAAGGATTTATCCGGTGGATAGTGCTATTCAGGCTTCATACACTTGGCCCCTGATGATGGTTATTGGATGATGACCGAAATATCACTAATAAAATGTTTAAAAAATGGCTTCTCGTTTCTACATTCTTAATAGTGTATTTGCAATTCAACAATTCCTACATCCCACAATTCCAATCGCTCTAAGACCATTTCCAGGTGACTAACATTAAAAAAACTGAAAGAATAACTAACTTGAGATTATGACATGCAGTAGGTAGCAACGTCTTTTCAGGTTTGAACAGCCGAAAAAGCTAAGTTTCCTTTTTTCAAATATTTTTATATTTTCACTCAAAATGGCGCCAGTCAAGATAATTATTATTGCAGCTGCAATCTTCAAATTTCAAAAACGCCATTTTGAACACTTGTATACTCAGATAAGATTTGATAAGTGGACGTTCTTAGCTTTTAGATATGGAGAGTTTTACATTAGAAGTGCATGGTTTAGGAACCTTATAGGTCCTATAGTATTTATAACCCATCGATAACATGGCTCAATGAGCGATAAAGTGTTCTTGTACAATACTTTAAATCAGCTGGATTTAAATCACTTTTGATATTAAACATATTGCAGCTTGAAGAAACAAAACATAATTTTGAATATTTGGTCACAATCAACGCGTTTTGCAACCTCGTCTCAAGGCTCTCCCGTCTCGTTTTTTTTTCTTTTCAAAATGGCTGCACTAGAAGGGAAACCCTAGTGAAGGCTGGATTACCACGTGATCAAAATCTCCAAGAGTTCTGGAGATTTTGGTCACGTGATAACTACCACAGTTATCCCATTATCGACGTTTATAGTTATGATTTTGCTTTGTATTTATTAGTATTCTATATGATGTTACACAATAAATCGAAGTGAAGTGAAGATATAAACCCGGCTTCCTGTGATAGATGATATGAATGATCGAAGGAAATGATCAGTTGAAGAATAGAAGCTTTTGAAAATCGTTTCTGAGAAAGAATCTATTTAATGTATGCAATTTATGTATTCAGAACTTCTAAAGGGACTGTTGTTGAACCATCGTAGTGGCATTTGGGTTGATTTGGGATGTTTCAAAGTGTTTTTTGAAAGACACGATTCAAATGTTATACGATTATAATGTTATTCAACGTTAAAAGAAACATGATTCATGTGATAAGTCCACAGCTGGAAGCACTTTTCCCAATACTGAGATAAATCTTTCACTGATTACTGCTGTTCAGACTTGTTTATTTCGGAATTTGTTTTCCTCTCTAACTGCTAAAGTTCAGTTAATCTAAACAAACTATGATCGTAGTTTACATTTTATTGATAAAATGCAATAAAAGAGTTACAGTAAATGAAAAATTGTACGAACAGTGTTGTCTCAAGTGAAAAATAATACATGTAAACTTGTAGTCAAATAAATATTATTTTATACAAGTCATTGATATCTTAAAATTTAAAAATTAAATTGTTTTTGCACCGAAAAAAGCTAATTGCTGGCAATACATGCATTTGCTGTCCTATTCAATGCCTAAAGAATATTTTGTTTTAACGTTGAGCGTCATAAATACTTTTGCTAAAGCAAAAACAATCTTTGAAGGACATAAAATGCAAAAACGTCAGCCATATAATAAGTCAAGTTCAATCAATCTAATCAAACAATCAGAGCAGCCAATACACCTTTCCGGAATTCATGAGGGGACTGGGGCCGAGTAAAAAAATTAATCTAATTAAAAGATGCTCCCCATTACAAAATAAAACATACAAACATTAGTATTATTACCGAGTTTGAGCATGTTTGGATAAATACTTACTGAGTTATAAGCTTCTAAAAGTCGCAAAAATAAGAGAGAATGTATGGGGTTAAAGTGCCTATAAACCCTGGCTGTTTGCTATTTCTATTAAAAGTACTGGTCCTAAATAACAATTCTCCAGAAGAATAAAATACTGCGATAAAAACTGTGCATTTTATAGCGGTTTGAATATGTGTTATTTGGGCTTCCTGTGTAAAAAAATAGGAGTTTATTGATATGGGCTGGTGACAATATCGATGATCGTGACGTAGTGTCCGGGATAGCGTCTTGCAAGTTTCAATAGTTTCTATCCCGGACACTACGTCATCGATATTGTCACCAGCTCATATCAATAAACTCCGATTTTTTTTACACAGGAAGCCCAAACAAGACTTTTTGGGCATATTCAAACCGCTATAAAATGCACAGTTTTTATCGTAGTATTTTATTCTACTGGAAAATTATTATTTAGGACTAGTACTTTTAATAGAAATAGCAAACAGCCAGGGTTTATAGGCACTTTAATGACAGCCAAAAACCATACATTCTCTCTTATCTTATTACTCGTGCCCAGGCCTATGGCCGGCACGAGTCTTAAAATGCAACGCTTATTTTTTTTTTTTTAGTCCAAGTCAGAAGTTGAACTTCGGAAAGCCCGAAGATATCACGAAGTATTTTCGTAAATCACTGAGCATCTTTGATTGGTAGACAGAAATGCAATCAGCCAATCAGATTAGAGCATGACCTCATCAGACAGACCTTCGTGCCTTCTTTGACGTTGTCATGGTTTTGACAGATAAGATCACATGGTAACACAATTGGTGATTTTGTAGTCTTGTTATGAAAATGACGGATAATTTGTTCAATCGATATCGACTTCTGTTTACGTACTCGTTTAACTCTGATCCCGCTGAAAACAATGGCTATATTTTTTGGAGTGATCACCACCAAGACATTCCCTATTATTAAGTGCTGTACTAAAGGGTTGACGTTTTTGAAAAAGAAACGAAAATCTTCGCCGGAATGTGTTTGAAGACCGCCTTGAGCGATCGAGTAACACAAAACAGAAGATGTGCCAACAAAATTGTATTCGCTACGGTATATTATATAGCACTTTCAAACAGAAATCTTGAGTTTATATTAATTAATGTGCAATGTCAGATAATGTGACTTTCTTCACGAAACCAAGCGAACTCAACCGCGGCGTGGGAAGTCTCAAATCGGCCTGTCTGAAAACCACTCTCTACAGCCCAAATTGCCTCAAAAATCATACATATTGCCTAATGTACGAGTCAAATCCAAAGGTGCCCATCCCCCCCCCGGGCAAACCCCCGGGCATTTGACTTTTTGAAAAAAAATTGGTCAAATTCCCCACCATCTGGGCAAACTGAACAGTCAAATGCCCCACTATTGAAACAACAGAATGGTCAAATGCCCGCCCCTCGAGCTCGAGTCAGTGATAAACTCAAATTTTACTTTAAGTAGAAAAGAAAATACTTAAACTTCCTTCTACTACATGACGTCTCATGAACATGGTAGACAAAACTTGTACAATCAAATATGAAGGGAAATTTTAAAAAACGTTGAAGAAGAGAATGGTTATTGGCAATTTTTGATTGGTGATTGCACGACCGAAAGATGGATCTCGATATAATTCACAAATCTATCTTAAAAACTGAAAGAACTTGGATTTTCTTTGCACTTTTCGACTCTAAAACACAAAGACAAGCATTTATACTTCGTCAATTTAATTTTACTTGTGAAAGAACAGAGCTCCTTTGCAATCGCTGTTCGTCAATCGCCAATTCTTTCTGACGTTTTTTGAGATAGGTGTATAACAAGGAAAAACTATCTATCAATTCTTTGCTTTTCGTTTCCGTTCCCGTGTGACTTTTGCCTGATCATGGGCTACCTGTGGTTAGGACTCCAATGCTTTCTGGGTATTTTTAAAGATGGCCGACACTCGTCAAATGCCCGCCCGTTCAAGTAGCTAATCGGCGTCAAATTCCCCACTATACGGAACCCAAGTCTTGTCAAATGCCCGGGGTTTGCCCGGGGGGGGGATGGGCACCTTTGGATTTGACTCGTACATAAGTAACTATCTATCTTTCTTGTTCTTACGTTTAATTTTCGAGAACAACTTCATAAAACTCTTTCTTAGACAGTTTTCAAAGCCCTGGGATACTAAAGTCTGAGCCTCCATAGTAGCGCTTTGGGAGGAGGGGAGGGGGTGAAATGTCAACAGATGGGGACACAGGGATCCCGCTACATAGAAACAAATGCCACGCAGGTTTCTGTACAAGCCCAAAATCACACAAATTGCACAGTAACTGCTCATCTTATTTGTGCGGTGACGTTTATTTCTCAAGAAAGCTTGATAATAATGTTTTTGAGAATTTTTTTATGAGTTTTCAAACACTTCGCAAAACAGGAATCCTGGTATATAGAAACAACTGCCACAACCTGGTAGCCAGGTTAATCCTGGAGCCCAGGGTCTTAATTAGTTATACAGTTTTTTGAATAACTTTAATCGACTGTCCCTTGCTAATGATCATCTCTCCATAAGAGCCAGGTCAAGGGCACGAGTATAAACCCTGCAGCCAGGGTCTAGTTACTCGTGCCTGGGCCTTTGGCCGTGGCACGAGTCTTAAAATGCAGAATATTTCCATGTAGGTTGCCGACTCCTCTGCTGGCCAGTACGAACCGAGGGAGATTGGGGATATACAAGCACATGGATATTTGATTCGGCGAAGGAATGATTTCTCGGTGGAAGTAATCGCGAATACTGTCATATTTTATGCCCTCACGCCACATCGTTTGCAGTAGAATTACACTTACGTTTATGTCGAATGTTTTCGAAAGGGTCTACCTGTGAATTTTACTAAAGATCATGCATTTTACGGGCGAACTAAGCGAATTATGATTGAATTTATCGAGAAATCTTCCCTGCTATAGCAGAAGCACTTTGTATCCATCAATTCATAATGCTATGGAATGGATTCACAACCAGTTACATGGCAAAGGACGAAGCTTTTACTACTGGATATTTAACAGTCGATTGTAAGCATTCTTAGAGAGTACGATACAGTGACAACAAGACATTAACAACAATATAATAGAGTGCAAACAATATAACCGTGAAACATTAACAAAAACTAATTTTGCTAAATTTTGCTAAATTTCACTAAATTAGTCTATTGTACTATTTTGTACAAATTAGTAATTAGTAAATTTAGTGTGCACGTGCAATCACTGAACCGCGATTAAAGTTAGCGCCAAATTGCGCACGTCCATAACGCGAGCACGCGAGCATGGGATTTTGTTTGGAGCTAATTAAGGCCTCGTCTACACGAATCCGATTCGGCTGAAACCGCATAGAAATATTAGCGTCCACACGAATCCGCGTATCCGGAGGATTCCAGTAAAAGTATGCGGTTTCGGTGACCGGATTCAATGGATTCGTGTGGACGACAGGCCGATTCGCATCAAAAAGTATGCGGTTTCAAAAGTATCCGGATCCGTGTAGACGGGGTCTAAATCATGAATATCTAGAATGCAGCAGTTTGACCTAAATATCGTGGAAATAGTTTCAAGATCCATTACAGAAGCGAATGGAGGTCATTGTTACGTTTATTGACGTTTAAAGCCAGCCAGAGTACGTATTTATCATGTAAACTACATGCAATAGAGTGAGTAACACTTATTCTTTAGGCCCCGTTTACACGAATCCGGATACTTTTGAAACCGCATACTTTTTGATGCGAATCGGCCTATCGTCCACACGAATCCATTGAATCCGGTCACCGAAACCGCATACTTTTACTTGAATCCCCCGGATACGCGGATTCGTGTGGACGCAAATATTTCTATGCGGTTTCAGCCGGATGGGATTCGTGTAGACGAGGCCTTAGTGTGCCTTGATTTTTCAATAGCTCAAAGGAATGAAGACTCGAAAACGATTTTACTTTGTGTATTGTGATTAGTTTAGCTTTAGATGTGTCTTGTGTTTTGATTTTGCAGTAGCGCGAAGGAATAGAGACTCGAAAACAATTTCACTTGTGTATTGTGGTTAGTTAGCTCTAGATGTGTCATGTGTCTTGATTTTGCAGCAGCGCGCCGGCGAAGGAAAATGGACTCGAAAACAATTTCACTTGTGTATTGTGGTTATTTTAGCTCTAGATGTGTCATGTGTCTTGATTTTGCAGCAGCGCGAAGGAATAGAGACTCGAAAACAATTTCACTTGTGTATTGTGGTTATTTAGCTCTAGATGTGTCATGTGTCTTGATTTTGCAGCAGCGCGAAGGGAAATGGACTCGAAAACAATTTCACTTGTGTATTGTGGTTATTTAGCTCTAGATGTGTCATGTGTCTTGATTTTGCCGCAGCGCAAACCAATAAAGACTCAAAAACGATTTTACTTGCACATTGTAGTTATTTTAGCTTTAGTTGTGTCTTGATTTTGCGGCAGCGCAACCGAATAAAAAGTGATTTTACTTGCGTATTATGATTATTTTAGCTTTAGTTGTGTCTTGATTTTGCTGCAGCGCAAACGAATAGACTTAAAAAACAATTTTTTTTTTTGCATATTGTACGCTAGGACACTTGGCACGAGCACACTAAATTTAGTCTATTCACGCTTCGACTATTTTTCACTAATTTCTACTAAATTTCTACTAATTAGTTTTTATGTTTCACGGTTATATTGTTTGCACTCTACTTTAGTGATGTTTTAATAGACACGGTAAATATATTGCTTCTTGTAATTATTTCTTATATATTTTTGATTAAAGTAACAAGTTTATCTGTCAATAGTTTAATTTTATTGCCGACTACTACAAGCTTCATGTTATTGATCTAATAAGTAAATGATTCATAACCTGATAGAAAATATTTGATTGTATTTGTTTTTCGGTTCCAGCTTGCTATCAGTGTAATTCGTTGAAAAAAATATTTATTAAATACCATTGCATTTCTTTGTTCTATTGTCTTCTGATCTCGATCAGAATGTTGTGCGTGCAAAGAGAGTCGACATCTGGACTGGGTTTTCACAATCTACATGCTGTTCATGACCATATTCATGACCATGGTAATCAGTGTCCTCTCCAGGGCACGAGTTAACCCTGTCAAGAAAACTAGATATCTTATTATATGTAACGCGAATTATAAACGCCTTTAACAAAACATGACCGCTAGCTCAATGGATAAACAAACACTTCGTGGTCATCTTTCTTTGGCTCAATGGGTACTGCGACTCTGGATATTTAAATTAAGGTTAATGCTTATGTGTAAAAGAATACTAAAATAGGCACCGTTCCAATCGCTTCAATTATTTCTGCGGAAATTTCGCATGAAATCGCAGTCCCGTACAAGAAACTGCGAAAATGTTACTATTTCATAATCATTTATCTCAAAATCTAAACTAACTTCCAAACATTTTATTGCAAAAATGCTTAGACTATTTTTCATTGATAGATAATTTCACAATCTTGATTTTACAAAAAATGGGGAAATGTTATATTTTTGAAAATATTCATCGGTAAACCACAGCCATCAGTATTTAACTATAATGTTCTTATTATTATTTTTCAAAATGATATGAATCGATGATTTTCCTCGTTCTTTGCCTAAACAAGTTAAACTGAATTAACAATTATGTAGCAAAGAATGTAGTGAGATCGGTAAACGATTTATTCATTTTTTATTGAGTTGATTCTGGAACACATTATGCACTCACTTTCCAATTTCATGATGATGTTAAAAATTTTTGGCTAACTTCCAAAAATATTATTTCAGAAAACATAAGTCAGTTGACTGTCCTTTCATGCTATACTATTGATTTTAGTGGCAAAAATGTGGAAATGAGTCAAAATAACAATTTGGTTACTGTTTACAGCGCCTGTACTATTACGTGACATCCATGATGAGTACGCCGTGACACCGTATTGCACCTTAAACAATGGCTGCCTAATTATCAATGAGACGGGAAATGTTTTTCTGAAATTGTATAAATTACCTAACACTTTTTGACCAATCAAATTAAGAAAGTCACAGTAAACACTCTAGCGATTAGCAATTGCGGTCATGCGAATTTTTAATAGTTCAGCGGTCTAGCTCATGCTCATAAAAATCTCCCCTCTGCTGCTTGTAGCTAGTTTTATCAGTGATCACTGTTTGGCTGAACAAAGAACGTGCTAATATTCCCACTAAAGATCTAGTCTGGTTTTTTTTTTATATTGCATTTTGTATTCAGTCAGTATAACAATACGCTTGCCAAGTTTTTCATTTCAGTTTAAGCCTAGTTTCCAAATATGATCGCTCACGATCGCCGGATCGCTGAAAATCATGCCAGCGATCGTCAGGGATTATACATTTTTTCTGCACACAATGCAAATCCGATGGCTAAATCGCTGAAAAGTATTTCCATATGATCGCTGACGATCGCTGGCATCATTGTCAGCGATCCGGCGATCGTGAGCGATCATATGGAAACTAGTCAAACTAGGCTCAACCTGAGTATCTTAGCACTGCCCTAGAAAGGATACAAAAGAGATGCGCATGCGATGAAGCCATGCGCATTATCTATTATTACGATACAGCACGGTATCAATGCTTTTGCAACCTCAAATATTACTAGAGCTGAGTAAGAAGTCATTAAATAGAAACTATCAGTTAGTGACTTTTTTGGTTCTCTTTAATAGTTTTAGTGCATGTTTTCGCTCGTTTTCGTGAAATATGAATATATAATAATAAAGAATAATTACCCATTTAAAGGGTGATAGTCCCTATTTAGAAAGTTTTTTGTTGCACTTTACCGATATATATGTTACAGCGTGACGCGCGGTACCGTGGCCACCCAAGAAACTAAAGTTACACGTCGGGCTAGAAGTATTTCTTGGGTGGCCACGGTACCGCGCGTCACACTGTAGACGAAGATTAATTGCAGAATATTTTAGAATGTGTCTCCATCGCCAACTATTCCAGCCATGCGCCCACTCATAAGGTCAGCGGTGCAACATAAAAGCGGTAGATAATTTTATCAGATTTTACAAAGAAATCTATAGAGGATCAAAGTTATTTTCGAATTATAAAATTCTATAAAACATTTTATAACATTGAACTCTACAAATGTTCAAAAATTACGGTTTGATAGTTGTTTCAATATCCTTTGGTGTTAAATTGACTAAAAGAATCGTATTTAACTTAGTTTAATTTTGTACAATCGATTTTGATTCTATCTTGGATTCCCGAATCGGTGTTTTCTTTTACACATGGTATCCGCTGGCCTCGATGACTGGCAGAAGTCCGGAATAGTTGGCGATGTTGATACTAAACTGTTGCTTACTGTGAGTCTTTGAACAGACATCGAGCTTATCAACGGATTCAAGTTAGAGGGAATACATACGAACAAAATTGCTCAAACACCCTTGTCTATATCTGTCTGTGTCTATATGAAGCAAAATATTTCCTAACAAAGCACGGTGAGCCCCTCAATAGAAAAAACCTAGAAATTATCAAATTTTGTGCCATTTTTATAGATACAATAGATAAGAACGAGTCACCTTTTAAGTGATACTAAAAAATATTTAACTAAATCCAGTAGAGTGTCCAATGTCGGTTACAATTTACTTGGTAAAAAAGCTGGATTCCGATTTGAAATCCATGTTATTGAATCTGGGATCGGGCTCCCTGTGTTCAAATCTAACTAATTGCTCGTTTGGCTGCTTTGCAAGTTTTTTTGTAATTGAATTGTTATTGTAGATACTTTTAAGAATTAAAAGCGCGGGCTTCCTGTGCAAATTAATCAAAGCCATCGCGTGAGAGAGAGATCTCTCATGCGAATGAGTCTAGAAACGGGTTTCCTGTGTAATATATACTTGACTTGCTGTGTAAACTCCATGCAAGTCTGTGTGTGGTTTACAGGTAACCGCCAAACCAATAGTTAGTGGTACTGTTATCGTTTTCAGTTCCGCGAAAGGCAGTATTGGTATAACCCGAACAGTAATGTCCAAAGTTGTCTTCACTTGTAACGGCGCCACTTCTGGCATCGAAGCCGCAACCCCCGGTAATAGTCGAGTCTACATGGAGAATAAAATGACTTTTTTGATGGATAGACACTCCGATATTTGAGGCTTTAATCCCGCGGATATCGATGTGTTCCACTGTCTTGCACGCATCCCCAATGAAGGTTAGGACATCAAGTTCGGAGATCTTTGCACGCAAGTAATCCCGATCAGATGCACCGTACTTATCGAAACTTGTGGTTATTCTGACATGAGTGGAATGTTTGGAAATGAGCTGCATTTTTTGAAGACCCAATCGATAGCTTGCCCAATTTGGTTCGTTATTATTTATACTTACATCAGACGTCAACGGCGAAGAACAAAAATGTTTACGATTTTTGTTGGTGAAGGAGAATGATAGAACAAGACCCCATGCCGAATTTGGTTCGGAATTGAAGTCACAGTAAACATTCTTAAGAGCGGATTCTAATAGGATTCTATAGATACCATCCTTTTTAACTCCAAGGCGTCGGATATCAAGGCAACTTTTAATCGTCTAAAGAAAGAATGAAAAATAAAAATTACAAAAAATTATATAATAAGTCATGACGACCTCCTCCTCCTCCTCCTCCTCCTCCTCCTCCCCCTCCTCCCCCTCCTCCCCCTCCTCCTCATTCTTCTCACCTCTATATAGTAATCACTGTAGTAATGTGAGTCACTATCACTAGCATAATTATCTGGAACTTGAGATCGGCATTTTCTTTTCAGCTTGCAATTGTCCTGGTCAGCGGCAGCATTAGGTCTGTAGTTAAATGATTTACAATCAGGAAGACTGGATAGACACAGGAGAGTGCACTCCGCGCTAGACGTTACTTTATGAGATGACAAAAGATTATTTGTCAGTGCCATACCTAAAGAAACAAAAAAGTTGCTAGAATATAATTATACAGTAGAAATTCGGCTCTCTTTGGTTTAATAGGACACTAAATGTATTACGCGATAAAGGACCAAACAAAGAATATATATTATTATATATTTATAAAGGGCTTAAGAGGCTGTCTTCCGAGGGGTTTACAAACCCGAATTTTCCTCATGCATACAACATGAGAGAAATTTAGAAGACAAAGAAAACCATTTTTTACGCAGTGTAAAACAGTCTAAATGATTTTTACGCAAGACACACGTACGGCAGCGCAGCGGAGTGAAAAGCGTGACACCATGGCAACGCCATGCCTCTAATTAGCATACTGAAGCATGCTTTCATGCTGGAATGTCTGCTTGCAAACATCAACATCAGATGAGCCTAGAATCTTGAGCGCAGAGTTACACAGCATATGCCCAACTTTGGAATTTTATTTGAGTACCTTAAAAAGCTTCAATCAAGTAGGCGCTTGGACAGTGTATTGAAAATATTCTCAAGTTTAACTCACGGAAGTTAGAAAAAAATCGTTGAACGGGTTTTTCTTAAAGTTCATTGAGCGTTATTTTCATGATTTTTGCTAAAAATCAGCCCAATTTTGTGTCTACGCTGAAGCACACTGACGGTGATCCAAAGCACCTTCCGACTTGAAATTTTGCAGACAAGTAGTCTAAAGTTGAAGCAAAATTTGTCGAGTCGTAGGGATTGTTAGGGTGTTTTCTTTGCAAAGTTATTGGATGGCAAATAAGAAAGAGTGAGTTTGTAGCTTAAATATTGCCTCTCAAATTATTCAAAATCGGCTTTTACGATTTTCTTCAAACTTCGTATAGTTCTAGGCAAACAGCTATATATTAGCACTGTGAAGGTCGTTTTAAAAGTTTAGATCGAAAAACGCGTAAAATCGCTGCTAATCAAAAACCGCGATGTCATTGTTTCGTCGCTATGGTAACGCCGATGTAAACAAAAGACACACCCTCACAAACTTCAATCTTTATGTAACAAGTGGGCAAAGTGGAAAGCTTTGGGTGTTTGCATATCAGATCTACAGCCGTTTAAAGTTGACCGGTCAAGCACTAGAAAAACTGTAGGAAGCCTCTTTAAGGTGGCTCGACCCAATAATTTTTCGCGAGTACCGTCCGCATTTGAAGCTCCAGTATAAAAACGCGTTGGGTTCGATTTCAAATCCATTTGAACACATTTTTTTCATAAAGACTGAATTATGATTTAGGATGTTTTTTTTTTTTGAGAAATCGGACATAATTTTAATTGATTATTACGAAATATATGTTTTAGCCTTGAGTCCAATATTAGCCTTTAAGTCATTTTCTAACAAAATGCTTCATGCTGCTTACACCTTGAATGTTTGCCCCCAGTTGTGGAAAGTTTTATCAAAATTTATAAGGCGGATTGCAAGTTATCGAGGATTGTTTAAATAAAGCGGATAATTTACGCAAAATCTAAACAATAGATTTTGCATCGAAATATTTATTATTTCTTGGGTATCTGTTAGCAAAAATCATCGTTCGTTCTTTTCTCCTATATCTCTTGCTCACTTTATGGCAATTAGATAGCAATCGAGCCATACGATCTTCTCAAAACGTAAAATATATGAGCCGGACCAAAAATCCAATGTTTACTTTTTTTCGCGGTTTTGTATATAATTTCACAAAAATGCAAAAATCGTAAAACTCGTCTTTTTGTTTTTAATAAAACTTTATGAGGGCTTCAAGCTATTAATGTTTCGTAAAGTCTCTTATTTTCATTGGGAAGGTTTCAAGGTATCTAATGTAGACGCAAAGTTGAGTAATATTGAGATACTGCTCAAAGATTTGTTGCTCTGGGAGTTCTATTGTTTGATGTTTGGCACAACAAGACATTCCTTCACACCATTTGCATGATTTCACGGCGCTTGGCTGCCCTACGAATCATTTCCGAAGTATGGTAATATACAGATGCTTCGTTAACGTTACCTTGCGCGTTTCAAAAGCACATTAGCATACTTCGGAAATGTTTTACGATTTTCGTATATATATTTTTGTGAAATTGTATACAAAACCGCGAAAAAGTAAACATTGGATTTTTGGTCCGGCTAATATATTTTACGTTTTGAGAAGATCGTATGGCTCCATTGCTATCTAATTGCCATATAGTGAGCAAGAGATATAGGAGAAAAGAACGAACGATGATTTTTGCTAACAGATACCCAAGAAATAATAAATTTTTCGATGCAAAATCTAAACCAATTATCCGCTTTATTTAAACAGTCCTCGATATCTCGCAATAAATTTTGATAAAACTTTCGACAACTGGGGGCAAACATTCAAGGTGTAAGCAGCATGAAGCATTTTGCTAGAAAATGACTTTTAAGGCTAATATTGGACTCAAGGCTAAAACATATATTTCGTAATAATCAATTAAAATTATGTCCGATTTCTCAAAAAAACATCCTAAATCATAATTCAGTCTTTATGAAAGAAATGTGTTCAAGTGGATTTGAAATCGAACCCAACGTGTTTTTATACTGGAGCTTCAAATGCGGACGGTACTCGCGAAAAATTATTGGGTCGAGCCACCTTAAGATTATATCCATGCATAAATTAAAAATAAATTTTGCAAATGGATCATGCCGGATGACTTCCTGAGCCTTTGCGTTCTGCTTTGCTGCTATTAAATTGTGAAAAATAAAATTATTCTCAACCCTACATCTTCTAAAAATCCGTTGTATAATTTTTCCTGAAGTTACTTATTTTTCATTTTTACATTAAGGTTGTAAAGTTCATTCAAGCAATAATAAAGCGTTAGCCAATCAAAATTAAGTATTCACTTAGCCAATCAAAATCAATATTCGACCAGCCGATGCCAGGGTCTTTTCTAGTGTGACACGGCCTTTAGAAGTGGCTTTTTTTATTTAATCAGTTATATAAAGTGCAAAAGTAAAAAAAATTGATTCAGATTTAGACCTACAACCTTAAAATTTTGATACAGTAGTCGATCCATTTTTAGCGGAGCTCCGCGCGGGCCGAAGGCCCGCGCAAGCGGAGCACCATAATTAAGAAAAAATGGTAACCCATCGAGTTGATTTTTCATGGACACCACATAGGATCGCGGGCGCGCACGTCCGTACAACGGCGTCCGTGCCCATCGCGATACTGATTGGCTGATACATTTCGGCGGGAAAGTGATGCGAATAGCAGAGCCCGATCGAAAGCAGGTTGTTCTTTTATCGACAAAAAAAGTCAAACAAACAACAACAAAATACAACATTTAAAATATCAATTGAGAAAGATGAGAAAGATGAACATCGAAGAAAACAAAGATAGCTTTGGCCGAAGAAGAAAATAAACTTGGGCCGGATACAAAAATGAAGAAATTTAACAGTAGAAAAGAAAACGACTGAAAGGCCAAGAAAACGTGTCTGTAGCTTCTTGGATGAATAAAGACTTAGTACCAAAGAAGAAAATAAACTTGAAGGAGACAAAAATGAGGAAATTTAACTAAAGAAAAGGAAAATAATGAAAGGCCAAGAACACATGTCTGTGGATACAACTTCGTAGAAGAATAAGAATACAGCAACGTAAAAGATTTGAAAAAGAAGCGACTTTATTCGTTATGAAAACTATCTTCAAAATGCTTCCTTCAGCACAGTTTATTTATGGATTTTCAAGCTTGGCAGTTTAACTATGACCCATGTTTAATTCATCAAAACTGATTCAAGTACATACATGTATTCGTCAAAATATTATCGATCTCATTGAGAAGAAGAAAACCTCAGGAAAATAATCACCGATAAAGTAAGTTCAACGAATTATTTTTTCAAGTCAGTTTTTTGAGAGAAAAATTGTTTGATAACGAGCGTGAAAAAACACCTAAAAACTTGAAATAATTAAGCTTCAAAAAAGGAAAAATCCTTTCTCTGTTAACGTTTTATTATAGAAAGAAAAGAGAAAGGTTTATCTCTTAGCTTTTGATTTACTTTTCGAGATAAAAACCGTACACTAACACGATATTTGTGATTGTACTTTTCGTGGCATTTGCATGGCAATTCAAAAAGGGATTTATTCATAACGTACTTTTTACAAACTCATAAACGGAAAACATTAAAGATGAATTAAAATACAAACATATTTCAAAATTGGTTGAATAACTTTTGTTTATTTGGCGATATGGACAATTGTATGGTTACTAAACGAGCCTGTTTTTTTACATCCTCGGGAACCCAGGGGTATTCTTCTGTCGCTCGTTTCTCGCTTTCACAACATATACCCCTGGGAACGTAGTCTGTTGGAGCTTGTTCCGGAAGTCAAAATTCAGCTCTTTCCTGATTGGTCGACCTTATTAGGTCGACCAATGAAAATCAAGATAACCATTCAAAGAAAGTCGTTAAATAAGTTTGAATTTTGACTTCAGGAACAAGCTCCAACAGACTACGTTCCCAGGGGTATATGTTGTGGAAGCGAGAAACGAGCGACAGAAGAATACCCCTGGGTTCCCGAGGATGGTTTTTTTACAGAACAAAATTATGTTTTACACAAACTTTTTCATAATAAAATACCTTGTTTTAACATCCTTGTCTTTTCAAATCGATCCTGTGTTGGTTGATACTTGAGGTCTTTAATTCCACTTCAAAAGAACTTTCAGGTCGTTTGTGTTTTGTTTGAATTTTGAAGATTTGCAATGAATACTTTTCTAATACGATGAAAAGGTTTTTTTTATAAAGAAATGTTCTAGAATTCACTTTTTCCCTTTTAATACATAGTTACCATTCTATTAAGTACTTGTTCAAGTAACGTTTTTGTCAATATGAAGCTCAAAATCTTCATTTTTCTCAGCGTTTTGTCTTGTGTTTGAAGCGAACTTGAGGGTACCTTGCCGTTCGCAAACTTACCATGTACGCCGTGTCGTGACACAAAGTCACGCTGTCACGAATTTGTGTGCGATTTGACCTCAAAAAGTAAAATCTAAAAATTCATATCTTTCAAAAACGCGTGAATACCCCTAATTTTGTTTCGCTTGAAACGTTATAGTGATATCGAACTTTTTTTCTAGGTTCATATTTTAAAAATATAAATGGTTTGGGTTGGATTTTTAGTCAATAATTCATTATGCACACAAAATACCTTTTTCATAATTTGAGCATAAAATTATTGAAAAATATAGTAAGTTGTATGCGTGATAAATAAGATTTTTGAATTTTTATCGAAAATATATATATCGCAGATTATTATTTGCTCATAAAGTAAATAAAATTAAAAGTCCGTTCCACCTATATCTATGATTTTGTAGTTTTCTTTTGCGGTTACATGACTAAAATAATTACAGTTTTAGATTGGGCATGGCCCATTCACAAAAACTATTTACATGCACATATTCATGTTGTAAGAACAATTTTTAAATTAATTTAAATTAATTTTTAATTTTTTTAAAAACTGTGAGCTCCGCTATTAGGTATTAACTAATTTGTATATTAGGATCATACTTAAGAAAAAATGGTAACCCATCGAGTTGATTTTTCATGGACACCACATAGGATCGCGGGCGCGCACGTCCGTACAACGGTGTACGTCCGTGCCCATCGCGATACTGATTGGCTGTTACATTTCGGCGGGAAAGTGATGCGAATAGCAGAGCCCGATCAAAAGCAGGTTGTTCTTTTATCGACAAAAAAAAGTCAAACAAACAACAACAAAATAAATATTTAAAATATCAACTGAGAAAGATGAACATCGAAGAAAACAAAGATAGTTTTGGCCGAAGAAGAAGATAAAATTGGGCCGGATACAAAAATGAAGAAATTTAACAGTAGAAAAGAAAACGACTGAAAGGCCAAGAAAACGTGTCTGTAGCTTCTTGGATGAATAAAGACTTAGTACCAAAGAAGAAAATAAACTTGAAGGAGACAAAAATGAGGAAATTTAACTAAAGAAAAGGAAATTAATGAAAGGCCAAGAACTCGTGTGTGTGGATACAACTTCGTAGAAGAATAAAGACTACAGCAACTTAAAAGATTTGAAAAAGAAGCGACTTTATTCGTTATGAAAACTATCTTCAAAATGCTTCCTTCAGCACAGTTTATTTATGGATTTTCAAGCTTTGCAGTTTAACTATGACCCATGTTTAATTCATCAAAACTGTTTCAAGTACATACATGTATTCGTCAAAATATTATCGATGTCATTGAGAAGAAGAAAACCTCAGGAAAATAATCACCGATAAAGTAAGTTCAACGAATTATTTTTTCAAGTCAGTTTTTTGAGAGAAAAATTGTTTGATAACGAGCGTGAAAAAACACCTAAAAACTTGAAAAAATTAAGCTTCAAAAAAGGAAAAATCCTTTCTCTATTTTATTATATATATATAAAAAAAAAGTTTTATCTCCTAGCTTTAAATTTACTTTTATTTCGTTGCCTTTGGTCGATTCAAAAAGAGATTTATTCATTTCGTGCTTTTTACAAACTCATAAACGGTAAACATTAAAGATTAATTAAAATACAAACATAATTCAAAATTGGTTGAATATTTTTGTTTATTTAACAATATTGACTATTTTATGGTTACTAAACGAGCCTGTTTTTTTACAGAACAAAATGATGTTTTACACAAACTTTTTCATAATAAAATACCTTGTTTTAAGATCATTTTCTTTTCAAATCGATCCTGTGTTGGTTGATACCTGAGGTCTTTAATTCCACTTCAAAAGCACTTTCAGGTCGTTTGTGTTTTGTTTGAATTTTGAAGATTTGCCATAACTACTTTTTTAAATAGTAAATCTAATGCGATGAAAAGGTTTTTTTTATATAGAAATGTTCTAGAAATCCATTTTTTTCCTTTTAATACATAGTTACCAATTTTCAATTTTCTCATCAGTTATTTCAAGACCCCCCTTTTTTGTCAATATGAAGCTCAAAATCTTGATTTTTCTCAGCGTTTTGTCTTGTGTTTGAATCGAATTTGAAGGTGCCTTGGCGTTCGCAAACACGCCAATGTACGCGTGTCGTGACACAAAGTCACGCTGTCACGAAGTTTTCTGTGATTTGAACTCAAAAAGTAAAATCTAAAAATTTATATCTTTCAAAAACGCGCGAATACCCCTAATTTTGTTTCTCTAGAAAAGTTATAGTGATATCGAAGTTTTTTTCTAGGCTCATATTTTATAAACAAAAATTGTTTGGTTTGGATTTTTAGTCAATAATTCATCATACACATAAAATACCTTTTTCATAATTTGAGCATAAAATTATTGAAAAATATAGTACGTTGTATGCGTGATAAATAAGATTTTTGAATTTTTATCGAAAATATATATATCGCAGATTATTATTTGCTCATAAAGTAAATATAATTAAAAGTCCGTTCCACCTATGTCTATGATTTGGTAGTTGTCTTTTGCGGTTACATAACTAAAAAAATTACAGTTTAGATTGGGCATGGCCCATGCACAAAAACTATAAACTGGGAGCTCCGCTATTAGGTATTACCTAATTTGTATATTAGAATACAATATTAATAATAATAATAATAATAATAATAATAATAATAATAATAATAATAACTTTATTTTATATAGCGACAATTACAAAAGCTCAACATCGCTTTACAATTTTAGAAGGGGGAAAAAATATGATTGATAAAATTCTATATACAGTACATGGAATGAAATCTAAGCTAAATCTATATAATTAATAAAAATGTTTTAAAAAGAAAAATAAATATAAATATAAACAAAGTTACTAAATTTCATATTGTTCAGAGATATAAAAATGTATCGATATATGGAAATAATTAAAAACAACAAAAAGATATATAAATAAAAACAACTGTGAAAGTTACTAAATACCCCATGGTTCACTCTTAACTAATTAAACAGGATATGCTTGCTTGAAGAGAAAGGTTTTAAGTAGGCTCTTAAAAGTAGAAAGTTCAGTGCAAGATCTTATATCTTGTGGCATGGAGTTCCACAGCTCAGGGGACGCGTACGAAAAGGCCCTCTTACCATAAGAATTTAGGTTGTAAGAGGGCTTAGACAGAAGATTAAGGCCAGAAGATCTTAAGGTTCTTGTAGGTTTGTAAACTTGAAGTAGGTCAGAAAGATACGAAGGAGCATAGTTATTGAGAGCTTTGAAAGTAAGTAGTAAAATCTTGTATTGTATACGTTGTTCTATGGGTAACCAATGAAGGCTATGCAGCACAGGAGAAATATGCTCAGATTGATGTGAAAAAGTAAGTACCCTGGCTGCAACATTCTTCGTAGAAGAATAAAGACTACAGCAACGTATTACATGTCTTGCTGGATTTAGTTTCTGTAAAATAAAGTGCTCTTCCGGAGAGAGTAAGTGATGTTATAGCGGAGCGCCGAAGGCCCGCGCGAGCCGAGCACCATACTTAAGAAAAAATGGTAATGCATCAAGTCCATTTTTCATGGACAGCCACATAGGATCGCAGGCGCGCACGTCCGTACAACGACGTACGTCCGTGCCCATCGCGATGCCGATTGGCTGTTACATTTCGGCGGGAAAGTGATGCGCACGCGCGCGCCGAATAGCAGAGCCCGAAAAGCAGGTTGTTCTTTTATCGACAAAAAAAGTCAAACAAACAACAACAAAATACAATATTTAAAATATCAACTGAGAAAGATGAACATCGAAGAAAACAAAGATAGTTTTGGCCGAAGAAGAAAATAAACTTGGGCCGGATACAAATATGAAGAAATTTAACAGTAGAAAAGAAAACGACTGAAAGGCCAAGAAAACGTGTCTGTAGCTTCTTGGATGAATAAAGACTACCAAAGAAGAAAATAAACTTGAAGGAGACAAAAAGGAAGAAATTTATTTCAAGAAAAGGCCAAGAACACGTGTCTGTAGATAAAACTTCGTAGAAGAATAAAGACTACAGCAACGTAAAAGAATTGAAAAAGAAGCGACTTTATTTGTTATGAAAACTGTCTGACCGCTGACCACCGACCAAGATGGAGGTCAAAGATTTAGCACCGCTAGTTTTTTTATACTTCAACTGATACTGTATACTCAAACCCAAATATGTCTAAAGAACCAGATAAACAACTTACAATTAACTCAATGAAATAGATGTGGAAAGAAGAACTGTTACCTGTTACGTCCAACTAGAACTTTTTCGGATCCGTATTATCCTTTTGTTTGTACCTTTTTTACGTAACGCATCAATCGTCTTTGTAAATAGTTTTTTGTTTTACGTGTCCCTTGTCGCATTCCGTTGTATATGTTTACGTAGTAATTTATTCATATCTAAGTATTTTCGAATCATGTTCATAAAAATAATTCAGTTAGCGTCTTTTCTGCCTGAGTGCAGTGCTCCACTTTTTGAGGATAAAAGATCCCCACGAAGGCCTAAAATGTATTGTAAGTATCGTATTTCGTTTGTATTTCTTTCTGTAAGTAGTTTTGTTATAGCTTTTCTGTATTTATTTGTTTTAGGAACTTGTTGTATGATTAAAATGACAATGTTAATACATGGCTGATTTATCTGTTTGACGCTACTCACATTCGTTCAATACATTATGGATTCGTCTGGTATACGTTCGTTATTAAATCTACGTAAAGCCCGTAAAGGAGTTCTGACAAGGATAAGAAACCAGTTGGACACGCTGCTTAACTCCGTTGCTTGTGATGAGACTACACAACAAGTAAACACCTTAGATGAACATTTCGACGAAGCCTTTGAGAAGTTTAAAGACGTTCACAACGAAATTCAAAGTTATCTTGTTGACCCAGTTGCCATCGAAGAGTCTTTCAAGTATTTCGACGAAAAATTCATCGAATATAATGAGTATAAACGAAGAATAAACGTTTGGAAGGCAGACTTAGTGGATCCCGAAGACTCTGTTAGCTGTGCTGTATCCCAGTCGCTATCGAAGTTATCGGCCTCAGCAAGCAGGGCAAAGAATGCAGCTAAACGAGCAGCACTACAGATCGAAGCTGCTTCATTAAGCAAAAAGTATGAAATCGCCGAAGAAAAGCTGCGTATTCAGCGACGAGAGGAACAACTGATGTTGGAAATAGAGCTTAAGAAGGTTAAAGCGCGGGAAAATATCTACGAACGAGAGTGTGATCTAGAGAGCAACGCTACCTACAACGAAGCAATGCTAGATAACGATGAAGACGAATCAATGCCACACTCATATGTCCCTAAGCCATCACCAAAGCCTGCAAATCCTACCTATCAAGCCTACGAATTTGATCAGAATCCATTCCCTCCAAAACTCTGTAAAGCGGATCCTGAAAGCCGTTATCATGACCTGGACGTACTAGAATCACTACAAAAGCAAGTTGAAAGGCAACTGAAAGCTCAACGTCTTCCCAGATTGGACCTGTCTCCCTTTGATGGTAGCCCACTCAACTACTATTCCTTTATGAAGTCCTTTGAAAACAACGTTGAAAAGTGCACCGAGGATTCCAGTCAAAGACTTCAACTGCTGATCCAATACTGTACCGGAAAAGCGAAAGACATAATTAAAGGCTGTATTATGCTTAAGGCGGAGGAAGGCTACAACACAGCGAAAAAGCTATTGGAAAGGCGCTTTGGAGATAAATACATCATTACCGATGCGTGGACAAAAAGAGTTGCAAATGGTCCCCCTATAAGTTCAAATGATCGTGAGGCGCTCCAAGATCTATCAGATGATTTGGAAAACTGTACGATTATACTGGAAGTTGCGGGTAGGCTGAGTGAGATTAGCACAGACGAGAAACTCGTAAAAATAGTTCAAAGACTACCGCCATACTTGCGCTCGCGTTGGCAAGCAAGAGCACGTGAAATAAGGGACAAAGACGAGATTCCCAGCATCAACCACCTCAAGGAACTTGTCAGGAAGGCAGCGAGAGAAAGAAATGATCCTGTATTTGGCAGCATATTTGATCGTGGTGACAACAAAGACAAACACCCAAGCAAAAGAACAACCGTGAGTAACCATAAAGGTCATGTCTTCGCCACACAAGTAGATGTTAAAGAATCGCCTGTCAACACAACAACAACTGAGCAACGATGGAAATGTTTCTACTGTCAAGGTGATCACAGACTGACTGATTGTAAGGATTATGGAGCTATTTCAAGCCGAGACAAGCTACAGTTTGTACGCTCAAGAAAGCTGTGTGAAAACTGTCTCTCTTCTACTCATTTTGCTGGAGGTTGTAAATGGCCAAACGCTTGTAAAGTGCAAGACTGTACATTCTCACGTAAGCACCTTGGTGTATTACATGAAGCCTTGTTGAGCCTTCGTCAAGACAAGCAAGTAAAACAACCAGAGAGCAAAGATAACAAGGAAAGCTTTGTAGGTTTAATTGACAAGAAAGCAAGTCGTGAAGTAACAAGGATTAAAGCTCTACCAATCGTTCCTGTTAAAGTCAAAGGAAAAGGTTCAAGAAACGTGGTAAAAGTCTACGCACTACTTGATACTGGTTCGACTTCAACATGGTGTTCTTCTAATTTACTAAAACAGCTGGAAGTACGTGGTCGTGATGAAGAGATATCTCTTACTACTATTGGACGAAGTAACGTCCACATTGCCACTCAAAGAGTTAGTCTTGAAGTCATGGACTTAGATGAAAACGTTATGGTGGAATTATCAGAAGTGTACACTACGAGTGATTTACATGTGTCGTCGAGCAACATCCCACGTCAGCGAGATGTTGATTTTTGGCCACACCTTCAGGGAGTAAAGTTACCACACATTCCAGGAAAAGTGGAGTTGCTGATTGGCCAAGACGTTCATACCGCTCTAGAACCTCTGGAAGTAAAAGGAAGTAAAGATGGTGGCCCTTATGCAACAAAAACGTGCTTGGGTTGGACACTCAACGGCCCTCTAGGACGAAAAGGCACTACAAAAGGCCAAGGAACTTTCTACTGTAATCACGACGAGGTACTACAAGAACAATTCAACCGTTTTATCAACCTAGAATTTGCAGATTCTATTGCATGTACAAAGACAGCGATGTCACAAGATGATGAACGAGTATTACAAATTTACGACAACTCAGTATGTATGGTGGATGGTCATTATCAAATTGCTATACCATGGAAAAGCGAATCACCAGGTTTACCAAACAACAAGCCACTTGCAGAACATCGTTTGCGTCTGCTGAGTAAAAGACTGCTCAAGGACGATACACTTTTAAAGAAGTATGGAGAGTTTATGGATAGCCTTGTGGAGAAGAATTACGCAAGAAAGGTTCCTCAGGTCTGCCTCAGTCGAGACGATGGCAAGGTTTGGTATCTACCTCACCACTCAGTTACTCACCCTCAAAAGCCTGAAAAGGTTCGTGTAGTGTTGGATTGTGCTGCAAAGTACCGTGGAGTATCTCTGAACGCCACTGTGTTGCAAGGTCCTGATTTAACAAGCCAGTTGATTGGTGTCCTAACGAGATTCAGAGAAGAACACTGTTGTCTGTTATCAGATGTAGAGTCAATGTACTATCAAGTCAAAGTCCATCCTGACGATGTCGATGCACTACGCTTTTTATGGTATCCGCATAACGATCTTTCTCAAGCACCTGAAGAGTATCAAATGCTAGTCCACCCATTTGGAGGAGTGTGGAGTGCAAGCTGTGCTAACTACGCTTTACTTCGCACTGCTAAGGACAACGCCAAAGATTATGATGTAGAAGCCGTCGAAGCTGTGAAAAGGAACTTTTACGTAGATGATTGTTTGAAGAGCGTGAAGTCGGAAGAACAAGCAGTTGGCTTTGTTCAAAGCATATCAAGCCTCCTAGCACGTGGTGGTTTTCATTTGACCAAATGGTTCAGCAACAGCAGAAGAATAATCAACTCGATTCCTGAGCAAGAAAGAGCTGCAGGTTTAAGAAACTTGGATGTCAGCCAAAACGACCTACCCATTGAAAGAGCGCTTGGTGTACGATGGAATGCCGAAGCTGACAAGTTTGTCATCGCAATCAAACCTAAAGATTGACCAGCTACGAGAAGAGGTGTCCTGAGTGTTGTATCATCAGTCTACGATCCCTTAGGTTTCGTGAGCCCATTCATCTTGTCTTCCAAGTCTATCCTTAGAGACCTATGTACTTTGGGTTGGGATGAAGTTATACCTGATCACTTACTTGATAGATGGAACAACTGGATTTATGATCTCCACAAGCTGGAAGAGTTCTCACTTGATCGATGTTACAAGCCACCAGACTTTGGTAATGTAGTACATAGCCGCCTACACCACTTTTCTGACGCCTCAGAGGTTGGTTACGCTGCTATTTCGTATATGAGACAAGAAAACGAGAAAGGAGATGTCCATTGTGCCTTTGTTCTTGGCAAGTCACGTATTGCACCTTTGAAGCACTTATCTATTCCACGTTTAGAGCTTTCAGCTGCAACCGTTGCCGTGCGTTTGGACCAAATGCTGATGAAAGAAATCGATGTCAAGCTTGAAAGTTCCATGTTTTGGACAGACAGTACCGCTGTGCTTGGCTACATCGACAACAGAGATAAACGTTATCAGACGTTTGTGGCCAATCGCCTTAGCTTTATTCATGATGGTTCAAGACCAGAACAGTGGATGTATATCGACACCAAGTCCAATCCAGCAGATATAGCTTCTAGAGGAGCGTAAGGAAAGTGATGTCAGCCCTACTCAAAGAACAAGTTCTGGATGATGAAGGCCTTTGTACCCTTACCTGTGAAGTAGAAGCTATAGTAAACAGTAGACCGCTGACCAAGGTGTCCGACGACCCAAAAGACTTTGAGGCTTTGACGCCGAACCATCTGCTACTCCTAAGGAAAGGTCCAAGCTTACCCCCTGGACATTTTCATGATGGTACTTACAGTATCAAGAGATGGAAACATGTACAGTACATGGCAGATGTGTTTTGGCGCAGGTGGACAAGAGAATATTTACCTTCGCTTCAACAGAGAAACAAGTGGCAAAGACCTTGGAGAAACGTAAAGGTTAACGATTTGGTCATGCTGGTAGATGACTCGAGCCCTAGATGTGCCTGGCCCATGGGTAGAATCTTAGAAGTTTTCCCAAGCAAGGATGGTAGAGTACTACGGTTCTAGAGCATTCTCGATATGTGCTCCATCTCTATGGAATGAACTACCGGTGTACGATGGAATGCCGAAGCTGACAAGTTTGTCATCGCAATCAAACCTAAAGATTGACCAGCTACGAGAAGAGGTGTCCTGAGTGTTGTATCATCAGTCTACGATCCCTTAGGTTTCGTGAGCCCATTCATCTTGTCTTCCAAGTCTATCCTTAGAGACCTATGTACTTTGGGTTGGGATGAAGTTATACCTGATCACTTACTTGATAGATGGAACAACTGGATTTATGATCTCCACAAGCTGGAAGAGTTCTCACTTGATCGATGTTACAAGCCACCAGACTTTGGTAATGTAGTACATAGCCGCCTACACCACTTTTCTGACGCCTCAGAGGTTGGTTACGCTGCTATTTCGTATATGAGACAAGAAAACGAGAAAGGAGATGTCCATTGTGCCTTTGTTCTTGGCAAGTCACGTATTGCACCTTTGAAGCACTTATCTATTCCACGTTTAGAGCTTTCAGCTGCAACCGTTGCCGTGCGTTTGGACCAAATGCTGATGAAAGAAATCGATGTCAAGCTTGAAAGTTCCATGTTTTGGACAGACAGTACCGCTGTGCTTGGCTACATCGACAACAGAGATAAACGTTATCAGACGTTTGTGGCCAATCGCCTTAGCTTTATTCATGATGGTTCAAGACCAGAACAGTGGATGTATATCGACACCAAGTCCAATCCAGCAGATATAGCTTCTAGAGGAGCTTCAGCCGACAAATTGCTGCGTACCAAACAGTGGTTTCATGGTCCAGACTTCCTTTGGACTCCTGAACAGACATGGCCAGCTCAACCTGATGTCAAGAGAAAGATATCTGCAGATGACCTAGAAGTCAAACCTGAAGCTGTATTTCACTCAGATGTTCAACAGCCTGCTGTTGCACTACTCTACAGATTGTTTTGTCGGTTTTCTTCATGGATCAAGCTAAAGAAGAGTGTCACGTGGTTGTTGCGCTACAAGAACTGGCTTGCCTATAAGATCAGAGCTAAATCACAAGCGTCGTCATGCAGTCCGCCAGTTCAAGGAAGGATTACAGTGAACGAGCTTAATTCTGCTGAGCACGAACTTCTGTTATGTGTACAGAAACTATGTTTTACCGATGAAATGTGTGCTATCGCTGCAGGGAAAAGCGTCAAGAAGTCAAGTCCAGTGTATAAGCTAGATCCAGTAGTCCATGATGGTTTGCTGTGCGTCGGTGGTCGCATGAGGAACGCCCACATGGATTACAGTGTAAAACATCCAGTTATCCTCCCCAAGAAGCACCCAATTGTGGACCTTGTAATTCGTCATTTTCACGTCGTATCTGGGCATTCAGGACAAGAACATGTGCTGTCACTCATTAGAGAACACTTCTGGATAGTACGAGCAAGAGTGAGTGTCCGCAAGATACTAAGAGGTTGTATCGATTGCAAGAAACGTCAACAAAGACCAGCGCAACAAAAGATGGCCGACCTGCCCTCTGACCGAGTTTGTCCTGAGAAGCCACCCTTCACTTTTGTAGGTGTTGATTGTTTTGGTCCCTTCCAAGTAAAACGTGGCAGAACGCGTGTGAAAAGATATGGAGTGATCTTTACTTGCTTAGCCATTAGAGCCATCCATATAGAAGTCGCTCACAGCCTGGATACAGCATCCTTCATTAACTCCCTGAGACGATTTATCTGTAGAAGAGGCATGCCAGAAGAAATGCGCTCAGACAACGGAGGAAACTTTAAAGCAGGAGAACGAGAAGTCAGACAAGCTATCGATGAATGGAACAAAGATCAGATCCATGAGTTTATGCTGCAAAGGAATATCCGTTGGATTTTCAACCCACCGTTTGCTTCACACATGGGAGGTGTCTGGGAGAGATGTATTCGAACCGTAAGGAAAGTGATGTCAGCCCTACTCAAAGAACAAGTTCTGGATGATGAAGGCCTTTGTACCCTTACCTGTGAAGTAGAAGCTATAGTAAACAGTAGACCGCTGACCAAGGTGTCCGACGACCCAAAAGACTTTGAGGCTTTGACGCCGAACCATCTGCTACTCCTAAGGAAAGGTCCAAGCTTACCCCCTGGACATTTTCATGATGGTACTTACAGTATCAAGAGATGGAAACATGTACAGTACATGGCAGATGTGTTTTGGCGCAGGTGGACAAGAGAATATTTACCTTCGCTTCAACAGAGAAACAAGTGGCAAAGACCTTGGAGAAACGTAAAGGTTAACGATTTGGTCATGCTGGTAGATGACTCGAGCCCTAGATGTGCCTGGCCCATGGGTAGAATCTTAGAAGTTTTCCCAAGCAAGGATGGTAGAGTACTACGGTTCTAGAGCATTCTCGATATGTGCTCCATCTCTATGGAATGAACTACCGGTGGAAATTAAGAACGCACCTTCAACAGACTTATTTAAAGCAAAACTTAAGACACTACTTTATAATTCCTAGGATTTTTCTTTTTTTTCTTTTCCGCGTATTATCAGTCTCATCATCATCATTTTCATATTGTTATTGTAACCATATATATATCCTATTCGTTACTTTTTTTTTTTTTTTTTTTTTTCATAACTGATATTGTAAGAGCACTGAGATTTTTGTAGTGCGCTAAGAACTAAATTATTATTATTATTATTATTATAGAGTACGCCAAGTAAAGCTCAAGACCTCAAAGAATGCTATCAAGACAAGGCCAATTCACAAGCTATGTTTGCTGGAGCAAAATTGAACATTTTCAATTGAACACTTTAAGTTTGAATTAAGTACTTTGGACTTAGTTGTGGTATAGTTAAGACAGTCCTACATGCTGCCTTGGGGTGGGGTGTTACGTCCAACTAGAACTTTTTCGGATCCGTATTATCCTTTTGTTTGTACCTTTTTTACGTAACGCATCAATCGTCTTTGTAAATAGTTTTTTGTTTTACGTGTCCCTTGTCGCATTCCGTTGTATATGTTTACGTAGTAATTTATTCATATCTAAGTATTTTCGAATCATGTTCATAAAAATAATTCAGTTAGCGTCTTTTCTGCCTGAGTGCAGTGCTCCACTTTTTGAGGATAAAAGATCCCCACGAAGGCCTAAAATGTATTGTAAGTATCGTATTTCGTTTGTATTTCTTTCTGTAAGTAGTTTTGTTATAGCTTTTCTGTATTTATTTGTTTTAGGAACTTGTTGTATGATTAAAATGACAATGTTAATACATGGCTGATTTATCTGTTTGAAATAAGAAACGAAATCAAAGTAGAGATTGACCAACTGAAGCAATCTACCAACCAACTCTCAGATCGGTATACTCAGATCGAAAATTCTCAAACATTTATCTCACAAAAATTTGATGAAATGGTTAGATCACTACAAGAGTCCAAGAGTCACATCTTATCCCTAGAACACAAAATAAAGAAGCAAGAGAGTTTAATGGCTGAGCTAAAAGAAGAAGCGAGTTCTCGCGATGAAGATTTGGATGAAATGTAACAATATTCTAGACGAGACTGTATTGAAATAGTGGGGATTCCGCGTCTGCCACAAGATAATCCTCGGAAATTGTTTAAAGAGTTATGTTCCTCGATTGATATCAATTTGGAAGACCACGAGATCTCAACAGTTAGTCTAAGTTCATCGGCTTCCCGATACGAAGAAAACGAAAAACCGAATGATTGCTAAACTTGTTCGCCGCGATATGAAAGAAAGGATTTATCAGAGCAAAAAAAAACTGGTAGGTAAAACTTCAAAGATATTACCATCAGTTAACTCAGATAAATCGTTAACTAATCCATCCAAGATATTCATTAATGAATCCTTAACAAGCATGAGAAAGCAAATATTCAGTAAGGCGTACAAATACAAGAAAGATAACGACTTCAAGTACCTATGGACATCCAATGGTAAAATATTCTTAAAAGAGAATGATTCTTCACCAGTAAATAGTTTTACCACCATGAGAGCCTTTGAAGACTTTGAAATGTCACACTAGAAATAAAACATTGACTATCAAATGAATCATACAGAAAAATCAGATACTGATTTCTACAACTTGCTTCCAAATCCTGATCAATCTGATGAGCAAGACTTAGACAACATGCTTCAACTACCATCATCTGAATATTTCTCAGCTTCTGAACTTAACAATTTTCTTAATTCCAAAAACTGTACCAAATCATTATCAAGTATTCATTTTAATATAAGAAGCCTACCCAAAAATTTTGATCAATTGAATGATCACCTTTCTACATTTGATAGGATAATAGATATAATAGCTATTTCAGAAACTAGGCTTAATGACAAGACTGTTTCTAATATTGATCTTCCCCATTATGATTTATATCAAGATAATTCCCCAACTATGGCAGGTGGTGTTGCTCTATATATATCCAAACATCTCAAATCAAAACATAGACCTGATCTTAAGCTTCAAATGGAGTCAGTTGAATCTTGCTGGGTCGAATTTGACACTTCTAAGTCTAGAAGTACAATAATTGGCTGTGTTTATAGACACCCACATGCCAGACTTGAGGAATTCACTCAACAATTAGAAGAATTAATTAAACAATTTAGTAATAACCAAACTATTTACATACTAGGTGATTTTAATATTGACCTTCTGAAATATGAGGATCACCTACTTACTGAAAATTATGTTAATATGTTGTTTAGTAATTCTTTTTATCCACTTATAACTAAACCTACTAGAATAACTGACCACTCTGCTACCCTCATCGACCATATTTATACAAATTCTCCTAATTTTGACTTTACCGCAGGAATTATATCACTTGATATTACAGATCATTTACCTATCTTTTGTGTTTTACCAGATAATAAGAGTAAAGACAAAACAATTATTTACTATAGAGATTACAGTAAATTTAACAAGGAAAGGTACTTGCATGACCTACAAAATATCAATTGGCATTCTACTTATGATAACAATTTAAATATTTCTGCAATGAATATTGTAAATAACATTCAAACAGTAATAGACAAACATGCTCCAATGAAATTAGCATCAAGAAGGAAAACAAAAGTCCTGAAGAAACCATGGCTAACCAAGGGAATACTTCAATCCATTAAAACCAAACAAAAAATGTATCACAACTCAAGAATGAATCCGCAGGACATTGAAAAGTCAATTAAGTACAAAAACTATTCCAACTTACTAAATAACATTATAAAACAGAAGAAAAAATTATATTGGACAGAACAGTTTGATAACCATAAAACTAATTTAAAGAAAACATGGAAATTGATAGGTCAACTAGTGAAGAGGAAAACTAAATCTGAATTGTTTCCTGATAAGCTAGTGATTAACGACATTGATTATCTTGATAAGAATCAAATAGCTGAACAATTCAACAAATATTTTACTAGTATTGGTCCCGAACTTGCTAGTAAGATAACTGATACTGATGAGGATGTTACAAAATATATCCTATCATCACCTACATCCAGTTTTTTCTTATCTCCAGTATCAAAATTGGAAGTTAGTCATAGACTCAAATCTCTTCAGACAAAAAAAATCATCCTCTGATATACCTTACTACTTCATTAAACTGGCTAGCGAGGAATTGGCTGATCCTATTACCTTCTTGGTTAACGAATCTATAAAACAAGGAATTGTTCCTGATTTATTCAAAGTTTCTTGTGTAATACCACAGAGATGATTGTTGTGAGGGGGTGGTCGTTGTATAGAGGTCGTTGTTGTGCATAGATTGTTGTGATGTGGAAAGGGTCGTTTTGCACAGAGATGATTGCTGTGAGGGGGTGGTGGTTGTTATGTAAACATGGTTGTCATATGGAGGTGGTCGTTTTTAGAGATGGTTGTTGTATAGATGATATCGTATTGTGTACAGATGTTCTTTATGTACAGATGGTCGGTGTGTTAAAGTGGTCGTTGTATGTGATGGTCGCTTCGTGGAGGTGGTCGTGCATAAACCAAGGAAACCAAAATAATAAAACGATTGTTAACAAACGCTACTTGGTTTAACACTCTACAATAAATATTATATTTTGATGGCATTATCCAGTCATCTCCGGTGTTAATTTATATAAGCTCCAGGCCGGGTGACTCGAGACATACTGTATTAATATATAATATATTTGTATTCATTGATTGAAGATTTCATGCACACAATCCATTAGTATCAGGCACACACATGTACACCAGTTGTGTGAGTTGCTAGTTTAAAATATTTAGGTTATTTTCATGCAACCAGTCAAAAGGAAAAATAACAAAAAAAAGATGCCATGCATATTGACACAACAGCCATCAAATAGAAATCGTATTTTCTGATATAAAATATAACAATATTTTACAGCATTTTTCTAGCATTTGTCGTTTCGCTAAAGGGTATATTACTATTCATATATCAATCATATACTATACAGCTTCAACATTTATATGATATATTATAATTTAGTTTTCCCGTCTATATCGTTAAACAGGAATATTGATAGCTTAACGATGTATTCGTGGTGGAAAGGATGGTACGTTTTCACGGACCCTAATATTTGGGTAAGTATGATATACAAAAATGGTGATTCAACAAATCCATCTAATTACAGACCAATAGCTATCTTACCATCCTTAAATAAGATCCTTGAGCGAATTGTTTATGACCAACTTTTACACTTTTTAGATAAATATAATATAATTCATAAACATCAATTTGGATTCAGAAAAAATCATTCTACAGAACAAGCTATTCTTGAGTTGACAGACACCATAAAGAAATCAATTGACAATAAAGAACTAGCTTGTGGTATTTTTTTGGACTTCACCAAAGCATTTGACACAGTTGATCATAAAATACTTCTTTTAAAACTTTCTAAATATGGTATCAGAGGGCTAGCCTTGAGCTGGTTTACTAATTACTTAACTAATAGAAAACAACAGGTTAAAATTAATAATATTACTTCTGATCTTAGAGAAATCATATGTGGTGTACCGCAAGGTAGCACTCTTGGTCCCTTATTCTTTCTCCTTTACATTAATGACCTTCCAAATTCTTCTGACAAACTAAGTTTCAGAATGTTTGCTGATGATAGCAATATCTTCTATTCCCATAAAGATCCCATGGTAATGGAAAATGTTGTTAATACTGAACTTGATTTAGTATTTAAATACTGTAAAATAAATAAGCTAACAATAAATTTTAAGAAAACTCATTTCATCATATTTAAATCTGCTAGGAAAAAAATTGATAAGATCAATATCTCACATATTGATCAAAAAGAATATGTGAAATATTTAGGAGTATACACCTAATTCAAAAAAGGTTGACGGGGCGAACGGCGATTGGCGATTGAAATTCGTATTGTCCACAGTCTTGGACAATAGGAATTTCAATCGCCAATCGCCGTTCGCCCCGTCAACCTTTTTTGAATTAGGTGTATATTGACCAACACCTGAACTGGGAGCAACACATTAAAGTTGTTCACAGCAAGGTATCAAAAAATATTGGCATAATAAGGAAACTCAGATATTATGTCAATATTAAAACTTTAAGAGATATTTATTACTCACTAATATATCCATATCTTACATATGGAATCCTATCATAGGGAAGCACTTATAAATCAAATTTATCAAGAATAACAACTATTCAAAACAAATGCATAAGAAGCATGTTTTTTGCTGGTAAATATGAACATGCACCTCCTCTTTATAATTTTTTAAATATCCTTGTATTTAAAAATATTTTTGTATTTAAAGCAGCTACATTCGCATATCAAATTATTCATAACAAAGAATCAATTCCTATAGTATTTCATCATATATTAAAAATGGCTGAAGAACAGCATTCTTATAATACAAGATTTGCCTCTCGAGGGAATATAGTTCGTCCTCGTGTTAATACTAACTATGGCAAGTTTGCTTTTCAATTCTTTATCTCCAAAATTTGGGAAGAGATCCCAACAAATATTAAAAACATGAGCTCCTACTCCTTATTTAGAATCTGTTTCAAAATCTATTTGATGCAATCACAAATCTAGATTGTATATACACTTAATTATTATTTCGTGAAATATTAATTGTTCATCAAATATTTCGCGAATTAATAAATTATTTATTTATTTTGACTCCCCCTTCTTGGTCTACATTTATTATTATAATTAATCTTTATTCAGTGGGTGGTTGTTGATTCGAACGTTTATACTACTTCAACAACCACACACACTCTATTTATTATACTTTTTGATAACTAATTACTACATTTATATGTATTTCTATTTGTAATTATGTAAATTATTCATATTGTATTTTCTTTATTGTTATAATGTGTGTGAATAAAATTCAATTCAATTCAATTCTTCAAAATGCTTCCTTCAGTACAGTTTATTTATGGATTTTCAAGCTTGGCAGTTTAACTATGACCCATGTTTAATTCATCAAAACTGATTCAAGTACATACATGTATTCGTCAAAATATTATCGATGTTATTGAGAAGAAGAAAACCTCAGGAAAATAATCACCGATAAAGTAAGTTCAACGGATTATTTTTTTCAAGTCAGTTTTTTGAGAGAACAATTGTTTGATAACGAGCGTGAAAAAAAAAAAAAACACCTAAAAACTTGAAATAACTATAAGCTTCAAAAAAGGAAAAATCCTTTCTCTGTTTTATTATAGAAAGAAATGAGAAAAGGTTTATCTCCTAGCTTTTGATTTACTTTTCGAGATAAAAACCGTACACTAACACGATGTTCGTGATTGTACTTTTCGTGGCCTTTGGTCGATTCAAAAAGGGATTGATTCATTACGTACTTTTTACAAATACTCATCAACGGAAAACATTAAAGATGAATTAAAATACAAACATAATTCAAAATTGGTTGAATAACTTTTGTTTATTTAGCAATATTGACTATTTTATGGTTACTAAACGAGCCTTTTTATTAGATTCTACTTCAAAGTCGTTAAAGTTTTTTTACAGAACAAAATGATGTTTTACACAAACTTTTTCATAATAAAATACCTTGTTTTAACATCCTTGTCTTTTCAAATCGATCCTGTGCTGGTTAATACTTGAGTTCTTTAATTGCACTTCAAAAGAACTTCCAGGTCGTTTTTGTTTTGTTTGAATTTTGAAGATTTGCCATGACTACTTTTTTAATAGTAAATCTAATGCGATGAAAAGGTTTTTTTTATAAAGAAATGTTCTAGAATTCCGTTTTTTCCTTTTAATACATAGTTACCACTAGCCTGCCAAAGTTTGTTTGGCTCAACCAAAATTCATACCAAAGTTCATCTCAACCAAATTTTGGTTTGGAAACTGTATTCGCACTATAATACTGATGAGGACGATCGCAAACGTCAACCAAGTGTCACTTGATAGGTGCATTTAAGCGTCACGTTTTGGAGCAGATTCAGCTATTTGACTACAGTATTTATTGTTATTGAAAAATAGAACATTTCCCCGTACAAATCACGATAATACCAAGGATTCATCTCTGTTCGATTGATGGAGTGTGTGGTTTTTGTTGACTTTGAACACACACGTTGAAGTGATAATTCAACCTCGTTCCCAGGGCACTCTCCCTTCGATGGGAGAGGGCCCTGGGAACGAGGTTGGTGATAATTACCAAACCTGTCAAAATTGACATTTTTACAAAGTTTAGAGCAGGACAGCGGCGTATTTGAAGTTTGGTTGGCAGCGTCAAATTTTGTCCCAACACAAAAATATCATTCGCACTTTCCCTACCTCGTCGATGACAGATTTTTTTGGTAAAACAAACAAAATTTGCTCTAGTGCGAATAGGGCCTTACTCGAAAGATCTTACTGCATATTACATCTTTTTTTGCTTAATTTAGAAAAATAGATTATATTTAGTGCAAATAATTTGAAATTTAATTTTGTAAAATACTTCAAGGCATTGCAGTATGAAACAAATTTGTCATCCGTCATAATGACAGCAGTTTAACATCTTAATCCCAAAAGATAAGTGTCAAAGTGGATTAGAACGAATCATGTTTGAATCCTAGCATATATTCCTATCAGATTTATCTCATTTTAAACCCATTTCCTTCGCAATATATTGATGTGTCCTTCAAATCAGCGATAGATTCCTATTACCCATTTATCTTAATTATTCTGCTTTATTTTTCTGATAGAAAGATATCTCTCTTACCTTCTACTTTCGTGTAAATTCCTGTTCTCTGGGTTCCCATATCAATGGCAGCCAAAATGAGACGAAATTGAAGGATCAAAAGAATGACATAGACGAAATCTTTCATTGCAGCCATTTCGAAGAACAAAACAACGTCGATCTTTCTTGAACAGCTTCTTCTTGTTCTGGCGCAGTTTTATGATAGAATACGTGTTGCATCGGCGTTAGCTTTATATTCATTAAGCATTGATGCTATTTCAAACAAAACGGTTTCAATAGCAAACAAAACAAAAAAAACAAAAAAACAAAAACGTCAATCTTTTCTGAATAGCTTCTTCTTGTTATTGCGCAGTTTTATGATAGAATACGTGTTGTATCGGTGATACTCGTGAATTCAATGTGGAATTCCACTAGTCGGCCAATGAATTTACCTATAGATGAATACGTACGTGTTGTATATATCGAAGTTAGCTTTATATCCATTAAGTATTGATGCTATTTCAAACAAAACGGTCACAATAACCACATGGATACATAGAATGTACTAGAAAGTAAGAAAGAAAGACATTTAAGAAAGATTGAAGAAACAAAGTAAAGTAAAGGAACCGAAACAAAAAAGTAAAAAAAAAAAAAAAATAGCGAAAAAAAATGTTAACTTTATCGTTTTCTTTTACTTTATCATTTTAAAAAAGGGTAAAATGTAAATGTTGGTTGTTTTGTTATTATAAGCAGTCATGTGTAATTCCATATTGCCATAGATCCTATTATATTGTTACCCATCCACCCATGGTGATGACGCACGGGGGAGGGGCGGGAGTCCCTTTGTTCAAGTCTTGTTGATTTTAACGGTCTAAAATGTAGGACTTGCGGTGTTCTTGATATGTTCTAAGCTTATTTTAGTAAGAAAGCCAATGCAAGTAAAAATGAGTCTAATCTTACAAGAACGGAGTCATGTTGTGTGTATATAACTGACCTTTTGATACTGATAACTGAAAATGCTCTTTGAGCTGGGCCCGATTGTGATATCGATTAGGACAATTGTAAATTTATCTTGTGTGTACGAGGTATAGATAAAAACCTTTGAACCTTTGAAAACCAGGAATAATTTTATTGGTCTAATAAGTAATCGAGGTTTTATTAATTTATCTGCCAATATAAACAGTAGCCCGAAATCTTGGCTAAAATCAAATCAATATATATTTACAGGTTGATGAAACATGTCTTTTAAAATGAATATCAACAAAAACTACAAACATTTACTGAATATAAACAGTGTTGTACATATAATAAATTGGATGTATATTTATAAAATTCATATAGCTCTTTAGAATTAACAGAATCGATTTATAAATCATCTATACATCAATGTTTTACGTCGTAATAAGTCGTGATATAGTGCCCAAATATGATACGTATCCAAACACTCACTCACATATTAAATTAATTAGATTTCTTTCCATTCTCAAAAACATAAAATATTTTAGAACTACTCTGTTGTTTGTGAAAACCTTATTTGATGTAATAATGTCACCATGGTAACAATTTTGTCATTCTAGTTTGTTTGAGTTAAAAAGTCAGTTCAAAAGCGAGTTTTCTTTTATTCAAGATTTAATTTTTCTTTTCTTTATCAGATAAAGATCATATTTAGAGCTAGTCAGTTGTTTATGAAATCCGTATTTTATGTGATAATGTCACCATGGTAATAATTTTGTCATTCTATTTTATTTTATTTTATTTTATTTTATTTTATTTTATTTTATTTTATTTTATTTTATTTTATTTTATTTTATTTTATTTTATTTTATTTTATTTTATTTTATTTTATTTTATTTTATTTTATTTTATTTTATTTTATTTTATTTTATTTTATTTTATTTTATTTTATTTTATTTTATTTTATTTTATTTTATTTTATTTTATTTTATTTTATTTTATTTTATTTTATTTTATTTTATTTTATTTTATTTTATTTTATTTTATTTTATTTTATTTTATTTTATTTTATTTTATTTTATTTTATTTTATTTTATTTTATTCCAACGTATGCTATGTAAAATATTGTTATCACTCCAAAGTCTAGATTATTCCATCACGTTTGACAAATTTTTATGCATTTAACGAGAAAAGAAGAAGGTTTTTAAGTCGAGGAATCCCAGGATTCATGGCGTGCTTCGTCGTGAAAACTCATTGGCCGAGCTACGTCGACTGTTACGTAGATTCCTCTTTATTGCAATTGCATCATCATCTAAAGACTGGTTCTGTAAAGAAATGATATAAATACATTAATACAGATTTTACTTGCAAAAAAAATAATTAAATATATCAACAGCTTGAACAGCTTCTTCTTGTTCTGGCGCAGTTTTATGATAGAATACGTGTTGTATCGGCGTTAGCTTTATATTCATTAAGCATTGATGCTATTTCAAACAAAACGGTTTCAATAGCAAACAAAAACAAAAACAACAAAAGAAAACAACAAAAAAACGTCAATCTTTTCTGAATAGCTTCTTCTTGTTATTGCGCAGTTTTATGATAGAATACGTGTTGTATCGGCGTTACTCGTGAATTCAATGTGGAATTCCACTAGTCGGCCAATGAATTTACCTATAGATGAAGACGTACGTGTTGTATATATCGAAGTTAGCTTTATATTCATTAAGTATTGATGCTATTTCAAACAAAACGGTCACAATAACCACATGGATACATAGAATGTACTAGAAAGTAAGAAAGAAAGACATTTAAGAAAGATTGAAGAAACAAAGTTAAGAGAGAAATGAAGCAAGCAAGAAAGAAAGAGAGAATGAAAGAAAGAAAGAAAGAAAGAGAGAATGAAAGAAAGTAAGAGAAAAAGAGAGAATGAAAGAAATAAAGAAAGAACGGAAAGAAAGAAAAACGAAAGAAAAAAGAAAGAAAGAAAGAAAGAAAGAGGGAATGAAAGAAAGAAAGAAAGAACGGAAAGAAAGAAAAAAGAAAGAAAGAGAGAGAGAATGAATGAAAGAAAGAAAGAAAGAACGGAAAGAAAGAAAAACGAAAGAAAGAAAGAAAGAGAGAATGAAAGAAAGAAGAACGGAAAGAGAGAACGGAAAGAAAGAAAATGAAAGGAACCGAAACAAAAAAGTAAAAAAAAAAAAATTGCGAAAAAAAATGTTAACTTTATCGTTTTCTTTTACTTTATCATTTTAAAAAAGGGCAAAATGTAAATGTTGGTTGTTTTATTATTATAAGCAGTCATGTGTAATTCCATATTGCCATAGATCCTATTATATTGTTACCCATCCACCCATGGTGATGACGCACGGGGGAGGGGCGGGAGTCCCTTTGTTCAAGTCTTGTTGATTTTAACGGCCTAAATTGTAGGACTTGCGGTGTTCTTGATATGTTCTAAGCTTATTTTAGTAAGAAAGCCAATGCAAGTAAAAATGTGTCTAATCTTACAAGAACGGAGTCATGTTGTGTGTATATAACTGACTTTTTGATACTGATAACTGAAAATGCTCTTTGAGCTGGGCCCGATTGTGATATCGATTAGGACAATTGTAAATTTATCTTGTGTGTATGAGGTAAATAAAAACCTTTGAACCTTTGAAAACCAGGAATAATTTTATTGGTCTAATAAGTAATCGAGGTTTTATTAATTTATCTGCCAATATAAACAGTAGCCCGAAATCTTGGCTGAAATAAAATCAATATATATTTACAGGTTGATGAGACATGTCTTTTAAAATGAATATCAACAAAAACTACAAACATTTACTGAATATAAACAGTGTTGTACATATAATAAATTGGATGTATATTTATAAAATTCATATAGCTCTTTAGAATTAACAGAATCGATTTATAAATCATCTATACATCAATGTTTTACGTCGTAATAAGTCGTGATATAGTGCCCAAATATGATACGTATCCAAACACTCACTCACATATTAAATTAATTAGATTTCTTTCCATTCTCAAAAACATAAAATATTTTAGAACTACTCTGTTGTTTGTGAAAACCTTATTTGATGTAATAATGTCACCATGGTAACAATTTTGTCATTCTAGTTTGTTTGAGTTAAAAAGTCAGTTCAAAAGCGAGTTTTCTTTTATTCAAGATTTAATTTTTCTTTTCTTTATCAGATAAAGATCATATTTAGAGCTAGTCAGTTGTTTATGAAATCCGTATTTTATGTGATAATGTCACCATGGTAATAATTTTGTCATTCTATTTTATTTTATTTTATTATTTGATTTGATTTGATTTGATTTGATTTGATTTGATTTGATTTGATTTGATTTGATTTGATTTGATTTGATTTGATTTGATTTGATTTGATTTGATTTGATTTGATTTGATTTGATTTGATTTGATTTGATTTGATTTGATTTGATTTGATTTGATTTATTTATTTATTTATTTTTTTATTTTTTTATTTTTTTATTTTTTTCAAGATTCGCCCATAGATCATATTTAGAGCTAGTCAGTTGTTTATGAAATCCGTATTTTATGTGATAATGTCACCATGGTAATAATTTTGTCATTCTATTTTATTTTATTTTATTTTATTTTATTTTATTTTATTTTATTTTATTTTATTTTATTTTATTTTATTTTATTTTATTTTATTTTATTTTATTTTATTTTATTTTATTTTATTTTATTTTATTTTATTTTATTTTATTTTATTTTATTTTATTTTATTTTATTTTATTTTATTTTATTTTATTTTATTTATTTATTTTTTTTTCTTCAAGATTCACCCATAGAGCAGGTGTTGTATAAAGTTTGTTTGCGTTTAAACATCAGTTCCAAAGCGAATTTTCTTTTAAAATTTCATTTTACTAACTCTATTGTCTTGAATTCCTCGGGGACCACAAAACAATAGAGTTATCTCGGCTAGCAGGGACAACTCGCCTTCATATAAACAGCCCCTTAGTCCTGCTACGAATCATCGCCAGAAATTCCAACGCATGCTATGTAAAATATTGTTATCACTCCAAAGTCTAGATTATTCCATCACGTTTGACAAGTTTTTATGCATTTAACGAGAAAAGAAGAAGGTTTTTAAGTCGAGGAATCCCAGGATTCATGGCGTGCTTCGTCGTGAAAACTCATTGGCCGAGCTACGTCGACTGTTACGTAGATTCCTCTTCATTGCAATTGCATCATCATCTAAAGCCTGGTTCTGTAAAGAAATGATATAAATACATTAATACAGATTTTACTTGCAAAAAAATAATTAAATATATCAATAATATATTAAATATAAGACTCTTGGGCTTTTGTGGCCCCTACCGTTTGGAATAAACTGCAATCTTATTTATGAAATTAGCCATAGCTACGCAGGCTACGAAATTAACTGAATTTTAATCATTTTAAATCATCACTTAAAACCCATTTTTTAATATTGTTTATCATTAGCTTTTTAGATTTTAATAGTAGCTTTTTATTGTAATCTTCTTTATTAATATCCAACGCCTAATATATATTTGAATATCTTATATATTTTACATTTTGTGTAATTTATTTAAAGTTCCTTTATGTATCTTATTTATTTCTTATTTATATACCAATATCTTATTAACCGAGCGCGAGGGCCGTACAGGAAGTTATGGACCGAGTTTTTTTTCCACTGTCTTATGGCCAGAGTGCGTAGCGCGAGGGCCATAAAAAGTGGGGGAAAACGAGGTTCCATAACTTCCATTATTACATGATTACATCGGTTTTCATTGTTACTTTTAGGGCTTTATATCGCGTATTACCCTGTTCATGTAATAGATCAAAAACGAGTGCGAGTGTTTGATCAGGGGATCCAAACACCGAGAAGTGGATGAAAGCACGAGGCCGCAGGCCGAGTGCTTTAATTTCATCCGTTTCGAGGTGTTTGGAGCCCCTGATCAAACACGAAGCACGAGTTTTTGATATGGCTTCTCAAACAATTCACTAAATAAAACATTTTGAACTTTTTATCAAATAATTAGTATCACCCTCTGAGCAAAACATCAATAATATATAACATCAACCCAAAACTTTCAACGAATTCGTTATTAGCTTAGTTGGTAAATCATTAGAATTGCAAGCCAGAGTTTCCGGTTCGAGTCACAGGACGTCCAAAATAAAATAAAAAATAAATATAGAATAAAAATTAAATGTTAGGCAATTAGTTAGGTAGGTAGGTAAATAAACAGGCATGACAGGTAAAAAAGGAGATAGCAGTGGAATAAAGAAAAAAAAAGAGTAAATTGGAATGAATGAGAAATTACTTTTAAGCTAATTTATACAGTGTCTTGATCAGTGACTTGATCAGTGTCTTGATCAGTGTCTTGATCAGTGTATCAAGACTTATGCACGTGACTGAAATACAAAGTTGTAATTGGTCCCTGAGATAATGAATTATTAATGAGTTTGAGAATATCAATTCAAGGGCTTTATACAGATATTGCCCCCATTTGATGGCAATATCTATATATTGCCCTTGAATACTAATGACCTAATCCCTATATTATCCTTGTCATTTCCGTTCTTTTTCAACTTTATATGTAACGTTAAACTTAGAAATTTTCTAGTTGCGAACATTTAACGGATAAAAAATCATCTGATAGAGTGACCCTTTTGAGGATCGAACCCCGAACCCTTTGCTTACAAATCCTGACCCTAACACTTTATGCTAACTGTCCGATCGATGTCAGTTGGTGAGAAGAAAACGTATTCATTTGTTCGTTACAGTTCATTAGTATTGTAGTGTACAACAAAACTAAAAGCCCATTGTTTGGATTGTATTCTCACGGGAGATCGACGCGAAAAGTTTACTCGAACTGCGCACCTTACGACACAAATCGCGAAAACTGAAAAGAAATGGATGTCTAAAAACAATAACTGGGAGCTCCGCTATAAGTAGAACCGAATTTGTATTGTGCACATTGTAATCACAATGAGACATATCAGTGAAATACGCTGCACCACATTACATTACATGCTATTGAGGCTTAACCTGGACAATGAAGAACTCGGAGCTCATTGACTGCATTTCGTGTGTTGTTAAGGCAAATGTTTGTAGTTTGGAACCTCGACTACAGTAAAAACCCGCACATAAGAACCACTACTTTTTGAGGTAAGGCTAAAGTGATTCTTATATAATTGGTATTTATATAGTGAGAAATTAGGCTGAGGTGGTTCTTAACTGGTTCTTATTTACAAAGCAAAAACAATTTCCCTTATATAGTGTTTTTTTATGTTATATATGTATTCTCGAACTAACTGATAATACATGTGTAAAACATTTTTCTTGCATTGATTTTAAATTTGGTCATATTCAGACTCAACTTATATTTTTTTCAAATGACCAAATAAATATTGAAACCTTTAATATAAGAACCAGTCCAGTTTTTTAGCCTAAAGTGGTTCTTTTTTAACAAGCCTGGTGCTTAAAAAGCAAATTTTAGTCTAGTGGTTCTTAATCCGCTGGTTCTTATATGCGGGTTTTTACTGTATTAATAAATGTTGTGTATCCTGCAGAGGGCTTAGGTTTTTCATTATCAAATTAAAAAGTCAGTATTGATTTGCTACACATGTACAGTCGTATTTTCATTTTATTTATTTGATCCACAACGGGTAACCATAACAAACATGTCCACAGTTGGTAACCATAACAAACATTTTTATATACACCTATTTCAAAAACCGTTGTCGCAAAAAAAGCCACAGTTCACACTCTGAAGCCTGCAAAGGATGTCGGTATTTCTTCTCTTGTTATCGATTTATTCATAGCATATTTTGGTTGTGCGTGTTTGTGTTATAGGAGGATCATAACACGTTGCTGCAGTGGTAGATTGTAAAAACAAATATTTCTTTATATAACGCGCAATAAATCACAACATATTACCGACATCCTCTGCAGGCTTCAGAGTGTGGACTGTAGCTTTGGCTGCGACAGCGATTTTTGAAATAGGTGTATAGTGATATATATATATATTTATATATTGACCTCATTATCTCTTACAAAAGAAATGCAATGTAAATGCTAGTGTTTTTTAATTTAGAGCGTTATTGATTTGTGTTGAGCAGCATGTGGGATAGCGTCAATGTTTATAATATAGTTTTTTCGAAGTTATAAAAAATTGATAGGGCTATACAAATGACTACTTATTGAAAGCGTTACTCTTCGTGAAGCAGATCAAAACCTAGTTCAAAACAAACGAAACATGCAGATCTTACATTTAGTTGTCCTGTTTACCGTAATGCCAAACAATTTAGCAGCTCAGGAGATGGTAAGAGACGAGAGAAAAGCTACCCTATCTTTCAAAGTGGACCAAAGGAAAACCCTTGCAGTACCCCCTCTTGCTGTCTACAATGTAAGGGATGCCTTAGAATGTACTTGGAAATGTTTGCAAAACTTCAACTGCTGGTCGTTTAACCTTGCCATCCAGAAACTGAAAGATCTGTTTAGTTGTGAAATTCTCTCTGCAGAGAGGTACAATTCTCCTTTAAAGCTTGAAAAAAGCAACATACACCATCACTACTTCATAAAGGTGAGAATGGATTTTTTTCTTATTCTTAGATAATTCACCGAATTACTCCTGCAAAATACAGTGAATATACGACTATTTTTCGTAGTTTTTACTACGTTGTATTTGCTACATTTTTCTCAAATCTTTCTTTTGGTTTAGAGCTGAAAAAATCACGGAGTAGCTCTGGACAGGGTATGGAGTTTCAGCTTTTGATACTTTGATATAGATCGTACATGTAATAGCTCGATTAGAATAGATAGATTCTACTTTTGAGATTTAATACCATATTTATTGTTTCATTTGACAACAAGTGTAATTCAAATACGTTAAGAGCACAAAAACAGCATTCTCGATGCTTCAGTGTTGAATTGCTTGTGGAATATCCATATCGCTAGGCTCATTAAGCTTTAAAGCCCTTCATTCCGGGGGATAGGGATTGGAATTTAGGATTTCTGTGAAATTTCGGGTTTGAAGTTTTTGGTTTGGGTTTTTAAGTTATATAGTTTAGGGTTAGAGTTAGGGTTAGGGTTAGTTATGTGGAAACGAAAAGGTTACTCGCGTGTTTGAGAGAAACCTAACTATTGAATAAGACTTTCATTTTCAGTCTTATGGTTTGGGGTTGGTGATTTGGGGCCTATATATGTTAGGGTTTGGGTTAGAGCTATAGTTATGTGGATATACGAAAAGGTTACTCGCGTGTTTGAGAGAAGCCTAACTATTGAATAACACTTTCATTTTCTTTAACAGAATGTTTGTGAAGGCAACCCTTGTTGAAATAATCGGAAATGTCGACCGTTGTACAACAGAGAAATTACTTGTGCTTGTAAAGCAAATACAACCGGCAACCATTGCGGTAAGAATACATCCTGTTTAACTGCACATGTAAGCACATTCGCGCGGTTGAATCCTCACTTCGCGCGCGAGGAGATCAGATCAAGGGTGTGGATGGGGAGCTAATTTTCAATGTTTGTAGACATTTAATACTCAAAATATAAGACTGTGACCCACATTTTTATTTTATAAATTGAAATAACAATTAATTAAAAATCTTCTTGTTTTACCAAATATCTTTATTTCTCCAAATTTTAATAACTACTATCAAACACATTCTAGAGCCTCCCACTGTTATGCTTTGTATTTTTACTATTAGTTTTTTCATATGTTCACCACTAAGCCATGCTGCTTACCATAGGTGGTGAAATGGCAGACTTCAAAGAAATTTTGCGGCTCAGAAAGGCGATGACCCCCAAGCTTTAGCTTATTTGATATGTCTAATATTGCTTTCTCAAGTAGCAAACTCAGAAAAATAAAATTTGTTTATTTATTGTTATTCTTAAAAAAGTGGCAAAGATTGATACCTCAACTTTGAAAAGGGAAACACTACTTTTAGAAGGCATTAGGCTAAATTTAAAATTGTTGTAATGACAAAGAATAATAACGCGCAAACGATTAATATCGAGTCAACATGAAAGTTTAGTTTGGTTTAGTTAGTTTATTTATTTATTTATTTATTTATTTGTCACAATGGTACAATGTCAAAAATATAATGAAAATATTCTAAAAGTATATATAGATGTGACGCGGGTACTGAGAAGGAAACAGAACTTACGTCCCTGCATGCAACTTTATATCCTACTCCACATTTAACAAAAATACTATGCTAAACAAGAAACACTAAAAAAAACTATTATAAATAATAGTTATTATGAATAGTAAATGGAAACTAGCGGGTAAACTAATATAGGCTGCTTCGGTGTATGATATAAACCATAGGTAATATAATGAAATTTGTAACAACGTAAAAAATGTTGACTTAACTTTACTAGCTGACGTTTTTTCGATTGGTTCATCACTTATCCCGCTTCTAATATATTGTCAGTATCTCTCTTATTCTAACTTTTTTACTCCGACGAAGAGCTAAAGCTCGAAACGTCAGTAAAGTAATAAGTCAACTTTTTTTACATTGTACCTATCGTTAATATAAATAGTATGTTATGTATTTGTATCAAGAATGTCAAAAATGTTGATCAAATCAGGCGATGAAGACTATCAGTATAGTAGTCGATCAAACGTCACCGTCCAAACTTTCGACATAGTTAATTGTGAGACAAATAGATAACGTACTATTAATCTCATATCCACGATGAATATTCAGTTATAATTTTATGGAAGTTATTAGTTTCAAGCCACTCGAAAGTTTATAAACAAAACAACACTTTTTAGATATATCTAAAACACGTTTCATATTGGCTGGGAATTAAATTGTTAAAGTTTTACTCATGCATTGTATTTATTTGTTTTTTGCAGAATTCCAAAAACTCAACACAGTCCCGGTGTGTTTTTCTGCCAGGGACGAAAAGTATGGAACCTTTAAGACAGCCATTCCTGGAAAAATCAAATCTTTCAAGCTTGTGCACGTGTCCGGAGAAGTTGGTCATTTTCATGGTAGATCGGGTAATTGGGGTTCAGGGGATATATCTATTATCATCACTGATGACAGTAAACAAATACTAACTCCCCCAGAAGCACGTATATCTGCTCAAAGTACATATGTTCTTCCAGGGGTAAGTGCCAATGATCCAGAGCTGAACCCCCCTGGATTTAACCCGTTGCTAGGTGTGGCTTCAGGTCAACAGTTTAGGGTGTGGTTTGGTGAGGATTATTATAACAGCACAGAAGGTGATAATCATGGGCAATCGTGCGCCGATATCTATGCCCATTACAATGGATAATCCTCTGTGAAATAAATATTATAAATCACGCACTCTGATTGGCGCGTTTGCATGTTAATTAAATATGTAATATCTTATAAAATAAATAGAAAACTCATTTGCTATATATATGCAGTTTCAAAGTACTTGTACCCTGGGTACCAGGGGTTAATTTTTCCTTGCTTTAATTAGCGTTTGCTTTAGCGTTTGTAAATTTGACGGTTTGTTGACGGTTTGTGATTCAACGAGACTAGATCGTTTCTCTTGAAAATAACGAACACAGACGTACAAATGATAAATACGAATACTAGATCAAGAAACCCTCTAGTTTCTAGGGTAAAGTACTTGGGGATTGTCAGAACACTCGACGTACCTCACTTCGTGCTTCTCTTAACAAGCAAGCACGTGTGTGAGTTTTCTATTTCTTTAATATGACATGCACTGAGTCTTAACAATTATTATAGAGACCCGTGGATAAAAATCGCCAGCATCCTTCACGTTACAGTGGAGCAGGCAAAGCGAGCGACCCAGGAGAGGGGTGATTTTAATGAGCTGGTCACCCAACTCAACTCAAAGGGGGGCTCCGCTTCTCCGAGGAACTGAACTGAACTGAACTGAACATTTTTTATTGATATGCACCTAATAACCTCTGTTGATTCCACTTTTTATCAAAAATTAAAGAATTGATAAGATCAATTGCGAAGAATCTACGTGATTTGAAGAAATTCCTTATTTTTAAAAAAAATGTAAACATCCGAAAAAACTTCTAACTCGTAGTCAGACCACTCAAAATCTACAGAAGCATCCCTACTCGATTCCGAAGATGATATCTCTAGATTTTTCAACCAAATACTAGAGAATTTTCGTTATAGAGGCCTTGTCAAACTTGCAACTTCTACACTTTGTTGGTGTGAATAAAACAGACGTGCTCCTGGACAATCTCGAACCCATAGCCTGCGTTACTCTTGGCCAGCAGTGCCGAGCAACGTATAACTCTGGGGAAACGGAATTATTCTGCTCCAATTTTGGAGTTCCGGTTTTAACATGAAATGCGCATGCTTAGTTAATATTATAATGATCTGTTGGTTTGGGCATCCTGTGTTACTTAGTACGTTATATGACATTCAAAATATTGTTGACCTAGTAGTATTTTAAATATTTTCTAAGCCAATATAAACATTTTCCTCACTAATAAAACATTTAAAGTTTAGGAACGTTTTTTAGCGGCCATCAGGATTTATATAATGATATAAAAACGAGTCTAAATCTCCTTCAATTTACATCGCTTTAACCGTCGATTTATTTATAGTTTTCCAACGGTTATTAGTTTGCTTTCGTGGTACGATTGACCTTTATTAAATAACTGGATGCCAGAGGTCTGAGGATTGTCAAGGTTTAGAATAGTTTAAAGGAGTATTTTGTGTCTATTCTAATTTGCTTCGCGACTCGATAATCATCGCTTCGCGACTCGCATTTATTCCATAAATGACGATATTATTCTATCTAGTATTAAAAACCGTTGACGTCGTATTAATCGTAAAATTTACATTTTGAATGTACATTTGTTTACATGATGGACCAATCAGAGCTTTTACTTCGTCTGTTTCCGGTCTGACTACTGTATTTTCAAGGGCCAATCACAATAAGCAGAGAATCCCGGTACCCCAGAGTTATACGTTGCTCGGCACTGCTGGCCAAGAGTAACGCAGGCTCTGGGTTCGAGATTGGCTCCTGGCTTGGTTTGGAATCATACTTGTTTCCAGTCTCCCATCTACCGATGAGCTCTGTGGTGTATGTTCCATCCGAAAATTTGTATTAAATCAGGAATTTGTTCACATCGCGTACACAGTAAAACCCCGCGTATAAGAACCTAAACTTTAAGAATCTGTCAGGCTGAAAGTTGCATTTGTTGTTGTTTTTTTGTAAAAAAAGACCATGTGCAAAATCATTGACCTGTATATAAATAAAATAGGAAGAAAGGTGTTGTAATGATGAAGTGAGTGATGCTAATAGAACCTAGATAGCCTGATTTCAAGCTAAGCACAATTTATAAGAACCTGTTCAGAAAAATGGAAAAATCAAGGTTCTTATATGCGGGGTTTTACTATATATTGTTTTAAGGGAGGGTCACTATTAAGACTATTAAGACATATTTATTCCACTTCTTGTTACACTGTTTGATGGGGAATACGATCCTCTCCTGTACGGGCGATACCAGAAAGGAGATATATTTTATATTAGGAAAAGTTTAAGTCGCTCACTAATCAAGCATGCTTTAAGGACTTCTAAGAACTTAATTGGTGTCACGTGACATTTCTTCTAGTATTAATGTCTTTTTGATTGACAATATAAAGAACGTTGACTGTATATATGTTATTTCTGATTTTATGAGAAAACAAAATAATACAGAAATAATGTTCATTTATTTTTATTTCGATTTCAAAAACGATGATATGTTGTTCATTTAACAAATTTATAATCATCTATGATAGCTGTCAAGTGCTAATAAGCATTAGTAAAATGATGCTTTTCAAATTCAAATTTATTTGATTATTTATTTAAAATGTTTCCTTAGGGGCTGTTTATATGGAAGCGAGTTGTCCCTGCTAGCCGGGATAACTCTATTGTCTTGAAGTCCCCGGGGAACGCAAAACACCGTGTTTTTGGTGTCAAGGACGTATTCCTAATTCAAGCAATGTCCTCCATTTATTTTAAACTGATATGAAACAATAAACAATTTAATATTCGCCGAAGGCAAAGTGGTTATCGGGCGAATATTTACCGAGCCGCGAGTCTTAAGGCCCGTGCAAACGCACGCCACATTGTTGGACCAACTTGGTTGCTCCAACATGTTGGGCCCGTTTAAACACCCTGTTGGATGATGTTGGATGAAACTAATCCAACATTTCTTTTGTTCTCGTGTTCAACAAACCAGTATCGCAACAATGTTGGCCAACAATGTTGCGTGCGTTTGCTCGGGCCTTAAGACACAATTCACAACCGAACAAAAATATAAAGAAATAAACATTTTTGTATAAAATAAAAATTTATTGCGTAATATTACAAAGCGTGACAAAACGCACGAGCTTCAACGAGAGATATGGTGTAATATCCCGAGATAGTGAACCAATGAGAGCGCGCGTTCTTATGAGGTTGTGAATTGTGTATTTACTAAATTGTGTTATTTAACTAGATTAGCTACTTAGTTATTTTGAGTGATATTACTTATAATTTGTACAAATATCAGCCATTACATTGTAAACATTTACTAACTTTAAACTAAAAAAAAAACATGTATTGTTGTTGATCGTTCTTCTATTGTATGGCAATTATTTATTTTTTATTATGATTACTTATTTAAATCATGTGATTAGATAACACCAGCCTATTTAGTAGAGCGCAAATGCACTTAATCGATAAAAATAAAATCAAAATTGTTACTAACAAATAGTTCTTATTTAGTGGCTATCACTCAACCAGAACTATTAGACAGTAAAAATATGTTTTATTTCACGGATTAAGTGTTTGCGCTCTATTAAGCATTCTAACTTCCAATATTGTGGAATATTGTTCAAGTTGAGAAAGTCGAATCGATCTGGTTTTTGGCCATGGGCAACTGTTGCGGGTCATTTTCATACAGTGTGTACACCGATGGACCAACATGAGCCTGTGGCAATGGTTGTACAGGAGCCATTTGGATTTCTGCAGGATGTTGTTGTGACTTAACGGAATACTAGAACAAGAACGAAACATCAGTTGTATATGTAGTATATTATACCAGCATGGTTAGCCAGGCTCGCCAATTCGCCATGCATGTTCACCTCAACTCCAGTACTTTTGCGCGCATGCTAAAGGCTTTATGTTATCTATAGTACCGACCGCTGTACTTTTTGACAAAAGACCCATTTGCACAGGCTGAGTCTCGATTTGCTGATTTACTGATTATATCGATTTTTAACGCTAAACTATACTGAAACCGGCACATTAGATTTACTCCGAATCGAGATTATCCCTGTGCAATTGCGCCTTTTGTCAAATTGTACAGCGGTGCTAGACAACATGAAACTCGAGTATTTAGTGCTTTACAACTTTACAACCGTGGATAGACTATTCACTGGATAAGTTTATGAGAACACTTGCTTTTAGCTGATGATTTCCTCAAGCTTTTTTGAGTAGCTTTGAGTGTTCTTTTGCGCGTGATCTATCTCAACATAAAACATATTCTATTGATTTTCACAATACGGTTAGTTTGGTCTTATATTATGCTTTAATTTACTTACAATGTACACAATGGTCAAACCAACCAGTGTAAACACCGCCGCCAGCGTACTTAAAGTAATAAAGACAATGAGACCAGTCACATAGGTAACAGCGGCCTTACAAATTGTGTCTGTGTATCAGAAACATATCAAGACATTAAAAAATGGTCATATAAATACAATCATAAGTAAACTAGCAATACCTTAACAGCAGGCATATTAATAAAAAACACATCAATGTACTAGTTTTTGCATGCAATGAGTAACTTTACTCAGTTTTTAAGTAAGTTTTCATTTAAGTTTTGTAATGAGAAACTGTGGATGCATTGATTACATATGTTCCTTTAGTACTTGTCGTATCTCTTAAGGGTAGAAGTCAGCGATCCTTTTGGTATTAAAATTGAAATTCAGCGATTTATACGCGCATAGTCGATACTTTTACCCTTAAGTCGCGATCCCTGGTCCATTCTTTTACGCAAAAAAAAATAACAAAAGACCACACGGATGTCAACTCGTTTACATTTAAAAAAACTTTCTTTAGAGGAACAAATTAATATATATATCTATATATTATATTATGTATTATATACAGCCATATGCAGAAATCTTGTCCACCAGTGCTTTAGTGAATATTGGGTGCATTCTTGGTAGGATGTTGAGCACGTTTGAAAGTGTTAAGAGGCTGTCTCGCTAAAAACCACCCACTCGTTTTTGCTTCAAAAATGGATTTGCCTGAAACTCTGTCGACTGAAAGGGTTTACTAAGACTAAAACAAGAATGCATTTAGTTTGGTAAGAAATGATTTCGTTGTTGAGCTAGAAGCCGTTAAACATTTTTGCCCGTCAGGTGCAGTCGCGACACTTTGAAAACTGAAAATAAGCCATTTTTCGTAGCGCCGTATAATACTCGATTCGCAGCATAAACCAATAAATTTTATATCAAAGCCTTTTTAAATTAAGACTAATCATGCTCGATTGATATGGCAAGACATTTTGCTCTAAAAACAAAAAACAGTCAGATTCTCTTCCAAAATAAGAAGCTTTGAATTACCTTGAACCGATTCTCGAGGAAAGTGATTCTAGAACGATGTTTGAACAGTATAATTCAGCGTTAAAAGTAGAAACACCTGTGAGATCGAATCTAACTCGCAAACAAGCAACTCGACCTAACTATCTACAGACCTACTTGCTGGATTACTGGTAGCATTCAGCAGTCTAAGGCACTGCCAAATGTCTTTACAATGGAAATAAGCGTTACTTTTGGAGCATGTAAGTTGTATTTCTGATAAAAACGCTCGACCATAGTGGTCTTATACAATAGACAGAAAATCGCAATTAGTCGAACATGTGCTACTTCAAACGGTCATAAATTTGGAAAATCAAAAATCGTACATCTGATTTTCACAATTTGTGCAAATGAAATACCATACTTTTGACCTGCATTGGTTGAAACTTTTAACTAAGTCCCGAAATTTAGAAATCAGACATTGAAATAAGGCCATTTTGAGTCTATTTGAATAAGCGATAAATAGGGGTCATTATAATCTTGATAACTCGTTTAAAAATAAATTTAGACACACATAAACCCCTTAGCTGTAAAGACGAGTGATTTAAAAAGACTTTGATATAAAATTTATTGGTTTATGCTGCGAATCAAGTATTATACGGCGCTACGAAAAATGGCTTATTTTCAGTTTTCAAAACGTTGCGACTGCACCCGACGGGCAAAAATGTTTAACGGCTTCTAGCTCAACAACGAAATCATTTCTTACCAAACTAAATGCATTCTTGTTTTAGTCTTAGTAAACCCTTTCAGTCGACAGAGTTTCAGGCAAATCCATTTTTGAAGCAAAAACGAGTGGGTGGTTTTTAGCGAGACAGCCTCTTAAGAGTCGTTGTCTGAGAAAGCCGGGCAGGTGCAAAAGATGGGGGTCGGCCGATTTCCTTCAAATTTATACCATTTAATAGGCATCTGATATAAATAAGAATGGATAAATATGAGTATCAACGGACTTTTACTTTTCGGGTTAATTTACCACCCCCCTCGATGTTGGCTCCAAAAAAACAAAAATAACCTAAATTTAGCTCAAGTTGAGCGGTTCTAAAATCCAAAGTATGATGCTGATCGACTTCTTTTCATTTCTATCCCATTCTTTGACGTCTAAATAGTACATCTATGGTAATAACTACTTATTTAAAAAAATATTTTTTGTCACGCGCTTTGTTATTTATCGTCTTCACGTCTCACTTTTTGACGACGCGATTTTAGCCAAATTTAAAAAATGTTTTCTCAAAAGGCCGGCAGTTTTTTTCCCCATTTTTTGCATTTTGTAATAAGAGAAGGATTGGTTGTTGTATTTCAACAAACAAAAGCGTGGGACCTTTTATATTTTGAAAATAAAACAAGCTCAAAGTCAATGAATTTGCATAAATTAACTAACCAATTTTCCGCTAATTAGCATACGAGATAGCACATAAACTATTTCTAGATGAACGAATTAAGCACCTAACTGATATTTGATAACACTAGGACCTGTTCTATATCTTTCGAGTTCACTAATCCACACTTGATGACAACCAAAACACTTGAAGACCTTCCCGCGAAAGTCAATCTTCAGTACCTGCATTATTCGTTATATTGTGTTCTTACTAAATCTGGCTTAATCCTCATTAATAGAAGGTTTAGTTATTCTGGTCCTCTTTTGGATTTGATATAGTTTTGATTTCTTACAGGACAATTTTCAATTAAGGGTAATTATGTAAATTAGGTTGACATATGACAACAATGTTTTGATTCTTGGAGTTCACTATTTTCAGCATCATACTTTGGATTTTAGAACCGCTCAAAGTTGAGCTAAAATTTAGGTCATATTTGGTCTTTTGTTCAACATCGAGGGGGGGGGGGGGGGGGGAACTGGAAAAGTGAAAGTCCGTTGATGCTCATATTTAGCCATTCTTATTTATATCAGATACCTATTAAATGGTAGAAATTTGAATGAAAAATCAGCCGACCCCCATCTTTCGCACCTGCCCGGTTTTCTCAGACTACGACTCTTAAGGCATGGATAGGCATGCTAACGATTCACATCTTTCGGCCCCTCGGGTCGAGACGTCTAGAACCACACACCTTCCTGTCTCGCATAGCGTTATAAACTAATTATCTAACTGTTTTAGCCACACGTCAGCACGTATCTTACTTTAATCGCGCACGAAATCCTTTCCAGAATGCACACGATATAGTTGTATACTTTGGCTCACGTGGATAGACTTTCTGCATATCGTTGTATATATATATATTTTGTCAACCATTTATGGTCAAGCTTACACTGGTCATCGACGTGTTTGACCTTTCCAGTACGGTAATAGCAATTACAAGAAGAGCCATCCATCTCACAATGGGTGATATGTGTTAGCTCAAGCCATTGGTTATAGCTGCTTCCCGAAAAGACGAACTGTGTCATAGTGGCACCGAAAGCAAGAGTGTTCGTCATGAGAAAAGCAAATACCTGCACAATGAATTAACAGTCAACGTTACTATATATGTTATGTGGTAGTGGTAGTGGTAGTGGTAGTGGTAGTGGTAGTGGTAGTGGTAGTGGTAGTGGTAGTGGTAGTGGTAGTGGTAGTGGTAGTGGTAGTGGTAGTGGTAGTGGTAGTGGTAGTGGTAGTGGTAGTGGTAGTGGTAGTGGTAGTGGTAGTGGTAGTGGTAGTGGTAGTTCTTACCAGTGGTGTTCTGTACTTATTTGGTCGATGTGACATGCTGTATCCAACCCCCAAGCCTAAACTTCCTGCAATAATAAGCTATAAATAAAACACAAAGTTAAAATACAAGGTTGAACGAACAGAAAGGTGATAAAATAGTTGGTGTCACCTAAATGGGCCAATATTCTGTCATATGTAATTAATACGTTGCTTAATTAGCCTGACTTTCCGCACGACTGAAACACTATATATAGTATATTTTACATGGATATCTAAATATATAGTGGGGAAGGGATGATTACGTACATTCGTTACATTTTGAAATAGAATTATGAATTATAAATTATAAAATGGCTAATAAACTTCAAATTCCTCCCGGCCTCCTCTCATACTCCACCCAATGTTGTCTTTTCCATCTGTGGGTCTTTAATTTGAGACCAACTTTGGTAAGGGGAAGAGGTTTTGTATAATAATAATATAATAACGTGCTCTAAAGCATATCCACGTATTTCAAAACAGCCAATGTGCGCCAGTGTTCTCAACTGACAGGTTTGCGGCTGATTGTGTTCCTATTTTGAAATATTTCTTAGTACTTGCTTTGAAGTGATTCAGTCATGATCTTAAATTGCTCGAGCGTACAATGTGTTGATTTAGTTTTAAGGTAGTTCTCAATCAGTTTATATCGATTGATGAGCTAATATTGCTATATAGTGCATTGTAAAACGTTAAAAGGCAGAAATCCAAGTCCACCTTACGTCTTCTACTGTGGTGTACCCGTCAGTCAAAAAAGCCTGCGGCCAAAGCCAGACCTTTGTAAGCGCGAGACTTAAGTGTCGTGTAAACTATGTGTAATGGCGAGTTTCCCTATTAGATAATATAATAGACGTGTAGTGTTAAAGTAACCGTACTCACTGCAAATCCAGGCCATATTCCTGAACTGATATCACCTTGACGATTTTGAGTAGGTAGTCGAACACGCCATTCAATGCCCATAACAAAGTTACCAATCCCACAAAGTAAAACAATTACTGCACAAACATATAATATAACGGTGCGTTTTTTTCTGCCTTCCTCAGCCATTTTTACCAGGCAGATTTCACTGCACAATATAAGTGTGTAGTAAACGTTTAAGGCGAAGCCACACTCTGAAGGCTGCAAAGAATGTCGGTAATATGAAAACAATTTGTTATTTATCACGTGTTTTTTCATGGAATGATGTAATATTTATACGGCTAGGAATAAACCAATAACAAGAGAAGAAACATCATTATTATATGGCTTGATAATTTCCTGAATTCTGATTGGCTGGCGCGCTGTCTGTCCAGTAACCGCGCGCCGAGCGCCATATTGGAATAAAATCTTTTGTTAATCATTGAGCGCGCGGGTGGGGTTCCTGTGGTGTATTTGTTTGAATGCGCGCGGATGGGATTCCTGTGGCTTTTTGAAAGCAATTTTTCGTCAAAAGTCGCGCGGTGTTGAAGAGGGAGGTATTTTGACAAGGTATGAAACTCGGTCACGTGACAAATTTAGTTTCGCGCGTACTAAATCAGCCATGGGAGAAAATTTTTATTTTTCTTCGAATATATAAAATTTACGTTGATCTTCAACTACAGTAAAAAGTATGATCATATCCGACCTCAGCAAAGGGGTTAAAATTAATTTATAAAAAGGGCAGCATGGAACCGAGGTGCGCCGCAGGTTATGGTGACGGACAGAGGAGGTTGAGCAATCACCGCAGTGCATCATGGGTCAAAATCTAAATTTATTCAGTCGAGGTCCAACCGTCGTGATGAGAAGAGCTCCGATTACACTTTCCAAGTCAAAATAAAACGATATTTTTGAGATGAGAGAGAGTAGTTGTGCTTCCAAATCTAAGAACTATCCTTATATTACATAGGTTTAATTTAATTCCTTCATTTAACAAGCTGTGAGCTTTTTAGGTCACTGAATTGATGTACTTTGTGACACGGCGATGACTGCTAAAATTCACCATTCTCAAGACCTCCTTGAATGGCCCCAAAAACCTAAGAAAACCACACATAAACCTTCCTAAACTCATAATCTCTTATTTTCGAAAAAGTAATTTATTACTAACTAAAGAAAAGATTTAAAACGGGACAACTTTGAACGTTATCCATCAGTTGAACTTCGAACGAGCCGTTAAATAACACAGGAAGCCCAAAACCACAGATTTCTAGAAAGCGCCGTGACATGACTGAATATCTTCAGGACCTTCAGGGGATCCGAAAACTTTAATGTATGCTCTTAAAATCTTTCAAATAGATAAATATATTCTTTGAAGCCTTAGTGAAAAAAGTCTAGCCCAAAATAATACATGTTTGAATATTTAGATAGGCGAAGAGATCGCGTAACGCAATGTGTACAGCGCCATAACAAAAATTGTTTATTCCTTCTTTGAAAGCGTATATCTTGAAAACGGTAGGAGGTTCGATCGGGTTCGATCGACGTTTTTTCTTCAATTATTTATCATCTTTAATTTGATGTGTGTTTGATTTAATAACTTTGTTACTGAAGTGCACACGAACAGTTCTTTTGTCTGTATTAGTCGTTCGTTTGTGTCTCTTCAATTTGCATATTAACACTGAGTTCGATTGACGAATTAAACATGAATTGATTACTTATCTGGTTTGAGCCTCCATAAACTAAGAGTTTAGTTTCTGATTACATGTTTGATCTTTTAATTTTTAAAAAAAATTCAATTTTGAACCGATTTATGAGTCGTTCTTTTGTATACTTGAAAAATACTTTCTCGAAATAAGTGCCCCATCACCGCGAAATTTAGCGCGTTCTGATAGGCCGAAATAAACCACGTGTAGCTTGCACAACCTCCTCTGGGTGACGGATTTCGAAAATTTTACAATCGTGGAGCAATCGTGGAGCGATCGTGAAAATATCGATCGAGACTACATTCACGCTCATTCACCGATACAGCCGAAAAAGGTGTTGATTACAGTCTTGCATTTAACTTTTGCAGTGTTAAAATGACTTAAAACTCAAAGAAAGAAAACAAGAGAATGTATTTTATTGTGAAAAATCATGGGATGGTGAATGAAGAGTAAAAAAGATTGTGATTTGCACTGCAGTGTCTGCATGGCTACAGTGATTTGAGTTTTCATTCAAAACACCTGATTCAAGTGTCACTGAGCACTTGCTTTTGAAGTCAACGATGCTCTTCACCATAAAAAAAAAACGAGGGAAAGCTTTTCTAGTAGCCTGGTGTGTACAGGTAATTATTGGAGTTGAAGTTTTTATGTCAAAACGAATAATATTATCTTGTTCAAACCAACTAAAACCCGAACTAAACAGTGAATTTGTGATGGCCGCTTTGCGAAGTTTTCCACTTGATTGGATCAAATTAAAAAAGTTATTTCGTGAAAACTTTAGTTAGTTTAGCGGTTCAAACAATAATAAATTTGCTGTGAAAGTGTGAAGCGTCGATAGTTGTATTTTATAAACTATTTTCGAAAAACTGTAAAAGCTAAAACATTATCTTTACAGATTTTAATTATTACCATAAATACACTTTGAACACAATTTTTTCACATTGTAAAATATATTAAAACTATATGTTTAGCATTTCAATAAACTTGGAAAGAAATTTCACACACTGGCAGTTTGTTTTTGTTAGAGGTTTACTTAGTGAAAATCCGTATAAGAAAATAAAACTTGTTTCAAAAGAAAAGTTTGAATATGATAAGTTTTTCTCCCGGGGTTTTTCTTTTGCGAGTCAGTCGATTGCTTCTCGCGTCCTTCTCGGCGCTCGTCGCTGAGTCTTCGCCGTCACCACAACCTGCGGCGCACATCTATCCATCCACGCCATCGAGTTTCAGACCTTGTATCAAGATACTACTTTCTTCGATTTTTCTGTCTTACGTGCGATTCCGCGCGACCGAAAAATTGCTTGCAAAAAGCCACAGGAATCGGCATCCGCGAGCTTTCAAACAAACACACCACAGGAACCCCACCCGCGCGCTCAATATGTATTTCGCTCGGCGCGCGGTTAAAAATAACTTTATTGTCATTAAAAAAAATTCTCAAAGAGAATAGTTGGGCTGCCTGTGACTAGACCAACAACAACAACACGATGTCCATTCTGACAGTCAGGATAAAATAGATGCTTTTTAAACCAACAAAAAGTGCCAACACGTTGAAGAAAACGGCATCCGATATGAACATTCTTCATCGTTACATGGCTACAATAAACATGGAAGAAAAAGAAAAAAGATTGAAAACTTACCGACCAGCGAGATGAGCCATCTTCTGTCGAAGTTCTTCATGGAAGTTCGCCGAAAAGACGGAAAGTAGTAAGAGCCGGACACAGTTTCCAGTTTCCAACGAAGTATACAGAGATACTTAGGCGAAAAAAGGCAAATGTAAACATCTTGAAGGATGAAGATTTTGAACAATCTAGAAAAGTTTTAGCTGCTAGTACAGTCTCACGGAAAAGGCAACAAACCTCACGCTGCAGATCTATGGACTATAAAGAAGAAGATGCATTTTTGACTCTGGTGAATTCGGTTTGGATAACCCAGTCTCTCTTCAAAGAACCATTTGGTGGTTTCTCTCACTTCATTTCGGCTTTCGAGCCACTGGGGACGAAAGTCGAAAACTTCGGTGGGGCGAAAAAACCGACGATGAAGATGTTGTGATATATCGATTTAAGCCGTTTCCAGATAAACTAATAAGCATTTTGTAGTCATTTGAGTTCAAAATAAACCATTATTTACAGAATTTATAGACATGTGGTCTTATTTGCATTCGTTGTAAATTTGTCTTTCAGTGACTAGTTACTAAAGCGCAGGCGCAGTTTGTGGAAGTTGCACAGACCGGAAGTAATTTTCGTCAAACAAAAAGCCATATAATAAACGAATTATTAACCTCGCTTGCTCGTTCTGTCTCACGCTCGGTTAATAACCTCTTAATATTCTTTGCAGGTTCGAACAGCTTCTGCTGCCACAACGAATTTTGTAATATGTGTATTAAAACAAGCTACGACTTCAACTTAGTAATATTTACAAAACTCACAAATAAATCAGACTCAAATCAGAGGTTTAGTCTGTATAGGCCGATGATATGTTCGCTGATGTCATTATTTACAATTGCTTGATTAGCCTGAGAAGTTTACTTTTTATCCAATTAATTTACTCCCAATCGGTTCACAGGTGGCCCACACATACGATCTGTGATGATTCAAAAGAGAATATAGGACAATTCTTAAATGTTCGACATCTTCCTTAAATATCACTAAAACTTAATAAAACGCTCTCAGTCTCCTTTTCAATCTTTCTTTAGTTGTCTGTGAAGATGATGTTGAAGTAATTTTTAAAATTCAGCGCATTCACTGTCTCTAAAGAATGAATTTGAAGGTTTCGAAAATTCAGCGAGTCTCATCTCAAACACAAAACTTACTACAACGGCAAATAAATCCTTTTTTGTATTGGAAATTTTGATCCCAGGACGTAACTATACGATACTGTTTACTTCTTCGTGACTTATTTTATCCCTCAAATCCCCTTCAGTCTCAACATACAGATAGCTAGGGCTATACCAGTTATCGATACTGTGAGGGGACAGTACTGTGTCCCGTATGTTTTCTATAGTTTACATCAACGACATATGGGATTATATCGCATTTTAAGACATCGCCGGATGCTCGAAATTTTAAGATTTCGTGCTTTCATTGTTGGATTTCTCGGATTTTATCGGATTTGCATGCTGGGGGATAACGGGGGATGCTATAGGGTATGCGGAACGAGGCTGGCTTAGACTTCGCGTCGTCTGGGATTAGGCCGATAAATTTAAGGCCCCGTCTCCCTTTGTCCAAGTGGTAGGGGTGACCGGCGTACCTTTCAAAATATTTCCTGTGCGTACCTTGTTGGGGTAGAAATCGACAAGGCTTTATCAGTTATTTTTATATGTGGGAACATTTAAGGAGTCGTTTTAAAAACCTCCGCCGATCACCCCTACCACTTGAACAAAGGGAGTACACCCCCCGGATTATATCCCCCCGGGCTAAAAGACTCTACTATCTGATCGTGAAACAATTGAAAAACCAAACCATGCCAAGTTTCAGGGCAGCAGCTGACACATAATTTGCGTGTGTTCTTAGACAGAAACGGACAGATAAAAAGACGGCAAAGTTCCATAAGACAACAGGGGCCGGTTGTACGTAGGGTGGATAAAGTTATCCGCGGATAAAAGTTATCAACTGCATAGGATTTTTATAGCTTTTGTCCGCTGGATAAGGATTTATCCGGTGCATGGATAGCGCTATTCACCCTTCGTACAACCGGCCCCAGAATTATGATTTAAAGTCACATATTATTCAATTTCTTTATTTGATACCATTAATGAAAAAATGATGTGATTTCCTATAATAAACATCATGATAACAACACTTGCAGACTAATATATAAAGCCATTAGTCCGGATCGCTTCACTTAAACATTATTTTTATTTTATAAAACGTTTATGTCCCAACCACATTCAGATGACAAATGTTACGCTATGGCTACCTTATCGTTAGATACCGAGAGGAAATTACACGTATATATGGCCTTAACGACTTTATAGACCTTTTTCACGAAGTAACTAATCATATGCAATTGCCCGGCAAGCCTCGCTCTGACTCAGTGAAAACACTATCTTCATTATATAGCGAGTCTGTTTAATTACTGCGGTTTTCGACTTTCTGCGAACTCAGACATTTCAACGGCTTGTTGTAAAATACGTATTTCGCTGCCGTCAATCAATTATTTAAAAGGTACCGACTAATTAATTTTGTAAAAGTAGGGACTGTTTTGCAGTCTATTGAGTTCGCAGAAAGTCGAAAACAGCAGTAAAGGTAGGATAGCCGGGCAAAGTGAGGAAGCTCTATAATCATGTTAAGATAGTATTCAAAGAACCTTCATTGGGGAGGCTATTGTTTTCGGCCCAAGTTTCCAAAATCTGATGTATATCTCTTAAAAACGACACACCTTTTTCAAATACACTATCTACATATTTTATATATACACCTACTTGCAAGAACGTTGTCATACAACATTTGAACATTTGTAATTTAGTGGATTAGGAATAAATTAAAAGTACAAAAGAAGATCATTGAAGCAGAACTCTTTCTTTTGTACTTTTAATTTATTCCTAATCCACTAAATTACAAATGTTCAAATGTTAATGACAACGTTCTTGCAAGTAGGTGTATATATAGCGGAACTACAACGTATCAGAAATACCGTATGCAATCTTGAAAACAATACCATTACTATATATGATAATATTACAGGTGAGAAGTAACAAGAGACTTTGATTAGCGCGCGAGATTGTTTTGAAGATTTCCATTTCGATTCCTCAGCAAGTAACGTGTTAGTCTCATGGCTTCTTGTGTATAAAGAAGAATCTCACCCAGAACTACAGTTAACCTCTAGGACTAACACACCTCGATGTACGATGCGATATCAATCCTTATAAATAATACATGAGAAATGGCCAAAGAAATCTTAGCCGTGAAGGTTGTATATTTAATAAATACAAAATCGTCCTGATTTGCATAAGTATTAACTTGAATTTTCTCGGCCAGATTTACTTTTATCTTAATTCTGAATTTTTTAGTAAAATATGAAAGAACTTACGTTCGAGTTTCAAGTACTATACAATAATCGCGTCCGATCTGTAAGAGATATATCGCCTACATATATTACATGTAAGTCTGTGATTGTCTGTCTATATCGAACATGTGAACCGAGTTGTATGCAAAATATTTAACGTAGAGGTAGTGAGTGTGAGTGAGTCTCCCCGATTAGTAGGGCACATGATACGTGTCCAGCGAGACGTTTAAAAAGTGATTTATTTTATTATTTATCCGTTTATCTTTCATTGTTTCTGCGATTATCTGTCATTATATTGTCTGTCAGAGTTTCTATATGCTTCTTTGTCCTCGTGTTATATCTATTCTTTTTCTGGGGCTTCTTCTTCGGCTGTTGCTAGCTGGTAATGGATCCGCCTCAGTTGGCCCAGTTTTGTTCTTTCTTTAGTAAGATTACTCTCTAGTTCTAAGACACGCACTTGGGAGTCCATTTCCATTCGTTTGGTTTGTGTCAGGGTTAGTTTGGAGTAGTCAGGAACAGTTTCTAGGAATGTTGAGATGGAAATCGTTATATTCACAAAATTGTGGATCATGATACTGTCAATGACGAGTTAAAAGTTTCAATACTTATGACGATAGGGGTGTTGACTCCCTTTGTCCAAGTGGTAGGGGTGATCGGCGTACCTTTTAGGGTAAAAATATTCCCCATGCGTACATTTTAGGGGGTCCTTTTAGGGTTCTGGCTCAAAAATAAGCCCGTAGGATACATTTTAAACGGAGAGGGATGTAAGGGTATCGTTGACCTAATGAAATAGGGTTTTATATAGAGCGGAACATCCCTAAGAATCATCATAAGAAAGATGAGTCCGAGGAAGAAAAACATCTTTTAGATCCAAGTTTTACATGAAAAAACGATAATTTTTCAACAATATTTCGACAATCAAGTCCAAAACTTGTATCTAAACGATGTTTTCCTTTTCTTATGATGTACTTAAAACTGTCGGATCAACATGGCTTCTCCCTATAGGAATATTGCCGAACTTCATATTTGATTTGATTTTACGTCACAGGTACAGGCTTAGAGGCCTCAATCTGCTTATACCAACTAGTGTTGTCACTCAAAGGAGACATCAACAGCATGGAGTACGGATTCCCCACCCCCTTCCCCCCGATATATAAATGTATATATATATATATGATAGTGATAGTGTCGGTGATGGAACTTTTAATGCTGAAGATAGTACCCGAAAATTATACGTAATTTAATAGAAACAACAACAGACTACACGTTAAACTATCAAACGAATCTGATGGAATCCTGCAGGAGCAGATGTTGATGACGTCGGTGTTTTAATGTATTAGCCATGTTTATGTTGGTACTAATGCTGATGATGGTGATGATTGTATTGAACAGTAACTGCTTTGAATATATATAAAAAGTAAAAGAGTAGTATTGGCACGATGATGATGGTGATGATGATGGTGATGGTGATGATTGTATTGAACAGTAACTGCTTTGAATATATATAAAAGATAAAAGAGTAGTATTGGCACGATGATGATGGTGATGATGATGGTGATGGTGATGGTGATGATTGTGTTGAACAGTAACTGCTTTGAATATATATAAAAAATAAAAGAGTAGTATTGGCACGATGATGATGGTGATGATGATGGTGATGGTGATGATGATGGTGATGATTGTATTGAACAATTACTGCTTTGAATATATATAAAAATAAAAGAGTAGTATTGTATTGGCACGCTGATGATGGTGATGATGATGGTGATGATGATGGTGATGATTGTATTGAACAATTACTGCTTTGAAGATTAAAAAAAACCAATAACATAGCAGATATCGTATTGGTACTACCTGGTAAAATGACATATATTAGTATATCATACTTACTGCTATCGTCTATCATCTCGGCACCAGTCTTAACCGAGGCTACCACACTTGCCGCTGATTCAACCACTGCAGAACAACAATTTTACAAAGACACTAAATAAGTCATTCTGTTAATTTTGCTGATGGTGAAGTTATTTTGTTGTTGTTGTTCGTTGTTGTTGATATTTTATTATTATTGTTGTTGTTGTTGTTGTTGATGCTGCTGTTGCTCTTGTTATTGCTGATGTTGGTATTTTTGTTGTTGTTATTGTTGGTGTTAGTGTCGTTATAATAAACACTGTTAACAAGAATTACATATTGTAATTGTGCAATTTAAGTACCACTATGTTAATCATATCTCACCATCTTTAGAAGCAGTCTGTAGCGATGATAGCTTGGCGCTTCCATGCTGTGCTTTTACCCTAGATGCAGCAACCTAATAAGAGAAAAAGATACCGACGATACTGTAAGAGCTACTACTAACTGCACATCAACAGGGAAATGGAGAAAGTGAAAAAGAAAGCAATGGAGTAAAGAAAATAATGAAGAGAAAAGGTTCTCACCAATTGTGCGGTACTGGCAGTAATTTCATTCGAAGCGACTACGATCTCTTCAAACTTGCCTTGTCCCTGGACAACCTTGTCCGCTGAATCACTGTTAAATATACATAATAATTATACATTAACAACATTGAATATAATGAATGGGCATGCGTTCGGTGTATAAGTGAAATACAGATACATGAGAAAAAATATCATATGCCCTTGTCCTTGCCCTTGCGTAAGTTGTACTTACACAAGCACTTTAGCTCCCCATCCAACAGCTTTAGCAGCAGATAGAAGTCCTTCTGTCCATCGATGATGACGTTTGTAGAACTCTCTAGCGGTTGCAGTACCCTAAGAACGTGGGGAATGTTTTATTAGTACATATAGGTGACATCGCGCTCGCTGATTGGTCGAGAGCTCCGGAATATAATTCAATTACAACCTTTTGTTTTCGTATACAGGTGACATCGCACTCGCTGATTGGTCGAGAGCTCCGGAATATATTTCACTTACAACGTTTTGTTTTTTATATACAGGTGATACCGCGCGCGCTGATTGGTCGAGAGCTCCAGAATATATTTCAATTACGTTTTGTTTTCATATACAGGTGACACCGCGCGCGCTGATTGGTCGAGAGCTCCAGAATATTTTGCACTTACAATGCTCCGTGCGCCTTAAGAAATAACAAAAAATAATAATTCTCGACTAGTCATTATTTTTTAATTTTGCTGTATAGTCAGCGAATATCTCTATATTTACTTTGCCTTCAGGGAGTTATGGCTCCGGCACACACTTAGATTCCATGTGCAAAGCTATAAAAACAACAGCAATGCTACTTTGGATAAAAATGTCATTGTGTCCCCACTTTATCCGCTTTCATGTTGTAAAGTGAATAAAATTGTTCAATGAATACAGCATACCTTGCCCACTCCGACAATCTCTTCTTGTAGACTTTTGGATTTAATAATCAGTACTTTGATGGCCTAACAGATAAAGGAAAGCTGGGTTAATTAATGTACAAAATCAAGGACCTAGTCCTATTTCTGGTTTAGCTCTTAATTAAACCTATGGGGTTAATCCAGGGTTAGTGCTATTCCTGGTTTATTATATAGATATCAATGGAATACCAGGATTTATCCGGTGTCGAAAACTTCGTACATTCTACACAGTGAAGATATCATATCTTTCACATGAGAAGATATCACAGTTGCCATGACTACTTTCTTACTTCGCGGTTTCTTTTCACTTTTCATTCAACTTAGAACGAGAACTTTGAACTGTTTCCTGAGTTTGATATTAATCTCTTAACAACAGAAATAGTAGGAACAGAGAGTACAGATCATGAGTAAGCAAGAGGCAGGAAGAAAAAAATGGAGATTTTATTTGAGGAAAAATTGCTCGGAATAAGCTCACCACAAGCTTTGCAGAACACAGTTTGGCTAAACAACATGATTCACTTTGGTTTACGTGGATGCACAGAGCAAAGATAATTATGCTGAGGAGATGTCGTTTTAAAGACAAACAGCAAAGGAATGGAATATCTCGAGTTCTCTGAACGGCAAACAAAAACTAGAACTGGAGAAAATCCACGGAATCATTGCCAGGTCAAACCGTGAATGTACGCCAACAAAGCTGCCGTTTCTGTTGAACATGTTGAACGAAAACGACGACAAACTATGTTAGAACCCGAGTCGTGCTTCTATTTGGCTGTAAATTACTTTAAATCACAAGCTGAGCTATTGGCAAAGGATTCCAAATGGTTTAAAGCTCAACCGGAAATAACACAAACGGCGGGAATCCCGACCAAAACAAACCACGGCGGAAGAAACTAAATCCTGGTATTTCATTGTTATCTATATAATAAACAGAACATTACATGGGCGCTTGGAGATACGGATTTTATCTTCTTGTGCTCAATTAAGATATCTCACGAGTGAGCGCAGCGAAGATAAAATTCGTATCTCCGCGCGCCCATGTAATATCCTCTATTTAACCTTAAAAACTCCTATGGAGGCAAACCACTGGTTAGTCCTACTCCTGGTTTATCTTGTAAAAAAAACCTATGGAGTTAACTCTAATTTAGCTTTGAACAACCCTGATCAGGTTTTTATAAGTAAGTAATCAACAAACCTGCATCAGCGATGTACATGAATCCAAGATCCTGAAAGAAAACACATTTATGAAGTCAACATTTTTCACGGTGTTACAAATTTCATTATATTACCTATCATTTATATCAAACACCGACGCAGCCTAGACTAATTGACTCGCCAGCTTCGATTAATATAGCGCTAATGATGATGATGATGACGATGACGATGACGATGACGATGACGATGACGATGACGATGATGATGATGATGATGATGCAGGGCTCAAAATGATTATAATAGAGGCGGTGGTGTTTGTGATGATGATGATGATGATGATGATGATGATGATGATGATGATGATGATGATGATGATGATGATGATAATGATGATGATACAATATGATGGTAATATGATATGATGATAATAATAATGATGATGATATTAATGATGCAATTTATGATGAAGATGATGACATGATAATGCAGGGCTCCAAATAGCGACCTTCCAACGAACAAATGCCGCAGTGAATTGGTACGCGGTAGTGCTCACTCACCATGATTTCACTTTGCGGTCTCATTGCGCTTCCGTTATAATCAACTACACGTTCGGACCGCTATTCAGGCGAACATACCCTGGTTACCAAAGGTTTGACTAACTCTCTCTCCCTGCTTCGCGGCTCAAAATACGTGTCAGGGAGAAAGCTAGTCAAGCCACTGGTAACCAGGGTATGGCGAACATTGCAGCCACGCTGCTCACCACAATCACGAAAGGTAAGTGAAATCTATAGTTAATAGACCTCTTTACTTCCGTATGCAAATTGCCCGTTTCAGACCACGTGACATTCCCTTGAGAATTGTTGTTTTATGATCAACGTGTTATATCATTTACATATGAAAGAATCAACTCCCAAGGGTAGCATCACATGATCTGAAATGGGGCAACAAACAAGAAAGGTAAAGAGGTCTATTCTGAGAGCTTGTAGAGCTTTGTACAACCAATCAGTGGTTAAGAATGCTAAGAATAACTGTGATGGCCGAAAGGTATAACTAAACAATGCTGTTGTACGTTAAGAATTCAAACGCTTACCTGCCGTGGACCTCTAGTTGTACTCCTGTATATTTCTCTCGGGTTTTGTTCAGCATTTCCTAGAAAACCGTCAATACTTATTAATAATTAAATAATTTAAAAAATAAAACATTTTTACATGATTGTAGCTATTGTAATTGAAAGCAAGCTAGTTCTTCACATTACCTCGATTCGGAGTGCCGCATCTGCTACAAGCTAAGAAAGAAAATTTACCAATGTCATTTTAGTACTTTTACAACTACGGTAAAAAAAAACTTACAGAAAAAAAATTGACAACTAAATAAACAGACAATCAAACAAACAAACAAATAGAACACAAAAACACAAACAAACACACAGAAAGTATAACAGTACAACGAACGAACAAACAAACAAATGAACGGACGAACGAACGAACAAATGAACGGACGGACGAACGAGCGAACGAACGAACAACCTAACGAACGAACGAACAAATGAACGGACGGACGAACGAACAAGCTAACGAACGAACGAACAAATAAACGGACGAACGAACGAACGAACAAATGAACGGACGAACGAACGAACAAGTAAACGGACGAACGAACGAACGAACAAATGAACGGACGAACGAACGAACAAGCTAACGAACGAACGAACAAATGAACGAACGGACGAACGAACGAACGAACGAACGAACGAACGAACGAACAAATGAACGGACGGACGGACGAACGAACGAACGAACAAATGAACGGACGGACGGACGAACGAACAAGCTAACGAACGAACGAACAAATGAACGAACTGACGGACGAACGTACAAACAAACGAACCAAAAGTGTTGATCCAACAGACATCATGGTCACACCTTACCTCTGCTGTAGCATTTATCTCTTTGTCCACCTCAGAACCAATGGCCTCAGCGCTGTCTTTTTCTTTCGGTGCAAGAGCCTGGTGGTAAAGACATTTATTTTGCTATTATTAGACTAGTTGTTACAATAGAACAGTTTCACGTTATCTAGTACTGCTGTACTATTTGACAAAAGGAGCATTTGCAGCGATTAGATTTTTTCGTGCTTTGCTTGGAATTTGTGAATATTTTAAGAAAAAAGGGAAGCTTAGCCTGTGCAAATGTACAGCAGTGATAGATAACTTTAAACTTGAGCATTCTACAACTTGAAGGGCAAATATAAATAAAAGAATAACCACCTCCAATAGGTGTGTTAATAATGGTTCTTCTTCTTCAAATGAAATGTTAGTTATATTTTCTATTAACGATTTCAATTCGTCCACACTCAGTTCAGCAAATCACCTGCTATTTTGCTTTCTTCTCTGCTCACGGTAAAGAGGGATTTCATGGCAGCCATGTTTGCGGTCAAACCAATTTCTCTCAAGGGAACTGAAATCTCTTGTCATTCAAAAACTTTCTTGTATAGACCCTTTTAATAAGTCCCAAAGTGTTGTGTTTTCCGCGCTTGACGTCAAATTTATTCTTTTGAAATTTGTATAATATGAAAGGAATTGAAAAGAATAAATTTGACGTCAAGCGCGGAAAACACAACACTTCGGGATTTATTAAAAGGGTCTATACTCGCCCACAAACATGACTACCATGAAACCCCACTATATGATCTGATAGACTAGTAGCCAATCCAAACGCGCGATTGCTCCGCATATTCAATGGATGTGGATACACCCTTTCCGAGAAAGTTTGTCAACCGTGAAAAGCACACAAGCTAGTGGCGCAAAGGATCATGGATCAGTTCAGAAACTAAATGTGCATTCGGAAGGCCTTTCTTGTTGTTTGATAAGTCAGAACGGACATTTCTCAATAACAAATTGACAAGTGTAGCAATGTGGCCATGAAATCCCTGCGTTCTAATAAAGTTTACATAGTTAACCCATAATCCCCTGCGCTACTAGCTTGTAGGCTTTTCACTTCACGGGTGACAAAGTTTCTCGGAAAGGGTGTATAATAATATTTGATGTAAGGAGTACAAACCTTGGCAACTGAAGTAATGCTATTCAGGTTTGTTTGGATTTGATTCACCTTGTCTGCCAGTAGTTGTGGGTCTATACAATTGATCAATGCAATTAGTAAATAAATGGACTAGTGGATAAATAAGTAAATGCAAATGTAAACTTTATTTAAACACGACAGGTTGTTAAAAGCTATACATTTTGTGGGGTCGTGTATAACAAAAATGAAAAATATACAAATACTGGTAATAAATATGCAAATATTTACACAAAATATTTTACTAGTGGGGCAGAAAATAAAAGTATGGCTTAAAACAAGCTAAAAAACATCCAAAAAGTATTTAAATACACCACCACAACAACTAGGTTTAGTAACTTTTATTTACAGCAGTTCTCAGTCACACGTGCACCGCTCGCATAAAAAGCACCGCTATAAAACGTGAAGTTGGTGGACGTCAATCAAACTGTGTTTACCAGACGCATGGTGTTTTTACTTCAGTCGGGCTGCGAAACATGTCTGAATCCGACGAAGAGGTTATTGTGGGAATTCAGCTTCCATGACAATAACGCGTTCAACATAAAAAGAACAATTCTGAAGGGAATGTCACGTGGTCTGAAATGCGCATACGGAGGTCAAGAGGTCTATTACAACCATATTTAATAGAGGGGACCTTCTATTACAACCTACCTATGTCCTTATTTTTCATTGCTTCTAGTAACTCCTGTGACATCTTGCCAGCAGATTCACTGTTACTTTTCAATTCTATAAAACCATTAGGAAACTTATTAACGAAAACTAAATCAAACACTTCGCACAAGACAAGAAATCAATAATGACGTCATACCTTCTGCCTCTTTTGACGGAGCCATGTGAGCAGTGGCCTGGGCATTAATCAAGCAATCACTTAGACGATAAGAGTATGAAGATATGTGAGCAACAAGTGGGAGACACTCTGAAATTATAAAGAAAACAACATTGTTGGTTTATTGGTTATGTCTTGTCAGTTAAGGTGGGGCGTGTTTACTTGTGAACATATATTAATATTATTACTATTATTTGTAAGGGCATTGAGAATTTGTAATGCACTAGAATTAAATTATTATTAATTATTATAATTTGAAGTAAATTCTCGTTGGACCAGCTACTGATGTGGTTAACGGCTTGTTGCAGTATGCTTCGGAAACGGTGGTATTATCGGCAAACTTCCACATAAGTGTAGAGGCATTGGGTGTCTCCAGATCATTGATCATGGCCAAAAATAGCCAAGGACCAAGACGGGTCCCCTGAGGAACCCCAGCAGGAACACTTTGCCTGTCAGAGTAGCTAAGTCCACCAAGCTTTACCCTTTGCTGTCTGTCTCTCAAAAAGTCAATAATCCAGTTCAAGGTAGTAGGTTTTACACCAAGTCTAAAGAGCTTGGCCACTAGAGTCTGGTGGTCAACCAGGTCAATAAAAATAATAATAATAATAATAAAAACGTATACCTTCATTGTTTGCCTGATAAGATGAGAAACTTGTTGTGACGTCATCCAGTTGGTTAGTGATGCCTTCTAAACGACTTAGTAGATATTCTGTCAATTGAGATAAAAAAAATATTAAAATACGACAATATAGTTGTCACATTAGGCAAGTTTAATGCTTCTTTAGTTTGGTTTATTGTTTTTCCTTCATATGAAGGCAGAGTCACCATGACGGTGAGAGAGGGAAAGGGGTGAAGGAGGAAGGGGAGCGGATTATCCATAGTAGTGATGTTGTACATGTAAATACAACAAAATAGCAACGGAAAAAAAATGTGTCAACATTCTTGTCCATAACAGTAGCCAGCTATTATACAGTACTTTGACACAGGAAACCCAACATTAGATATGATAATAATAATAACTATGACTGACCTGCTGTACATGTAGTTGAACTATGATATGGATTATCAAACTGATCAAGGGAATCCTGGATCACCTTTTTACCCTCATCGATACTAAGAACTACAGAATAATAAACCATGGATCTATCAACAAATGTTACATGTATTTTAATATCTATGTTTATTATTAACATAAACATATTATAAATTGTATTCACTATCAAGAATCTAATTGGTTGGGTCTGCAGTTTATTTCACCAACAGACAATCTACAGATCAGCAAAAACAAATAAACTAGCCAACTAGTTTTCGTTGATTTCCACAATGCATTGTTATTGAAAAATGTCACTTTATTGTCCAATTTAGTGGGTTTTTTTGTTTTTCTTTTTTTGCCCCAAAAAAGTAAAACATAAAAGTACTTTTGTTGATAATTTCCTCTAAAACAAATATAGTAACAATAATTGAATTGGGTTTTTGTGATGATTGATCAGAATGGAAGTCTTGGCAAATGCCTCGACCTTGTTTATTGGGATATCCAAAAAAGTATTATTCAAAATTTGTTTAATATTAACAGTATTTTATCTGAATACATACCAACAATGTTGTGGTTCTGTTTTAATTGTTCTTGTTTAGACTGTCTTTCTTTATCTTCTGTCTGTTTGATAATATAAAACATGCATTTTAATATTCATGGGCAAAGATAATGCAAATCAAAAATTATGATATAGTTAAGAAAGACAAAAAATAAGATTGAATCAGAATCTACAATCACAAATTATGCAAAATACCTTGGGGCAGTTTTTGACATAAACATTTTCTATAAACATTGTACGTCCACACCCCAGAGACCATTAGTCATTGTTACTTTTTTACCTGTTCTTTATATTTTTCTCTTTCTTCTTCTATTGTTTTCTCAGCCTTTTTCCTTGCCTGCTCTTCACTTTCATGTTGGCTTTTAAAGTTTTGTAATTCCATGTTAAGAGATGAAACCTGATAATGAAAAACAAATGCATGTATTTATTATTGTATCATCATCATCATCATCATCATCATGATTATTATTATTATTATTTGAAAATGAAAAGAAACAAAAGATAGAAAAACAAACAAACAAACAAACAAACAAACAAACAAACAAACAAACAAACAAACAAACAAACAAACACAGGAAAACTGAAATGAATAAAAAGATATGTTGAGAATATGAGAAAATGGAAGGAAAGAAAGGAGAAAGGAAGGAATGAAGGATGGGAAGAAAGACAGAAGGAATAGAGGAGGAAGGAAGGAAGGAATTATTGATAATATATAGAACATGTCTTTTGATATATTCATGTGGCTAAAACAGGGAAAAGAAAATGCAAAATAAAATTATGACAAAGTTAAGAATGACAACAAATAACATTGAGTCAGAATCTACAATCATATGCAAAATACCTTGGGGATGTTTTGACATAAACATTTTCTATAAACATTGTATGTCCACACCTCAAGAGACTATAGTCATTGTTACTTTTTTACCTGTTCTTTATATTTTTCTCTTTCTTCTTCTATTGTTTTCTCAGCCTTTTTCCTTGCCTGCTCTTCACTTTCATATTGACTTTTAAAGTTTTGTAATTCCACGTTAAGAGATGAAACCTGATAATGAAAAACAAATGTATGTATTTGAAAATGAAAAGAAACAAAAGATACATGTTTGGAGAGAATATGAGAAAATGGAAAGAAGGATGGAAAGAAGGAAGGGAATGACAGAAAGAATAACAGGAATAAAGGGAATAAAAGGAGGGATGGAAGAAGAACGGAAAGATGAATTGAGCTATTCTGAGGATAATTTAAACTAGTTAGATACATCATGATTATAGCAAATCCTTGCCATCCCTTCGTGTACCAGACACAGCCTTAGTCGTTCAATAAAAAAGACCCCAAGTCAAACAATAGAACAAAGCTAACAAAGAATGCAATAGGATTGTAGTTCATGGAATAGAAGCCAACTTGTTAGTGGTAAGAATCACATACCTTATTCTCATTTTCTTTTCTTTCTTTTTCAATAGTTTCTTCAGCTTGCTTTCGTTTTTCCTCTTCTTGTTGTTTTTGTAAATATGTTTCAGATATTTCTTGGTTTCTAGATGAAAGCTGGTTAACAAAAGAGAAGGGGAAAAAATGAAAACAAATTGTCTGAATATATAAAATGAAAGAATAAATTTCATAAAAAAAAAACAAGAAAAAAACACAATTAAACAATGAATGAGACAATGAAAAAATGATATGCATACTAGCCTGCATAGCCAGGCGTTCCAGCAGGGGCCAAGGGGAAATGGGGAGAGGAGAGAGGTGAGAGGTTTATTTTCCTCTCTCCTCTCCCCATTTCCCCTTGAGTCCCCACTGGAACGCCTTGCTTTACAGGCTATATGCAGACCAAAGAAAAAATAAATGAAGGAAATAATCAATGAATCAAACAACATCAAGGGATACATGGATGGATGGCTAAATGAATGGATGATTAAATAAATGAATGAACAAATGAATGAATAGATAAATGAATGTATGAACAAATGAATGAATATATGAATGAATGAACAAATGAACAAATGAATGAATAGATAAATGAATGTATGAATAAATGAATGAATATATGAATGAATAAATAAATGGATGAATAGATAAATGAATATATGAATAGATAAATGAATGTATAAATAAATGAATGAATGAATGAATGTATGAATGTATAAATAAATAAATGAATGTATAAATAAATGAATGAATGAATGAATGTATGAATGTATAAATAAATAAATGAATGTATAAATAAATAAATAAATGAGGGAATGAATGTATGAATAAATGAATGAATGTATAAATGAATGAATAAATGTATGAATAGATAAATGAATATATGAATAAATGTATGAATAAATGTATGAATGTATGAATGAATAAATGAATGAATAAATGAATGAATAAATAAATGTATGAATAGATGAATGAATGTATAAATAAATGAATGAATATATAAATGAATGAATAAATGGATGAATAGATAAATGAATATATGAATGAATGAATGGATGGATGAATGAATGAATGAATAAATGAATGAATGGATAATGGAACAACCAACCAATAACTGAAAAACAGCCCCAATAAATCATCAAAGATCAATAACTTATCACTCTTACCAAATCTTCTAATTCCTTGATTTTCATTTCTTTTTCCTAGAAACATAATATATAATATTGATATAATAAGATCCCTGAATACAAATAGGTTAAGTTTAGCAACTGAACATTTCTTTGTCCTAGAAACATAAGATCCCTGAATACAATTAGGTTAAGTTGAGCAACTGAACATTTCTTTGTCCTAGAAACATAAGATATAATATTGATATAATAAGATCCCTGAATACAATTAGGTTAAGTTTAGCAACTGAACATTTCTTTGTCCTAGAAACATAAGATATAATATTAATATAATAAGATCCCTGAATACAAATAGGTTAAGTTTAGCAACTGAACATTTCTTTGTCCTAGAAACATAAGATCCCTGAATACAATTAGGTTAAGTTGAGCAACTGAACATTTCTTTGTCCTAGAAACATAAGATATAATATTGATATAATAAGATCCCTGAATACAATTAGGTTAAGTTTAGCAACTGAACATTTCTTTGTCCTAGAAACATAAGATATAATATTGATATAATAAGATCCCTGAATACAATTAGGTTAAGTTTAGCAACTGAACATTTCTTTGTCCTAGAAACATAAGATATAATATTAATATAATAAGATCCCTGAATACAATTAGGTTAAGTTGAGCAACTGAACATTTCTTTGTCCTAGAAACATAAGATATAATATTAATATAATAAGATCCCTGAATACAATTAGGTTAAGTTTAGCAACTCACCTTTTTAGCTGCTTCTATTTCTTCTTTGGCTTTAGCAGCGGCTTGTAGTTGTGTAGAAAATTCTACAGACTATGGTGTAATACAAAGAAACAATTTTTGAACACTTATTATTTTAATTTACTTATTATTTTTTATCATCTTTTTTATCATCAAAAAAGTGACACAGGCAATATAATTTCGCAGAAAATAACTATTTGCAAACAAATAAAATGAGTGAACTGTGAGAAAATACAAGATAGAGTCTAGAACCACTAACAGCTGCACTCTGTGAGTGAAAGTTATCTTTGAATTAGTTTTTCCTTTACTCTGATGCTTGACTCATAAAGATCCACAATAACCATGGCTGTTCCTAACGCCTGGTTCACACTAGAAACACAAGCATAAGGGCAGACTCTGACAGTCTCTACCCCGACATTAAATATTTTCACACACAACTTAGCTCACTTAGTTAACTTTTTTGGATTTAAAGTATCAATTAGTTGATTGTTAATTGTTACTATTATGTACGAATGGCTGACCTTGTTACCATGTTCTTTTGTTAAGTTTTCAACAGTTGATTCAGCAAGCTGTAGGCATGGATATTAGATAGATAAAACAAATAGAAACTAGCGAGTATTAACTAGTATAGGCTGCGTCGGTGTTTGATATAAATGATAGGTAATATAATGAAATTTGTAACACCGTGAAAATGTTAACTTAACTTTAATTTACTGATGTTTCAAGCTTTAGCCCTTTGTCGGAGTAAAAGGTCTTTTACTCCGACGAAGGGCTAAAGCTTGAAACGTCAGTAAAGTTAAGTTAACATTTTTTACGGTGTTACAAATTTCATTATATTACCTATCAGAGATAAAACAATGGCTAGATTTATAAATGTTAATATAAATAGTAATTACAGATAGATGTATGGATGTTAGCATTTATGTTTGCATACTAAAATATCACCATTGTGTCGGTCTATTGCAGTATCATTGTTAAAACTTTGCTACAAACTTTTTTTTCCAAAACTTTCGGAAAAAACATTATTTTCTACTTATTGGCAAAAAAATATTAGTGCACTGATATGTAATTAATTTTTAGGGCCTGTGAATGCATTAAATGCTAAATTTAATCATATTGCAATGTTCCATCATAAAATCTCTGTGATGTAATATTTGTCAAACCTGTTTAGCCTGTTCTTCTTGTTCCATTTGTTTCTGAAGCACTTCTAGTTGACTGTCCTAACCAACACACAAGCATTTTATACATCAATAATTATGAAATGGAAAAGACAATCGAAATGTCAATTGGTATAACCATAGGTGTTTTTCTATGAGTGAAAATGCACACACACAAAAGGTTTTTAGTTCTTCACATGTGAAACGAACCATCAGTAACCATGCAGAAGACAATGATTCAATCATTCCCTTTAGATCTCAAAGTGTTTTCCTAGTATTTCCACTTGCAGAATCATTGCTTACTACTTTGATACACAAATATTACCAAATTGCAATAAAGTTTTTGAAACGTTTAATAATGTTTTCATCCTCTTGTTCATGTGTTGATGTGTTGGTTCAGTTCAATTCAAACTGGTTGCCATGTTTTGATATTCAGTGAAATAAAATATTGGGAATATTTAAGAAAATTAATGCAAATCATTACTATCTAGTAAGATTCAATAAACAAGTAATTGGTTGATTTACAACTTAAACAACTGGTAAATTGTTCATTTAATGTACCTTGTTTTGGAGATCCTGTTTAAGTTCTTCAGTCTCTTCTGACAAACCCTGTTAAGTGATAATTAAAAATAATAATTAAATGTTCAGTTTCAACAAAGTAAACGTGTTAATCTCTACATAATAAGTTGGACATTGATTAAGCCATTTGAATACATTGTCAGAAGCATTCAAGCCCTTAATCTTACAGTACTTACTTTTTTGGTTTTCTCTAAAGCACCAATCTTTTGTTTCACTTCTGCATTCTGTGAAAAAATAAATACCACTGAATTATGCTCAAATTACAGAACCTTTTATAATTATGCGGCTATCAAAGATCAGACAAAAACATATAATAGGTGTTTGCAGACAACAGCGCACACAGCCTTTTTCATATTGGAATTTGAGCATTGTTGGTTGACAGCATAATTAGAAATGTCTGTAATAGCATAGAAACAAAAAATGTCATGTTGCTGAAAGAAATGTTTACTTAGTGTTATATAATTTCATTATTACTTACTCCTCTTAACAGATGGATATGTTCCTCTCTCAACTTGGCATACATTGTTTTTAGTTTGGTAAACTTGTCCTCACTAGCAACTGGGAAAATAAATGTAACAATTGCATCTTAGTTTTGTGTCAAAAATTAAATGAAGGAAAAAAGGAAGGAAGGAATAAATGCATCAATGACTTGATAAAAGAACGAACAAATGAATGGAGGAACGAACGAACGAACGAACGAACAAACGAACAAACGAACGAACGTACAAAAGAACGAACGAACGAACGAACGAACGAACGAACGAACGAACGAACGAACGAACGAACGAACGAACGAACGAACGAACGAACGAACGAACAACTTTATTACAATGCAAATCGAAAAACCATGGGCACCCAGAAATATTTTAGAAATAGTTTATTGTTCGTTCAACAACTCGCAAACAACTCTTAATTACTACAAAAAGATTATCATACTACACATCAGTCAAACTTCTTGTGGTGATATAGTTGTTTCTGAGTTGTTCAACGAACAAAAAACGATTTCTTAAATATTTCTGGGTGCCCACGGTTTTTTGATTCGCACTGTAACATCTTTCAAACAGACCATGTATAGTGTCCTATAAATTGCTGAGGGAAGACAACCAGAAAAGTAAGAAGTAAGAATGTACAGTAAAACAGTGTGCCATCCATAAATATATAAATGACACAAACCTTTCTTTCCTTCTTCCTGTTCTTCAAGCTCTTTCTTGAGATTTGCATTTTCCTGAATAACAAAATGTGAAGTTTTTCAATTGCACTGCAGTTGGGAAAAGGGATTTATTACTTGTGATTGATAACGTGAAAGTACTATGAACTAAATTCATTGTTATTACTGGTAAGTATATCCATACCAGGCAAATTTGTGATGTTCTATAAATCATATTCATTGTTTGTTCAATATTTACAAGTTTGCTTTCATATTAGCTTCATTGTTACTGTGCAATAATATCGTTATGAGATTATACCATAACCATATTTAGTTAAGTGTTAATGTTTGCTTGTTTGTTTTTGGTAAAGTCTAAAATCTAAATCACAAAAAGATTATTATCCCTTTATAAGTTCTGGTAGTAAAATTGGATGGATAATATTCATTAAATAAATGACAAAATTCTGAAAAAGCTGTAGAGCTAAAATCGAGACCGTGCAGCTATTGATTAAGTGCAATGTATTAAAAAATGCCATAGGTTTGTAATGTAACGTTAAAACTCTGCTACTTGCTCATCCTGCTTAATTTGTAGTTCATAAACTATTAGTAGTTTTTAAATACAAATCAGATTTTCAAATTATTGTTGATATTTTAACTTATATATTCTTAACATAGTGTATATTTAACTTAGATTTTATGTATTTTTAATATTTAATTAACATTATTTTCATATAGTATATCATTAGTATTTGTTAGTGTCCCCAATTAGCTTGTAGCTAAATACATTGACACGTAAATAAAGTTTATTATTATTTTTATTATTATTACTGCTAGTCTTCATGAGATGACTGAGCAGTCTAGAAAGATGGTAGAGGTCTTATACACCTATTTTAAAAATTGTAGTCGCAATCAAAGCTACAGCTAGTCCACACTCTAAAGCCTGCAAAGGATGTTGGTATTTCTAATCTTGTTATGGATTTATTCATAGCATATTTTGGATGTACATACGTATGTGTATAATTGTTATATGAACATAACAAATTGTTGCTGGGGTACATAAAATGAAATAAAATAAAATTTCACTTTTAAAAGAGTGTAATAAATCACACATTCAGTTCATATTATCAACATCCTTTGCAGGCTTCAGAGTATGGACTGTAGCTTCAGCTGAGACAACGATTTTTAGGTGTATAAGATTGATGAAATACCTCTGTAATCATTTCATTGATGGCCTTTTGCTGGGCAAGCTCATCTTCAAGCTGTGTCGAATAATACAAAATAACAAAGATGTAATAAATAGATAAATGAGAAAGGTTTAAATGATATGGTTACGAGGAAAAACATAGAAAGACATGGAAGAAATATGATGGAAGAAATATGATGGAAGAAAAAAAAGAAAAAAATTTCAAATTGATTTTACAGAACAATGATAAAAAAAGAATGGTATAAAATGGTATACCAAAATAGTGGAAAATTGCAGGGAAGTGATGTGAACGAAAATGAAACAAAACGGAATCAACAGATAGAAGTATTTAAAAGAAGATATAAAATACAATTTTTTAAAAATGAATTACCCTTGCTATTTCTTCTCGCAGGGACTCTTCTATTGTTTCTGCCTGGTGATAATAAAAATTCAAAATGCATGTATCATTAATTTTTATCTATTTTATTTTAGGCCAAGCCCTGAAAAAGGCTTACCACCCACGCTATCTTATGTAAAAAATATTATCACGCTTAATTTTGTATTATTGGCACCCATGAAACTGCAAATTTTGCATACTTACATAAGATTTTTGAGTGTGTAATTCTTGTTTTAATTGTAAAATCTCCTCCCTCAATTGTGCAATTAAAGTATCTCTGCTATCTAGTAAACTAAAACACAAAATTACCATTAATATTATTACTACCAGTATCCTAGAGCAAGTCACAATTTTCTTAATATGGACTCTTCCTTTTTATTGGTAAAGAACTGTTTGGTAGTTTTGATGGGTGCATCATTAAACCGGCCATAAAGGCTACTGGGGATGACTGAACCATAATATATATTTCAAGTGGTTCCATTCTTAAATAGATACACAAAAAGGAGGGGTGATATCAACAATCGTATACACCCTATGCAAAAAGGTAATTCCTTATATAATCAGTATTACAAGACACCATTTCTTTTATTAGAAAGAGCACATAAAAATTAGTAATATTCCAAAATTTCAATGTAGTAACATAAATTGATCAAAAGTTACAGCGTTTTGAATTTACAAAGATTTGGCTTAAAATTTGCACTCGGGCCTTTAGAGCCTCGCTTTCGCGTTTTTGGTACATTTTAAATGCCAATAACTCCGAAGTGATTCAATATATGACAACTCAACTCTACAAAATTACTAACTTAGACATCACGATGGTCAGAATGATAGAATTTACTCCCACTGGGTCCACAGCTTTGTGTAACTTTGTGTAAAATTCTCTAAATGTAACCAAATTTGGCATGAAGATAGTTTGAGGCAATCTGCATTTAATGGTATTGATGTCTCACTTGTGATGGACAGGATGACGTCATAACTGACGTATGAATTTGGCGCCAAAGCTTAGAATTTTGAAATTGATTTCACAAAGTAACTGAAAATGTTCTATTCTCAAAACGATGCATTTTAATGAAAATCCCACCTAAATCCGATTAATGGTTCAAAAGTTATCACTAATTAAAAAAACTCAAATTTCCCGCCAAAAGTGAAAGAATGTAACAAAATGACCATATATGGTCAAAATTAAGGGTATTTATACAGCTTTCCCCCTAAACATAGTCAGATGGAAACAAAGTGAATAATGCATTAAAACAAATTTGTAGTTTTTTTGATTTTGGAAATTGTTTGTCACGTGGTGTATTACGTCATGAGGTACATAATGACGTCATATGTATAAAGCAATGACGTAATACACCACGTGACAAAAAATTTCCAAAATCAAAAAAACTACAAATTTGTTTTAATGCATTATTCACTTTGTTTCCATCTGACTATGTTTAGGGGATAAGCTGTATAAATACCCTTAATTTTGACCATATATGGTCATTTGGCGGGAAATTTGAGTTTCTTTAATTAGTGATAACTTTTGAACCATTCATCGGATTTAGGTGAGATTTTCATTAAAATGCATAGTTTTGAGCATAGAACATTTTCAGTTACTTTGTGAAATCAATTTCAAAATTCTAAGCTTTGGCGCCAAATTCATAGGTCCGTTATGACGTCATCCTGTCAATCACAAGTGAGACACCAATACCATTGTATGCAGATTGCCTCAAACTATCTTCATGCCAAATTTGGTTACATTTAGATAATTTTACACAAAGCTGTGGACCCATCGGGAGTAAAATATACAATCTCTGACCATCGTGCATGCTCTTTCTTGTAAGGGAAAAATATTATTGAAATATTTTATTGTTCATGGTGTTTTGTGTTGCTTGTTCCCAGTCCCTTGCTCTTTTTGCATAGGGTGTATGAAACTAAAAGTAGAAAGGAAAACAAAATATTGAAGAGCAACAATGCCCATCCACCTACCAATGAAGGAAATGCAGGGTAGCCACTCATATATTAAGTTATTACATTGCAAAATACAAAACTTGGACTCTTCCTTTTTATTGGTAAAGAACTGTTTGGTAGTTTTGAAGGGTGCACCATTAAACCGGCCATAAAGGCTGGCCAATAAATTTAGCAACAATGCCCATCTACCTTCCAATAAGGAAATGAAAGATAGCCTAATTAATGGCCACTCATATATTAAGTTACATTGCAAAATACAAAACTTGTAAGTCAAAATGGGAAAAATATCTGTGATTTGGCTATTAGTAGGCAGCTATTTTGAGCCCTGGCTATGAACTGAACAGGTACCACACCTCATGACATATAATTTGTGTTTAGACATCAGAAAATAACACAAAACTAACAAAAAACGTAATACAACAAACCAAGTATTCAACCTCTAACCTTTCATTGCGAGCCGGTGGAGGTGGGCCATCTTGCAAGGAAAAGAAGTCTTCTACCTTGAAAATGGAAAACAAAAGGATGAAAGAAAAACAAAACAACTTTACAGAACATCTTCATAACATTTTGTGAGCTTGATGATTAAAAGTTGCACTTTGAAGTTCATTATCATTTATTATCATGCAGACTTCAACCGTCAACCGATAATGGTCCCAAAATCACGATCTGTGGTCAATAACTGATAATGCTATTGTAATAGAATACTTTTTAGTAAGTGTTTATAACAATATTTCTGTAATCAGACTAGGTTCAAATAGCAAGTTTCTGTTGTCCAAAAAAACATTGAAAGTAATGTTTTGATTTGAGTCGGTTTTTGAAACTTACAAGATTCAATTCATTTATGCAAATTTCAAAACAAATTTCAAATCAAGTTTGGAAGAATAAATCGAGCCTTCCAACCTCGATAGGAACGCTTCCGTAGGTTTGGCTGTAAAGTGAATTGCATGTGTGCTTTTAATTTTTGATGTAAACACAATTAAATGGATACTGCAACAAATTAAAGTGTCATCAACTTACTGGAGCTGATTCAGTCATCTCAACTCTTAAAGGTTCCATCAAACTTTGTCGTTTTGGGTCAGGTTTTTTCACAGGTTTTTTTTCTTCATAACTTGTTGATCTTTTAAGTATGGCATGGCCACCAGAAGGGATAAATGATGGAGGGGTCTGTGAAGAAATTCATAACAATAAACAAAATGTTTTTCCTATTTAGTAATAAATATAATTTTCCTTCATTCCCCTTCATACATCGGTATTGCATTCTGTGTTATTTATCAATCTGTTTATTTTTATCATGAATTTGAATTCCATACTATGTATAACAAGTTCAAAGAAAGTTGTTATCAGTCACTAGTACATATTTTGTCACTCATCTACCCATTCATTTCTTAGATTTGACAGTATTCACTCTGCCAACCTTTCATCTATCTAAATATTCACTCATTTGTCCATCCATCCATTTATTTATTTATTTATTCATTCATTGATCACTTTATTCATTCTTTCATACACCCATTCATTCATTCATCAATTTTTTTCTCATCTATTTCTTCGTTTCTCATCCATTTAATCATTTATAGACTGACCTCAGGTAGAGTTGGGACAATACATAAAGCTTTGACATAAGCCATGTTACCAGCATCAAAATAGAAACTCTTTAAGCTGTTGATAAAAAATACACAAATATATAGATTAATAAGTAAGTAAATTAATGAACTAATTACCAACTGAAGGCTGATACTTTGAGAAGGATGAAAAACAAAGTTTTCAGCTTAATAATGCTCCTGCTGATTACTAAGTAGTGAAAATAATATAATAATATTAATGATGACAATGAAAATAATGTGTGATGTCGATCACGGTAATCAAGTTAATGATTAACAACCATGACCAGGGCTCGAAATAGTAATTCATTCTCACTGGCCATTGTCCCTCGGTCGATGATTAAGTTTTGGGAACAATAGGACTCCATTGTTCTAGGCTAAACAATGGAAATAGATCCGGAGGGACAAAGTGCCGGGGTAATATAAGTAGGAAAAAGTGGGCGGGAGGGTGGGGGAAAAATGCTCGAGTAGTCTTTCTTTCTAAACACCACAAGATTATTCCCCGAGGCAATATAAGTACGAAAAAGTGGGCGGGAGGGTGGGGGAAAAACACTCGAGTAGACTTTCTTTCTCAACACCACAGGATTATTCCCGGCCCGTAACATCCATCTGTCCCTTTCATCCTACTATCCGGTTTGATGTTGTTTGTCTCGCTAGTTTGGGCAACTAAGAATGAGCTAACACCAAATGCATTGTTTATATAGTCTTGCATATCATTAACCATCTCCCTTGGGAGTAGATGATCAGTGAGAATAGTAATACATTCTCACTGGCCATTGTCCCTCGGTCGATGTTTAAGTTTTGGGAACAATAGGACTTTATTGTTCTAGGCTAAACAAATCCGTAGATCCCTCGTTCCGTTCGGGTTTACACTGAATCATGACATCCTTTCCTTCCGACCCCCATACCCTATGATAATCTCCTAAGGATATCTGATAATCATCCTACTTGAATCCCATCTTCTGATCATATTCCATCCCATAACTAAGACACCCAGACCTCTTGTCCCAAAACTCAAAACTCTTCTTAAATGTTTGTCATACTGCAAAACACGTTTCAAATGTTGCAAAATCAAATATTCCAATAACTTCCTCTACCAGAAGAAACTTGTATTTAAAGTAATACTTCTCCCCGAAACTCAGAATAAAACCACAGGAAGGCCGCGACCCAGAGGGTAACAAAAACGAAATACTATAGGCATAACAAAAAAAAACAAAAAAAGACATGAAATAAGTGTAAAATAAAACAAAGGGCTCCCCCTGACCAAACCGGACCAGGAACCCGCCCAAAGGCCGGTTATAGGGTGTTTGTTTAGATTTACCCTTCTGGTCGCGGCCGAACAAGTGGAGAAAAATAACGCAAAATAAAACAAATAGAAAAAATAAGAAATAAGCAGGTTATACGTAACGCTCCCCAAGGTATAGAGTGGTGTCTGTGACAAAATCAATTATCTTAGCCGGCCTGTAACTACTAGTTTACCTAGACAAATATGATGTAGTACAACCCTTATAGCTACTGTGCCGACATACGGCTATCCAGCCGACACACGGCTACCTACGCCACACCATTGTATAATTGTTACAGCCAAACTTGCCGACACACGGCTACCTACGCCATACCCTTGTATAATTTTGACCGCCAAAATTGCCGAAACACGGCTATAGTAGTTTTACCACTTCTCGGTGTGAATTTCCTTAAGCCAAACTTGCCGACACACGGCTGTTTACGCAGACTATGATATAATTTTATATGCCAACACATGACTGCTCTTATTGCCAACACATGACTGCTCTTATTGCCAACACATGACTGCTCTTATTGCCAACACATGACTGCTCTTGTTGCCAACACATGACTGCTCTTGTTGCCAACACATGACTGCTCTTATTGCCAACACATGACTGCTCTTATTGCCAACACATGACTGCTCTTATTGCCAACACATGACTGCTCTTATTGCCAACACATGACTGCTCTTATTGCCAACACATGACTGCTCTTATTGCCAACACATGACTGCTCTTATTGCCAACACACGACTGCTCTTATTGCCAACACATGACTGCTCTTATTGCCAACACACGACTGCTCTTATTGCCAACACATGACTGCTCGTATTGCCAACACATGACTGCTCTTATTGCCAACACATGACTGCTCTTATTGCCAACACATGACTGCTCTTATTGCCAACACATGACTGCTCTTATTGCCAACACATGACTGCTCTTATCGCCAACACATGACTGCTCCCATCGCCAACACATGACCGCTCTTATTGCCAACACATGACTGCTCTTATTGGAAATGCACGTGAAAGCTATAACACAATAATAGAATAACAAAGTTAGGTGCTGTAAAACTAAAGGCATAGACGCTCTGTAAAATATTACAAATTAATAACATTCGCATTGAGAACCCGAAAAAGGATAGAAATGCCGACAATTAAAAATAAACTTAGGATAAGGGCGCAAAATAAAACCAGCGCGAACAAAAACGGTGACACACAGACCGATGAACTCCACACGCATAAAAAATGCCGACCACGTGCCATCACACTGACAGTGAGGACGTGAAAATAAGACATGCATGTATGACAACGGTGCAACTACAAACACAAACGACGGACAATAACGGCTACGAACAGACAAGTAATTGCACACGCATAAAACCAAAGCATGGGATGCCGACCATGAACCTAATACAAACAGCGAGAACCAAGTACGAAAAGACATGAATATATAACATGAAAATTGGCAAATACGGCCAACCTATACAATTATACTAACAAAATAGAAGTAAAATGAAAACGAGAATATTAGTAACACACTGTGCGGACAACAAACACAAGCGACGAACAACTACACCGGTGAACTCACGCCTATAAGACAAGCGATACGAACAGCGGACTAAGTACGATAAGACATGACTACAATCATTGCCAAAATGTGTTGGCACGATCACATTTCGGACACTTTTTTGTGGGTCTATCATTTTTTTCATTTATGAGGATAAGTTTGTCTACCCCCCTCCCCCAATACAATGTTGCTGTTTTTCATGAAAGAGTACAAGAGTTGGAAATGTTTCCCGCGATTGACAAGGTTCATATACCCCTCCAGCAACATTGACAGGGGGAGGGGGGGTATTACAGATATAGGAACATAACAAAATCAACAATCGTGCCAACAGTTTTGACAATGATTGTCTGAGACACATATGACTTAAAACGCCATTGATATTGTTGTGGAAATGATATGAAATTTTCAGGACACAAAGTACATAGTGTACCGATTTGAACAGTAGCAAATTTTTTTCCAGAAAGAAGTTAATACTATCATGTGACGTCACTTTTGTTTAAAGTGCTTTAAATGAATGTAAAATTTACATGACAAGACACTTATATGCTCTATATTCGATAACACCCGTGTTCAAAATAAATGTTCTAAGGTAATAAGCAGTCCTTAACACATATATGCTTCGTAGTTGATATATTTATACTATAGCTCGCGCAAAATTGGATAACCATAGTAACGCCCAAAAATGCACGCGCTTAAGGCGTACGCAACAATACACGTCATTGTGAAGATATCAACGTTTGGAGAGGGTGAAAATGGTCTTCAAAGGCAAGATTAATGCCTATAAATGTGCCAGAGCGTATGTTCTGTTTAGAAAAAACACATACTCTCTTTCGGAAATAGCAGAGATGTGTTCTATATCAAAAAGCAGTGTAAGAAGAATTGGTTTAAACAAAATGAAGCGGAATTCAAAACAACCCGATCGACAAGAAAAGTAAGTTGGGAAGAAAGACTAACTTAACTGACAGAGAAAGAAGAATTCTATCCAGGGGAATCAAAAGGATCAGGAAAGAGGACGTAAATTTTACAGTGAAATCTTTAATAGAGTATTGCGGGCTTTCGCAGCGGAAAACAAGCTACCGGACTTACCTCAGAGAAATACAAAGATTAGGGTACAAGAGTTTACAGACAAGAAGAAAGGGACTAATCAGTGAATCTGACAGAAAGAAAAGACTTAAATTTGCAAAAGACAATGTAAAAACATTGAAAACTACACCAAACTATTGGACGGAGGACATGGTATTTTATCTTGACGGAGTTTCTTTTATTCATAAGTACAATCCGAAAGCAAATGCAATGAGTCCTAAAGGGAGGGTTTGGAGAAAAAGAAATGAGGGATTACAAATAACATCTAAGGGTTCGAAGAGTCTAGCAGGAGGAAGAAGGCTCCACCTTTTGGTTCTTATTAGTTATAGACAAGGTGCTATTTTTATTGAACAATACCACAAAATGGATGGCGAGTATTTCGCTGACTTTATTACTAGAAATTTTGAAAACATTTTCAAAAAGTTTTCAAAAACCAAAGCCAGAAAATTTGTTATGGACAACGATCCTAGTCAAAATAGCTCATTAGCTAAAAAAGCACTAAAAAAATCAAAGGCTACAATGGTGTGTATTCCTGCAAGGTCTCCAGACCTAAATCCGATTGAAAATATTTTTAATTTAGTTAAAAGAAAAATAAATAATGATGCTATAGAGCAAAATATTCTTAAAGAGAATTTTGAAACTTTTAAAGAACGTGTTATTGATACTTTATATTCGTTTGATACAACTGTCATAGACAAAACTATTCAAAGCATTCCCAAAAGACTTGAAGATATTATTAAATCCAAGGGATTTAGAACTAAATATTAGATTTACTACCTTGTATTAGTACATCCATTTTGCCTTTAAAGACCATTTTCACTCTCTTCACTGTCTTATGAAATTGATATTTTCACAATCACATTGTTGTCACGTAATCAGTATTTATATAGTGTGCAGTGTCTTCTGTGCAGAACACGGTACTCCATTGTAAAATCGTAATGATTCACTAAGTGCAACAATAAAAAGAGCTTAGACCTTGATCAATGTTTTATTGATGTTTATTCTAACTATTTCCTACAGAAATTATATTCAAAAAGCCTAACATGCCCATTTTATCAACGGTACTCCACACAAAACTTGTATTAATTGTTTTGAACATGTCTTCATCTTTTTATAAGTGATTCAACGTGGAGTACCGTTGGTTTTGAGTTAAATACTACAATTTGAAATATAAACTAAACGTCAGACAATTAAAGAATATATACAAACCCTATTGTTGAAAAAATTGGAGGGATATTTGTTTAATTTGGGGAGTAATCTATTATTTAACAGTGGAGAACCGTTGCTATTTCACGGACAACTATATACAAGCGCACATGGTGTTGAATGACACATTACAGACGTCATGTCTATACAAACAATGTTTTCTTTAATGTATTATCTCTGTATAGAGATAATAAATATATTTATATCTATAGTATAAGTATAGATATATATATATATCTATGTAGTATAGATATAAAGATATTTATATTTATTACACATATATTATATATATATATATATATATATATATATAATTATAGATATAAATATATAGAGACAGACAGACAGACAGACAGACAGACAGACAGACAAAAATGTATGTACACAAATTTATTAGCAAAAATGTATGTACAAAAATTTATTAGCATACATACATATTCTTTGTTCATTTATTTATTAGTTAAAATAAGTTCTGAGAAACAACGTGCGCATGGTTTCATTGCACATTGCTCAACCTCTGGTATTTGTCTCCAAAATTCGAAATAATGCCAGCGTACTCTCATCATATCAGTATTAATTCGATCTATTGATCCTCCCTTTATCATAACGAGTGGGGCATCTGCAGTCGCGAAAAAGGGTGAGTCCTTGTCGAAGAGAATGTCTTGTTGTACAAAACTTTTAGGTGCGGCTAAGTGCATAGTATCCCCTTCAAGCATTTGCAAGAAATCGGACCATGCGATTATAGAAGGCGACCATCTAAAGTCATTGAGGATTATTACTTCTGACTCCTCTGCACCCACCCACGCAAAACCACCAGTTGCCGGGTTCACAAAGGCATGGTAAATAGCTTTCAGAGGTGAAATCATGAATGTTTTACCTGAGTTTGCCGGTCCATATATATATATGTTTCGATATTTTGCACGTCCATAGTGAAGTGCTGAGTAAATTGCGCTAGCATAGACATGCACATTTATTTCATTTCGGTGAAGTATCTGTAGTGCGGCCGCTAGCCATTTCTTTTCACATCCTTCTATACAGTGTTTTTCACCTTCCTCTACTAGTAGTTCTATGCGACTTTTATTCAAGCGTTCTTGTTTCTTTTCAGCATCTTGCAGTTGTGAAGATATAGATAATGCTTCATTTACTACTCTGATCCCTCTATTCGCTATAAATTGTGCAAGATCTTTTTTTCCCTCTTTCTCCTGTTTTGCTGCATAGGCCATTAGATCGAGCCGAGTCTTGATATTATTGTTTCGAATAATAGTGGTTACTTCGTAGACGCTTAGCATTCGTTTTCTTTTCTTCTTTTGCTTCTTCTTGGGGCCACTGCCTTGGCCATCAGCTCGACGAGATGTTGTAGCTGCAGAGGCTGCAGTAGTTCTCGGTTCGTCCTCTAAGCTTGGATGGTCGGGCGATAAAAACGGTGTTGTATCTTCTTTTGTGCAGTAGCGATAAGCACTATAATAGTTACTGTGATTGTTGCTGAAATTGACTTGAATTCCAAACCTTGCATCTAATGTATCACGAACTAGAAGCCATCTACTTCTTTTGTTGAGCTTTAGAGCCATATGGTAGTGATATACTTTGTCGGACAGGTCGTTGTTTGTATCGTTGTGATTATGCTCTTCTTTAGCGACTATAAACTGTACAATACGCGATGTCGTTGATGTACCCCATGCATTACGAACAATATTTGCAAACGATTCACGAGAATGGACTTTTTCGGGATCTGCTCGACTGTATGTAACTAAATAGACCAAACGTTGCGAACGATTCGGCATTGACTCTGCCATGATCACAATGTGAACTTCAAATAGACGTTTTCTGCTCAGTTGTTGTATAATGTTCTTTATGTATAACGCTTTGAAGTATGAGATTTATTTTACAAATGCACAACTTGTATAATGTACCAAACCAGTGACGTGCATCTTTTGCAATATGTGACGTTTGCGCTATTACGTACAAAATGTAGCAATTTTGAGGCGCGTCAATTATAGCATATACGTCAAAAGTAACTTCACATTCGTAGGTATTTACATAAGATGTAGTTGATAAGAAAATCATTGTTTAAAGAGAACGTGGTTATTATTGGATTAACTGTGAAGGTGATGATATCTTTTCTGATAATTACTTCATTCTATTAAGTAAGAGACCTTTTAAAATATTTTTTTGGTGTATCCCCTTGTTACGTTGGCATCATTTCGCACTTAAATATAAGGGTTGCTACGGCAAAATGACATTTCCACTAGTTTTCATGTCGTTAGGGGTGGGATATACACATATTACATATCAATCTTTTCCTTTCGAGGCATAGCTTGTAATTAGGAACGCTGCTGACCTCTTACTCGTTTATTTTTAATGAAATTCCACAATATGTCCCTCAGACAATCATTGCCAAAATGTGTTGGCACGATCACATTTCGGACACTTTTTTGTGGGTCTATCATTTTTTTCATTTATGAGGATAAGTTTGTCTACCCCCCTCCCCCAATACAATGTTGCTGTTTTTCATGAAAGAGTACAAGAGTTGGAAATGTTTCCCGCGATTGACAAGGTTCATATACCCCTCCAGCAACATTGACAGGGGGAGGGGGGGTATTACAGATATAGGAACATAACAAAATCAACAATCGTGCCAACAGTTTTGACAATGATTGTAGGTTACACACGGTACGACAACAAACACAAACGATGAACATTTAAATACAACGGTAAACACGCCTAAGACACAATTACACGCGAGCGACTACACAAATTCTGGCCGAAAGCCGAAAACTGAATAATATAGAATAGCATACATTCGCGGCTACGTAAGACACGTGTGCTAGTAACTAACCCAAGATATTCCACGTAAAATTAACATTCGCTTCCACTAAAAGTGAGTCAAACACACGGTACACTTAACTCCAAGCACACTAAAACTCATACATGGCCAGTCTGCGCCTAGTCGTGGATATAGCATTTTTCCAACCGCCGGAGTACGAATCCAAGGTTTGATGTTGTTTGTCTCGCTAGTTTGGGCAACTAAGAATGAGCTAACACCAAATGCATTGTTTATATAGTCTTGCATATCATTAACCATCTCCCTTGGGAGTAGATGATCAGTGAGAATAGTAACAAAATTTGGCCTGCCACTTCCAGATAAAGGAACAAAGATGAATTCCGGTAAATTTTGACTGCAATTTTGAATTCCATTTGGCAGTTTATAATTATTTTTGCCTGCCAAACCTTAAATTTGACCTGACATTTGGCCATTGGCAGGCAGCTATTTTGAGCCCTGATAACTATGTCAATAACATTAATACAATAACGATAATGCATTAATTAATGATTGAAATACAATCGCCTAGCTTACTCTTTGAAATGTTGATAGAACCTGATCCTATGTCCCTCAAGTGTGTCTACAGGCAAACCTGAGTAAAAATAGATAAGTCAACAAGGTACAGAACAGTATTTGTGATATATCCTGCATTTAGTAGAGGAAATCATACAATCTTGAGTACAAATTGTAGGGTCAAAACATGGTATTTTGTTTTCTCTATTCCCCTCCGTAACACTTCATATTTTTTTATTGTGACCAAGATACAGATGTTTGTATATTTGTTTACTCTCATGTGCCTGTAGTACTGGTAGGTATCTGTGATGTTAACATGAAATTATTGTAAAATATTCTATAGTTAATTAAAGTAACTACAGGTAAAGAAAAAGTTTTGTCTTCGCCTCCACAACATATTCCAAATACCGTGTTTTGACCCTGTAATTAATGGGTACAAGTGTTGTTTCGAAAGTTATTACAATTTGACAAGCCTTTATTATTAACACAGCAAATTGATGACTTTCTTGACTGTAAATCAAAGTTTTCCTCCATGTAATACTCCCCATTTGTTTGTGACTTACTTGCATGTAGTCTGAACATGAGGTCGACGGAAAGAGTGTACAATCCAGAGCATTCCTTTATATAACAAATAAACAATCTTGATTCAATTACTTAATCCAAGAAGGTTGGGCTGTACGGGAAAATATTTAGCTACTTAGTATTTATCTAAATATATAATTTTTTTTCAGTGTAAGTAATAACAACAAAATTGGTACAGGGTAGCTGAAATAATTTTAAGACATTTAAGACTTAGATATCATAGTTTACATACTATTAGATTTATTAATAAACCAACCTGCACAATGATAGGAAAAGGACATATTCTACACTGAACAGCAGATATCTGGGAATTAGAGTGATAACGGTCCATAGTAGAAAATACTGCAATAAAATACATTATATATCATTAACATAAGGTTTGTGGACAATGAAATATACAGTTGTCAAAATTACTAAAAATGAATGGTTTGACCTCAGGTGTAACTCATTAATTATTGTCTGACTGTGTGACTGCAGTGTTTCTAGAAAGGCTTGAAGTTCAGGGTGAAAAATGAGGGTGAAAAACTTTATCTGAGGTTATCCAAAAGTCAAGCGCAACAACAACTGTTTTAAATTGCAAGACTATATTCATCCCGGTGATCACAACTCCTTATAATAACAAATTTTATCATTGATAATGAACTAGCATTAGAAATAATAAAAAACACATTTAAAACACACACAAGAACTACTTACTTTTCTTCTCTAATTCAATTAACGTATCCAGATAATCAAACACTTCTACAGACAGCTGAAAACTAAAAACCACAGCATATTATGTACAAGTCTGCATTCACATTTTATGGGCTTCCTGTGGTTTAAATTGCACAGGCAGCCCAATGTGGTAAACTACATTCATGACCATTTGTAAATATTACAACAGCCATTGTTTGGGCTTTCTGTGGTTTAAATTACACAGGTAGCCCAATGTGGTAATGTACATTCATGACCATTTTTATGTAACAAAGTTAAATAACAAAGGTAAATATTATAACAGACCATTTCACAACTTTCATTTGGTTCAACATCAGCATTGATAGCATGTAATATATTGTTTTTAGAATATGACAACAGCCCATGGACATTTTAATTGTTTTAGTTTATAAAACTGTACCCCCCAAGCAGAAATCACAGGAGAACAAGTTAAAAAGACTGCTACATCAAAACACACATTGCAGGCAATGTTGCTCGGTTGCCATGTCGATCATAGCAGCCATGCAAAACTTTTACAATCATGAGTGTGTCTAGCCGATGTGGTAATTCCTCACATTACCATATTAAGATGAAATGTATTTCTCTTGTAATGGACAACGATAGAAGAGAGTTGGTAATGTAAAGAGAAATGATTTCCTAAATGCATGAGAGGACTGGGTATGAGTTATGTAAATGATTATGTAAATTAGCAATGTGTGTTATAAGGTTGAGTGAGTGTCAGTTAGGTTATTGTGGTCTAAGTTCGCTTAGTTGACACTTAAAGTTCGCTTAGTTGACACTTAAAATTTTGTTGTTACACATGATGTATTCATTTACTTGAAAGTATAATAAAAGTGAATTGTGGGCTTAGGCCAACCACCGCAAATTGTGTTTTGTGTTATGGACTAGAAGAAATACTAGGAAATGATATTCTCAAGAAAATGGTATAGACCGAAGCACAAAATAAAATGAATTCTTTGAAGTACTCACTAGTCATTAACATCAGTGCTAGCATATTGGACTCTTCCTTCTTTACTGACCAATAGATTACCAGGGATATCAGAATTCTAAAATGGGCAATATGTTTTAAATGTGTGGTTATCACTCTGGTCAATTGTTAGAAGGAAGGGAGGAAGAGAGAGAGAGGAAAAGAGGGAGGGAGGGATGGGGAGGGAAGGGGGAGGGAAGGAGGAATGAAAGAGTGATTGAATGAATAAAGGTATTTATAATTCTGAAACAGACAATAATATATCTTAAAGGTTTTGTTCTCACTCTGGTCAATTGTTAGAAGGAAGGGAGGAAGAGAGAGAGAGAGGAAAGGAGGGAGGGAGGGATTGGGAGGGAAGGAGGGAGGGAAGGAGAGATTGAATGAATAAAGGTATTTATAATTCTGAAACAGACAATAATATATCTTAAAGGTTTTGTTCTCACTCTGGTCAATTGTTAGAAGGAAGGGAGGAAGAGAGAGAGAGAGGAAAGGAGGGAGGGAGGGATTGGGAGGGAAGGGGGAGGGAAGGAGTGATTGAATGAATAAAGGTATTTATAATTCTGAAACAGACAATAATATATCTTAAAGGTTTTGTTCTCACTCTGGTCAATTGTTAGAAGGAAGGGAGGAAGAGAGAGAGAGAGGAAAGGAGGGAGGGAGGGATTGGGAGGGAAGGGGGAGGGAAGGAGTGATTGAATGAATAAAGGTATTTATAATTCTGAAACAGACAATAATATTATATCTTAAAGGTTTGGTTCTCACTCTGGTCAATTGTCAGAAGGAAGGGAGGAAAAGAGGAAGAGAGAGAGGGAGGAAATGAGGGAGGGAGGGATGGGCGAGGGAAGGAGGGAGGGAAGGAGTGATTGAATGAATAAAGGTATTTATAATTCTGAAACAGACAATAATATTATATCTTAAAGGTTTGGTTCTCACTCTGGTCAATTGTCAGAAGGAAGGGAGGAAAAGAGGAAGAGAGAGAGGGAGGAAATGAGGGAGGGAGGGATGGGCGAGGGAAGGAGGGAGGGAAGGAGTGATTGAATGAATAAAGGTATTTATAATTCTGAAACAGACAATAATATATCTTAAAGGTTTTGTTCTCACTCTGGTCAATTGTCAGAAGGAAGGGAGGAAAAGAGGAAGAGAGAGGGAGGAAAGGAGGGAGGAAAGGAGGGAGGGAGGGAGGGAGGGATGGGGGAGGGAAGGAGGGAGGGAAGGAGAGATTGAATGAATAAAGGTATTTATAATTCTGAAACAGACAATAATATATCTTAAAAGTTTGGTTCTCACTCTGGTCAATTGTTAGAAGGAAGGGAGGAAAAGAGGAAGAGAGAGGGAGGAAAAGAGGAAGAGAGAGGGAGGAAAGGAGGGAGGGAGGGAGGAAAGGAGAGAGGAGGAGAGAGGGATTGAATGAATAAAGGTAGTTATGTTATATACCTTCTTATGGAAGTCTAGTTTAGCCAGTAATACTTTCAGGTATGTAGCTATTAATACACCATAACCTCCCTTTGGTGATAACTCCTAAAAAAATAAAAGATAAACATCATCAAAACTATCAGGGCATCCAGGTGACTTCGTGCGCGCACTTCCGGTTAATATAAGACAATCAGATGCATTTCTGTCGCATCTCCAACAGTTCCAAGATGGCATTGTTCGAGAGAGTTGTTCCCGTGTTAACCCTTGATAAATACATCCTTAAAATAACTTTACATTTAAAAGTTATATGTTACTTGAACATTAATAGCTTACTGCTGCTCTATCAGAGATAAAAAAGAATAAAACAAAATGCAAATGCCTAAAAGTAACCAAAATTTTTTTGTCAAGGGCGGCCATTTTGGAACTTTAAATTTTGACAAACAATCCTTTGCGCACTTTGAAGAGAAATCACTTGGATGTAATTCACATAATTTGGAAATGCAGACTTCCTTTGCAGCAATAAGAATGTTGTCTGTTGCTATGGCTGTTGCTATGGCTGTTGTTATGGCTCTTTTTACAGTGCTGCTAATTCAACCGGGGCCACCCCGAGTTTATTAGCCAATCACATTTGAGCTTAAGAACAAAAGAACCAGACATAGACGATCCGTCAAGTCAATTCGCGCCTATAATTTGATTGGCTGATAAGGAGACAAAGTAGATATCTTTTGTTCTTAAGCTCAAACGTGATTGGCTAATAAACTCGAGGTGGCCCCGGTTGAATTAGCAGCACTGTAATAAGTGTATACTTTGGTACATGATAATTTTTACAGTTATTTTTATAAAATGTATTGCTTATTTACCCAAAACTTGTTCATATCTTGTAGAAGGTGTCTAAATTTAAATGAATCTTCAAGTGCCTGTCAATAAGACAAATTAAATGCAGAATTAGAAAAATATTGATGTTGATTAATAAAAATGAAAGGGCTGGTTAGTCAACTTCACAACCTTTACACTTTTGCTAAATAGTCACTGTGAGAGCCAGCCCTGAATAGCAACCAACGAGGGTCGTACAGGGGTATTCTCGTGATGCGTGATTAGCTATTTTTATGTGAATTTAATACATTCTTCTCCATAACCTGTGACCCAAATGTTTTGTGTGACCCATGAAAAACTTGAATCAATAACTGATATTTGTGATTTCCCCACTTATTCAACGTGATAGATTTATTGTATAATTATTTATTCAGTTTCTTCAAACACTCCTTTTTTGCCAAGTTTTTTATGTGTAAGAGTAGAGTAAAAGAGTGTGTTACTTCTGTATTTTCGTGATTCGTGAAAATGAAATTTTGACATCCGTGATCCGTACAACCCTCACCAACTAACATCAACTTTACCTTAGGATGGCCTTCCCTAAGTAGTTTATGTATAACAAACATGGCCTTCCAACACATAATCACTTGTGAAGGAAGAGGCATTTTACCAATACAAGACCAAAAGATAGATGCACCATGGTCCTGCCATGTCCCAATAATGGCACTTACAGTGATGTTAAGGGTAATAAAAAGAAAAAGTGAAACAAGAAGTGTTTTTCTCCAGGTGACCATTTACTCTGGGACAAGTAAACAGTCTACATTAGAAATGTGGAGGACATAATAGACTGCTATAGGTGAGTGAAAGTGAATTGAATAAAACGACAGCAATGCTGATGGGATAGACAAAAGAAACTATCACCATGACTTGTGGTACTTTTGTTCAATTCACTCTCCTGGGAATGGTTGCAAACCAAGAATACATACAATTCCCCTTCTGAATAACCATCAGGCATGCCCAAATCACTGAGCTACCTGTGAGCCCTAGTGGTGAACTCTAGTGGTTAACAAGGACTGGACATACCACAGGAATTGGAGTTTTCACATACATCCTAAATACATTGTGTATGAGTATGATCGCCGCGGAGTATAAAAGTAATTGCAATTATAGAAGCCCAAAAGGGACTTCAACGGGATTTGAACCCATGACCTTTGCAGAACCGGTGCAATATACTCTGCGACGATCATACTTATACACAATTTAATAACAGCGGATCAGACCAACATATATCTATCCTAAATACCATCTACTGCATGCCCAAACCAGGACTCAGATATGGCCTACAGAGGCAAGCAACAAGACAACTAGGATATCTAATGTTCAGCACAACCAGTATTTTCATTACAAATTTTCATTACAACCAGTGTTTTCATTACAAATTCTCAACATTTAGCCATTGAAGAATTCAACAGTTATTTTAAAATGCTAATACTTTTTTTAGGTTATAAAAAATATTAATAAAAAGGATATTTCTGACATGCTTCTCCTTAACTGGTGTTTCAATTGGATTACAGGCCTTCGCAATGGCTTCAGCCTGAAAATACAATAGTGAAATATGAATGAATGAACAAATGAAAGAATAAATATAATAATGAATAATAGGTAATACAATGAAATTTGTAAAAAATGTTGACTTAACTTTACTACATTTTTTACGGTATTACAAATTTCATTATATTACCTAGATCGTTTATATCAAACACCAACGCAGCCTATACTAGTTTACTGTTAGTTTCCATTTATAATAATGAATAAAAACAAACAAAAAAATATCCATTTCAAATCTTCTAACCAAGGATAAATTCTGACAATGATCCAAACATTTTGTTTATGTGAGTCTAAATTTGTCTTAAGATAAAATAAAATGGATTTCTCCTTTTTATATCCCAAAGCCTGAGTGGCCTCTGCCTCACTTACAACTATGAATGAAAGGGAATGAAAAACATGAAGGTTGAAAAAATGAATGCATCATTGAAATAGAAAAAGCAAAAAGCAAAAAATGGTAAGTGAGACAGACAGAAAGAAAGGGGCAAGACAGGAGTGAATGGAAGAAAGGAAGGAAGTAAGAAGAGAAAGAAAGAATGGAAACAAAAATGATTATTGAATGAAATGAGGAGAAGGAAGGAAGAAAGAAATATGGCAAAAAGAAAGGGGGAAGACAGGAATTATCAAGGAATAAAAGGAAGTAAGAAATGAAACAAACAAACAATAGAATGGAATGGAAACAAGACTGATTATTGATTCTAAAATAATTGTGATAGTAGCACACGTTGATTGGTCAAAAACCTGTGTTTCATGAGAGCATGAAACACACTCACGCCATTTTCAGGCGCACGTGCTCATTCGACGGTAATTGTTTTCATTGTTTTGATCTTTAATGTGCGCTTATTGGTCATTTTCGATAAAATGCAACGTAGGGAAAAATGACATCGTCAAACAAACTGAGAAAGGTACTCGTCTCATGTTTGGACTGATCCGCTCTTGAATTCTCCCAAATGCATCTCGGTTTTCATAAGCAAGTGAAAACACAGAAGACCTATTTCATTTCTTAAATGAAATGAGGAGAAGGAAAGAAGAAATAAATATGGCAAAAAGCAAGAAAGCAAGATGTGTAAAAAAGGTGATGATGAGTGAATGAAATCAAGACAACACTCAAAGTATACCAGTAACAGTTAGCTTGTTACATAAGAACAGCTGTAACAAAAGTACATTTTGACATCACAATACAATATATGCAAGTACTATTGATCTTCAAGTGTGTTACCAAATACTGACCAATCGTATCGAACACAAGTGTTACTGCTGTCAAACAATTCAAAATTGAAGGGCTTTACAAGTTAGTAATCTAAGAAATCATACGGGGAAAGAAACAAAAAAGATTCCTACAGAAAAAATTAAAGTATTGTTGTGTTTAGGGACCGGTCATTATTTATGTGGGGGGGTGGGGGGGAGAAATCATAGGGGGGGCCATGCTTATATTTTTCAATGACAGGGGGTGGGTTGGAATTAAATTTCACTGAGTTGTGGGTGGGCCATTTCTCTTTTGTAAAGAACATACATGAATGTATAAAGTAAGTTGTGTGTTATCAAATTGGATAAAAAACGTGTTTCCATGCAAACCTAGTATATTAATTGCCATGTAGTATGTAAAAAAGCAACATTAATTTTTTTTAGTTTCTATCAGTTTAACAAAGTAAACAGTAATATTTCTACAACATTTGAAGTCTTTCAAAAGTATTGTCAATAAGTTCATATGCATCCAGAGCAAATAGTCCTTGATTCTTCATTATTTCTAAATATTTAATGGCACTTCTCTTATTAACCTTTGCAAGGCTATCTTTACTTAGTTCCTCTTCGCAAAGTGCATGTGCACGTAATCGTGTAGCCTTCTGGGAAACAGAGATTTTCAACAGTGAAACTGTCTAGGGTAATGCCCTTAATCAATTTGAAGACAGCTGCCTGAAGGGGGGAGGGGGGGGGGGCTGCCTCTGAAATGAATTCCATTTGGGGTGGGTCAAAAGTTAAATGTAATACCTCAGGGGGTGGGCCAGGGATAGTCTTTTTGATTCAGACAAAAAATTTCCCCCCCACCCCCCCACATAAATAATGACCGGTCCCTTAGAACACTAGTCAAGTGCTCTTGTAATTAAAATAAGTCGAATTTTTCATTGTTAACGTAATGTTCAGCAATACAAATTCAAATTTAACTAATTAATAATAATAAAAAGCTATTTAACAAATGCAAATACTGACAAAATAGTCATGAAATATAGATATAACGGGCAAATTAGCCTTACTGAGTGACAATCAATGACAGGAGTGGAATCCATGAAATCTCGTAACTAAAGGTTTCGCGCCAGTTTGTACTATCTCTATGTTTATTCGCGCAAACACACTGATCTTTGTTCAATTTTCTAGCATTCTCATTCATAAGTTCATAAACTAAGAAATATCAATGTTTACTGTAGAAAATTGCACACGATTCATCCAAAAACCAGTGAAGATGGAGGTTTATTATTTACTTTATTCGGTTCATTGATCGACCTAGCTTTGGAATCAGACAAACATCAGACAAGTTTTGAGTTACAAAACAACTAGGTTTGAATAGTACTCAATGTCAGTTGAAATTATTAATTCAGTTCGCTTTTTGGTGATACCCAAGCGAAGATACCACAGAACCCGTTGCAGTCATGAAAATTAGTTGAGTATTATGCTTGTTATTAATCGTGTATCAAAACGCTAACCTGATCTTTCTCCAACTTTTCTCTTTCTGTCGCCGGAGTAGGTTTCTTGAACGACGGCAGCGAAGGTAATTGCGAAGCCATTGTATATGAATGTTGTTAAAAATAATTAATTGTGGTCGTTCATGCCGAAATTGTACAGAACCAAATGAGAGCTTTTCACTGAGAAGCCAGCGTGGAATCTAACTGATTGTGATCAACTTGTCAATTCTCTCAAGTATGTTAAACAAAAACAATGCATTATGGGTGTTTCATGATTTTTTTTTTTTTTCTCCCTTATATTTTCCCCCTATTTTTTCATATTCCTTTTAATGGATTATACATAATCTTTTACATATTTTCATTGCTTTTTATTATGCTATACATTTCATCAGAGGTTTTTATAATATATCCAATATTTCATTCCATAATTGTATATTTTCAGATTCTACAAGCAGTAAAAGATCACGCGATTTTCAGTTTTGCTGTCTCATCCATGAGGTGCTTTCGATCGAATTTTTTTCGAAAATTGTTCAAAACATAATTGGCAATTCATGAACTATACTGTCTATGCTAACAAAATTAAAATGAGCCAGTTTTGTTCTAAAAGAGACAATAAATCAGGAAAAAGAATATTTAGTACTAAAAGAGGAAAGAACAATTTTATTTTACCACCGAGACAGACCGTCGAAACTGTTATTATTAAACGTTTGGTCCGCTTTATTAGTTTCGAAGTCTGATCAAATGACCTTTTCGTAAATGATGGAAAATGACTTTTACAAATAAATAAATATGTCAACCGTTTTAGGACTGTCATATTTTAAAAAAGAACTATGTGGTACCTTAGAGGCATTGCGCTTCTCACAATGAAAATGCTAATAGAATTAGGCTCAAATACTCGTTTTTGTCTTCTTTCGGATTTTTTTTCTTCTGGACTGCTGTATTTTTCTTAAACATTCAAAAGTTATTGTTATGGTGAATTCCTAATATCATATAATAGCTTTCAGTTTTCCTTACATCGACAATTTTTTTAAAATATTATGATAACTAGCTGCCGACGTCTATTATAAAAAAAGATCAGCATGTGCACCAGAGCAGAGTTCCGTTCGTTCTGCGTTAGCTTTCAATGCTCTGACTTAGTTAGTGCAGTATAAACAGGAATTGACAAACAGCGTCTTTTTGGTGTTGTATAAGATATATTGTATAGTTCTCTGTGTAAATATACCCAGGGTACCAGAGGATATTCATTTTGCAGTGACATATTTACAAATCTGATGGTTTTAAGCGGATGTTTTTTTGGCCGGTCAAAAATTCGTCCGGTCCCGTGTAAACGTAGCCTTAGGTACTGTGCTCTACATGTAGACAGTTATTTTGTCACCAAAACGTTTTTATAAATATATACTGGCTTTTCCACACATGAAAGCAGAATTGGTCAAGTGCCAATTGCTTATCCGGTAACATTTTAAAGACGGAATTGAAGGTTTGTTTCAAAATATGTTACCGGATAAGCACTTGACCAATTCTGCTTTCATGTGTGGAAAAGCCAGTATAGTCCCAGTGGCTATATACTGAGTGGGTCCGCGAGGCATGGCCCCAGTTTCCGTCGAGGATGCGGAAAATTATAACAAATCACGCTATTAACTAGAAAATATATTTAAAAAATAGTAAAAAGGTTTCACAAAAAGACTACATCTGAACTTTCTAGTTTTTCTAACTAACAGACACTATACCTGACACTGTACCACAATTACATAGGCAAGTGATAAAACCCGAATAGTGACCGAATAGTGCGAATAGTCGCGAATAGTGCGAATAGTCGCGAATAGTGATAGTCGCTAATAGTGACGAATAGTGAATTATGATAATAGTTTAATTTTAACACTTCATAGGGTAACGGGTAAAAAATTAACGCCAAAGAGTATTATTTAAAATAACACAAAAAATAACCAGTGAATTAACTTTCGCAATTTGCATCAAAAACCTTTGCATCATTAGAGTTATAAAGTATTCTGCAAGACAAATTATTCATTAAGTCACTGTCTATTTTGATATAATTTCAATACAATATATATCCTTGATTTCCAAACACTATATTTTTAGATCATGACTGATATATATATATTCGTTACTTCTAACCCATCAATTAACCAAATTATTAAATGTTAATTAATTATAACTGGACATAATTGATAATAAGACCTCGTTGTCTGTGGTATATCTATCTTTTTGGCCTTTTTATTGTTTTTATAAAACATTGTAACGGGACGATGTTTCAGGTTCAAACAATTGAGATAAAGAGCACACAACTGAAATACTTTTTGTGCCCTGTGTTTACAACTCAAGACTAATTCAGAGCGAACTGATTTTACACTGAGAATATTACACCTATATTTATACTAGTATTTAGCTATTTCTAGAACTGATTACATGATTTATTGCGAAATCATTTACGTAAGTCTTTCTTTAACCTAATTAAGTAAGATAAACATCTCTGGGCGCGGTGACTCGCGGCATGTTGTAAAACCTTGACTGGACTGGACTGAGAAAACCTGGACTGGACTGAGAAAACCTGGACTGTTGTAAAACCTGGACTGAGAAAACCTGGACTGAGAAAACCTGGACTATTGTAAAACCTGGACTGAGAAAACCTGGACTGAGAAAATAATAATAATAAACAATAAAAAAATAATAATAATAATAACAATAATAAACATCGCAAAAAGCCTTTTATAAACTCAAACATGTAACTTCTCGTCATCGGCATGAAGAATCTACCCCGCTATCTATCTTGGTCGAAGGCGGCTTCAAGATGGCTGCATGATTCTCGTGTAGTAAGTGTTGAATTATTCATTATTGAATCCTGCCTAATTTAAACGCCAACTCTTCCATCCGTTTTCAAGATTAGCAGTGAATTAAAGTAGTACATGCTTTCTCTTCATTGAAGTAAATATTTGAATCAAATGCCACTTTCATCGTGAAATATAGTAGCTAGAAGACGAAAGGACTATTTCCAGTCGTACTTAGCTAGAATCAACTTACATTTTTTTCGTTTTTGAGCGTCATATAAGAATTGCATACTTATTATATATATTGAGCCGTATTGTACGAAACCGATTTTTTCACAAATTTCGGATAGACATTAAGCCATTGTAGAACTCCTAGCTTCTTCCAATAGACCAGTCAAGCGATCTTTTTTGCGCTCTGCTATAGTTTCAATAGTGCGTAAAATATGCCGACATTTAATTTGTATAAAACTCGTGGGATTTTAAAGTAATTTATAATTTTTCACGGGCTAACACAGAATAATAAGTACTTATTGACTGAATGGGAGGGCCGTACGGGAAAATATTTGGCGCGCGGTCATGACGTACGGAACGAGCGCAGCGAGCTCGAGGTCCGTACAAATGACCAAGAGCCAAATATTTTCCTGTACGGCCCGACCTAACTCAGTCAATAAGTTTTTTATCATATGACCCGTATTTTTCCCGGTGCGCGCCATTTTTGTTGTGATCTTTCGAGTAGCGGGTCCGTACGTGTTTGTACGGACCAGGTAAAAAAAGCCGTACGGACCCCATCACGTGACTTTTTCCAAAGGTTTTCTTAAGAGCGCGCGCCGGGCAAAATACGGGTCATATGATAAGTGAATATACTTTCGAGGCTAATACGGCATAAAAATATCTCGAGTATTCCGCTCCATTCAAGTATTTCGTAAGATAAACTTAAGTGTTGAATAACAAAGCTTAAAAGGTTGATTTTACATGTGATTTCCCAGCCTTGATTCAAATATTTACTTCAATGATGAAAAAAGCATGTACTTGAATTGGCGTCTGGTTCGATAGTAACTTTCAATTTAAATACCACATAAATAAGACATGTCTGCTTTTTATTCAATATTTAATATTAGACGCATACGTAAGTTCTTATCCGTTGATGCTGCTAAGACGCTAGTACATGCTCTCGTAATTAGTCGATTAGACTATTGTAATTCGCTTTTGTATGGTCTACCAGCAATTCACATAAACACACTTCAGCGCGCACAAAACTGAATGCAGCAGCAAGACTTAATATCACAAACACGCCACGCTTTTCTCACATTACTCCGGTAATGATAGAATTACATTGGCTTCCTGTTAAATTTAGAATTATTTACAAAGTTATTTTATTTATTTTTAAGGCTATGCATGGTACCGCACCTGCATATTTAAATAATCTGATATATTTTAAACATTCTCGGTATAACCTTAGATCCATAAGTAACAACCTTTTAGCTAGACCTGAAATCAAATCAGGCAAGACAACGGGAGACCGGGCCTTCAAGGTCGCAGCTCCAATATTATGGAATGAGCTCCCTCTTAGCGTAAGGTCTGCAAACAGCATTACAACATTCAAGAAGCTATTAAAGACCCATTTGTTTAAGAAAGCATATTTTTAGATAGTTTTATTATTTATTATTCTGCTCTTTAATTCTGTTTTATTTAGGAACTTTTTGTTTTGTTTGACAAAAATTTCTATTTTGTCCTATTATATATTTAAACCAATTTCTATTCAATAAATGTAAATATTTAAAATGTAAATGTAGAGCCTGAATATCTTATAAATAATGTAGTATAGTTTAGGTTAGTTAGGATTTTTCATGTAAATTTTATAAAGCGCATTAGATCATATACTTTATAATGAATTTTTGCGCTATAGAAACATGAAATTATTATTATATATTATTACTTTAATTCACTGCTAATCTTGAAAACGGATGGAAGAGTTGGCGTTTAAATTAGGCAGGATTCAATAATGAATAATTCAACACTTACTACACGAGAATCATGCAGCCATCTTGAAGCCGCCTTCGACCAAGATAGATAGCGGGGTAGATTCTTCATGCCGATGACGAGAAGTTACATGTTTGAGTTTATAAAAGGCTTTTTGCGATGTTTATTATTGTTATTATTATTATTATTTTTTTATTGTTTATTATTATTATTTTCTCAGTCCAGGTTTTCTCAGTCCAGGTTTTACAATAGTCCAGGTTTACTCAGTCCAGGTTTTCTCAGTCCAGGTTTTCTCAGTCCAGGTTTTCTCAGTCCAGGTTTTACAACAGTCCAGGTTTTCTCAGTCCAGGTTTTACAACAGTCCAGGTTTTCTCAGTCCAGTCCAGGTTTTCTCAGTCCAGTCCAGTCAGGTTTTACAACATGCCGTGACTCGCTGCTACCCTATGAAATTTAAAACTATTATCATATTTCACTATTCGTCACTATTCGCTACTATTCTTGATTTTTATCGCCCGATTCGGATACGTGACCGGCATTGCGTGACACAATTCTAACTTGAATATCTCGGGAACCAAAGACTTTTACAAACCCAAACTTTAGAAATATCTTTTTAAAACAGTTAACTATAACATATATAGTGCATGTTTCAATACGAGATATAAAAAATATTTCGGTTTGGTGGTGACGGATGGTGACGTCCGATTGCAAACGAAGAATAGCTACGATCATGTAGTAGCACAATAATCCCGACGTAACCAATCGAACGAAATCGAACGTTCGATTCAATCGAATTCAATCGAATTCAATCGAATGATTGGATTCGAGTGTATTCGGTAATCGAATGAAATCGAATTCACAACTTTTTTTGAGCCAATCGAACATAATCGAACATTTGATTGTTAAATCATTCGATTTTCTTCGATTTTGATTTTCTAGCGCGGCAATCACTTTGTTTGCCGTATTAAAAGAAACGAGGTTAATCAGTATTTATAGAAATATTTTCCTTTTATTAGACGAGCCAATAACAAAATAAACATGGTTTCAGTCCAGTTAAACAAGTTTTTTTTATAAATATATATGTAATTCTTAAGTGCTTATGTAGAAGTGTTTCCGTATGTTGTAGGTGGTGTTCTTTTTAAGAAACATATATATGTAATTTTTAAATGCTTATGTAGAAGTGTTTCTTTAATTAGGTTGTAGGTGGTGTAAGTCCCGGTTTAATTTATTTTAGCATTCGACTTTATTTGATTACCGTTCGGAAACACAATCAAGCATTCGATTGCGTTCGGAAATCGAATTTAATCGAATTCACAACTTTTTTAGCATTCGATTTCATTCGATTACCAAACGCAATCGAATCCAATCATTTGATTGGATTCGATTGCGTTCGATTACCGAATCGTTCGATTGGTTACGTCGGGAATAATGCAAATTATATTGCTTTGCAGACGTTATAGGTATAAACATTTTGTTTATCGGACTAGATCGTTCCCCAAAAAATCATGATATTGTTGCGAGTTGGCCTTCACACCATCGAGACATTTCAAACTAAATCCGTGAAACCTCGAAATAATTGTTGAGGGGCCTATTGACAATAAATTTTGCCTGAATATTTAAGACACCCCACCCCTTCCCCCATCGAAGTTATAAATATAAAAACAGATAAAAACTGCAAAAACAATTATCCTATAATAATCGCTAATTTTGTCTCTTTACACAATGTTGATAAAAGGTAGGATCATCGATCTAAGGCTTTTCATGTGAATGCATATGTCGAGACGCAGATATCAACATACATTGGATGGGACAATTAAGGGTGAAATGGTTTGACATTCATCGTATTTATATTTGTACATTATTGTAGCCACATAAAGTCAATCTATAGATATACTTTTTAAGAAATTACAAAAACTTAAGTACTTAAAATATAACACTTCATTAAGTAGTAAGTAAGCAAGTAATTAAATGAAGTCACAATCTTTATGAAATCATGATTTTAGTATATTTTCTCGTTGACTTTTTTTTTTGACGTTGACTTTTTTTCATAAGCTAGGTGTCAATGTTATTGTTATTATTTTACTCTATACTATAGTTGATTGTTTCCTTAGAAACACCGACCATTATCGTCTATTATTTCTATGTTTACTATTATAGATAGATCGCCCAATACACCTCGCATTAAGAATTCACAAGATCAGTGAGGCGTTTTTTACCTTGACCAATAAGAAAACGATGATCCGCAGGTTGTGAATTCAACAGGTAGTCAATCAGTGTCACCAGTTCTTTGAAATTACTGCTTTTAAAATAACTAAAATTTGGTGGTATTGAAACATAATCATATTTTTATTTTTAACGCCTTAGAATAAGGTAAAGTCTAAAGGAATTGTGTGAAGTTCTTCAGTAGGTGAAGTGATCAGCGATCGAGGAGTGGTTCACCAAAGATGGCGAAGGGAAAAAGCAACTCGTGTATTAGTACTCGTCTGTTCCTTATATCTACTGTGTTAGTTATCGCTATTGGAGGCATGACATTGTTTGTGTGTACCGCTGTATTTTCTAGCTCTGAGAAAGATGTATCATTATTTAAAAGAGCTGCTTTTTACATCAAAGATAATGTACAGTCAACGCTGAAGTCTTCAGTGGACGGCTTTAAGAACACCTTCATTAAACGTGACCAGAGGTCTTCACCGGATGAATTCCCGTGGAAAGATATTCGACTACCCAAAGATATCCTTCCAGTTACTTACAGAATCTACTTAAAGCCAGATTTGGCAACTACTTTTGACTTCACTGGTCGTGTTGCCATCGACGTCCAGTGCGTTAAGCCAACCAAATATGTCATTCTTCATTTTAAAAAGCTTGACATCAACAGCTTTAAACTTCTTGATTCAAATAAGAAGTACGCTAACGTTTCGAGGATTCTCAAGAACCAAGACCATGAGCAGATTCTGTTAGAAACCCAGGAAGAGCTACAGGCTGGTAAAAACTACACGTTAAAGTTAACATTTAGCGGCAAACTCTCTAATAGTATGGCAGGGTTTTACAAGAGCTCGTACAAGACCAAAGAAGGAAAAACAAAGTAAGGAATATGTCGTACATAAAATTTAGGTTAGCTTTAGGTTTGGTGAAAATTTAGTTTTTCTGAGATTATTATCGACCTTTTTTAGCCTCGTCTCTTCAGCCTCGTCACCGACTCTTTTGGTGTTCTTGATAATGATCGGTAGAGTGGTGAGGGCGGGACAGTAGCCACATATAGAAAGCAAATCGGAAAAGGAGATTTTCAACTATATCTATAACGAAAGGTGTATCTGCCTATATCTGCGCGTCTATAACTCTCTTGTCGTATCGAAGTTACCAGCTAGTAAATGATCGAGTTTGTTTGGATTAAATTATTAAAATGACCAATATAATAAAAGTGGTTTAGCGAAGGTGGGGCGTATATATTGATGACGAAAATAGACAGCTATTTTGACGTTTTGAGGACTTTTTGAAAGTGTAAGAGTAAACTAGTTATAAAATCCTTTATTTTGTACAGCCTTTGGTAACGTAATGCAATAATTTAACATATTGCTCAACGTCAAACTCGATTGTAATGGAGTTTGATGCTGAGCCGGTGAACAATTCAAAATTGTGTTGTAATTGCTCAGATAGATGGCGCCAATTAGCGATATTGGGTAATTGGTTGGTTGGTCGGTCGGTCGGTCGGTTGCTTGCTTGCTTGCTTGCTTGCTTGCTTGCTTGCTTGCTTGCTTGCTTGCTTGCTTGCTTGCTTGCTTGCTTGCTTGCTTGCTTGCTTGCTTGCTTGCTTGCTTGCTTGCTTGCTTGCTTGCTTGCTTGCTTGCTTGCTTGCTTGCTTGCTTGCTTGCTTGCTTGCTTGCTTGCTTGCTTGCTTGCTTGCTTGCTTGCTTGCTTGCTTGCTTGCTTGCTTGCTTGCTTGCTTGCTTGCTTGCTTGCTTGCTTGCCACACTAACTTACACTTTTTGTGTTCTTTTTTTCCAGATATTTAGCAACGACTCAGTTTGAATCCACCGATGCAAGAGCTGCTTTCCCTTGCTTTGATGAGCCCGATATGAAAGCTATATTCCAAATCACTGTGGCTCACAAGAAAGACTTCCACGCTATCTCCAACATGCCTGTCAAAAAACATGTCGATATCGAAGACGATTGTCAAGAAAGTCATTTCGAGCCGTCAGTCAAAATGAGTACCTACCTTGTAGCATTTATTGTCTCTGATTTTAAGAAAACTGAAACGTTTACCAGGAAAAAGACCAAGGTGGGTTCTGGTATAACTAAATCACTCATATCGTCTAGTAATTGGTTCGACTCGGATCCACACCGGCCATGTTGTAGGGCAGGGACAGGAGACCCATTTTCTCAACCACAAACTTAAGTCATAAGGGGAGCTCGAGAGGGTGTTAATTTAATAGACCGATATGTCATAAATGCCTGCCATTGTGTTTTTCGGAATTAAGTCAGATATGAATATTTTTTCACTGGCATATTTAAGAACTAACAAAATTAAACATTTTTGGAAAGTTTTACAGCCCTGGACAAAATGGGAACGAAGTTATGGTGAAATAAATATGTAAATATTTGTATGTATTTTTCTACCGAGTCCTAAAATGCCTCGTTTTGGTGCATTTTTCAATATTTTTTTTAATCCTTATAACTTCATCAGAAATTAATATATATTTTTCAAACTTTAATATGTTATTAATAAGTTAGGTTTCTATCATTTGATAGTTTTCCTTTTGCTAAAAACAAATTTTAAGACATACATATATATATGATAACTAGTGGCGGCCATTTTTATGACATCGGTCTATAGGGGTAAGAATTAGCGACTTGGTATCTTTTAGGGTACCGGCTAAAATTCAAAGTTCGGAATAGGTGTAATCAGTATGATATCGAAAAAGAAAAAGAAAGTCATCGCGATCCGATCGTTTTATGTTTATCAGTAACATTGTTCGTGCCACGTTCCTTTTTATAAGGACTTTCAGTATCTTTTATTCAAATATCATACTTTTGAAAATTCCCGAATGACACTTGTTACTTTTACGAGGGTGGCCAAGGGGTAACGCGTGACGCGTGATTTAGGCTAAAATAAGTGCGTGATTCGTGAAAATAACGAACGATTTAGTTGTTATACGTGAATACTAGAGCGGATTTCGTATGACTGTGCAAACAGCACGGACACGACACGGCATGGTACAAACTAAATTTAGAGAGTTTTTCGTGTGCCTAACAAAACGCTACGGATTTGTTACGGCAGTTTTTTCGAATGTTTTTATAGAAACAACGGCACGGACACGGCACGGCCGTGAAAGCACGACACGGTCACAGCAGAAACTTCGAATCTTCTTATACAAATTACGGCACGGTCACGGCACGGAACCGTACGTTGTACAGTCATACGAAATCCGCTCTATCTTGATCGTGACTTAAATTTGTACTTACGTGATGCGTGAATATCATAAATATCGATTCGTGAAACGTGATGACGTACGACCCCCCTGGGCCACCCTCTTTTACCTTTTTGGTTCAACATCAATGTTTGTAACGCGATAATATTTGTTCTAATGGTTGTATTGAATTTCTCTCCTAGATACGTGTCTGGTCTGCTGAAGACAACGTCAAACATACTAAATTTGCACTGGATGTAGCAGAAAAGGTTCTGAGTTACTATGAAAAATTCTTCGAAATACCATATCCACTACCCAAGCTTGGTAAGAACTATAAATGCATCAGTTCCATTATAAATATTTTGTTAGCTGGTCACCAGGTAGAAAGCCGCCATTTGTCAAGACTCTGGTGACCAGGGTAAATGGTTAACAAACTCATGCATGTTGTACATAAATTCGAAAAGACATATTATCGCAAAATCACTATTCTGATTTCTTAATAAAATAGATCTGGTTGCTGTACCTGACTTTGCCGCTGGTGCCATGGAGAACTGGGGTCTAATGACATTCAGAGAGACTTATCTCCTTAGTAACGACGAATCAGCAAGCTCCAATGACAAGCAAGATGTAGCAATCGTGGTGTCTCACGAGCTCGCTCATCAGGTAGGGGAAATTTTAACAGGTTTAAAACCAGTTTGTTTTTGTACTTTTCCATTTTGTATACGTACGTGTGCAGTGTGTGTTTTACCCGTAACTGTTTGACAGGTTAAGAGCCGGTTTTGTCTCGGCTTTATAACAGCTTTCATTTCAATTTTTAAGAACTGGTCAAACTAGACTTTACCAAAGGTTTGCACGGTCTAAATGCGATAGTTTTAAATATAAACTGTGAAATATATATAAACATAACCAAATTATGTTGATGAGCATCCAAGTATTTTGGGTATAGTCTTCAAAAGACAGGTGTTGTTACGACATCCTCAAGAATCTTTAAAATGTGAACAATGTTATTAAAATAGAGCCGGTTTTCTTAGAAACAATTTAACTTATGATGAATAAATACATTTTTTGTCTATTTCCTTGATTTTGTAATTCTGTGGCTGCAATTTTGAAAAAAGTAGTAGTTACTATACTATCCCTACACTATCTCTATACTAGGCCCGAGTATGTATCCCTGTGTAACACCACAGGAAGACCAAAAGTAAATACACAAATCCATTTCTTCAACTGTTCAACTAAAACAATTCAATATAACATTTTCAGTGACTGCAGTAGCTAAACCAGCTAATTAATGAACGTCTTTTCGAGCACTGTATTTATCAAAGATCTATATAGAATATCTACAGAATATATGTTACAAACAATATAGTCCGATGAATCTTTCATACACAGATTCCTAGGCTGCGCTGCATCAAACGTAGCATGGGTCTTGGATACGAAATAATAGTTTTCATATATATTTCATTATTTTGTTTGTTAGTGGTTTGGTAACCTAGTAACCATGAAGTGGTGGAACGATTTGTGGCTTAATGAGGGGTTTGCCAACTTCGTGGAATACATTGGAACTCATTTCTTTGCCAAAGAATGGAAAGTTGTAAGTATGAACTGTCAAAAAATAAATAATATATAAACAACAGTACTTAGTCCTCCGCAATCTTTCTTAAGGTTGATTCCACACACTACCACTAATAACTCAATAACGTATATATTATACTCGAAGCACTCGAATCACATACTGATTTTTGCGGGGGTGGGGTGGGGAGGATAAGCGCACGATTTTTGTTCCATTTTATGCATATTATTAAATTATTTTATTTCTAAATTATTTCCAGCTGGATCAGTTTGTTTGTGATACCCATCAAACAGCGTTACAAGTTGACAGTATGAAGAATACCCATCCAATCTCTGTACCTGTAAACAACCCAAGTGAGATCACTGAGATCTTTGATACTATTTCTTATAACAAGGTCAGTACATACCTCAGTACAGTACATAGAAATAGAATTCAGAAGGGCAAAGTAAAGTATACAGGGTCGTGACGAGGGATGTGGGATCAGGGATCACATGCATGGGATCGGGGATCACTTAGTATACGAATCAGCTGGAATCAAGTATCACAGAAGAGGGATCGGGATCGACGTATGAAAAATGCTGGGATCAGAATATTTTTGTTGGATCAGGGATCCAAATACGCGAGCTTTTGGGATCAAGGATCAAACTTTTGTGTAAAAAAATCGGTATTAATCACGAGAAAACATCCCTCGTCACGACCTTGATCAGTAAGTCATGTTTCCTTTTGACACCTGCATGGTAAATAACAATCACAAATGCACAAGTGGACTGAAAGATCATTTCCTATTCAGTTCTGGCGTTGTCGCTGTCCACTAAACATTAGGGAACTTCAGATTTGACAACGAGTACGAGATTGAGTACGAGTACAAGTTTTAACATTGGCCTTGTGTGTATTGTTGAAAATGAATTACATTCCACTTCTTGTTTTTATATATTTGGTGTCTCAATCTATACACAAGACTATAATTCATCATCAACAACACACAGAAGGCCAATTTGAAAACTTGTACTCGTACTTAATCTCGTACTCGTTGTCAAATCTAAAGTTCCTTAATAAAATATTATCAAAGTTTGTACCGGGGAATGTATGTTTGAATCGGACCCGAAAAGGCCAGGAATGATGGTTGTACCATTTAGGGGTTGAAATCTGGGGTTGATGCTGACTGCTTCGGACGTTATTCAGTGAATATCATAACTGAGATGGGATTGTGACAACAGGGATGACAAAGACATCTTTAGGTGTAAATCTTATCTGGTACTTGGACAAGACTCTGGTACCTTTTAGTTTTCATTTCATAATTCCCACCCTTTTAAAGATGACATGTTCAATACCCCCCCCCCCCCCCCCCCTCCCTACCCGAAAGTTTGTGCAGCAAATAGAATTTAGGTATACAACCATATTTGCTGGATGACGGTACTTGAATTTTCGTGCATGACTTATAATTTACCTTTTTGGAAATATGGGTTCGACTTTGAAACTTAGATTTTAAAACTCAAACAAATGATAGAAAGCAAATGAGAATAGAACTAGTACTAAATTGTCTCATTTTCATTTTAAAAAACTCTTCAGGGTTCATCTGTAATTCGTATGTTGAAAGGATTCATGGGAGACGTTCAGTTCAAAAGGGGATTGAAGGTAAAATCTTAAAGATATTCGTTATATTAGTAACTATATACAGGCCTAGTCTGGGACCTTAACTCGCCTTAACTCGCGCAAACTCGCCTTAACTCGCACAAACTCGCATTAACTCGCACAAGCTCGCAGTAAATTACTCAATGTCATAATGCACAGGGAATTGCCTTAACCTCATCTCACAAAGCTGAAATATACACATATAAGTCATGTTCTTTTAGTGTCACTCCAAATTATGGGATTTTTCCTTAACTCGCCTTAACTCGCCTTAACTCTAGCTCGCAGCATTGAAATTTTGATTTTCCCTTAACTCGCCTTAACTCGCCTTAACTCGCCCAAACTCGCTGCGAGTTAAGGCAAGTTTAGGTCCCAGACTAGGCCTATATACTTTTTCAAGTAAAATATATTATAAAAGTTTCATCGTCAGGTTTACTGCGGTTTTCGTCTTTCTGTAAACTCAGACATTCCAACCACTAGTTGTGAAGTACGTATTTGGCTGCTGCTTATTACTCGGAACCTTTTATGTTTTTGATTGACGGCAGCCAAAAACATTTTTTACAACTAACCATTGGAATCGGTGGTTCACAGAAAGTCGATAACTGTATACTACCGAGCATTCGACCTGCGCGGTCATCTTCAGGTTGATACATGAAACAAAATTATCTGAGGGTGAAGCTAAACCCGACCTACCAGAATCAAAACATTCTGAGTATTTATTCATTACATAAAAAATGGCCGCAAAGGTGAATAGAGCGAATGTCTCTAAAATGTAATACAATTTTTGTAAACTACTCTAAATATGCCACTTAGTATAAGGTGACGTTTCGATAGGAGTTTAGTTCATCAGTGGACATAAAGAGAATCCGAGTAAAACAGCTAAACTACGCAATGTCATTTTGCTGTTAGACTGTCTTCTGATATTTTGATTTTTTACAGAATTATTTGAAAAAACATCGATACGCTAATGCTGAAGCTGATGATTTATGGAGTTCACTTAGTACGGTAAGATATCTCACTCGACTGTACTGCGCATGACTACAAGCGGTTTTGTACTATACTACATGCGCGCGCAAATAATTTAAATGAAAATTACATGTGTTATATCACACAAAAATAGCCCTTGGAGTGTGAGACCGTCGATTTCTAATTCCTTGCGATAATTAACCCTACTTTTAAATATGTTATCGGTGTCTTATAGCTTCAGACAACCTTTTCAAACTTCCTAAATGTATCGAGGCTCTTTCCCTGATATCACAGTTGGCCAAAACACTGTATAATATTGAAGTACTTATTTATCGAGCCCTACTGGTACCACAGGTAGCCCAAACTTTGTAGAATTCTAAGGAACTTTTGTGCAATCCTTTAAAAGTTCTCTATTATCTACCTATTAAAACCCTTTTGTACCACAGGAAGCCCAAACTTTGTAGATCTCTTAACTCTTAAGAACTTTTGTGCAACCCTTTAAAATTCCCGAACTTTGTAGGTCTCTAAGGAAGTTTTGGGCAATCCTTTAAAAGTCCTTTATTATCTACCTATTAAAACCCATTGGTACCACAGGTAGCCCAAACTCTGCCCTTGTCTATTTTTAGTTCTCTAAGGGTCTGGATGTCAAAGCTATCATGGACACATGGATAAAGCAGGAAGGATACCCTGTCGTTACCATTATGGATTCAAAAGTATCGGCCAGATCACCAGGCAAGGCTACAAAGCTTGTACAACAAAACAGGTTCTTTAGAGATGTTCATCCCACCGACAAGAATTACCAAGACGAAATTAAAGGGTAAGCATGACACAGCGGTCAAACGACTACGCATGCGCGAAAAAAAAACATGTAAAATGATCCAGCACACAAATCTGACATTCGTACGGACTCTATTAAAAAACGATGGAGTGTACGACTTTCATCGCTTTTTTTCTCAAAATATATAGAAAAATACAAAAGTATAGACTCATAGTAGCTTTAAAATATAACAAAGGTTATATATTATGTACACGAAACTTCAAGCTTATATATTCAGGGAATTTCTTATAAATCGATTTCAAACACTGTAGTCCTAATGTTTACAATAGCAAATGTACCGCTGTGAAAATTTTGCCACGCATGCGTATTTGTTTGACCGCTGTGACTACTACAAGCTCGATCCAGACCCATACCTGCATCTTCACAGAGAAATAATGATGACCACAAAAACGCAGGCACTAAGCAAGGTCATTCTAAGCTCTATCAGTAAATCTGGTTTATAGCTGTTCCAATAAAACCTGCATGCTAAGCTCTGCTAGCTCAGTAGCTAATCCTAGGTTTAGCAACATATAGAAGAAGCCAACAATGCAAAGGAGAGTGAGAAAGAAATTAAAGAAGTGAAATGAGAAAGAAGCAAAGAAGGAAGGAAGGAAGGAAGGAAGGAAAATGATAAATTATATGCATTTATATATCTAATATAGTACGACTATAAGCTTTTTCGCGGGTTTATTTATTGAGAATCAGATCGCTAAAGCATCAATATGATACGTTCACCAATAAACGTCAATTTCTATATTTGTGCTAATGGTATGTATTTCGTTTTAGCTACAACTGGATTGTACCATTGACGTATATTACCGCTGACCAGGCCAGCCCTGCTACCATATGGATGAACAAAAGTTCAGGTAACCACGGACGAAACTAAACTCATGACATATTTATTTCCATTGTGAAAACACGACGATAGTAACACAGGGACCCCTAATCAATTAATAATTGTTTAAAATCGCAAACAAAATCGTGCGGATGCAATTATTCACCGCTTGGGTTTCCTGTGTTGACTAGCGCTCATTTTATTGTTGGGTTTCCTGTGGCTGCATGAGTGCTCCCCTTGCATTGTAAATTGTCGACCACTTGTGATGTAATAAATACGTATTACTCGACTGTTCCCTTGATCTTTTTGCATTTCCTCCCTTATTCACCATAACTAAAATAACTATTTCCCTAAACCTTTTTACCTTATGTTTCCATAATCCCAAAAACTATTGCTTTATCATATTTTGTTCCCTTGTTCCCTGAAAATAATTTGGCAGTATCTTTTGTTCCCTTAAAATAAATGCGCTTGTTCACTTGCTTCCTAAAACCCCTGAGAGGGGCTCAATGTTCAATCGTACTTTTAAGTGCGATTGAACATTGAGAATTAAAATTCTCCCGCCAGTCATTATCCATGGATCATTTTAGAATGTCAAATTCATAATATTTTTGTTGTACCATTCAGCTGCAATTCATATCACATCTGGAAGTAAATGGATCAAGGCAAACGTTGGACAAGTTGGATACTACCGAGTTAACTATGACCAACAGAACTGGGAAAACCTTATCAAACAACTTAAAGAGAACCATACGGTAAGAATTGAACGGTTCAAATATCAAACACTGCCTGACGACAGCCAACAATACACCTAATGGTTGTCGCAGCCAAAGCTGCAGTCCACAATCTGAAGTCTGCAAAGGATGTCGGTATTTATTCTCTTGTTATCTATTTATTAATAGCATATCATACTTTGGTTGTACATGTTTGTGCTATATGACGATATCAAATTGCTGCAGTGGTAAATGATGAAACAGGCAAATATTTTTTGAAAAAAATGAAATACATAATAAATTATATGTTCATATTACCGATATCCTTTGCAAGCTTCAGAGTGCGGACTGTAGCTTCGGCTGCGACAACGATTTTTGAAATAGGCTAGGTGTATAAGAAATATAGCTGTAAACTTTATAACTGACCCTAACTTCGTCTGTTTTCGTTTTCATTTCTTTATTATTTCTATCTTTTCTTTCCTTAATTCACTGCATTGTTTCCCTCTTTCCTTTCGTCTCCTTCTTCTCCTTTCCTTTCCATATTCCTTCCCTTTCTTCCGGGGTTCTTTACCTTTCTCCTCATTTCTTTCCTTTTCGCGCCTTATCGATTTTTTCCACCATTCGACAGGGACACATTAGTGCTGCTTTTACAATATAATCTGGAAGCTCACTAAATCAGATTGATATAAAAAGAAAATAATTATAGAAATGATGTTATATTTATTATTCAGGTGCTCGCACCAACAGACCGAAGTGGATTACTTGACGATTCTTTCAACCTTGCAAGGTAAATATACTATTATGCGGCCACAATAAAAAGTCCCAAATCTATCCCTATACCTATTCCTATACCTCTATTTAGCGGCCACTTTGTAAAGTCCCGAGGGTGAACGTTTAATAGAGGTACCACTGTACTTATGTTTGATCAAACGAATATATTGCGGATTGTTACATATGTTTTTGATGATTCTTTACAGAGCTGGCTACATCGACATGAACACTGCCCTTGAATTCACGTCTTATTTGAACAACGAAAAAGACTATATTCCCTGGGCAACTGCGCTAAGGAATCTGGGATATATTGGGTCTATGTTCAGTATGAAGCCTGCCTACAGTAACTACGAGGTATCAGTCAGTCACGTGATCCGTTTACATTCCTTAACTGTCAGAGTATGTTCTTACTCGATGGGCGTAGCCCATCTTGTTTCAGTAACAAAATAGGCACATCCATTCTGTAGTTTGATATGATGGGGTTTTATATTAATGTTTTTATTTATCTACTTCTGTCTTTTCATTTAGTTATTACATATTATTTTCTTAGAGCGAAAACACTAGAACCATGAAATAAAAACAAAATAGTTACTAACTAATAGTTTTTATTTAGTGACTATTTAGTCAGTATCACTCAACCAGAAACATAAAATACAAAAGGAAACAATACCTCATTACAACTTTACTTGTCTTTTATAGTAGAGTGAAGTAATTTAACCCGTGAAATAGATATTAGACTAATACACCTTAGCAGTCTAAAATTCCATTGTTTTCTTTTGTGTCTATTTGACTATTACACTTTAGCAAGCAATTTCTATTTCACGGGTTAAATGTCTCCACTCTAACTAATAGTCGCTAAATAAGAACTATTACACACTAACAATTTGATTTTGTTTCATGGTCCTAGTGTTTTCGCTCTACTGGACAAAATTCGACGCCATTGTATATATATTAATTGAAATTATGATATATAATTTAAAAAAATAATAGTTTTGGAATACCTTTGTGTATATGTGTTAATTATTAAAAAATATATATATAAAAAACTTTGAGTTGTATAGAAATGCAGTAAGAATAAACAATAAGAAGGATTCAATATAAGCAACGGCTTTTGGACATTTTTCACAGAAATACATGATCAATAAGATGAAACCTTTGGAAAGCTACGTTGGATGGGAAAACAAAGGGGACAATTTGAAGCAGTGAGTATATATACCACTTTTTTTGTTGACGTTCGTTCTTGTTTGTGCCAAACGTTGAACATGTACAATAGAGCTAGCTGAGAAAACAGACGTTCATTCGCTGCTCGACTTCTCCTCGACTTCTCTCGACCTCCCGTTAGTTTCGCGGGGGAAGAGGAGCCGAAAGAACGTCTGTTTTCTCAGGCTACAATAGAGCATATATAATTTTATATTGTTATATAGCTAATCATATTGACTATATAATGAGCATTCTCATTGGTTGATAGATGCTCACGTGATACTAGTTAAATCTAACTGTATCCCGACCGGGATACAAGTGCCCAGCGAACGTGAAAAAATTCAAATTCTAAGTGTAGATCAAAATGTCTGAATAAATTTAACCAAAATCAGGCCAGAGGAAAATCAGTTAGTTTATTTACGTGTTTGTTTACTCTGATTACGTGTTTGTTTACTCTGATTACGTGTTTGTTTACTCTTATTGCGTGTTTGTTTACTCTGATTGCGTGTTTGTTTACTCTGATTACGTGTTTGTTTACTCTTATTGCGTGTTTGTTTACTCTGATTGCGTGTTTGTTTACTCTGATTACGTGTTTGTTTACTCTGATTGCAGATATCTACGAAGCAGTGTCTTGTCAAGTCTGGCAAGTCATTCTGACAACGAGGTGGTTGATATTTGTTTAAATGCATTTAACCAAATGATGAACAATAAAAGGTATGAATGGTGTATCTTTATTGCATAGATACTGTCATTTACCATGCATGAAAAAGAACTGATATAAATATCGTGTGCAATTTTTCACTAGTGTCAAAAAGTCGTACGTCCAATCAGAAACTTAAACGATTATTTTTCGCAAGTGACAAAATGTCTATGAGTTCGTTTTTTACTTGGAGAAAAGGCAAATAATTTTCAGAAAATGGGTTACGATTCTGTTTAAAATGGCTTCCTGGCCGGCGAGACATCAAAAAGCGCAAAGCAAGCAAATCGGATTCGATCTCATTATCTATGAAGTAAAAAAAAGTACACCATGGAAATTGCGTGAACGGTTTTTTTTTACTCGTTGCTTCGCATGAAAACACGAATGATCGGGTCTTCGCTCAAAGACTCGACACAATAATGTATCTAAAGTGTACCCGTACTAAGTGCGCGAGCAGCGTCTCAGCAATTTTGGCGTTGATCATCGCTACCTCCATGCATATATCATTGCTGAGAATCAGTATTTCAATAAAGCATCATCGTACCGATATGTTGTCAGTGATTGTAAATACATAGTTAATGTTTTATCAGTTACATCGTGGGTACTCATGTACGTGGTTTAGTGTACCACACAGCAATCAAACATGGCGGCATCAAGGAATGGGAGTTCCTATGGAGTAAATACCAGGAATCAATCGATCCAACAGAGAAGTCCCGTATGTTGGGTGCTCTGAGTGGTACACGGGACACTGCAGTGCAAATGAGGTAAGTGGCGATATATTCCAGATAAGTGGATAGCGAATTTCTTGAACTCTGATTGGTTTAAGTAACTCGAGACATCCTTGACCAGTGATGGTTTTGCGCGGACGTTTGCGAGTTTTGCAATATAGCAAAACAAACAAACAACAAACAAACAAACAAACAAACAAACAAACAAACAAACAAACAAACAAACAAACAAACAAACAAACAAACAAACAAACAAACAAACCAAACAAACAAACAAACAAACAAACAAACAAACAAACAAACAAACGAACGAACGAACGAACGAACAAGCGAACAAACGAACGAACGAACGAACGAACAAACAAGAAACAAACAAACAAGCAAACAAACAAACAAACGAACGAACGAACTAACGAACGAACGAACGAACAAACAAACAAACAAGCAAGCAAACTATAGTAGCAAAAACAAACTAGCAAAATGAACAATAATTAAAAATAGGATCAAAACTAAACTTAGAACTTGTATTTTTAAAGGTTTTTGGAAAACACTATGGATGACAGCAAAATTCGTGCCCAAGACATCACAAGCGCTCTGGCACATATGGGCGGGCATTCATATGGACGGCTGATAGCCTGGGACTTCTTTAGAAAGAATTTTAAAGCCATTATTAAGAGGTTGGTACAGTATTATACACTTATTTCAATAATCGTTGTCGCAATCAAAGCTGCAGTCTGCACTGTGAAGCTTGCAAAGGATGTCGGTATTTCTTCTCGTGTTATCGATTTATTCATAGGATATTTTGGTTGTACGTGTTTGTGTTATATGAACATAACAAATTGTTCAGTGTAGTGTTAGATTATGAAACAAATATTTCTTAAAAAGGGCATAATAAATCACACATTCAGTTCATATTACCAAAATCCTTTGCAGGGTTCAGTGAGTGGACTGTAGCTTTGATTGCGACTACGATTTTTGGAATAGGTGTATATCAAAGTCGTGTACTTCATTGAAGTGGTAAAAGAATATCGGAAAAACAATTATCGCTAAATCATAAAACATCTTCCATATAAAACATCAAGTTTCATGCACCAAAAAGTTATTTATGTAAAGAAAAATACGTATATATTAATATATTTATTAAAAGTTAGATATGATTTATTAAAGTTAGATATAATTTATTAAAGCTAGATATTTTGACTGTTATGTGAACATTGTTTTCATGCATGCGCTAGTTCTGATGTAATTTCTTTACATGTGTCCTAATTCACCAGGGCTGGCAAGGATCCAATGGAAATAGGCTATATGTTAACCGCCCTGACTAGAAACTTCAATGATGAATTCTACTTAAAAGAAGTGAGTATACTCTCGCTATTAATTACTACAAGAATCGACTTTCTCGTGATGTAATTATTTGGTTTGATTTATAAAATCAATTTCGAAGGAAAGCTAAGAATATGCTACAATTTTTGTCAAAAGTAGTTCGGACGATTTGAGTATTTTATCTCATAGTCCATAGTGACTATACACTTTATTTATTTTAAGTATAAAAAGCCCCCCCCCCCCCCCCCCCCAACATCAATGTTGGTGTGAAATGTCGATAGCGCATTGACAGGTCAACCAACATTGCCAAGGGAGGTGGGGGAGTAGCAGGATTTCAGCAGTGCTAAGATGATTTTATCACAGTCGTGCCAACACTTTTGTCAAAGATTGTAGGTAGTTTACAGTGAGGATACTCGAACCGTGAATACTTTTTTTCATGGTATTATTTTTTGAACCTTCCGTGGCTTCAGAAACTCTTAAAATCAAGCAGTTCAAATATACTAAGTGTTCACATAAAATATTATTTCTGATCTATGGGATGTGGGTTAAATATTGTGTTGCGTACGTTTCTCTACTTTGTTTATATTAAGATGGGCAGTGGTTGACCGGTTAATAAAATTAACGCCCAATCAAATGTCGCATCTCATAAGTGCCGAACGTAAAGCAAAAGAGCAAAGCCTATATTGTTTCAATTCATTTGCATGAGGCTTCGTTTAAACGTCGCATTTCACATGTGCCGAATCTAATACGAATGAATTCAAACAACAGGTTTTGCTCATTTGCATTAGATTAAACACATGTGAGATGCGAAGTTTGAACTAGGCCTAATCTAGTACATACATGTCATATTTTCGTAGGTCGAGAATTTTGTCAAAAAGCACGAAAAAGAGGTGGGGGAACTACGAGCTACCAAGAAAGTCATCGAAGGAATCAAATCCAACATAGCATGGATGAAAGCTTACGGGGGAAAAATCACTGACTGGCTAGAAAAGAAAGTCAAAACTATCAATTAACACTGATAAGGATGTCACATGACTACTGACTGAGTTGCGTCGAGTAACTCACACTCGGAGCAAATAATCATTATGTATCAGTGTTGTACACTATTATATTATTTTGACTTCTGTTGTGTGGAGTTTCCATATTCACGTCAAACAAAGATACCTTTGTGTCGCGATCTTTTGGACTGTAAACTCCGCACACACACACACAAATCGTACTTGATACCACTATTTACTTTATGCTCTCAGCTCACTTTTTGAGACTATAAATTATTTTATATTTCGCTCAAAACAATCTTTTAAGCAGGCGCAGTTTGGGATGACACTCGAAGCTCCCTCAAACACTGTGACAGCTTAAAATACATATACTCATATAATTAACAAATCGAAGTCAGTTTTCTATGGGTCTGTACTGTAATCGACAATCAAAATTACGTCACAAATGATCAAAACTCAAGTGGAACCACGAGCGCAGCACCTATAATTTAGACATAGACCGCACAATGCGCTCTGACACTGGTTGTACCATCATTGATAAAACTCAAGAGAGCACTGCCATTGGTTATGTTCCCCTATCATTCTATTCGTCATTAAAAGAATTTCAAATACTCTATGTGTATTCACGGACTTTTCGCAAATATTCCCAATAATCTCTCTTTAATTTGTAGCCTAGGCCTGTATAGCTGGCACCCCCTGGGAGAGGGGGAGGTGTGTGTGTGTGTGTGTGTGTGTGGGGGGGGGGGGTTAGGGTTAGTTAATTGTTAATTAATTTGCAACATCGCCATAAACACCCTTCCTGGGAGAAGCCGTCGGATTGGTCAAGGTAGGGAATTTAAAACATCCTTGAAGTGTTGGAGCTGCTTTAATTTTGAAAGAAATGAAGAAAGGTAATGAAATAAGAACCGGTGGAATAAAGTCAGTGCACATAGTTTGCACGGGATTTTGTAAGGCTGTTGCTTTTCCATACACCCTAGTTTGACCCCTGAAGATGTATTAAACCACTTCAGATAATTACAGGAATAAAATGTTTTTGTTTTACGTCAAAATACGGGGATTCGTAACCGAATCAATGTGGCATAAACCCTTGTGGCATGAGAGAGAACAACACACCCAACAAACTGTACTCACTTGAGCCGGGAATCGAACCCAGGTCACAGTGGTGAAAGGCCAGCGTTCTCCTCGCTACAATCTTGGCAAAAACTAGTGAAAACACTTTTACACTTTTCTCTATTTTGACCTTTACCTATACATTTTCGCTATAATCCTCCCCTCCCCCTCCACGCAATGTTGGTTTTCAGTTAACATGATTCCTGGATGACGGCCAGGCCAACATAACGTAGTGGGGGAGGGGGAGGGGGAGGGAGGAGGAGGGAGGAGGAGGAGGGAAGGGGTGGCTTTAACACCAAATTTAAGCCCAAAAAGCACGCACATTACAGTATAAGACTTATGTCCCATTTTCAAAGCAGTTGTCTATATTACTTTATGTCGAGATTGTAGGCTTCCCATAGGAATGACAGTAAACATCGTTTATCGATCATAGGTTTATAAAACAACTCTATTTGTTTACAAAACAAATCAAAACATTAACACGTGTATTCATATAATTAAATCTATAAAATAATTAAAACAGTCCAGACTGAATCCATGGAATAATTCAAGAGCTATACATATAAGTAAATATAAATATAATATTAATTTGTCATAGCCTCCATCGCAAGCATCTCCTACATGTGTTGGGCTTCCTGTGTGTTCCCATCAGTGGGAGAACACAGTAACCCTGGAAATGAATAAATATGAAGAAGCCTTTAAAGGAGATTAAGAGATGGATTCAATTGTCTGAAATTGGTTTCAACACATATACTTTTTTACAGCTTTATATATCACATTGGGGCATTTTGAAGCTTTGTTGGTCTTGTAATTTACACAGACCAGTTTCAGTTTTAACTCTTGTCGTTGGACAGATAAAAATATAATTATTTTTTTTACTTACATAAAAGACCTTTCTCACAAATCAGTTAATCGTATGCAAATGCCAGGCAAGTTTCCTGCTCAACTAATGGGCTTTATTGAGTCTAAGCGTATCCTCTGGAACCCAGGGGTTATATTCTGTCATTCGTTTTCTCAGAGCGGATGGTCAAGGTAGTCTAAGGGGCTGTTTATATGGAAGCGAGTTGTCCCTGCAAGCCGGGATGACTCTATTGTCTTGAATTCCCGGGGAACACAAAACAATAGAGTTATCCTGGCTAGCAGGGACAACTCGCCATCATATAAACAGCGAGGCTTGCTGGGTATTTGCATATCACTAGCTACTTCATTAGAAAGGTCTATCTACAAAGGAAATATTAGGGTGCAAAAAGTATACCCGCAAAAATAAAAACTACTAAGTAGTACAAAATAGTGCTAAATAAATAGAAAACAATAGAATTAGCATAGATTTGTACTATTATTTTATTTTCAAGGATATACTAGTTGGCACTCCATCATATCTCAGGCTTGCAATCCACGAGTTAATGAAATAAACATTTGTCGCTGCATGTCCAATGTGTATCCATACAACTGAAACTGGTCTATTGTCAATTTAACTTAGCGAAAAAGGATTATATAGTGCATATTCATTGAGCATCGTATACTACCAGTACCAGAATGCTTTGCAAACCTTCTGATGTGAAATTATTAGTACCACTTGTTCTAATATTCTCAAAAAGCGATACTAATCTGATAAGGAAATAGTCTAGGAATAGAATATGATGCAATAATGAATATATTCTACAGTTCTATTATCTTATAAGGTCCAGTTGTACAATGCCACAATGTAGTGATCATTTCATTAGTATTATAAATTATTTGAGATACTTTGCAAGCTCTGATTGGCTGGCTACCATGTTTATATAAGAGGACAGAGACATGCTCAGCAAAAACCGTCGCAAATATTTTTATAAAAGCAATTTAAAACGCTTGCTTGTGTCTATATACTGTGATATACTTACTCTGGGAGCTGTAGACTTCTTTCTTGCTCTACAGCTCCTAGCGTGTTTATATAACAGTATATGGATACACACACCGTTATATATTCCTTCTGCACTAATCAGGCTTTAAACAATTGGACCCTACAAGCATTTGATAATAGCTATTCTAAAATAATTATTGATATAAACTGCACGCTCTGATTGGCTAAGAAGCATTCTCTATAACTTGATAGAGCACACTATGCCTTATTTAGTTATAGAGCACTTTGGTGACTCACTAAGTGTAGAGAACACTCTGATATGCATCATGTTTCTACTTATGCTTCCCTTGTCTGCTTTATAACTTGAAAGAGCACACTGCATCTAACTCTTCAATATTTTTCATAAGTCACTTAAAGTCAATAGATTAGAAGTTTTGGATTTGTTCAACAATCTTGCTATTCAGGTAAAATATCTGTAATTGTATAAAAACACTTCTCACCCATTTTTTTGAACACTGAAGTTACTTTCTTTTTTGTCAATGTCACATTTCCTATCTATATTGTAAATTGCAATATAGAAATTAAGCATGTGATGATAATCAATCAGCAATATTGCAATAATATATGTGATTTTATCCAATCTAGACAAGCTGGTGATAGCTTGAGATTGGGCTTCCTTTGGTATGTCAGGCAGTGTAAACCTGGTACCTAGAGCGATGTCATATGTAGAATGAACAGTAAATACCAACATACTTGCAATATCAATAAGGAACCATATTTGTAGCTTGGTATTCCTTTGGTACATCAAACAGAGCAAACATGGTACCTAGAGTGATATCATAGGTAGATTGAACAGTATCTAAACAAGCTTTTATAGCCATATTCTCAAGGAACCATTTTTAAAGCTGGTATTTCTTTGGTACTTGAGGAAGAGCAAGCCTGGTACCTATAGTGATGTCATAGGCAGAATGAACAGTGCATAGCAACATGCTTGCAACATAATGTCAAGCTTGTACTGAGGTTTGAGATATGGTATATCCTACATAACTTCAAGCATTACTGTACCAATGCAGCCGTATTCCCAAGGAACTATTTTGAAGCTTTGTATTCCTTTGGTACATCAGGCAAAGCCTGATACCTGAGTGATGTCATTGGCAGGATGAACAGTGCATAGCAACATGCTTGCAACATAATGTCAAGCTTGTACTGAGATTTGAGATATGGTATGCCACATAACCTCAAGCATTACTGTACCAATGAAGCCACATTTCTCAAGCTACTTTTTGAAGCAAGTTATTCCTTTAGTACATTAGACAAAGGCAGTCTGGTTTTTTGAATGATTTCATCATAAGCAATAAAATTGTCATCATAAGTTCACATACATTTGATTGGAATTGCAAATGTTAGTGCACGACTTTGTGTGGGTTTTTTCTTGCCGTTCTAAATGACAACACTCTAAAAGATGCATCAAATGGCAATGTTCTCTTTCCATTCTTGGGCTTTCCGTCAATACTGTTATATTTCTCTTTGTGTGGTTTATTCTCAAACAAGGCAGCTCTGTTCTGGTTGGCATCCTTGTTTCTCTTTACCCAGTGTCCATATGTTTTGTATGCACAGCCATCTATTAGTTTACGAATTGGTTTACTGCCATAGGGTTGATTGCATAGCACATCAAATGAGATAGGTAATAGTTTAGACTGCATTAGGTGTTGGAACTCTTTAGCAGCAACAATAGCAATAACAGCACCCTTGAATTGAAATAACATATCTTATTAAAAACACAAAACACAAGGAAGGCAGCCAATACATACCGGTAATAATAATATGCCTCATTTATATAGCGCTATATATCTCTGGACTAGCTCATAGCGCTTTACAATCTACTAATGTGTATATGGAGGACTTATCCGACTGCTGAAAACCAGCAGTTTACAATTTACAGTTTACAGTTTACAATTTACAGTTTACACAACAGGATCTTTAATGTCCACCTTTTATAGAATTAGAGTGAAAGCAGATGGGACCTCCAGCTTTACGTCCTTATCTGAGAAGACAAGGCACATAAAGAGTGTGTCTTGCCCAAGGACACAACGCAATCGCCAATTCAGGAATCGAACCCAGACCAGTAGGCCCAGAATCTGATCCACTGACCACTAGACCGTCACGCCTCTCTATACATAAATCATTCAATCAATAACTTCACAAAATCAATCAACCAGCAAACCAACAAAACCAACCAATACCAATATTGTATTGTTAGTATTATATTTTATTATATGATCCATATTTTGCCTGGCACATTCTCTTAAGAAAACCTTTGGAAAAAGTCACATGATGGGGTGTCTTTTTACACTTGGTCCGTACAAACACATACGGTCCACTACTCGAAACATCACAAAAAAAATGGTCTTTAAATTAAAAAGAGTGGGTCATTATAATTATGATAAAAAAATTATTGACTCCGGACATACGGAAACCAATGACTTCACAAAATCAATTTATGGGACCTTACGGACAATTCACTTCTAAGTATTTTGCTTCTAGTCCATTCGCTTCCAGTCCATTTGCTTATGGGTATTTAGTAGAGAAATACAGATATTTGACAAACTACTTAACTTACCTTGAACTTCCATCTTGCACAAAACTTTTCAGTTTTTTGAGACTGCAACACAACATGTAATAAATTAGTACTTAGAAAATAGAATGGTGTAAAAACCAGGTATGCACACACGTCCAGGTATACCCAGACTGTCACAATGTAGCGTGGTGCCTGGAGAAGGATTTGATAGGTGTTCACCTACCACTAGTTGGATTGCACTTGTATTGGATTATGGTACTATGAAAATCACTGGAGTGGTTAAATGTCAGTTGAAAATCTGGCCTTGGGGTGTGTTTTTTTGTACTACATGACTGATTTTAAGCAAAATTATTGGCCAGATGGTACAAAAACAAGACAGAATATTAAACAAGTATTTTACCACTCCAGTGTTTTTGATAGTATGGTACATTGTATATGTAATGAACATTAAAAAGCTTTAGAAAGTCTTAGAAAGCATAAGTATCATTTTAAGGACAAAGGAGTGAAGATTCTCCCCCATAAGTATTACGCATGTGTAAAGCTAGAAGATTTGAGACTATAATAAGGTTATTGATTGATTGACAAACATATGCTGATTAGGTAAAACTCAACACAAAACCACTGCTCACCTTGGCTTCTCTAAACCATGCATGCTCAAGTGACTGCACTGCTGATATTCTTTTGGTAGGATTCACTTCTAGAAGCTGGGTTATCTATGGAATAAAGAACATGTAGACTAGATGAGAACAGTACATATACATCAAAAAATCAGTGTATTGAAAGACTTTACATAGACTTGTGCATGTAAATAAGCAAATAATGGCAGTGGTCAAATGATAATACAATAATTGAAAATTATATTTTACTCTGACGAAGGGCTAAAGCTCGAAATATCAGTTAAGTTAATATTATTACTGTGTTACAAATTTCATTATATCATTGAAATTTATGATGGTATCCTGAAGATAATGATGATGATAATGATAATGATGATGATGATGACAGATAATGATTGTGGAACTTATGATAATACAGTAATTGTTGAAAATTATTATGGCATTAGATGGTGATGATCATGATGATGACAAAGATGATGTTTAAGATAGGTGATGAAAAGGACACCTACCAAGCAATGAATGGCTATGATAATGGGGGTAAATGATGGCATCTGATAAAGATTACTATAATGATGATAGTGACGGTGGTGATGATGATGACAAAGATGATGAATAAGGTAGAGGTGATGAAAAGGACACCTACCAAGTCTTTAGCATTATGAGATATCTCATCCCAATCTGGGCTGTTAAACTGATATTTTCCTTGCATTATACTCCTGATCATGACAACCTGACGGCGATGCCAGAATGGTGGAAAACCGCATAATCTGGAAACATGATGAAATTACATTGGATATCACTATTAATTATTTTATGCTGTACTTGTATAACTAAACCTATAATAACAATTTAATCAACTATACATTTATTAAGTAATATAATGAAATTTGTAACACTGTAAAAAATGTTGACTTCATTTACTTTTGAGTGAAGTTAAGTCAACATTTTTTATGGTGTTACAAATTTCATTATATTACCTATTGTTTATATCAAACACCGACGCAGCCTATACTAGTTTACTCGCTAGTTTCCATTTTTATTCATTTATTTGAATATCTTGTCAGTTATAGTAATCAATATTAGTATAAATAAATAAAGGTTATTACACATAACTTTAAAAATAATAAAAGAGTTTTTTCATCAATATAGGTGGGTAAATTGTATAAATTTTTGTCTTGGTTATTATTCCTCGAAATTCCTCTCACCAATATAATTATTTTGAATTTGATTTGCAGAGCAAGTCATAGGGCCTCTTTGAAAATCATCCTATTAAAATATTGGATACTAATATTAAAATGAAACATTCCCTGTCCTAGTGGTATGTATTTACTTACAATGTATACAGAATAACACCACAAGCCCACCTAAAATACAAAATAATAATATAATTAACAATTACATATTAAACTTTAACCTGGACTTTCTCTAAAAAAATATTTATCAACTCTCAACATTTTTTTTTTTCAAAAACATTAAATGTAAGTAGGAGTTTTGAAGTTATTCAATAAACTCGCAGATGGTGTTTTATCATGTAGACCTAAAACCACTTGGCTTCCCCTTGTGGCTTTAAATCCTCAGCTGATAAAACACTCCTGCTTGTTTATTAAACATTACATAAAGATAACAATAATAATTAAGTTCTCATGTTTTTAAAATCAAAATGATAGGTGATGACGATTTGAATCATGGACATAATTATGAAGTTTTGATGATGATGTTGATGATGACTTATTGTTGTTACCATGACAATGTAATTTTGAATAATTCAAGTTAAACCAGTTAATCAGGTAAAAGTCTCACTTACATATCAACCTCTTTGCCATATCCAGGTGCGTCAGGAAACATAGAACATTGTAGAACCTCTGGTGCTAGATATCCTGGTGTTCCACACAATTCTAAACAAACATAATATATTAAACATTATTTTGTCTCAGTCTACAGTGTTTTAACGTTACAGTTCATATCAATTTGTTAAATTATTTCCATAATAAAATACTCAATTACAGCTAATTGCAAAAATGTTGTGGCATAAAAAAGCACATTTGCTACTTAGTAAGAAAGGAATAACAAAAGAAAAAGTTCAGCTTGAGTGATATTCTTTTTTCATTTAATTTATTCTTTTCCCACAAAATTATAAAAGTCAGGGAAACATTCTTGCAATAAGGTGTATATAAATATTAGATACATAGATATGTTTATTGAAAACACACCTTGCAGCTAGAAAGCTGAATTGGGTGTTTCCAAAAAATAACCATACCCCACAACGGTTGGCATCGATTTTTGACCCCCCCCCCCCCCCCCCCCCCAGGAAATTCCGAAATCGGTTACCCCCCCTCCCCCAAGGAATTCCAAATTCGTCTTCTACCCCCCCAGGAATTTCATAAAAATAAATATTCTCGTAATTGTCTTCTAGGGAATGAAATATACACTGTTTTAACCACGCAACGAAAAATAGACCGATCGTTTTTACGAACTTATCTCTTCATCTGTTTATGTTATGCTTTAGAAATCAAATAAAAATCACTGTTCTTGTAATAACTTATCTTTAATCTTGCTCTTTTACCTCAATTTACAAGCAATGTGCGAACAAAGAAGACCGATGAGAAACAAACACGCACTTCGCTAAAATTAGAGTTAATAGTCAAGCCTCTGGTAACCAGGGTAGCTCTACGACGCCATCTTTAATTTTGTTAAGGAACCGCTGACCACATATAATGCAGTCTCGGGAAAAACGGCTCTTGGTCGAATCGATGATTTAAACTGAGTTAAAAGGCCTTCAAAAGAAGCTAAATCAGTTTATAATGTATGTATTTATGCATTCAAATATAGTTTAAAATGTCTTTGATAGTTTGTAGACCATTTGAGAAAGAATTATTTGTGATAAAGCGTTTGAATCTACGTACGGTCAAAGTTTGACTAAACAGTTCGTTTGTTGCGTTTTCCATAAATTCTCGAAGCAACCCCCCTCTTCCTTGGAATTCCGAAATCAAGGACCCCCCCTCCTCCCAGGAATTCCGAAATCAAAGACCCCCCCTCCCCCCAGGAATTCCAAAATGCCAACCGTTGTGGGGTATGGTTATTTTCTGGAAATACCCATTGCGTGTAATATGTAAATATTAAATAAGTGAAAATACTAAGAAATTTATAAAATTGTGATAATAATATTATTACATATTTATTATATATAATACTTATGTATTGTATGTTAAGACACAGGTAAGAAATACTTTGTTACGGAATATTTAGAGCTTTTACCCATGACGGGATAAAAGTGTTATTGAATCTGCAAGTTTTAACTTTTTAAATAAATGAACAAAAACTTTTGAAAATTGTGGCTTTGTTTGCAACAACGATTATTGAAATCGGTGTATATGTATTGTATGTTAAGATAGGCACACATGTAAGAAATACTTTGTTACAGCATATATAAAGCTTTTACCGATGACGGGATAAAAGTGTTATTGAATCTGTAAGTTTTAACCATTTAAATTAATGAACAAAAACTTTGGAAAATATAAATAGTTACCTTTTAAAAGATCACCTTCTTTTAACATGACAGCAAAACCAAAGTCTGATATTTTCACATTTAAATTATTGTCAAGCAAGATGTTCTCGGGCTAAAAGAAACAGTAAAGGAATAAGTACTAAATACTTGATGAAAAAACTGATCATTTCATAACTGATATGGGTTAAAAGTGCACTTGTATATATTTGACAACCTGGGCAGAAGTCATTTTCAGATGATGTTCAATGAAATTTCACAGAATAATGGGTTAATAAATTAAAAATTGTGGATTTACTCATCAGTCAAATGCAGTGTGAAGTTGTATTGTGCAAACAAATAGACTAACCTTTAGATCTCTATGAACTATGTTTCGTTCATGCATATATGCAACTGCCTCTACTATCTCTCTCATTATTTTCCTGCAAAAAAATAGATACACATTAATAATATTCTAATGAAATAAATCAACTGGTACTTGGTGAGTAGAACCTGGTTACTACTAAATGAAAGCCCTATACTCCTAGTGATTCTTGACAACACCACCCATATCTTAACATACAGTATAAACATAATGTTTGGTTCTTTTATGACTGTGTTTACCTTTTTCTTGGTTAAGTCCGTCTGTGAAACAATGCCACAAACCGTGTTCTGACTAGCACGGATATAAGAAGCGATTTCTGATTGGCTCATGCCTTCTTCGATTCTAACATGCTCGCTGATTGGTCAAAAGTTTGTCATAACTATCTTTCATCGCGCCAAGTCCAAAGTTTTAATGCTACACATGGTTTTGACCTTTGACATGTGTAGTTGTTTGAACGAAATTTACTGCAAAGTTTATGATTCAAAAAGGCAGATTTATCATGAGCAGCAAAGGAAAACTCAATATATATTTGATTGGCCTTTTATTTCTATTGAGAGAAAATCTCAAGAAGTATGTCAAGCTTGTTTGAAGAATTATAAAACACAATTTGTCTATAAACGAACAAACTACTGGGCTTATCTCACACAGCACAAGGTCCACAAGCAATGAAATAAATCTAACAATACCTTCAAAGATAAGTTAGTTTATTGACTTTGTCGCTCATCCATGAGAATAAATATTTAGCATAATACTATCGATAAACGTGGTTTCTCTTCCTCAAAAAGGCTTTGATACTCTCCTTTCATTCAGGCAAAAGGATACTAACAGGTTAGCAAAAGGCTTTAAATTTCAAATTGATTTCCGATAACTTCAAACGGCTGCTTGTTTTGTTTACATTTTGTCACATGTGCGTAGATGGATATCCAAACCAATCAGCAATCGTGTTAGAATTGAACAAGGCGAGAGCCAATCCGAAATCGCTTCTTATATCCGTGCTAGTCAGCTGGGGGTCCAGAACACGGTTTGTGGTGCTGTTTCACAGACGGACTTAACCGAGAAAAAGTCCGGATGTGACGCAGGCTATGTTTACCCTACCTGGCCTTTTTCTCTGACAGTGTAACTTGCTGTGTCAAGTAATCAAACAGTTCTCCTTGACTTGCTCTATTGAATTAATCAAACACACATATTTCAAATTTTACAAGCATCACAGCCTCTAATTCTTGTCTGTTTTGAAATATATTAGATGTTTTTAGTTTTTTTCTTTCTTTCTTTATATATAATAAAATAATATTAATATAAGTGCGAGTCGACGTTTTGATGAGTATGAATATAAGTATGAGTATGTCCCAAGGGATCTTGATTTATTTATATACTTCTTTATTTCAATGTTTAGTTACCACAACAGCATTTCTTAGACTGTACTCAAGGGTAAGCAAAGTTGGAAAATATATAAAAAAAGAAAAGATAAGAAATGTATAAAATTGAGAATGAATGAATTTAGATACATATCAATATTCAAAAACCTAGTTTTAGGAATGAATAATTGTAGAGCCTGTATAAATTATACAGATGTAGCATATTCAAGGCTTTCAGAAACAGCACTAGTCTAGGTAGTTTGCTCCAGGCTTATTATAAAAATACTGACCGAGGTATGTACATTACATGGCCATCATAGACCAGACATTGAAACCAGACATTGAAGACCAGCCATCGAAGACAAGGCAGTTTTAAACTGACATCATTCAAAATATAAACTTAAGGTAGTGACCGATTACTTTTGATTGACAGCAGCATAAACCGCCGTTTTATGTTGGAGTATGAACAACAATATTATTAAAGAGGTGTTTGTATGTCATGTGAATATTAAACATGGTGCTACTTCAACCTATTATTGAACATTTTTAAAAACATGTTCAAAAATAGGTCGAAGTAGCACCAATATTATTATTATTAATTATGAAAGGTGCTGTAACAATAATTAACAATTATTCGCCGAAGGCGAAGTGATTATCGGTGAATATTTACCGAGCGGTGAGTCTTCGAGCTGCGAGGTGAATATTCACCGATAATCACTTCGCCTGAGGTGAATAATCGTTTTAGTATAAATACAAAGGTGATTATTTCAAAAAAGAAAGAAGGAAACAGCATTGAAAGTGAAAATATTTTATTTTTTAAAAGCGCGGCCGTTATGCGTAAAAATTCTAAACTTTGTCTCGCATATAATGACACAAAAAAAAACAACGTGAAAATTTACTATGATACCTTTAAATAGCTTGACACCAAACTTAGTAGCTTCTTTTGTCGATTTTGGGACAGCATTTTCCTTAAAGTTTTCAATTTCATCTTCGCTAACAGTGACAAAACAACTACTGGCAGCCATTTTGTCCGAAAAGGTGATTATTGGCTGATAATCCGAGATTGCAAACCAATCAGAGCGCGCGATTTTGTATAATCACCTTTGTATTTATACTAATTTAAAATAACCATGACTACTTACAATTCAAACACCAAGAAGAAAAACGCTGATGATTCATAAACATCCACCAGATCAACTAACCAAGAAAGAAAATATTGAATAGTTAGTTATTATTATATTAATAGTAATAATATATAATAATAATATAATAATATCATTATTATAATAGTTAGTTAGTATTTAAATATTTAATAGAATAGTTAAAATATTAATAAATGGTACAGGCTTGACAATGACCTATTTGTATGGTCCATAAGGCAAGGCATCTGAAAAAGTATGAGGGTGTGATTCCATAATATTTCCCGAAAATCGCACAGAATCGCACTATTTATTTTTTTCCACACTTTTTGACATTTTCCACACTTTTTGCCAGAAAAATACAGAAAAACTTGCAAACCTGTGGACAATGTTCTTAAATACACAATAATTCTTCAAATAAGCAAGTTATCCATCGGAATTCATTGCATTTTGGGCTGAAAATCGAACGTTAAACGTTGTTTTCTTTCGCCATTTGACAATAATCTAGCAGGCGTCCCTTGCCATAAGTAATTCTATAAATGCTTTTAATTGGTCTAAAAAGCATCCAATCACATGCCTCTATAAAACATTACAGCAAATTTAGCGTGAATTTAGTGGAACATTTCTTCACTTTACATTAATAATAAATAATAATATGCAAATTAGCATTTCCGCACTTTTCCACACTATTTGCTAAAATTTCTGCACTCTCACAATTTTTTTTCTGCACTTTTACAGATGCCCTGATAAGGCAGATACACTTATTTCTAAACTTGTTATAGAAATACTAATTAAAATAGATTGGTCTGCTTTCAATATCGGGCTGGTATATATACTTTTTTTTGTTGAGTATCATTCTATTAAAACAGTTACATAAATTGTACAATGCATTTTGGTCTTGGAATGCACTAACAGGCATCCAGTATTCCCAATCCGACCATTTTGGAAGTCACTACTTACTAATACTCTCATGTCCATACATTGATAATAAGATGTCCACTTCATCTTTAGTAGTGTCTATGATATCAACACCCCCCTGGTCACTGAGCTTGTCAATTATCTTGACAGCATATTCTCCTCCTGACAACCTGTGTAGGCATCGGCGCACCACACTAGAAACACCCCTGGAATTCAAAACATTAATAATGGGTAAGTGGTAATCAAGTTTTATGTACAATTGAATGTTTGTACACTTTGTAATTCTTAATTTATATTGTCCATGTAATAAAGAGCTTACAGCATAACGCGCCTTACCGTGGCCACCCAATTAAAGTTTTGTACTTGTAAGTTAGCTTTGCGTTCAAAAGTTTCCCTTTTCAAATTATTTGCTACATCTTTTCAAATTTAAACATCCTGGGAGGTTTTTCAGACACTTATAAACTTCACTTTTGTCTTTGCACTGAACATTTCAAAGTGTTTACTGTTTGACACTTGGCTTGTCTTTTATAATTATTAAGGCTTTCTGATTGGTTAACTTGTACAAAACGTTAATTAGGTAGCCACGGTAAGGTGTGATGCTCTGTAACACTACAAAAAATGTAACTAATGCCTGTTGGGTGGACAATGTAAATGACAATTGACTTTATGTTCAGGATATATTCATTAATTTTTACTAACTCACACTTGTGTGTTTTTTAAAGAGCTCAAAATTAATTGCAATCAACCTACAGTGTCGTGCAATTTGTACTCTTTCAAAAACACACATATGCAAATTAATTCCAAATTGAACTCAAATACGATTACCCATATTTATTGGTCATAAAATTGAATATAATATATGCCTTGAAAATAGTAAATGCTAAGCTTCACTGATAAAATCATAAAACATAAAATGAAAACAAATACATTAGTATGTATCCATGTTTTCTTGTATATTTAGGCCACAGTCATGCCTTGTACTAATCGTTAGCAAAACATTGAAAACAGTTTGACATTTTGACAGCATTTTTTTCTCAAAAGATGTTGGATGTTTGACCTTGGTTATAATGCCTTTTATGGTTGACAATCTCAACCCTTATGTCTACAGTAAAAAAACATTGAATACTGAATATTGCATTAGGGTTTTCCGATTTAGCGACTTTGGTACTAATAGTACCAGATACTAATTAGCATACGTGTTTACGGTTATTAGAATTTGTAGGAGTTGCATGTGTTCAAAATATTACATTTTCAGAGTAAGAATAAAAAAAATAAGAACAATATTGCAGGAATAATGACAAATTAACACTGGTACTATCATCTGGCACTATATAAGTGCCAAATCTGCCTTTGTGCCGGTAAATCGGAAAACCCTATTTCCTGAACCAAGGGCATTGTAGGTCTCATTCATATGAAATAAAAGAGGTTAATGTAAAGTAATCTGCTCACTATATGTAGCTAGTATATTATTCAAAAATAATTCATTAAATAAAAATAAATTGTTATTGTTTATTTATTTTACTTTAGACAATATAATTGATGACCCAAAATGCATTTCATTATCAGAATGCACTATCCCTGCCTTCCTATGAAAGAAAGCTAATAATTAAAATAAAATTAAAATAAATAAATTCAGTATGCTTGAGTATTCGCGTTTTTTTAAAGTAGCTATATATAGAGATTACATTATATACAAGTAACAAAAAAGGAACAACAAAATAATGAAAATAGCAGATGTCAAGAAGGTTTCAGTTTTGAAATTAATCAACTTTTATTTATAGAAATATATCATGTTACATATTAATTACTTATTGACTGAATGGGAGGGCCTTACTCAGTCAATAAGTTTTTTTATCATATGACCCACTCTTTTTAATTTTAAAGACCATTTTTTTGTGATGTTTTGAGTAGCGGGTCCGTACGTGTTTGTACGGACCAGGTGAAAAAGCCCTATGGATCCCATCACATGGCTTTTTACGAAGGTTTTCTTAATAGCGCCTGCTAAATATGGGTCATAAGATCAATGTATATATGACATAGTATGACTCTAGTAGCTATGTATATCTAGTCAGATTAAGTTAGATAAATGTAACTTTAAATAAATATATACACTTGTAGAGTACAAACACTAAAAGTGTGCAATACTTTGTACTATTTACCACTAAATAGTGTTGATTAAACAATAGAGAACAAAAGAATAAATTTGCATAATTTAGCAGTATTTGGTGTTATTATATGACCGTGTATCTTGGAGTCTGGACACTAGTAAATGAAGCAATCTGATCGAATCGAATCTCAGATTGCTTCATTTACTAGTGTCCAGACTCCAAGATACACGGTCATATAATAACACCAAATACTGCTAAATTATGCAAATTTATTCTTTTGTTCTCTATTGGTTAGATTCGATCTCGGACCGGTTAATATTCTCCTAGGTAGACCGCGGTCCGAAAGTGATATTAATTTTTGAAAAATTTGAAAAATCTTCTTAGGTAATTGTTAATTATGGTAATTTATCAAACAAAAATAGTAGGAGAAACGTTTGTTCGATCCAGAATGCGATGAATATAGACAAAAACCGAGAGAAAATTATAGGATAAGCTAGTGCCGAGCATTGAATGTTTTTGCAAACATTTTGACAAGCAAAAGTTGAGAAAATCATATTAATATTGCAGAAACTCATGAGAGAATACACAAAAGGTTTTTTTTAATTCTCTAAAGAACATAAAGCTCGTTCACATACCTCAATAATAGTTGAAAAGTATACTTTTAGTTGTTATCTTTCCTTGTAAACAACATGGCGGTGAGTTGAGCTATCTTTATAGTCACTTTCAAAAACTGTAAAATTCACGATAATTATGTTGCGGCTACAGAGTTAACAACCTTTTTGAAGTCAGTAAGTGTTATTGTCTTTCTTTTTCTGCATACAGAAGGTTCAAAGGTTCGTTCATAGCCGTTTAGCTCGATTCAAATTCCTGTCAGCGATCCTCGTCCTCTCACTGCGTTCGGTCTGTACTTTCCGACCTCGGTCAAGATTCTCCTGTACAGACCTCCTGCTCGGTTAATAAGATCTTAGTATTTATGTTGCACACTTTTAGTGTTTGTACTCTACAATAAATTGAACTTGATACAACAAGAATATACTCAAAATAATGGTGTAAAAAATAAATAATAATTATGATAATGTCATATAGATCTCATGTAATATAGGTATATTTCAAAACTTCCAACCTTCTAGAGATCTGCTACCAGTCCATATACATTGTAATAATATTTAAAGCTTATTCAAAATATTGATTATACAGGCTTATAGCTAAATTTTTTTTGTAAACATTTTTAAATATATTTTTATATGTATATCTAGATTGAGAATTATGTAATGGTTTGTTTGATTGCACCTGTCAGACTCAAAGTCTAAAATGGCCAGGTCCTATTGTAGATATTTGATGGATACTTTAAAAAGGCCCTTGACATATTTGTATAAGTCTGATATCATACCGATTTGAGCTTTGGAAGATTTATGTGAGCTTTAATTTTTGAAAAAGGAAAACATAATAATAGAAGAAATAGCAGTTTATGTGATAAAAATATCGAAATTAATATTTGAATTATAGATATCAAGAACTTAAAAAATTAAAAATTGTCTGGCATTTTTGCAAAACAAAATGTTTTAATAATGAGAATGAACTTTAAAGTTATACAGATTATTCATTGTGGATTTGGGATAAGTAGAATGATATTTGTTTGTTGCATGAATGTCGAAGGTTTCAACTGAGATATTTTGTCTGCTACATCACGTGATGAGTAGACTGGAATTAGGGAATGAGAGAATGAACTTGTTGGTTATTCGACACTCAAAAATACACTGCTCTTTGAAATTGCACTAAAAACATCTGAGAATAAGATAGCAAGGTTCACAGAGCCTTGGGTAGATTATGAGAATATTGAAGTGCAATTTTTGAAAAAGAAAAAAACTTCAGGATGACATGGACGGAAGGATATTACGAAAGAGTACTTCTGAATGTAAACAATCTAATTATAAATAGTTATGCATCCAGACGACGTCACCTCACCAGATGAACAAGGAAATAGAACACATTAAGGAAGGAAAAAATACAGACAATTATGTCTTATTAAAGTTAATACTTTTGGGGTGTCTAGTTTTATAGTGTAAACCCGCTGTGGGTACTGTATATGTGGTTCAAAATATGAAGTTGTTTTACAACATGCCTGTACGCTTTGATGACCGCACTATCACATGTTCTTAGAGCATGTAACCCATTTGAACACTCCCGAAACCTTGTTTCAAGAAAGATGGAAATAAAATAAGCAAATTGTTATTTAAGTGTGAAAAAGATACAACTAAAAAGGCTTTTAATTGGATTTATCAGTATGTACATGTAAATTTGTTCGACATATTCTCATTTCGACTCCAAGAAAGAAATCTTACAAAACCGGCTTAAAAAAAGATTAAGCTTCTTTAAGCTATATCTTTCAAGTTATTACATATCAAGAAGGAGAGATATGCATTCTATGAAGAAAAAAACAGTGTTTAAACAAAGCCAAATGCAAATGTTTGTTAGAAGTCGGCAAGGCAGCTCGAACTTCACCTTGATAAACATTGTACTCAAATTGGGCACTAAAACTCCTAAACAACGCTGCTCAAAACCTCTACTTTTTCCAGCTGTATGCCACTAGGAGTTAAAGACAGTATAGAAGACATTTTGAGAAGAAAAATGGAAAAAAACTGCACTTACGAGCCAAGGACTTCCTTCGCTTCATATTTGTCTGTAAATCCACCGGTAGCCTCACGTCCAGCCAATCCATCGTCAAAGTCCAAAGCTGTCATTTCATGTAAACCAAACGAACAGATAATTCCTTTCAAATCCAACCATTTGTTAAGCGAAATTTAGTTTAGTTTAACAGATAAATACAATTTTAAACACAACAGACTAAACCCAAGTCAAGCTACGCACATTACGCTGTAGTCTGTGCTGAACATGCGCCTGCGAATCAACCAGCGGTATTCACGTGACACTCTCGAAATATAATAACACGGAAACTGGAAGTTATGCAATCATCTTTTTATAAATTTTTACCTTAATTCGAGAATTTGTACTTACTTTATGGACATTGAAGAATTAAACTATGCAATATCTCAGACTGGTCAGTTTAAATTCTCGGAGGAATTTTCCACTACATGGTTTGTGGTAAATACCGCAGCCTAGTGCTAGGCCCGTACTGTGACATCAACCAATCAGAAGCTTGCTTTCAGTAGCGCCATTGGGCGAATGATTTACATATGTATACAAACTTGCTATTCATAATGGACCTTTTCACGGTTCGAATTGAACAGCCCCAGGCTCGATAGCGTGTAATATATTCTCTACAATATAATTTGACTGCTGCAGCCCGTGAAATATTGAAGTGACTGAGTCAAATTGTAGCTCAGAATATATACACGCTATCGAGGCTGAGGCTGACCACATTTCAAATTTGACTGACAAGTGAAGGAAAGAAACTATATCGCTGTTTTATAATTTGTATTTGATTTTTTACGCATCATATTGAAAATATATCATTTAAACGGAATTTTTCAATTAATAATAATGTATTGATTTATAGTAGCGGTGTACACAAAGCTCTACAAAGGTTTACAAAGGATTAAATTCGAACCTGGATTACAGCGGGGAGAGCTGCGCAGTAAACCACCACGCCACACATACACTTGCCTTCTGCGTAGCCGCTGTAAGTATCGGTTATTTTTATAGGAAGAATATCCGACACTAAAAACGTCTGTGCAGGAGACTACCCATCCCGGGGGCCGCTACCCATAAACCTGAACGCCATGTTGAGTGGGTGCCAATTAGTTCACGCTGAACAAAGTCGCGAAGTAACTGCGCGTTGTACCAGACTAATTAATAAATAAAACGGACTTTTGGAAGTTTAACCAAAATACAAACAGTTGTTTTCACTTTGGATTTCAGAGAACAAAATTGTGTAAAAAAAAACGTTCAAGACCTCCCTGGTCGAAAAAAAAAAAATCTTGCACAATCCGGGCGGCGAAAAAAACCCTGCACACAAAACCTGTCAAAATAATGTCAAAAATTCATCAAAAGTTTTTTTAAGTGACTACGGTACGGCGAGTCGCACATGTAATAGTAGTATTAAAAATATTGCCACAAAAAGTATATCCTTTGACAAAATACATGGTCTTAAATATTGACAAAAATTAACTTTAAAATGCCCTAATCAGAAATTATACGCTTAATTGCAGGCTACAAACACATTCCGGTACATAATGTAATATATAATAAAAGAGTGATTGAAATATTTTGAGGCGGTCAAATAAAATTCTGAACGTGGGTATAAAAAAGCAAAAGCATGCAAATCATGTATAACTAGAAAATAAAAACAAACCGGCCGCTGCAAAGCGAAGGCAAATATACCCACGTTCAGAATTTTATTTGACCGCCTCAAAATATTTCAATCACTATAAAATTTAGAGCAGCACTTGAAAATATGGTGAACTTTTGATAGCTAAAAAATAAAAAAAATCTATCTCAGATTTTTTCGTTAGCGTGCTCAGAAGTAAAAATTAGAAGTTTTGCACAAAAACTGACAAACTTTTGCCGATTTACATCCTTTCCCAAAAAACATCCCGTGGACTAAATTTGTTGAAATTCACAGACAATGTAGAAAAATGTCCTGTTAATACCTGGCTGGAAGGATTTTGATTTATCTTTTCAAAGTCCGTTGTTATCGGTAAATATTATAAAACAATGATTTTTTGCACTGAAAAATATTGTCCCGTTTTTATTCAAAATCGGTGAGATGAATTTTTTCTAAACTTTGCCAGATTGTTGACCTAGGTAACAGCTTTAAAGTAGGCTATGTGGTTTTAAAAGTTTAGGTCGATTTTTCCCAAAAAATAGACTACATAGAAATTCGGTGGCGTTATCATTTGTCGGCTAAAATATTATCGATTTTATTAAAAATAACATTTTTAAAATCTTTATTCTATATGTAAACAAGTGTTAAAAAATCTTGTCAAAATACCCTCTGATGCGGGAACTACGGCCTTTCAAACGTCGCTGGGTGAGCGCGAAAATTACTGACCCGAGCCTCCTTAAATCACTTAGTAAGTTCTCATTTCCAAAACAACTTAAAATGTTTCTACTCCTAAAACAGCATTCTGAGTAAATGCTAGTTATTTACTCCCTAAAAAAAACATAAATTAATACTACCTGATATTTTTGTATTTTTTCTTATTTCTTATTGTATAATTCCTTAGCTTATATAATAAATTAGCAACATAAAGACTGGGGGCTAACTAGAAAACCTACCAGTTAATTTAGCCCTCAGGCTCAACCTATACATACAATTATAAAAAAAACTATCTATATATACATTATAATTAATTTATTGTACTTTTTTTACTGTAAAATGTTATTTTTAATTTTAATCTAATGAGCAACAAAATTTGATTTGATTGATTATTGGTTAATTCTTGACTGACTAGCCTCTCATACATGTGAAAACGCCATTGTGTTTCAACGTAAACACGAGGCTAGTCAGTCAAGAACAATAGTTATTAAAATTGGACACCATATTTCGATCCGGTGAATTTCCACTCTAGAGAGCGGTTTAAAAAAGATTCACTGGATTCGTGTGGATGGAAGGCCGATTCGCATAGAAAAAGATGCGGTTTCAAAAATATCCGGATTCGTGTGGACGGGGCCTGAATAACCTCTCCTCAGTTGTCAGAGGAACTTTTGATGCATCTATTTACAGATATTTGAATTTTGTAAATTTATCCAGTAAACTATATTTAGTATTTTATGTAAAAGTTATTATTACATTATTACTATTTATTCATATTGACATAATTTCATTTTTTATTTTGTAGGAGTATATTTAAATTAGACATAAATTAGATTAAATTAGACTGTGCTATTTAAGATTTTTTAATCTACTTTAAAAAGTAGCTTCTAAATGATATTTACGCCGTAATCCTTTTTAAGGTGCTTAGGAGCACGTCTCTCTAAACTAAAGGTCGAGTCTCGTGTAGATGGGCTACCACGGAACGGCTTAAGAGATCCCTTTTTATGGAAGTACACTTCTTGGCCAAGACTCCTTTGACAGTGCACGGCCGATGAATTATCCCTGGGGATGAGAACTAACGTTAATACCACAAACAACTAACACAGCGGTCAAACGACTACGCATGCGCAAAAAAAAACCAAATGAAATGATCCACACACAAATCTGTCAATCGTAGTTTCATTGCTTTTTCGTAAACAAAAACGTAAACAAAAGTGTAAATTAATGGTAGTTTTCACAATATAACAAACGTTTTGAACCCGAACATTTAAGCTTATATATTAAGGGAATTTCTCATTTATAAATCGACCTCAAACATATTTACAACGGCAAATTTACCGTTGTGAAAATTTTGCCATGCATGCATAGTCGTTTGACTGCTGTGTTCTGTAAACACAAAGTATTTGACAACATACGCTCAGTAGCGCTTTAATCATTGCAAACCCTTATACACACTGTCAAAACGCCTGAAAAATGGCCAAGCCTTTTTTCTACTCATTTGTGTCTTTTGAACCCCGCACGACCCCAATTAATCACCCACTAATTTGAGTAACCAAATCTCAGTCGTTTTTGTATCGTTTTACTCAAGATATTGTTATTAGCCGGTTACTGAACTAACTACCAAATAATAATAATAATGTTTAATAGAAAAACAAATCTCGCAGCCCAAGGGCTCAATTACATTTGTAAAGATTCAAATTTAAATTATGTACATAATAAAGACCAATCAGGTCTAATAGATATCCATTCACTGAATAGCTCTTATCCAGTGGATAGCTTTCTCCACTAGTCGTACCGCCAACACAAGAAATTTAAACCAGAAATACATCTAACCTACCTCAACGTGACAGACTTTAACGACGTACAGTTATTGAACTGCTCGTGGACTGTCTTTGCTGTGTCACAGAACTTGAAATCCACTTGCTCAACTGGCTCGGTTAGGTTCCCTAGAAAACAATTGAGACTAAAATGAGTAAAGCTAAATTACGTCCAAATATTCATTTATTCACTTTTTATATATTCCTTTTACTCCGACGAAGGACTAAAGCTCGAAACGTCAGTAAAGTTAAGTGAACATTTTTTACGGTGTTACAAATTTCATTATATTACCTATCGTTTATATCAAATACCGACGCAGCCATACTAGTTTACTCGCTAGTTTCCATTTATCTATCTATCCAACCATTCAGTAATATTTGTTTGTACCATGAAACAAAAGATGTAACAAATTATATAAGAAAAAAATATACAATAAAACTTTCAAAAAATACATATTTCTGCTTGTTTTTTGTGATGGTGGTGCTTATTTTGTAAAATTAGGTTTATATTTTTGAATGTCAATTGGCATTCGGTCTATGGTAGTCAAAAATAGGTAGATATAATGTTTCTGATAATAATCATTTATGATTGTAAATCATTATTTCTTACCTTTGGTGGTACAGCTGATGACATCGTAAACGACAAAACTATAATCGTCTGGTTTGTCCTGTAAATATAAAACCAAGTTAAAAACTAAAACAATTTAAACACATAAAACACATAAAGCATATCATCTTCACCATCGTCAACAATAGCCATCAACGAGAAGGACAACACCATCAACATCTTTATCATCATCACCATTGTAATTACTATCATCATTCTCTTACATCATCATCACCATCTTCACCATTGTCAACAATAGCCATCAACGAGAAGGACAACACCATCAACATCTTCATCATCATCACCATTGTAATTACTATCATCATTCTCTTACATCATCATCACCATCTTCACCATTGTCAACAACAGCCACAAACGAGGACAACACCATTTACACAATCTTTATCATCATTATCATCATCACCATCGTCATTACTATATTCAATCTCTTGCATCATCATCACCACCACCACCGTCATCATCGTTAACAATAGCAACTACAACAACAACTACAACCACAACAAATCACATCGTCAACATCTTTATCATCACCATCATCGTCATTACTATCATCATTCTCTTACAAACATCATCATCTTCACCATCGTCAACAAGAGCCATCAATGAGAAGGAAAACACCATCTACATCTTTATCACCATCGTCATTACTATCATCATTCTCTTACATCATCATCACCATCTTCACCATCGTCAACAACAGCCATCAATGAGGAGGACAACACCATCAACATAATTGCCTCCATAATAATATATATATAAATATCATTAGCAAATATAATATTAATAATTTTAAACCTTTTCAATAGTGTATTTTTACAGTAATTCTTGTTAAGCCTAGTATTCAGTTTGTTACATGCGTTAGTATTTTTTGCAATTTATATTTCACATTTATATTTTTATTATATATATATTTTTACGTAGGAGTAGGATATTCAATTGGGGCGTAAGCTCTGTTTCCTACTCCCGTCACATCTATATATCCTTTTTTTTTGTATTAATAGTATTCTTATTGTAATTGTAGTAGTGTGACAAATAAACTAAACTAAACTAAACATCTTTATGATAACCATCACCATTGTAATTACTATCATCATTCTCTTACATCATCATCACCATCTTCATCATCGTCAACAACAGCCATCAACGAGAAGGACAACACCATCTACATCTTTATCATCATCACCATCGTCATTACTATCATCATTCCCTTACATCATCACCACCATCTTCACCATCGTCAACAACAGCCATCAACGAGAAGGACAACACCATCAACATCTTCATCATCATCACCATTGTAATTACTATCATCATTCTCTTACATCATCATCACCATCTTCACCATTGTCAACAACAGCCACAAACGAGAAGGACAACACCATCAACATCTTCATCATCATCACCATTGTAATTACTATCATCATTCTCTTACATCATCATCACCATCTTCACCATTGTCAACAACAGCCACAAACGAGAAGGACAACACCATCAACATCTTCATCATCATCACCATTGTAATTACTATCATCATTCTCTTACATCATGTTAATTTGCGCGAAACAAATATTAAATTATTATTATTATTATTATCATCATCACCATCTTCATCATCGTCAACAATAGCCACAAACGAGAAGGACAACACCATCAACATCTTTATCATCACCATCATCGTAATTGCAATCATCATTCTCTTACAACATCACCATATTCACCATCGTCAACAACAGCCATCAATAAGAAGGACAACACCATCAACATCTTTATCAACATCTTCATCATCATCGTAATTACTATCAGCATTCCCTTACATCATCATCACCATCTTCACCATCGTCAACAACCACCACCAACGAGGACAACACCATCAACATCTTTATCAACATCTTCATCATCATCGTAATTACTATCATCATTCCCTTACATCACCACCATCTTCACCATCGTCAACAACAGCCACAAACGAGAAGGACAACACCATCAACATCTTCATCATCATCGTCATTACTATTATCATTCTCTTACATCATCACCATCTTCACCATCGTCAACAACAGCCACCAACGAGGACAACACCATTTACACAATCTTTATCATCATTATCATCATCACCATCGTCATTACTATATTCAATCTCTTGCATCATCATCACCACCACCACCGTCATCATCGTTAACAATAGCAACTACAACAACAACAACAACCACAACCACAACAACAACAACAACCACCACAACCACCACCACCACCACCACCACCACCACCACCACCACCACCACCACCACCACCACCACCACCACCACCACCACCACCACCACAACAACAACAACAGCAGCAGCAGCAGCAACCACCACAACAACTTACCCGACGTTCAGCGTCGGTTTTCGAGCATTGATTCAAGTGGACTTCTAACTCGCCAAGCTCATTTAATGTTGTCTTCCACTGGAAAGAAAGATAACATTACAACTTAATACATACTTTAATTAAGTCTATCATATATTTGGCGAATTGCTTGACCTGTAGAAGGAACATGCTGTTTGAAGTCATACCTAAAAAGACTAGTGCATACTAGACAAAAGTTCAAACAATTCCGTAAAATTATCTGGTGTGCCTAGCAATATGAAGGAAAATCAAGAGCAACCTGTTTTAAATAGGTGATCTTTTGCGCATATTAGGCGTATTTTCATTGCAGATAAATTTCAGGCTGTTTTCAGAGTACTTTATGGAGGAGCGACAAGGTGGACGGGGGAACTCGGCACGGTTCACGAAATCAGCTCACGGAAATTATAAAACTTTTCAATTCAAGAAAAGCATCGATTCACAACGTTTAGAACATGCTCATCACAGATCACAGATGAAAATCTCTTAATGCCCGTGTTAATACCAGTCAACTCACCAAGGCTTTGATTGTTTCCTGGTCTTGACTTAAACTAGGGTCAGCAAGAAGAATCAAAACCGTGTTGGAGTGAGCTTGTACGTACAGATTGATATGAACTAACCCATCAATCTATGAACAGAACAGTCTGTTGGTTAGCTTGGACAGAAACTAATTGATTGATTCTATAAATAACAGTCGTTTGGTTGGTAGCTTTGTTGATTGGTTTTTAGATGTTTGGTGTTTGGTTTAGTTGGTTGGTTGGTTGCGGGTTGATTGATTGGTTCATTTCTTTTGTTGGGTGGGTGGTCAGTCGGTTTGTTGGTCAGTTTGGTTTGCTGCATGCTCGGTCGCTCGGTCGCTCGGTCGGTCGTTGGGATGGTTTTGATTAACTGGTTGATTGGTTGGTTGTTTTGTTGGGTGGGTGGGTGTCGAGTGGGTGGGGGTGGGTTGCTTGTTTTGTTGGTTCGTCGGTTTGTCATTCGATTTGTTGGTTGTTGAATCATTCGGTGGGTGGGTTTGTTGGTTGGTCAATGGGCCAGTCTGTTGGTTGGTTGGTTGGTTGATTTGTTGCTTGTTTTGTTGGTTGGCTGGCTGACTGGTTGTTTTGTTGCTTGTCACGTTTGTTGGTTCGTCGGTTTGTGAATTTGTTGGTTGGTCAATCGGCCAGTCTGTTGGTTGGTAAGTTGGTTGTTTGGTCATTGAAATACCTGGTATAAGTTCTCATCAAATTCATCTACATATTCTGCCTGTTCTTTCTGCTTTTCCTCTACATCTCCAGTAACCGTAGTAGTGCTCATTTCCAAATCTGTTGTAGAGGTTGAACTATGTTCACTTTCAACAGGACTCTCCTGCTGCATGTCCGGATTGTTACTTGCACCATCCACTTGTGACAATGAGCTCTCACTTGCACCATCCACTTGTGACAATGAGCTCTCACTTGCACCATCCACTTGTGACAATGAGCTCTCACTTGCACCATCCACTTGTGACAATAAGCTCTCACTTGCACCATCCACTTGTGACAGTGAGCTCTCAGACGATCCATGAAACAAGCATAGCCCTGAGTCTCCTAAATTAGTTTGGCAATCCACTGTGCATCGGTGGGTAGGTGATTCTGATGAAATACTGTGAGAAAAACCTGATTCTCGACCACTTCCTTCTGACCTGTGTGACTCTGTCCCCTGCGATATGGAGGAAGCTGATCTACTGGGTATATCCCCGGAACAATGGTCATTACCAATTGTAGTCTCGAGTTTGTCTGAGACTATCAAGTCATTGAAGAAGCTTTTATCCATCGCTTTATCACAAGGATGATTTAAGTTTAAGTCTGAGTATTTACCAGTCATTGAAACGTTAGACTTCAAGCCATGATAGCTGTTCATGAACGCATTGACAGTTCTTGGTGTAAACTTCATTTCACTATCAAATTCTTCGACTGTATCGTGAAATTCCTCATTTGGACTGCATAACGACTCATGGACGTGGGGATTGGAGAATCTATTCCCTTGGTCACCATGGCTACATAAACCCGGTAAATCAATAGGAGGTGAGCGAGCTTGGTGACTAGTATCTAGTCCCTCGGCATTTTCAGCACTGTCACAATAATAATCATCTTCAGTTGATATGTTATGTGCATTTATATCAACATCATTAGCTAGTTGGAGTAATTCTTCAGCAACTTTGTCATTTTCTCGTAGTGCGCAGTTAGCAGAGCCACACGTTATTTGATCTCCGACCTCACATTTCTTGCTCAAGGAGAGGCTTATTTCTTTGCTTACCGAAACACCACATGCAGTTCCACAATTTGCATTGTCTTCGCATTGATTAATGACTTGTTCAATAAGTGAATTAATTAATTCACCACAAATCAGCACTTCCTCATTCTGAGGTGCATGTTCGTCCCTTATCACCTCTACGTCCAAGTCTTTGGAAGGGCCAACAAAATCTTTGTCCGTAATAGCTTCACTATTCATGTTCCTGGAAAGGTCTAAAACGTCATGGTCCAAAACAGCTTGATCGTTTATGTCCCTATTAGGACCACAAAAGTCATGGTCCATAACAGCTTGATCGTTTATGTCCCTAAAAGGGTCATGGAAGTCTTGGTCATTAATGACCTTTTTATTGATGTCCCTGCAAGACCGTGTACTATTACCATTAACAATACGTAGTCCTGAAATATCAATTTCATCCATAGTCAGATCTGTACCTTGCAGTAAAGGTTCCTTATCATCATCATTGATGTCATTCTCTTTTGGATATTGATTTACAATCTTATCTGTGCATTGATCGAAACTGTCCGTACTGGATTCTAATGAATTACCATTCAGCATGCCATCACTAGTAGAATCATCTACTGTACAGTCGTTTTCATTTATCTCATCTTTTCGTTTCCCATTTAAACTTCTTTCACTTTCTCTGTCATTGGAATCTAATTTACTTTCATTTGACTTGTGAGGATGACATAGTTCACCTTTCTTTGTGCTGCCGTTGTCTGTGTTGATGGACTGCGTTTTCACTACCTTAGATCGTTTTTCAGTTCCAGAGTTTGTCAATTGTTTCGAGTCCATGTTCTCTTTGGCAGATTCTCCTGTTGTTAGTTTGCTTGTTGGTTTTAAGTCGGAGCTCTCTTTGTCATCTAGTGAATCTAGTGATTCATTTGTTGTTAGTTCGCTTGTCGATTGTAAGTCAGAGCGCTCTATGGCAGATTCACTTGTTGTTGGACTGACTCTCAATTTTATGTCAGAGCTGTCTTTGGCAGATTCACTTGCTCTTAGTTCGCTTGTCGATTTTAAGTCAGAGCTCCCTTTGGCAGATTCACTTGTTGGCTTGATATTCAATTTTAAGTCTGAGCTGTCTTTGGCAGATTCATCTGTTGTTGGTTTGCTTGTTGATTGTAAGTTTGGGTTCTCTTGGGCAGATTGGTGGGCTGTTGTTTTGCTTTTCGATTGTTGCTGTTTAGGTGAATCACTTGATGGGCGTGGTTTAGATCTTTTAGTGCTATTTTGATACGGTGACTTTTGAAGGGCTTTAATAAGTCGTTCATACTCACAGCAAGTTACAAACGAATCAAGAAATCGGACACCAAAAGGCAGCTGGATTTCTACAGGAAATAAAAAAAACCTTAGGGTTAGATAATAGATATTAGAAAACATGCAATAAAATTATCGTTTCGTTAATAATTCATTACAGTCAGAATATCATACCCAGAAGTGTCAATCTCTTTAATAAGGGCTGGCACATCATTTGTCTAAGTGAGCTATTTTTAGATTTGCATGCTCAGCCAATCATATCGCGCAAAATGCGCTATTCAGTTTAATGAGGATCCATAGTGAGCACTATAGCATGACAGTGAACAAGCACTAAAAATAGTTCAGTCCATCTTATAGGTGATTGGTCTATTTCTCAGATGGGTGGTTCTGGTTATAAACTTATGCTATGGTAGTAAAATCAGTATAGAGGAAATAAACTTTACTCACCAGTTTTTACTTGTTTACCTGGATGCTGACAAATAGAATATAAATAAAATAAATTATTCAATGCCCAAAATCGTGAAAACTAGTCATCCTCACACCTACACCTTATGGGGGAGGAAACATAGTATGACATGTGTAGAATAAAAAAACAATAACTAGCGGAGTAGGTGAATTTCTACGCTTGTCAGAGTGAATTTCAATCGCAGCTTGAAAATCGTCAACATGCCTGCTGCTACAATGGCAAAATTGTTTAGCAATTTTTAATTGATGCAGTCAGCGATCGGAAATAGCTTATATCTGACATGTCAGATACTGGCTATCAAATTTGCTGTTGATTGGCGACGTCAAAGTTCGCCCGACCAAGCTTAGAAATTCGCTCAGTGTGTCGCTGGCTTAAAGAAAACACTGGGACCCAGGGACCTACAAGAAACCCAAAAACATTGGGCCAAAGGCACACACAAATAGAAATTGAAAGGAGGTAAAGTATCCACAGGGAACCCAAATGCACAGGAAGTCTAAATATGAAGGAGTGGGCCCACACTTTACAAAAAGGCCAAGAATCCAAAGGAAGCTAACAAAACTGGAACCCAAAAATGGTGGGCCCAAAGACGCACACAAACGGTTGACAGGGAGGTAAAGAATCCACAGGGAACCCGATGCACAGGCAGTCTAAAATACAAAAGTGAGCCCAAAGTGATACAAAGGAAGCTAACAAAACTGCAGGTTAACATGTTGTATACTTACATGAGATTGATTTGGTTTTAGTAGCAACAGTCGTTTAGTGATATTTGTCTCTAGTTGAGTACACAACACACTGTCAAAAAAGAACAAAAATGAGTGAATTCTTAGTTAGTCAATAACTAAATATATTATGATCTAAACAGTTAGTAAATGTTTTGTGGATTTATGCTCAAGGTGCACTCTAATAAAACTCTCATTTTGCTTGTTGTTATGGCAACCATACCTTTTCTGGTGTAATATGCAACCACCCAGGATATGATGACGACGTTGACAAGCTTGAAGGATATGAGAAGCTTTGAGAAAACACCCTGATGAATTCTGAAATAGACAACAAAAACTATTTATGAAATAGTTAAGATAGTATGTATGAAGCTGTTTCAAAAAAGGTTGATGGTCTGAAAAGACAAGAACACAATTTCATTTGTACCAAATATCAAAATACCATAATTATAACAATAATGTTGTATAAATATATCAAATATTCAAAATTTGGTGGTGCTGGGATATTTGGTGGTGCTGAAATATCTGGATCTAAAATTTTCAATATTTTTGCATTTAAATTAAAAATGATCACTTTCACTCAAAACTTTTGTTCGACTAATTTTACTACAAACACATCTTTTAATCTTCAGCATATCATATTTTTCACAGCTAGTTACTATGATTGAGATGTCAGATTCAGATTTCAAAGCATCAACCTTTTATGAAATAGATATAAATGTATAAGGTTTATCAATGGTTGATGAAAGATAGAAATTCATGTCATTTTTAAAAAAGTGGATGCAACCCTTTAATTGTTATACCATATACCACATTCACTCTAATAAGCGCTGCGGTGCTTATCAAATTTGTCTTGATCTCACAGTCCCCTTATTGATCAGAACTACAAATATTGGGGACTAGATAATTTAAAGGGCGAGCGGTGAAATTTAATTAATTATTTTGAACTGAGTAACATGTTCTAGAGTTCTAGAGTAACATTATAGTGTTAAATTGTGGCGCTTATTCGAGGGTGGTGCTTATTCAAGTAAATAAGGTAGTTACCTTTGGAGTTTTAAGGAATGGTAAAGGATTGAAAACTGCTGGCAGAGTGTCTCCATAATTACGAATGAAATGCATGTAGCAATCCCAGATAATGGACATGTTTGTAAGGAATACAGCATGATCTTTGGACAGCTATAACGATAAAAAAGTATTTATTTCACACTACTTATTTCTCATTTTGACCTGTCCCGAAGGTGACCGCTTAATAGAGGTACCACTGTAATTATAAAACAGTTTTACGTGCCTATTGTCCTTGCTTAACAAACCTACTCATGGCTACTCCACACCTACTGTTATCAACCACAAACTGAATATACCTAAAAATGTCCTCATCATGCAACCAACCATCTTTCAATTATTCAAATCAACAACAAAAGATCTAGCCAAACAAACTATCTTAGCATCAAAAGAACTAAAAATATACAGATTGTCTTGACACTATCATAATATCAATATTAACATTGACACTTTTAATATTCAGTTTCTGAGGGCCAGATTGGAAAAAAAGCTGTAAGTTAGTCTTTTTGTTTGTTTGTTTGCTTGTTTGTTTGTTTGTTTGCAATTGTTTGTTTGTGTGTTTGTTTGTTTGTTTGTTTGTATATTTGTTTGGACTTACCTTGCGTACAGTGTCAAGAGAACCATGGTAAAAGACAAAAACATCAAAAACATTCTGTAACTGTCTAATTAACAATGTCTCTGGTTCATTCATGCTACCTCCAAGGGCCTGACAAAAAAAACAAGTTGAATTAAATGTATTAGCAATTTGTACAAGCATTATTTTATTATTACATAATTATCAACACCATTATCTTGTTCCATAACAATATTTATTACTGACACTAATTAATTATCATCATCAACAATATTATCATGACATCATCATCATTATCATAAACATCATTATCATTATTAACAAAATCATCATCATAATGAACATATTCACAATCAATGATATATCGTCATCATTGTTATCATAATCATCATTATTGCGAGAAACAAGGTAGTTCAGTCTTTCCAATCTGTGTAAAACAGAGCACTGATAGTGAGGAGGGAAAAGAGTGCACCGTCTGCTTCATGGGAGATCAACTTCTACAGGCCGTTATTTAAACAAATGCGGAGTTATATAAGCTTTAAAATGATAAATAGTTTGTCTACCATTTAAGTAAAATGATGCTATAAACAGTTTTTAACTGAGATCTTTTGAAAACACCCTGCAAAGATGGGCCATATATCTTTAATAACCATCATCATTTTCATTATTAGCATAACTAAATATTATTCCCATCAATATTTTTCTTAAATATATACTAAGGGGCCGATCATTTAACTTTTGAGGGGGGTGGGGTGGGTGATATTGAAAAAAAATTCCTGCAAGCCAAAATCGCCACTGAAATCTTTGCTTTTCTACAAAATAAATTCTGTGCGCATGCCAGCGGACTAAAAATTCCTACACGGACCAAATCACCCAACCCCACCTCAAAAGTCAAATGGTCCACCCCAAAGTATTCAGACAAGACTACCTACCAGGGTGTACTGACCAGACTGACATAGTGCAACTTTTTCCGTCTTGAGGTTAATCAGAACTGGAGCAAAGTCTAAAACTGTTGTCAAAAAGTTACTCATACCAACAAGCTGCCCACATATGCTGACACGATTCTCAATTGAGGCCTGTTATAAACAAAAATACATTCAAACTACCATCATACATAGCACAAGTTTAAAGGCTAGTTCACACTAGCAATTTTGTCACACAATTTCAATGGCGATTTTATCAGATTGTCGTTGTAATTTCGAATATACTCAAATTTAGGAGGCAGAAAATCGCAGCAAGTTGCACTAAACTATGAGCAAGTTCAAAGTAGCATTGATAAATCTGCGATAAAATGGCCATCGAAATCGCAGCTCTTGTTGCACGACAAAATTGCTAGTGTAAACGGGCCTTAACACTTACTCTATGTCATACTATAAAAAAAATCATGATTGACTGATT